>JALPQD010000096.1:627500-1986164 GCA_023101885.1 Typhlomys cinereus
AGGTGCTGGGAATTCCTTCAAATGTGAGCTGCAGACTGTCCACAGGCCTGAGCAATTCCACTCTGAAGAATGAACCCTGAGAGAAATGGGAACCTAAACCACAATTTTCCACGCACACGTTCACAGTGGCACGATATATAACGGCAAGAAGGAGGACAGACTCAGTGCCTGTGAGTTAATGAATGGATACATAAAACGAGGCCTATTTGTCATCAAGGAGGAAGAACAGACATGTCATCATAAGCGAACCTTGAGAAGACTATGTGCGTGAGGGCAGCTGCCACAGAGGTCGCCATCGGGGGCCTCTACAAATGTGAACTATCCATGGACACATACAGAAAATAAACTGGCCATTGCCCAGAACTGGAGAATTTGGGGGCAGTGCTGATTAGTGGGTGCAGCTTTTCTCTCTGGGAAATGAGTCAGTATGAAAGTGGTTGCACAATCAGGAAGACACCAGAGAACTATAAATGACATATTTTAAATGGGATATTTGTGTGTTACATGAACGGCTAGCTCAATAGCGCTCTTTCACGAAAAGGGCAGGGAAATGCAGAGACGCACAGGGGCCGCAGTCAGCTGAGTCTGTCCGTAAGGGGCGTTCTCTTTTCTGTCTCCCCAGATAGCACATCGACCATCATTTTTTCAACAGACCTATGAAGTCGCGGGACAAGCAATGAAGGGGAGCTGTTGGGCTTGGAGCGGGGCCGGGAGGCCTGAGTCCAGTTGTTGCTTTTCCTGGCACCCAAGTGCTTTTAGGCCCACAGCATGCAAACGCGAAACCTCCACACACATCCACGGTGCTGAGCTAAGTGGGAAAGCCAAGCATCTTGTTCAGTAGCCACCCAAGATCTCTCTGGTCACCCCAAAGCACTGGAGACCACAGGTCCTTTGCAGGCAGCCTCGTGCCATTGAGCACAAGGCCCTTCGACACAGGCTTCAACCGTCACCTTCTACGGGACGCCTGGTATCAGAGAACAGCAGCTGCATTTAAGAGAGCGAACCAGAGTTTCCTCCTATGCAAGCTTCCCAAGAGGGGCAGCCGAGGCAACACAGAGGGTTAAAAATGTTCAGAATATCGCTCATGTCCTGAAAGGTTACAGCGTAACATTTGAGCACGGACCCAACGGCCTTCAATTCTTGAGAATTACCCACAAGCTATCTACGCTCCGAGAGAGTGCGCTACAGCATATAGCACAGTATTCTTAAATCTGCTGCTTGCCAGATTTGTAAGATCTGTAAGCTACAAAGCCACCTCTACCCACGTGTAAGCACTGTTTTATACACGACCCTGTCCTTTTATCTCTCTACTAAAACCCTGCACCAAAGCATGTGGCTCCTGCCATGGATTCTATGCTATCCGTGCCTTTTCCCACTTCAATCCACTTTGGGGAAACCTACCAAAGGCTTTTCCACAAACTTCTCTCGAGACATCACCTTTTTCCTTTGAAACATCAGTGTGAAGAAGCTTCCAGACCAGATTCCCACTGGTTTCCAAGCATTGCTGACTTCGGTGAGTCCCACCGATGCACACCTCGTCTTGCTTCCTTCCCGCTGTGCCCTCTCAGACGTTTCATGTAAGCCAGTCTAAATAGCTGGACACGCCTCCATACGCCAGATCACCATGACTGACCAGGACACAAAGCACCCAGTGCGTGGTAAGGTGATTACTCATGGCCTCCACCGGTTTCTAATTTCCCTATGTTTGCACATTTGACATCTGAATCAAGTGGAAGCTTTGGGGAAAAGTCTACCCAGACTTTCACACACATATACATCCCTTCTGCATTTGGCCCCTTCTCTACCAAAGCATCACTCCCGACGCTTACCATCCTCACTCTCTGCCACTGGAGCAGAGTTGACTCCCAGTGAGTGGTAAGAATTTGGGGGGTGGAGAAACTTCTTGCTTGCCATTTACTTGGGGAGGGCTGCCCTGTGGTTTCTTCAGGAAAGAAGGTGGCCAACTTAGAAGGAGGGGAGGCAGGGGCCTTTGTAGAAGGGAAGGGACAGGGAATGCTACTGGACAGCTGAGGGCGGGATTCAGTTCTTGCCAGACGCACTACGGTTGGCGTTAATGGAAGCTGCTCTTTCTCTCAAACATCAGTTTCTGAAACTATCTTGGCACGTTGCTAATAGACCCAGCATGAACTTAGAACTACACAATCATTTGTAGTACAACACGCAGTACAATATGCATTGTTGTATAGATAAGCTAACTATGCCCTTTTAGTGTTTTATTTTTCACATTTTATCATCCTGCCATTAAACATCAGTACCCTTTCCAAGTGCTTTCCTAAGTATTCATTAGGGCTATGCAAAATAAACACTGGTTGGCTGCTTCCCTCCCCCTCCCCATTGGCTGCTTTCTAATACAAAACAATGCATGCAGCGAGGTTTCACCATGATGGATTAGGAGTAGGAATCAGAAACCCTAATTCAACCACAGAGTCGTCCCCTCATTTGCAGGTTATATTCCAGCAGCAAGAGGCATTTACCTTCATTAAAAGGCACATCCAATAGATTTCTAATGAACAACAGGGATTTTAAGTGAATTCCCGAGTCTGAAAAGCATAATTTCATAAATGTCTACATTTGTTTTACAGGTTTCTGAGTATTGGTTCCTTCTAGAACTCTTTTTTAAAAGCTAACCTAGAGATTCCCAAGAAAAAAAAAATAGGAGATCAATTTATTTCTGTGGAAAGTCCATGAAAACTGTGACGTTTGAGGCAGAAAGGGGCAAGGCGCCCTCGCTCTCCAGCTGCAGCAACGCCTGCCCGCAAAGCACCCTCAAGGCCTTGAACTTGCAGCTCTCCAACACTGATGAAACCCAGAGGCAGCGACAGGAGCCACCCAGAGCTCACAGGAACCCCTTGCGTGGAGATGAGCTACCACCTGTCCCAGACTTTCAAAACCTGAACTTTTACCTCTAGCCTAGCACGCTGAGTGCCAAGCCCAGTGTTTTGAGAAGTAGAGGCTAAACGCGTGGCATGTAGGAGTGGTGGTGAATTACAGGTTCCATACCCAAGCCCCTGCTCCGTCGCCATCTACCTTTCAGCGCTTACACAAGGATTATGTCTCTTATCTCAATGTTACTTCTTCCCTTTTAGTTACTTGCCTCAAAGACATTCTGCTTTGTATCTCAAGCTGGCCCAGAGCTCTTAATCCTCCTGCCCTGGTCCCCAGTGTGAATCTCTACATCCAGCATCTTACATGTGTATTTTCTAATTAGGCATTTCTTACTGTTTTACACTTGTCTTAAGTTTCTTTTAGGCCAGCTCAATTTTCTTCAATTTATTTTTAATCAGAAAAAGTGATGTTGTGTGTGTGTGTGTGTGTGTGTGTGTGTGTGATATTTAAGCTGCTCTAATAAAAAATCTGCATGGGGAAATATTTCATGAAGTTGTCTAACTTTAGCACAGAAGGTAACTAAAGGAAACTTTATCACTGAAAGTTATGTGTTTTGTTAATGTCTCCAAGTATATACTATTAGAAATAAAGGTATTTGAAAGTATTTAGGCTTAATTTCCCTAAAATTGGTGAAAACTTTCATCCTAATACACCAAGACATATTTTCCCTTCTCCCCTCTGAATTTGTACAGATGGCCTCTGAGGACCGTGGAGAGCAAGACCCTGTAGGCAGGCGCAGACTCTAGCATTCTTCAGGCTGACACACCAAATGTCAAACCTGCACAGCAGGGCTCAGAAATGGGTGGCTGAAAGGTTTAGGCTACGTCTTAGCACAAATTAACTTATACTTTAAAAATCCCATTTAGTTAGTTCCCAACAGTTGAAAAGTAAGAGTCCACCCACACATCTAGTTTCCCAGTTTTCCGGAAATATTAGAATACCTACCAATACAGAGGTTGCATTTATGTCACCATAGCAAAAATAGCTAAGTAGACTCCCATCACATCCCTCGACACTCAACCCCTTCACATGCCCATCTTCTCTTCTCCAGCAACATCACCTGCTGGGTGTCTCTCAACTGAGACTCAGATGTGGGTCTGAGGGCTAGTTTTCCTCTTAGGATCCAAACAAGCACTTCTTCGATACTATTTATTTAACCCAGCTTCTCACTGAACAAAGAAGATGATACTATTCTCTGCACAGACTGTGGCAAGGAAAAACTAACAAAGTAAAATGAACTTGGCCCAGTACCTGGCATGCCGGGCTAAACCACTGATGGTCAATGTTATCACCAAATGGCAAAGCATACTAGGGATCCTAGAGAAGACCTTCCACTGAAGCCAGAAAAGCTATTGAAATCTATTGCAACACCCATAATTTATGTCACATTTAGAAGCAAACTTATTTATTAGGAACTCATTAAGATCTTGCTTGTGCTTGGCACAAGCTTCAATTTCCCATATGAGGGAAAAACAAAAACAAACATTAAAACTTCTGGTTTCTACTCGGCTACAAAGAAAAGCAAAACCTCGTTTCATCAGACCCAGCTGCACACATATATCTATCAATCAACCTGTTCTGCACTCCTAAAAGGTTTCTCATATTAACATAAAAAGAAAGAAAACTGGAAGCTTTCATCAGCATGCAAAGTGTTATTTGAACTGTGAGCAAGCATTAATTACTGCAATTACCATCAAATTTTGACACATGTCTGCCTGTAAAATATTTGTCTTTCATTATATATGCTTTGGGGTCTGCAATTGGCAGTAATTGATTTCTCTGTGTGAATTGTAGTTAGTGGGGAACTTTCACGGTTCAATTACAGAAAGTATAAATGGAGGAGAACGTGTGCCATGCCATTTCCTCAGTCTTAATGTGGTCCTGTGAACGGCAAGCAGGGAAAAGTCCTGTCAGACTATATTCATAATCCAAGCCAGAGTAAACTATGTCAGCGGCTAAGTCCAATTATTTATATCACTCTGGCAAAAGTCCAGGGCAGTAACACCGGGGGTGGTGGGGGCGGGGGGAGATCTATGGAAATCTCCAGGATAAGTTTTCTTGAACTACGAAAAGATATCAGTTGCACCCGGCCGAGCACACTATATATCCTGACAAGTACACTGTGCTATAATAACAATTTCTCAAATGTTCACTTTTGCTTCAGGAAAAATATGTAAAAATTTATGTAGACAAGGGCCCTGTTCAAGCGGTTTAACTGCTTTCCACGTGCTCACAGAAACCGTCACAAAAACCTGCAAAAGGAGATGCCCCTTTCATCTCCCTTTTCTACATATAAATGCGGAGACACAGAGATCATAGCGGGCATGACCATGGCCACACAGAACAGAGGCTGCAGCAGGACCTGGGACTGGGTGCCAGGAACCACATTTAGTTACCAGCCCAGCTTCGAGGAATAGCACACTTAGCAACACGCTGCATCTCATCATCATGCTGAAAACAAGCCACTAAACAGTAAGTCCAGATAGTACCGGTCCTGAGTTGGAATACTGTTTTCCTTTTCGTGGCATCTAAACTAAATTGCTCCTGCTGTGCCTTAGGATATAACGGGAAACAAAATCAACCAGGACGAGCAAGGAGTCCCGCTTTGCATTGCAGTTGTCCATTCTCATTATTCTCAGTGCCTGTGTCCTCTGAGTGGCTACTGACGCTAAATGAGTGAACACAGAACTAACTGGGCCCCATTAGAAACACAGGGTTAAGTTCCCAGAAGCCTCGAGTCACAGTGTTTTCATCCTTGGCCCACATATAAACCTCTTTTATGGCTTTCAACAAACTTCATCTCACACACATTCTCTCTTTCCTTCTAGTACTGAAGTCACCATGGTCGTAATTACATAACCACGCTGATTGCCGACCCTGACCTCATGCCAAGAACACTAACACTAACACTGACAACAGCTATAGGCTTATCCGACACCTGTATTTTTACCAAAGGTACATCACAGTTTCCTGACAAACTGGCACTAACTGGCCTGAGAAGGACCCTTGCTTCCAGTGTGATATAAGAACAAAAAGACGAGGGACGAACTTGCCTGGGCATTAGTGGGTACACCCTGAGGTGTGCTTATTTGGGATGTTTCCAGGGAGGATTGAAGGAAAGAAGACCTGCCCTGAATGTGAGCATGTCTATTACACAGGCTGGGAACCCAGACTGAATAAAAGGAGAGAGAGGGAGAGAGTGAGTAGGAGAGAGTGAATGGGGGAAAGAGAGAGAGAAAGGAGAGAGAGAGAGACCAGCATTCATTTCTCTGTCTGTGTTTCCTCACACAGATGTGAGCAGTCCTGCAGAGACGAATGCCATTCCTTCCCAGCAATGATAGACTGTACCTTCAAACCAACCAAAACAAACTTTTCCTCCTTCAGTTGTTTCTTGTTAGGTATCTGGCGACTACAAAGAGAAAAGGGACCGATACAGTCACCTCTGCTTTACTCAATTTCAAAAAGCCAGGAATGTGCAAATGGAAAAAGTTAATTACAAAATAAATAATAAAATGAACTCAGGTATGCTGTGTGGCTCACTGGAAGAACTAGACTAGCATGGGTGGGTACCATCGTGGTGCAGCTAGTGATCACACAGTTGGTGGACTTGGCAATTGATATTTCAAATTTCAACCACAAAAATAAAGCTGTAATCAATCGCAAATTACAGAAACTTTAACAAAACTAAATATTACCTAACAACATGATGTAAAGCAAGTTTCTAGTGAACCCAAAGCACAAGCCAGATGGCTTCCTTAAGCTCAATAAACTGCAGGACCCAAATCCCCAAATTTATACTCTTCAGAGAAAATAATACAAGAATTACGTATTTGAACTAGAAGTACGGCTTGTATTTTGAATTGTGATATAACCCAGGTTGACTTTTTCTTAAACGTTTTATACTATAGTTAAATGATCAAATTACTAATATGTGCAGCATACATTTGTTGGCTTATTAAGCTCTGTCCAACTATGTTAGATGTCCAAGTAATAAAGTTAGTTACAAATATAAGTAATTGACAACCTGTAACGAGTGTAGCATTTCTAGATAGGTGAAGGCCATTATTAACCTTATGAGATCAATCTGATGAGAGACAAATTTAAGGAATAAAGTTATGACATATTTTATTTTCCTTGAGGATAATGTAATTCCTCTGCTTTGCTTATGAAGTTCTCTCTTCCAATTGCTTTTCAGAGCTTGAATATACATTTAGAAAATCATTTTTATAACCTTATCCTCTGATAACATGATTTACATCTGTGCCTTTTCTATATTTTAATGCACAGAGAGAGAGAGAAAGAGAGAGAGAGAGAAAAAACACGTGCCACCACACACATTTGGAGATCACAGGACAACTTTTCAGAAGTCCGAAGTCTGTTCTCTGTTCAGTTCTTCCCATATGGGCTTGGGGGTATTGAACACAGATCATCAGGTTTATGTGCAAATGCCTTCACTGGCTGAGCCATCTGCCCACAACTGTGTTTTTTCAAGCCAATCTTTCCCACGTTAAAAAAAAAAATCCTCTAGTAACAGATATAGCTACATATTATTTTCATCCCATCCCCAAAAATGTTTTTACAATATCCAGACCTTAACGTGAGTCAGGCTTAGGTAAAGTTGGAAATCTCACTGTCTCTTAAAGACTAATTTTGCAAGCCACATACCACTGGAGAACTTACTGCCTAAGAAAGACCATGGTGGGAATTAGGATTCTCCGGCAGGAGTCGGTGATAACACCCCGCTCCTGCAAGCAGAGACCTGGGAGTCCCTGTTATTTGGATAAACATCAGCTCCTCGTGGAAAGTTGGAGCTCCCTTAGCAGCCGATATGCAGCGGGAGGAAGTGACAGGCCTGAGAATGAGATTAAGATTCCCACTCTGTTATCAGGAAAAGACACAAGATCGACAAAACCTGTCTTCAAAGTGAGAATTAGTTCATGCTGAAAAATCTGAAATAAAGCAGACAAAAGTGGGGGAATACTTCTCCCACATGGCTATCACCAGAGGGTACAGAAAATATGATCTTCCCAGAAAGTTTCTTTCACCAGCATGCAAGCGAAGAGCGCTTTAAGTCTAAACAATGGTACTTTTCATTCTCTTTAGTTGGAAAGGATATTTCAAGACAAAAAGGAATTTATGTAGTGTACACTTCTAAGAAATACTAATAAAAGCTGATATCTACCTTTAATCAACACAGTATCCTTTATCAATACACTAGTAAAATGATATTTATCAATATACTTGGAAAATGATATTCTGATACTATAAATTAGCTAAATTTTATTCTGATCACTAAAGCAGTTCAATAAAACTAGGCTAGATATTGCTCAGGAAGACACAAAAAAGTAAAAGAATAAAGGGGGGACAAAAAAAGCAAAGGTTCAAAACAGAGGCAGTTAAACATAATCAAATGAGAATAAGATAGCTAAACCCATGACAGAGATTTTTGAAAATTAGCTCCCCTAATATTCTTTAACTTAATGCTAATTAGCCAAATCTGAGAAAATAATTTGGAGGCTTAATCCTTTCTGTTCATTCTTATGTCCCATTCTGCACATTCCCATAGAGATGTATCTCTGCATGACTATTCGGTATATATCAAAATGCAAGAGACTCAAGAGAAGGCGCACCAGCTTCTCCAACGAGCACAAACGCTGCTATTGTGTCCGGTCTGGCTCTCTATATCGAGCTTCTTTACTAGGAAAGAAATTCCAATGAACTCCCAATACAAAGGCAGTTTTTCTTGTTACAAAGGAGCCTTTGTTTGAATCCCCCCCACAAGTGACAAGGTCAATCTTAGCCAATCTTGACATTTCTATGGAACCTTTCCACAAAATTTTTTCCAAGTCCGAATCATTTCCCTGAAAACTTTTAGAACTCCAAAGAAAACATTGTATAGATAAAGTCTTGGTTAGTTCTTTAAAACAAGTACCATTTACCAAATGTACATGCTCCTCAGGATATTTTTCTATAAATACATGTAAAAGTTTTTAAAGAAAAGACTGTGATTTAATCCATATGCTTAAAACTTATATAAATTGGTAAAAATATATGAACTAATATTTTAAACAGTATTCACTTGTCTCTTAGAATATGGAAAATAACTTCAAAACTTTTAAAGAAAATTTTCATAGTCTTTTACACAAAGCTGACATAATAAAAACTTAAACTAAACCTTTTTTTAGAGACTGCTCTGCATTCTCATTTCCACCAAAAGGTTAAAGAATTCTTTTATTTTCATCTCAGAAAGACTTTCTTCAAAAGTTTCATCCAGAAACATTACATTTTTTCAGGTAGAACAGTAGAAAGTTATAATCTGAATGAAGTCCTCTCTTTCTAAGCATATGTTTCTTTTCTCCTCAGCACAGTGGAAGAAGTTTAAGGAATAGAACACAGGTTACAGGGACGTCTAACACAATGACGTAGGAAATCACAAGGCACATCCATGCAGAGGGCTCACTATTACACCACACAGCACAACTGCTGTTGTGGAATGTTCTAAAATGCTACAGCACAGACACCTGACTCGTCCCCTGCATACTTGGCAATGGGTATATCACAGGCAGAGAAGTTGTGTGCCACAGAACACAAGATGCCCCTGACTTAGAAGCATTTCCACACTTACAGAGTCCAAAGACATTCAAATATAGATTCAGAACTCCATTGGCTGATCGCATCCAAGCAGCAGATCATGACAATCCCCAGGTGAAGCTTAAGTCGAGCTTTGTTTCTTAGACTTAGCCTTTGACTGCAGTTACAATACTGTTCGTGTGCATTTGGCACATGGTCCAGGGTCAATACATTAAAAAAAAAAAAAAACCAAACACCTCGCTCATTTGAATATCATGTAAGCAAATGAGTTCACATAATTAATTTTGGTTCAGTCCCTTTACTCAAAAATGGGAAATGATGGCACTTGCTGGCATCCTGTAAAAGATTAAACCAGATGAAACAGTAAGCACTGAAAATAAAGAGGTTGATGCCAGGCTGGAGAGATGGATCAAGGGTTAGTTAAGGCTCTGCCTGGAAAGCAGAAGGTCCTGGGTTCAGATCCCAGATCCCATGTAAAAATGCCAGGTGGAAATGGTGGCAACCTGTACTTCTGATCCTGGAAAGCAGAGCCTGGGAAACTCCAGAGCAAAGCAAAGAGGAGATAGAAGCAAATCAGGATGATTCCCAAAGTCACCCCTGAGTCTTCACAGGCCTACATACACACACACACACACACACACACAGAGACATATATTAGATAAACAAATAAATCTTAAAGAAAAGGAAAAGATAGTTGATGTTCAAATGCCAATAATGCTTGCAGAGCAATAAAAAGCAATGAGAAAGTTCCCAAGAGGGCTGTGGAGATGGATCAGCTACTTAACACTCCAGCTCTGGAAGGCAGAACCTAGGAATCACAGAGCAAGCTAACTTCCATTCTATTTATCCTTAATGGCACCCTCCGGGTTTAATTAGAGACCCAGGCTCATAACTAAACAGTGAAAAAGAGATCAAGGATGATTCCCAATATTGCCCTCAGGCCTCTACATGCATGCATACTCACGCCTGCAGATGCATAGGTGCCCTCCTCCCATCCTCAAACATGCGCAGACACATGCACTCGCATCATACACTTACATACATGAAATAATAATTTAAAAAAGCTTCCATGAGCTTTGAAGCTTTAATTCACCAACCACCCTTTTTGTGTTTAAATCAACTGATAGATTGGCTTTGGTTAGACTTCTAAGGTTAGATGAAGAATGAGGAGGAAGAAGAAATACTTGCACACAATCAACCAGAAGAACCAAGTGGCAGCTGGAGCATGTCAGGGCCTGGTGGGAAATGGTTCCAGGACCACACCACATACATGGAGAACAGCGGCAAACAAACCTTTCAGGCATCCTTCCCCAAGACATGCCCATCCATGTATCTATCTATATTATGTCAAAATAGAAAGATTGGCAAAATGGGGCCATACTGTGTCATAAACTTGTGTAAACCACTGTACTAGAGTCTGCATCTACTTTAAACCTATTATAGGCCAATGTGGGCAGACACGCCTAGAGGAAAGAGAAAAGTTAGAAGCACAAAACACAGCCAAGCATGGTTGAGCATGCCTGCCATCTCACAGTAAGAGGTAGACTCAGGAGGACCTGAAGCTCAGGCCAACCTAGGCTAGCCATACAGTGTGTTGGAGACTACTTCGGGCTAGATAAGACCCTGTGTCAAAACAGTAACAAAAGCAACAACAAATATCAGACACAGATAAGCAAAATGATGGTGATAATATCCACTTAATAACTGCTGTTTGAGAGCTTATTTAACATTGTGTTAAAAGTACTTTATAGATATCATTTAATTCTCAAAAGGACTCATATAAAGTCAGATATACCATCACCTCTCTCAGAGGGAAACCCTAAGAGTTAAAGTCAATTAAATCCCGTAATACGTTACTGAAGTGAGTACATCTTTCAATTGCAAGGGCTGCAGAAAGAGCTGCAATTTCCAACTTGTTGCTGCCTCAAAACCTTGATAATTGTCGTAATGCACCTGGGCATAAAAAACACTGGCGAGATTTACAAAATGGTCTTAGAACTATACTAAGCCAATTATCATCCGAGTAAAAGAAGGCAAAAGGTTTGTATGTGTGTGCAGTGTCCCAACAGATGAGGGGGGCAGAAGACTTCAGATTCAGTGTCTCCAGCTCCCATTCCCCCACCTGGGGCTCCTCAGGCTCCAGTGTTTGCCCCAGAGGGGCAGCACCCAGGTGTGAGGAGCCAAAGCGGGCAGGCATCACTCCGGGTGGCATCTCTCTGGGTAGCATATCTCTTGGTGGCATTTCTCCCGGTGGCACTTCTTGTGGTTACATCTCTCACGGTGGCATCTCTCACAGTGCACATGGGCACTGAGTGCCCAACACAGTCACCAGGAATTCAGGACAGTGTGAGAGAAATCTGCATGGGCCACCTCAGCCCACAGCGCTTCCCGTTCTATGAAGATCTCGGCTGACTCACGGCTTCTGAAATCGTGTGTGTGTGTGTGTGTGTGTGTGTGTGTGTGTTTGCACGTGTACAAGAGGGCGCTTGAATAGATGTGCCGATGGGGACTCAGGGTGACATCCAGAATCATCCTGAATTGCTCTACCTCTTACTCTTACTCTGGGGGATCCCAGGCTCTGCCTTCCAGGGCTGGAATTGCAGGCCGCTGCCATAGACACCTGACGCTTTTCTGGGGATTGGAACTTTCACTTATGAGGCAGTCTTTAACCCCTAAGCCATCACTGCAGCCTGCTTTTTGTGATCTTAATTAAAAGACCTGCATCCAGCAAGGTTTCTTTACTCTGAATGCTAACTGAAAGATGATTTGTTTCTTTGGCTATGACTTCAGACACTGCCACAGGGAAGGCCTAGAATACATGTTAGTGTGGAACACCTGTGTAGAATTACACATTCCTTTGCTCTTCATTCTCTGCCACATAGAGAAAAGGTCCATGTGTGAAGTGAACAGAAGCTTCCAGGTACCCCTGTCTTTTATTAGCAGCCAAATAAGGTGGTTTTAGAGGGAAAAGTTTATCTGCTTCACTATGGGAAACAGGGCAAGGCCTTATTTACCAAAGAGTTTCTGGTAAATTGCTTTTATAACACGTAAGGAAAGAATATTTGCTAACAAGAAACACCAGAACAGCCATTACTTCAGGGCAGAAACTAAACAGGCTCCACAACTTAGGCTTCCATATTCTTTGCCCTGGCTACATTTAATATACTTTCTTCTATAATTTGTTTTTATGAATTAGGAAGGATAAAATGTTATTAACACTGATAAAGACTTTTGAAAATTAAATTATTTGGTTAATGCACTGAAATTTAGAATTTTGATGACCAAGTAGAAAACATAATTCACAATGCATAAATGTCATGCTAATATTTGAATAAAATGTCATTTTGGTATTATCAAGTAATTTTAGAAGGCATACGTGCACTTACAATATGATTTAACACCAGTCCCATGATAGTTCAATTTTAATATAATCTGATTAAAAATCAGGAAAAAAAATCACAAGGAGGATATTGTTTTTTATGTTTAACCATTCTTATAATTTACTCCTATCCAAAGTATGAGATTTGGTTTAACCGCTCATTAAATATGAGGAGCAAATTGTCTTTCCCAGGACACAAAAGTATGTTGATTAGACATTTTGATTTTTTTCTACAGAAACTGAAGTTTCCTTCACAAGACTTTCCAAATATTGATGTTTTAATTTTTCTTCCTTTTTTTTTTCATGTGTAGGTGTGTATGTGTGAGTGTAGAAGACACTATGATGGAAACCCAAGGGTAACATCAAGCATCCTCCTGGATTGCTCTACCTCCTTATTGCTTTGCTCTAGGGTTTCCCAGGCTCCACCTTCCAGGACCAGAAGTGCAGGCCACCCCCACTGCTGCCTGGCATAGGATTGGGGATGTGAACTCTGGTCCTTGGGCTTGTGAGACAAAGATTTTAAATCCTGACCCATCTTTCCAGCCCTGTTCTTTTCATTTTTAAAAGGAAAAGAGAAACATGCATCTTGTGAGTTTTCTTCAGTCTAGTTTATGATTTTTTTAGCCTGACCTACACATACAAAGAAAGAAAACTCAGAATTGAGAGTAGAAATATATTACTCATAAAACACTAAAGACTTCTAATTTTCATTTTATGGAAAACTTTCTAACATAAAATGCCTACTTTTAGATCTTACAGAGCCATGGGATGGCTGATATTTAATGCTATATGACAGAGACTTTCCCTTCCTGACATTACCCATTCTTTCCTGGGTAATGAGTTTCCTTAAACTCACAAACAACTGGGATTAGATGTATTTCGAATAAATGAAAAGCAAACAGATATCCTTCTCTTAATAAAAAAATTGGCAATTACTTGTAATCTATTTCAATGGAACATAAATTTGCAAAGAAACCAGGACAAAAAGAAAAAGAAAAAGAAAAAGAGGGAGGGAGGGAGGGAGGGAGGGAAGAAGGGAAGGAGGGAGGGAGGGAGGGAGGGAAGGAGGGAGAGAGGGAGGGAAAATCTATGCAGATAAGCAAAACATGAATCATGTACAAGGTTCATTTGTAAATGAAGCCCACTTATTTTAAACAAAAGAAGCTACTGAATCATCCTATTTTCATTTTCACACAGCTTTCAGAGCATCTGTAGGCCATAAAAGACACAAAGACCATGAAGCTAGTGAGTTTGTGGACTTGAAGCAGGCCAGAAATTAGACCTGTGGAGGCAGAAATAAAGGGTTGGGAATCCACAGACTGCCTGCTGGCACCACCCCATGTGACAGATGTCACTCCACCCATCCATGAGAAAGCCAAGTGGGAGCCTTCCAAAGATGACAAACCCAGACCCAGTAAGATGGTTCTGTCTCCTGAGGCATGTTTCCCACAGAGGGTGAGATGGCAAAGAGCTCTGGGCCCACAGCATCAGAAACAGATGCTAACTGGAGGCGGGTCTTTTACACACACAGGACCATCACTCGGTTCTGATCCTGTAACTCACACACTGCAGCTCACAGGCTTCTCAAATATTTGTGTCAGCATCCCATCATGAACCTTCTCTCACTCCACCCTTGCATCTCAAGGAGGATGCTAGTGGTACCTTCCTGGGACAACTCACTTCTGTCTCAATGACTACTACCACTGCCACCTAACCATTATCTGCAAACTGCACTGGAGCCCCTGAGTCCAAAGGTGCCATAGTTAGATACAGGTCTCAACTCAATGGTTGAGGGTTCAAGCTCTGGGCACATTTGTAGAGAACTGGTAGTTAGTTGAGTGAACTCAGAGCGAACTTGCAGGAGATTATCTAATGGACGGGGAAGGCCCAGCCCAAGTGGGCAGGAGTAGTTCCTAGGCAAATGAATAAAATGGAGAGAAATGTTTGAGAAAAGAGGCATCCTTGTGTATACTTGGCCAGGCATACTGGTCTGGCAAGTAAGGATTGTCCCTCTCTCAGTTGCTATGTGGATATAGTGTGGTCAGTTCCCTCGGCCTTTGGAGTTGCAATGGCCTCTCTGTTGAACTGGACAAGCAACTGTAACCGGACTATGGTAAGAGGAAAAAAAAATCTTGCTCCCTAAAGCTATTCTGTCATGATTTTATCAGCAACTATGCAGGTGAAGTGCCGCAGAAGGTCAACTAAAAATACATTTCCGAATAACCTTGTGGGTAGATGTTGTTACTGCCACCACATAAAAGCCACTACTACGAGGTCTGGTATGTTTTCAGACCCACAGTGGCAGGACCCATCTCTGTGACATAATACTATGTCACCATTCAAGTTTTTTCTAGAGTTCACTTTTCTTCCTTCCAACTAGACGTCTTCCCTTCGCTGTGAATTGGATTCCCCTGTCAACTACAATCTCCTGCCACTGTCCTGCCTCATGGGACCTCTATCCTGAGTCAAGAAGGCAGAATCCTGGGAGGCAAACTAAACGTCTATCTCTTTCCACCAAGCTCGTGTTCATATCCTGAACATCTTTGTGGTTCCTTCTCCTTTGTCTGCCTAACAGGTTCTAGCCACCACTGACTGTGGCACCAACACTGACTCTGAGCCCATCAGCACAAGAGTGGCACGAATGCCATGGGGTAACCATCCCCTTTCCGACTGGATTTAAGGCTCACTCCACAGGACACCCACGCCTGATACTGCTAAGAACACAGGGATAGAGCAGGTCTTTGGTGTGAACCTAGAACTATTGTTTTGGACACAGTATCAAATTCCACCTACACACTTACCCATGATTTGAAAGACTAAGAACTGAGTCTTCATCTTGGTGTATGTATGCACGCGCGCGTGCATATGTGTGTGTGTGTGTGTGTGTGCACGCGTGCGTGCGTGTGTGTGTGTGTGTGTGGTGTGTGTCTGAGGGTATCAGAGATCACTGTGTGTGTCTGTGAGGCACAAGTGTGACATCAGGAACCATCCTGGATTGCTCTCTCACCTTTTTGCTTTGCTCTGGGGTTTCCCAGGCTCTGCCTTCCAGAGCCCAAAGTGCAGGCCACTGCCATATCTGGGATTTGGGGATCTGAATTCAGGTCTTTTAGCTTGTAAGGCAAAGGAACTCCTGCGCCATCTCTTTTTAACCTCTCCTCTAAAGCAAACTCCACGGCGTTCTCTCCAATGCCAAGACCACAGCTCATTACGCGAATACTAAATATCTGCTCATCAGCCACATGAATGTCCTCAAGAAACAATGGCAACTCAACCACACGGGTGGTCACCGTCTCTTCTTATCCCTTCCTTCGACTCTCAGTAAGACCCTCAGGTCTGTGACCTCTAGTGTACAATAAACGTGCCCATTTCTGGAGGCTCCACAAACACACTGGGGACCTTTTACTAGCCACCACAGCCCCAGGACAAATGCCACCTGTTAGAATGAGCTTCAAGAACAAGAAGTGCCACAGTGTTGCCAGACACAAACAACGCTTCATACAGGGAAGACTCTGGAGGGGGTGTACCACGTGCAAACCCCAAACCAGCAGTCTCTGTCCCTGCTGTCTGGCTGCAAATGACATTAACTCACACAAAGGGCCTCCTGGTGTGGTCTCCAGGCAAACAGAAGAATACTACAAAGCAGAGCTGATATTAGCCACTTTGTTAACTTGGACATCAAGACTGTTCTGATGTAGCCCACACTGAAGACCCAGCACTCAAGGTAGCCTGGCATCAGGTAGAAGAGCAATGCAGACCACCAGGCTACGAAGAACCTCACTGTGGTGGGCTCCAGCAGGATTCCACAGCAGGCACTGGTGACCTGTTCTGCTTGGGATGCCACATTCCCTTAGGACTTTGAGCTCGTTCATGGGTGGACACCAAGTCCTTTTCGCCTAAGGGTCACTCTTGAAGTGCCACATGTGATGTGGCATTATGAGCATTATGCAACTCTTCTGAGTACTTTGAGTTTCTAAATGACTGCTGATAAATGATTTTATGTCAAATGTTATCAAATAAAGGTTGCAATGTGAGGTATCAAGATACAGAGAGCAGATTCCCATGCAGAAGCCGAGATGGCACAGTTGAAAAAGACCAGAGGCCCCCTCTTTCCCAGGCGGCCCCACAAAAAAAAAACTTTAACTGAACGGCTGAACCAAGCAGCAGTGTAACTAGTGGGGATGCTAGAGGTTTCAAGCCCCAGGATCTTATTGTAAGAGAGAAAAACAGCCTACAATGCTCAGAAGGACTGCTTACAATATGCTACTACAGAATGAAAGCTTTTCAATAAAACAAGAGATTTAACTTTTATCAACAATAAAAATTAAGATAGGATTTTAATGTATAATTTAAAGAAGGGACTTATTTCAGGGTTGATCAAACAGATTTGTCAGCCATTGACTCGTCCAATGTTTTTCTTTCCGTATTCTTGGCTCTCATTTCATGTTCCTTGTTTTTCCTCTTATGTTTCTTTTCTGTAGAAATGTGACTTGTATTGCACAAATTGAAACTATAAAAAAAATTCTATCAACAGAAGATAATTATCCTTTGTTACTTTTTTTTTTTATTTGACATTGCATGTCCTTGCAGCCTAGGCTGGCTTTGAACTCCTGCCCTTATCTCCTCACAGTTGTGAGCTCATGTGTGGCCCACCATGCCCATTTTAGGCTGAGCCCAGGGCACACACATGTTAGGCAGCACTCTGCCAACTGAGTTATATCCCCAGACCAAATTTTAAGAGAGTTAAAATTACCTTCCAAATAGTTAAAGGCTAATAATATTTAAAATACTAATCTTTGGACATGCTTTATATTCTGACTATATGACAAATTTTTATTATTAAATGTTCCATTAAAGCACTTTATTTGTTGCATATTTGTTGCATTTTCAATCTTTTAGACTTTCTGACTTTCAGTTTTTTTTCTTACATAGAAACAGTGGATTTTCAGTTTTTAATTACTTGGGATGATGAGTTTTGCATGCATGCTAATCATAAGCTTATGTACTGTACAATTTTCAGTCAAGGAAGAACTGCATGTATGATAGGGGTCTCATAAGAATATAATGAAGATTTAAAAAATTCCTATTGTCTAAATGACATAAGAGGACAGTGGCTATGTGGTCATCAGTGGTGGGGCTGGTGCAAACAAATCTACCATGCATTCCACTGCATGAAAACTCAGGAATGTTTGTATGTAGAATTCATAATACTTGATGATAATAAACAGCTGTGACAGTTAGTACAGATGTCAACAACTAAGGACTGAGTCTTTAGGCACACCTATGAAGAATTAGTTAAGTCAAGTTTCTGAACAAGTCTGTAGGAGATTTTTCCTTACATTTTTCTCAGTAGTTCTTTATTTACATCCTAGTTTATGTAAAAATCAGGCCACTTTATGAAGATAGTCATTCTTTTCCCTGGCACATGATTCTCTAATTCTCACATGAAAACATATGAGCCCATTTCTGTCTCTCTCTCTCTCTCTCTCTGTCTCATACACACACACCAAACTGAACAAAATTATAAACAAAACAATGATGTAATCATTAAAAATTTGTATTACAGAATGCTTTTTCTTATTTAAATAATGAAGTATTTATCATCATGTACCTAGAAAGAGTTAAGTGAAAAATATTAAGCAAATATGAAAAATATTTAACAATTGTTAATACAAGTTTTGGATGGATGTATGAGCTTCATCAACTTCTCACGGAAGAAAGGCAAAATAATTAAGTGCTGCTAGATTCTAGTCAAATGCAGCAGATGGAAGATCTAAACTGGCCAAATATCACAGCTTAACACCAGTCCCTGGTTCCAGCTCTCACCCCCTAAACAGAAGGGGAAGAATGAGCAGACAGAAAGGAAAGAGGGCTGAAAGGCCTTCAGATAGCTTGGGCATCTGTGTCCACCAATAATTTGAAACACATCTGAAAATTTTATACCAAGCAATGGAGAGGCCAGGCAGGTGGGTAGACAGGAAACTTCTCTCTCTTGAGAGAGCGCAGCGTCCTTGGGCAAGCTCCGGGCACTCACTTTTTGCTGGCCTCACAGACATCCGTAATGTTGGAGAACAAGTGATGACGCTCCGTCTTGGTCATGGTGTCGCTCAGCTCCTTAGACTCTTTAAACATCCGGATCAAGATTTCCAGGCTGAGCAAATATGAGTGCTCAGAGGATATGACTTCAAAGATTGCCTGGCAAGAAGGAAAAGGGAGCATCTTTTCTTAATCCTTTTAAGAACTAGATCCAACTGTTCTGCTACGAGAAAAACAAGGTGTTGTGAAAAGTCAAGCATTAAGAAAAGCGGACCACCCAACCACTGTCTCTAAACAAGGTCACTGTCTGCAGTGCTCATTAAAAAAAAAAAAATGAAACAAATCAGGATGTGCCACCCCGACATCCTGAGGTCGTGTCTTTGCCACAAGGCAGAATCTGTGGAAGGAAGTAGGGCAAGTCATAAACTCTCAGCGTGACATCAATTAACCTCCAGGGTCCCCTCCTCTAGTCCCTCCTTCGAAGCGGGCAGTTTTGAGATTCCCCATGTGTTCAACAGCAGCAGGCTGTGGCAGGGCCACGCCACCCCCCCAAAGACTCAGCAGGCAGCCACAGGAATTCTTGTACATAAACTCATACAGTTGAAAGGGACTCCACCCGTCCAACAAGTCACCCTCTGTACTTCACCTGTGTCTCAAGAGGGCATGAAAGTCCCTCTGCAGAAACCCTTGGTGTCAGACAGGCAGTGGCTCTCCTGATAAGTGTGAAATGCCAGGCAACCTCTGTGGCCAGACCCCAATGCCCTGAGGGAGGAATTCATCCACCTCCTCAACAAAGACAAATTCAGATGCTCCAAGCAAGGGAGAATTCCACAGAGGCGGGGACACTCTAGCAGGCCTGAGATTCACATCCTTTGTGGATAGCTCACTAGTAACCCCCTGTACCAGCCTCCTCTCTGAGAAGCCTCTCCTTCAAGCTCCTGTGCCCAAGAGCACAGGGTCTGGGCCTGGGCACACACTGGAAGCTGCTTTGTTAAGTTAGCGCAGTTCACTTCAGTGTCACCTTTTAGTGTCTAAAAGGTCTAAGGGACTGGGAGCTAGTCGAGCCTCAACCAAGCTCTGGAGAATTAAGTGGCATAGGTCTGGGGATATGGCTCAAGGATTAAAGCCTCTGCCTTGCAAGACTAAGGATCTGAGTTCAGATCCCCAGATCCCACGTGGAAACGCCAGGTGGAAATGACGGTGGTCATTCTGGCCCTGGAAGGTGGACCCTGAGAAACTCCAGAGCAAACAAAGCAATAAGGAGATGGAGCCATCCAAGATGGTTCCTGATACCTGATGTCACTCTTGGTCCTCTCAGCCATACATACTCAAGTGTCCTCTTGCATGTGCATGAAACAATCCAGGATGATTTCCAAAGTTATCCTTGGGTCTCCATAGGGACAAACAAAACCGTCTGATACACACAAACACACATTCACACACACAAAATAAAGTTAAAAAGAAAATGCTGAGTGAACGCCATGTTCTGACTGTATTGAAATAGCAAGCCCAGTGTAGATGCTCTTGGCCAACTTAAACATGCGCACTAGCATGTACCTGAGCATCAGGACTATAGAAATGACAAGGGCCAACAGCAAGCCAGGCACAAAGAATCCTAAAGAAACGCGCTTTATTCTTTCTTTCTTTCTTCGTTCTTCTTTTCTTCTCTTTTTTTTTCTTGCTTATTTTCTTACTTTTTGTTGTTGTTCTTTCTTTTCTTATTTACCTTCTTTCTTTCTTTGTCTTCTTCTTCTTTCTTTCTTCTTTTCTTTCTCTTTCTTCTGTTCTTTTTCTTTTCTTTCTTTATTTCTTTCCTTTCTTTTCTTTCTTCTTTCTTTCTTTCCTTTCTTTCTTGTCTTTCTTTCTTTCTTTTCTTTCTTTCTTTGTTCTTTCTTTCTTCTTTCTTCTTCTTTCTTTCTTTCTTTCTCTTTCTTTCTTTTTTTCTTTCTTTTTTTCTTTCTTTCTTTCTTTTCTTCTGTTTCTTTCTTTTTCTTTCTTTCTTTCTTCTTCTTTTTTTCTTCTTGCTTCTTTCTTTCTTTCTCTTTCTTTCTTTTCTTTTTTCTTTCTTTCTTTCTTTTCTTTCTTCTTTCTTTTCTTTTCTTTCTTTCTTTTTCTTTCTTTCTTTCTTTCTTTCTTTCTTTCTTTCTTTCTATTTCTTTCGTTCTTTCCTTTCTTTCTTGCTTTCTTCTTTCTTTCTTTCTTTCTTTTCTTCTTTTTCTTTCTTTTTTCTTTCTTCTTTTCGGTTGTCTTTCTTTTTCTTTCTTTCTTTCTTTCTTTCGTTCCTTCTTTCCTTGCTTCTTTTCTTTCTTTCTTTCTTCTTCTCTTTTCTTTCTTCTTTTCTTTTCTTCTTTCTTTCCTTTCTTTCCTTTCTTTCTTTCTTCTGTTCTTTTCTTCTTTCTTTTTCTTTCTTTTCTTTTTCTTTTTTTCTTTCTTTCTTTTTTCGTTCGTTTTCTTTCTGGTTCTTTCTTTCTTTCTTTCTTTCTTTCCTGTCGTCGTTCTTGCTGTTTCCTTTTTTTTCCCCCCTTTTTCCTTCGCCCCTTGTCTTCCTTCTTCTTTCTTCTACGCTTCTTTTTCTTTTCTTTCTTTCTTTTTCTTTCGTTCTTTTCGTTTCTTTCGTTCGGCTTTCTGTCTTTCGTGCTTATTTGTCTTTTGCTTTTCTTTCGTTTCTTTGTCCTTTCTTTTCCTTTCTTCCTCCTTCCTTCCTTCCGTCTTCCGTCCTCCCTTCATGCCGTCCGTCCTTCCTCCGTCCTCTGTCCTTCCGTTCCGCCTAGCCTCTGCCTGCCCTTCCGGCTTCTTTCCCCTCCAGGGGAGTTCCTTCCTATCCTTCCTCTTCCTTCCTTCCCTTCCCTTCCTGCCTTCCGTCTTGTTTCTTGTCCTTCCTCCTTCTTCCTTCCTTCCCCCTTCCATTCATGTTGCCTTCGTTCCTTTCTTCCTTGCCTCCTGTATCCTTCCTTCCTCCTCCTTTCCTCCTTCCTCCGTCCTACTTTTCCTTCCTTCCTTCCGCTTCCTTCCGGCCGTTCCATTCACTTCCTTTCCTTCCATCTTCCGTCCGTCCCTTTCCTTCCCTTCCTCTTCCTTCCTTCCTTTCCTTCCTTCCTTCCCCCCTCGGCCTCCTTCTTCTTTGTTCCCTTCCGTCCTAGCAGCGTCTCCCCCTTCCTTCCTGCCCCCTTTCTTGCCTGGTCCTCCCGGTCCTCCGTCCGTCCCTTTCCTGCCTTCCCTCCTTCCGCCGTCCTTCCTCCTCTTCCCTCCGTCTGTCTTCCTTCCGTCCTTTCCTTCCCAATCCTTCCCTTCCTCTCCCTCCCTCGTTTCCCTTTTTCCTCCTCCCTCCCTCCCTTGCCTTTCCTCCCTCCTACCCTTCTCTCTCCCTCTCTCCTCTTCCCTCTCTCCGTGTCTCGCCACGCCCGGCCTGTTCCCTTCCCCCTCCTTTCCCTGTCCTCCTTCCCGCCTTCTCTGCCTTCTTGTCCTTCCCCTTCCTCCATTCCTTCCTCTCTCCCTTTCTCGGTTCTACTCCCTTCTTTCCCTTTTCCTTCCGTCCGTCTTCGCCCGGTCCGGTTTCTTCTTCCGTCCTTCCGTCCTTTCTTCCTTCTTTCTTCCTTACTTCCTCCCTCTCCCCTCCCTCCCCGCCCCAAGACGCCGTCCTTCCTCCGCCGTTCCTTCCCTGTCCTCCTCCCTTCCGCCCCTCCCTCATCCCTTCTCTCCTTCTTGCGGTCGTCCTCCCGTCCTTCCTTGCCTCCCTCCGTCCTTCCGTCCTTCCTCCCTTGACCTCCGCCCTCCCCTCCTTCCTCTCGACCCTCTCTCCCTCTCCCTCCTTCCTCCTCCCTTCCTTACTTCTCCTTCCCTTCCATCTTCCGCTTCCCCTCCCTCCCTCTTCTCGCCCGCCTCGTCTCCCTCTCCCTCCCCTCCCTCCTTATCTTCTTCTTCTGTCCCTTCCCTCCTCCCGCTCTTTCTCCTTCCTTCCATCCCTAACCTCCCTCCATCTCTACTCCCCTACCCTCCCTCCCTCCCCTTTCCTTCCTCCCTCCTCTCTCCCCCCTCCTCCCCTCCCTTCCTGTCTCCCTCCCTCCCTCCTCCCTCCCTCCCTCCTTCCCTTCCTCTTCCTTTCTTAGTTTTTAATTTTTGTTTGGAAAGTGATTCTCTACTTTCAAAGCTAAGTTATGTTTATTATAGAAGCAAAGAAGCATCACTAGATATAAAATTGATCATTGATATTAGTTGGAATCTTTCCTCAATTTAACCAGTAGTGTCAATATTGTTTATTGAGTTTCAAGTCTAAAAAATACAGATATACATACATGTGCATATAGAGGCCTGATGCTGATATCAGAAATCATCTTCAGTCACTCTTCCACTTTACTCTGAGAGGGAGGGAGAAGAGACAGAGAGACAGAGAGAAAGAGAGAGACAGAGACACAGATAAAAGAGAGAGAAGAAAATTCATTTTAAGCAAATTCAAGTAACATTAATAGTTTTGCTGCCAGCTATTTCTTTCAACAGCGCTGTGACTATTTTAGGGTTGTGTAATTTGCTATTTTTTTAATAGTGTTATGATTGCCTCTCCATGTCATTAAGCTTTCTCTTTCTTCTTTTCAACTCCACATGCTGTTCTATCAAGTAGTTTCAAGATTGATTCTTTTAGCTCTTTCCTTATTGCTAGCCCTTAGTATCGAATTTTCATTTTAAAATTTAAATCTCAGTATCAACCTAGTTTTGACAATCCTTTTATTTTATTTTATTTTTTAAACATTTTTATTATTATTTCTGCTCATACACACTTAGTAGGTACACTGGTTCCTCCCTCCTCTCCTCCCCCAACCCCTGCTCCCCTTCCACTCCCCCTCCACCCCACCCTCTCCCCTCCTACCTTCCCCCATGCTCCCCCCCCACCCCAACCCAGAGATTCCTTTAATGTGCATGCCAGACTCTCCTCTGGGCCCTCCTCTCCGAGGACGTACTAGGACCCAGTGGCATTTCCCTGCACCCTTTCCTGTGTTCCCCTTAAGCATAGGAAACACTACTGTGGCTGTCAATCCTTGCCTCCAAGGACTTGGTGCCTTTAGCATGCTAGACTTTGAGGTCAATAGGTGTGTGGACATTGGCGCAGGCATGCAAGTCCAATTATGATCTTGCCCTAACTTGTTGGAGTATCTTGCATATCGTTGCTCCTCCCATCCTTTGCTCTTACACTACTACTACCGCCCCCCTCTTCCGCGAATGTCCCTGAGCTTCAGGATGGGGAGGGATTAGTCTGGCCTAGTTCTAGGTGGTTGATATAGAGGCTCTGAAGTTCTGGATTGTGGTTTGTTGATTTTCTTTTGACAATCCTTTTAAACTGAAGACGCCATACAGATACATTGTCATCCTGAAGACATTGGATATAGCTTTGTTCCTACCAGCATCTCCAGTCCCTCAGCTGCTAGTTGGTACTTGCCTTTTTGAAGACTTTTGTCTTTTATTAAGTAGTTTATGGACTGTCCCTATTACCGTTCATCTTTTCCCTACTGTGTCCTTAGCTTCCGTGTTTTGGCTAGCATCAATTTCTCTTCTGATGGCTGATAGATGTGTAAGAGGCATATTTCATGTTTATTTGGAGACAGTGAATGAGTACTCTCAGGTTGAATCCCAGTACCCCACAGGATGAAGTTTAGAGAGAGAAGAGTTTGTTCAGGGGGGAAAATATCAGTGATTCAATTCCCAGGGGCCCTGATGACCCCTTAACTCCTATTGGTGTAAAGTCTGAGATTCCCATGGTGTGTGGTTTGGGGGGCATCCAGAGGGAGGACCTGGGCAGGAGTAGCTACAAATCATAACTCTGACTTTTATAAAGAAGTTTTAGGTACCGAAGAGATAACTCAGTTGGTTACAAGAATGAAGATCTGAGTTTGATCTCTGGTAGTCACACAAAAATGCTAGGCATGTGGCATACTTTCAATCCCACTGCTGTGGAGGCAGAGCAGGAGAGGAAGAAAGGGAGAAAAAGGGGGGAAGAAGAAAAAGGGTAAGAGAGGGGAGGGGAGGGCAGGAGAGGGGATTCTTGTCCAGTCAGCGTAGCCTCATTAGCACATTCCGGAGCAATGAGAAACCTTGTTCCCAAAAACCTAGGTGGATGACTGTTGAGACACAGCCAGGGCTAGCCTCTGGTCTCTGCACACATGTGCATATATGTTCGTGCACCCATACCTTCATGTGCACCCCAACCCACCCCCCACAAACACATACAAAGAAGGTTGAGCTTTCAGTGCTGCAGTGGCCGAGAGCGAGGCTTTGGGACAGGCCGACAGACAAGTCGAGATTTGAAAGGCATGCTTCTCTGTGTCTTGTTTTTTTCCTTGTAAACTAAATGTAGTAATCCTTAGCTTGCAGGGCTGTGAGTTAATGATGCGTGACAAGAACAGAGCCTGATACGGGGTACACATTGAATAACATTGGTAGCTTGCAAGGTAAATTATGAGCCAGCAAGAAATATGAACCAGGAATCAAGTAGACGTGGGAGCTAGCTAGCTAGAGAGAGCCGGCTGAAACGCAGGAATGCATGCTTATCTCCTACATCAGTTTTTTTTTTTCTTGTACAGTTAATGACCTATCTGTTCATGGCTTGCATTCTCTACCTCAGATGTGTTCTGGAATAATTCCAGTTCATTCGGGAAGCTTGGTTCTGTGTGCAGGTTGTAGGACAGCAAGAGCCTCTGGCCCTGGCCTACCGCATCTGACTTCCCATCTTTCCAGCAGATCTGATATGAGGTGCCTGACAAGGAGTTCTTGCTCTTGGATCCAAGAGCCCTGGTGATGATTATAGACTCAAGCTTAACGGCAAGAGAGCAGACACTCTGGAGATTTGGCTTTTGAAAAACAAATTAGGAAGTCACTAGCATGTTACTTGATAAGTTTTAAAACAGATACTTGTTTTTTCAATGTGCCTTTATATTCCCTTGTTCTCTTTTCCCTTTTCCCTCCCCTTCTTTTCTCCTCCTCCCCTCCATCTTTCCCTTCCTTTTCCCTATTTTTCTCTTTCATTCTGAACAGCATTTTCTGCACTATTCCTCAGGGGAACAGTACCGTCCCCATCTGGAACTTAATTCTTTACTCTTTGGGTTATGTAGTTCTCTGATTCTTTGAAAGAGATATTCGGTAGCAGCTCATGATCTTCTCTGTAATGGAAATGGAACTAGAGTGAGCCCATGGTGACTGTTTCTGTAGGACACTATTTCTCAGCCTTGCCAAATGTTTCATTTTCAGAACTAGAGATACTGAAACTCTTGCCGTGATTTTCTGTGGCTCATTTGCAATTCAGGGATGACTCCAGTTGAATTAACTCCTGCGGAAAGGACCTGGGAGTGACCAGGTTCTGTACTATGATTTTACTTTGAAGCTTTTTAAAAAAGACTGCCTAAATCACCACTATGAATGCATAACCAGCTTGAGCCTACACATTCTGACAGGTTCAGAGGGCTCAGCTAGTTGGGCATCCACTTTACATTCATGCTGCATACAATCAGAGTGATCTTGGGTTACGAATACATAGCATTTTTTAACTGGATAACTTTCCTTCGTCTTTCTGGTTGGTTAGTCTTCATGGATCTTTCTGTCTAGACCTAGACTGGTGGGAACCATAGAAGGAATACACGTCTCTCTCTTATCTAGAAACAGCATTATGTAACAGCAGACTGAAAATATACCCTTGTTGCCTCATGGAGAAGTGATCTGATCAGCCAAGACTGGTGGTCTCTATCCCAGGGCTCCATAGAGAAGCCCATTGTAGGTTCAGTATTGGTGGCGTACGGGGGGCTCTTTGGGGTTTAAGGACCTTGACTGATACCTCAGTCCCATCAGGGGTCAAAAACATTGAACAGGGTGTGGACTTTCTGATACATTTCTCTATAAGGTGAAGATGCCTAACTGTAATTGTAGTGAATGCAGAAATGAAATTACTAACTGTGATGTTTTTTTTCCATTGTCAGTTTGATGGGGGTGCACATTTAAAATCACCAGAGACACACCTGTAGGCATGTCTGAAGGTGGGAAGATCCATGGGAATGTGGGCAGTGCCATCCTGTGGCGGGTTTCCACACTGAATGCAAAAGAGAAAGCGAGCTGAGCAGCAGCACATGGGGCTACGCAGTCAGCAGTCACCCCAGCACCATGCCATGACTTCCCTACCATGATGGACTGCACCTTCATACCATGATGGACTGTACCGTCATGTTAGGAGCCCAAACATGCCTGTCCTTCCTTAAGTTGCTTTTGTTGTTCATTTTTCAACAGCAAAAAAAAGAAAAACAAATACATTGGCAAAACCTCCTCCTTCCTATGACAGTCACCGGAAAGCTTAAGTTTCCAGAATGCTTTAGTTCAGCTGCTATAATGAACTGTCACAAGCCGGGATGCCTCTAGACCACAGCAGTTGTTGTACAATTATGAAAGAGGAGAAATTCAACTCATGATAGGTAGGAAATTTGGTGAGAGTTTGGTTTCTGGCAGACAATCGGGCTTCTTTCTGCTGCATGTATCCTTGGTGGGAGCGGCCTGGGCCTGTTTCATGATGGTCCTCCTCCCACTCCTAGGGACTCCAGTTTTATGACCCAATTACCTCCCAAGGGACTTTACTCCTAGTACCCTCAGCTGGAAGTCAGGATATCCTTACTGGAGAAAGATATAAACATTCAGACCATAGCACAAGACTTGGAGGCAGAAGCTGGCACGCATTAACTTGTAGATGTTTGCTTTAGGGTATCAGCCATTTTACAAATTTTGTAAATTGCATCCTGGGGAATAATTATATAATTTCATATTAATAGAGAATTCCAGCATTCTTAAGTTTAGGACATTTCTGTTCTTTTAGATATGCAAAATATATAGATTACAAAGATCGGGGCTGGAGCAGTGGCTCAGGGGTTATGCCTCTGCCTTGCAGGCGGAAGGTCCTGAGTTTGGATCCTAGACCCCATGTATAGATGTCGGGCAGAAGCTGGGGCGGCCTGTGTTTCTGGCCCTGGTAGGGCAGAGCCTGTGAATCCCGGGGCAGAGTAAACAAGGAGGTGGAGGCGTCCATGGTGGTTCCCGAATTCATCCGTGGTTCTACACACGCACACACACACACACACATACACACACATACACGCATGATTGAATAAATAAATAAAAAAAGAATCATTTAGATTACAAAGATCAAGGGTGAAACTTTTAGTACCAATCGCAAATCTATATTTGCAAATTTGAGCTTCAACCTGTCATAACTCAGCGATTCTCTGCATTTACTGTCTTAATGAGACACAAAGATATCTTTTTAAATAGTTCAGAGCTGTGGCCTTGTACATTATGCTGTTTTATTTAAATTAATTTTATTTTAGTTAATTTACTTCCAGTGTTAAAGATGGTTACTTGTGTTCAGCTTGATCTACGGTCTGCTTTAACTGGATCTGAAAAGTTTTGAGACCTGGTTAGATGTTCCAGATCAAGTACCAGAAATGAAATCTGGTTCTTTAGGTTTCCTTAAACTGCCTTTGCAATGTCATTTACTGAGGACATCGTCAAGTAAATTTGTTGAAGCAAGAGAATTCAAGAGAGGTTCTTTTGGTTATTTTGTGTTTGTCTTTGTACCCAGCTGGGCCTCCAGATATGAAATGTGTATTTAAGACATGACAGAGGAGGCCCTTGCATGGACAGCTTGCCCGGCAGACCTGAGCTGGGAAACCGGCTGTTGGGCAGGAAGCCGTGTCTGCATGCCGCTCTCTCACACCAGTGCCTCACAGGAGCTGGGATTGTGACGTCCACCTGGAAGAGAACATGAAAGCAAAAGATCCCGGGGATCTTTTAGAGTCTTTCACCATAAACAGCACATTAGGACTGTCGGTCCCAGCAGCTGCTGTGTTACTTGGCCTTTTCCAGGAAGGGAAGTGATTTGAGGACTTGGGGCAAACTGACAGATCTCTGGATTCTCCCAGCAAGTTTGTGAACCGCTTGGGGGCATGTGGAATTGAGGACTCTAGCGACATTCTCACAGACTTACCATCAAAAAGTTCTGGTGCTTCAAATGATTTTTGACTTCAGATTACAGATAAGGTCTCTGTTTGAAATTTAAATATTTGTTATTTTAAGACACTGTTTCCTGATATGAATTTTGTGCATTTATTCTTTCCTGCTTTGTATTTCCTTTCTCTCTTTCTTTCTGTCTCTTCCCTCCCTCTCTCTGCTCAGCTCTTCCTCCCTTCCTTTGGCACCTCCCTGCCTAAAGTCATGCTCCTGTGCCCTCCTGTGCCCTTGCTTCTGCCAGTCTTCTCAGGGCCCTTTTGCAGACTTCCTTCTTCTTCTCCCGGTTGTCTCTCCATACTCCTCAGTCGTCCCTGCAGACATCTGTTCTCAGGCGCTGTTACGTTTAGAATCCCACACGGAGGTGACCTCAGGTAGACAAGGTGATTCTGGAGGAACCTGGCTGGAGGAACCTGGTGCAGACAAACAGGCACTGCCAGCCAGACCCTGGGGCTGCAGCCTGGCAGCCAGTCACACCACAGTCTGAAGTCACCAGAGCAAACTTTCAGGCTCTCTGAATGTGCTCCACCTGTTTCCTTGATCATAATTCAAGACCATTTCCTGGAGTCTCTTTTCCCCTATCATAATAGTTTTGCGTGGGACGATTTTTTTTACATATTAAAAGGAATGTTTTATCATTGTTGCATTAACATTAGTGAAATGTAATAACTGCATTGGCACTTGAGCTTTTTCAAACTGCCCCCTTCTTTCTCAAGAGAGCAGCTCCTTTGGCTGTGACCGCCCTTCCTGATAGGATGAAGTATTCTCCATCAGCTCTCCTCGGGGCAGGTCTCTGAGCCTAGGTATTTCATTTTCTGCGCCCCTCCGCCCCCAAATGTTCAGATCTGAACTCTCTTGAGGAGGGAAGCTGGTAGGGTAGAAAGGCTTGCCAGTGACCTCACCTGCAGAGACTGTGGGCACAGTGCCTGCGCGTCCATCCGCCAGGACCTTGTCAGGCAGGAAATCCTGTGAAATTCCTGCTCAGGCTGAGAAAGGGAGCTCTGAAGGGTTTTATACTTCTGGCCAGTCTCCTGCCCATTAAAACGTGTATGGAAGCCTTTGTAACCCATGAATTCGTGCTGACAGGTTGACCTGGGGTCACGATGGGGGACGAGGCTAAGAACATTCCATGGTAGGCGTGGGCCAAAACACACATGGAAACTTTGACAGGCTTGGCATGAGAAGGAGTCATAGTGATGAGATTCCAACCTTAGAAATGGGGTGAGCAAGGGTCCCCTAGCTCTGTACCAGGGTTAAAAACGTAGGCCAGCATTTGGACAGCGTAAGCCAGATCCTGGCTGTGCTCCTACTAGTTTGTGATTGGGATCCTGGATCCTAAGACTCAGCTGTCACCACCTCAGAACAGTGTGAATTTCCCAGAATTTTTATGTGGATTCCATGGGAAAAGAATACAACGTGCTGCTTAATACTTTTCCTGAAACTCATTAAGTTTTTGATAGTTGATTTCTGACTTTTATTATTGTTGTAGGACTCTTTCCTACTCTACTGATTTTCTACATTTTTATGAAAAGCAAAATCAGGACAGTAACTGCGATTGTCTTCAAGTGTCCACCATAGCTCTAGGTAGGGAGCATTACACATCACTGTCCTTTCCACTAGGGTCTGCATCTCTCTTTGGGGATTTGGGAAGATCTTGCAAGGATGAGTAGAATAATTTTAAGGATGCAGTTACAGATCCTCAACTTCTGGTATTCTTTCTAAAACAACATTGACCATTGGCCTTATACCAGAGAGACCTGTAAAGGGAGCCAGTGTGAATTGTGGTTTTAGTGAAGCTTTCTCTAATAAGGCACCTCATGAAAGATGCATTTGTAATAAAATTTCACTTTCAATGCTTAGTAAACTAAAATTGCAAGTAATTGTGCCGTTTTCATCACAAGTTACTTTAATGGTACTTGTGGTGATTATACAGCCCAGGAGAATAAATTTATATTCAGAGCTCAGTGATTACAGGGAACTTTAGAAAATTAAACTTTAAAGATGTCTTTTGTCTTAAAGTATGTCATAGTGACCATCAATGAGAGACCAAAGCACATAGGTTTTATATTACATTACAAATCTGAGGGATGGGGGTAGATATTGGAATATGATTTCAAAAAGGGAGAAAAATAGAGTGTCCACCTGGTATGGAAAGCTTATTTATTTTTAAATTGATGGCAATATATATTAAATCACTTGATCTTTAATGTTACTTGGATGCATTTGGAAGAATATGGCAACCTGTTCTTAGCTTATGATGAAAATTGCCAATGTCGGTGAGTCTAGAGAAACAGGTTTTTGTTTTTTGGGAAAACTAGTAGTAAATAGTTTAAAGACCTTTGTTACATCTTATCGTAGATTTGCACAACAAAAGGTCACTTTCTGATGTTCTCTGTCTTTTATGCTAGGAATTTAATAGAGACTGTTCATGTCAATCTTCTAATCTTCAAAAAGCAAGAATATCTTCCATATGCCACTTGAAATGCATAATAAAGACCTTAGCCCCCCCCTTTTGGAGTTTATTACCTCATTTTTGGACTTAAAAACTGGGCTCTCATGAGAGCTATCACAGCCAAATAAGTATAGAAACACAGCTTCACTCTTAAGTATGGCACTGATATTTGTGCATTTTGGAGGTACTATTGTTCTTTCTCTAAGATAAATATCTGATCAGGGACTGGGGAAATGGCTTAGGAGTTAAAGTCTTTGTCTTGTAAACAAAAGGATCTGAGTTCTAATTCCCAGATTCATTTAAAAATCCAGGTATGACAGCTTCTGTTATTATGGCCTTGGAAGGCAGAACCAGGGAAACCACACAACAAAGCAATCAGGAGGCAGAACAATCCAGGATGATTCATGATGTCATCCTTGGGCCTCCACAAGTAACACACATTCAAGTGTCCTGTTGTGTACACACACCCACACACCCCCACACACACACTAAATAAATAAATATAAAAGTAAAACAAACTGTTAGAGCCAATGAGATGAACTCTATTTGTTTCTTCTAGGTGAAAAGAAACGGGCTGTCTCAGACGGTGAGCCAAGAGGAAAGAAAGAGACAGGAGGTATGTTTGACATAACAGGTGCTTCAAAACTGCTTGTGGGTGTGTGGCCTGTGGTTATTTTCTCTCACTGTTGTGTGCGCTTGATCATTGTTGTCCTTGAAAGTGTGTTTTCTCTTTACAAACAAAGTTATCCTTAAGTAGCTCTACACACATCCATATATACTATAGCCCCCTTCAGAGGAAAACATGTAAATGTGTTAATATCATCTTCATTTAAACAACAAAGCACCTGGTCTACCTACTTAAACTGGAAAAAGTACCTTGAAAAGTGACACGGACATCAGATCCTGGAGCTGCAGAAGTCTAATTCTGGGAAAGCTGGTGAGACATAAGCAAGGTGTGTGTGTCAGTCTGTAGACAGGTTTAGCCTGGTTATATAATGTGTCCCGCTTAGGGACATCTAAAGTAAAGGAGCTGTGAACTGTCTTGGCAAGTCTTCTGTTAATTTAAAAGCAAACCAAAAATAAAGCTTGCTTAATTAAAAAAGACAGAACTTGGGTTTTATTACTTGGAAGCACAGTTTATAAAATTTTCGATCATTGTAATAAGAATGAGACATTCTCAAAGCACTGTCCTCCTGTCTTATGTACAGTGGTCATGTATAAAATACACATGTGTGAGCAAACAGGGAACATAACTCCAATAACGCGCATGCATATCTAAAGGAAATAATTCCAATATATGCACTTGTACATCCAGGGAAAGTAATTCCACAGAAGTTATCATATCCTTGTCTACTTAATTGTCATGGAATAAGACAAAAATATATGAGTACAGAGTAATGACACTTTTAATATTAAAGCAATAGAAAGTTATTGTAGAGTACTTCAATATACCTACAGCTGAGAATTACCATATATCCATTTACAATTTCACCTTTTTTGAGTATGTGTTTATGTATGCCAGAGGGAGGACATTTAAGTGTGTGCGCCTTGGAGGCCCAAGGGTGACATTAGAAATCATGGATTGCTCTCCCTCCTCATTTCTTTGTTCTGGAATTTTTTGGGTTCCACTTTCCAGGGCTGGAATTATAGGCCACTTCCATCTCCACCTAGTATTTTTTTTCTCAGTTTTATCTTTATTTTAAAAATTCTTTTAGTGTGTCATACATGAATATAATTTTTGATGTTCTCACATCTTAATCCCCAATCAATCCCATGGCCCTTCTTCAAGTTGCAGCCCTCCATCTTCCCTGCCAGTCTCCCTCCTGTTTTCCTGTCTTAATATGTGTGGCCCACTGGTTTTCATCTGGTTTGCCTTTAATGGCATGTGCCTGAGCACTTGCTGGAGCGTGAATTGTGTATCAGTGGCTATATCATTGAGAAAGGAATCTTCCTTCCCTCCCCCATCAGAATTAATCCTCAGTCTCCCAGGGAGATATGGGGCCTCATGAGATCTTTCCCCTTCCATGGTAGGGTATTGATAGGACAAAGCCCAAGCAAGTCTTATGGAAATATATGTACCTGCTGTGAATCCATGGATACAACAGCCTGTTGCACGTAGTAAATAATGTCTGACTGCATCCCTGCCCCTCTTCAGGCTCTTACATTAAAAAAAAAAATCTTCCAGAAAAAAGCAGAAGGATGCTTTAGGTTGAGTGCAGAGTATTCCTCCAGTCTATGATGTAGTGACAGATTTTTAAATTTGATATCTTAAAAACTTACACTCCCCTAAAGCCTATGTTCTCTCCTGCATAAGTTCTTGCTCTAGTTTACAGTACTAGCAATGTGGTCCCTACTGAAGAGTGGACCTTAATCCCATCAGAAATTAGTTCAACCTGAAAATACCACCTTTACATTTTATACCTTTTTGCCTTTAGTGTTACTGTTGCAGTAACATAATGTTCCCCTCTCCCTGTTGACAAATTTGAGGACTTCTCCTAATTGTATTCAAATATTTCTGTCATTAAAGCTTATGTATTTGAATTTTGTTGATCAGTATAACATTCTGAAAATGTTTATTGAGATTTGTGCTATAAGATATTATATCAGCCTCAAATCTAACTTTATGATGTCTTTCTATTCCTACATAGATATTTTTAAATGGGCCTAACCTTATTTGTTAGTCAGCACTTGATGGCTTACTGCGGAAACAGTTGATACAGTTCAGCATTGTGTTGGCCCTGCTCACAATTCACCTTCTATTGTGATCTGTGTTGTATAGTTCATTGTATGTTCTTGGTCCTCTCAGGTATATGTATTCAAGTACACCACACACACACACACACACAACACACCACACACACACACACACACACGATGAGAGGATCCAAAGAGAAAAGAAATTAAAGAATAAAGAGTATGAGCATTAAGAGTTATCATATATCTTGTGTAATTCTATGTGACCAAATACAAGTATCCCAAGAAACAGAGACATCTAAAGATGTCCTATATAGTGAGTTCATTGTGGCGATTCGATGATAGAAACATTTACGATGAAAAGTATTTGAAGTCCTCCAAAGATACAAACTACATCAGCCATCTAAAACCTATATTTTGGGTGAGGAAGAGAAAAGGAAAGAAAGAAGAAAGAAAAAGAAAGAAAGAAAGAAAGAAAGAAAGAAAGAAAGAAAGAAAGAAAGAAAGAAAGAAAGAAAGAAAAAGAAAGAAAGAAGAAAGGAAGGAAATAGAACATACTGCTGTTGGTACTATTGGAACTGCCTGTGGATGCCAAGAAGACTTGCATTTACTTGCTGTAGCCCAAATTCTCTAGAAGAAGGAAGTAGTCACCAGCAGGTAGAAGATAAAGGGAGGCACCAGGGAAGACCTGAATTAAATCCAAGCCAAGCAAAGCTTTATGAGGCAGTGTTGAAAACGAGTGATGACAGATAGAGCTTCAAGTGTGAGAGATGAAGGAGATGATCACGCCAGAATCTAGTACACAGAGAATAATGTCATCGCACGTGCAGGAGGGACTGCCCAGGACTTCTCTTACAAAGGAGAAAACACCTGTTTGTGCAGGTGCTACCAATATCTTGGTTACTATTTTATTTTTGTGTGTTTTTCTTGTAAAGTGCCAGTTGGCTAGGAATGGCAAGATACAAAAGAATAAGTTATGTAGGACAATCCTGACTCTGAAGTCACTTTAGAAACTTGTAATGAATCTAACTTGAGTAAAGCCTGCTTCAGAAAAGTGGGTGATACAAAAATATCAGAGTCTTAAATTAGGTATACAAAGCATGGTTTTGTGGGTACCTGGGAAGTACACATAGGTTAAGATAGGAGAGATAGTTTGGTGGCTAAAGTGTTTGATGAGGAAATCAAAGAATGCACACAAAGAACTCCAAAGCCTACACAAATACTGGATACGTGGTGGCAGACCTGTAATTCTACACTGGGATCTTCAAAACAACCTAGTACCCAGACCAGCCCTACAGATGAACTCTGGGTTTGATTGAGAGACCCTGGCTCAAGGAATAAAACAGAAGAGCAACTGAGATGACTACTGCTATCAATTTCATGTCTACACATACACACGCATTCCCACACAGTTGCAAACGTCCATACACACGTGCATGCACACCACACATATGCACGTGAAGAAAATACAGAATCATAATCTTTTGTCTTCCATTTATGTACGTATCAAATTTGATTGATTACACATATCATATATGCATTGGTGTTCTTCCTTCTCTATGCACCTGTCTGTGGCTTCTATGAACAGACCTTTTCCTAAGCCTAATTGGTATTTATGATGCTGTGTCATTCACTTAAACATCATTTAGAAACTTCACTTCCATTGTCTTCTCAACTGTGCCCTGCACTCCCAGTGTGCAGGCTGCATTGTAGCATTGTTTTATTTGCCCGTCTACTACATTACTGTAAAGTAAAACACAAAGAAGTCTTGGAGTCAGACAACACAAAGTTTTTTTGGCAGTGCAAGTTATAGACTTTTAATGAATGGCAAGATCAGTCTACAGATCTCTGTTCCTCCTCATTAACATATAACAAAGAGGACTAGAGAGGTGGCTTGGTGTGTAGAAGTATTTACTGCACAAGAGTAAGAACCTGAATTCAAATTCTCAGCATCCATATAAAACCTACGTATATCCGAGTGAGCCTGTAACCCAAGTATTGTGAGGACAGAGACAAGTGGATTCCTGGAGCTCTCTTGTCTGCCAACCTACCCGAAATGACAAACTTTGTAAGAGACCTTGTCTCAACAGAATAAAGCAGGAAGCGCGAGAGGAAGACACCAGATGTTATACTTTGGCCTCTATACAGGCACACACAGACACACACAGACAATACACAATAAACAAATGAAAATAAGGGTGGGAGAGATGGCTCAGACTGTCTAGCAAACAGAAGAACCTGAATTAGGATCCCAGATCCCACGTTAAAAAAAAAATCAAACGGAAATGGTGATGGTCTGCATTTCATGCTCTGGAAGGTGGAGTCCCAGAACAAAGCAAAAAGGAGGTAGAAGCCATCCAGGATGACTCCCAAAGTGTCACCCTTGGGCCTCCACAGGCATACAGTACCCTCTTACACACACACACACACACACACACACACACACACACACACACACACACAAATAAGATAAAACAGAAAACACCATAATCTATTTCAAGTATAGATGAAGTAAATTATGCTATCAAATTGTCATTACATACACACACACACACACACACACACACACACACTACTACAAAGTAAAATAAATATGTTGTTACATAACACTAACATAGACCATAGTTGCAATGTCTATCCCATGTGTATATTTATACCAGGCATGTCAATCTCTTAACACAGCCCACAGATTCCTCCAAGAAGAACTATTGTACTCTGAGCATCTATAGAAACAAACGGGACACTCTGCAGAGAAGAGGGGGAGGAGGCTGTGGCAATTATCCAAAGTGGTCCCTGGTGACACTTCATGCCACCTACACTGTGGAGGCCCAAGCTGACTGGAATGAAGCTGGCCAAGTACCTGGCAAAGACAACATGTGTTTAAGTATCCTTGTTCGTAGGAACCAGTAAGTAGTAACTAAAAGCTAAAAGGATACATGAGGGGAGGTCAGGACAAGGGAGCAGCCTCAATCTTCACTAAGAATCCCAGGGACTGGGATGGAGCAGTTCTGAAGGGAAAGAAGAGGCACACTGAGAACGGAACTAGCAGGAAGAGAGGCAACAGGCAAAGCTAAGCTGTTTCACTGGCAGAAAGGAGAGCCAACAGGAAAGGTGAGCAGACCACCAGAAAGACGCGTGATGCCTCCCTGGGCACATGCACCCATTGTCACAGGGGACATCAGAAGCTTGGACCAGGTCATCTCGCAACCCTTAACAAACACAGCCACAGAGCAGCCATGTTCAGTAAAGTCACTGTTCTTTTCACATAAAGGAAGTTTGTAGACCATGCCCTCATGATAGTCTCTCGAGGACGACATAGACTGATTGTGAACCTCCCTTGTACAATCTCCCGCATACACATTAGTCCTTGGGCAATCGTTTCACTGCACGCACACTAGTCAGTATTGTGATGGTCCACAGCAGGTCGAACGGCTACAGCTGTTGTACACACCAGTCACTGCACTGCTGCTCACACTGAGATGGGACCCACATGGATGAAAGAAGGTCTCCCTGATGCTCTGGTGGGCAGACAGCAGCCATGCTCCTTTGCAGGCCACTACCAGGGTCTCTGGCCACCCAAGTGTAAGCTGTTCTGTTCTGAGGTGACTGCAGTGGCTAGGTGAGAGTAGACTCCCTTTATCAGAAAGAAAATTATCTAAAGCTTTCTTTTACTGACAATAGGACTTCTCTCTCCAGCAGCTGTCCACTGACTGTGTACTCCTCATCTCAAGTAATAGAATGCAAAATCCAAATACCTAAAGCAGACTACTGTCAACTAATCATCTAAAAATCAGGCTGGAAGTCTTCCAGATAAATTCTCAAAATTAGAATGACAGATTTTACTTGTTTAGTTGTAGTTATTAAACAGAGGGAGAGAAAAACAGAGATAACAAGAGAGAGATAGAGAGAGAAAGCATACCAATGGCACATTGTCACATGGGTGACGTCAGAGGATAACTATGAGAAGTCAATTCTCTCCTAAACATATGGGTTTCTGGGCCTCAAACTCAGGTCACCAGGTTGATGTGCAGGCACCTTACACACTGAGCTATGCTGCTGGACCTTTAACAAATTTTTAAGGACTAGTTTCATATTTAAAGATTCACATTGGTGGCTGCTGCTAATCTTCTACCCTTATGGAGACCATTTGTCAGATTCACCTGCTCTGACAGACAACACTCCATCAAAGAAGACTCCACATGAGGACACTTTAAAATCAAGAAATCAAATAAAAGAAAACTCTGATAAATAAAATCCTTAATCCAAAGTGAGGAACCTGGCTTTGTATCCTGCCCTGTGCAGACTCTCTCCAGCTGTCCAGCTACCTACCTGCATGCTCCCCGGAGAGCAGCTCACCTCTTTTGACACCTTCCAATGGCAGCATCTTTCCCGAGCAGGTGGTTTTCCATGTAGGTAGGATACACAGCATGGTAACATGTCTGGCTTTACCAGAGCTGGAATTTATCTATGAGACTACTTGATGCTTGATGGTTGCTTCATGGTGCTCACAAAGACATGAAAGCAAAAGGTTAGAGCTGCATCTCACTGTTCAGCACACGGACTTGCATGCTGCAGGCTCTCGCTGCTTCTCACTGCTCAACGGGGATTGCATAGAGCAGACTCCTGTTACTTCTCAATGGTTGGCATAGGGGACCGCAAGCAGCATGCTCTCAATAAAGACTTGATAAATGAAGCTGTCATCTTTCTCACTGGCTTTCTTCTCAGTGAAATAAGATCTCCTTTGTTTAGGACCCAGAGTAGGTCTGCGGCTATAACATCTCCTTTTGCAAATGAATAACCCCTGTCTTAACCCCTCACACTTGTTGGGGTACTAGTTTTTGGTCTCAACTCTGTCTTCCCTAGGAGGCATGGAACATATGTCATACACACATGACACATATAACACACACACATTTATATCCACATGGCATTGCACGCATAACCATGCATGACACATGCATGCACATGAGTGTCAGAAAACATGTGCAATGTGCGCACATGACATACATGCACATAAAACATGCACACATGTGCACACACACATATGTGCACATACACTTTCCATATGCCTCTATTCTATGAGAAATGAAAAATATAAATACATCATATCTACTACTTATATTTAATACATATTAATACATATTTAATGACATAATAAATCAGCTCTAAGAATAGTTATCTAATTTCAGTTTCTCTACATTTTTCAGAAGGGAGAATAAAATAAAATTCAGTATTGCTACAATTCAGACAAATTTTTTTGATTTCTTGGTGATAGGGACTGAAGCTAAGCATGCACTACTTCAAGTCCCAATAAAAAAGTTAAGGATGATTGTGAACAACATTCAAATGGCATATAACATCAAATGGTACATAACATTGAGAGAGGTAGATGATCTATGCATTAGAAGACTGTAAAAAAATGAAAGTAAGAAATTACAAACCAATATTCAACATATCTGAGTGCTTTTTTCTAAACAACAATTCTTCATAACTTTTACTAGATTCTCAAAGCATGCACAGCCTTTCAACAAGAACCATGGATAGCTTCCTGAAAGCAGCAGAGGACCCCTAGACACAGGCTGCTGGAATCTCTGTGGAAAATGCCAAGGACAACTGGAGAGCAGCTACGTCAAGGTTAGTGATAGACCTGATTCAGAAGCAAAGCATGGATGGCATCCTTGAGAAACAGAGGAGAAAGGCTCTGGGATCAATCCCTTTAATTAATTGGGAAAAAAAGACTTTTATCCAAAATCTTTCAGGAGAGATATAAAAGACTATTTTTTTTTTAATTTTGAGAACAGATCTTCAAAAGGTTATTAAAATTCTAGATATACAGACACTGAGCACACAATTTAATAAAATAAGTGCTACTGACTGCGAAGGCATATAGACTGTCCACAGCAGTTAGAGTGAGTGACTTTAACACGCTTTATCACCAGTAACAAGTTATCCGAAATTGACATCAGAGTCCACTGAATCCAACTGATTTACAAAGTCGTCTGCAGAATATTCCATCCAAGGGCTCCAGAGTCTTAACACAAAGAAGAAAACAGATAATTTCTTTTATTCTCTCATAGTTAGATACAGATGTCAATTTGAGGATTGAGGGTTGAGCTCTGGGTATATTTATAGATAATTAGTTAAGCCCAGAGTGAACCTGCAGGAAATTGTCTAGTTGATGGGGAAGGCCCAACCCAAGGTGCCTGGGATTTGGACAAGTGAATAAAATAGAGAGAGATGGTTGAGGAAGTTGACATCCTTCTGTGTACTTGGCCAGATGTGCTGGTCGGGCAAGTAAGGATTGTTCTTTTCTCAGTCATTATGTGAATATGGTGTGGGCTCTTGGTGATAGTGCATTCTCCTGTCAAAATGTAACTGTAACTGGGCTAATGTAATATAACAAACCCTTTGTTCCCTTAAACTGTTTGGTGATAATTTATCAGCAACAGTGCAGAGTAACTGCAACACAGTGGAAGAAAACTAGAAATCGGCATGAGAGACACTCAGGAACACACACAAAGGTGTGCAGATTGAACAGCATACAACTGAATAATAAGTCCATAAGTAAACAAATCAGGAAGGAAACTTAAAAATTCCCAATATTGAATAAAAAGAAAAGACAATATTTAAAGATATATGTGTCTGCAGAATTCAATGAAAACAGTTTTAAGAACATAGACTAGAAATTCAGAGAAATCTCAAAAAAATTAATGATACAACTCAGAAAAATAGGAAAAAGCTAAACTAAAATGAGTGCACAGCAAGAAATTATGAAGTTTGGGGTGGAAATTAATAAAATGGAAACAGAAAGAACAGTATAAAGAATTGAAGAAACCAAAAGTTTGTTCTTTGAAAAGATAAACAAGATTAACAAACACTTCATCAAACTAAAAGAAAACCCAATTTAATAAAGCTAGAGATGAAAAAGGACAACATTACAACAGATGCCAAGGAAATTCAGATCACCTGGGACATCTTCGAAAACTCGTTCTGATAAATAGAAAATCTAGAGGAAATGAAGAAATGGACAAATTTATAGACATACATGACTTACCAAAATTAAAATAAAGGGACTCAGACAATTTAAACATAAATGACAAGCAATGAAATTGAAACAGTGTTAAGACATCTCCCAATTTTAAAAAGCACTATGGCCAGATAGACTCATGCTGAATTACACCAGACCTTTGAAGAACTAACATCCACATTCTTCAACTGGTCCATTAAAAGAAGGGAAGGGGCACTCCCAAACTCATTTACAAAGTCAATTTTACCCTGATTCTAAAACTAGATAAGGAAACAACAATGAAAGAAGAAAATTATAAGATAATCTCTCTGCCATAGTTAGATACTGGTATTAACTTGGCAACTGAAGACTCTGAGCTCTGGGTGGTTGTTGGAAATTAGCAGTTGAAATAAGCAACCAGCAAGCCGGCAGGAAGTTGTCTAACTGATGGGGCAGACCCAGTTCACGGTGAGTGGGACTAGGCCTTGGGCAGGTAAATAAGATGGGGAGATCTGGTTGAAGAAGTTGGCCTTCTATGCACTTGGCCAAATATGGTGGTCTGGCACGTGATGATTGTCCCTCTCAGCAGTCAAGTGGATATAGTGATATGGTATGGCCAGTTCCCTAGGCCCAGTGTTGGTGTGGATTTTGTGCCAAGCTGGAATAATTACTGTAAGCAAACAATCATGAGCCAAAATAAAATCCCTTGTTTCCCTATAAGTCATTTGGTTATAAATTTATCAGCAACAATGCAGGCTGACTGCAATACACCCTGATGAATACAGATGCAAAAGTTTTCAATGAAATAGTTGTAAACCCATGTCAAGATTGTTCACCATACCAAGTAAGCTTCATTTCAGGGAACAAAGATAGTTCAACATAGGTAAATCAGTAAAATACATCAAGGCATTCAAAGACAGAAATCTCATGGTCATGTGCCAACGGATGCAGAAAATGGACTTGACCAAGTCCAAAAGCCTTTTTTTTTCTTTTAATAAAAAGTCATAAAGAATCTTCAAATACAGGGAACAAGTCTCAACATAATGAAGCCTATATATGATTAGCCTACAGCCAACACTGGGAAACTCAAGACTTTTCCACTAAACTCAGAAACAAGGAAAGGAAGCCTACTTTCTCCCCCTTAATTAATGTGAATCTCTGAAGCTGAGCTAGAGTAGTAAAGCAATAGAAGGAAATAAAAGCGATACAAAGAGAAAGAAGTCAGATGATCCCTATGGATAAACAATGTGATCCTATACATAAGAGTCATGAAGACTCTACCCGAAAATTTGTGTAATTGATAAACACTTTCAGTAAAAATAGCAGGATATAAAACTAGCATACAAAATCAGCAGCTTTCCTACATGCAAGCAACCAGAATGGCGGCAGAGAAACCATGTAGAGCTAGGCGCAGATTAGAGTCACAGAAACTAACAAGACAGAAATATCATATCTCACTAATAACTACTTCCTTAATCTCTGCAATCAGCACTAGCAAGGAACTCCCTCTGCAGCCCTAGCTGAATCACAGTACTGACTGCTGCCTCCTCAGTGGAGGCCGGAACAGCAGCAGCAGCAGCAGCAGCAGCAGCAGCAGCTGGGGGTGGGGAACGTCATGACAGACCTGCTACACCCAAGAACTCACCGCGGCAATGCCGACTTCTACTAGATCCACACAGGAAGTGTCCTATCAAAAGTTTACCATGGATGAGAAGAGGGACACTACACTTCCCTAAGAGACTGCAGAAGGCTAACGCCAGCTAGGAGAAGGAGAGCTTCTCTACGATGCTTTACCCACTGAGAAGTCATCTATGCCAGCATGTGCTCAGGCCCCTGCCAGTACAGACATCCCAGATGAACCCCAGTGGGCCACGTGCAGAACGATGTGAAGAGTAGGAAGGAGATTGGCTAGAAAGGAGAATGTATGAAGTGAGACAAGAGGGTGGTAAGACAGTAATAAGAGGTGAAAACAAATAAATTCATTATATTTGCAAATGAAAGTGTCAAAGAATTTAAAAAATTTAAAAAGAGATTCAGGAAAACAGTTATCATTCACAACAGCTTCAGAAAGTACCTAAGAATCAATCTAATTAAGAAAGTGAAAAAACCACAACTTTCTTCCTAAGAAAGAAATTAGACACTAGAAAGTTGATCTTCCATGCTCACAAATGAACAGAATTAGTATGGACAAAATGGCTACATTACTAAAAAGATGTATAGATTCAATACAATTCCTACTAAAATGCTAGCTAATATCACTCGTTTCAGAAACAGAAAAAAAATTCTAAAATTCCCATAGAAACACAAAGACCCCCAACTACAAAGCAATCCTGAGCCAAGCTGTACATCTATATTTATTCCACTATGTACAATAGCCTAGATGATCATCAACAGAAGAATGGATAATGACAATGTGGTATTTGCACACCATATGACCTTACTCAGCTATGAAGAAGACTGGCATTATCATCATTTGCTAGTTAATGGATGCAACTTGAGAATATAATATTAGCTCAAATGAGCCAGACTCAGAAAGGCAAACATCTCGTTTACTTTCATTTTTGGATCCTGGATTTTACATACATATATAAAACCATGTCTAATTACATATGATATTAAAGCAGGAGGGGGAGAAGGGGAAAAAAAACACATGATGTAATTTGAAGAATATGTCTTCATGAAAACTAGTACCAAGTACAGTGAATATATGCCAATAAAAATAACAGGTAAAGGTAAACACATATTCATCTGTCTTCATTACTGTCTTGTGATAAAATACTGTGACAAAAGCAACTTAGGAAAAAAAAACATTTCCTTTTGGCTTTTACAGCTTTAGAGCAATGTACTCCGCATGAAGAAGACATGCAAGCAGGCAGAGAAGGCATGGTAGCAGGAACAGAAGGTTACATTGCATCCCCACTCAGGAAGCAGAAACTGAACAGGAAGTAGGGCTGAGTAATAAGGTCTCAAGGCCCATCCCCAGCAAAGGTCCCACAACCTTCTTAAACATCACCACTAGCTAAGAACCAAGTGTTCAAATACCGAGTCTCTGGGGAGACATTTTGAATTCAAGCCATAAAATCATCCTACAGAATAATTCATCTATTATAGATAGCACTGTAGACCATACACAGAACTAAAATGTCTACAGGATTCAGAAACAAGCACCACGCACTCAACATCTATATTATTTATATGGAATCTATAGTTTTTCTTAACTATGTATGTGACTTGTGAAGAGCATTAATAAACTTAGAGCAACATTATGTACAAAGAAGTAAAGAAAAGCTGGCATTAGGTAAGATCAAAAGAGACCTTAGGGGCTGAGAGGAGACTCTGCTTCCCAAGCAGAAGGTCCTAAATTCAGAACCCAGGTCCCACTTAAAAACACCAGACAGAAATGGTGGTGTCTTGTACTTCTGGCTTTGGTGGGTAGAGCCTGAGAAATCCCAGAGTGAGGCAAGAAGGAGGTAGAAATAATCCAAAATGACTTCCAAAGTCGCCCTTGGGCCTCCACAGGGACATACAGGGCCCTCTGATACACATACATACACATGCACACGAAATAATAAGTTTAAAAAAAATGCTGAGAGAACACCATACCCTGACTGTACTGGAATAGCAAGCTCAGTGTATAAGTGCTTTTGAGCAACTTAAACATGTGCACTAGCATGTACCTGAGAATCAGGACTATAGAAATGACAAGGGCCAACAGCAAGCGGGGCACAAAAATGAGGTTTTCTATATTTTAAGTGCAAAAGATACAGTAAAAGACACTTGTCGGGCTGGAGAGGTGGCTCAGGGGTTAAGCCTCCGCTTTGCAGGCGGAAGGTCCTGAGTTCGGATCCCAGATCCCATGTATAGACGCCAGGCTGAAGCGGGGGCGGCCTGTGCTTCTGGTCCTGGTAGGGCGGAGCCTGTGAATCCCGGGGCAGAAGGAGGTGGAGGTGTCCGTGGTGGTTCGCGATTCGTCCGTGGTTCTACACATACACAGACACACACGCGCACACATACACACGCACATGCGCACAGTTGAATAAATAATAATAATAAAAAAAAAAGACACTTGTCACCATCTATGGTTAATAGAAGAAACAACCTTAGGACACTCCCATCTTGCAAAATAAGATATTTAGGACTGCAGAAATTGCTGTTTTAGGCAACAAGTATAGAAACAGAATATTTACACGTGTGCAAATTTAGAGACCAGAAAAGGTTTTCTCTGACTTTTAAATAAATTAAGAACTTTTGCAAAAGATGAATGGCATGTATTACTACACTTGTTGATCTCTGATTTGGCATAGAAACATTAATTTTCACGATTCAGTCAAACTCCTAAAAGACTAAGTCCCACCAGATTGCAGTGCTAAACACTCAAAAGATATGCTTTATTTTTGAACCTGACAAAATTTTCTTAGAAATTTCCTTTTTTTTTTTTTCGCAAATATTCTTTTCTCCTTCTGCCTGCTGAGAAGTCTCTCAAAGGTTAACTACGTGCCCTAAGTTAAGAACTGAGCCCGGAAACAAACAGTCCGAGGTCCTAATGCTGGCACTCACTCGCATCACACCAACAGCCACAAAGTACAGCAAAGTACTCGGATGAAAATAAAAGCCAGTCCCTGACTGCAGAATTTAAGATCTGTGAGCACAGTAGAGAAACAACTGGCCTGATGTAAGATGACTGATAACGCCGCATGCCGGCCAGAGCACACGGGACATGATGACTATATTAGGTGAGAAACTCAGGCCAGGGTGCTTCAGCGTGTGTCACTGGAGCTCATACATCCTTCTTGAAGGGACCTGGCATTTCAAGGGGATAGAAATGATACAAACACGCCCCGGGGCAAGTCATCAAAGACAGGGTCTGGCTGGCAAGTGTGGCTTTGGTGCTGTGGATGGACATAATATAAACAGTGGTTTCGAAATGCTCTTTTCTTAGCATATGCACGGTATGTAACTGTGAAGGGGGAGCATGGTTAAAAAGTGACAGACCCTGAAACAATCTATGCAGAAGAGACAGTGGTATTTCCCAAGACCCCATTAGACAGCAAAGCTTTGGAAGAACCTGAAGCTCACTTTTTACTCAGGACTTAGCTGGCTGCCAGCAGCGTATCACATTCCCAGTGCTCTCTGTCTGAGTAACACAATCAATATTTTGTCTAAACCCACAACAGCAGAATTGCTGGCTCAGACTTCATGCTGTTGATTTCGGTGAGTCACCGAGCAATTCACCTGTTCGTGGCAGTTTTCTGGCTTAACTCTGGACACACTTCCAAATATCATCTGTTGAGGTCAAAATGACTTTTCAGGTTCAAAAACCTCAAATTCCTTCCACACGTAAACAACCAAATCCTGGGAAATAGGACTATTTCGGTTACTTCAAATGTGCTTGGATACCTCAAAGTCTGAAGCCCAGCACAACCCAGAAGTGAAGAAATTTCATGTTTCTAATTCAGAGTTTATGTTAATCAACAGTCAAGTGGATGAGGATCTGAGCCCGGAACATAAGTTGTACTCTGGACCGTAGGCGAGCAACCTTACTTCTACATAGAGATTGGCAGAGACACTACTGCTGAATTCATACACCGCTTCAATGCTACTAGGCAAACGTGTCCAGCCTAAACACTCATTATTCTACTGAGACCCAATTAAATGCCTCTCTGACACATTTCCACTTCTTTATCCCTAGGTGACCACACTGCCGTTTAAATCTGCTCCAGCACTATAAATGGGAACCAGTGCCACCTGTGTGGTTGATACAGTGCAATGAAATCACAGGAGACATAAATAAGCACACTCAGATAAACCGCACTAGGGAACGAAGGTTTAAAGACCTTATACAACAACCATAAATTACCGCAAATTACTGCACATCAAAAGAGTCTTTGGCACGTTGAACTGCCAACAGATAAGGAAGTTTCACCATGCCAGCAGGTAGGCGGGTGTTTGCCACAAAGATAAGAAACTTTCAGAAAAGGAAACAACAGTGGCTAAGGCACATGTGCACTTGCACACGTCCTGCTTAAGTAGACAATCAAATATGTGTCAAAAAGAGGTTATCCCATTGCTGGAAAACCTTCTGTCCAACTATCGTTTGGAATCAAGGCCTTTTACCGTGTTAATGTGATGCATGCAGGAAGATGGGGGGACTCCACTAACTCAAGATAGCAAAGGTTCGGTGAGCTACATATATATTCATGCAGTTCCTTTTCCGAAGGTTCTAACTACTGTGTGTACCTCTATTAATAGCTTCCAAGAAGCAATAGGTGCTTTTTTGGTATTAAAATGTTAACCTGCCTGAAATCCAGAGCTGGTTTTAAATGTGGCAGATAAAACACTCATATGGGTTAGGCACAAGTGGCAGGTACCAGTAATCCCATCACTCGGGAGGCTGAGACAAGACAGTTACCAGTCTGAAGCCAATCTGGACTAAAGGAAACTTGGATGGAAAGGTCTGAAGAGAGCTTCAGGGTTGTGGTTACCTCCGAGGAGGTCAAAATGGAGAGCACAAGAGAGCTGGGGTGCTGAAATGGACTGTCAAAAAAAAAAAAAAACAGAGAAAACTGGAGAAAATAGGTTAAGATGTTGACACCTGTTGTATGTGGGCAGAGGAGTGAGAGATGAGCTATATTACCTTTGCTAATGTCACTGATGTTAGCTTTTCTGCACTTTGAAAGTACTATATAATAGAGGGAGATTTAAGTGAAAGAAGATATACAAAAGGCAAAGAAAGGGCAGGTTCATACTTAAGCAACTGTGGGTGACAAAGTCCAATTGTGCAGCCTTGGGTAAGTATAATCACCAAGCAACACAATAAATACACACAGGCCTCCTGGGAGCACTCAAATCCAAGATAACACACGCTAAAGGTTTGCGTTCTGCTATGGCATAGCTCTTCGACATCAATCTTGCTAATAAAAGGGCACATGGGCACATTTATTCTTGGCCAAATAAAAAGACAAGCCCATATTTGAAGTTGCACTGTTATTTAACTGCAAGCGGATGTGTTCCTCCTCTAAGTAAAAGCGGCTCCAAGAGGCTGTAAATATGGCAGCCTCATTTTGAATGTTCAGACTGTTGGATCAAACACCTAATTGACATGCAAGTTCACATTCCTACTGAGTGTCCAAAAAATACAAAAGCAGGACCCACACTGGTGCTAACAAGTCCAGTGAAAACTCAAAAAATATGCAGCTTCTTCTCCTGGATCCTCAACCAAATGGTCCACGCCCACAGCGGAATGAACCAACCACAAAGCCAATGTCCACAATTGACAGTCACCAATTGACAGTCACCAATTTTTTTCTAAGTATCTATTTTGATACATGCATATTGTCAAATCATTAGAGTATAATACTGCCAATATATCAATTCTATGGAGACATTCTATCATGCAACCACATATTAAAAAATCATAAATATGTAACTGAGGTTGACTGCTATCAGTGGAGAGAACAAAACTTGATCCACAGACATTTTGCTAGATTTGTTCCCTTCTTTGAAACTTGAATTTAGATGACATTCATCAAAGTCTGGCCTTCTGGACCAAAAGGTGTGGTCACACAGAGTCCTTGTACTTATGTGACTTGAGCTCAGTGGTGGTTACTCAATCTCCATATGGCCTGCCTACCCCTGACCCAATTACTTCCTGTACAACCCTGGCACAGGTTGCTGTAAGCATTAAATTTCAGACGTAATTTCACAGGCCCCATAGTGTGGAGTTACTGGAAATGAACAGATTCTCCATAGAATGAAATCAGGACGAAGCATCAATACAGGAAGACAGAAAGACCTTGATTGTAAACTTTAGAATTACCACACATGTTAGGCAAGGAGTGGATGAATCAGAACCAGAAACCTATCCATACTTTAGCGCACACATATTTCTATGTTCATGGTTGTATAGCACCAATATACACTGTTTCCTACACTGGTGGACTTCCAAAATCTACATGCATCCTGACTCTTAACAATACTCAGCACAGCTCTGGAGGGAGCTCCCTCTGCCCTAACATTGCCTAAGGCCTCTGGAGATGTAAGGACTTGTTTTTGATGCAACGTACCCACCACCCAAGCAAGCACAGAATTCCTTTCAACTTGCTAATTCATCTGATAACTACAAATGTCACACCCAAACTGTATCAAGTAAAGGGAGCATCGCTCTGGGACATTTTGGGAAGCAGGAAAAAAATAAAAGAGAACAGCAAAATAACCAAATATATCTAATGCAGAAAAAAGAAGTTATTCATCAACACAAATGTGAGATACACATGCATGAAAGATGGATATTCATCAGAGTCAAGAAAATACAAATCTAGTTGTAACAAATGAAGTGCAAGAACTGCAATTGGCCACTGGTTGTACATAAGTATACATGCACTCATGCATTCATGCACCAAACACATTTACGTGCTTTTCTACATCTGCATATAGATGTAAATGCAACCACAATTATGAAAATATTCAGACTACATTATCATTGCACATACACTATCTTAAAAAGAAAAAGAGGATGTGGAGAGATGGCTCCTGGGTTAAGCCTTTGCCTCACAAAAGCAGAAGGACCTGAGTTCAGATCCTGAATCCCACAAGGTGGAAATGACAGAGACTTGTACTTCGGGCCCTGAAAGGCAGAGCCTGGGAAACCCAGAGTGAAGCAATAAGGAAATAGAGAAATCCAGGATGATTACTGAAGTTACCCTTGGGCCTACACAGCTACATACACATATATACACCCCCACACAATCCTAAACAGACACACGCCTGCATAGATGCACATGCAGAAAAAAAGGGAAAAAAAAGAAAGAGGAAGAAAGAATAAAGAATAAAGAAAGGTGCTGAACAAGCATGGCCTCCTGGGGCCAGAGTCAGTCTTCAGACACTCCATTTCATTAAAACCTGCTTTTCTGATCAGAATAGCCAAGTTCCACATTCCTATCAGTGTCTACAGAGTTTCAAGAAAACACTTCATGGTCTTTCTCCTTTGGGTTACAGGATCACTAGCAGAAAAAGAAATCTTAAAGGCCACATTCATCCATGCCCGATTTCCACAAATTGGTCTTTTCCTCCCACAGGCAGAAGAGAAGAATGTAAACACTCACCGCAGAGAGCTGGCTCCACGTGGACCTCAGTGGCTTATGGTGAATCACAATTTTTTCCTCTGGCTTTTGTTCCTTGGGCTCAGATTCCTCATCCGAGTCAATGTCGAGGGCCTTTTCTTTGTAATTTTGATATAGGACTGCATTTTCTGTAAGAAATCAAGTGAGATACATCACTAATTGCCCCTAATATCTATGCTGCTTGTTCTAAACAAACCTCCACATTTATGCAATATTTGGTGTCTGGATTAAATTGACAGCAGCAAAAACAGCAAAGTGTTTTGTCACTAGGAATATAAGACATTCCACCTGAAGCAGAGCTGCCCTCTCTCCCTTCTATGCATGAAGGGTAGTCAGGCCTCCACTCACAGCTGTTCGGGTTCAACTGACTCTACAAGCCACACTTGCTTCAGCCCATCACCATGCATTTATCTATTTAGCAAGCATTTACTGTAAACCTACAGTGAGTCCATTTCTGATGGTAAAATGGAAAAGACATCTTATTCACTCATGAACTAACAATATAGCGAAGAAAAAAAATAGTCAAATTCATAGTCGTGCATTTATTCATGCAACTGACATTTAGAAACTACCTATTAGGTGCCAGCAACTTCTGAGCATTGGCAACACAATGGACAAAGAGGCTGAAAAGAATCTTAATATTCATCCAGGCAACATCAAAGTGAAAGCAACAAGCAACTCTCTTAGTGTTTCAGACATGGATATGTGTCATGGCGAAAAGTAAAACATGGGAATGGGTGTGAAATTCTGCAAAGAAGAGACTACATTTTAAGGAGGTTTCCTTAGGAAGGCCGCACGAGGCTTCACTTACAAGATATAGAAGAGACAAGAAGGAAGAAGCCATCCGTACAGCTAAGGAAAAAGCATTTCTGTAATGTTTGTGTGAATGCGTGCATGTGTGTGTGTGTGTGTGTGGTGTATATGTGTGTGAATGTGGGTAGATGCATACCACAGAGTGTGTGTGAAGGTCAGAGAACAATCTCAAGTGTCAGGCCTCACTCTGAGACAGTTGATCCATAACCTTCCAGGGATTTTTCCCATCTCCACCTTCCAAGTCATCGGAGGAAAACCAGGCATGCATACTACCACGCATGATTTAGGAGAAGGCTAGAGATCTAAACAGTTGACAAAAGTCAACTGGACTTAGGTTGAGTGTACACAGTGGCTAAACAACAAGGTAGGTTTACAGAGATAAACCACACAGTTCAATTCAAGCAAGAACAATAAGCCACGGTAAAGAACCAGCTTTTAGTCTGAGTATGAAAGAACTGAGCTTTGTTCACACTATAATGATTGCATTTTACCTTCAATGGGAAGCAAAGGTTTGCTTAGTTCTGCAAGTGAAGCATTCCCTACCCAAGGGACTAATTATTATGGACTTGGGCAGCTCATTCTGCTGAGGGAGGAGACCAGAGCCTGAACACTTGGAATGGAATAGTGACAGATGGACACGGGGCCCAAGAGGGCTGCCATGCATGTTTCCTAGGTCTTCAGATCACACAACAGAAAGTAGGAGATGGAGCACCAGAAGGGATTCAGGCTAGAGGAGAAGATAAACGAATCTGGCTTGGGACACAGGGAGCTTGATTATATCCGCTTCTTCTCATTAGCCACTGAGAGTTTATAGAAGACTTTACTGTTCTCTGATCTTTCTAGCATGTGAAAAAAAAAAAACCTCATTTTCCTCCAGCCGTTAAAATATGTACCAGTTGGCATAAGGAATCGTTGAGATTTCTCACTCATTCTCCCAAGAACATGGGCTGCAGGATTATCACTCACATTAAACATGTGATGAGACAGGGCTCAGTATGGTTACATCCATTCTTCACATCACTCAAATACAGGGCAGCAGAAACCCTGAAACACAGGTTCACCCCTGGATCACACTGCAGAACTGTTAAGAACCCATCTTCTTCACTTCCATGCGTGGAATCAAGGCTTTTGACATCATCACACATGGGAACTGACAAGATGCAGAGACATAAAACTAGTTACGGTAAAGGTCTCCCCTGACTTCAAAAGCTTCAAGTGGGAATGAGTTCACTAAGAGACTCAGAGCCCGACTTCCCTCAATTAGAACATCAAGAAGATGAATCTACTCCAGCTAGCTAAAAATACTGTATCTGGGTTACTTCTCCACGAGGCGATTATTTCCTAGGATTAATACAATGAGTGAATTTGCATAAATTCATTTGCAGTCATATAGGAAATACTTTGCAATCATTCAAGTTTATTCATTTATAATGAGGGCATAGTTTTGTGGCGTTTTCCTTGTAGAAGGGAGTACCTTCCTTTTTGTTCTTCAAAGGTTGGTGGAGGGAGTCTCAGCATTTCAAAGCATGAATGAAGAAAAGCAAGTGCTCCCCTGTTCCCAGGAGACTCCCGCCTGTAAGAGCTGCAGCTCAGGCTGCTTGGCGACACTTGACCTGTCTATTTACAGAAAGTTCACTAATCTGATTAACGCAAGAACACCTGGTTGAAGTTGTTTAGGGTTTTAAAGTCCTTACCAGAAAATACTATTACATGTTACACATTCTTCAGGATTTTTTTTCTTTCCTATCAAGTAAAAAGTGAGATTTCTCTAATTGCGAAATTTAATAACACAGTCAAAACTGAAAGTTGAAAGTGGAAATATGGTGACAGGAATACTAAGTAAAAAGAAATAGGGTCTAAGGATGTAGAATTGAAGACAATCTCAGCATTGTACTAAATAGCCAGCCCTTGCTCTTACCTCTGTTTTCTAAGACAAATGGGGATGAAACCACAGTCAAGAAGAATGGAAGATTCCAGAACAATGACTGAGAAAGTAATCAGCTTATAAATGCCATCGATTCTATCTCCGGTGGGCCTTACCAAATGCAAACTTAACTTAGTGTGCTATTTATTTAATCTGAGATGAAGCTGAACTTAGGGCTCATGCACAATGCTTTTGTTACTGCAGTTAGGTATCAATTTATAATTAATATTCCACATTGAAGCCACAATAAAAGTTTGGAAAATTGAATGCTTACCTTCCCCGTCAAATGTTCCTTGTCCTTTCAGCATTTTTTTCTAAGAGACAAGAAAAGTAAAGGGAAAAAGCAAAGCATACTGTGTATGAATAAGCCAAACAGAAAAATACTGCCACTATACGCAAAACATTTTTTGTCCCATTCCTTAGTTCCAAAGGCACACAGCAGAGAAGCTCTAGGGCACCTTACTCCTCACCACTACTACTATGAACTGAACAAGGTTCCCCCGCACGCCCTTAATTTGAGTGAGATTCTGCAAATGACCAGTGGTCTGGCTATGCAATTCATTCCTACCTTAAACTGAACTTTGTAGTCTTACAAAGTTAGGGAGGAAAAAAAAGGACACATAAATTTATGCAATGTCTTAAGACCACGTGCTCTCAAATAAAACAGGCTTGCTCGAGTGCTACATATGGGGTTTTCATATAGATTGAATCCAATTCTGATTAACCAAGAAAAAAATGTGATTCCAGACAGGAATCTCGGCCCTGTTGCTTGGATCTGTGTTGTTTCTGAGTTCGACAGTACCCCCAAATCTTCCTTTCTAGCTGTCTCAGTTTCTTTCTATCATAATTGACAGCTTGTGTAGGAAGTGCAAAGGGAGGCCTGTATTCGGGTGCAACACCTCACACTTTAAAATTCTGAGCTGCTCATTGGTCAGATACACTTGATGAATGGGAATAAAATAGAATGAAAGGCTATGGTGATAAAAGGCTATGGTGATAAACAATATATTAAAGTAACACACTGTCTCTTACCACAGTTGACTGATTTAAAATTCATTTTACCTGTATATCATCAACTGTGCCTTTGCCATCAGAAAAAAAAAAAAAAAAAAAAAACTATTGATAAGTAAAAGCCGAAAAGAATCGCCCCACTCATTCTCTTCTGGCTCAGGGAATGCATGCCGTGTGTTACTCCTGGATGCTCTTACCTTTATCCTTCCCAAACTGGAGAACTTCTCCTTGTCTTCTACCACTACCTTCAGAGCAGGCTGGGACATCCTGTTCTTCTGCTTAGAACTGTCAAAATCAACGCCGCTGACCACTGCCCTGCGGTAGGACGTGGACCGCAAGCCTCGTCGAAGAGAGCCCGGGCTGTCCAAGTCGTTGTCCACCTCGCCCTCCTCCCCTGCGTGGCCCAGGGGTACTCCAAGGCCCTTCCACCATGCTGCGCACTTTGAGAAGTCTCCGGTGGGGCTCCATATTCTGACTGCTGGACTTGCTCAGCTTGATTTCCGAGGCGAGGCTTTTGGGGATGATCTGCTGCTTCCCCATCTTGAGGGCAGCCGGGCTGTGGGTGCTCAACACCACCGCTGGGTTGGGAACGGGCTCGCGCTCCGGGGAGGGCAGCCTTTGGAGGGGCAGTTTTTGTTCAGGAGACTTTCGCTGGGGCGCAGGAGAGAGTCTCGGCGGGTCCCGCCCGAGGTCCCTGACCATCTGCCCGGTTTGCGAAGTCGAGCCGGGGGAGTCATGTTTGGGGACGAGGCCATTGGTAGCGGGCGAAGGCACCCGGGCAGTCCTCCCGCTGCGGTCCTCCTCTGGGCCGCGTGGGACGGCGGCGTCCGGAGTCCTCGAGGGGCGCGGGGGCGGCGGCAGCGCCGCAGGCGAGGTCCCCGCGCCATCCGAGGGGGGGCTCAGGCAGCTGGCGGACACAGCCTGGCGAAGCTGGGGTGATCGTCTGAGTCTAGGAGAGGCAGCTCTGTGCTCTGGGGAGACCGCGGGACCATTGACCACCGGCCTCGGACGCGCGCACAGAAGCAGAGGACTCCGGGGGCCCGTCGTGCCGCCCGCGGTGGTGGGCACCCGGGCGGGAGCCTGCGCCACGGGCAGGGTCCCCAGATCCTCCACCGGGAAATCAGTGATCAGCAGCCCGCTGGGGCTCTGGTAGGACTGCGGCCTCGGCTTGCCGCGGCCCGGCAGCTGGGGCGGAGGTGTCGACCGTCGCCGCCACAAAGGGGTCACGCCGCGGCTGGAAAAGTCCACTTCGCTCTCGCCGTCCATCGCGGGGCCGCGGGCTCAGCCCCGGGAGAACAAGCCCAGCGAGTGTTGCCCAAGAGCAAAAAACTCTGCCTCCGGACGGCAGGTCACGTCTTGCGGATCCTCAGGTCGTTCCCAGCCCGGAGGCCAGTCCGGCGTGGCGTGGGACTCCACAACGCCGCCCCGACCCGCCCTTTCTCGGGCGAACACTGCGCCCGCCACGCTGCGCGATCCCAGGCGGAAATCGGGGCTGCAGCCCGCGCGGATGGATCCAATCGCCTCCGCGTCCTTCCCGCGCCCGAGGGGGCGCGAGCCCGCCACCGACTCGCGGGACTGAAGCCGAGGCGCAGGAAACTTGGGAAGAGTTCAGTTTTCCCGGGAAAGTCGCCGCGGGACGCTGCCCTCCGCCGCCATCCAGCTTCCCGCACCCGCGCAGGTCCACCAGGACCCCAGGCTCATTTACCTTTGAGGGCGTCCAGATCCCGGGGCCCAGGAGCGCTCTCCGCCCCGTGGGTGGCCCGGGTAGGGACCAACGCGCCGGCGACAGCTCCGTGGAGCGCTGCGGCCGCCTGCAGCGCTTGCTCCGCCCCCGCGCGTGGCCCCGCCCCGCCTTGGTCCCCGCCCAGGCCCGCCCGGGTCGCTGCTCTGGGGTGCCCGCCCCCACGTGCACGGAATGTGCTCGGTCCCTGCAGGAAACAGACGTGCACACCTGAGCTGAGTGCTCAGTCGGGTACGGGACCCGTGGCGTCGGTCGGGACCTGTGCAGGGCCGGATCGCGGTCCAGCACGCCGCGTGAAAGCGAGCGTGGGAGCCCTGCTGAGGTGCACTGTATGACCCCTGAGCCCTGGAGGATGTAGGCCTTGGAGCTATATATTGGCAGCCCAACAGGGTTTGTAAGAGGCTGGAGCTGTCGCAGAAGGTCCCGCCCTTTATAGTCTTGGGGGAGGAGGGAGGGTGACTTGAAACGAAAATCTGAGGGTCTCTCTCCCCTGCTTCAAGTGCTGTGTACCAAAGACAGATTTTGCTTGTTTGCACTTGGAGGATGATTGTGTAGGTAGGAGAATTTTCATAATCTTTGGAGTTTATGCCGAAAGTTGTGCAGAAAAATAAACAATTTAAAATATAAAATGTATTAGTTTCCAACTGTGGGTAGTATAAAATGAAATTATGTCCGTTGAATAAAGTAGCCGTGCATGGAGTAAAATCCCCAATCAAATGAGCAAAGGTGGAGGCCTTTATTGATGAGCATAGCTCTTAGGCAAAATTTTTCTTTTCTGACTGTACTTACACCTACTAAATTGATGGCCTCGAAGCCTTTGGGCTTTTGACCTTCCACTTATTGCTCCATCAGAAGACAGGCCCTTCTAATTAGTCCATTTAGGGCCACCTGTTCTCTTCCTTTTCTGCACTTACCAAAGCTGGTAACTCTGTTTTATGCATGTATGTGCTAATCCTTCGTCAAGGATCATGTTTGTGGCCCAGGCATGTAGTAGACAATGAGTCTCTGTCGAGTAAGTGGGAAATGAACCAATAGGAAAAGTGAAGTGTCCATTCCTGCCTTGATGCTTGGTTGCCTTCAAGCAGTAGAAAACTGGCTGCCTTGGCCCAACTCCTGATGTGTACCAATAAGAACAACTTGGGAAGACAAATTATTTTAAGATCTGTGTAACTGATTCTGTTAGGAAGACATGTCTCCACGCATTCAGGATTCATCCATTGAGTACATGCATTGGATACTCTGAAGGAATGTTGCCTGCCCTACTGTGGATCTACTAGATATTAGGAAACTATGCAAGACATTCCTGGGGGGTGAAATGAAGGGGGACGCTTCTTGTAGTTTTTTAAATATGTGTCTTGTACTTAGCAAAGCTGTTCAATGAAGACAGATTGCTTCCATCTGAGAAACTAGAAAAAAAAGACATCAAAATATATCCAAAATAATTTTTACAAAGAAATTTGCCAAATATTTTGCTTGTAATAAGGCAGATTTTGCACTCAAATATGTTTATATAGGGAATTCTCTATATCAATATATGACTTACATCATAAAGATAAATTCAGTTTCAAAGTGTGCTTAACTAGGGATAAATGTAGGGTTTGGTCTGGATGAGGATTCAGACTGTGACCTAAAAAGGTAGAAATGATGATGTGTGAAATTAGTTCTCTTCAGAACATGTAGGTTTAACAAAGGTAACAGATGAAAAGATCACAGACTAGCCCTCTCTCCTTCATATACTGCAATCCACTAGCTACGGAAGCAATAAACACTGAGCTTGGTTCCTTAACAAATAACGTTTGACAACTCACAGACTGTGCCTATTTTAGCCTCCACTCAATTTACCATGCATTTTAAAATCTAAGATATTGTTTGTATGTTAATCAAAAAGTTTAAGAAACTGCTCATTAAACTATCACAATTGTGCTATAATGTAGACTTTGTACTTTCCCAGAAAGTACTTTTAGGGTTAGTGTCATGTCATGCACACAAAGAATAAAATATAAGCAGAGGAAATTGATCCAAACTCTATACACCAAGCCCAATTCTTATGAACCCTTTCTGTACATGTTGTGTGTGTGTGTGTGTGTGTGTGTTATGAATAAATAAATATAATAAAAATAATAAATGCATGAAACTTTGATGATGCAGTAAAAGCATGTTACAATTGCATTTGAGGTTTTCTTTCTAACCATGGATTACCACACTCCAAACTTGAAGCCTATACTATCCTATTTGAAGCAGAGGTGATTGTTTTTTGTTCAATTAAATCAGTTGGGTCTTTGTTGTTCTTGTTTGACTGGATCATACTTTTCTATAAACTATGTCAGTTCTCTCTCAACTAACAGATGGAAGTTCCTGCAAAACTATAATTCCTTGTTTAATTCTGCAGGATTCATGGATGGGTTTTGTCAGCCTCCTGTTGCTTTGAAATTTCTTTAACTTAATCTGTCATACTTGGCAATTTCTCCTGATTTCAGTTCCTTTTTTTGTCGTGTGTCTTTGACATATGCGTTCTTGCCTGCATCACATTTAATGGAAATTATGGCAATTCTAAGTTGCTACATGTTCCCAAGTACAACCCGGCTCTGCCAACTACATCATCATTGCTGTCACTTGGCCAATAAGTATGTAGATAGAAGACACAGTCCAGTTTCAGAGAAGTTAAAATGTGGGACTAAATGTCCCTTAAAATCAGAGTCAAGAGGGGCTGGAGAGGTGGCTCAGGGGTTAAGCCTCTGCCTTCCAGGCGGAAGGTCCTGAGTTCGTGATCCTAGACCCCAAGTATAGACGCCAGGCGAAGCGGGGGCGGCCTGCGCTTCTGGTCCTGGTGGGCGGAGCCTGTGAATCCCGAGGCAGAGTAAACAAGGAGGAGGTGGAGGCGTCCATGGTGGTTCCCGAATTCGTCCGTGGTTCTACACACACACGTACACACACGTGCACACACGCATACACACACAATTGAATAAATAATAAATAAAAAAAATTAAAACAAAAATCAGAGTCAAGAGTGCAGTGAACTATTAGGAATGGTATGCCTTATTGGTGTATTCAGATATTGAGCTGAATTATCGGAATAGTCAACAGTATATTAGAGAACATATTGCTACATTTACTTTTATTGTGTTTAGTCTTTAGCATGATGATTAGGCTAGTTTTAAATGTGCTTTGTCAGTTAGTCTTATTACCTTCATTGTTATGTCCTATATACCTTTTATCCACACAAGTTATGTTTTCCACAAATATTTATTTTGTATGTTTAAAAGCAATGGGTTAGACCTACTGAAGCTTACAGCTTGGGTTATTAAATATTAAAATGATAACATAAGACATTTGAACTAAATAAAATGAGTGGCTAAGCTTCCTGTGGAAACCTTTGTGGAGAGGTAGATCTGAGCTAACATGTTTACCGGTGAAAAAGAAGTGCTGGCATTTCAAAGAAATGTCCCAGTGTGAGCAAGAATGGGGAGGCTCCTAATGTAACTTGCATTTCTTAAGAGCCAACTTTATGTTAAACTCTGGCATTCCTTTTATGTAATTTACTCTCACCTTAGTCCTGACTTGATTTAAATATGAAGTGGACCAGTCTCAAACATCTTTTTTTCTCTAAGGCGCCAGAGTAAGATGCCTGGACAGATGATGAATCAGAGGTCAGGCTCAGCCCTAGAGTCAGGAATCTCAGAGCCTTGGGGCTACCCAACAGTCAGTATCTGATGCTGCTGCCGCTACTTCTTCGGAGTTGAGAGTGGTATCTTGAGACACCTGTAGGCCTAGAGGCATCCCATTGTCCCTGTGTCAGCAAAACACAAGGCCTGCCCAGAAACATTTCAAAGCTAAAATGCAAGAAAGTTTTGTTGGCCAACATGCATTTGAACATGCTAGAGGCCATTGCTTAGAATAAAGGACTCCTGTTTGTCACGGGACATTCAAGTGTGGCTACTGTTCAAAGACTAGGAAGAAAGACTTTAGGCACAGGAACATGCAACTTTCCTGGGGAACCTCGAGATGCACATATAGGCAGTTACAATACACATCCAGCATTAAAGAGTTGTTACAGGAAGAGAATCTGAAAGTCATCAAGACAATCAAATACCCCGACCCTATGGCTTGGGAAGTAGGAATAATAAATCAATAGGACATGGGGCAAAAGGCTCAACTCCTTTGAAGAGCCTAGCATTTACAAACTCGTCACCAGATTCTGTGTAGGCACCTGCATCCCAGAGTTGAAGACAAGCCCAGATACAATTGAATAGCTTAAGTAAAATTTATTGAAGAGCAGGGAAAGGGATACCTGATTGCTCAGGAGAATCAAGGGGAGCAAAAAGAAGTCTCTGGCTTTTTGGGGAACCAGAGGGGGAACAAGACTGCTCCAAGTTTCACTCTGAATACTATGGATCCTGGGTGCCCCTTTTATGAGCTTTTGGGGATCAAAAATGGAAACTTTCTATTAGTTTCCTCTCTGAATTTTATTGGTGTTCCTGAGTGGGGCTATGTTTGAAAGTCCTGCTGGTGGGCTTTGTGGTGGACCCCTATGGATTGCCTATGTGCTGAATGCAGTGCAAGCTTCAGGTTGTCTTTCACAAAGGCTTGTGGCCTTGCTAATTTCCTCTGCTGTCTCTCTCTGTTCTCGTTGCCTAAAGGAATGATCTACGCCCACCAAACTCAAAGTGGAAAACAGAGATTCCAGTGTTTTCCTAGGTGAACCTGGGGCTGTTAGCTCTACAACGCTAGGCAAGACGGGAAAGTGTCCTCTCTAAGTATACTTGGACATATGCGCAAATCATGTGTGACCTTCATCTTGCTCTCTGCTTGATGTCAGGGGCTTCCTGGACAGTTTAGACATGGTTGATTGTCAGGCTATAATGGGTAGACTTCAGTGGAAAAGCCTTTCAGATTTCTAGGTCTCTGATTTAGGTTTCTTGATTCAAATAAAAAACAGATACGAAATCTGGACACTAACAACATCAAGTTGTAACAACCAAAAAAAAAAAAAACAATTCTGTTGTATCTGGTAGAGAGGCGCTGTTGCCTTGACAGTCCAGAGAAGGAAAGTTCAAAACCACCCATTTTCTAAAGACCAGCATTTGCCATGGTTTCTGTTGGGTTGGGCCATCCTCCTTTCCCTCCCACCCAATGGCAATAGAACAGCTTGGCTGTTGTGAAAGAGCCTGAAGATTCAGTTATGATCCTATGAGAGTTAACAGAGACTTCTGTAACTGTGCCCTGTCTTTACAACAGACATACTCACAGTCTCCATGACAGCCTGTGGACATGCATTTTGAGGACATTTTTTCCTGCACTTGAGTCTCCATTTCTGATTTGGTCGTTGAGCCAGGTCTCTACCTGCTTCTATGGCAGGGTTGCAACTAAACTCCAACCACAGCAGCAGCAGCAAGCCTGAGGGAAGGTGCTGGAAAACTCAGCCTGAATAGAACTCTTCCCATTGGTCTCCATATGGTTAATAAGTTGGTGCTAAGAGCAAGAAGCAGGTCTGTACTATCCCTTGTTTGACTCTGTGCTGAATCCTGTTGAATGTCTCTTCCTTTACCTGGAAAATCAGAACTTTACTATGGCGAACATTCCAATCATCACCACTTCCTCTCCCCTTCCTAGGGGAGAGTATTTTTGTTTTGTTTTTGTTTTCGTTTTTTTGTTTTTTGCTTTTTAAGCATCTCAAGACCACCTTGATAGGAAGAGTATCCTTTTATCATTTGAAAGTCAGGAAAGAACCTCTAAAATTTCCTGGCCATAGTCAATGGTATGAGAGGACACATACAAACTCATGTACAAACTGCCCTCTACCACACCCCTTGGGGGAAGATTTGTAACAGTTAGATAGGGTGTGAGCCCTGAGGTGAGTACCACAGTGATCTGAAATGCTTTTCTTGCCTCATCTCCTGCCCTGGTGCGAGGCAGACCCAGCTGCATAGTTCCATGGACCTGCCACTGCTCACCTGTCTGTCATACCGCCGGGGGTTACTCTTGTTCCTCCAGCTTTCACATGGACAAGTTTCATTCATCTCTGTCATGTTCCTGCCTCTGAAATCTGCCCAGTTTCCTTTTCCTTGACCTACTTCGAAGTTTTGATGCAAGAGGGTTGGAGAGATCGCTTAGCAGTTAAAGCGCATGTTGTGCAAGCAAGAAGACCAGAGGTTGGGTCCTCAGAATCCATGTAAGTGCTGAGTAGTAGTGACAGCCACCTGTCATTCCATTCCAATCTTAGAAGGCAGAGATGAGGGGTCTCCAGAGCAAAAACCCTGTTTCAGGAATAAGGAGGAAGAGCACTTGAGGATGATTCCCAACATCAACCTGAGACCTCCATGCCCACACATTACATGCACGTCTACACACAACAGGTGTACACACTTATCGCACAAAAAGAAAAAGAAAGCTGTATGGAAGATTTTGGAAAATGTCTTTCATAGTTCCTTCTTTTGGGATTGGAATGGAAAAAGTAATTAAATTTCTTTGTATTTTTTTTTTCTCTGCTTGCTAGTAGATCTCCTACTTTGCCTTCAGCAGTTATATCTTCCAGCCTCTGTTTTGCTACCAGCCAGTGAAGGCCCATATAACAGAGATGGAGCTGGTCTTGATTCATGTGCTCTATTTCTGTGTGTTTCTTACTCCAGATGTTGCTATTCGGACTGCATGAATTGATTTGGGTTACGTACCCTGGAGAGTTAAGAGAACCACAGTGCCTTGACACTATCATTGTTTGCTTAGTTTCCCTGTCCAGGGCCTAGTTACAGGCTGATCTTCAATCCAAGGATTGTGACTTTTGGAAAAACAAACCTTGGCAGTAGATAAAGCAATTTGGAGTTATCTTTGCTCTTGATTTTTGACAAATGTCTCCTTCTAAGAGAATGCCAGGGAAGGGGGGGGGGCATCTAATTGAGACTCTGGCCTGTTTCCTAACTAGGTTTTTGACAATAGGATGAAAATAAGAGACAAAATCAATGAATGATCCAATCGCTCTTCCTTCAGGGGGGAACGCAGATCAGGGCTTCCTTGTTTCCTTACTGGCCTTTTCTTCTGATTGCAGGAGAAGGATTTGAGAAGTAGTTTTGAGTAATAATTTATTGTTACTTCCTTCTTGGTTTTATTTTGGCTTCATACCCTTTTTTAAGTTGAAAAGTATGGATTTAAGGGCTCCCTTGTCCCTCATGCTACTCCATGTGTGGAGTCTATGAGTTACTATTTGACTTTTCTTTCACCCCTCATGGATTCCATGTCTGCAGTCCACGAGTTCTTCAGGGCTCATTAGCCCTCACAGATCCACATCTATGAGTTCCATTCTTTCTCTAATAAACTCTGCCTTAATCCTCTACACATGTTCTGGTTTCAATCTTTGAATTCTGAACATAAGAACCTGGGCACAGGGGTTGGAGAGGTGGCTCAGAGGTTAAGCCTCTGCCTTGCAGGCCGAAGGTCCTGAGTTTGGATCCTAGACCTCCGTACAGAAGCCAGGCGGAAGCGGGGGCGGCCTGCGTTTCTGGTCCTGGTAGGGCAGAGCCTATGAATCCCGGGGTAGAGTAAACAAGGAGGTGGAGGCGGTCCGTTGTGGTTCCCGAATTCGTCACACATACATACACACACACACATACATACACACACACACACACGCGCACAATTGCACACAAATAAAAAAAAAAATGGAGCAGGGAATGTTTTAAACTCTGTGTGAATATGTGAGTGAATGCCAACCTGAGATAGAGACTGTAACACCTCAGTGCTCGAATGCGTAACCCACGGTAAGGTCTTTAAGATTTATTGGGTGCAATAGGGTTGTAGTGAGTTGGATTTGTGGTTCCATAGTGATGCCATCTGGTCTAAGGTGGGATCAGATTAGAAACCAGTTGCAAGTCAGGAACTGCTGAACCCACTACAGCTAAGCTACACTCAATTGGCCCTGCCTGGGGCATGGCCAGATAGGCATATGGATGATCTCTCTGTGGAAGGTTACCCAACCTTTGTTTGTCTGCATTGGATGATGGGGATCGTTTTGGGCTTCATGTCTTGTTAGTTAAGGAGGAAACTTTCTAGTGGTGTTAGCTCTAACAGAAAAAACGCTTCATGTCTGGGAAAGTTCCCTTTTCCTTGCAAGACCTGACCAAATTAAAAAGGACTTAGGGAGTTTCTCTGAGAACCCAGATAAAATTCATAGATGTTTTTCAAATTGAAAGGGAAGAAAGAGAAAGAACCAGGAAAGAAAAAAAAAAAATCTCAAAGTTTGTAATTGGCCTAAAGGATAAAATAACAATAGGATCAAGGCATGCCCAAGCAGGCATTTCCCAATAGGGAAAGAGGAAAAAAAAAATGCTTTAAATACAATTGCCCCAAGCACAAAAAGCCTCTACTGGGCCCAGTTCTGACCGTGATCATCTCCATTGGAGGAAGGATTGTCCCCTGAACTCTAAGGCCTCTTATTCTCCTTATACTGGAGAATCAATGGTGAGGCCTGAGGCTCTTAGCCTCCCTCTGATTGGAAAAAGGTGAAACTTTCTACCAATATTCAGTGAAGGAGAATCTAAATGCCAGATTGATGTAACATCTCAAGAACCTTGGGTTAACATGCAAGTGGAAAGCCAATCTGTTCCTTTTTTAATAGATATAGGAACACAATATTCAATGCTCAATTTTATTCTTTTGCTATTATCAAACTCCATTTTACTGGAACTGTTAGGATCAAGGAAGTGACAGATTTACCAGTCACTCCCAAAGCAACTACTGAGATTTCTTGTACACTTAATGATATGGCTTTTAGACATTCCTTTGTTTACATTCCTGAATGCCCTATAATGTCCCAGGTTTAGACTTAAAGGCACATTATAGCACATGAGATAAAGTTGTCTATGTTACACAGTTAATCAGGCTATTCTAGAAGAAATTTTAATACAAGCTCCATCTCAGGTATGTGCCTCATCCCAAAATATGGGTCAAGCCATAAGAGCCACCGCAGCAAAGATAATGCTCGGGGACATACAAAATTTTCCATCTGGAAACAGTGCCCCCTATAATCAGAAGTTAGAGAGCAGGACTGATTCAGAATCTCAAGGATTTGAAATTTAAAAGATGCATTCTTTTGCATTCCTTTGGTCCCAGAAAGCCAATATCTTTTTGCTTTTAAGAGGAAAGGAGATCTACCCCCAAGGATTCAGAGATTCAGGATTCTGCCCCAAGGATTCATATTTTTGGACAGGCCTTAGAATGTTAATTTACAAATTTATAGCTGCCAGAAGAGAAAGGGCTCCTCCAACATGTATATTACCTGATGCTCTTTGATGCTATGAAAGACAAAGGTAGTGACTATTCCAGGCAAAAAGACAGGTCTCATTTACTAACTGTTGCCTGTACCCACAGTAAGACCACTAAGCTCCTTTTCCTTGTCCCATCTGCTTCCCAGTATCAACGGTTTAATCATAGGTTTGACTACTGTAGGCTGTACTTATCTGCTTTGTCTCTTCCATAAAGTTTCAAATGTGGAGATCTCTGGACCATCCCAGCATCTCATAGATGAGGACCATTGACTGCTCATACTTCCTTCACCCTAACTCAGCGGGAAGTAGTTAAGATTGGTCATCACCTCTTATCCCCTGAGCAGTCAAGTCCTCATAAGATTAAGGGGGGGTTAGGCAGTTTTAGAACAGCCATGTTGAGATGATCTCTGAAGTTCTTCAAAAGTCATTCCGCACTGCTGGGACACACCCTACCCTGAAGGTACACACCCTATTGATCTGGAGAAACTGACTCTAATCCTTCACAGAGGCTACTTTGCCCCAATCTTCTGTTCATGAAAGGATATGGAGATTAGTTCTCCATTGTAGCTAAGTCTTACCATAGGGTCTGACACAAGATCAACTGGGCCTCAATATGCACAGATCAATGAGATGTAGAAGGCCAAAAGCTCCAATGAGGTTTGCAGAAATGAGGAAAAGCCATTTTTCCTAGGAAAAGCCTAGGCCTGTAAATAATCCTGACCTAGCAGCCATCTTTAGTTCCCTTACTCCAGACAAGAGTCTGGAGTCCATGAGTTCCTATGTGACTTATCTCTCACCTCTCATGGATTTCATGCCTGGAGGGCTTTCTTGCATGTCTATGAATTCTGTTCTTTCTCTCCTCTAATAAACTCTGCCTTAATCCTCAAAAAAAGTATGGATTTAAATCAACAAACCACAATCCAGAACTTCAAAGACTCTATATCAACCACCTAGAACTAGGCCAGACTAACTCTCCCCATCCTGAAGCTCAGGGACATTTGCGGAAGAGGGGGCGGTAAGAGTGTAAGAGCAAAAGGATGGGAGGAGCAAGGATTTGCAAGATACTCCACACAAGTTAGGGCCAAAGCAATCATAATTGGACTTTGCATGCCCTGCGCAATGTCCAACACACTATTGACCTCACAAAGTCTAGCATCTGCTAAAGGCACCAAGATCCTTGGAGCCAAGGGATTGGCAGCCACAGCAGTGTTCCTATGCTTAAGGGGAACACGGGAAAGGGTTCAGGGAAATGCCACTGGGTCCTTGTATGTCATCGGAGAGGAGGGACCAGCGGAGAGTCAGGCATGCACAAGAAAGGACTCTCTGGGAATTGGGGTGGGAGGCACTGGGGGATGGGGAGGCAGGGATGAGGGGAGGGGGAGCAGGGGGTTCAGAGGGAGGAGGAGGGAGGGAGGGAACTGGTGTACCTAATAAGTTTGTATGAGCTGAAATAATAATAAAAAATGTATTTAAAAAGTATGGATTTAAGTACTTATTAAAATAACAGGCAATACATGCTTTCACAAATCAATAAGGAAAAGATATCTAACAATAGAAAAAATGAGCAAATCGAAAAAGGCATTTGAGAGGAGCTTCAGTGGCCTCTCATCCAGATCCACTATACATCAAAATATATTACACGTGAGTGTAACAAAAATTGCTAAGAAAGCTTTTTATGCATTATATCAGCAGAGTTTAAAGCAAGAAAAAAGAAAAAGCCAGACAAGGCAGCTCATACTTGGAATTCTATCACTTAGAAAGCTCAGGCAGGATTGCTGCAAGTTCAAGGCCAGCTTGGCTGCATGGTGACTTCCAGGCTACCCTGGACTAAAGCTTCAAAGTCTGTCTCAATGAACAAACAAGCAAATTTATTAATAAAATATTTAAAGTTGATATTTACTATTGCTAAAAGTGTAGGCAAGAGACTTCTGATTTACCCATGAAAACAATGCAACTTGGTTTAATTTTGAGGGGAGCACTTAGATAATATTTAACCAAAACTTAAAAAAAAAAAAAAAAGAAAAAACAATTTTCCAATTTAGTAAATCACAGGTAAAATTGAATAATCCTTGATGGGTACAAGAAATATGAGAAGGGACGTTCATTAGACAATCATTTATGGTGGCAAATGTTTAAGGACACACTGAGCATCTCCACTAGAGGACTGCTTATTGTATCACAATGCATAATGGTATGATGTGATCATCAAAATAAAGTTATGAATATATTAATTTATAAATACAAAATATATTTTGGAATGGTGAGAAAAAAATCTCTTCAAGCACAGTGTGCAGAATGCTATCCTTTGATTTTTACAATGAGCAAAGAACTTTATGTAGCTATATAGTTAATACCATACCTGGATTGTCAACCTTCACCAGAATGTTAGCATTTATACTTCTGTGCAGCCAGAACAAGTGATATTTTTCTGTGAAACTAACCACCTCAACACTATGATATTTTCATTCATGGTTTTGTTTTCTTAAATGGCAAACACCAATTGTTCTTTGAGATGCTTGGAAGTTATTTGGTGGGTCCCTTTTATGGCTGCAAGCAGTTGTGGGTTTGAGTGGGTTCTAAGAAAGTGTTGACTGTTGCCCGGTGACCTTCAGTTTTCGCTTCCTTCCCAGATAGTAAATGTCCCAGATATCTCAGTATCCTCATGATTTTTGATGCTGTGAGGCATTAAAAGAAAAGGCCAGTGAGATAGCTCAGTAAGTAAGATGCCCGTTCACAAGCCCGTAGACCTGAGTTCAATCCCTAGAAACCTACATGGTAGAAGGAGAGAAGTGACCTTTAACCTGTACCCGTATGCCATTACATGCCTGCGCTCACCTTCTCTCTCTCTCTCAAATAGCTAAATAAAATATTTGAAAAAAATAAAATCTGGAAAGATACTTGAAAAGGCAGCTTGAGGAATGGATTAGTTCACTGTATTAAAAAAAAGTGGAATTTCTACAGCACCTACAATAATAACTAAAGCTGTATTTTTAAAACATTTCTCAGCACTTAACAACTTCCCTTTTTCTTCTAATCTTCACAGCTGATGCCCTACTTAACTTGCCCACATCCATGGTAAGAATCTTGCACATCTGACATGCAAGAATTCCAGCCCCTTGAGTTTGAAGGATGAGCTCCTTTAATAATCAAGCTCTCAAAACATTTGTTAAGTGCTTTGTTAAGCGCTTGAATGTATAAACAATTTAATCCTCACAAGAGAGTGATGAGACAAGAATTAAAAATTATTAAATTTATTTTGTACATGAAGAGACTCAGTGTCAAGCACGAGATTAACTCCAGCCTGATTCACGGTTTCACTATATTGGCCTAGAATTTGCAATTCCATGGTTCATTTATATTGGTGATTTTTGAAATGAAAAGTAAGCACCCCAAAGGCAGACTAGACCTTTTTCTATGTCCGGTAGTACTTCTGTAATTAATAAGCTCATCGCTGAGTAATCATTCTGAAAGGAAAAGAAATGTAAGTAGAGGCATTTTCGTCCCTAGGGAATAGGACTCCGAATCATCATCAGCATGAAATCCGGTTCATGGGCTTACAGAAAAAAGCAGTCAGTTCACAGAGCAGGCATTCAGCTGCAAATAGGGAATTCTGACCAAAAAAAAAAGGGGGGGGAGACAAACAAGGCAGGACTGGAGGGGCGGGAGAAACTGGCAGCTTTAATTTCAAGACTTGGAGCATTGGGCTGGAAGTCACGAAGCCAGATGTCAGTGTGCTTCCTATTTTGCCATCGTGGGGACCAGGACAAGTGGTTTAATCTCTGAAGCTCTTGAAACACAAGAAGTTGTTCCTTCTCACAGCACATTTGGGGGTGAAGTGTATAGATTAGGTTAAATTGGATGCAGTTGGTCCAGTGGTGGGAGGAAGGTAGAACATGGAAATAGGAAGAGGCAGATGGGGTAGAGTCAAGTCATTGCATGAAAATAAATTTCTAATTAACTTGCCCTTTTTTTTTTTTTTTTTTTTTGTCTGGAGCAAAAAATCATTAGGATAAAATTCGGTTATTTCTAACTCTGAGGTAAGGCAGGAATTATCAAGGTTAGAGTTCATGGTAAGACCCCAGAGAACTCTTGGTGGTCGCACAGGGGAACAGAGGGGAAGGATTTCCCTTTCGCTTCTGCCTCCGCAGCAGCAGCCGCCCCGGCTTCGCTTCCCCACAAGCCATGGTGAGAATCATCCGCATCTCACGCGCGCAAGAACTCCGCTCCATTTACTCAGTGTACTCAGGCTCCTGCAGAGACCTCCGGACTCGCGTCTTCAGCGACCTCTGCCATCTCAGATTTCTGAGCAGCTTCTCCGGGTTCCTTTTATTGTGGAGACCAGCACTCAGCCAGACACTGTCCTCTGTGTGCCCCAGTTGTATGTACCTAGGCTGGAACCGATCCTCCACCTCTCTGCAGGCATTTTCTTGTGGTTTTATTTTGCTTGCTATAAAATTTTTACTAGCATATATTAATTGTACCTGATAGGTTTCATCATGATATTTTTTTATTAAAAATTTAATTATACATTTTAAAATTTTTTACCAGTTCCCTCCCTCCCCCCTCCTCCCCCTCCCCTTCCCCCAGTGCCTCCCCCCCAATTCCCAGAGAGTCCTTTATTGTGTACGCCTAACTCTCCACTGGGTCCTCCTCTCCGATGACATATAAGGACCCAGTGGCATTTCCATAAGCCCTTTCTCTTGTTCCCCTTAAGCATAAGATCACTACTATGGCTGTCAATCCCTTGCCTCCAGGGGTCTCGGTGCCCTTAACAGATGCTAGACTTTATGAGGGCAACAGTGCACTGGACATTGCGCAGGGCATGCAAAGTCCCATTATGATTGCTTTGGCCCCAACTATTGTTGAGAATCTTGCAAATCGTTGCTCCTCCCATCCTTTTGCTCTTACAATCTTACCGCCCCCTCTTCCGCAAATGTCCCTGAGCTCCAGGATGGGGAGAGATTAGGCTGGCCTAGTTCTATGTGATTGATATAGAGTCTCTGAAGTTCTGGATTGTGGTTTGTTGATTTTCTTTTGCAGTTTTGCTGCTCCTGCAATTCCCTTCACTCCATTCTGCTGGGCACTGTATGTCACCCCCTGGCCAGAGACAAAAAGCTGTTAAACTGGAGTCTTGTTGTAATAGCACATTCAAGGGTAGATGCAATAAGAGTAGGAAATCTCACTGAGGGAGGGGTCCATCACCCATTTGCAAAATGATTACTTTTTATCTGCTAGACTATATGCCCTCCCCTTCTGGTGAGATCAGGAAAGAAAGTCTGTGAACTTAACCAGGTTTCTCATTACTTACTTGCAGACCTTGATGGAGGCCTATTTTCTCTGCTGTAACATGGTCTCCTCTCTCCTTGTTGAGGGTCATCATGATATTTTTATATATGCATATAATGTATTTAGATCATATTCACCACCCATTATTCTCCACTCCCCTCCAACTCCCACTGATCCCTTTCCCATTCCCAAGTCATCTTCCTTCTACTTTCATATTATTTTGGGGGGAACGGCCCATTCACCTTAATTTGGGTTGCTTCAAGAACATGTGGTAACACTAATGAGGAAAATCTCTCCCCATCCCCAGCAACCATGAACTGCCTCTGAATCCTCCGGGAAGGTGAGACTGTGGGCTCCTCCGCCCTCATGACAGGCCCGATCTTGTGCTGTGAATTCAAGAGACAACAGCGATCACTAGTTTATACATCTGAGAATTTCGAAGAACTCATAGAACAATAAAAAGTAAAGAATAAAAAAAAGAGAAAGAAACAACAGCCACGACATCCCACCTATTCCTTCCTCTCTCACTCTCTTACATTCTTTCTTCCACTTCTTTCAACATATTCCCTGGGTTTGGGAGGTGGTGATAGAAATGTCTGTTCAGGGCTAAGCACTCAAGGGTGACTCACTGTCAGCAATTTATCCAGTTAGAAGCCTCTTCAAACTTTTCTTGCAGAAGCTGACAGCAGTTCTAAAGCATCAACGCAATGCATGCACGTAGCGATAACTGGCATTGTATAAAAGTAAAAAAAAAAAAATTTACCCTCACTTCTCCGTAGTTTTCCCCTGAAACACTTTTAGCAGTTTGCTGTACTTTATAAATTTATAGATATAAACATATATCTCCCCCCCATGTATGAAGCACACACTGACACCTTCTTCTTTGTTTCTTTAAATTTAATTAATTTATTTTTTAGTTTTACAAGCATATTGAGGACTAATTCCTGCTTTGCTCTCTCTCCCCTCCCTCCCATCCTTCTTTCCTTTCATCAATCCATTCAATTCCTTCTCACTTTCCTGCCTGGCTGCTTCTATGGACCCCAGAGTTCCCTCTGGCTAGACTACTCTTGTGGGTTCAGGCCTCTGTGGCATACCAAGTTGCACCTCCTCGGGCCACCCCACTGATGGGGGGGGCATTTCCCTTTGCTCTAGTCCCTAAAGTTTCCCCTGTGTGTTCTTATCTCTCTCTCTTGAGTTCCTCACAGTCTACGGGGGCATGCTGGAATGTCAGTCATTCCGCAGGTCTGGTGAGGACAAGTCTCCCTGCAGAACACCCGCTTCTGTCTTGAAGCCCTGTCTTGAAGATCACTGATTTTGTGCCAAGACTTTAAAAAACTACCATTTTTAATGAATGCAGAATATTGGGCAGAATCTATTGAAAATGACATTTTTGACAATCAAAACAGAGTTTTTTTTTTAGCAAATTCACTGTTGATAAACACATCGTTACTTGCAAAATTTGAGCACCAATAAGGGAAAAAAAATTATGAAGTTTCTTCAGGTTCTATAGTTCCCATGATTGATTTCCTTTGTTCGTGATTCAAAGCCTGGGGTAGGTAAAGTAGTTAAAAAAAAAAAGCAAAAAATCCTAATACTTATTAAACATAAGTTCAGTATGGTTTGATTCAAGTATACTTAACATGGAGTCAGCTTTAAATGTGAAGTTAATGATCAATCACACTTGGCCATCCTCTGGCATGTTGTTCCTTTGGGGGACTTTGGCTTATAGACATTCGGATCAATGCCATTTTCCTTTTGGTAATTATTTCCCAGTGTCTGTTTCTCTGTCTTCCCCTGTTTTTTTGAATCATGCCTTTTCTCTGGCTTAATAAAACAGCATAGAGAATCACAACTCTTGTATCATGAACTTTGGTAAGTAATTTCAACAAAGAAATGTCTGCCTGAGTAAATAGGCCACACTGTTCCTTTTGTGTGAAGAGTTTGGTATTTGTAAAAGAACTCAAGATAAGACGAATTCAGTGTGTGCATTCCATTTTCTGTAAAACGATATCAAGAATCATGTGGGGATACTTAAGACTGCCGGTACTTTCAAGTTTTATCCTGCTCAGATTTTTTTTGGGGGGAAGGGTCTGGATGAAATCCAGTCTTACCTAGCTAAAAAAATAGAGCAAAGAAAAAAAATAAATGAAGCCCCATGATTATTTACTTCTGTGTTTACCTACGCATTCTGTCATCTGACAAAAGACAAACCTTTTTAGACATGTTATCCCAACTCAGTTTTGCCATAGATTTTTTTTAAACTGGGGGAAAATGGTAAGAGAGTATAGCTCTCTAAGCCATGTGCATTCGAGTTTACTACCAAGCTAATAGAATTTGAAAAATGCTTTCCCGAGTGGAGTTCTGCCACCTAGCAACCCTTTGAAATGCTTCCTGTACTGGCTTGAGAGTACTCAAAATGCCCAGTTTTGAAATTGATGGGATGCCGTGTTGGACATGGACCAAAGCCATCAAGGACTGCAACTTTGTTTTCAAGGCAAAGACATGCAGATTAGGAGCATTGTTGGGTTTAGCTGCTCAACCGATTTTGGAGTAAGGTTGGTAGATCAAATACAGAAGAAAGGTCGCATCAGATGGACTAGACTAAAAAATTACTCTCCTTGGTCATCTGAAATTCAAATTCACCTGGGCATACTGTGCTTCCATTCACTGGACCTGGCAAATGTATTTTGGAAATCTTTTATTATTATTATTATTTATTCAATTGTGAATATGCATGTGTGCGTATGTGTATGTATGTATGTGTGTGTGTAGAACCACGGACGAATTCGGGAACTACTCTGCCCTACCAGGACCAGAAACACAGGCCAACCCCCACTTCCTCCTGGTGTCTATACGTGGGGTCTAGGATCCAAACTCAGGACCTTCGGCCTGCAAGGCAGAGGCTTAACCACTGAGCCACCTCTCCAGCCCCTATTTCGTAGTTCAGGGTAGAGGGCTAGCATTTGTACATATGTATCACATGATCAATAGAATTCCCTCAAAGCCCCTGACCTCTTGCAGCTAGGACATCTTTGTCAGAACACGGGCCACTGGGCCTGCAGAAGCCTGAAGCAGGAAACCCTGAGTGTGAGCATGGTAGACACTCAGCGCAGAGGACAAGCATCACCCTGGAGCTGGCATCCAGGAATGCCAAATTGAGGAGGCTGAAGGGAGAGGTGTGGAACCTTCATCTTCACGGTCAAGTGGTGTGTGCTGAGGCCAGCGATGGGCAGAAATGCGGGAGAACGTGAAGGCATGTGACATGAGCATCCACTTTATATTTTGGAGGGAGGAGGAGGAGAGGTAGAGCCATCTTTTTAAATGGCCACTCTGAAACTTGGGCTGAGGTAGGTCAGAGGCAGCCTGGGTTTGACGGAGAACATTGTAACGGAAACCGCTAAGCAAGAGGCAGCCTGATTGTATTAGCCCAGGGGGCCAACCGGGGAGGCTTAGAGAAGGCCCTTCTCTTCCAGCTTTCCTGGCCCAGCTCTGAGCTTGAGAGAGTTTGTCATTTTACTCTACTTCGTCCACCAAAGTATCCATGACTACGGTGTGCAATCCTTCTTGGCTACTAAATCCAACAGTGCAAAAGGGTTAAGCAGAGAGGGTGCATTGCACGTGGCAGAATGACTGAGGGAAGTATAAGAGGAGGGTGTGGTCACCCAGGGAAGTGGACAGGTAGGGGGAGAGAGAGAGAGAGAGAGAGAGAGAGAGAGAGAGAGAGAGAGATTTGCTGCACATATCCTGTGTCTGCTTGTTCATTTTTATTGTTTTTGTGTTACTGACTCAAAGAGAATTTAAACACAATGACTGTATCAGACAATCTCTGCTCAGAATCCAACTTGAGTCTACGACATGTATGTCTTTGATTAAAAGTAGCTTATTACATTAGAGAAAAATTTAAGAAACTCTCATAAAAACCTTCTGTTTGTAATTTTCAATGTTCACTCTGCCAGGTTGTTTGTACATACGGGCATTCAAAGCTCAAAAGAAAAGTTTGGTGGAAGCTGTATATATATACATATATATGTATATATATTCAGGTTATGTATTTATATATTAATAAAATAAACTTATATATTAATATATTTATACATTAATTAAATTAGTTAATCAAAAATATATAATAAAAGCAATATAGATTCATGCCTTGAATATTCCACCAAGAAACGTCTTTGCTTTTTTTCTATTAATTAAAAGATATCTAGGAATTAGACTAATTCTTAACCCATATTAGTACCTGCTGAACATTTATCAAGTGAAAAAGTAAATGGTGATTGTAAAAGTTCAAACATTACACAAAGGCTAGTAGAGAGGATGAACCTCCCGTCCCTTCATCTAAATAACCACTTGCTCTGGCCTCTTAAAATGGAAGAACAAGGTATTTATTTCTAAGGAGAAAAGAGTTTCATTATAGGTATATTTTTAAAACATGATAGATACCATAAAAGATTTTAAAAAATGAGCAACATAAGGCGAGGAAATGTTTGACACAAATGTAACCGGCAAAGGACTAGCATCTAAACATGTTAGATACTCACTGGAATTACTAGGAAAAGTGGAAAAACTGTTGAACACATTGCCTAATAAAGAAAATATAAAGGTCCCAAAACTTACGTACAATATTCCATCTTATTTGATCATGGCAGAAGTAAAAATTAAAACCACAGTGTCAACATTTGCTCCAAATGTTAAATAAATACCTATACTAAATGTTAGTGATTGCTTTGGTTCTGTGTTCTTATCTTTAAAGTAGAGCTAATACCCACTTTGGAAATAAGCACAGAACTAGAAAATACTTTCTTAAAATACCTTACATACTCTACAAAATGACAGACTTTTTATTCTGGACTCACATACAGGAGCAGACTTCTCAAAGCACCTATAGATTGCCATGGAAGGATTTTTAAACTACTAGACCATGTTTCTCCTTTATTTTTCATCCCATGTTCTAGGCCAGGGCTCGGGGTTCTGCATTTAGAAGGCAGCAAAGTGATTTTAAAGCATATGATACTTACATCTACGTCAAGAAAAATTCCAGCTTCTTCCGGATAATGGGAAGTCTACACACAGAGTTATTCCTTCAAAGAAGCTCTTAGCATTCTCATGTGAACAGAGAGATAGTAGTGGTGTCTCTTTAGGATGCCAAAGCCCCATATTTGAAGAATACGCTAAATAGAATTTGAATGAGCTTCTGGATGAAGCACGTGTATGCAAGTGTGTAATAAATACGGACATGAATATACATTTCACGCACTAATTGTCTGTGCCACTTTTGTGTCTTTTAAACTCTACTGTTACCTCAGGCTTTCAGGAAAATAGCTCCTTGCTTTTTACACGTTTTGCAAGTGTCTTCCAGTTTGGCCTTTTGACTATTTTCATACATTCATTATCATACAGAATATAAGTCAAATATTTTGTGTTTTCAAATGTCACACTTTGAAAGGCCTACTCTACACTAATGACTGAAAAGAAAATGCTAAGTTTGCTTCTGAAACATTTGCTGCAGAGTGATGACTTCTTCAGCTGTCTTGACAGGGACCTGCACATGTACAGCTGTCTGTCCTCCTTTCTTGCTATAATGTGTTGGCTGCTTTTTGTTTGCTTCCTTAATCCTATCTCCTCAACAGGAATCACTGACTACGCACTTTACCATGAAACAGAAACTTCTCAGTGTTTGTTAGCTTCTGAAACGTTTTAAATAGCTTAAAACTGTCCTGCTTTTTGAAGGCTGGTAACTCTGTAGTAGAGCAGCCCAAACCAGGCTCCATGGAAGGACAGACCTTGACTTTCATAGAGAAAAGCCATGTACGAGATTTGGCCAGGAAAAGTTTAGAATCCAGAGTAGATACGGCATGAAGCTGGTGATGGATGGTGTTTAGAAAGGACAAGTACTAAAGAACCTTGAAGAGCTAATTTAACGGGCAACTGCTGTCCTCTTCCTTAAGATGCAGCACTCAGACAAGAGCCTTTGGCTTCTTCTTCCTTCTTGGTCCCCTCTTCCTATTCAGTGAGGCCCTCCCACCTCCACCCCCGTTTCTCCTGTGCCTCTTGTGCTGAGATGTAGGCAGCCTCGAAGAAGGAACCTTGGTGGCCCATTAATGGCCAGGTCCCTGTGCTGCTTGGCAACCCACTGTAGTGTGCCAGGTTCTCCCTGGGCCATAAAACCACCCAAAGAGGCTCTGGGGTGCATTTCTTGCCACACGGTGCTGCTTTCCACCATAAAGTGTGGGAACCTGACCTTGAAAGCTAGAGTTAGTCACTGAATGAGGGAGAGAAGGAGGAGGGAAAGAGGGTACAGCCACCGACTTGGAGGGATACTGGCTGCAATGTTACAGGAACCACAGAGGAGGCCTTGGCCTGGAGAAGCTGCCAGTCCTGCTAGAGCCTTGTGGGCCTCCACTCCTGATCCCACCACAGGAACATGCCTGAGAAGCATCCAGGACTCATTTCCTGCCTCAAGGTCTCTCCACAACCCCCTCCCCAGAGTGCTTCGGTGTCCGCTGAGGTCAGTATGGGAATGGGCCTGTTTTCATATAGCAATCAAGGAAAGGGGGATTTCTAAATAAGAGGAAGCTGACAGTGTCAATCTTACATATCTCCATTAATTTTTAGAGAATAAAGCTATTTAAAGCCCTGTATTTTGTTCTGTGAACTCCACAGGCTTCTCATAAAGTTAAGTACGGTGATGTTATTTTTACATTTTATTGCTTTCCAATTAGCTTCATATTAATATTTTGGTTTTCTTTGACTTGATAAAATCATACATTCTATAGTTAGTGTGATAGTTAATCCTGGGTGTCAACTTGACACACCAGGCATTCACTAAGACCAGCTGAGACCACCTGAAGAGATTATCCAGATCAACACATTTACAATACAAAGACCAGTGCTAGATCCTCCACAGATCTCAAAGGAACCTCCCAGTAGTGGACCAGATAAAAGGAACCACAAAACAGAAGACTGGGAAGAAGAGAGACTCTCAGGAATAATTCAGCCTTCAACCACGTAGATGGGAGTGACTTAGTCTGCCAGCTTCAGGCACCAGCCATGAAAGACTGTATCTCCCCTCTGGAATTGTAAGGTGAATAAATCTCCCTTTTCTCCCTTAAGTTATTTGACTTTGGGTGTTTTCTCACAACAATAGTTAAGAGTAACCATTACAGTTAGCAGTGGATTTTTTTATTTGTGCACATTCCTTTAGAAATGTACTTCAATAATGTTATATGCACACTATATTAGTTTGCTTATACTGTTTAGAATCTATCAGGATTTCCTTTACTATATTTTGTAAAATTCTTGATTGATGGTGTGTACATGCTGTTTTTGTGAGAGTCTCACTATGTGCACCTGGCTAGCCTGGGACTCTTGATGTAGACCAGGCTGCCCTGAACCTGCAGCCTGCAGCGGCCCTCTCTACTTCTGCCTCTCAAGGGCTAGAATTATAGCCACAAGCCATCACAGCGTTTCATTGAAATTTGAAAGGAATATATAATGCTTGATATAGCAAAAGCTTGATGCACACAGCAAGCTTTTAAGCTATATAATATGCACTAAGATTTGATAAACTTGGTTTGTAAAGACTAAAAAGTATAGATGAAAGCCTGATATTTCTCAATGTGTTACACTTTCCTACAAATTCCAGTATATATGTATCTGTGCTAGGATTTTTGCACTTAAATGCTCTTGTTGTACTTTAGAGCGCTGTATTCCCACTTGTAACATTGCGTGTTTGCATATTTGTCACTTTATGAATACTTAATAATCATGTATTTAATAAAAATCATTTTGGATGCTATGTATTTATCAGCACCAATATATGTGTATTGTTTGAAATTGAGTTTAAAACATGTGAACCAGAAAAAAGTATGTGGAAGACAAGAAACCAGATAGACAAAACTGTTGCTAATTGCCAAAAACGGATGTTGATACATTAGTCTCCTTTTTGGGTGTGTTCATACTTGAATTTTTCTACAATAAAAATCAAAAAATCATGTATATGTGATCACTTACTGATTTTCACCTTGTGAGATTAAAAGAAATGTTTCTCCTGATAGTTTCAAGCTATTGCTCCTCACTAACATAATAAAACTATTTTGATTAGCATCTGCCCATTTTAAATTGTGTGTGTGTGTGTGTGTGTGTGTGTGTGTGTGTGTGTGTGTGTGTGAGAGAGAGAGAGAGAGAGAGAGAGAGAGAGAGAGAGAATATGTGTGTTCCTGTGGAGGACCAAGGGTAACTTCTAAAATAATCCTGGATTACTTCTACCTCCTTATTGCTTTGCCCCGGGATTTCTCAAATCTGCACATTTTAAAGACCTACTTTTATAGTGAAAAAGTGTCATCACTGACATCACTAGCTATGTGGACAGTACTCTTCAGCAACACCATGGAGACTTTCTTCGGCTCACGAGTGGCTGAGGGTCAGTGCAGAGGGAACATTGGTGCTCAGCCACTGCTGAAGAGGGTTATGCCCAGGAGTCAGCTTGGCAAGCACAGGTTCCACTGGCCTGCACAGAATACAGTCCTGCCAACAACCATCTCAGAGAGCGTAGGAGTGGTCTATATCCAATGCCTGGACCCTTAAGATGTCTGGAGTCCCAAAGGATAGCATTATGTCTGTCCTGGGAAAAGCTCAGCCAAAGGACACCTCCACCTTCATGTGAACTTGTGCTATTCCTAATCACCAGGTTTGGGGCATTTATTACATGGCAGTACATAGCCAATATACCACCCAGTACGTTTTCAGTGGATTCTTTTTCTATGCAAATCTACAAGAGTTAAATTAATTTCTGCTGTTGAAAACCAGAATGCTGACTGATAAAAATGCTTGCAATGTTCTTCTTAATACTATTTCCATACCAGGCTTTTTAAAAATTAGAGTCAACTGTAATATTCATCTGAGGATGTTTTCCAAAGTGGGATATAAGTGACAGATGCTGACATTGTTTCTCTTGATCATTTTCAGCCATTTCTCAGGAACATGTGCACACACACACCCAAATTACACTTAAATTACATGCATCCCTGTAGCAATTTTATTTTTCCCATTTGGATGTACTAATCTACAAAAACTATTTCATGACCAACAAATGGACCCACATTTGAAAAACTTAACTGTGAAAAATGTTCCCTTTTTTTTGTTTTGAATTTTGAAAGATGTATCTGAAACCAATATTTTTTCTTCCTCTTTTTTCCTTAGAACAAATGCGCCTTCTTTACACCTTTTATCTTCACCTTTGAAGTTGATTTTCCCAGTTCTTGGTGTCATTTCAGCTTGAAGAGTGAGATGCTTTCAGAGGTCAGGGCTATTCAACTATAGATCCACGTTTCCTTTGTTCCTCACTAAAAGTTTTTGTCCTTGCAGTAGACAAGGACTACAAGGTCTGGAAGTTTCTTGAACAATAAAAATCCACTCATTCTGTTTATTTTTAAATCATTGCCATGTACACATACTATTTGCAAAATACACAGCTGAGAAAGCCTACAGAACACATACTTATATATTCAAAAAGGAAAGCATTTTTTTGAAATGGACATTTAATTTGAGCAGTCACTTGATCAGAAAAAGATATACAGATAATATATCAACATAAAAAACTGCTGCCCTACAACATTTATAAGGAGATGCAAATTAAAACCACAGTGACATCAACCGGCACGGTTAAATTTATAAAACTTGACTTATCAAATTTTGACAAAAATTTGGCTAACTAAAACTGTCATAAGTTTTTGCTGGAAACAGGCTAGCCATTCCTTGTAAACTTCGACAAGCTCTTACTCTAATGACCAGCCACATCACTTATGAGAATTTAATCAAGGAAATTAGTTTCCAAGAAAACTTATGCATGATCATTCATAACAACTTACTCTTTGTAGCCCCAAACTAGTCACAACTTGAAATTTTTCCATTAACTGATAAGTAGATAAGAAAATTAGATTGAATTCAAACAGGGAAATAGAATGAACTACTTATACCTGTCAGGAGCTGTCTCAAAAGCATTGTACTCAGTGAACGAAGTCAGATGTAGAAAGACATACCATGGCAGAGGTAAAACCAAAGTGATAGATGATAGGTCAGCAGCTTTGAAGGGTCTAGATATAGGGGAGGAGTGAATCCAAAGGACAGGATGGGGCAGTCTAAACCAACGGAGATGATCTCCCTCACTGTCATGTTATAGAACAGCATTCCTTAATAGCAGACACTTAAAATAGATGGTTTTGCTCTGTGTAAGTTGTACCTTGATGAACTTGACTTCAAAATCAGATAAAAATGCCTAGTTACTTTTCCCTCTGTTCATTTTTTTTCCCCTGATTTTAATTGAAACAATGCTTTTTTATCCTCCGGGCGACCATGAACTACATTGTTTCTCTGGACTAAGTTTTCAAAATGGTCCTGATTCTTCAGAATGACCTTTTTCCTTTGGATTTTATTATCTTCGACTATTGGGTTTTTTTTATTTTATTTTTTGAGACAAAGATTAGAATTTTCCAATTTAAAAAAAAAAATTTTCTAGAAACCAAATTAAGCCAGTTAATCCCTAATAGAGGGAAAGGAATTTTCCATTTTCTGTAATTTTATGTGACAGATGAAATATTCAGTGAACTTGCAGATGGAGCTTCTGGGAAGTTGTTCTTGACTAAGAAGTTCTGTCTAATCCAGAGTTTACAGCATTTTGCCATGTGGAGCCCAGAGTGACTCCTGGTCAATGCCTTTGTTAACATCTTGCATGCAGAACACAGAGGGCGGCAGATTCGTAATTAACCCTAAGACAACGATTGAGAAATCATGCATCTGTGGGCTCCAAAGGTAGACAACGTTCAGAGTGCTCCAGAAAAGTCTATGGAGATCTAGAAAGTGCAGCAGATTTTCCCCCAGCTTGTCTATTGACACCATGAGGAAATGTGTACCCAGCTGCTGTCAGAGGACCTTCCAGTTTAAGAGAAGTCACAAAGTCAGAGTTAATGCCAACTCTCCCAACTTGAAAAATATTGCTGCATAACTCAAAAGTTTCAAATATTTTACAGACTAACAATGTATGGTTCTAATAATTCCATTTGTGCCCTACCAGTTTGTGACTTCTGCCCTAAAAACTATTCCAGGGAAGGTATTAGGCATTCATATGAGAAGGTGGGAAGCTAGTTCACTCACTCATTACCTGAATTAACATCATGACTCAATGGCGTCATCATTCATCAAAGTGGCTATTTTGGACCAAGTTACAGACATTTGCTAAAGCCACCATGTTTTCTTTTGTCGGTATGTCCTTGATTTCTATTCCTTTCCTTCCTATCATGTGGGTTCTTTTTTTTGGAGGGGGGGAGCTAGCTTTTCTCCCATTTCCCTTGCCCACTTCCACAAACAATAATCTAAACCTAATCTGATCACAAGATGGTATTTCCCAAGGCTTAATTAGACGAATGACCTTAATGGGTGGGTTTTCTGAGCTATAAGAGAGATAACAGAATTAAACACTCTTCGATGTTTATTTTCAAATGCAGAAATGAAATCCATTGAAGTGATGTCATATGATCTGCTATCCAGACTATAAATGAGACAATATAGAAAGAGTCCTTTCACTCTATAATTTTAAGTTCACTAAAGGAACAACTTTCTTTTTTTAATTTTTATTATATATTTTTTTCCCAGTCATACAAGCTCAAAAGTACCCCGTCCCCTCCCTCCCTCCACCTCTTCCAAGTCCCCCTTGCACTCTCTCCCCTTTTCCCCTTCCTTTCCCCCCTCTCCCTTCTCCAAGTGTCCCCGCCTCTTTTTCCCTCCTATTCCCTGGAGCATCCTTTAGTGTGAATGCCAAACTTCCCTCTGAGTTCTCCACTCTAGTGAGGTGTAAGGACTCAGTAGCATTGCCCAGAGCCCTTTCTTGGCCTCCCCTTTAGTATGGGAACACTATTATGACTGTTCATCCCTTGCCTCTAAGGATCCTAGTGCCTGTGATCCATGCTACACTTTGAGGGGTCATTGACATGACAGTCATCGCTCAGGTCAGGTAAAGTCTGATTATGGCTACTGCGACCCTAACTTTTGTGGCGTATCTTGCCTATCATTGCAAGTTTCCCTGAGCTTTAGGATGGGTAGAGATTTGGCTGGTCTCATTCCAGGTGATTAATGTAGGGTTCTGAATTATGGTTTGTGGAACAACTTTCTTAAGGGTATTTTGCATCGGTCAGTTAAAACCTCCTGCCCTTCTGTTTCAATACCTTCTCTTCTCTGGCTCAGGATAAAAGTATTAACACTGCCAGTTTTATTCCACCATTGATAAATACTCTCTGTCACCAGAAGTAGAAATCGCACTAACTTATTCTTAACTAACAACAATTTTCTTTTCCAGAGTTCTGCACTGTCGGATGCAGGGTTAGTTGATTGCATCAGGCCTGTTGATTTGTTCTTCTCTGTGCTGTGGTGTATCGTCTAAGCAGCTGGGGGAGATGATTGCCAGCAGGACCAGGATCCATAATCTCAATTTAAGAACCACAGGGAGAGAAGAGCCTTTGCTCAAAATTTTTATGTTAGTCACAGAGGGATGCTGACCTGCCTTACGTCTTGTGTCTGCTCCTTGGGTCAATGTCTGTACCCAGAAGTACTTAGACCTATTATAAAGTTAAGATTGAATGTTGTTTCCACCCTCCAGGGAGGAGAAGGAGTTATTAAAATGACCAGGACTCATTGGGACCACCCAGAGTTGTGGAGGAGTTTCCAAGCAGAAAGGCATAAGCAAGGAGAAAGACGCTATTAAATGAGAATGTTTGCCACACCATGTTGAAGACCTGAATACCTGAATTCAGGTTCCCAGAAGCCATGTAAAATTCAGGCATGGTGATGTGGACATCTAATCCCAAGGCTGGGGAGGCAGAGGTGGGATGATCCTTGGGGGCTCACAGACCAGCCAATCCAGCACAAATAGTGAACTCTGGATTTTGCTCCTCCCCCACACCAAAAGGCAGGAAGATAAGAGATCATGGAAGACTCCCAGCACCAATCTTTGATCTCTACATGAATGTTTTTCTGTACATACAGGAAAATACACACTTAAAGAGAGAGAGAGAGAGAGAGAGAGAGAGAGAGAAATACTTCTGAGTCTACTGAAACATTTAAGCAGACAGCAGTATCACATTGCATAATGGAATAATAGGATTCTTTTCAACTCCTGTTCTATCAGGAGACAGGGATCCAGGAGCAGATTCAGTGATGTCTGGCATGAGTGCCCAAGAACACACTCAAAACTGAGTCACAGATAGGAAGGAGAGGGGAGGAGCCGGAGTTGTCAACTGAGGAAGGCTGTGAGGAGGTGTGTGTGAAGCTAGCTTGGTTATGTGTTGATCGAGCCATGGCGGCAGTAACTTGCCCTCAACTCTGCAAGTGAATTTTTAACTTGTTATAACTGCTGATAAATATCATGCAACGTTCCTAGTTGCCATGCTCAAAGTAGCTGCTAGGGACCAAAGCAAAGTGACTGAAACTTTGCAATGTGTGTGCTCTTTTTGTTAATTTCTTCCCTGTTCAGAATCACACAGAACTATTATATGTAGATTTTTTCTATAAACTGTTAACTAAAAACAAACTAAATATCTCAGAACATATTAGGCAAAGACGCAATTGCAAATACAGAGAACATGAGTCACTCTTTTAAAATGCTACTGCAGGAGGAAGAGGAATCTTTGTGAGATATTACAAGGAAAACACAACTTCCAGAGTAGTTTAATATTAACTAATTTTATTGTGCTTTTACATGCTAGTAAGTACTACATTGTCTGATCTGATCATTATAATTCTATATGAATTCCCACATTATGTAACTTGCCCAACTTTATTTCTTTACCTGCAAATGGAATATGGTTTTGACAGCCAACTGCCAATCTTATTCCTAAGTTGGGAGTTGGTTCTGTTTTTTTGCGGCCTTTTGTTTTGGATAAGTTGTTTTACAACTAGGCTTTATAGCACAAAATCACTATTTACATAAATACATCTTCATATAATCAACATGGGAGCAATCATTAGTAAACCTATTCTTTTGCTATGCCATAAACCATGTCTTCATAATTGCAACCACACAGAACCTGATGATTTCAGATAAGGAGGTGAGCGTCCATGATTGTCAAGAGACCACAGATCCATATGAATGGAAAACAGAAAGGTTACTTGAAGAAATCAGGATGCTGTTGGCATCAGGAAGAAGCAGGAGTAGAGAAACGTTGGTTTTCAAATAAGAAATGTCTATTATGGGAAACAATTGTTTAATTGCAGATAAAGGCTCAGAAATTCTAGGTAGATGGCGGGTCCCAAAGATTGCTTAAATTAAGGAATCACGAGATGCTACAATTCAGGTATAAACAATTGATGGATTTTTTTGGCAATAATAAAATGATTCAAAACTCCAGAAACTTATACTCTTTATCACCTGTGCTCTGCACATTAAGAAGTATCTAGTCAGGAGCACCCGTCAGAAAAAAGGAAGAGAAAGAGATTTAAAGACCGTTCGAGGATATTTCCACATGTACATACTTGAATGGATGCCCCCCCACATACACATCTCATACACACCATGAGGAAATGTGGGCTATACAGCTAGAAAGTAGTGGAATGAGAATTTAAGCCCAGCTCTGTCTTAACCAAAGTGCATACTCACAATCTTTGCCTGAATTATTTTACTTGAATTTCCACATACTTAAGACATTCATTATATATCTTCAGTCTCCCATAACTCTAAACTGTCATCACCATTGCAAAATATTGTAATGCAATACACCAATTAGTCACGACTGTTTATAGTCACACTGTATACTTTGCAGTAATGTGCTGACCAACAATGGGTTGTCTTACTATAATGGTGACTACATCACATAGGTAATCCCCTATAGGTTTGTGTTAGTGCATTCCATGATGTTTACACAATGATGAATCACTTAACATTTTGATCATGAACTCTTAATGGTCAAAATTTGAAATCAACTTACCTTATGTGTATTTCCATTTCTTTACTCGTATATATGTCATAGATTCATGATTACATAGTTATAACGTTAATGTCAGTATTCACATAAGAAAATAAGCCTATATAAACAATGGCTACATAATCATCTTTGTCTTCTGTTTAACAGAGTGCCTGATATACAGCTATGTGGACAAGATTCCACCAGGACATTTTTTGAACATATATTTTGACACACAATTATGATTAAATTGTCCACTATAGTTGAATACTTGATGTATGTTACATCAGAGAATACAATCCTCATGTTAAGTCCAAGTGGTTGCCACCTCTTTGCTCGTTTTACAGACAAGAAAGGTGAATTCCAGAGAACTAAAGAGTAGCAAAATTAACAGAGTTGGTGATAAAACTTATAATCCATGTTTTCAGAACTCTCAAAGATGTCACAGCTAAACACTATGGTGAAACCTATTTTAACACATGAAATGATAGCAACATTTTTTTAAATAGAAGCTAATTTTGAGAATTAATAACATAGGCTACTTAACAGATAACATAGGTGTGTGTGTGTGTGTGTGTGTGTGTGTGTGTGTGTGTGTGTGCATGTATACAAAAGGACACGTGAGTGTATGTATTTGTAGAGGCCCAAAAGACATTAAGAATCATTCTGGATTGCTCTACCTCCTTATTGCTTTGGTCTAGAGTTATCCAAACTTTCCAGGTCCAAGACTCAGGCTGCCTCCACTTCTCCTGGGCCTTTTTACATGGGATCTGGGGATTTGAACTCAAGTCCCTTTGCTTTTGAGGCAATGGCTCTAACCCCTGAGACATCTCCCCAGTTCTTAACAGATAACTTTTGCAGTCATTTCAGTAGGCTTATATTGATAGCATTTCACCTGTTTGCTTTGGTTTGATTTGTTACTACTTCCCATCTTTCCTTGTGTTACTCAGAGCTCACTAGCACCACACAGCCTGCCAACCATGTGGCAGTCAGAGAGAAAACTGATTCATGCTGGTTTGACCATCAGAATAGGAAAAACTACTGTATTAGTGGGACTTTTCATCTTTAATTACTTAAGTTTAATTACTAGCAAAGAAATTGATAATCTCCAGTACAAAGTAGTAGTTATACAAAACAAAACAGAAAATGAAATAGAACTATTTTAAATACTATTGCATAATATCTGTAACTTGAAAGCCAGAAAAAAATATAAACAACAATGGAATACAGGAACAAAACAATACCTAATTTGCTGATGGAATTCTTCTTATCACTAAATTATCTCCATCAAACAAATCATTCCATCTTCTTGGAAAATCAGCTCAGTTACCTGTTGCATTTCAAAGGTGGAATAGTGGTATAAATTCCTACTAGATAAAAAAATTGAAGAAATTCCTGCTATAGATGTGTCTGAGGCCAGTCCACTGTGCCCTCTAGTGAACACTACATCTGGCTGCCTCCTCAGGAATCTGGAAAACAAACTCCCACTGCGACTACTGAGGCTTTTCTCTCTCAGGAAGAGTTTTATATGGGATGACTGTTACCCTAGAAAAGGAGTGCTCATCTTTACATTTAAAAAATATTCTATATGTTTCTTTAAGAGAGAAGAAAAGAGAGAGAGAGAGGAAGGTAGAGAGAAAGAGAAATTTGTACAAGGATGCCACAGAAGTCAGAGGACTATTTTCTTAACTCATTTCTTTCTTTCCCCCCATGGGCTCCAGAGTTCTAATCTAGGTAGGACTCCAGCTTGCACACAGATGACTTTACCAACATAGTCAATTAGTGGTCAATAAATATTACTCTTAACCTTATCTGTGGTTGCAAAACAGCTCATATTTTCTGAAGTTTGGAATCCCGGTTTCCTTCATGTATAAATTCCTTCATAAATGTACTTTGGTAGTCCCGGCAAAACTAATCGGTTATTATGGAATGGATTTAAGGGTGAAGAATTCTTCTTAGATTTAATATTGCATGTAATGGCAATCATGTTTTAAGGGCAAGTGACTTTCCTTAAAGAATGTTGTGATATAAAGTGTGGCAAATAATGTTGATAATTCAAGTCACTGTGCTCACATTGATATAATTTACATAAAACAGTGTTCTATTTGCATATTCCTATTCATAGCTTTCTTTATACATATAATCTTTATACATGGTATATAAGTATGCAGACATAGATGTGTGTGTCATATTTGCTGAATTAGAGATTCCTTGTGTGTAGGACCTTTGTCTTGTGGAGGTTATAGCTGGTTTCATGTCACAAGGTGTCTCATATGCAGAATATTGAAAAAAAACTTTCAAATAATAATACACTTGGAGAATTTTTTTTGTATAGGAGAAAGATAAAAGACATGGTGTCTGTTTTCTATGAATAATATAATGTGTATTTCTTTTTTTTTCTTTTTTTTCATTTCCACTTATACAAACGTAACAGGTGCACCAGTCCCCTCCAACCTCCCATCACCCTATGCCCCCTCCCCTCCCCCCTCCCTCCCCATCCCCCAGTGCCTCCCCCTCCCATCCCCAGAGCATCCTTTAATGTGCATGCCAGACTCTCCTCTGGGTCCTCCTCTCCGATGAGGTGCAAGGACCCAGTGGCATTTCCCAGAACCCTTTCCTGTGTTCCCCTTAAGCATAGGAACACTACTGTGGCTATCAATCCCTTGCTTCCAAGGATCTTAGTGCCTTTAGCAATAGAATTTGAGGGGTCAATAGTGTGTTGGACATTGCCCAGGGCACAAAAAGTCCAATTATGATTGTTTCGGCCCTAACTCGTGTGGAGTATCTTGCATATCATTGCTCCTCCCATCCTTGTGCTCTTACAATCTTATCGCCCCCTCTTCTGCAAATTTCCCTGAGCTTCTGGATGGGGAGAGATTAGGCTGGCCTAGTTCCAGGTGGTTGATATAGAGTCTCTGATGTTCTGGATTATGGTTTGTTGATTTTTTTTCCAGTTTTGCTGTTCCTGCAATGCCCTTCACTCCATCCTGATGGGTATTGGATGTCACCCCCTGGCCAGAGATAAAAAGCTGTTAAACTAGAGTCTTGTTATAAGAGTATATTCAAAGGTAGATGTAATAAAAGTAGGAAACTACAGTGAGGGAGGGGTCAATCACCCATTTGCAAAATGGTTACATTTTATCTGCTAGACTATATGCCCTCCCCTTCTGGTGAGATCATGCCCCATCAGTTGTAAATGATCAGGAACAAAAGTCTGTGAACTTAACCAGAGGTCTCATTACTCACTTGCAGTCCTTGATGGTGGCCTATTTTCTCTGCTGTAACATGGTCCCCTCTCTCCTTGTTTCTGGTGTGGCCCTTCTACCCCATCCCTCCTGTTCATAATCCTTAGAATTACTGTAGGTATTACAGAGATTTATCCTTGAGTGTCTCTAGGTGGGTTTGATACTAGGAGACACCTATTAGGGAGTACATATGGTGCTTAATTTTATGCGTCTGGGATACTTCACTTAATATAATTGTTTCTAATTCCATCCATTTCCCGGCAAATTCCAGTAATTCATCATTTTTGATGGCTGAGTAGTACTCCATTGTATAGATGTACCACTGTTTCCTTATCCACTCGTCAACTGTTGGACATTTGGGCTGATTCCATGACTTTGCTATTGTAAACAGTGCTGCTATGAACATGGTCGTGTTTCTGCTATTGAGGTGAATTTTTGCTGTATGTGGGGTTATTCCCAAAAGTGGAATAGCAGGGTCATATGGCATTTCAATCTTTAATTTCTTTAAGAATCTCCAGAAGGCTTGCCAGAGTGGCTGTATGAGCCTGCATTCCCACCAGCAATGTAAGAGAGTTCCTCTCTCTCCACATCCTCTCCAGCATTTAATATTGTTTGTATTGTGGACTTTGCCATCCTGACCAGGGTGAGATGATATCTCAGGGAAGTTTTGATTTGCATATAATATGTATTTTTAACTGTCATATTAGCTTTGCCTAAACATTGGACCTCAATCAATGATGTCATTTATTGCCAAAGGATATTTTCCCCAACAATGTCTCATATTTAGGTACTACACCTACTTTGTCTCTCTTACGTGGGACAATTTTTCCATTTGTTGCCACATTTATGACCTTGAAGCTTTTGAAGGTCATTGTCTAGCTATTTGGTGGGATGTTTTTCAACTTGGCACAGTCTTCTTGATCATCTCGGTAGCACTTGACTTAATGTGTCTACTTGTTGCTGAGTTTCACTTTTATTACCTAAGAAGTGATCTACCAAGCTTCTCTTCTGTATAGTTTCTCTTTTTCACCTCATAATTTTAAAAATGCTTTTTTGACAGTTAAAAGATTTTAATTCTTCAAAGGATTTAGGATTTTATACACATTGTGTTCTTCCTCAGACTTTTAATGGCATTTCATTTACTTAAATCTCTTTAGAATAATTTAATTTAATTTAACTCAATGAGTTACAATCTGTAAACATTATGGTGTATTTTGATGTTCAAAGTTTTACTAAGGTGGTCAGTGCAAATTGATTTCCAATTCTTTTTTTTTTTTTGCCATGGTTTAAGTAGTTTTGGGCCCACTAAATTTTATCATATTTTCCTAGTTTTAGCTTTGAATCTCACTTTCTGGTCTGATTTAACAGAGAATAATATTTAGAAACAAAGAACTGACTATCAGGATGTCCTGTTGTCCTTTCAGAGAACTGAGCTGAGAAACACATGCTTTTCCATTTCTCTATCTCATATACACACATATATGTATGTATGTGTATCTACGTGCATATGTTCTTCCTGATACCTCCAATTCAGGCCTAAAGCAGAATTTATTTTTCCTTCTGAAAGTGGTCCTTGTTTTCCTTCATACACACTTCAGAATCCATAGGACAACTTGTACATATCCTTACTATATTTAATCATTTGTACATTACTTATAATACCAGATAATGAAAATACCATAGCAAATAGTTGCTGTAATGTGTTCTTTGTAGAATGAGGAGAAAAAAATCTACGTGTGTTCAGGGGACACTATTGTTTTTCTCTTTAGACAATAGCCCGTCCTGAGTGAGTTGAGTCTATAGATTCAGAGCAAGCACCTTTGTACTTACTTAATCAATTTGCATAAATGCTGCCAAGTGGCATTTGCCATTCCACCCCTACTGAACTTTGAACTACTGCCTTTGGACTCTGGTAGTCTCTGCATATGTTTATACCATCACTGCAGCCTGACTCCCACCCAAGGCTTTCCTTGTGGGTAGACATTCTCTTTATCCAGGTGGGACTCTTACCACGGGAATCTAATTAATTAGCTTAGTTAGCTCTGGCACCCATTCCAAGCCTCTTCCAACCAAGAAGTACACTCAGATCTGAGACCTTAGAAGGTCCTTATACTCGAGTAGGAGCAGTTTTAGATCCAAGGGTTTTAGAAATAAAATTAAAGAAGAAAAAAAAAAAAACTGGGAAAGAAAAAAAACTGCTTTGAATAAAATGTTGGTATGACTAACTGAACGAATGGTATTCTCATTTCCATGGGCTGTTCTAATAAATAACTATAAAGTAGCTGACTTGAATAGCAGAAACATATCCTCTCACAATTTTGGAGACAAAAATGTCAGATATCAAGGCGCCAAAAGGGTTGTGCTTTTCCTGAAGATTCAAAGCTGGCAGACAGGCCCTTCCCTGCCTCTGTCTAGTTTCTGCTGATTACCAGAAGTCCCTGGTGGTAATCTTGGCTTTCAGGTTCAAAGCTCATCTCTGCCTCCCTTGTCATGTGACTTTCTTTTATGGTTTTATAAGGTTTTACTAACAATAACGATTTGAAGTGTGTCATGGTTTGAAATGTGTTCCCTGTTTGGGAAGGTCATGGCACCTTTGAGCGATGGAGCTTGCCAGAGGAAGGAGATCACAAGGGGTAGGCCTTGAGGTAGATTAGTCCCACCCTACCTCTAGGAGCAGTTTTGCAGCACTCAGCCTCGCCGATGAGGATGACTTAGCCTAATTCCAACTTTGGCCAGCCAGCCATGCTGCCTCTGCCATGAAAGACTTTCTCCCCTCTGGAACCATAAGCTGAATAAATCTCCCTTTCTCCCTTAAGTTGCTTGACTTGGTGTTTCTCACAGCAACAGTTAAGAGTAACTGTTACAAAGGGGCTATGATGGTTAATCTTGGTTGTCAATTTGACTGGATTTGGAATCCAGTCAAACACACAAACTACTGGGTACACCAGTAAGATATTCTCTAGATAAAGTAACTGAAGGGGGAAAGTCCATCCTGAATGTGGATAGCATCTTCTGAGGACAGGCCAGATAAAGGAAGTCGAAGAGGAAACGCCTTGTATTTTGTCTGTGCTCCTTCCCAAAACGCTGACACATTCATCTGTCCTACTGCTCCTTTCTTGATAGACATCAGAACCCAATGTGGACTAAAGTCCAGTGGATCTTCAGAAATCCTCAAGCCTCCAGTATCAAGTTAGGACTGTTGAAGCACTCAGGTCCATGGACTTGGTACTTGTTGGACTACCCAGACTGCGTCATGTGCATGTAAGCCAGTCCAATAAGTCTACCCTCCCATGCACATGCATAAGCACGCACTCTCATTCTATTTGCTCTGTTCTTCTAGAGAACTCTGATTCATTTATTATCTTAATTAATTATATATCTAATTAAGTAGCTAATGAATAAATAGCATTTAGAAATGATAGTCTGGGTGCAAGGCACTCCTATTGTATGACTTCTCTTAAGAAAAATCACACCTGTCTGCTTAGTAGATGAAATGCTTATGTTAACTCTGTGCTGGGCTAATTTCTATTTACCTCTAAACTTTTCCATTCCCATGGCATTATGTGGCATCTAAATAACGTCTAAATCTGCACTACACAGCAGTACTAGCTTCTAAGCCTCTGATTTCATATTGAGTGCCACATGACTCCACTTGATCGTTTCACACTTTCAAACCAAGCTTCCCTGCTCACCTGTCATCACCCAGAACTCTGCCTTATTTTATCTTTCCTGTCACAGATATTCCAACCTAGAAACCAAGCAATCACACCTGATTCGCTGACCAACATCACAAATTCTGATATGCTTTCCTGACCTTTGCCCCGCCTCATGCAGCTGAGTCAAATCAGGCAAGGCTTTGTTTGCTGCCCTTGCTTCCAGTAGTTCATGTTTAGAGCGCCCCTTCCAATCCTTGTCCCTAGAATCATTCCTTGTGTAGCAAACAACTTCTTACTATTTTTTATATGTATTTTTTAAACTTCATTCACTCATTCATTCATTGTGTGTGTGTGTGTGTGTGTGTGTGTGTGTGTGTGTGTGTGTGTGTCTGTGAAGGCACATGTGTCCCTGTGGGGAGTTGCTTTTACCTCTTTGCTTCACTCTGGGATTTCCCAGGCTCTGCCCATCAGGGTCGGAAGTACAGGCTACCACCATTTCTTCCTGGCATTTTATACGTTGGACCTGGGATCCCAACTCAGGACCTTCTGTTTGTGAGGTAGAGTCTTAACCCCTAAGCTATCTCTGCATCCCTTCTTAGTATTTTTTAACCACATGCAAAAAAAAGGAAAAGAAGAATAATGGTTTTCACATATGGTTGATGAGTCAATGGTCACAGGCACTTGGCTATATCTGTCCACTTAGTTATTTCCTCCCTTCCTCTTCCTTTGCTTCCTTTGCTTACCTTTGCTTTTCCTTCTCTTCTTGCCTCCAACCACACTGCTCCTCTCTTATTCTTTCTTTCTTACTTCCTCCCTTTCTCTTTCCTTTGCCTTTCTTTGCTTTCCTTCGTTTCTGCCTCCTCCATCCCAATACACACAAGTACACGTACACACACACACATTTTCTCTTTCCTCTTGCATTTCCTTTCTTTTCTCTCTTTCTTTCTATCTCTTTCTCTCTCCTTGCTTCCTTCCTTCTTCTTGCCTATCTTCCTTCCATTTCTTAACATTGAAAGGTGAAAAGAAAGCAGTCAGTCTGGGAACTCGAAATCTGAGGAATGTTTCGGTGTTGCCTTCCCTGTTGCCTGTCACATTCCAACATTCAAGACAGGTTGTTGCCTCCAAACCAGATTCCTGATAAACACAAAAGAAAGAAACAAACAAACAAACAAAAAGCTCCAAAAAAAAGTCCGTTCCCACAGCTGAGGGATCAGGAATATGGATTGCCTAGTGACAGGGAAGTTTTTTGACATGTTCCCTACACCAGTCAAAAGTCAACAGCAATAGCACCTCTATTTTTGCTGTTCAGTAGTATCTAACTAGAGGTCACTCTTTTGTATCCCTCTACTAACTCCCTATGCTTTCACCTGAACTCCAGGGGCACTGCCATGATTCTCTTGCATACATCATTGCATGCTTTTCTCTATCAATACACTAAACGCATGTTTTTCTCTGTCAACACCAAGCTCATTTCAAGCAAGTATCTTTCCAGAAGCTGGAGCATGAGTTTCCTGTTTCTCTCCCAAACCAACTGAAATTCAGCCAGGAATGCAAGTAATGTAGAGGGAGCAGCAGGATCACAAAACTTTGTTCATCTAAGTTCTGGGCAATAGTCTTGTGATATTTCACATAAAGAACCTTAAAATGAAGTTGAAAAACTAACTTAGGAAAGTTCTATGGCTCAGTCATCTGGTATTAACTTCCCATGGGTCCAAGTGTCAAGATTAGGCACTTTTAGAGCAGTCTTGCTGGGATGGTCTCTGAAGGTCTTGGAAAGCCACCCCTCATTGGATTACACTGGAGGAACCACCCGTCATAGGGAGGAACAGATTCCAACCCTCTACAGAGGTGGTCAACTTCCCCTAACCCTTTTATTGTTAAAGCATATGGAAATTAGTTCTCCATTACAGATATGCCCTAGGGCATAAGATCAGCTGGGTTGGGCCTCAGTGTTAGCTAACCAACAAGGAAAAGCCACCCTCCCAGCTGGCCTGAATGTATAAATATACCTGACCTTGGCAGCTATCTTTGGCTCCTGCCCCTCATGGTATTCCACATCTAGAGTCCGTGAGTTCTTTTCCAGCTCCATGCCCCTCATGGATTCCACGCCTGGAGTCCATGAGTTCTCCAGGGCATCCTTGCCCCTCATGTCACTCCACGTCTGGAGTCTGTGAGTTCCGTTCTTTCTCTCCTCTAATAAACTCTACCTTAATCCTCTACATGTGTTCTGGTTTCAATCTTTGACTCTGAACACAAGAACCTGGATACATACAAACTCCTAGAGACCCTGTAACAAAGAGAATAACAAGAACACTTTTTTCTTCTTCTTGTAGTCTCTGTCTTTTTTCTGGGTTTCTCTGCTGCTGTGATGTGGCGGGCTGACTTTAAGCTGATCCTTGTTCCCTTCACCTTTATGTAATTCCCTTGTCTTCACAGTGTGCTGTGACTCATTGACTTGCTTTAATCAAGAATGTTTTTATACGTTATGTTTTATCATTTCCATATATCAACTATAAGAAGTGGTAGCTTCTGAGTAGAGAGTAGATTCTCTCTGTTTCTCTCTCTCTCACTGGACTTGATGAAGCATGTGATCTTGTGTTACCTATGGAGAGGTTCATGGGAGAAAAGACTATAGGTGTCCCTTGGAAGAGTATAAAGAACTGTGATTCCAATCCACAAGACCCAAGAAGAAACTGAATCCTGCAATTCACTCTGCAAAACAGAAAGTGGATCACTTTCCTTTTGTGTCTTTAGATGATGCTTACTTGGCCATAGCTCTAATCTCAGCCTATGAGAAATCACAAAGCAGAAATCCCAATCCACTCCCAAATTCCAAACCCATGGAAACTGTGAAATAATACATGAATCTTAAGCCTGTTAGTTGTGATGATTCATCATGCAGTAATAGAATGAATTCATGAATGTAACTCTAAAATTTCCTGAATAACTGAACTTTGTGAGAAAGTTATTCTTCCTTGTGCTTGCAATTGCAGCAAAATACTTTGGTAATGTGTATAATTCCGTATTTTCTATGCCCAATTGGTTGACAATTAGTTTAATTATTTTTCATTTTCACAAATAGTTTATCTCCAAATTTCTGTTATTTTTTAATAAAAAAAAGTGTGTGTGTGTGTGTGTGTGTGTGTGTGTGTGTGTGTGTGTGTGTGTACAAAAGTGCACTTAACAGCGTGTGCCTGTGGATGCCCAAGGGAACATTGGGAATCATCCTGGATTGTTCTGCCTGCTTACTGCTTTGCCCTGGTTTTTTCCCAGACTCGCTCTTTCAGGACTAGAATTGTAGGCCATGGGATCTCAGAATCTGAACTCAGGTCCTTTTGCTTATGAGGCAAAGGCTTTAATTCCTGAGACATCTCAGCATTTTTAATTTTTTGCACTTTTCTGTGAGAATGCTGCTGAAAGACACACACACACACACACACACACACACACACACTTTCTTTGCTCTCTTTCTATTCAGACAAGAGGGAACAGTTTCCATCTGAGAATTCTTGCTTTTCTGCACTTACCGGAACATTTTAGCCAGTGTCACTCTAATGATTTTGCTCCCTTCTCATCCTTATTCTGGAATTTCCAGTAAATTACATCCTGTCAATCTACTGTTTCTTTTAAGTAATCTTTGTATTTAGTGAAAGCAAATTCATTGGAGTACTATGTTTTGTGTGAATGTCTTTTATTCATTCATTGGTATTTTCATACATTATTACAATGAACTTATATCTTTTTTACCCCTATTACCCAGTCCCATCCTGCCATCCTTTTCCCATTGTAAATCTTCTTCCCAATCAGTCTCCTTCCCATTTTCTTGTCTTTGTTTCCTGTGTGGCTCACTGAGATTCGTCTGAATTGCCTGTACTGGTATGTGCTTGGGCACTTGCTGAAGTGTTGATATCAGCAGTATACCACTGAGGAAAGCAGCTGCCCTTCCCCTCAACCTGCATCAAGCCTCAATAGACTCTCAGAGAATATGGAGTCTCGAGAGTTTTCCCCTTCCATGGGAAATGTTGATAGACCAAATTTTTTATTATTAATTTTATTATTATTATTATTATTATTATTATTATTCCACTCATACAAACTTAATAGGCATCCCAGTCCCCTCCCTCCCTCCACCCCTCCCCGGACCCCCTTGCTCCCTCCCTCCCTTTCTCCTTTCTTTCACGCCCCCCCAATCCCTGGAGCATCCTTTGTGAATGTCAAACTTCCCTCTGCATCCTCCACTCTAACGAGGTGTGAGGACTCAGTAGCATTGCCTTAAAGCCCTTTCTTGTGCTCCCCTTTAGTATGGGAACACTACTGTGACTGTTAATCACTTGTCTCTAAAGATCTTAATGCCTGTGATCCATGATAAACTTTGACCTGTGTCATTGCACAGGTCCTACAAAGTCCTATTATGGTTACTGACGCCCTAACTTGTGTGGAGCATCTTGCATATCATTGCTCCTCCCCATCTTTAGGCTCTTACAATTTTACCACCCCTCTTCTGCAAATTTCCCTGAGCTTTAGGATGGGGAGAGATTAGGCTTGCCTGGTTCCTGGTGATTTTTTTTTTGGTTTTCCTGCACTGCCCTTGGCTCCATCCTGATAGGTATTGGAGGTCACCTCCTAGCCAGAGATATAAGGCTGTTTAAATGGAGTCTTACTGTAAAAGTAGATTCAAAGATAGATGGAATAAGAGTAGGAGACCACGGTGTGTGTGGGGGTCAGTTTCCCATTTGCAGGGTGGTTACCATCTATCTGCCAGACTCTATGCCCTCCTTGACTGGTGAGATCAAACCCCCTCAGTTGCAAGTGACCAGGAAGGAAAGTGAGTGAGCTTAACCAGATGTCTCACTACTTACTTGCAATACTTGATGGTAACCTATTTTCTCTGCTGTAGCATGATCCCCTCTCTCCTTGTTTCCGGGGAGGCCCTCCTTCCCCTTCCCTCCTGTTTATTATCTTCACAATTACTGTAGGTATTACAGAGATTTATCTTTGAATATGTCACTAAGTAGGTTTGTATTAGGATCCACATATTCGGGAGTAAATATGGTGCTTAATTTTCTGTGTCTGGGATACTTCACTCAATATAATTTTTTCTAGTTCCATCCATTTCCCAGCAAATTTCATTAATTCATCTTTTTTGATGGCTGAGTAATATTCCATGTATAAATGTTCCACATTTTCCTTATTCACTCGTCAACTGTTGCTATTGTAAATAGTGCTGCTATGAACATGGTCGTGCTTGTGCTATTGAGGTGAACTTTTGTTGTTTGAGGTGTTATTCCCAAAAGTGGAATAGCAGGGTCATATGGCTTTTCAATCTTTAACTTTTTAAAAAATCGCCAGACGGCTTGCCAGAGTGGTTGTATGAGCCTGCATTCCCACCAGCAATGTAGGAGAGTTCCCTTCTTGCCACATCCTCTCCAGCATTTGATGTTGTTTGTATTATGGATTTTTGCCATCCTGACCTGGGTAAGATGATATCTCAGGGAGGTTTTGATTTGCATTTCCCTGATGGCTAAGGATGTGGAACATTTTTAAAGATATTTGTTAGGTAAAGTTTCTTTTGAGTTCCAAGGCCCATTTTTTAATTGGGCCATTTATTTCCTTGGTGTTTAGTTTTCTAATTCTTTGTGTTCTCTGGATAATAGAGCTTTATTAGATATATGGTTAGTGAAGATTTTCTCCCATTCTGTGGGTTGCCTTTATGCTCGGATTACAATCTCTTTATCTGAACAGAAGCTCTTTAATTTCATAAGATCCCATTTGTTGAGTGTTGGTTGTAGTGACTGTGCTATTGGATTTCTGTTTAGGAACTGTTGGCCTAGTCCAATCAGCTTAAGGGAGTTCCCTACCCTTTCAGCTAGGATAGACCAAATCTTGTGCAGGTCTTGTGGAAATATTTGCAATATTAGACATGTGCTTCCTGTTTTAAAGTGGGTTTGTGTGAATGTCTTGAGCAATATGTTTTCTTTTCATCAATTCTCTTATACTCTAACCAGAATAAAGAATAAGCAATCTATTGACATTTTGAAATTCCAACTATATTTTATTGACAATATGCTTGTTTATTTTCTTCTCATCTTGTCTTACACCATTTAAACTTGTTTGTACTTAATGTTTCTTATTATTTTAAATGGTTGTTACTGCTGTTTGTAAGAAAATCCTGAACATGCTTCCAGAGTGGTCCTCATAGTTCATCTGAGTGAATTCAGACTTGGCTTATAGCGTTGTCTGTGGTTCCTAACACTAGGCTCCCCTTAGTTCTTGAATTTGTGTTCACAGGTAGTGAGTTACTTAGAGTAGTGAGTACTATGTTTTGTGTGAATGTCTTTTTTTTTGCTATTATTTACTTTTCTTTTTAGGGCTTTGTAGGTATCTACGCACAGTTGCTGTGCTCGAGGGATGGAATAGATCTTATATGGTGGCTTAGACTCTTCAGTGCCATCAGGAATGCCAGTGGCAGAAGCAGCCAGCGACTTGTTCCTGGCCATTGGGTGGTGTCTGTGTTTTCTCACTGGCATGGACCTGTGAGACTGTAGTCTTAGGCAATAGGCAACATGTAAGGGGTCTTTTCCAGTTACACATGCAAGCTGTGGCTTTTTTGGTTTTGACTTAACACTCATGAGAAATGTTTTAAGTCACCATTTCTGAGTAGAGGTCAGACTTTCCAATCATCGTCTGCGTCCTTGGAGCCTAACTAATTTTGGATATACTCTTAACTTCTCATTTTGGCTTTACTTCTGCAGTCATGTTTATTTGATTATACAAATTCTATACTTACATTCATTCTTCCTGTGAATATTTGATGAGTGTATAGTATCTGCTGAATATGCATGGAGGAAGAGTACATAATAGAGAGTCCATTTTGAAGACATTTAGTGTCTAGGAGAAGAGACAGTGCAGATATGTTCATGAATAAGTAGCATTTTAGAGTGCTTATCTTTTCTGGATTACCTCATTTAATCCCCGTAAGAACACTTCTAGGTAGTGCTATTATTCTCTTCTCCTATTTATTTCTATGTTACTTTATGTAATGATGAATAAATATGACTAATTTGGACAAGGCACCACAGGATGCAGGATCACCACCCAAGAAGAGCAAAAGGAAAGAGGTTAAGATAATACATTGAATGACAAGTAATGAACTTGGCTCTGCTGCAGTGGGGTGATAAATTTTGAAGGACTCAGAGCTGGAGCATAAAAGTTAAGGAGGTCATGCTAATTTTAACAAAGGTGGTTCTGAGAGAAGAGCAGAAAACAGGAGTGTACTAACATTCAGAACCAGAGTGGAAACACATACGAAGGGGTGAGAGGGAACTTAGTAGGTCCTCATTGCTTCGGTCAAATGCTGCCTGTGGTATCACACTTTTTCCTGCAGGTAGCCACTTTGAGCTTTGTTCTAGTCTCAACAAGTGAACAACTCATGGGGCTCAGAAATTCCTGAAACAAACAAGGTTGGAGGGAGGGGCTTCCTCCAGGATGAAAACAGTCAGAAAGAAGCTGTCATAGTTAGGCACAGGTGTCAACTTGACAGTTGAAGGGTTTGAGCTCTTGGCACATTTTTAGAGAATTATTAGTTGGATTAAGCCCAGAACAAACCTGCACGAGATTGTCTGACTGATGGGGAGGGCTCAGGTGGGTGGGATTAGGCCCAGGAATAAAATACAGAGAGCTGCTTGAGAGCGTTTGCATCCTTGTTTACACTTGGCCATGCATGCTGGTCTGGCAAGTAAGGATCCTTCTTCCCTTTCTCAGCCATTATGTAGAGATGGTGTGGCAGTTCCCTTGGCCCTGGTGTTGATGTGAACTCTCCTGTCAAGCTGGACTGAGAACTGTAACCAGACAATCATAAGAGAAAATAAACCCATTGTTCCCTTAAGCTGTTTGATGGTGACTTATCAGCAACCATGCAGACGAACTGCAATAGGTGGATAGACTGTTGAGTGACATCCTCCCAAGAGAAGTGTCCACGCAGCAATATCTTACAAGAAACATTAAGGGAGGGAAAAATTTATTTTGGCTTACAGTTGAAGAAGCAATATAGTCCACTGTGGTGGGTGGGGAAGGCATGTCAGCAGGAGCATATGACAGCTGTCACATTGTGACTGCAGCCAGGAAGCAGAAAGCAGAGAGGAAGCAGGTCTACAAAAACCTCAGGACTCATTTCCTTCAGTGATGCTTCACTTCCTAAGGTGCCACAACCTTCACAAACAGTCCACCAGCTGGAGTTTAGTGTTCCAACACATGAATCCATGGGGATATTTCAATAGAGATGGCCCTGTGGAAAAGGACCTGAGTTTGGATTCCCAGATCCCATGTAAAAGTTGTGTGGGTGTAACGGTTACTCTGGACTATTGCTGTGAAAGAACACCCAACATCAAACAACTTATAGGAGAAAAGGAAATTTATTTGCTTCATAGTTCCAGAGGGGAGGTACAGTCTTTCATGGCCGAGGCAGCATGGCTTAATGGCCGAAGCTGGCAGACTGTCACTCCCATCCACGTGGCTAGTAGGTGATGACTGAAGGATAGAGGATTCCTGGAGAGTCTCTCTCTTCTCCTAAGTCTCCTGTTCTATGGTTTCTTTTATCTGGTCCACTACTGGGAGGCTCCAATGAGATCTATGGAGGTTCCGATCAGATCTAGGGCTGGTCTTTGTATTGTAAATGTGCTGATTTGGATAATCTCTTTAGGTGGTCTCAGCTGATTTTAGTTAATGCCAGGTGTGTCAAATTGACACTCAGGATTAACTATAATAATGGCTGTAGTAATACATCTGTAATTCTGGCCCTGGAAGACAGAGTCTGGGAATCCCCAGTGCAAGCCAGCTACCCAGACTCGCCCTAATGCTCTGGATTTAATTAGAGAACCAGGCTCACAACAATAAGGTAGAAGAGTGATGGGGAATGATTTCTGAATCACCCTTAGTACTTCATAGGCATATATTCTCAAGTGTACTTCTTGTATACCTGAAAACATAATCACACACACACGTGCGTGCGCGCACACACGCACACACACACAAATACAGATTTCTACGTATGGTAGTATTTTTATTTATTCTCCTACATTATCTATACTACCAGGCCCCTCCACCCCTATATTATTCTTTCTTATTTCTTTCTTTTACTGCATAGTCCCCTTTCCATTTCAGTTTGTGTGTGTGTGCGTGCACGTGTGTACATTTTTACACATATGTATACACGTTTATATTCTTACATCTAGATTTACATATAAAACATGATAATTGGTCTTTCTGAAACTGGCTTATTCTGTCCCGCATATGTAAAAATAAATAAATAAATTAATAAATTAAAAACATTTACTTTTATAATTTTTATTTGTTCAGTAGCATAATTAATTAAACCTATCTTATGTTTGACACTGTGGTACTTTCCATTTTTCAGTATTATAGACAATTCTGTGTTTAACATGCTTATAGCTAAATCCTTTTGCCCTTTCATTAGTAAATTTTGTTCTTTGACAATTTTACATGTTTCTAATACATTCTGGTCACCACACCCTCTTCTTTCTTTTTCCTATTCGTACCAGGCCCCCTTTCCCTACAAATCTCTTTCCCCCATTCATGGTTTTGCTTTGTATTCCACTGATTTTGGTTAAGGTCATTCTCACTGCAGGGTAGAGAAGAGGAACACTGTGGGTGGAAACAGGAAAGGATATAGGAGATGGGGACAATCGGGCACAGGGGGGAAGGTTACCCAAAAGAGGGAGTCTGAAAAGCCACATGGAAATTTTCTATCTTTTAGCCCAGTTTAAAAAAAAGTTTAAAGGCAGGTACCCTGTCTAGAAGCAAGGGCTCACTATGCAAAGGTTAAGAGCCAGGACATTCATATAACTCCCTTAAGGCTCACTGATAATTGTTGAAGGGGGAGCAGAAAGAATGTGAGAGCCGAAAGTATAATGTGGCATGATAGTGTGGACTCACTAGAGCAGTAGTTATTGGCACTAGACAAACACAAGACTGGCATAGACAACATGCAGTTTTGAATGCAGTTTTCATGAGGCCCCATCACTTAATACTGAACTATTGGAGGCTGCAGATTCTGGGGGGTCGTTGTGGTATCATATCTTGTATACCCACTGAGGAGTCTAGAAGGCTCCAAAAGATAGCTCCTTTCGCTATCTATTGAAATGCTGGCTTTCTTAGTGTCAGTTGCTTTTTTTTTTTTTTGCATGTCTTTATTTTTCCATCAAAATAATAAGTAATTTTGCTGAATATAATAATCTTGGTTGATAATTACTTTCAGAATTTATACTATATCACATCGTTCTGTGCTATTCTGGATTTTAACATTTGTACTGAAAGGTCTATAATGTATATTAAATTAGTAAATTGCCATGTGGTGTTTGATTTCACTGAGAATCTGACTCTGGAAGTGGGGGACTCCTTCTACTCTCCCCTCGTGATAGTTAATCCTGGGTGTCAACTTGACACACCTGGCATTAACTAAGATCAGCTGGGAGCACACCTGGCATTAACTAAGATCAGCTGAGACCACCAGAAGAGATTATCTGGACAAAATACAAAGACCAACTCCAGATCTGACTGGAATCTCCTTAGATCTCATTGGAACCTCCCAATAGTGGACCAGATAAAAGGAACCACAGCACAGAAGATTGTGAAGAGAAGAGGCTCTCTCAAGCTATGCTAGAAAACATTCTTCCCTCCAGCTGCCTGGTTTCTTTGTTTCTTTGACCCTCCAACCCTCCAACCCCCCAAATCTTCAACATGACTAAAGATTCTCTAGGAATCCTCCAGCCTTCAGCCGTCACCCACTGGACTACTTGACTGAGCTGCTACTGGCAGCCATTGTTGGACTACCTCGGCCATATCTCTTAAGCCAACTCAATAAATTCCCTTTTTATATATATTCATTCTGTTAATTCTGTGATCTAGAGAACCCCAACTAATACACCCCCTACCTGCCCCTGTGATTTCATACCAAAAACATAGTGATGTTGTATCCTCAAAACCCTGTTCCTGGTCAGACCGACGTCCCTGACTCTAGAAAGAGAAGAGGGAAAAACAGCAAGTGGCCAGAAGTATTAAAACCATGTCTTTGAAAGCAGCTAGAAGGTAAGCCATTTCCAAAAGATATTGCTGTTGTTTATTCCATGATCTAAAAAATTATTTGTGGTGAAACTGGTAGAAGTTCAGAGAATGAGTGTCTATAGAGTGCTCAGTCATAAACAGGACATTTACATCACCTGCTACCCTACTGTCCAGGGAAAATCATGAAAGAGAGGACAGTAAAAATGTATGAGCCAGAGCTCAGCTTTAGATGCTGGCAAATAGTGTTTCTGAAAAGGACTCACGACCTAATTGCACCTGTGCCAGCTTCCATAAGACTAGCATAAAATATTCGGCTCATCATCTTTTCAACATGGAATGGGGAAGATAACTCTCTTTTTGATGTGAGGTTTGTTAGTAGTGAGCATGACTGCTGTGTATGACGGGGGGTTGACAAGTGTGAAAGCACTCAGGAGTGCAGGGCCGGCCACTTGTCCCAGAGGACCATGATTAGGGATGTACTTGACCTCACAGCCCATCAGGAATGAGCATCTTCTAGGCTACCATGACTTCAAATTCATCTGCATTAAGCTTGGTGAAGCCCCACTTCTTTGAAATGTGGATCTTCTGGCGGCCAGGGAACTTGGCCCTCCGTAGATCCTCAATCACTTGTTCTTTATTCTGCAGCTTGGTACGGATGGACATAGCGACCTGGTTAAAATGAACCCTGGCCACTGTACTTTGGGGCTTCCTGTCAGCCCCAGCGCAGGATGACATCTTGCCCATTCAGGTGATATGGAAAGGGCGGAGCCCCACGCTGCTATGAAAGCCGACTTTGCCACAACTCTTTGCCCTGTACTTGTTAGCACATATCCGGGCAGCCTCCGGGACTTTGGAGGAGAGCTGCTCATATTCATCTGACACCACGTGGCCACATGGTGGGAATTCATCCACCTTTGCCTTCTTCTGCCCCAAGTCAAAGATGCGGATCTTTGCATCAGGGACAGTCGTCAAAAGCGAGACTTTGGGTGCGGCTTGTTTTTATAATACCAGTAACACCCAGCCGAAAGGTGGCCCATGAGGACGCCAAAATTTCCAGTGGTGCACCACAGGCAAAGAGGGTGAAGATCTCTTGAGACCCCCACACCTCCCGAGAGGCTGTGGAGGGTTAATGCTATGGGCAAGGAAACCACTTTCCTCAGTGCCATTACATATGGTCCACGCTCCAGAAAGTGCTCAGGCACATGCCGTAGAGACAAACTCAGTGGTCCACAAGCACAAGAAGATGCAAAAGTACAAGGCAGACTGGTTAAAAGGTTTTCCAGTGGGAGGAGAGGGTTAGGATCAGATACTATAGGGTGAAAATTACTTAAATTCATTATTGTACAAAAGTATCAGGCTATACATTATAAATAATAAAATAATAATGATAAAATGACTGTGGCAGAGTGGATGGTTAGAATCTCTTCTACCCAGCGTGTGCTCTGTTTTGCCTGGACCTCTTAGTCAGGATTCCAGCTGACTGATCCAAGGGGCATCCCCAGTGGGTGTCTCTAGTGTTCGTGAGCCCCAGATTTGATGCTGCCTTTTGCTTGTTTTGTCAATGGGGCTGCTTCAGTCTTCTTTGCTGAATGCTTCGAGTGCCTCATTTGATGCTGCTGCCTGTCATAGTTAGGCACAGGTGTGTGACAGTTGAGGGTTTGAGCTCTGGGCACCTGTATAGAGAATTAGTGGTTGAATTAAGCCCAGAGCAAACCTGCAGAACATTGTCTGGCTGATGGGGAAGGGCCAGGTGGGTAGGATTAGGCCCTGGACTAAAATACAGAGAGCTGGTTGAGAGAGTTGGCATCCTTGTTTACACTTAGCCAGACATGCTAGATCATCCCTCTCTTAGCTGTTATGTAGAGATGGTGGGGCCAGTTCCCTCCGCCCTGGTGCTGATGTGAGTTCTCCTGTCAATCTGGACTGAGGACTGAACCCGGAAAATCGTAAGAGAAAATAAATCCCTTGTTGCCTTATGCTGTTTGATGGTCATTTATCAGCATCATGCAGGTGAACTGCAACACTGTCTAGCTGCTGCTTTTTTCTGTCACTTGCTATTTACTCTTTTATACTTGCTTGCTAAATACTTAATATACTCCCATTCAAAACCAAAGCCTGACTATCATAGATCATTCTCCAGACGGTACAGAAGGGGTGATGCTATTCTGATGTGCTTGCTTTTGGATGTGTAGTGATGAATTTCTTCGACAGTTTTTAAATGTTACTTTATTTTTTAAAGTTAACTATTTGGGTAAGCAACAAAGCAGTGTGTACCATTGATGCATTTCCATACATGCTGTTGTTTCTTTCCCCTCATTATCCTCCCAGCTCACTTTTTTGCAGCCTTTAATATTGTTCCATTGCTATGTATGCGTACCATTTTGCTCCAATGTGTCATGAAGGGTTTCTTCTCTGGCTGTGTTTCTTCTGCATTCCAATACTGAGTATACATGAGCACCCTGATTTCTAATACTGAGTCATTACTAAGGATCCCACCTCCATGCTGCCTCATGGATTATCCCCTCTTCTGTATTAAAGGTCAGACCTGAAAGGTGTATTCCACTACATCTACTGCATTCTCTACCATCTCACTATTTGACTTTTCCTATGGGTTCCAAGGCTTTTTTTTTTTTAACGTCAGAAAGTGCTGCTCAGCTCAGATCTAATTTATATCCCTCTTCCATGCTTTCCGCTAGCTATAAGGAAGAGCTAGCCAACATCTCTGTCTCATTCTTTATCTTTTACTTTTCTTGATCAGCCAGATGCTAATGCAGCACACAGCATCTGCATGCTTTTGTCCCACTGTAATTCTGCCCTTACATGGGCAAGTTATTTCTGAGAAGATATCTAAACTTTGACTAAAAAAAAAAAAAAGCCATAAAACTGACGCCCTAGCCTGGTCAAGATCCCATCCTACATGTGCTATTTTCAGGCATTGCAATATATTCTCTAGGTCACCAGATGGTTTGGATGTATCCATCTATGTGAGTGGTGAAACAAAAATTTCTTTCTTTATTTCTTTAAATGTTTTATATATATATAATTTATAAATACTTATATATATACTTCAGAGAAAGAGACAGAGAGAGTGTGTGTGTGTATGTGTGTTTGTGTCAGAGGGCACTGTGCATCCCTGTGAAGGGCCAAGAGTGACTTTGGGACTCATCCTAGATTGCTTCTACCTCCTTCTTGCTTTGCTCTGGGATTTCCCAGGCTCTGGACATAAGGGCCAAAAGTGCAGGCCTCCACCATTTTTGCCTGTTGTTTACATATGAGACCTAGAATCCAAACTCAGAACCGTTTGCTTTCGAGGCAAAGTCTTATCCCCTGATCCATAACTCCAGCCAAAAGCACAAATTTCAAAGTGACATTCTGCCCTCTACCAAACAGAAGAAGATGACTAACTAGAGATACTCTCCCACCCCCCACTGAGGACACCAATCTCAGCTTGGCCTTGGTTGAAGCATGAAACTACACAAGAAAAGCACCCCATCCCATACCGCAGGGGGGAACTGTAGCCATATCAGGAGTGCCCCTATAGATGCTTCTTCTTCATTTGGATTAGTCTTAATTGCAAACTTCAGCTACCTATTTCAGGGGACATGAAACCACTTCTTCCCCACTCATCTTTGATTCGTGAGTCCCTGTTGGGGAACCAGTTGGGTCATGAGACATTTCCTGGGGAAATGTGAGCAAACTTATTTGTTCACTCCAGATAAGAGCACCAAAGGCATACTGCAGAAAAAAAATCCCACCCAAATCTGATTTATAGAAATGAATAACTGGCTGGGTTTACCTATAGCAGTGTGAGCAAGGGATTAATTAAAGGAGCAAGGATTATTCAAGGACAGCTCCATCATCAAAAAGCCCATCCCAGCACAGGTGCCAGCTCATGAGCTCTCTGTAGGACACACAGGCAGCCTGGTGGATCAGAGAGTCACTTCCGACAGAGATTGTTTCTGTTTATAAAACCTTGGGGAGGGGCCTTATGAACTTCATAAGTTTCCCAACTTCTGGAGCTTCTTGGGCCTTATACGTTTCATTTGCTTCCTACACTTCAGAAACCTCCCTTTTCCCTCTGGAAGAATATGTTTGAATTTAGAGCCAGTACCCATATAATAACCGGGGATGTCTATAACCAGATAGAGCATTGATCTGCTCATCATAGATCATAAAGGGCTAGCGTGATAAAAATAATGAAGAAAGGGAGTCTGGTTCTTTATTCCCAATTTTGAGCTGACTCTACATTCTGATGAAAGGAATCCACAGTGAAGAGAGTGATTGTATGTCTTGTATGCTAGTAGACAGGGTTGGCAAAATGGTGGTGACCTCATTACAAAAGTTGAGGAAACATGGTTTAGCAGAATGGAGATATAACTCAATGGTAGAGTGTTTGTTTAGCTTGCAAGGCCACAGCTTAATCCCTGCCATCTCAGACAAACAAACCCCAACATATCTTAAAGTAAAATAGTCCATGTTAGAATGTCATATTTGTTTTACTTTTTAAAACTATTATTTTTTTACTTAAAATATGAGTTGTTTAAACTGTTTTTAACTTTAAAAAATAAAAAACTTCATAGCTTACAACCTGAAAATCAATGAGGTTAAAACCTCTTTTGTGCATTTTAATATTTCTGTGCTCTCATTATGCTAAATCAAGGCCGTGTAACTAATATTGTGAGAATATGGCAAGTGGGGTGGAGACGGAAATAGTTTATAAATTTTAGAGCACTGTAATTAATAGAAAGACGTATCCAAACCACATTCATGTAATTAAATACACATGAACAGCTTCTACTTACATCATGGATATGGATCTGAAGGGGATGGAGGAGGGATGGAGCCAACTTGAAGGATGTTTATTATTTCAGCATATGGGGAGCATGTGGAATTAACTACAGAGAACGTACATCTGAAAACTAAATAGCTACATCAAGTTAATATTCCATTCTTTGAGGGTGGAAAGAGTTCTATTCAATTTTCATTTACTTCTAACAGTAGTTATTACCAAGTTTTTTGATACATTTTGAGGAACTTTTCCTTCACAAAATAGTTGGGGAAATCCTCATCTTTGTTTGAATCTGAGAAAGAACTAGTCTCTTTGAAAAAAAATTGGTGATGATATACAAATGAAAGCCAGATTGCTTTAGTGAGTAACCTAAGGTTACTTTTTCAACAAATATTTATTCTCCTCTTCCAATGTGCTAGATAATACACCAGGACAAAGATAGCTAAGAACAGAAATGAGACTTTCTTTGCCTTCAGGGAGTATTTGATGCCAAAGGGAGATAAAATAGACACTAGGGGTTGGAAAGATGGCTCAGGGGTTAAGACTGTCCCTCACAAGCAGAAGATCATGAGTTCCGATCCCAGGTCCCACGTAAAAATGACCGGCAGAAATGCAGGTGGCCTGTACTTCGTCCTGGAAGATGGAGCCTGAGAAACTCCAGAGCAAAGCAAAGAGGAGGTAAGAACTAATCCAGGATGATTCCCAAAGTCACCCTTGGTCTTCCACAGGAAGACACACACACACACACACACACACACACACACACACACACACGCAAAATAAATGAATAAAATAAATAATTTTTTAACAGTAGACACTAACGAATGACAAAGGATCTCACAGAATATTAAGAGTTATTATATTATACCAGTGTTCAAGGGAAATTTAACTTTGGGCTGTTTGAATTCTGTCACTTACTCAAGTACTCTCTATGGTGAGTAGGTGGTGAAACAGGCTCAGAAGAATTTGCATGTGAAGAATTTTGTGCTTGATGCATGTCCTCATTGATTTCCCCTCTGCTGCACGAGCTCGTTGGCACATGGTCTCCTGTAGGATCAGAGGTTAATGCTGGAAGTGTCATGAATCTTTGGTGTCTTCCCTTCTTCCATCATGACCCAGCCTAAATTAAGTCAATTAAAGTCCTCTCTTAGGATTGCTCAGACTGGATTTTAGAGAATGGAAGTGGTCACTGGCAATGTGGGGACCGTGGACGTGTATGTTGGGTGTGCTGGTCTACGTGGCCCAGACTGTTTGAAAGAAGCTGGACCACCACAGAGAACACGGAGTTGATAGTTCAGTAAAAGCAGAGACCAGAGGGAAGAGAGAATGTTTCCAGCGTTTCCCAGGCCCAGTTTGGCTCTACGTTTCTTCTGCCTTTGGAAACAGTCTTAACTTGCTCCAATCACTTTCACTAACCTGAATTTGTTTCTTGTACACTCCCCCACCCCAATGAAAAGAACACACGAGCTGACCTTTGAAGGCAAAGGGAAGAGTGCAAGTAACTGAGTCCCTACACTCCATCAGAGAGGAGAACCCAGAGGGAAGTTTGACATGCGCACTAAAGGATGCTCCAGAAATGGTGGTGGGGGGAAGGGGGCACTGGGAGAAAGGAAGGGAGAGGGGAAAGGAAGGGGAATAGGAGGGAGGGAGCAAAGGGGCTCTATAGGGAGGGGTGGAGGGAAGGAGGGAAATGGGGTTCCTATCAAATTTGTATAAAAATTATTAATAAAAAAAGAAATAAATAAAAAAAAGAAAGGGGAAGGGGTAAGTATAGCAGACCTCCAGGTGTTGCCAGACAATTGCCTGTGTGCTGCATCTTCTAGGGTGCAATGCAGGAAGACGTAACGGAAGGGGCAGTGAGAAGCTGGGGGTGGCCCTAAATCCTCTGCAATGTTTCAGCAGACTTTCATCCCTGAGTTGTAAATATTCTCTTTGAGGTGGGTGGGGCATGAATTCTCTGTTCCTCTGAGTCGTACCCCATATCTGTCTGGGAGTCCAGGATATCAGTCACAACTGAGAAGTCCTGGGCAGGAAAGCAAAGCTGAACAGTTGAGGAGTGAAGGGGGCAGAAGGGGGGCAGTACTGAACTGTGTCTGCGTAGAACTGATAAACATCCATGTGGAACTGGTATGAATAATGTCTGCTTCCCATAGTAGACATTGCTGAATCAAGGACAGTAAACAAACCAGTGCGAAACTAGTCATCATTGTCCATCAGCTATGAACTTGCTTCTGTTGCTACTACTATTTTTACTTTTACCATTAAAGGTCTTTGGAATGAACAATAACACGGTAAATATACAGGAAATGGGCTACACTGGAGTTAAAAAAAGAGATGTGGTGACTGGCTAGATCTTGAAACTCACATTTGAGTAAAAATCAATCAAAACATTACCAGTACAGTTTAGGTGAGCCAGTAAATAAAGCAAGTTGGTATATTTTTAAGAATCAGACAGCTTTCTACATTGTCTTTGATTTTCCCTCCTTTCTTTTCTCCTCCCTCTCCTACCCCTCTCCTCTCCTCTCCTCCCCCCTCCCTCCCTCCTTCCTCTCCCTCCCTCCCTCCCTTCTCTCCTCCCTCCCTTCCTGTCTCCCTCCTCTCCCTCGCCTCCCTCCTCGCCTTTCATCCTCCCCTCTCTCCCTCCCGCCCTCCTTCCCTCCCCCTCCTCTCACTCCCTCCTTTCCCTCCGCCTCTCCCTCCTCTCCCTCCTCCCTCCCTCTCTTCCTCTCCTCCTTCCCTCTCTCCTCTCCCATCCCTCCCTCTCTCCTTCCTCTCCCTCCCTCCGTCTCTCACTCCCTCCCTCTGTCTTCCTCCCCACCTCTCTCCCTCCCGCTCCTCCCCTCCCTCTCTCCTCCTCTCCCTGCCTCTCTCCCTCCCCCCCCTCCCTCCTCTCCCCTCCCTCCCTCCTCTCCCTCCCCCCGCCTCTCCCTCCCTCTCTCCCTCTCTCCCTCTCTCCCCTCCCTCCCTCCCGCCCCTCATCTCCCTCTCCTCTCTCCCTCCTGTTCATGTCCCCCTCCTTCCTCCCTCCACCCCGCACGTACTCTGTCCTCTCCCTGCCCCCTTTCCACTCCCTCCATCCTCTCCCTCCCTCTTCTCTCCATCTCTCCAATCATCTCCCTCCCTCCCTCCCTTTCCTCCGTTCCTCTTCCCTTCTTTCACCTCCCTCCCTCCCTCTTCCTCCCTCTCTCCCTCCTTTCCTTCCTTCCTTCCTTCCTTCCTTCCTTTCTTCCTTCCTTCCTTCCTTCTTTCCTATTTTAATTGAAGGAACAAAATGAAAACAAACCAAGGATAGAGAGACAACTTCTATGCTGACAGGAGAACAGTGTGAATACTTTATTATTCGCATTTAGTTGGTAAAGAGTTCTTGGTTGAGGGACTACACAGCAGTAGGATCTGTGAAAGGTCAATTGCCGCTCTGCAGCAGTTGCTTTATGCTGAGCAAGAAATCAACTCAAGTGCAAGCATATCTTCTACTTGAAGAGCAACTGGAATCCCAAAATGTGTATGCTATCCGCATTGTAAATGCTGCTTCCCATATTTCTACAACATATGGAAGATCTCTTTCCAGTCACACTTGTTAATTTGCAAACTTTGTGAGTGATAGAGAGGCTCAAAGCTAGATTATAAAGCTGGGATGTCCCAAAGTATATAACCACCTCTCACTGATACATGTAGGGTAAGTGACTAGAATCTCAGCGGCATATACATTGGCAGAATGATCTCCTTATAACCTTGGTGGGAGGGAGGCTATAAGCACAACACAGTGTGATTCTTGCTGTGGCTCCATTGTCTCAGGCATTACAGGGACAGAGAAGCAAAGTATTCAACTAAAAGTAAAGTATCAACAGGACTTCTTTTTTTTTCTATTATGTTTATTTATTTTTTTTTTCCCAATCATACAAACTTAATAGGTACTCTGGTCCCTCCCTCCCTCCACCCCTCCCCATTCCCCCTTGCACCCATCCCCCATTCCCCTTCCCCCAATTCCCCTTCCTTTCACCCCCTCTCTCCTTTTCTCCCAGTGCCCCCCTTTCCCCCCTTCCATTCCCTGGAGCATCCTTTAGTGTGAAAGTCAAACTTCCCTCTGAGTCCTCCACTCTAATGAGGTGTTAGGACTCAGTGGCATTGCCCAGAGCCCTTTCTTGTGCTCCCTTTTAGTGTGGGAACACTATTGTGACTGTTAATCATTTGCCTCTAAGGATCCTAGTGCTGTGATCCATGCTAGACTTTGGGGGATCATTGATATGTCAGTCATTGCACAGGTCATGCAAAGTCTGATTATGGCTACTGCAGCCCTAACTTGTGTGGAGTATCTTGCATATTGTTGGTCCTCCTCATCTTTAGGCTCTTACTATCTTCCAGCCCCCTCTTCCTCAAATTTCCCTGAGCTTTAGGATGAGGAAAGATTTGGCTGGTCTGGTTCCAGGTGATTAATGTAGGGTCTGTGATGTTCTGTATTATGGTTTGTTATTGTTTTCAGTTTTGCTGTTCCTACACCGCCCTTGGCTCCATCCTGATGGGTATTGGATGTCTCCTCTTAGCCAGAGATAAAAGGCTGTTAAAATAGAGTCTTACTATAAGAGTAGATTCAAAGGTAGATGGAATAGGAGTAGGAGACTGGTGAGTAAGGGGGGGGGGGTCAGTCTTCCATTTGCAGGATGGTTACCATCTACCTACCAGACCATTTCCCGGCAAATTTTATTAGTTCATCTTTTTCGATGGCCGAGTAGTATTCCATTGTATAAATGTACCACATTTTCCTTATTCACTCGTCTACTGTTGGGCATTTGGGTTGATTCCATGACTTTGCTATTGTAAATAGTGCTGCTATGAACATGGTTGTGCTTGTGTCATTGAGGTGAATTTCTGTTTTATGGGGGATTATTCCCAGAAGTAGAATCGCAGGGTCATAGGACATTTCAATCTTTAACTTCTTTAAGAATCGCCAGACAGCTTGCCGGAGTGGTTGTATAAGTCTGCATTCCCACCAACAATGTAGGAGAGTTCCCCTCTCTCCACATCCTCTCCAGCATTTGGTGTTGTTTGTATTGTGGATTTTTGCCATCTTGACCCTGGTGAGATGATATCTCAGGGAGGTTTTGATTTGCATTTCCCTGATGGCTAAGGATGCGGATCATTTTTTTTTTGAGATGCAAATGGACCTTTATTTATTTTTATTTTTTTTTCCAAAGGACAGAACCAACTTCCAAAAGTTGTACTCTGACGTCCACTCTTGCCTTCTCTTCCTGCCTTTCTCTTTCTCTCTCTCTCTCTCTCTTTTTATTTCTACTCATAACAACTTTAACAGGTACACTGGTCTCTTTCCTCCCTCCAACCTCCCACCGCCCTATTCCCCCTCCCCTCTTCCTTCCTCCCCATCCCCCAGTGCCTCCCCCTCCCATCCCCGGAGCATCCTTTAATGTGCATGCCAGACTCTCCTCTGGGTCCTCCTCTCCGATGAGGTGCAAGGACCCAGGGGCATTTCCCAGAACTCTTTCCTGTGTTCCCCTTAAGCATAGGAACACTACTGTGGCTATCAATCCCTTGCCTCTAAGGATCTTAGTGCCTTTAGCAAATGCTAGAATTTGAGGGGTTAATAGTGTGTTGGGCATTGCGCAGGACATGCAAAGTCCGATTATGATTGCTTCGGCCCTAACTTGTGTGGATATCTTGCATATCATTGCTCCTCCCATCCTTGTGCTCTTACAATCTTACCGTCCCCTCTTCCGCAAATGTCCCTGAGCTTCTGGATGGGGAGAGTTTAGGCTGGCCTAGTTCCAGGTAGTTGATATAGAGTCTCTGAAGTTCTGGATTATGGTTTGTTGATTTTTTTTTTCCAGTTTTGCTGTTCCTGCAATGCCCTTCACTCCATCCTGATGGGTATTGGATGTCACCCCCTGGCCAGAGATAAAAAGCTGTTAAACTAGAGTCTTGTTATAAGAGTATATTCAAAGGTAGATGTAATAAAGGTAGGAAACTGCAGCGAGGGAGGGGTCAATCACCCATTTGCAAAATGGTTACATTTTATCTGCCAGACTATATGCCCTCCCTTTCTGATGAGCTCATACCCCCTTAGTTGTAAATGATCAGGAACGAAAGTCTGTGAACTAAACCAGATGTCTCATTACTCATTTGCAATCCTTGATGGTGGCCTATTTTCTCTGCAGTAACATGGTCCCCTAGATGCGGAGCATTTTTTAAGATATTTGTTAGACATTTCAATTTCATTCCTGGAAAAGTTTTTTTTGAGTTCCTAGGCCCATTTTTTAATTGGGCCATTTATTTCCTTGGTAGTTAAGTCTCTAAGTTCTTCTTAAATAAGAAGATTTTCTTATTTAAGTTGTGAAAAATAAGAGATGACTTATCATTGAACCCTCAAAGTCTAGATTGGACTACAGGCACTAGGATCCTTAGAAGTAAGGGATCAACAGTCACAGTAGTGTTCCTATACTTAAGGGGAGCACAAGAAAGACTTCTAGGAAATGCCACTGAGTCCTTACACCTCATCAGAGAGGAGAACCCAGAGGAAAATTTGATATACACATTAAAGGATGCTTCAGAGATGGGGGGAGGGGGCACTGGGAGAAAGGGAGGGAGGGGGGAAAGGAAGAGAAAAAGGGGGGGGAGCAGGGAGGTCCAGGGAGGGGTAGAGGGAGGGAGGGGACAGGGGTACCTATTATGTTTGTATGAGCAGAAAAATAAATAAACAAAATAAAAAAATACTAATGTACTAATACTTCCTTTGGGGGGAAAAATGTTTGAGGAAGCAGAAAAAGATAGTTTGTCTGCAATGTGTTTTTTTCTTAAAAAATAAGTACATATCAAACAGGAAAAACTGTGCCACAATTACAGGACTGTCTGTCCAGCGAAAATAGATATTATGTTTATTCTTATTTCTGCTCAGTACTGGGATGTATGGCCAGCTTCTCCCATCAGATGTGACGGCCTTTTCCTGGGCAACAGACACAGGGAGTTCATGGACAACTTTTATATTTTTAGGATTAAAATGATTAAATCTTAAAAAAATAGTTAACACACAGAGTTGAATTTTAAGATCTTCAGAGATGTTTTGCGATGTGAAATTTATTTTCTTTTTCATGAAAAACTAATATTTTGCTTTCAATGATGATATATCCATTAAAAAAGGAAGTTGAATGTGCATGTAATACAAAAGGCTGGATGGCTTTAATTGGCACCTGGCCAATCACTGCTTGAAATTGAGGAGTTACACTTTTTTGGAAGTGCCAGTCACTTTTGTAAATTTATTATTAATTATTATTAGGTGCTGTAGATTGAACCCAGGGCTTTGTGAATAAGAAACATGCACCCTGCCATTGAGATATAGACCCAAACCCACTGATTTCCTTTTCATTTTTATTTTGTGATACAAAGTCACATGTATCCCAGGATGTCCTTAAACTCAGTAAGTAGCTGAAAATGATTTTGAACTTTTGTTCTTCCTGCCTCTGACTTCCCAAATTCTTGGATTATAGGTTTACACTGCCACACCTAGTTTACGAGGTACTGAGACTGGAACCCAGGATCTCATGGGTGTTAAGTGAGTAGTCTGTCCACTGAGCTACATTTCCCACCTTGGTCTTGCAAGATGCAAGATGTGAGAGAGCAACATTGAAAAGAAACACTTTGCTGCATGGAGAGATACAGTTTCCACAATGTGGAATCTGCCTAGTGTACCTCACTGGTTCCAAAGGCCAGTTCCTGATACTATAAAAATGTTAATAATTCTGGATTTGGCCAATAATTCGTAATTTATGTTAACCAGAAGGGACATAGGGTAAAATTTGTTTTTCAACCACTTAAAAGAGGTTTGAAAGAGTTGGAAGGCAGCTTAATGTTATAAATGAATCTGCAGATGAAATGTTTATAGTGATAAAAAAAGAACAAGCTGTTCTCAAACACTTGAGAAGCATGGACTTAAATAGACACATGAACCTTGGGCAGATTATTACAGCTATTCTAAATCTTCTCCTATTTAGAAGGCACCTGAAAGGTTATTCATTGATCCGATGGTTTCACCACCTCACATACTTTGCTTAAAATGTCACTAGTTATTAATAAAATCACTCTCCTTAAAGCACTATGCAATTTCTACTCTCTTTCCAGGTTATGACACTGGAAACTTCTAGTGTGCCACACACCATGTACCACAGCAAAAGTTAAAAGGAAATGGCATGGGCACTGAAAACATCAGTTACACTGGTAATCAGGGCCTCTGCCATTTTTAATCTGGCTTTTGTTTCTCGTGATTAATTCAGGTCATGATCTCATGTTTTCATTTGATGAACTGATACTTCTCAATGATGCATGTCTGGTGCCTCTATCAATCAAGACAAGATTCCTTCTTTTTTCCTCTGGGCTCAACCGATGAGAAAACTGTAAACCTGACAGCATCCTGTAGCTGCCCTCCTTTTCCCCTCAATCACCAAGGAAGGTGTACACAGGAGAAATTGGAGTCAATACACACAGAAAGTAACAAAACCAAAGGAGGAAAAGAATCAAAGACACAAGGCTGTGTTCTGTGAGTCATTCGTTTCCTACGGCTGATTTCCTCCTGCTAGGGAAGGTTTGTCTAACCTAGTGAGTCTCTGAGGAAATCAATTTTCTACTTCACTGCCCCCTCCAACCTATTTCTTTGCGTATGTTAAACTGAGTTATTTTACAAGCAAGGAAATATGGCCCAATATACTTGCTGTCGTGGTTTGAAAGATGGTTGTCTCCACGGGTGCATGTGTTTGAATCTTTAGTTGTTTGGGAAGGTTATGATGCCTTTAAGAGGTGGAGCCTTGCTGGAGGGAGGCAGTCACAACAGTGGGCCTTGAGGTGGATTACTCCCATCTGCTTCAGGGAGAAGTCTGCTCTGGCAGTTGTTGGTTTTGTAGCTCTCTGTCTCCATGAAGGACATGACTTAGACTGCCTCCAGCTTCTGCCCGCCATGTATGCCTTTCCTGCCATAATGGAGTGTATCTCTCCTTTGAAGCCATAAGCTGAACAAATCTGCCTTTTTTCCTTTGTTATTTGACTTTGACTTTTATCTCACAGCAACAGAAAAGAGTAACTGGTACACTTGCAGACACACACACACACACACACACACACACACACACACACACACGCACACACTGCACAGTTGGTTTTTGTACTCAACCAATATTTTATAAGAAGCTGAGACTCCTAATATGAACCATACATACCTCTTCACTAATGGAAAAGTAACATCTGGAAAGGAAATACTTATCTCTGCTCTAGGAATAGAAAAAAAAAATGATGCAGATGTTGTGTGGTCTACAGAGAAGCAAAATCTAAAAGGTCCATAATCTGATGACTCGAAGGTGGTTTCATACATGAGTCTCAGGACATCAAAGCACACAGGAACTGTGGAAGGAGGTATTTGCCAAGGAAAGCTATATCTTTGATTTGTGTATTCTACAGATATTTCAGAAGACGTATTATGTTTCCATTATCTTAATTTTTAGGTAGTATTTCACAATGACATCTTCAAATACACCTCCTGCTTCTCTTTCCTTTTTTTATTTCAGTTATCTGCAAAGAAGCTGAAGAAGTAGCTTGTCAACATGCATAAAGTAGTAATTACTGCATTTATTTCTTTTCTGTTATTACATAGAAGGTGGCTATGCTTGTTTCAACACACTTCGTATAGGACAGTGTATTAATTTATTATTTTTAATTTTTTAAAAGGTGCGTATATACGTGCGTGTGCATGCCTGTGTACCATAGTCACCTGTATGTAAGACAGAGGACAATTTCAGGGAGTTGGCTCTCTCCTTCTCCACGGCTGGTTCTGGGGTATGAACACTCCCTAAGCTACGTTGCTGGCACTTCACTTCTTAATTTGTTTGATGATTTCATGACATTCAGTTAAATTAAAAAAAAAAAAGGAAATGGCTTCAAGTAACTTCATTTACATATACTGTCCAGAATGTTTTCCTTTAAAAACAACAGATCAGTAATTTAGTTTGTGGGTGTGTGATTTATGTGTGATTTTAATGAGAAACAGTGCTATTCAAAACAATTGAACACATTTCTGAGGAGATTATATTAGCCAGTGATTATGCTGGCTCCAAACTGTGATACTCAGGTCTTGCACACAGTCCGGGAGATAATTTTTTCTTTTTCAAAATTTTTTTTATTCTTTGACATTTTTATATGAAAATACAATGAATATGCATGTTTTTATACCTTACTTACCCGATCCCATACCCCCCTCCTATCCTACTTCAAATGTTCTCCTTTCCAGCCAATCTCCCTCCCACCTTCACATCTTTTTGCATGTGTGGCTCACTGGAATTAATCTGGGATGTCTATACTGGCAAGTACTGGAGTATTTGCTGTGGCATGGATGACAGTTAATGGGTAAATCATTGGCTAAAGAAGCTCCCCTTCTTGTATGTATGTATGTATGCATGTATTTTTGGTTTTACAAGCATATTGAATACTAATCACTTGCCTCCCTCAACCCCCTCCCTCCCATCTTCTTCCAATCCCCTTATCAATCCACTCCAATGCCCTCCCACCCTCATTCTTATGTCTGACATGAATCTTAAATAGTCTCTGAGGGAGGTATAGTGTTTCTTGAAATCTAGAAGACAGATCTTATGATTACAAAATTATGGTCACAGGTAGGTTCTAACACACAAGTTTTGAGAAAGGAAATCTGATGCCATGAGTAATGCTAGAGAAATATGTTCATGGATGGCTTGTGCCAAGATGGGGAAGCAGAAGTGTTTATCCAGTATTTCCAGGGCCAGGAGTCTGCTAGAGGCTGAGCAGGAGCAATGCTTAAGGAAGAAAAAGGAAGAGCTTGATGCTGCTGATCACCTAATCTTGCAGGAGCTGTGAGATGGTGGAAGGAAGGACTGGTCAGGGATTGGATGAATGAAATGTTACTCATGTGAACACAGAGGTTCTAGTGTCAATAAGTTTGAGAGCTTAAACATTAAGAAGTAGACTTTGGCATGCCCTGCGCATTAATCCTACACACTTTTACCTACAAAGTCTAGCATCTGCTAAAGGCACAAGATATTGGAGGCAAGATTGGAGCCACTCATGTTGTCTATGACCTAAGGAACACGGGAAAGGGGTAGGGAAGGTCACTGGTGTCATTCAAGTCAATTGGAGAGGGGGCCCAGAGGAATAGACATGCACAAGAAAGACTCTCTGGTAATGGGGCGAGAGGCACTGGGGGATGGGGGGAGGTGGTCAGGAGGGGGAGCAGGGGGGGGGGGAGGGTGGTGGGAAACAAAAAAACAAAAAAGTGAGAGCTAACAAAAAAAAAAACAAATTAAAAACTTTTCACAAAAACAAAAAAATAAAGAGGAGAGTTCTTTGGCCTGGGGGGTTCCTTATCAAGGGGGTTACAAAAAGCAGGTAATTAAGCAGAAGGAGGTCCAGCTTGTTTTCTTTTCCATTTTTAATGCAACCTTGTCCTCCCCCTCAGCTGATCTTCTCTGGAAAAGCTTCCATAAATACATTCAATGTATACCTTACTGATCCTCTGTGATTCTGAGTACAACCAAGTTAACAAAATTAATGATTATACAATCATCAAGTGATAAAAATAAAACTTAGAGCAATTTATCAGTAGGCTTAGAGTATGTCCAATAACTTCTTAGATTAAGTTGTTTTTTCCAGTGTGGAAGTACCAACTTTACGTTTTTACTTGCTACATAAGGACATTCTAATCACATCATAATAGTTGAGGATGAGGGCCAAGAGTTATTGTTCATCTTTTGTATTGTTTGGATAATCAGTGTTTAAAAATAATCTTAAGCAACTCAGAAGAAACATTATAGAAGGATGAATTTTCTGTATTCTGAGAGAATTACATTAAATGGATGTATTTGAGTAGTAACTGCTATTTAGCGTAGTCATGTGGGAAAATTACTGAATTGTTATGTTAACTAATCCTCCCCTGGAAAATTAGTCTGATGCTTCCTAGGGTTCCTGGGAAGGTTTGAAAGCATGAAGGCATGCTGAGCATGTCCTGTTTGCAGTGTTAACTATTGTTATTATAACTTTGCCATGGAGGCAACCAAATAGTGAACAAACACTTCTGGGTACATTCTTCTATGGGTATGCTATAGAGGAACAGAACTCCTGTTCTCTTCAGATCTGCCAGCCACTAGCTCATTCATCAGGCACGAAAACCATAGATAGCACTTATTTGGTCATTATGTGGCAATGTCAGAACTAAAAAAAAAAAGATGCATGAGGAAAAAGTGGTTGGCTAGGACACGAGGGAAAATGGGAGTGGGTAAATTTCACAACTTCCATCAATAAAAATCTCTTCAGAAAAATTAGGAGTAGCTAATGATATGATTTTTAAATCATATGTCAACCATTTGGCTTAAAATATCTGACTTAGTTTTTTAAGACTAAGAAATAGAACAGATCAAGTAAAATTTCAAAATCAAAAAACCACTAGACACATGTCAGACAGTTTCTTACTTAGCATACAATAATTTTAAAAGGGTTGTAATTTGAGGAACAAGATGAGATGATAGATGTTGTCACTAAAGTCACAGTAAGCCAAATGCTAGCTTCATGAAAACAAATTATGTCAAATCAACAAAGTCATATAGAAATGTAGAATATGAATGTCTTCAAGGAGAAGCAACATCTGAGTATCTGCCCCAAAGGGACCAAGTTACCAACTGTACTTCAGAGTCAAGATAGCATGCCTTGAATTCCATTATTCAGTACTCAGGGATTTTACTTATGAGGTTAGCTTGTGCATTAGCTTAATATAAGTGTCAATTTGACAATTCAAGTGCTTATGTGAAGAATTAGTAGTTAAACTGCTAAGCAAGTCTGTGGGAGACTATCTAATGCATGTGGGTGGATCCAGCCCATGGAGGTGGGACAATTCCCTGGGCAAGTGAATAAGGTAGAGAGATTTGGTTCTGTAGTTTGGCATACTTCTGGCATATTATGGCAGTCTCTCAGTAATTCTTGTGAATATGGAATGACCCTTGTTCCCTGGTGTTGGTATGAACCCTCCTGTAAGGTTGGACTATATAATCAAAATTGTAAAAAAAAAATTTCCATTAGTTTTTAGGCCATGAATTTATCAGCAACATATTGACAAACAGCAATATCTTATATGTCCACAATTTCTGTTTGCCACCTGCTACGTAATCTTCTTTGGATGCATTGGAATAAATACTAATTATGTTTTCTGATTACTTTAATGTTACTTCAGAAATAATTAAAAAACTACACCTTATGCTGAAGCTCTAATATCACTATATTTAATATGTTTATCAGACTCTAAAAGTTGATACGCCTCCCTAGAATTCTCACTGATTGAGTTCAGCTTCAGATGTAATACCTTAGGGTAGCCGAACTAGTATGATTGTTGCTGGTTCCTCCCATAATCCATTCTTCTCATATTCTTCTCTAAAGCTATTTTAAATATCTTCTCTATGTGTGGACAGTGGTGGCCTGGGTAGTCATCAGTCAATCAGCACATGGACCCAAACCAAGATTCATGAATTAGGGCCTATCAGAACCAATAACACTGCATACTGAGATTCCAGTTGTTGGAGGCCAACTTTCTCTGGATGGAAGCAGCTGGCTTGGAGTCCTTCCAAGACACGTAAGGTTCCAGCCACCCAGACAGGAATAGTGCTGTGGAGCAAGAGGCAGTGTTGAAGCTTAAGTCACAGAGAAGAGTCCCAAGTTAATGCTTCTGACACAATCACTTGCTCCTGGATTGTTGATGTGTGTGCGGCAATAGAGTCCTCTTATAGTATGATTCACTTCGAGTTGAGGTTTTCATTGTCTGCAAGCAAAGTGCCTCTGACAGATATGCTGATGTACTGGCAAAGCCACTGTTACATGACTGTCTTATGACGTAGGCAGGAGGGTTAGGCAGATGCCCTGCTCTTGGAAGTAGCCTCAGCTCTTTCTTGCGTCAACTTTGTCTAAGTATGGAAGGTTGCAGGAACTGACCTCTGGGCTAGGTGTTAGCAGAAGTAGACTTCAGTTTGGATGTGAAGGCTTTTTGGTTAAATGAATTGTGTCATTCATTCAATTGCAGCTTTTATATTTATAAAATGTAGAATTAGGTTTCACAGAATGTAATTATCTATCTATCTATTACCTATATCTGTCACCTATCATTCATTCATCAATTATCTGTCTGTCTATCTATCTATCTATCTATCTATCTATCTATCTATCTATCTATCTATCTATCTATTATTTGTATCTATCTGACTATATCTGCCACCTATCTATCATCCATCCATTTCAAAACCATTTTTATATGGAATCCCCCCAAATAATATGCAGTTATGACATGTTGAAAGAGCACTTTGTTTTTCTCATTCTTGACAAATAGTAGCAAGGCATATGTATTCCGCAAGTTTTTGCTATATAAATGAGTAAGAATAGAGTTTCTCTATTGGGTGAGTAACATGGAGTCTGGACTCTCTTAGCTTGCACAACCTCCCTCTCATATCTCCCTGGGAAGCATACTTCTAAAACCAGTGCCTTTGTGGGATACCCAGGATACAAACCACTATAGCAATTATTAGTTTTTAAGAGCTTGCCATGCCCAGGTATAAACTAGGAACAGAACAGTGAACACACAGAACTTTATGACAAGACTTCTACCAGTCTCCCCCAAGCACTGTCAAAACCCACTGTCTTTGGTTTCATTCACAGAGGCTCTGGTTTTAAAATAAAACATAGGAGATCTCAGTGTGTAATGTTATTTACTAATAAAAGGGCATATTTAGAACATGCTGAAAGGAAACTGGGATATGTGCAATCAGTAGAGAATGATTGTAAGCCTGAACTTAGATCCAAGTGTATACACACACACACACACACACACACACACAAACTTTTTTGATTAAAAATTTTCCTTTTATACAAACATAATGAGTGCTCGTTCCTTCCCCCTCTCCCTTCCTCATTTTCCCCTCTTTTTCTTCCCCTCTCTCTCTCCCTCTCTCCCTCCCTTTTTCCTTCATTATTCCATTTTTCTCCCTCCCACTCTATTTGCACACACCTTTTCCTATGGACTTTCACAGAACAGCTTCACGATGATAAGGCACTATCTAGAAGAGTTTTACTCCTCCTCCCATGATGATGCGTGCTTGCATATGTGTGTGCGTGTGTGTGTATGTGTATACTTACCGAAAAGACTTATGAAAAAGGCAACTCTGAAAAAGACAGCTCAGAAGAGAATAAGGGCCTCATCCCCTTGGGAGGAATAATTACTCATAGGCCATGTATAACTAGGAGCATGCTGGAATGGTAGCAATATGTACAAATGTGACAGGACAAGCTGTGAATTATGCCATTTCTGTTCATGATTTAATAATTATATGTACATATATGAATGGAGAAGAGGAATATGTATAAATATGTATATAAAAATAATATTATTCAATCATTAAATACACTTTATTATTTGACAGTATGGGTGGGATGGAGGCATATTTATAAGTGAAGTGAGTCAAATGCAAAGAGACAAACCTGTGTGATGTCACATGTGGAATACAAAGTAATTAAACTCATACCAACACTTTATAAAATATAGTATATATTATATGGATACTAAAAGAGAAAAAAGACTGGTCTTGACGAATGGGAATCAACACATTAGTTGATTTTTAGAGTTCTTCTGGATAGAATTATTTCTGGTATTTAAACTCACAGGAGAATAATAAACAAGTAGAAGTCAAAACGCACTTCAGGAAATGCTGCTGTTATTTTCTAAAGAGGATCTTCCATCTTCGTTCAGTGGGTGCTTCTGTTCATTTCTTCTGAGACTCTGCTGAACAGGCAGGCATTTCTTTCCAGAAGTCTTCTACAATCCTGCCAGCATCAAGGAGTTTGTTTGATGAGCATAAGGCACACATGCTATCCACTGTTATATCATTTATTGTTCCTAACAGTAAAATTCTACTTCTTCAGTGGCAAACTCACAGAGGCTGGACTTGATTCATTTGTGCTCCATCAGGCCAAACTCAATGCTTTGGCGTCATACACCCTCATAAAAGATTTATTAAATAGCCTTGTTTTTTTCTTAACTCTGTAATGAGAGATACTATGCTGCAAGCCTTTTTCATGCTGGTTCTGATCATAAGGAGCAACCACAACAAATTCTTCTACAAACCTCACCATTAGCATCAACAGTTCCAGTGTGCAGCCTCTGAAACCCCATCAGGAAGGGACAGCATGGATGGATGGCGAAAACCCACAAGTGCTTTGGTTTCAAATACTTTCCACTGCTTTCCCCCATTATTAAAAGAAACCTTTTCATGTTTTAGTTCTAAGAGAGATTAAGCTCATCCAATCTAATTATGCAACCTCCTGGCATAGGCAATCTGAATGTGAGACACGCTGCTTGTTGTATTTTACGGTTGCTGTTGGAAACACAGACAAGTTTGGAAAACTGCAAAGTCAAGTCTGAGCCTTGGCATTGTTGTGCCTCTGGGGAAGGCAATTCCTGGGTCTGTTCTTTTTTTTCTTCCCTCTTTGTATGCATGTTGTGTGCATTCTGGGGGCTTCTATAAGGGACTAGAAATGGATGTGACAATGTGGAAATACCATAGACATCAAAAGAAGTGAAAGAAAAAAACTCTAAAAGTGACACGCCATCAGGCTATCAGGGGTCAAAATCAACTTGCCAAGGAGTAAGAGAGAGATTTTTCTGTAGATAAAACATAGTTTACCTGTTATTAATAAACCCGAGTTGTTGTGGCAGATTTTCTGTAGATAAAAGAGAGTTTACTTGTTATTAATAAACACAAGTTGTTGTGGCATTTTAAAAATTCCTAATTTCATCTATCCTTGGAAGTTCTTTGGGTTAATTCAACCTCCCAAATTGTGGCTGCTCTCAGCAGGATTTGTTTCTTATCGAAAGGCACCATGTTATACGCAGGTTTGGAGTTTCTCTCTTTCTCTCTCAATCTCTTTCTTTCTCTCTTTCTCATGCATGTGTGTGTTTTGCAGGTAGGTGGGTGTACGCATGTGTGTTCAGGAGGGCACTTGAGTATGTGTGTCTGTGGAGTTCCATGGATGATATCCTGGATCATCCAGGATTGCTTTTCTACTTCATTGCTTTGCTCTGGGGTTTCCCAGGCTCCGTCCAAGTCCTGGAACTCTTTCCAAAACAAGTTCCTTAATTATTGTGACTTATTTCACATTCAAATATAAAATTTCTCTCTTTCGAAAAATAGTTCTGCCGATTGTTTTGTGCTACAGTTCCACATCATTTGGGGGGGGGGAGTGCTGGTGTGTGAATATAAAAATGTACAGAGCGTGAGCCCACTGGCCAAGTCAGTGGCTCCACGTGGTTTCTCTTCTATACGTCTTAATTGATTTTAGGTTCTCTGGGGCCGATGGACAATTATGACAAACCCCTACAGGGTGGTTCTGTGTAACTGACTAACCTCTCTTTAATTTCCCTGTCAACTCTGAGCAACAGTGCATTTACTCTGAGCTCTGGGACTATTTCCTGAACTTTCGCCTCCCAGCAGGCCTGAAGCTAAAGTGTCTCATGCTACAGGACATGAGAGTTCTTTCTTTTTTAACTGGCCTAGAGAGCTTTAGTTAGGCAGGCTTTTGGGCTGGGCTGGGCTTGCTCTCCGGATTCCTTGAATAGACTTTCTAATTTACACAAACCTTGAAATCATTAAAAATGTGATTCTACTGTCTATTTCACTTCTTCCTCTTGGATATAAGTCTCCACCCAGACCTCCCAGGTGGAATCCCAGTAATTCCTTCTAGGCCATCCTATCAGCTTTGACAGCTCCAATTCATTTGCTTATCAGGTCTCTTATCCAAGAGACCTACCCCTCTTTTGTAAATGTAAACTTTGTAAATGTCCCCTAGCCACAAACCATTCAACTGTACACTGCTGGGAATTCTGTTGTAAGTAAAAAGTACAACACAGTCCTGTTCACATGGTTATATGTTTTATGGGGGGGGGGTAGGGCTAGTAACCACCCTCAAAGAACTTACAGTGAGGGGCTGGAGAGATGGCTCAGGGGTTAGGACTCTGGTTTGAAAGCAGAAGGTCCTGAGTTTGGATCCCAAGTCCCATGTTAAAAAAAAAAAAAAAAACGGGTAGAAATGACAGCGGTATACTTCCAGCCCTGGTGAACAAAGCCTGGGAAATCCCTTGAATTAACGGGGGGAAGAGGGGAAACAGCGGGGCCTCATGGGCTCCAGGCGATATGGGCGAGCCAGACCCAGGGAGTCAGGTGAGAAGCAGCAAGTACAGAGTTGGCTGCAGACTCAGCTTTGATCGGGAAGTATTTGGGCTTATATAGGGTCCGGGGTCCAATCAGGTGTGGCCACCCCTCTGCTCGGGGGAGGGGGAGAGCAGCCACCAATCATTTAGCTGTTTACTAGGTGTCCAGGTCAGATGGCCACTTCCCATTGGTTGTCCATTCCTCTGCCTGTATGGTTCCTTGTTCAGGCTTGTCTATAGCCAGACCTCCTGGATTCAGGAGCCCAAGGGCCTCCCTGAATCAGTAGTGCCACATAGGCATTTGAATATTTAGGTCTCGGGATTATGAGAGTTTGGAAATAAAATGTTCCCCCCAGAGACACGTGTGCTGATAACCAGATCTTCAATGCAGCCTCATTCAAAACTGGGGCTGCTAGGAAGGGATGGAATCCTCAGGGCTCTGATGTCATCAATAAATCAGTCTCTTGATCAGCTCAATTGCCCAGTGGGCTTCTTAGGAAATGGGAGCCTGCTTGGAGGTGGTAACTGGTGGGGGGCATGCCTATGGAGCACATACTGTAATGCCTGTCCTTTGCTCACTGCCTGCCACAGGGTGAGCAGCCCCTGTCTGCTACATATTCTCCCAGCCATGATGCACCACCTCCTCTCATGCCCAAAGCCATGGAGCCTCTACATGTGGACGGAAGCTTCTCAAATTATCCACCAAAATAAAGCTTTTCTTCATCAAACACATGGCTCGTGAGCTCATTCCTCATTTGTGTTCAAGTAACTGCAGCAGCCCTAAGCAAGGTGGAGCTCTCCTGAGGACAGCGTGTGGAGTAAGAAGTCAGGAGAGCTTATGAGCAAGACTGCAGCTATCCAACAGCTCGCAATCAGAAGAAAACGCAATGATCGACGAGAAAGGTCACCACATTTAGGGAAAAATGGTGAAGAACAGGTACTTTCTGCTGGTTTGTCTACACTTCTTCACACCATTCTGCCAGGGGTAGCGGAATTCTTTTTTCTTTTCCCATTTTCATATATATGGGTGCGTGTGCTTGTTTTCCTGTGGCAAGCACACATGTGTATATGGATGTGCTTGCATGTGGGTGCACGTGTGTGGGGAGCTCCGAGGGTGAAATGGGGACTCATCCTTGATTTCTCTTTGGAGGCTGGATCTCTAATTAAATCAGAGTTTGCTTATAGGGCTTGTGTGGCCAGCCAGCTTGTTCTGGGGATTCTCAGGGTCTGTCTTCTGTACTGAAATTACAAGCATGCTGTCACACCCGACTGGCAGTGTGTGTGTGTGTGTGTGTGTGTGTGTGTGTGTGTGTGTGTATAAGATGATACTTTGATACTTGAGTGTGTGTGCCTGTGGACACTGAATGATAACACCAAATCATCCTGGTTTGTTTTATCTCCTTATTTTTTTGCTCTGGGGTTTCCTAGGCTCTACCTTCCAAGGTCAGAATTCTATGCCCTCACCATTTTTACCTGAGATCTGAACTCAGGTCTTTTTGCTTGGGAAGGAAAGGCTTTTCAATTCTAAAAGCATCTCCCCAGCCTACCTTGAGCACTTGATGTGGGAACTGGGGGGTCTGAACTCTTATCTTTTTGTTTACATGGCAAGTGCTTTAACTGTTGAGCTATCTTTCCAGCCTGGATAGCTATCTATACTCTACACAAGTTAAAAAGCAGAAAGCTCTGGAGTCAGTGCTATTGAAAAGGGAATAGGCAGCAAAACCAGGGGTTGTTCCTGGGGTACATGTGTTGTGCTGCCTGGACACACAGCTGACCAACCTGAATGGGTTGCACTTCTCTCTCCTCCCTTTGCCAGTGCCCCAGGGTATATGACTATATCCCTGCTCATCTGGCCAATCTTCATCTCTTGATAAGCAGTTTATGGGTAAAAATAATTCAGTGCATCCATTTAGTCCTAATCACTACATTTACCAATGACTACAAGATTCTTAACTTGCAACACTTCAGCAACGAAAGTGAAACATTAAAAATGATTCAGCCCAATTTTGAAATTAGAGCAATGTACTCTGTGGTATTAATAAAACATGAATAATGTGCCACTCCTTAAGTTAATATTCATATCTTCCTTTTAAAGTTACTGCTGAACTTCATAACCAAGTGAAGTTAAAGCTTTATTACTGACCTGTTTTTCTTTTCTTGACTTATTTGGATCTTGCATTTCTCTCTTGCACCTATCTGGCCTAAAAAAAAAAAAAAACCTTATGGCCCTGAGTTTGGATCTTCATTAGCAGCGAGAGAAGGCTTTTAAAATTTATTTTGTTTTTCATCTTATGTTTTTCTTTTTCCTTTTCCAACAGTCTATTTTTGCTCTAAGGTCACTGTGAGCACAGAAATTACCAACTGTCTTTAAAACTGGTGGCTTCCATCCAGTACTTTTTGTTAAATGCCTTCTGCTAGTTTAACTATTCCCCTGGAGATCACTTCTTTTTCCCTGTATTGGACCATAGCTTTGGACTACTGCCTTTGGTGTTCTGTGTCTGTTGACTGTGAGTGTGATACACATATTACAATATGAGGTATTTTATTTCACTTACTTTGTGATGAGAAAGCAATTTGCAGTTCAAGTCTGAACTGAAAAAGATCTGCTACTACACAAAGCAGCAATGTCTTGGTCATCTCCTGTAAGTCTCTCATACATCCTTCCTGTGCAGGAACTTGGGGGTGTCTTTAACTGTCCTAGAAGAAGTTCTATGTGGGTTCTGTGGGTACAAAAATATCAGGTATGTGCAAAGGAGTTTTGGCAAGTAAGGTTGTAGAAACAAAGTCCCAACTGAGAATTAAAAATCAGATATATTCCAATACTCCATTTTTTCAGTTCCCCAACTATTTTCCACTGCTGTGTGTGTGTGTGTGTGTGTGTGTGTGTGTGTGTGTGTGTGTTAAGTGTCTGGGTGTTTCAGAGGGCACTGTATGTGCCCGTGGAGGCCCAAGGGTCACTTTGGGAGTCATCCAGGATTTCTCTATATCCTTTGTGCCTCACTTTAGGATTTCCCAGGCTTTGTCTCCTGAGCTAGAAGTGCAAGCTGCCGCCATTTCCACCTCATGCTTTTACCTGGGATCTAGAATCTGAACTCAGGCCCTTCTGATTGCAAGATAGAGGCTTAACCCCTGAGCCATCTTTCTAGCCCTAGTTTTTCACTATATATACTATGTCATTATACTATGTTTGATAATTGGCTTCCATTTTAAACTTCATGCATTCTAGATTCATCTGAGAGAAGGGCCTCTGGGTATGCTTGTGTGCCTGTGGGAAATTATCTTGATTAGATTGAGTTGGGAAGATTTGCCCACTGTTGGGAGGCACCAACTCCCTAGGGGGTCCTAGGGTTTTTAAGAAAGCAAATGGAACATTAGCAAACAAGCATGTTGTCATTCCTTGTTTTCTGTTCCTGAATATGGATGTGATCTGATTGGTTCCCTCCACTTGTGCTGCTCTGATTACCCTGCCATGATGAAGTATAACGTGGAGTTGGGAGCTGAACCACATCAACTGTCCCTTAGATTTGTGTCTTGTCAGAGTTTTGTCCCAGCAATGAGGAGAGTAACTAGGACTTCTTATTATACTGCATCATTATGTTAATTCATAAAATGTTTCTAGAAATTATAGTCTTGATAAGATTTCAGATAACAGTGAAAATCTTGTGAAACTAAGTCCACTTACCCAGACTGAGAGCATAATAATAAGTGAATTTGGTTAGGAAATTATCATCCCGGTTAAGCAGTTCAGTTCCTGCTCACCCTAAGGGTCACCTACAGGATAAGAGGGAGCAGACTGGACCCACAAAGGGAGGGGAGGGAATATGGGAACCGACAAAACATGAGGAAGGCAGCTTGGAAGGGAGAGCCCCCTTCTTGCTATAAGGATGGCAAGGGAGGGTCCCTCTCTTGCCATAAGGGTGGCAAGAAGCGTGTATAACTAGGAAAAATAAAAATAATTAAAAATAGTTGCTTAACAATTATAACAGGACTCTGCATGATCTGCACAATGACCAACATATCATTGACCCCTCAAAGTCTAGCATGGACTAAAGGCACTAGGATCCTTAGAAGCAAGGGATTAACAGTCACAATAGTGTTCCTATACTTAAGGGGAGCACAAGAAATGCCACTAGGAAATGCCACTGAGTCCTTACACCTCATCAGAGAGAAGGACCCAGAGGAAAGTTCGATATACTCATTAAAGGATGCTTCAGAGATGGGGGGAGGGGGCACTGGGAGAAAGGGAGGAAGGGGGGAAAGGAAGGGGCAAAGCGGGGAGGGAAGAGGGAGGTCCAGGGAGGGGTAGAGGGAGGGAGGGGACAGGGGTTCCTATTATGTTTGTATGAGCAGAAACAAAAAAATTAAATAAAAAAGAAAAAAAAAAACCCAACAAAACAAAACAAAACAAAAAATAGTTGCTTAATATTTGCCATATGTGGAGCTTTCTAGAAAAATAAGCAATAAAATGACTAAAATTTTCAGTCATTGAATCTGTAGTGAATGAACATATAATTTTAAAATAAATATTATGATTTGAGAAGATTTATATCAATCATTTGATTATCTGTTATTAAAGTGAGAATATCTAGTGCCAAATGAATTTGTCATTATCTGAACATTTTTCCAGCACATGTATATGGATAATGGTGAGTGAAAAGCTTGGAGCAAAAAAACTATGAGAAGGCAAATATTTTCAAATGTTAATATAGATAGGAAGAGAATATATAGAATTACCAAAATTATATATTATAACTGATTAATCAAAATGATGCATTTTATTCATATTCTATTAAGACTTTTCTACAATAGAAGCAAAATATTTTTGTCAAGGTTATTTACATAGGTGATTAAAAAATCTTTATTCTATTCCATAGAGACAAATATCATTAATTATTTCATTATTGGTGATACTAATTTTGATTACCTGCTTAAGGTTTTTTGGTTAGACGTTTCTATTGTTAATATCTATGCTTTTTCTTAAAGCTATTAAGGAATTTATAGGGTTGCTCATTCCAAATTTATGGATATAATCGTTCAGAAGATGGCAAGTTTTAGTAACAGCTGATAATCTTTGCCTGAATGGATTAATGTGGTTTACTAAATGAGTTTCTGATTGCATTATTCCCTCATCCTTAGGTGATATTCACTAAAGAAAAGTCACTCCTTCTCCCTCACTTCTGTTCAATACTATAAGAAGTCTCTTTCCCCTGGGTTGTCTCAGCATAATATTACAGATATCTCTTGCCATGGTTTGAATGTAAGTTGTTCCCACAGGCTCGTGTGTTTCAATCTTTAGATGCCAATGTTTGGGATGGTCCTGGCATCTCTAGGAGGTGGGGCCTTGCTGTGGGAAGAAAAGTCATGGAGGATGGGCCTGGAGGTTGAAGAGTCCTGCCCCACTTCCATTCGAAGTCTGGTCTTGCAGTTTGCTGGTTGCTCTCTGCCTCTACAATGATGAACATGACCAGAGTTTCCTTCAGCTTTTACCTGTCATGTCTTTTCCACTACAATGGACTGTATTTCCCCTCTGGAGCCCTAAGTCAAATAAATCTGTTTTTCTCCCCTTTAGTTGCTTGAGTCTGAGTGTTGTCTCACAGCATTAGAAAGAGTAACTGCAGGGGCTGAAGAGGTAGCTCAGGGGTTAAGCCTCTGCCTTGCAGGCAGAACATTCTGAGTTCGGATCCTAGACCCCACCTATAGGCGCTGGGCAGAAGCGGGGGTGGCCTGCGTTTCTGGTCCTGGTAGGGTGGAGTCTGTGAATCCCGGGGGCAGAGTAAACAAGGAGGAGGTGGAGGCTGTTCATGGTGGCTCCCCAATTCGTCTGTGGTTTTACACACACCACATACATAATACACACACATACATACACACATGCACACACACTCATACATGCACAATTTAATAAATAATAATAAAAAAAGAAAGAGTAACTGCAATAACTCTGCTACTTTGCTTCAGTCATTTGTGTCCCACAAGGAAAAACCTTGCAGTCTTCAACATCCTCTGGATCTTTCTTCTTCCTTAGGTCAAAATGGAATCAGTTATCATACGTTTCTTCTCCAAATTTCAGACTGATTTAAAGAAGTTTGTGCCAAATTAAAAAAAAAAAACACTAGTAATGCTTGGAAACTCAGTTTTAATACACTGTTGTGAATGTTAAACTCTCTCTAAAATAACTATATCCAAAAATATTTGAAACTGTAGAAATGAAAGTTTTAATTATGAAAAATAGAATTATTTTTCACTGCTTTCTATTTTAATGTTTAATCAATTTCTTCGTAAGTAAAACAGGAAATGTAATTTGCTTAAACAATCTCATAAAGTCTGAGAATGCATTTCCTGTTAAGGATTAGAGAGGTATGATAGTGCTTTTGTGTCGCTTCTGGTTGAGTAGGAGACAAACAGTTAAATATGAAGCTATATCACAAAGAGTTTTTATTTTGATACATCTCAGACATTTTGTGATGCTTATTTTTATTTCCAGAATCTCTCAGCAGAAAGTTTTCATCAAAATGTCATAATTTCTACCTGGATGGCGATGTTAGAAAAGATATATTTTTAGGCTGGTGAGAGAGCTAAATTGGTCAGGTACCTGCTTGAAAACCTGGCGACCTGAATTTGATCTCCAGAAACCCACTTAGTGGAAGGAAAGAACTAACTTCTGAAAGTTGTCCTCTGACCTTCACCTGTGCACCACAGCACGCTCAGGAAATTGAAGAATCATGAAGTTGGTTAAACATTTAAATAGAAAACAATGGAAAAGAATTCTGTTTTTCAAAATTAAATCTTTCATTTTTACCAGATCTGATTAGGTTTAGATATAAAATTATTTTAATGGCAGTTTAGCATTCATGACAGTGCTTAGAGATACCATGGTACACATCTCTCAACAAACAAACAAACAAATGAAAGAAAAGGCCTACATGCATACATGTGTAAAAAGATGTATTCTATGTGTGTGTGTGTGTGTGTGTGTGTCAGAGGGCACTGTGTGTCCTGCATCTTGTGTGTCACCAAGGGTGTCTTCGGGAATCATCCTGGATTGTTTCTACCTTCTTTAGCTTTGCTCTGGGATTTCCCAGACTCTTTGCCATATGTGGAGCTTCTAGAAAAATAAGGAATAAAATGATTAAGCTTTTCAGTCATTGAATCTTTGCTACCCTCTTTTAAGTTGGTTATGTCAAAGCATTATTAATACAGGACCAGAAGACTATCCATAACCACCTCTGAGAAAGGAAGACTTGTGGGAATGCCATTGTCGTGGGACAATGGGAGCTGACCGGCTTCAGGAAAGCAAAGTGGGGCAGGGTGTGGCTGAGCAACCTGAGGCCGCCTAGAGGGTAGTAAATGAAACTGCTTGAGATGGTAACGGCTGCCATCTGAACAAAGAGAAGTGCTTGGGGCTTGGAATGGAAAGAGTGGCAGGTTTAGCATTAGGCAAATCACAGCTGGCAAAAGTGCAGAAAATATAGGATGGCAGATGGCTCAGCCCTAAACAGGACATCCAAGTCACTTGCTTACCCCAAGGCTCAGGGAACATTGTGGAAGAGGGAGCTGTAAGGCTATAAGAACCTTGAAGGACAGAAGGAATGTGAGCAGACATTGTCATCTGCACAGGGAAAGGCTGACACATCCGTGAACACATGGCAGCTATATATATCTCCATCTGACCTAAAGAATTTGTTCTATCAGCACTGTTACCAGGATAGATCAGAGAACTCAAATAGCCCCACACTTCCCTGAGAGAATGATGAAGGTCAACCCTCATGGGTGGAGAAAGAGAAGATGCTTTCTTCAGTGGTCTACCTGTTGATACAGATTCACCCTCCAGCAAGTGCACAGGCACATGCCATCAAAGACAACCCAGTGGTCCACTCATGAAAGAGAAAAGATAGTAGGAGAGAGACTGGCAGGGAAGAAAGTTTGTAGTGGGATGGAGAGAGCTGGGACTGGCGATTAAGGCATGAAACTATCAAAAATTCACTGTATGCATGTATGAACAATAAAAGAATAATTAAAAAAGCAAAAGAAAATTAAAACAAAGAAGAAAAAAAGAAAGATAGGTTATAGACTTAAGGATTGATGTGGGAGGAATCTAAGTTGGGAATGAAGGTGAAGCCAAGCAGAAAATGAGAAGGGAAGGAAGCTGTCAGAGAGGAAAAGAATCTACAGAACTTTTCTACCTGGTTAGAAAAGGAAAGAAAGAGCTGGGCAGGATGACTCAGGGGGTAAAGACATTTGTTACACAAGCCTGACAACCTGAGTTTGATCAGGGTAGAAGGAGAAATCTGACTGCACAGAGTTGTCCTCACCATTAACAATAACAAATGAAAAAGAAAAGGGAAAGGAAAATTGAAATGATCAGAGCATAGAGGAAATGATGGATAGAAATGAAAATAAAGGAGACCCATAGATTCACAGCAGGCAGAACAAACCACTAAGGAATCTGGTAGCTAATGACAGGAGCTAAGGTTAATGTAGGAACAAAGAAGACCTCAACTATGGTATAACAAAGTCATTAGGATTACTTTAATCATTACATTTTGTCATTATTACTTGGAAGAATATCTTAGATCAGTATTTCAAGTCATCTCTGCTTGTTTTTCTCTAATCTTAAAAACAATGATAATAATCCCTCTGTATTGAGACCAGGGATATGAACCAATTAACTTCTATTATATAGAAATTTCAGTGTATTTTGTCATCTTCTTTATTTTAACTTAAGACATTTCTTCTCTTTCAAGGAATCTTGATGTCCCCTCCTCTTGTCTCAGCAATATTACATCTTCATCCATTTCTTTCTCAAAGATTCAGTGCCTCCTACTGTACTGGCTTCTTTTCTTCTGAGCAAAGGCATCTTGCTTTCCATTTGTGCTCAAAACACTTTGCCCCTCTGTTTGCTATTACAATTTACTGTATAGGTTTTATTAATTTCATTAACTATTAAACTTCTTGCAAAAGATATCTTCATCTCTTCAATGAATTGGTATTTAAAGTTTCAATGTAGGGAAGAAAAAGGATATTACATAGAAGAGAAAAAATAGCAACTCTTATATATAGCCAGAGAGAATACAGCAGGGAAGGTGCAAGTTTTCAATGATTCTTGGTAGATAAAGAAGTGGAGAGGAAGGAAATGGTCATTGAAGTGCATTTATAAAGAATTACAAATATTCTTTTTTTTTTTGGTGTTTGTGTGTATATGTGTTGTGGGTATGTGGGTATGAAGAGGACAGTTGAGTTGTGTACCTGTGGAAGCCCAAGGGTGACTTCAAGAATCATCTTGGATTCTTCTTCCTCCTTGTTGCTTTGCTCTGGGCTTTTCCAGGCTCTACCTTCTGGGGCTGGAAGTCACTATATGTCACGTTTTGGTGTGGGATCTGGGATCCAAACTCAGATCTTTTTGCTTGCGATACAAATGCTTTAACCCATCCCTCCAGCCAAAATTATTTTTTAAGAAATCATTTTAATTAATTAATTGACTAATTAATTTATTTATTTGAGAGGGATGCATGTATGCATCTGGAGAAAGAGAGGAGAGTAGGTACATGCATGCCCTGGTGCACAAGTAGAGATCAGAGGCCAATGTTCAGAAGTCAGTTCTCTCCTTCCACTATGTGGACTTGTTGGGGTTAAACTTGGGGTCTATGGGTTTGGGAGCAAGCTCCTTACTCACTGAGTTATCTCATCAGTCCCAAGAATTTGCAAAGATTCTGTTCCAAAGAAGGAGATGAAGATGGAAGAGGAAGGACATAGCCATGGAGGAGAACGAGGAGAATGCCACAGTAAATTTGATACCATGAAAAAATGAAAACTGTATGAAAGGTAGATCACAAACACAAAAGAATAGTAAAACGGGAGAAAGGTGTGCCTGTGTGTATGCCCATGTGGTATGCCTTTGTATATGTGTACATGTATTTTTGCAAATTTTTTTGAGACATTCAAAAATTTTTCTCAGTAGGAAAGATAAATTATAAGTATAGTCTGTATATTGTAAATATCAAATCACATAGATTTGTAAGTAATAATTCGATACTTGATTTCCTTTAAATCTACTTAAGCATTAACTGATTTCTCTATTTTTTTAATTTAAATTTTTTTATTATTTATTCAATTGTACATGTGTGTGTGTGTGTGTGTGTGTATATGTGTGTAGAACCGCGGGCAAATTCGGGAACCACCATAGACGCCTCCACCTCCTTCTTGTTTGCTCTGGCCCGGGATTCATAGGCTCCGTCCTACCAGGACCAGAAACGCAGGCCGCCCTCGCTTTCGCCCGGTGTCTATACGTGGGTCTAGGATCCGAACTCAGGACCTTCCGCCTGCAAGGCAGAGGCTTAACCCTTGAGCCACCTCTCCAGCTCCTGATTTCTCTATTTTGAGAAGATGAGAAACACAGTGTTACTCTGCTCTTTCTCCCTCGGGGGACTGCTTTGGAATCTAGAGAGTGCACGTGGACTTGGACATGAAGCAAGGGCCCCACTGTGTAACCCACTTACAGTGGCGCTTACAGTGAACTCTTAAACTTCAGCAGCTCTGTGTTGCTCTCTATGAGCTTGCACTGCCCTGGGGCTTTGCCTGGGAAAATGATTTTTGTAGAACTCATCTCCTTTTCATCTTGGCTAAAACCATAAATGTTATACTCTCCCAGTCAGGTTCACATGTACACCCTCGAAGTTACTTCGGAACGTAAGCAGAATGATCTCTGAGGAGCACTGAATTTCACAAAAGATTTCGAACACTACGTTTTGCAACTGGCCCTGCAGATGTCCCTGGACACTGAGACCAGACACTGGAGGTGAGCTCATGCTTTAAAAACGGGTAGAATTGGGCTCTGAATGTTCCTGTAGCTAAATGAAAGTAGGACAGAAATGCAGAAGTCAAGACTGCAAGTATTTGAGTGCAACCCTTCCCTGCTTCCCTTGCATCTGACAGAAGGACCTCCCCCACATTATGTGTTGGCAGCTGCTGAGGGGAAAATATCTCCCTAGTTGAAGGCAGGCTCACTCGCCACCTCTTACAGCTCTAGCCACATCAGCACCCAGAATAATCTACCTCCATAAAAGGTCACACTTCCTCTGTTCTAGGAAGCCATGCGAACAACCAAACCAAAAATTTGCATTCCAAGACTTAAAATTGTTGCTTTATCTGAGTTCCCATTTACATCCACTTTTGGGCTTTTTCTTTTTCTTTCTTTCTTTTTTTTTTTTTTTTTTTTTTTGTGGGCAGACCTGGCAGAGGCTACTACACCAAGGACTGGCTATTAAAAAGAGCCATCCACCTTCTTGGAAAGAAGGAAGGGAAAATACAGAAGGAAAAACATATTACCACAGCATTGACTCCTGCCAAACATATGTAAATATCTTTTATGATGTAGAAGGGGCAAATTAAAGTCTGTATGTGGAAATGTTCTGACAAATGGACCTCAGCCTTTGGAGGTATTGAATTTCTGTTTTTCGAATTATGGTTTCCAAATCTTGCCGAGTGAGGTTTATGACAAAGACACAACTTTCATTTAGAGGGTTGAACTTGTACAGCTTCTTTTTAATCCTCTACTACATGGATTCATTCTGACTTCCTGAGTGAGATAGCCTTATTTTGAGACTGAAGTTTGCTCCCAAAGAGAGAAATATTAAGGAGCCATAATTGACTGGAATTACACACTGGTATTGGGTTACAATCATTGCTCAGTTAATAATTTTTTTTTTAGAAAATAATAATGATTGTTTTCTGTATGACTTGATATTTCTGTATCAACTCTACCCTGCAACATATAAGGAAATACTTAATTGAGGTCAGTTACCAAATTCAAATATTTGTCTATAGACAAAGCAGTTATTTTGAATCCTTTTTAAAAATCTATTAAAATGCTCCTGTTCCTTTTTAATAGAATGACAAAGTCCCTGATATGAAAAGTTAGCTCAACATGCTCACCATTCTCTGGGAAGCAGGGGCTTTGTGATCCCCTCAGAAGCCATGGAAATGTCTGTTAACCTTTGAGAACAGGCTGTGTCCTACTCTAAATTACTGAGAGTGTGTAAAACAGTGTCTATTCAGACGGTGACACTGTACCTGAGTGGGTTTTGACACATCTTTCTGGCATCTCCCACACAGGACAGATGATAAATGACTTATCTCAGGAAGTATAAAGAATTATAGAGAGCATCCTTATCAATATATGTGTATGTTGGATTTTTAAAGTCACATCAAGGAAACCAGGCCTGAGCACTTACTAGAAACACCATTGAAGCTGTGATTCTCTCATCTGGGCCCTCTGAAGAGGGAGGCACAATAGGAAGTCCCACTGACTTCCTAGCTGACCGCTACTAGTGCCTATGTCAAGGGGTTGACAGGTAGGGAACTCTTCACTGTCCAAGAGGTTTCAGTTCAACTTAGTCTCTGCTGTTGACAAGTCCTGCTGGAACTGCCAATAACTCGTTGCCTGTCCTTGGTCTCCTGCTTGGACATGCTGTCTAGCTGACAACCCAGTGTTTGTCTGAAGTCTGTCCTATCTTCATCTCTGCAGCTGGACTTGACCTAGCAGCAGTCTGCCTCTGCAACAGCAGTTGCAATGTGGCATCTTTCCAGAGGACTCCAGTGCAGCCTCTCCAGAGACTTCCTGCTGACCACTTTGCCCACACATTCTCCTTTGTGTTTTTATAGGCTGTTCAGTGCTCTTTAAAGCACTTGGTATCTGTGACAGTTAAGCCTGAGTGTCAACTTGACACACCTAGTATTAATTAAGTTGGGCTGAGACCATACCTGGAAGGATCAACTGAGATCACCTGGAAGGATTATACCCACCCTAAACACCATCAGAACTTCCAAAGATCTCATAGTATCCTCTCAGCACTGTATCATATAAAAAGGAGCCACCAAAGAGAAGAGATGTTTATTGCAGCTGTGCTAGGAATCGCTCTTCCTTCCAGCTGCCAGGTTTCTTCGACCCTCTAGCCTTCCAACCTTCCAAGTTATCGACGAGACAAGACTCTAGGAATTCTCCAGCCTTCAGCCATCACCCACTTGACTACCAAACTGAGCAGTCGTTGTTGGACTACCTCAGCCATATCCGTAAGTCAACTCAATACATTCCATATATGTATAGGAATATATATATTCATTGTATTGATTCTGCATCTCTAGAGAACCTGACTAATACAGTATCTTAATCTTTTGTAGACTTTCTGTAACCTACAACTATATATAAGATACAAGCCTTTATTTTTACTGTGTGATGTGTAGGGTGTAATCAAAAAGTTAATGTTAGTAATCAGCAACATATCTTCTGAAAGAGAGAACAGAATGGATGAGAAGCAGAAAGTAATTTGTGAAATGATAAAGGCTGATAATTTTTAAAAAATTGACAGGAAGTGATTACATAGCATCACAATTGTACAAGTGTTGAAAATAAGTGAAGGCTGAGAACTGAGTCTTCAGCCTTATATTTATGCTGCTCCTTAAGGCAGAAGAGAGGGCAGAAAGATTGCAAGAGCCAGAAGACAGGGAAAGAGGTTGGGAAACTATCCTCTAGAAAATAACACGCCCATTGCAGTCAGGTGCCCGTAACAGAGGAAGTGATTGACCCCAAGCCTACAGAGGACCCACCTGGCCAGTGGTCAGTTGTGGAGAGGAGAAAGCCATGGGGCTATGCAGTGCAATGACCAATCAAGGGGAGCTAACAAATTTGGTGTGTGTGTGTGTGTGTGTGTGTGTGTGTGTGGCGTCCAGTTGTATACCTGTGGGGGAACTTACTAGACTCCAAGAGATAGTTCCAACTCTAGGCTTGCCCAAAAACCCAGTAAGACATAAAATAAAACATAAGGGCATGAATCAAAACTTATAGGAAAGGGGGCGGGGGAGATGGCCAGGGTGGGAGGGAGATAAGAAAGGGCAGAAGTGACAGCAATCAGAATGTATTACTATGGACATGAAGTTGACAAAGAGCAAAATTAATCAATAAAGAAAAGTGGGAAAAATGATTGATTCTAGAAATCTGATGACTGAATAACCATAGAACTTTTTTCAGTCATACTTGGATATATCATGGTGAAATTGCATGATAATAAAAACTGAAAAAGTTAGAAAAGAAATAAAGAAAATAGCAGATGCTATAAAGAAATGTCCTTTAGACTAGTGGCAGGCTTCTTAATAATAGATTGAGGAGATGATGGAAATACTTCTACTGGGGGCTAGAGAAATGGCTTAGTGGGTAGAAGTGTTTGCTTTGTAAGTGTGAGGACTGGATTTCAGATCCAAGCATCTGAGTAATAAGTAACACTGGTCTGGCCCTGAATGTTTGAAAGCCCAACTCTGAGAGAAGTGGAGATAGAAGAGGTGTGGGCACTTCATCGCTGCTCCCTCAACCCCCATCAAACTGTTGGCCTTGAGTGATTTTTACCTGGAAGATGCGAACAAATGGCTGTTTTCCTGGATTCGGCACTGTCACAATAAATACAGGTGTCAACTTGAGAGTTGAAGGCTTGGTTGGTGCTCTGGCACATTTGTAAAGACCTGGCTCCCGAGGGAGCCCAAGGAAGTTGTTGAATTGATAGGAAAGGCCCAGCCCGTGGTGCATGGGACCAGTTCCTGCGCAGATGAAAAAATGGAGGGGGCTGATTGGGGAAGTTGGCAGCTTTTGACATACTTGGTCAGACATGCTGTGTGTGGATTTGGTGTGGTTAGTTCTCTCAGCCCTTGGCGTTCATGTGCTCCTCTCCTGCCAAGGTGGACAAAGAACTATAACCAGACAATCCTAAACCAGAATAGACCTCTCGTTCCTTTAAATTCTCTGATGTGAATTTATCAGCAACAATGCAGAATAACTGCCATAGGCATCAATAATAGGAAATGATTCTATCCAAGTCCAACTTGGGAACCAATGAGTTTACTGATTTATTTACAGGATCATGGGAGACACATAAACAGTTACTGTCACTGCAAAGTTTCATCCCAGTTTTAGGTGTCTAGTGAGGTATTATCAGCCTTGAAGGCCATTCAGGATGAACTACTCCTTCAGAAACTCACAGCTTGGAAACCCAGGAAGTGAAACTGAAAGGCTTTATTTGTGAAAACCAAAACAGCAACAAAAAATGGAATCTGAGTTGTACCTTTGCCAGCTGAAGACATGACATTATAAGCTGCCCATGAGATCATATGTTGATCCAACTAGCTAGCTGGGTACTTTCAGGTAAAGAACAAAGATTTTATATTGTCTCTGTCATAGTTAGACACAGGTTTCAACTTGACTGTTGAGTGTTTGAGGTCTGGGCACATTTGTGGAGAATTAGCAGTTGGGTTAAGCCCAGAGCAAACCTGCAGGAGATTGTCTAGCTGATGGGGAAGGCCCAGCCTATGGTGGATGGGATTAGACCCTGGAATAAAATACAGACAGCTGGTTGAGAGAGTTGGAATCCTTTTGTACACTTGGCCAGACATGCTGGTTTGGCAACTAAGGATTGTCCCCCTCTCAGCCATTATGTGGTGATGGTGTGGTCAGTTCCCTCGGCCCTGGTATTGGTGCGTGCTCTCCTGTCAAGCTGGACTGAAAACTGTAACCAGGAATTGTTAGAGAATAAACCCCTTGTTCCCTTGAGGGATGGTCATTTATCAGCAACTATGCAGACAAACTACAACAGTCTCCTTCCCTAAGGGTTAATTCAGAAGTTGCAGTCCATCACTTGAACAAGAAACAATGTTTTCAGGAAAACTGTCCCAGGAACGTGAAGGAATAGCATAGGTCCTACCTGAACATGGACATCAGGGGATAGGGGAGGTGGCTTAGTCTCATGACTGCCATGCTGTCATGAGAATCTGAGTTTGGATCTCCACTACCAATGTAAAAGCTGAGCATGGTGTCAGGGTTCTCACTAAGGGGAGAGACAAGTCTGTAGATTTCTATGGCTGACTGTCCATCCTGTCTAGCCAAGATGGCATTCTCTGAGTTCTGTGAGAGACCCTTTCTCTTTTTTTAAAATTAATTAATTTTCCCAGTCATACAAACGTAACAGTTACCCCGGTCCCCTCCCTCCCTCCCTCCACCTCTCCCCAGTCCCCCTTGCTCCCTCCTCCCCTTTCCCCCTTCCTTTTGCCTCCCTCCCTCTTTTTCACCCAGTGTTCCCCTTTTCCCCCCATCCCTGGAACATCCTTTAGTGTGAAAGTCAAACTTCCCTCTGCGACCTCCACTCTAATGAGGTGTAAGGACTTAGTGGCATTGCCCAGAGCCCTTTCTTGTGCTCTCCTTTAGTATGGGAACACTATTGTGACTGTTAATCCCTTGCCTCTAAGGATCCTAGTGCCTGTGATCCATGCTAGACTTTGGGGGGGTCATTGATATGTCAGTCATTGCAGCAGATCATGTAAAGTCCGATTATTGTTACGGAGGCCCTAACTTTTGTGGGGTATCTTGCATATCGTTGCTCCTCCCCATCTTTAGGCTCTTAAAATCTCACAGCCCCCTCTTCCGCAAGGTTCCCTGAGCTTTAAGATGGGGGAGATTAGGCTGGCTTGGTTCCAGGTGATTAATGTAGGGTAGAGAGACCCTTTCTCAAAACACAATGTGGAGAGTATCAGAGGAAGACCTCTGGCTTCTATTTGCACACACACAGACACACACTACACATCAACAAAAAATTCTTTGTGTCTATAATCCTCTAGGTTGGTGGCTAAATAAATAAATGGGACTAATTACCAACATTGACTAACACTTCTGGCTTCTTTAGCCAAAGACATTTCCATTAGTAGTTCTAAATTTAAGATCTATTCCTTTTGGATAATACTTATAACCTCCTGTGTTTCCTATAAAAATTAAATAAAATCTGTATAGACTTATCTCTATTAAAGGGTGATATTCATGGTTATAAGGAATGTCTAAACATGATAACTAAAAATTTAAAGCTGGTTACAGAGTCTTTCCATCATGTACTCCCAAGAGATAAAACACTAGGGAAACAAAAACTAAAGCAAGTTGATAGGTCAATTTATCTGCCTGCAGGCACAGGGCTGTCTAGAACTTTTAACCACTTCCTGTGCTTTGAAGCTTAGGGAGATAAACTCACAGATTTATACTGACCACCTCAAACTTGCCTCGGTTGTTAAGAACACATCCCCACAGGTTTCAGAGAAGCTGTGTGGTGCCCGTCTTCTGCCATTGACAATTGTGTGTCCCAAGGAACTGAATTTGAAACTCTTCTAACAACATTTCTCACTCCAACTTTTAATATTGTTTAAAGAATTTTTAGACTCTATCTATCTATCATCTATCTATCTATCTATCTATCTATCTATCTATCTATCTATCTATCCATCTATCTATCACTTTCATGCCTGCGTGTGTGTGAATCAGAGGGCACTATGTGTGCCTGATTGCTTCTATCTCCTCTTTGCTTTGCTCGGGAGTTTTCCAAGTTCCACCTTTTAGGTGGGAAGTGCAGACTGTCATCTTTTCTGCCTGATGTTTTTACATGGGATCTGGGATCTGAACTCAGGCTCTTCTGCTTGTGAGACAGAGGCCTAACCTGTAAACTATATCTCCAACTATGCTTAAAGAATTTTATGAAGAATAATACAGAAAGACACAGAGAAAGAAAAACATGATGATGGAGGGAAAAAAAATGAAGTGATGTTAGTGTTGGAAGGGATACATTACTTGCGCCAGTACCAGGAGTCTGAGGGTCCCTTCCCCTTTATGTGAAGCTTGATTCTTGACTGACTACAGAAAAAAGAACTTGTGGTGGTTTTAAATTAGAGATTTTTTTTTTTTGCTCTGTGTGTGTGTGTGTGTGTGTGTGTGTGTGTGTGTGTGTGTACCTAAGGACATTTCAGTGTGTTGGCCTGTGAAGATCCAAAGATAGCATTGGGAAATATTCTACTTCCTTCTCGCTTTGCTCTGGGGTTTTCCAGGCTCTGCCTTCGAAGGGCTGGAATTACAAGTTGCTGCCATTAATGCCCAACAATTTTCCTGGGAATATGGGATATCAACTGGAGTCCTTTTGCTTACAAGATAAAGAATGGCTTTAACCCCTGAGCCATCTCTCAGCCCATAAATAAGAGAATTTGATATTAAATAGGCCCCCACTCCCACACACTGGTTAACTATTGGTACCTTTTGATAGAAAACATTTTTAACTTGAGGAGGTGTTGGGATTTCTAACAAATGCCCCAAAGTGAGGTGAGTGACCACTAGCATTTCCATAGCTCTTGCAGCTTGCGAGCTTGGTAAGATGTCCACATTATATGAATGCTAAATATTTGAAGAAATCAACTGTGGCCTGCAAATGTTCCCCAGCTTCTGGGTGTGGACGCTCACAAAGATATGCTTTGACTTTCTGCATATACAGGAAAAAGGCTTTATAAACCAGCGTTCCAAATGCTGCCATGACAACATATCTCCTTTAGCTTTTGGAAAATCTTCTGTTAAAGACTGGGGAGATGGCTCCGTGGCTGAAGTCATTGACTCACAAGAGAAAGGACCTGAGTTTGGAGCCCAGATCCCATGAGAGAATGTCAGGTGGAAATGGTCTCAGCCTCTAATTCAGGCCCTGGAAGGTGTCCCCCTATGGTCTTATGTGTTTGGGAAGGTCACGCCACCTTTGAGAGATGGAGCTTTGCTGGAGAAAGGTGGACACAGAGAGTGGGCCTTGAGGTGGATCAGTCCCACCTAACCTGCTGGAGAAATCTGCTTTGCAGCAAGCAGTTTGGCAGCTGTCAGCCTCCAAGATGTCTGCAGCGACCTAGCCTCCTCCAGCTTCTGCCAGCCAGCCATGCCACCTCCACCATGAAAGACTGTATCTCCCCTCTGTAACCATAAGCTGAATAAATCTCCCTTTCTCCCTTTAAGTTGTTTGAGCTTTAGTGGTCTCTCACAGCAACAGAAAAGAGTGACCATTACACCATGGAGCAATGTAATAAAGGAGATAGAGCAATCCACGTGATTCCTCATGTCCCTCGGGCTACCACAGGCCCTCACACTCAAGTGCTCAAGTGCCTCTTCTGCACACATAAATACACACATGCAATTAATGAGTAAGTAAATAAAAAAGCTTTGATGAATTTTTGTATTTGGGGTTGGAAGACATCAGTTACCATATAAGATTGTTTGGAAAGGGATCTTGGGCTGTTAATTAAGACAGAGAACAAAGCCACTTTATCTTAAAGAAGGCACTAGTGTCTGCCACACTGATACCTACCACAGGCTCTCAACTGATTATGTGTAGTTGCTGGATAGGGCGGGCTTCCCTAGGAATCCTTGGGCAGTCTCAGTACATAAGGACAGCCATTGTTGGTTCTGACAACTTGTCCTCTCTTCAGGGATGAGACATCCTCTCTCACAGTGGTTTCCTCTTTCTTTAAAGGGGGCACGGTGCCCATTGATTGCTGTTCTTTGTAAGTGAGGCTGCATCTTGCCTAGGCTTCCTTTGAGGGGCCTGCTTGTTATCTTAGAGAAAGTATTACTCCCCCAGGCTAAGATTGTCAAAGGGGCTTGTTCTGGGGTCTGGAATTGTTTTCCCTGAGCCTTTTGGACTGTCTGTATTTTATCCCTATTGTTTGAAAAGCCCTAAAACTAAATTTAAAGGTTTATTTAGATCTTATTTGTTTTTTTTATAACTTCCTCCTAATTTTTAGAGAAGACTGACTTATGCAAAACTGCCAAGCAAAATTTGATCTTAGCTTATTTTTTAAGAAGTACCACTTAATTACCATGTATATATCATTGTTAACTTTTCCTTTCTTGTGACTTATTTTTGTGACATGCTTACGCCTCTTGGTCTTGTCCTCCTCTATGTCTGCTTTCATCTGGAACAATCTTAGGTAAAAATTATTTTATAATACAAAAATCCTTTTCCCTTAAAAGCATTTTCTTATTCTTTTAACTTTGTTAAACATATCTTCCATATGTGTAACTTTTTTATGTTGCTTACTCATACTTAATGGCCCCCTTTTGTCTTATCTTTTTTTATACAAAATTTTGAATAAAATATTCTTCTAATAGAATAGAATAATTATATCCTATGAAGCATGGAAAACATGTACAATGTGTCTCAGGCATCCAAAAGTTATAAACATAAACAACAGAACATGTGTTAACAGTCCTAGGGACAGTTTTATTTAATTTACCAGCAAACTTAAATTAGCCTAGTTGTTAGACATTTGTTTAAGTCTTATGAACTCAAAGGACTTTGGACTAATTTTATGTGAGTGCTCTCTTATTTATAAGCCAATTGAACCAAACTTTTTTGTTTCTTTTTAATTTTTTATTTTTCATCACTTTCATACATAAATACATTGAATTTATGCGTTTTTACCCATTACTAACCAATACCATCCTTTCATCTTGTCTCACTTCATACTTTCTTCTTTCCAGCTGTCTTCTACCTGCTTTGACGTCTTTTCATGTATGTGGACCCTGGGTTTCATTTGGAATAATCATTTGGAAGACTTATTAGTGGGTAAATCAATGAGCAAAGACTATCTCCTTCTTCTTAAATAGAACCCTTTTGGGGGAACTTTCCATGAAAATATCATGTAGAATATATTTGAAGCTAATGTAAAAGGTGTGCATATTTATAAGCCAAGATGATATAATCTTTATGGAAAAGTAACCCTAGAACAAGTTTATCATGCTAAAGAAAAGTGTTAATTTAAATTTAAAATGAGTGAATGAAATCATTGAAGATTACCTCATTATTTGATCAACCCAATCAGACTGACTAAGTAAATGAGAATCCATGGAGTTTAAATTTTGTGTACTTGGACCTTGGAGAGTTTTACAGGTTTCTTCCTTAAAATATCATTTAATTTAATTTCAGAAGTAGTGAGGAGTCAGAGAAAAAGAAAGAATTGAGTTTGCCAGTCACAATAGTGTTCTTATACTAAAGGGGAACACAAAAAGAGCTCTAGGCAATGCCACTGAGTCCTTACACCTCATCAGAGAGGAGGACCCAGAGGGAAGTTTGACATGCACACTAAAGGATGTTCCAGGAATGGGGAGGGGGGAGGAGAGAGCACTGGGAGAAAGGGAGGGAGAGGAATGGGGTACTTATCAACTTTGTATGAGTGGAAGAAATAAATAAAAAATAAAAAAAGAATTGAGTTTGCAAGCAGAAAATTGCAGGTCATGGAAGAGACTGGGAAGATACTGCAGTCTTTACAAATGAGGGTGAACATAAGAGAGAGATATCAAGTTAATGTCAAAGTTAGCATTTGAGAGAGAAGAATATCACCCTATCAATCAAAGACCCATCCATCAAATGTGTTTTGTTTTAAAAGAAATGTTCTTAATAAAGAATGAACATCACTGGATGCCTTTCTTGGGCCAAATCATGAGTGCTTTCATAATTTGATGAAACTCAAGAGTGTAGCATGGCATCTTGGGAACCAAACCTTATAATAATGCCTTATCTGGCAAGATGCGCATGGTTCCATCAGATCCAGTAATGGGATATGAGTATCTGTCTGTCTGTCTGTCTGTCTGTCCGTCCGTCTGTCTGTCTGTCTTTCTGTCTGTCTATCTGTGTCTGTTTGTCTAATATTTGGGGTAAGAAGCACTTATTAACTATTAGATGAGTCTCTGGCCATAAGACAGGGGAATAAGGAAATGAAAGAAGCACAAAGAAAAGCGCCAGGAAGCTTAAGGAATCCCTATAAAGCCACTTAAGATGGAAGGATTAGAGAGCTGTCAGGTCACCACTGTCCCTAGGAGCCTGGGTGGTCCCCTCTGCTTTAGAAACTTTCACTCAGCTACAGATGGATCTTTGCCACAGACAAAAATTTCAGGATGAGTCGGTTTGAAATAGTTTATTAAGTATCTACATAAACAGACACAGAAAAGTGACAGCATTCCCTGAAGGCACAGGCATGCCTCATGAGAGAAAGCTGCACCGTAGTACCTTTGCAATGGCTAAGATCCTGTTGCTTTCTAAGATACCTCGAGGACAGAATTTGCAATAAGATTTGAAGATTAAGTAAGGTTTAAAATCTATGTAAAAATCTATGAGCTGGCTTACTTATCTTCATGCTGAAGAATTTCCTTTTGTAAATGATCAGAAGGCAATCTTGGAGGTGTGTTCAGATTTAGAGATGAGGAAGGAATGTTAACACAAGTACACTCACGGTCACTGACATTCTGGTCACAAAGAAGCATAAAAAATGAGCATTTATTTTTCGTGATTCTGGAAGCTGAGATATGCAAGATGAAGGTGCTGGCAGACTGGATAACGGACGAGGGCACGCCCCTTCATCCTTTCCCTATGTTCTCCCGTGGCTGCAGGGAAATGGGGCTCTTTTGGTATCTTTCTAAGGTACTGTTTGCATTTAACAGGACTCTACCCTCATGGTCTATTACTTTTCACAGGGTGTAGATCCTAAAACTGGAATTTGCTGCTGTTAATGGAAAGGGTCACAAACACTACAGATATTAAATAAGAACCTGGAGTAAAATTCTGGCTAACAACAACCATTGTGTTTCACATGGTGAAACTTATGGCTACAGATGAAGCAATCGTGAAAACATCCCCTTTAGGAGGAAATGATCACTGTTAATACACACTGGCAGCATCTCCTGGACAACAGCATGGGGAGTAGGTAGGTAAGACAGCATCTGCCTCCGAAGGAAGCTGATGTGGAAAGGAATCTAGAGTGCAGGCAAGGGATGTCCATTCTTTACTCCTCACACCCAAGTTGCCAGACCTTGCCATGCCTGCCTGAAGCACCCGTGATTCAACAAAACCATTGAAACAGGAAACAGTGGCAGTAAACCTGATGCCAAAAGTTTCCAATGAGGACCTTAATAAATAACTTTGGAATGAATATCTTCACTGTCTAGCCTTTGACAGAGTACTTGGTCATCATAGGTTTGCTGTCTTCTTTCTCCTTGACTTGCTGAAGTATCAAAAACTTCAAAAGATAGGGTCTTTGGAGCTTCTAAGTATTTGGTTAACTGAAGTATAGATTTAACTATTAATCTTTGATATTCTATTGGCTATATATTTAGTCTTTATGAGTGAATATGTCTGAGTAGCAAGTCAATATGCACTATTGTGGAGTATGTTTTCAGAGATCTCTGGAGTTCCATCTCGGATTAGCTGCTGTCAAAGTAACTCCACTTACCAAATTTCAATCAAGTTCACAGCATAGCTCATTGCTTTAAATCTTTTTGTTGGAGATGTCTGGAGGAAAATAAACACTGTTTGTTCGGAGCACTTTGGCTTTATTAGTTGTGCTGAAGGGTTTGACTTCCAAGTAGCAGAAAACATTAACTCCATGATTTCCCTTGAAGTTCCTCTCCCATTCTATGCCGTCTCAATGCCATAATATGGAAGGATGCTACCCTGAACCTGGAGAGGGAACACTACTTTTCTGATGCCCGTTTTCAGACTTTTGATCTCAAAACCTGTGCAAGAGTGTGCTTCTATTGTTTTATTACCACTTGGTAACTTACTGAAATAGTCTTGGGAAATGATTCGAATGTGAAGGGACACCCTCCCTCCTCCCCTTTGCTGGATCATGTGCTTGAATCCTTAGTTGGTGCTAATGTTTGGGAAGATTGTGTCTCCTGAGTTGGAGGAGGCCTGTCACAGGGGGCGGGCCCGAGGTTTGTTAGCCCAGCCCTGCTTCTTCTCAGTTTGTTCCTGCTCTATCTGCCTTACTGACGGCTGCAGTGTGCAGAGCTGGCCTGCTGCTTCTGCCTCCAGCCATACTTTCTATTCTGTGATTCGCACCATATTGGACTACAGCCCATCTGGAAACTTAAGGCAAACAAATTTCTTTTCTCCTCCAAATTGCTTGAATCTCAGTACTGTTTCCCAGTAAAAGAAGGATAACTGCAATAGGAAACTAACAAAGTCTGTGACTTGCATCTCAATAGAGTTGATATTCCTAAAGAATACCAACTATGCAGAAAGAAATTTTGAGATACAAGAAAACCAAGAAATATGATGGCAAATCTATACATGGATGATACTAACATTAATATTATATTTGGATAGTTAATTAAGAAATCATAGGTAGTTAGTAAATTTTATATGTAAAATGAAATAGTATACTAGGGATTAATAGTAAAACAGCTTTGTTCCAGAAGAAGTTTAAAATATTTTAATATTTTCTGAGTTAAAATAAGCTTGCATGTTAACATTTCAGGTTGACCATTAAGTGAACAAACATGCATAAGGAATTTCCAAAATTATGAGAGAAAATGAATTAAAACTTATGAAAGAAAGAGGGGGAAAAGAGTCCAAATTTCCCAGTTTTATGTTAATGAAATTGCATTAAAATCTAGAATATAGTCATAAAGAAAACTATTTTTTGGAGGAAAAGGAAAAAAATAACAAAAATGCAGTTATAGTGTAACTTACCATGCTAATTTGTAATGATTAACTCTGCTTTTTAATATCTATAATAAAATAAAGGTCATGAAAAATGGTATTATTAGAGAATCTTTAGATATTTAAAATATATCAAGAGACACATGAACCAATTCATATGAAATAATAAAAAGGGATTATCTTTATTTGTGGAAAGGTTTCTAAAGGTTTCTAAGGTTTCGACTTAGTGAGAAAAACTCTAGTATTAAAACACAACAAAAAACCTAATCATGCATTTCTGTAAAGGACTAACACTTGGAAGTAGAAGCAGCAGATTCTCAAGTATGAGACTAGTTGGAATTACACAGTGATCTCTGCAGAGTGAGACTCTGTGTGGCAGTTAGTTGTAGATACCAACTTGACAATTCAAGGCTGAGCTTTTGGGCACATCCATGATGAGTCCTTCAGTTAAGGCAAGCCATACATAAGCCCGTGTGGAGATTATCTAAATGAGGAAGGGGAAGGGTCAGACCATAATGGGTGGGACTTTTCCCTGGACAAGTAGATAAGATGGCTAGAGTTTGTTTAGTATTCAAATGGCTGGTAGACTGGCAAGTGAGAAAAAATGCCCCTTCTGTCAGCTATCAACACTGGCATGGGGAGGCCAATTCCCTGAGTTGCTGATGTTGGTAGGACCTGTCCTGTCATGCTTATTAACTGTAATGGAATCATAAACCTGAAAAAAAAAAAACCACAACACTTTCCCTCCAAGTTGTTTCAATCCTGTATTCATTCAGCAATGGGAAGATGAACCCACACCTGATATCTATCTATCTATCATCTATCTATCTATCTATCTATCTATCTATCTATCTATCTATCTATCAAAAAAGAGAATTTGGAACTGGTCAGTGAAACCTCTAATGACAGTTTGGGGAGACAAAGGCAGGAAAATAACAAGTTCAAGATCTGAATAGGCTGCAGAGTGAGTTCAAGAACAACATGGTCAACTTAGCGAGACCCTGCTTTAAAATAAAAATCAAAAAGAGGGATGCGGTGGGTGCAGCTAGCTTGCAACAGGGAATTCAATCGCTCGCACTGTGAAAACAAACTAAGAAAATAGTTAAGAATAGCTTCTCCAAGAAACATTAGACACTTGCATATCAACGAGTGACGTCTGTCGAGTCTTTGTGAAGAAACCAATGCATCAAAACTTTCCCAGAGAAAAGCAAAAGAATGAACACTTCTGGATTCACTTTATGAGGCTCATAAACTCTGAAACTAGAAGCAGACTGGGATACTATAATAAAACGAAATTACAGGAAAGCCTTACTTAAGAATGGCTATTCCCGAAGACACCAAACGAAATATTAGCAAACAATCCAGCAAAGTAAGAGTGGAATGTAAAATCACACTTTACTTGTCTATGAACTAGAAAACACATTATAGCAGAATTGAACTTTTGCATTTTTCATCTGTTATAGGAACCCAGTAAGGCCTCCAAAGCCCTTCTGGTTCTTTGTCTTTCCATCCATTCTACTGAAGTTTCTGCTTAGACCTGTACTGGGGATTTGCTAATGCTCTTGAAGAAGAAAACAGATGTGATCATCTAGAAGAGCACTCTGTCCCTGCAATTTTAATCTCAACAATTTCTGTAGTTCTTCATTCATAGCTTTTTGATGGTCAGTTGATTGAGTATATCATAGCTTATTCATTTATTTCTTTGGACAGAGGTTGTTTTCGGTGTTTAGATATTATAAATAATGGGACTGTGAATACTGGTACCTGCTTCCTAGTGTATGTATAGGAAGCATAATCTCTGAGTGCATGTATGTTTACCTTTTATAGTGTCAAGTGACTGACTGATATGGAAATATTCCCAATGACAGAGTGTGGAAATTTTTATTGTTCTGATTTGACCAGTTTGGTCAATGTAGCATGTTTTCGACTATTAGTCAAATTGAGTTGATTTCCCATGCTGGCTGTATCTGTTAGTCATAACACCCTAACCCCACCACTTGTGGTTAAGGAAGTATATCATGCTTACAACACTCTGATCATGCTTAAAATACTGTGAAATTAACTTTGGTGCCTCTTTGAAATTTCTGCCAAAATGATTTGTTTCTGTTACGATGTAATTGTGACTTTTAAGCCTGCTAAGCGGCCTTTCCTTATTTCTGGGATTGGGAATTCTTTCTGGCATGGGCCACTCTGAACCGCTGGCAATAAACAAGACTCCTAATTGACTATTAAAGTATGGTGTTTATCTGTGGGTTGCATGGATACAACCTCTTGGAAAGATTCCCTCCTACCTTAGTGTCTTAGTGAGTTTAAAAAGGGATGTCTGTTCTCACAGGAGTCTGCAGCATAGTAAATATTTAGTGGGGACACTTCCTCTGGCTAGCATTGATCATTAGTGATGTTATCACTCTTAACAAAAATTTTCAAGTGCCCTTGACAGTCATGTTTGGTATATGCATATTTACTCTCAGTCTATGATTTGCATTTTCAGTCTTTGATGGTAAATCCAATTTTGATTGACAAACATTCTTTATGTTAATGTAATGTTTTATTGTCTCTAGTTCAACTATCTATCAAGATGTTGAGTTATAATACAGAAAGGAAAACTTACAATATTTCACTGTGATGTGCAATGTGGGATGATCTTTTCTCTAGCCACACTAAGAGAGCGAGGATGGGGTGGTGAAATGACAGGGCACTTCAAACTTGGGGAAACATTGGCCTGAAGGTCTACAGTTTGCTCCCTGAAGCATGGACACAGCTAGTTAATCGGTGAGCTAGGAAAACCATTCCCTCACTGACATTGTAGACATAGGGGTAAGTTTTAGTCTAGTCTCTTTCACAGTTCTCCCAGTTCTGGGAAAGAGCAGTTCTTCTTCATGCTGAGTTTCTTTTCCTAAGTAAGCCCAGGATGGGCTCATTCGCATTCACCAGTGCTTGTTTACGAAGCGCTGAAAGCAAATTCCTGGAGTGGCATTAACTGTATTCAAACATTTGGTAGTAACTAGACACTACGCTGGAGGACACCTCTGGGATTGAGCTTCATGCTCTTGGGCTCATGGTATTAGAATGCTCAGCAGCTGTGTTCAATCAGTATTTCTTTTCTCATTTGAATGTGATCCCAACTGAGAGACAAAGGGCTGAAAAATATACTCCAAAACTGATGAAAGAGAGAAAGAGAGAGAGAGAGAGAGAGAGAGAGAGAGAGAGAGAGAGAGAGAGAGAGAGAGAGAGAGAGAGAGAGAGAGAGAGAGAGAGAGAGAATTAACATCCAAACCCCAAGCCTTTTTTCTTTGACCTGTTTTCTTTCAACTCTGTTTCAGTAATCCATAAATTCTTGTGTCCACCTGATACTTGGGAATAAAACACTAAAGTGTTGGTTGCAAAGGTTTTGTCTGGAAGGGTTAGGGAAGGGTCAAGACATCTCTGGGCCTGGGTTTCATTCTTTTATAGACTTCCTGTTTATTAAATGTTCTGTCATCTGCATTTAGATTTTGATGCAGAATGAAAGATAGATTTCTTTCCTTGGCATGTCACTGTGCTTCTATGAGCAAGTTCCAAGTAAAGATGTAGTAGGAACTTCTGAGAAGAAAGCTCTTTCTCACTACATCTCAATGAATTGGGAGCAAGGCACTGGGAGAAAAGAGTCCACAATTTTCACCTCACACGCTTTTAATTTAGAAATAAGTGGGTCTTCCGTCAAAGATGCCATGAAGTTTCCTATCCTAATCTACCGAGTTGAAACACTTGCTCATCTATGAAGATGGCCACATAACTGGGATAGTTATTGCTTTAACTTTCCAAAATGCTTTCCTTACATACCTCTCCGAAGATCATATAAGAGACTCCTTGTTTATATAGCTCAATATTACTCAGAAATTACTTTAGGAGCACCTGTTTCTGTGAACTCATTCCCCCTGTTCCTTTGCACATAGATGGGTTCAATGCAGGCTAATGACTTTATCCAGCGAATCAGGCTTCTTGGGGCATTTCTATTAGGATAAGGGAAGAAAATTGTCTTTTGTTTCTGCGGATTCCTGAAAGGAAGGACATGAATATAAGATCACTGGCCACTAGCTCCACAAATCCTGTGTAGATTATGTTTATTATAGTGAGGGATAACGTGGTCTAACCTCAAGAAGGATTAAAGTGCTTGCCTCACAAGCAAAGGGACCTGAACTCAGGTTCCTATCCCAGGTTCCATATCAAAAAAAAATTCAGGACTGGTATCACTTACCACTTCTAATTCTAGCTATAACAGGAAGCTAATAATGCTAAATTTAGGTGAGTCCCAGAAAGATGGGCTTTGATGACTTGGCTACTTTTTTCATTAACTTTGGGCACTAAAAGTCAGAATGGAAATGGAAAATCTCTTCCTCATGAGGAGATTATAGAGTAGACAAGCTAATTTTTAATACTTTAGGAAGAATTTAGCATTGACATTAGAGAATTTTATTTAGGTATTACACTCAGATAGCCTAAAGGTGGAAAATTGTTTTTCTGTCATGATAGCAAAATTTTGACAATAAAATGTTTTTTTCAATTAATAATTAGACCTGGGAAAGCAGAACATACCAAGAACATGTGGGTGAAAGGTGTGTATGTGTAACAGTTATTCCTAACTATTGCTGTGAGAGAGCACCCAAAGTCAATCAACTTAAGGAGAAAGGGAAGTTTATTCAGCTTACGGTTCCAGAGGGAAGGGACAGTCTCTCAAAGCAGAGGCGGCATGGCTGGCTGTCTAAAGGTGGAAGAGGCTAAGTCACTACAGACATCTTGGAAGCTGACAGCTGCAGACTACTTGCTACAAAGGTAGACTTCTGGAGGTAGGGTGGGACTAATCTACCTCAAGGCCCACCCCTTGTGACTGCCTTCCTCCAGCAAGGCTCCACCTCTCAACGTGACATGACCTTGCCAAACACATGAGACTGTGGGGAACACATTTCAAATCATGACAGTATGTTAAAAGATAGTGGAGTTTTTCTAAACTAATGTTTTGTTAAACTGATCCTGCATAAAACTTGCATGCAGATTTTAATACAATAATCTCTGTTCATAAATTTTGATCAGGTTGTTTGTAATGAACCGTAGAATTGTCTGTTCTTTGGGTGCCTGTGTGTATGTGTGTGTAAGAGGGCACTGTGTGTAACTGTGGAGGCCCAAGGGTGACATTGGGAATCATCTTGGATTGCTCTACTTCCTTTTTGCTTTGCTCTGGGGTTTCCCAGGCTCTACTTTCCAGAGTGGCCATATCCACCTGACATTTTTACCTGGGATCTGAGCATTTGAATTTGGGTCCATTTGCTTGCAAGGCAAAGGCCAAGCTGTGGGATTCTCAATTAAAAATTTCCTGTGGTGATTCTAATGTGTGTACAAGAGCAATGTTTCCCTCCCTGGAGTTCAATTATATTAGTTTTATTACACAGTTATGGGTTAGGAAACAAAAGACTAAGATTTAGTCTTGCCTCTTTCATTAGTGCAGTGTGTGGTTTTGGACAAATAATTTTATGATCTCCATCTATGAAATAGAAGATTGGCCTAAAATAACTCTAGGACTTGTTTTATTCTGATATTAAACACTCCTGAACCTTGCACAGGATTCTTTCAAGGCTTAAAATGTCTTCAAATCAGAAGTTACTTCTCCCGGGCTTAGATGACTATTGTGGAAGGAAGGGTAAATCAAGCTCAGTTTTTAAAAGCAAAGATCTGATGCATAAATGAAGTGATAGGACATCCCAATGATTAACTGAAGTCCCATCAGAGGCTATTTAGGAGTCTGCAAGCCAGCTGGGAGGATAGGAGGCCGTCTCTTTTAGGAAGATGATGTGATGGTTGCAGGAGAGAGACGGGTATCACAGATTCCCTGGAAGAAAGCAAGAGGAATTTTCTTCAGAGCAGTTCTGCTAAGAGAGAAAAGCATCACGGCCAGAGGCAGCCATGATGGGGTCCTGGAAGGGAAGAGCTTCCTGGGGAGGGGTAACACAGTGGGTCCTGACAAAGGGAGACATCCTGCAGTCCTCTTGAGTTCCACAATATTAGGAGAGTTACAGCATCACACACAGTTTGAAAGATGAAGTTGGAAAGCAGAACTTTGGGTCTTCTGAGGAGAAAATGGGAGTTTCTTGTTCTTAAAGGTTTTCAGTGGTGGTATAGGAGGAGGAAGGTTATAGTTTGAATGTGGGGCTCATGCATTTCCATCCTTAGCTGATGCTAGTGTTTGCGAGGATTGTGACACATGTAGGAGGTGGAGTCTTGTTGGAAGAAGGCACCTCCCAGGGGCGGGCCTTATGGTTTTGGTAGCCACATCCTGCTCTGCCATTTGCTTCTTGCTCTTTTTGCCTCCGTGATGCTGGCTGTGACCTGAACTACCCTCCAGCTTCTGCCTCTGAGCCTTCTGCTGTGAGATCGTCGCCATAATGGTCTAGATCCCTTCTGGAGCTGTAAGCCAAATCCCTCTCCCTTAAGTTGTGGATCAATATTGCAACAGAAAGAAAGGCAACTGTGATCTGTGTGTGTGGGGAGAGAGAGAGTTTACAAGGTTTGTGCGACCTAAACTGCCTTCTACAAGCCATGGGAGAAGTCACTAGATAAGATTCAAATTATGATTCAAGGTTGTTGTGGGTCTGTGCACAGGGGATTGGGGTCTGTGGCTGCACAGGTGCTCTGTCCAGAGAGCCGCAGGGAGGCCTGGCCTGATTTCTAAGAGAGAGAGAGAAAGAAAGAGAGAGGCAGCTGGAGGACCTGTGATCCGGCAGTAATCTTTGCAATCTAATTTGGCACAACATCTAACAACCATAATGTTGAAGGGCAAGGTACCCTTCCCAGAAAGAATTTTTATGGCCACTTATAATGAGGAGGCCCTGCACTGAGTGAGTCTTGTCAGTGACCTACTTCAGTGCATCCTTCTGCAAATAATTGGGGACAAACAGGGATACATCACTTCTATAACACACAGGGCCCAGTGCACGCTGTGAAACACATTTTTTTCTGGTCATTGTCAGAAGCATGTTCTCATTTTTTTTTTTTTTGTTCTCATTTCTGTTAAGAACAATGTCCTCTAAGGTCTAATGCTAGCATTAAATTACCGTAAGGAATGCAGTCCAGTAAAATCCCAGATCACCACCTTGTGCTTCCTCCTGCTGGCCGGGCTCCTGTAGCCCTTAGGGAGTGTAAAGCTGCCCTCCCACTCTCTTCCACACCTCAGGGACACCTTCTCCTCAAACTCACCTCTGGGAATCCTTTTCTTTATTCTCCAGAGAAATTCCTAATGAATAAAAATGATAGGGACCACTTCTCCCTTTAGTGTGTCACTCCGGCTTAACCCTGGATAGTCTATTTGTCCAAACTACTTTTAAGCTCCTCCTGGAACTTAAGGAAAGGCTTTTAAGTTTTATGTTGTCTCAAGTTATTTTTTTTTCTTGCATCTCTGTATCTCTCCTAGTTAAAGCTGCAAAGTGGAGTGATTCATGATGCAAAATAACCTTTGTTTTTTCCCTCTGAGCCTCAAGTCAAAACGAGAACTGTCTGCTGATGATGAGAATTTGGTAGGCAATAGTTGGGCTGAGCTCACATTCCCACATGAAGAACAGGCATGCTGTTTGGTTAGTGAGAAAACACTAAGACTGAACCAACATAGGAAAGAAAGGGAAATTCATGTAGCTTATGGTTCCAGAGGGACATGGTTCATTATGGCAGGAATACCGGAGCAGAGGGCATGGCTGGAGCCAGGTTAGGTCCTTATAGTGATCTAGAGGCACTGAGTGAAACAGCAAGGGAAAGGACATGGGGGACAAGTGTCAAGGGCCGTCCTCTGTGGCATGCCTTCCTCCAGCAAAGCTCCTTCTCAAGGTGCCAGAACCTTCCCAAACATTAATACTAGCTTTTGTAGTTCGCCTGCATGGTTGCTGATAAATCACTATCAAATGGCTTAAGGGAACAAGGGTTTATTTTCTCTTATGATTTTTCTGGTTTTAGTTCTCAATCCAGCTTGACAGGAGAGCTCACACCAATACCAGGGCCGAGGGAACTGGCTACACCATCACCACATAATGGCTGAGAGGGACGATCCTTACTTGCCAGACCAGCATGTCTGGCTAAGTGTAAACAAGGATGCCAACTCACTCAAGCAGCTCTCTGTATTTTAGTCCAGGGCCTAATCCCACCCACCTGGGGTTTCCCCATCAGCCAGACAATCTTCTGCATGTTTGCTTTGGGCTTAACCCAACCACTAATTCTCTACAAATGTGCCCAGAGCTCAAACCCTCAACTGTCAAGTTGACACCTGTGCCTAATTATGACACCAGCTAAGGATACAGGCACATCTGTCTGTGGGGGGCAACTCATTTAAACCAGAACATTAGGTCTTGAACATTCTTGAATATTTTATTTATTTATTTTATGTGCGTGCGTGCATGTGTGTGTGCGTGCGTGCGTGTGTGTGTGTGTGTGTGTGTGTGTTCGAGGACACTTTGTGTCCCTGTGTAGAACGAAGGGTGATTTTGGGAATCATCCTGGACTGCTTGTATCTCCTTCTTACTTCATTCTGGGATTTCCCAGGCTCTGCCCTGTGGGCGCGGAAGTCTGGGCCCTGCTGGTTTTTTTTGGTCTGGTGTTTTTATGTGGGACCTGGGATCCTAACTCAAGACCTTCTGCATACCAGACAGTCTTAACCTCTGAACCATCTCCCCAGCCCACAAATGCACACTTCTATTCAGTGTCTTATATTACACACCCTTATTTCTACATGGTCTCTAAAAAGATTACAAATATCTTTTTAGATGTTGTCAGAATAAGTCCACTTTGTGTTCTTGGGATACTTGGGTTACATTTCATGCCCATGTTTTAGGGTTGACTGAGTGATTCCCAGCATCCCAGGTCCCACTGTGCAGACTTGCTCTGTTGCTTGGAGCACTGTTTGTTCTCTACTCATTCAGGCACTGCCACAGAAAGATGAATGGCTGTGGTTGTAAACATTGAGCACATTTCCATTGCAATAGGAATAGTTCTGTTTATAGAGGTACATATTTTGTTGATGATGAGTGGTTTGGTGGGTTGCGTTTTTGGTTTGTTTCTGGATTGGTTGGAAAGCTAGTCACCATTGATAATTTTATAGCATTTAGCATTAAAATTATTTCTAGAGACTAAGATGATTTCAGTCTAAGCAACGTGAGTTCAGCGTTCTGTAGTTTGCAAAGCATCTCCACTTCTCGGCCTCATCCTGAGAAAGAGGAGGAAAGGGGTCAAATCTTGACATGATGGAGAAGAAGACTCTTCCTGGTGGGTCAGGGAGGGGGCAGGGAGTGAAAGGCAGTCAATGACACTACTAAAGTCTTTCCTCCCCTTGTCAGCTGCTTACTCCCTGCAATCTGGGGAGATGTCTCCTGAATGCTGTAAATTTCTTGTAAGTTCCTCTAACTTTTGTGTTGTGTTTTGAGTTTGGTAAGCCTCCATCCAAGACGCAATTTTGTTTATCTGCAGGACAGAGCTGCACGATAATTTACCAAAGTGACATTCTTATTACAATCTACTAAACCAAATACGATGCTATTTTGGTCACTTTTTTGCCTTTTAATTTTTCATTACAAACTTGGCTTAACACATTTCCCCAGATAAAGGACTCAGGTTCCCTTCCCTCCATCTTTGTGGGTGTCATAGTTGGATATAGGAATCTGCTTGATAGTTGAAGGCTCAGGACTCTGGACATATCTGTGGAGAATAAGTAGTTGAGTTAAGCCCTCAACGAGCCTGCAGGAGATGATCTAGTTGATGGGCAAACATCCAGCACATGGTGGGTGGGACTAGTCCCTGGGCAGGTGAATAAGATAGAGGTAGCTGGTTGAGGTAGCTGGGATCCTTCTGTATACTTGGTCAGACATGTGGTTCTGGCAATTAGGGATTGTCTCTCACTAAGCAGTCCTGTGGATTTGATGTGGTCAGTTCCCTAGGTCCCTGGTGTTGATGTGGACTCTTTTACTAATCTGTTATAATTTTTTTTTTTTTTAACGTGGGACCTGGGATCCGAACTCAGAACCTTCTGCTTGTGAGACAGAGTCACAACCCCTGAGCCATCTCTCCAGCCCTCTTTTACTAATCTGGATGGAGAACTGTAACCAGACTAAAGTAAGAGAAAACAAAACCCCCCTCTTTTCCTTAAGCCTTTGGTCACACATTTCCTGGAAACTATGCAGGCTAACTGCAGTGGGTCTCACAGCACGTAGGCTGAGAGTCATATCTGTGGTAGTCTTTACAGCTGCTCCAGGGATATGTAGATCTGGGTCAAGTAGTTAGTTAAGTAGGTTTCCATTAATTCCCATTATACAATGAAAATTCAGGATCAAGCCCCAAGTTTATGTTTAGAGGAAAAATCATATGCTTGAATGTGCTAGGTAAATATTTTCCTAAAATGCCCTCATCAGTTTTATGCATTGAATGTGAGTTGTTTGCCACAGGCTCGTGTGTTTGAATCCTTAGCTGATGCTAATGTTTGGGTATGCTATGGAACATTTAGATAGTGGAGCGTTTCTGGAGGAAGGTAGGTCCCAGGGACCCTACCTGGATGGATGGTGTTGTAGTTCGTCTGCATGGTTGCTGATAAATGACCATCAAACAGCTTAAAGGAACAATGGGTTTATTCTCTTACAATTTCTGGTTACAGTTTCTTAGTCCAGCTTGCACCAACACCAGGGTTGAGGGAACTGGCCACACCATCACTGCATAATGGCTGAGAGATGGACAATCCTTACTTGCCAGACCAGTATGTCTGGCCAAGTGAACAGAAGGATGCCAACTCTCCCAACCAGCTCTCTGTGATTTATCCAGGGCCTAGTCACACCTACCAAGGGCTGGGTCTTCCCCAGCAGCTAGACAATCTCCTTAAGGTTTGCTTTGGGTCTTAACTGCCCAGAGCTCAAACCCTCAACAGTCAAGTTGATACCTGTGCTTAACTATGACAGATGGGTAGCACAACCCTGTTTGCAGTCAGCTCTTGTTTCCTCTACTTCCATGATGACTACGGTGATTGAGTCATCTGTAGCTTCTGTTGCCTTTTCTGTTATAATGGACTATATCTCCCTGCTGGAACCGTGCGCCAAATAAATCTCCCTTTCTCCCTTTATGTTGTGTGTGAGTATTATCTCACAGTAGCAAAAGTAGCTATGATAATTATGTTCATATTTAAAATGTTGTTGTGTTTGCCCATGTTCCTGTTAATGTAGACTGAAGATGCATTAAGTCATATTGACAAGAGATCAAGTACCTCATGGCACAGACAAAGATACTCTTTAGGATGTCTTTGTACCCACTAGGATGATTATATTATAAAGAGAAATGACAAATGTCTCTTTAAATATGAAAGAGAATACTCCCATTGTTAGGAGTAACAGAATCAAATGATGTGATCTCCATGATTCAGTTGTGTCATGGTGATGTGAGAACTTAACAGATTCTTCCCTTACAACATAGTTCAATTTAGGCAGAAGTGTCATTTGTATTGTTGAAGATATTTTTGTGTACGACAGCAGTCAAAACAGTTTTTCTTATACATGGGCTAAAAGAATTGCAAAAAGCTGCATACTCCCTTTTACACTTAAATAGACATTTATAATTTCTCTCCATAATATAACCATCCTAACAGGAACAGAGATATTTTGAAGAGAGACTTGCATGCCCTTCCTTTTGTCTACCAGGCTTTTGAAGCAACGGCCTCTCCAAATCTGAATTTTCACAAGAATCTCATGGGGAAAGAAGGAACAGGCTGAAGTGTGGTAGCAGCCGAAGGAGCCATTGCCTCCCAGGAAGAGATTTTACCCAATCTGAGAACTTGTCAGACAGTCCTGTAGGAGAAACTGTAGCCACAGCAGTGATGGTCAGTGTTGGATAAGACAACACTGAGGAGAACCTCTGAGCTCTTGATTTATGCTTTATCTTAAACCTTTTGTCAGGACCCTGAGGATGGACTTGGGGAGAGTCCCAGTGCCCCTGGAAGCCTTTACTTGTGCCTCTTCCCAATGTGGCCAATAAATTAAACTTTATTTGTTACTATTACTTTTCTCCTAATTGGCCTATGTGTAGCTTATTAGGGGTGACATAGCTCAGGCTTTTGATCTGAATAACTCAGGCAACAGTTCTTAGCAACGGTATATAGTCCAGTGGTAGAGAGAGCTCTTGTCTAAGATGTGTTGAGGACTTGGTTCAGTCCCTAGTACTTAAAAACTCATCCAACCAAGTGAGCCAACAAGAACACCAAAAATGTAATTTTCAGTGTAATATAAATATTAGCCTTTTTAAAATAAGTCTCTAAAAATTCAATGTAAGTTAAAAGCCATAGGACGATTTACTAAGTATACTTAATTTGCAGATGTGTGACAAGCCCTTTTCAAACCAAAAATTCCATTTGCAGTTTTCTTTGTTGTTGTGTTTTCATCCTAGCCCCACTGCACGATATTCTCATTTCATATATTTTACACTTTAATTCCCCTATTAGTTATTATATTACTACACAATAAAAGTAAGTATACCCTTTTGGGAGCTCATTTATTTTATTTATTTTATAGGGGAATATATTTTAAAACAGTTAATTCTATGGGTTTCCAATATTCAAACTTTTTTGAGATTGAGCATTCATATTTACTAGCATAAGTAAGTTAAAACTTGTAAATATATTATTAACTTTGGTACATGATCAAGTAAGTAAATTTCTGTGGGAAGGAAATAAAAATAGTTTACAATTAGCTTATTAGATTGACTTGTCATTTGATAACTGGAAAATTTTTGACTTTTTAAATTAATTTGAAAGAGAGAGAGAGAGGGAGAGAGAGAATTCACACATGCATGGTACACAGGTAGAGGTCAGAGGACCACTTTCAGAAATCAGTTTTCTCCTTCCACCATGTAAGTTCCAGGGATCAGACTCTGATCACCATGTTTTCAAGCAGATGCCTTACATGCTAAACTCTCTCTCCTTTGCCTTTATTTTTTTAGGACAAGCAATTGTAAAACGTTGTTAGTCTTAGTTTCTTTAATACCTATGCATGACTAATACAATTCACATCGTGTCATTGATACTCCAGATACTTTTTTATTTCCCAAGTCAACTTTCTTTGTTGAAGCAGAAGGATGCAATGGTGAAAGGGTGCCACTTTAAATGATTTCCTTAAAGTTATCTTTGCCTGTGTTCCCCATCGAAAGTGGCTGGTAACCTCTGGGTTGAAAACTGCATATTTTCTACATCTCTCTTTAAAAAGTCAGGGAGAAAACCATTCAAGGAAGGAAGGATTTACTTGTCTGATAATTTTAGAGTTTCAGTGGATGTTTGGATGTGTTCAGTGATTCTGGCTCCAAGGAAGGCGGAACCTGATGGGAGAAGTATGTGGAGCAGAGCCAAGCAACTCCTGGTGGTCAGGAAGCCAAAGGCGCTCCAGAAGTGCACCAGAAAAGGATATACCCTTCAAAGACATGCCCCTCGTGAACCACTTCCTTCAACTGTGCCCCACCTCCTGGAGCGAGCTACCTAACACTTATTATGGGGGCATAGGGGACACCTTCCAACAATCTATTCACATTTTAAATTCACTAATGAGTACACCATTGATTAGATCCTAAGATCTAATCATTAGTGGAAATGACCTAAAAGAAGCCCAGAGATTAGCTTGTTTGACTTTTCCTGGGGAGAAAGAAATAAATGCTTGTTCAGCTCAGTTATAGCCTTTGAAGACCAAAGAAAAGATTCTAGTGAAGATCATCTTGGAAAACTAACGAACTCGTTGGGTTACTTATGATATTACTGGCGATTTTAAGGCAACTGTACTATTGAAAAGTGCCACCCAGAATGGCTGTTGCAGTTTGTCTGTATGTTTCTGATAAATTCACAGCCAGGAACTCAGGGGGAACAAGTAGGTTATATTCTGGCTCATGATTGTCTGGTTGCTGTTCTTAGTCCAGCTTGATAGGAGAGGTCACGCCGACACCAGGAGTCGGGGGAAATACTCACACCATGTCCACAGGACTGCTGAGAGATGGGCAAACCACACTTGCCAGAAGGCAAGTCTGTTTAAGTATGCTGAAGAATGTCAACTTCCTAAGCCAGCCTCCTGCATCTTATCTACTTGCTCAGGGAAAGGTCTTAGCCACCATGGGCTGGGTCTTCCCACATCAGTTAGATATTTTCTGCAGGCTGGTTTAGGCCTCCTCTTAACTATCAGTTCTTCACAGATGTGCTTAAAGCTCAGCCTTCAATTGTCAGGTTGACACATGAATGTAACTAGCAAAGTTGCCTCGTCTATCACTGGAATCCATAGCCATTCTTTCACTTTCTGTCTATTTGAACAGCCCCACAAGACCCGTGTAACTGGACAGATCTGAGGAGATGGATAGCTAGACTCTCAGATAAGGGTCTGGTAGTTATTCCCCATTCCTGTGAAGAGCTATTACAGCTCTATTACCATTGTGATAACTATCACTGGGCTGTTAGGTTTATTTCATTATCATGACTGAGGTATTCTGTAGGTTACCATAGCAATCTCTTGTCCATGTTAACAAAGGTCATATTATCCTCTGCAAAAAATAGCTGTAACTCAATCACTGTTTACTGATCTCCTAGGTATTTCCCATCCCAATCAAGTTAATAACCAAAATGAGTCAACACATGGTCCATTTACAAGTCAATCATAAATGCTTCTGCATTTTTAGTTATATATCAATTTCAACTAGCAGTGCTCATTTTATCTTGTTGGTATTCTATGCTATTGTTTGGAATTATTGACTTGGTATGACAGGAGATAGACAATCTTTTTTCTTAGGTCTTAAACTGGGAAAAGGCAGACAAATATTCATGACCTATAACCCAGAATTTTATTGCTTACAGTCTTCCCCAATTTAGCACGGTGTATGACACATGGTAAGTATGTCATTTGAACAAAAGTTCAAAAATAAAAAGTAAAAATCTTCTACTCTCCAACAGGCTGTTATTGCTTGGAGTCTCATCCAGTGATTTGTAATGTGTCATATAAAAATTTGGGCCTAATTTCTCATGACCCCGTACCTACTTCCAGGTACTATTCTCAGGAAGGGCCAATGGAATTACGCAATGTACCAACAAGTGAGATAGGAAGCTGCTTACCTTTTATCTATTCAAATACTGCTCCTCCAGATGGCCCAAGAGATATGGCAAATAATTCTCTTAGCTATCGTAACTGGACCTCATTCCCTCTTTGGGATTTGATTCCCTTTGAGAATTCATCCACCAAATTTAACTCTCCCCATATGTCAATTTATCTGGCAAATGTTTATTCTCATGCTTTAGGTTTGTCTTTACCTTCACAATAATTGGGGTTTCAGTACCATTTATAGGTCTTTTGAATAGATCCTAAAATATCTCATAGATCAAATGTCATGGTCAGGCACAGGTGTCAACTTGACTGTTAAGGGTTTGAGCTCTGGGCACATTTGTAGAGAAATAGCAGTTCAGTTAAGCCCAGAGGAAACCTGAAGGAGATTGTCTAGCTAAGGGGGAAGGCCCAGCCTGTGGTGGGTGGGATTAGGTCCTGGAATAAATCATGGAGAGTTGGTTGAGAGAGTTGGCATTCTTCTGTATACTTGGCCAGACATGCTGGTCTGGCAAGTAAGGATCGTCCATCTCTCAGCCGTTATGGGGTGATGGTGTGGCCAGTTCCCTTAGCCCTGGTGTTGAAGGAAAAGCCCTGCTCTTCCTTCAAGCTGGACTAGAACTGTAACCAGACTGTTGTAAGGAAATGAACCCCTTGTTCCCTTAAGCCGTTTGATGGTCATTTATCAGCAACTATTCCCACTAACTGCAACACCAAAGTACTTAAAAGTGAAGCAATCACTTTAATGAAAAGAGACAATAGAACATGATGTCTTATGGGTTGGGAAAAGGGAAAAAGATGGGCTTCCATTGCCAGAAGCCATTTTATTTGATTTAGTTATTAACTAAAATGTATCACTGCAGATTCTTCCTACTAGCAAGAAAAATGTAACCTTAAATAACGTTCAATACAACTTAAGATTTCTCATGTGAATTAATAAGTGTGCACATTCAGTTGCCAATCATCAGTGCTTTGGTTGTCATCTCTTAGCTTGCTCCGATCTCATGAAGAACCGCAAGAATTATTGAGTCAGCGTATGAGTTTTTCTCATTCTTAATATTTTATACTTATAATTTGCAGTTTCTTTGGAGAGTGAATGTGGGTAGAAAAATTTAAAATGTTTTTTTTTTCTTGTGCATGTGTATGTGTGTGTGTGTATGTGCGTTTTGTTGGTGTAATGTAAGTTGGTGCAAACTGAATAGGACAAAATTTAGCAAAATTTGGAAATAATTTTATTTAAAAATTGAATAACAATTAGTATTCCAAGTTAGGGAAAAACTGAATTTTCACATGGGAATTTCCCGATTAAAAGTAGGTGATTTTTAGGGCAGAAGAAAATGTGAGCGGGACCATCTCTTCTGCTTGAAATTAGCGTAAAGCTTTTTGTAGCCCGGCTGGGCTCAAAACTGAAAGGCATCTCAAACCTCAAGTACGTACAGACTGGTGTCTGCTTTGAAGTTGAGTGCTCAGTGTGACATTCACCTGTATGTCTAACACAGCCTGGAAAGCTTTTCTTGGAGATGAACAGGCCCTGCAGGCACCAGTTACTCTGTGCCTCACTTGAAAAGCAACACATAGACCTACTTCTTGCCTGTAGGCTCTGCTTTCAAAGAGGTCCATCAAATATTTCTCTAACACCTGGCTTTATTTGGCAGTTACTTACGACCATATGTTGACTTTTTCTTGCCCAATTGTATCGACCCCTACCCCCATTGGTTTGATGCTAAAAGCAGAATGAGAATGTTTATTGCAGGATATTTTCCTCCAGTGAAAAAATGGCTCAAAAGAATATGACAGAGCACATTTGCCTTAAGTCATGAGCTGTAAAGTACAGGCTCAGATCGGCACAGCAAGAAGCTGACAATGTTTATCGCTTCATGGTTTTTGATTGAAAAGCATTTTTTTTTCCCGAATGATATGGCTTATAGGATTGTTAAATTGTTAGAAATAATTTTGGGGAGCTGGAGAGATGGCTCAGAGGTTAGAACTCTGTCTGCTAAACAGAAGGTCCTGAGTTTGGATCCCAGGTCTCACTATAAACCACAAATGGAAGCAGTGGAGGCCTGCACTTCTGGCCCCGCTGGGTGGAGCCTGGGAAATCCCAGGATGGAGTAAAAAGGAGGTAGAAGCAATCCGGGATGATTTGCAAAGTCAACCTTGGTCCTACACAGGGACACACACACATACCACACACCACACACACACACACACACACACACACACACACACACACAGACAGAATATTATAAATAAATAAGTAAATAAATAAATAGATAATCAAACTTAAAAAAAGAAATCATTTTGGGATCTTGGAATCAAGTCACAAGGGAGTTATAAACATGTTATAAGCTGGTATACCTTATATACTAGCACCGTCTTTCTTTTTTGTACAGAGATCAATTAGACATTAACCAGCACACATCATACCACTTCTCTCTTTCTCTTTCTCTCTCTCTTTCTGCCAAATAAAGCCATGACATGTTAATGACATTTCAATGAATGACATGTTAATGAAAGAAAACAACACATGAATGAAAGGAAACAAGGGACACATTGTTTCATGATGAAAACACTGGAGTATTCGGCCTGAGAGAAGCAACCACAGCAGGATGTCTCCGTGGGCACAGGTCTCCATACTTTCAAAACTCGTTGAGTATTAGTAACCTTGTTGGAGGGATGCACCTGTGGATATCAAGTAACCTGGTGGCACTTCAGAGTTCTTCATTTCTATAGTAGGGAACTATGTGGTAGAAGGTGGCTTTAGGGGGGGATCTACCCTTGTTTGATACACAGGCCTGTTGAACTCCACAGAGAATTTATTCTCAATTGATGGGGCTTATGGAGACTATCTCTCCTGTACTCTTTGTCGCCCAAGCCTCATCTCACCCCTACCTATGCTTTCCAATGTGTCAACCTTGAATCCTCTTGCTTCCCAAGATCACCTTGCAATGCTGTCTTTCATCAGGGGGTAACCGAATTCAGCCTCTCTGGCTTACAATTGTTCCCTGATCTTAGGCCCCTAAGTTAGCTCCATTTTAAGTAATCTTTTTCTCTCACGATGACCTGAACTATTTCAAGTGGTTCAGGGCCCTGACTTACCACAGTAACGTGTTACTTCTGCTTTAGCCATGATGTGACTGTGTTCAGCTCAATTCATTTCTCTCCTTACTACTGACATGAGTTTTAAAATACATTTTATTCGTGCTTAATCTACCATTCTTTTCATTTCAAATTAATTTTCATTTCAATTTGCCATTCATTTATCACTTCCCCTCCCCCACTGTATTTGGTGTTGGTTCAAACAACAATTCTGTTTTCGCCTCCACAGATTGGATGGAGATAGTACATAGTTTTTGAGCCCTAATTTTCAGTCTCCTTAGTGTGTGAAATGTTATTCAAGGATAGAAATTGCAAACATACAGATCAGTGATTTTTCATATCCATCTCAGGAAATACAATATTATAAATATTTTAGCATCAACTGCTAATATTTCCTTGGCTGGGGGTGGGGCCTTGGCAGCCCCTCTCAACTTTGACATTTGGCTGACTTGGCCTTTTGAAGCACAAAAGGTAGCCACAGCTGTAGTGAGTTCATGTATTTAAGGGCATTGAGTGGTTTTCTCTAACTACTTCCTAAGAAAAACATTAACCTGACTGTCACCATAATAGAGTAATTGGGTCTATTTTTGAATTTTGTATTTAAATAGAGCTTATCTTTTTAAAATATTTTATGTATTTATTTGAAAGTGAGACTTAAAGGGGGGAGGGAGAGCCAGAGAGCAAGTGTGTACAGGGGCATGTGTACCACACTATATGTGTGGAGGTCAGAGGACAGTGGATAGTTTTCTCCTAAAATGTAGGCTCTGGGAATTTCCAAATTTGCACACAGATGCCTTTACCCAAATAAGCCATCCCCACAAGTATTTATCTTTTATTTGTTTTTTTTTCTTTGCTGACATGTTTGTGAGATTCATCTATATTTTTGCAAGTAGATTGCTAATTTACATTACTCAATGTTTTCTTTGGTCATTATATGTGGGCCCCATAAGTGAAAAGATTTGAAAATGGAAGGAAGGCTGACAGAAGAGATAAAGAGTGGTAAGGGGAAAAGGAGGGGAATGGATTTGTGTATTAAGGGGTGAAAATAATCATAACTTTACTATATTCATGTATGCAACATTAAACAAAAATTAATTTAAAAATTAAGTTACTCTGTTGTCCATCAGTATTGGGACAATTATAGATGATGCAGTCATGAATATTTCAGTACACGACTTTTGATGAACATGACCACACATTTCCGTTGGCTATATAATATTTCTGAAAATGAGATTATTGCTGTTGCATGACTTCTCCTGGGGAGAAGTCTGTTCACTCAAGTTGGGTTGAATGCTGACAGACCAAATAGATGATTTCAGCCAAGTCTAGCTTGGTGAACTAATGAGCTCATTAGGGTCACCTACAGGAGCATGTGTGACTCAAAGAGAGCCGCATCCCTGAAAGCACCTTCCAGCAGTGGCGATGATCCATGAAATCTGTATCCCAGGGTTCCCTGCCTGATTTGAAGACAGCTTTATCAAAGAGTCTCTCTTTCCCAGAAATTGTTTACTGCTTATATTTCTCTATCCTTGGAAAAGGACATTGTGAATTTTATAAAGTCCTCAGTTTTCCAAGCTTAGCAAGTGGAGACACCTTTTTCTTCTTCTTCTTCAGGATATTTGTATTTGAAGAAAATTGACATCCCAAACTCTGGCTGTAGGATGTGTACATTCAATTCCTAAAGTTACTGCACTAATTTGAACTAGTTTTAAAAGTAATATTTTTCAGCTGAAGAGGATGACTCTGGAGTTAAGACTCTTCCTTGAAAGTAGAAAGACCTGAGTTTGGATCCTGGATCCCACCTAAAAAGGTCAGGCAGAAGTGTATGCAGCCTGTAGTTCTGGCCCTGGAAGGCAGAGTCTGGGAAATCCCAGAGCAAACCAGAAAGAATGGTAGAAGGAGTCCAACTTGGACTCACTCAGAAATCACTCTTAGACCTCCAAGTGCACACACAGTGCCTTCTGATACATACGTGCACATACACGACACCACATCACAAACTAAATAATTACCTTTAAAAACCTAAAATAATTATTTGTTTTTTTGGCAATCTCACACATGAATTTCAATTTGATCATATCCACTCCTATTTCTCCCCTTCTCCTCCCCCACCTCTTCAGTGTCCCTAGGCAAGTACCTCTCCCACCTTAAAGTCCTCTATTTTTTAAAAATATCTTTATTCATACAAGCTCAATAGGTAACCCCGTCCTCTCTCTCTCTCCCCCTTCCCAGTCCCCCCTTGCACTCTCCCCCTTTTTCCCCTTTCCTTTCACCCCATCCCTCCCTCCCCCTCTCCTGGTGCTCCCCCTCCTCTCTCCCATCCCCTGGAGCATCCTTTTGTGTGAATGCCAAATTTCCTTCTGAGTCCTCCACACTAACAAGGGGTAAGTACTCAATGGCATAGCCCAGAGCCCTTTCTTGGGCTCCCAGTTAGTATGGGAACTCTATTATGACTGTTAATCCCTTGCGTCTAAGGATCCTACTGCTGGTGAACCATACTAGATTTTGAGGGGTCATTGACATGTCAACCATTGTGCAGGTCATGCAAAGTCCAATTATGGCTACTGCAGCCCCAACTAGCGTGGATTATCTTGCATATCATTGATCCTCCACATCTTTAGGCTCTTACAATCGTGCCACCCCCTCTTCCACAGGTTTCCTGCACTGCCCTTGGCTCCATCCTGATTGGTCACCTCCTAATCAAAGATAAAAGGCTGTTTAAATGAAGATCTTAATATAAGAGGAGACTCAAAGGTAGATTAAATAGGCATAGACACAGAAGTGGGGAGGTCAGTGTCCCATTTGCAGGATGGTTACCATCTATCTGCCAATCCCTATACCCTCCCTGATTGGTGAGATCAAACCCCTTCAGTTGGAGGTGACCAGGAAGGGAAGTAAGAGTGAGCTTCACCAGATGTCTCATTACTTACATGCAATACTTGATAGTGACTTATTTTCTCTACTGAAACTTATTTTCTCTACTGAAACATGATCCCCTTTCTCCTTTCTTCTGGGGGACCCTCCTTCCTCTTCCCTCCTGTTTATAGTCTTTGTGATTACAGTAGGTATTACAGAGATTTATCTTTGAATATGTCATTAAGTGGGTTTGGTACTAGGCTACATTTATTAGGGAGTATATATGTTGCTTAATTTTCTGTGTCTGGAATACTTCACTTAATATAATTTTTTCTAATTCCATCCATTTCTCAGCAAATTTCACTTAATTCATCTTTTTTGATGGCTGAGTAGTATTCCATTGTATAAATGTACATTCTCCTTATCCACTCGTCAACTGTTGGGCATTTGGGTTGATTCCATTTACTTTGCTCTTGTAAATAGTGCTGTTTGTGCTTGTGTCACTGTAGTGAATTTTTGCATTATGGGGATTATTCCCAGAAGTGAAATAGCAGGGTCATATAGTATTTCAATCTTTAAATTTTTTAAAAATCGCCAGACGGCTTGCCAGAGTGGTTGTATAAAACTGCATTCCCACCAGCCATGTAGGAGAGTTCCCTTCTCTCCACATCCTCTTCAGCATTTGGTGTTGTTTGTATTGTGGATTTTTGCCATCCTGACTGGGGTGAGATGATATCTCAGGGAAGTTTTTATTTGCATTTCCCTGATGGCTAAGGATGTGGAGCATTTTTTAAGATATTTGTTAGACATTTCAAAGTCCTCTTTTTTTTTTTAATTGGACTATATTCTAAAAAACATATGGATAATGAGAGACACATTTATCATGCAGTTAGTTGTTGTGATTGAGCTTCTCACATGGTTAGAACCCAAGATAAATAGAGCTGAGAAGAGCTCATTTGTTAGCCAGCTATGAGGCTGGGTGAGCTCAGGAGGTGAGCAGAGTCTGGCCCATGGGAGGCTGCCCAGGACGTGAGCGCATGGAGCCATGGTGAGGCAGGCACCCGTGAGAGGTGGCCCATGGTGTGGGGATTCAGGTTGGCAGGCACTGTGGTGGGTCAAGCTACAATTCATTCAAGTGTTCACAGTAGTGAACCCAGAGGTTCCAATTGGTCATATCCTTGCCAATATTCTCTATCATAAACTTTTCTGGTGAAGCATTTTAGCTACTGAAATACTGGAAAAACTGAAAAGCTTTTATGCTTTTTTTTTTTTTTTGGCTAGTTCTATGCTGCCATCTTTCCACACATGTTGAAATCATCTAAAATTTAAATTAAATTTTTGTACTTTTTATTAATACTAATGAATACTTTTTAATCTATGTTTTCTGTTTAATCTTTCAGCAAGTTTGAAGGAATCACACTTCAGTATCAGACTTAATTTTTACCTATTCACATTAATGATTAAAAATTCCAACTTTAAAATAATTTCTCTCTTAATTTATTGAATGTTTCTAAATTGCTTTATATTCATCTCATGAGAAGTTCTGTGTGTCTCTTCAATACTTAATTTGTAATATGTAATCTTTTCTCTGTTCCTTGATTATTTTGACGCTCTTTAGATGTCCTGCAATTTCACTAAGATGACACTAGAAACTATGTCATTTTTTTCCTTAGTCTAGACAGAACCTTAAATATGTTTTTAATTTTTAAGTATTTGTTTCTTTATTTTTTATGCATGTGACTGTGTGTATGCCATGGTACTTGTATGAGGGTCAGAGGATATCTTGCGAAAGTCTGTTTCCTCCTTCTAACTCTTGGGTAGAATATAAATAATATATATGTTTATTAAAATAACTCACAATAAAAATAGTGTCCTTAAAATAGCCACCCGCAGCCACCTCCCTCTTGACCGGAATGTTCCACAAAGCCAAAAGATCCTGAGCAGGTCTCAAGCCTTTACTTCTCTGGAGGGTGGATGACGCTGGGTTCCAACATTGGTGAAGAACAGCTGGACTCTGATGTCAGCAATGAACAGTGAACAGCAGCAAGGCCTAGAGACCAGGCTCCAAAGGCAGTGGGAACAGCAACACGTGATGGAAAAGGTGAAGCTCAAAGTCAGCCAAGGATGGAGGCAGCAGCAGCAACAAAGAAGGACCACAGTGCTCTAAAAGTGAATGACACAGGCAGAGTGGACTGCACAGCAAGGCGACATCAGATAAGGGAAGAGCAAGTCCCTCTCCTTGCACCTCCTATTATCTGGTCCAGCACTGCTATAGGCTGGGTTCTCCACAGCAATCAATCAAATGCCTGCAGACTTGTTCAGGGGCTATTCCAACAGTTAACCTTCCACAGCTGTGTCCCAAACAATCTGCAACTGTTAAGTTGACACCAAAATGCAACTATAACAGCACACTTATTAATTTAAAACACAAATTTCAAGTATTCCCCCTTCATTTTTATTTGGTTCCCTTCACCTAAAAATTGATTTAGAGTTTTGAAATCTTTCAAACTATCTATTTCTTCTCTTGGTGTTGCATTCCAAGTGTTTGTACCATATGAACCTAGAACCATCTCATGGACCCTCATTTGTCACTTCAGTTTTATTTCTACACATTGTCTATGTATCTATTCCTGCATACATGCATATATCTCTATATATGTGCTATAAAATTTATATGTTTATGTATACAGACATTTGCTTTTGCTGGTATGTCTAAAGTAAATTCAAGCAAAATAATTTAAGCAAAAAGTCTTTAAATATTTCTGCTATATAACAACTTTTCTTCCTAATTTAACTACAGTTCTTTATCACTCTTGAAAATGAATAATACTTTTAGTCTATGAATGGCTTTTCTGCTTATACAATCAGATCATTTGTTCAAATAGGTTCATGTGCTGCATTTTGTTGCTTCTCTGAACTCTTTATTCTGTAGCAGTCTTCACACATTTTTAAAGTGTTATTTGTTTCCTTAAGAAGCAAGTTGTCCTGAGGAATTTCCCATAGTTTGACTATTGTGGAATACTGAAAGTTGTCCTCCAAGCATGACAGTCTCTACCATTTTGTATTCTTTGGCAGTTTCATAGATGAATACAATGAATTTAAGTCATTTTGTCGCATATTACCTAATGCCATTTTGTTTGTTCCATAGAAAATCTTCCTTTTCTCCAGCAGTCTCAAGTAATTTTCGTGTGTGTGTGTGTGTGTGTGTGTGTGTGTGTGTGTGTGCGTGTGTGTGTGCACGTGTGTGTGTGTAACCAGTTGAGTTTCATCTGGGTTGTCTATGTGCCTCAGCGTGTGCTGGAACATAGATGATAAATCAGTGGGCATATTGATGCACAAAGTACTTCCCTTTCCACAGTCAGCATTAACCCTTAGTAACCTTCAAGAAGGTATGGTGCTTCCTGAAATCTGCCCCCTGCCCAGTTAATACCATCTGAACAAGAGAGGCTGTGATTGCCCACATGACACACTCTACAAGGTTCAACCTATTGACAGAGGTTGTGAGCAAAGTCATTAGATCCTCATCTGAGATCCAAAACACTTCTTAGCTGGGCGCCTCCCTCCCAGCTGTGTGCACATAGCTTCAGGATGGGTTGTCCTAGAGTCGATGGCGCTGGGTCGACTAAATGGAGAGTCCATCTGTGTTGTTGGGGAATTCATCAACCCAGCCAGGGGTGACACTTTGTAGTGATAGAGTTGTTTTGAGGTCACCCACACTCCTGTAAGGGACCCTTTACCCATACTGCTGTAAATAAGTCTAAAAAACACATGCATTCACCAAACTAGACTTGGTCTTTCACTTGTGTCCTTTTTGGCATGAATAAGCACTGGTTCCTGGTTCCCCAGGTAAAATGTCTTTGTAGTGTTATTTAATGTGATTTTCTACCACTTCAAATTCCTATGACTTTTGGATCTGGCTATTTGGCGAGATGTAAGTCCTTCTTTGGTGAAGATTAACACATTAATAGTGCTGAAAAAGCAGCTTGAAAGTGGTTCTTTCTTTCAGTCATCACTGAAAGAGCAGCAGGAGGCTCAGGTGTTACATGCCTGTCCATTCGTTATAAAGATCACCAGAAATGTTCATCTGATACTCCCTGCAGCAGCTGCTAATGAAGGTTACATGAAACACTGTCTGCTAGGGGCAAAACTCTGCACTGAAAACTCTGGAAGACTGCCATGCATAGAATTTTGCCCATTTTGTTATGATCTATTATTTTTGTATGTGTGATGCCTTTTATGCACTACTGTTGGGATCCTTTCTGTTTTATTGGCAAACTTCTCTTCTGCCAGAAATGAGAGTAAAAGTTTATTATTGAAGCAGAACAGTAGTCCTTGGTGGCTCTCTTGTTCTCTCACACAACAACGTGTCTCAGAGTTACTCAGCACAATTTCTGGACACTTGGTTCCCTTTGAAGAGATAAGTCTTTTAGAGAGTACCAGGGGTTCTCATGGCTACTACATGGTAATTGCCTCTGTGGATTTGAGTGGACAGAGCTAAAAACTATGTGCATACTGAAAATTACAATCCCATTAGTAGATTTTTTGAAAATATTACAGTTTTTATCTAATTTCTGTGATTTCGTTTGATATTTCACTAATATCTTGATGATATTAAAATAGTTTACTTGCTTTTTGTATTATACATATGTGTTGCAGTTGCCTGAGTGATTCCTGATAAATGGCCATCAAATGGCTTAAGGGAACAAAGGATTTATTTTCTTATAATAGTTCAGTGTCAAGTTGACACCTGTGGTTAACTATGACAATATGTAATTATTCAAACCAACTGTTACTGTTAAATACTTATATTTAATTATTATGGTGGAATAAATAAGATTTTCAATAAAACTAGTTTTTGAGAGCACTCTGCTCCCATATTTACAGAGTATCATAAGTTGATTTAAATCTTTCCTGTTCTTTCAGTTAATTCACCTCATCAGATGTGATTATTTATTTTTTGGTACCTCACTCTAATAGTGTTTTTTTTTTTTCTTTCAAGAACTTAGTTTTGAATTCAAGAACTTAGTTTTGAATTTGGCTTTTTTTTTTTTTTTTTTTTTTTTTGGTTTGTGTTAAACTGCCGTGTCCAGCCTATGAATTGAATAGTCACGTGGCGAAGGCAGAGAACGTTAGAAGCTAGCTGCTTTGAGGAACGTCAGAAGACGGCTGCTGAGAGATTTCCCTGCTTGGGTTGGGGAGCTGCTGGCTTATGGGTTAAAGCGCTTGCACACAAGCAAAGGGACTGGAGTCCAAATTTTCAGATTCCACGTAAAATACAGAATGGGAAGGGCCTGCCTATAATTCTAGTCCCAGAATGTGGATCCTGGGATTCCCAGAGCCAAATGGCTAACCCTATAGTTAAGCTCTGGATTTATCTCTGGATTTAACTACAGACCCAGCCCCAAAAGAGTCATATGAAAGAGCGATTAAAGATCCAACATCTCCCTTAGGCCTCTACACGCACTTGTTCATATGCATGTGCACCTGCATGCACATGTAAACCTACATGCAAAACATACACAAACACATGTACACACCTTGTACACAATGTATATCAAAAATTGAAAAAGAAAAGATCTTCCCTTGAGCCATAGTGTTTTCTTCTATTTTATCTCTGCCATTTCTAGGATTGATTCCTATGCTTGGAGCCCACTATCCTTTGAAGGGATAAAAAGATGATCGAGGGCTGGGGTAGGATGTGGCAAACTTACTGCCTGCCCCCTCTGCAGTCCCTGGTCTCTAGGATTGGCTCCTGGGTATACTCGTGTCCTACTATCCTTTGATTGGATGAAAAGAGGAGGAATAAAGACTGAGGCAGGACGTGGCAAACTTACTAACTGGTCCTCTGTAGTCCCCAGTCTCTGACCCTGACCATTGCTGCAGAACTTGCTGAGGACAGAAATCCTCCAGACAACGCAACTTCTCAGATCTCTGCAAAGCCTGTTCGGGGTTTACACTTTCCTCTTTGTAATATAATCATATCTTCCTTCAGAAACTTATTATTCTGGTCCTCAAATACTTATCAGTGTTTCTTTCCAGCTTTTAAAACATAATTTTAAGTGCACATGATATGTTTTAAAAATGTGCCATCATATGTCATCATATGGAAATATGTGATCACATGGACATACATTTAACACGAATCACTTTATAGTCTTATTTCACTCCTCAACTTTTTCTTCTGGATTACTTTGGAGCCAGTCATATATAGATCAGTTGGACTATTTGTTTCTCTCAGTTCCTATGTAGCTCCTGTAATGTAATTCACAGATATTTTTACCCCAAATATCCTCTTCTTCTTTTTGGGACCTCAGAATGAATCCAGAAAGTTACTTGGGCTGAGAAACAAATTCAAATGACAGTCCCATGCCACCCTCTTTGATGACTGACACTTTCATCTTAGGTTCACATGCAAGGTTCATTCTTTTGTCTAACTAATCCCTAGATTTAGAAATTTGAGTTTAGTATCACTCTGTTTTGTAGGCCCAAACTTGAATGGGGTCTCTACTTAGATCTCACAGGCCAAAAGCAGTATCAGCCCTAGGGGACTTCATGGGGAAATTGAGGCAGAAACAATTTCTAAAACCATTAAGGTTGCTGGCAGAGTCAAGTTATTTATGACTGGATAAGTCCACAATCCCTGGTGATTATCTTCCTGCCCTGGACCAAGGTTGGTTTTCTCCACATCCACGGCCAGTGGTGATGCATTGGTATTTACTGACCCCCACCCCCAGCTTCCTTTTCTCCCACCAGCCAGATTAAATTCTTTCCTTATTTTATGTGACAGGATTAGACCCCTCCATTTTTCGTGAACTCAGAGTCACAGGATTCGGTAATTTTACTTCTGCAAAATTCCTTTACCCTGAACATTGTCCTGTCACAGACATCACAGCTTAGCCTGTGCTCAGGGTGAAGTGTCTTTAGAGGGCAGCCTAGAATTATGGCTGCCACAGCTTCGCACATTTTTAATCCACTTTCGCCTTCTTTAGGATGTGTTAGCTCTTATCGGTCCCTTGGCAATCGGCCTCTAGTGAACTTTCCCCTCTGGTTTGAAAGTAAAATCAGATGAATCAGAATTTCAAATTACTCTGCAGGCTTGAGGCATAGCTTCATGGACAAAGGGTTAAGCAACTTTGGAGCGTTAATGAGCTCCTTCCACTTGGGGAATATTCAAATGCTCCTGCACAAGAACATTTAGCTCCTTTTGTAGAATTGCATTTAAGAGGAAGATTATCTCAAAGAGAAACAAGTTCAAATGATTTCCCAATCTTGATGTATATTGAGGCTTGTTCCGTGAAAGCCTTTCTTTTGAAAATGTCATAGTTCTTGATCAACGAAAGGTCATACTAATCTTTTGACATTTAAGCCATCATCTTTCACCCAATTAATTGACTTAGCATTTAATAAGTAATTATACTCCTATGCATGGTTATTATCTAGAAATGCTGATGTAGACACAGTGAATATTAAAGCAGTTGTTAACTGATTGCAGTTGTCAAAGTCTCTACCTTCAACTTGTAAGTTTAATCACACAAAATCACTTTATAAAATGTAACCTGCTTTGTACTTTAATTTACACATTTGAAAGCTAAACACTCATGATGTAGATGATATAATAACCTAACTATACCCAAGCAAAAATGTTCAAAGGAGGGAAGTTTGACATGACATTATTGTCTTACTGACAAGGAAAAACAAGTTCAAAACCATAACTTTCATCCCTTTGGTAATACATCATTTTGTTTACTTAGAAAGTGGGAAATTCTTAGGCTTGGGGAGATTGCTCAGTGGTTAAAGCCTTTGCAAAGGCACAAGTGCCCGAGTTCGGATTTCCAGACCCCACGTTAAAAATGCTGGGCAGAATTGGTAGCAGCTACAATTCTGGCCCTGGAAGGCAGAGCCTTGGAAACTCCAGAGCAAAGTAATAAGGGGGTAAAGCAATCCAGAATGATTTCCAGTGTCACCCTTGAGCCTCCACAGGCACACACACTCAAGTACACTCAAGTGCCCTCTTGTGTATACACACACACACACACACACACACACACACACACACACACACCACATACCAAAAAGGAAGATAGAAATTATTTTATATCCTGACCTCTATTTTGGTAGGAATGCAGGTTACTATGTTGAAAAGAATGCTAGCTCTGGGTAGACCCTGAATCCATCTACATTAGTTCCTCTTGCCAGAATCTTGTCTTCCCAGGGAAAAAGTGCTCTAGGTTTGTGATCTTATCATTCTGGTGAATATTTATGTATCTGTACCTTCAGTGCTCCCACGTACTTTAACCACAGCCCTCAGTTCCCCTTTGGGGGACTGTTGGAGTTACCCTTTCCAAAACTTTAGCTTTGTGGTAGAGATCCAGTGCTGGCTTCCTGGAGAACAGCCATTTGGAATTTATTCTTGGTTTTAGAATTTTCAAAAAGCAGACAATTTATTTCTGCTACAAAGAGCCCCAGCTCCCCAGGTTCCCAGATTTTCTGAAGACCTCTTCTATAATTTTTCTTTAATGCGTGGAACCATCAGAAAACTGGTATATTGCCTCCTCCAACTTACCAAGAGTTGTTTTCTCTTGGCTCAATACGGCTAATTAGTACATCATTTAGCTGTACAGAAATCCAGTTCTATGTACGTCAGACTTGTCCTATTTATTGTCTTAAGGCAGAAAGAAGAAGTTGCATGGAGCTTGGCTCCTTTCTAGTTTCATAATTGACTAGTGGCTCAGATGCCAACACTCACAGAATATTCAATACATTTTTCTTTTTGGACTAATGAAACCCAAACACTAGGTTGGAACAACAATAAAAGAACACAAAGGACAACTCTATGTGTTTTCCTCTCTTTTTCCTTACCTTCCTCCCTCCCTTCTTCCCTCTTTCTCCTTCCTTCCTTCCTTCCTTCCTTCCTTCCTTCCTTCCTTCCTTCCTTCCTTCCTTCCTTCCTTCTTTCCTTCCTTCCTTCTTTCCTTCCTTCTTTCTCTCCTTCGTTAAATAATGCGATATAGTAAGTTACCTTGAATGTAAGAGTTATTTGTCTATAGCAAAGTCTAAGGAGCATATTAGCAACAGAAGATTTTACATTGTGGCATTCTCTGATGGCTGTCATGTTTGACTTATATTTTCACATCTTTATGCCACATTGGCATCTTTTAAAGATTATTGTAAGACATTTATAACCATTCCTTTTTGCTTTAAACTGAGTAAAGATTTTGTGGGCAATTTCTTATAGTTTAAGAAAGAAACAATCTTTCCTTAGGTTTTCTATAAGTTAAACTCCTCTCTTTTCCAGTGCTAGGAGTCGAGTTTGGACAGCACAGGCTAGGCAGGTGCTCTACCACTGGGCCATATGCCCAGTCCAAATTAAAATCCTTTAGCATCAAAACATACTATACCATTTCTGTGCTGCTGGAAAACTGAACTTATATTTTTAAAATATATTTCATAGTGCAAGGGATGTCACAGATGTTAAAGGAGCGAAAGCTCACCCCACATGATGGAAGATACTCTTACCTGGGTAGGTGGATAAGGTGGAGAGAGCTGGTTAAGGAAGTTGGCATTCTTTAGTATATTTGGCTAGACATGCTGGTGTGGCAAGTGAGTAATGTCCCTCTCCCAGCAGTCCTGTGAATATGTGGTTTTCGTGTGGACTCTCCTGTCTCACTGGATTAAGAGCAGTAGTTGGCCAATTAGTGAAATAAAGCTCCCTTGTTCCCATAAGTGGCTTTGGTGGTAAACTTATTGACAACAAGTAAACAAACTGCCACACTGGGCCAGTGACCAGGTTACATGTCATAGAAGTAATTGCATGAACTGGTCTCTCTATAGGACTCTGTAGACATTTTCTTCTGAGGGCTGAATACATCCTTCTCAATCGGCACTCAGGGTGCAGTTTGTCTGTGTCAGGGTTGCCCTGTTTCCCATCCACTCCTTTAGTCTTTGTTTCCATGAGGATACCTCCTTCCATTTGCTCCTACCATGTGCCTAATTTTCAGTGTTGGATTATTCTTTATTAGATTGAGAGAAGTTTTTTTTTGTTCTAATATCTCGGACCTTCTGAATTCAGTGGCTTAACTAAAGTCAAAGTATATCTCACAGAGGAGAAATCACAAGAAATCTAGAGTTAGGTGTGGGTGGGCTGCGGCATTGCCCTGGGATAAAGTGCCATTACACAACATCAGTGGACACCAAAACATGGCCTGTCTTCCAGCCTCACTACGTTAGCATCTTTACAAATGCCTCACCATGAAACGGCTGACACACCTTCAAGTATGAAGTCTTGTTTAAGGCAGGAGAAAGGGGAAAAGCAGAGAAGCATTGCAGTTTTAGGCGAAGAGTTTCTTGGAATGGATCCTACTGTGCCCACAGACACCAACATGACTCACAGGCTAGTGTGTCAGTGGGATGTTGGTGTGTCATGAAGAACTGCACAGCTGAGGGCAATCTGTATTGTGCTCTGGGGTTCAGCCAATGAGAGATGTGTTCACTGGGGTGGTTCTGTGGAGTTCTACTGAGCTCCTGTAGGCAATGCCATGGTAGCAGAAACTGGTTCCAGCTGTGGCAGGGTGGGCTTGGTTGAGGAGCCTGGGCAGGCACAGATCTGCATCATGGATTTCTTTTCCTGAAACTGGTAGATGATCTTGTGCAGAGAAGAAGTAGAAGAGCAAGAACTGGAAATATGCAAAGGTTTGGAACTGGCCCATTTCCGCGGTGACATGCAGAACTTGCGTCATCAGGGCAACCTGCACAGACAATACGTGCCACAGCCCACTGAAGCCGCATGAGCCAGGCTGGGCAGCGAAAGCATTTTCCAGATGTGTGAAAGGAGGCTATTCTTATTCTCCTCTCTCTTTGCTTCCTTCTTCCTTCTCCTTTGCTTCTTCCTCCCTTTCTTCTTTCTGCTAAGTTAGAAGTGGAGACAGACATTAACAGGCAGAGAGCAGCGACAGCCACATTCCTGTAGCTTCTCTCTAAGTGCTGCTGTTAGCACCCTTCGCCAGCCTGTCTTTCTGGACAGGTGGATGTTTCCCTTCTGGAAAACTAAAGAGGAACCTGATCTCCTGCTGTTAGTGCCCCCATCTTTCTTCCCTGATGCCCTGCCCACTGCTGAGAGTTACCCTGATCCCCTGCCCTGGATCTAGGAATCTGTGCTTCCTACTTATTTTTAATATCCTGCACTTAATTTTGGCTGGCATTAAGAAAAAAAAGAACATTGAAGAAGAGAAGTAATGGCACTTTTTGGTGACTGTTAAGCAGATGATTAAAATTACAATTGTATCTGACCAAATGTGATAAGGACCAAGATCAGATAAAGGGCGAATCAATCCATAGCAATTACTAAGCACCTCACTCCAGCAGGGTTCCCCAGGGGGATGAAGGGATCAGCAGCAACTGAAGAGCCCCGAATGTGGAGGGGCTTCTGGGAATGCCTTGGGCAGTGGGTGAGATCAGCAGAGGAACTGGAGTGGCACGCTGGGTGGGAGGGCACAGGGAAAACAAGACAGAAAACAGTGATGCCAAGACCCTGCCAGGGAGTGAGACTCAGTAAGCAATGTTTGTGACATTTTTAAACTTCTGACAATTTTTGAAGGCACTTGGAAAAATGTCAATGAATTGGGCTCTGCTGTGTTTTGAGTTTCTTATGCAATTGAAGCTATCTACCAAAATCTTAAATAATATATCTGTCAGCATTGTCTGTTCCAACTATTTTGAAGTATTTTGGCTATGTTTGATTTTTTTTTTTTAAAAATCCCTTCAGATTTGTTGATACTCAATAGAACATTATAAAAATGTCTTAAAGTAGCATAAAACAGATCTAATAGATTTATTATTTATTCAATTGTGCGTGTATGCATGTGTGCGCGTGTGTGTATGTATGTGTGTGTGTGTAGAACCACGGACGAATTCGCGAACCACCATGGACGCCTCCACCTCCTTCTGCCCAGGGATTCACAGGCTCCGCCCTACCAGGACCAGAAACGCAGGCCGCCCCCGCTTCCGCCCGGCGTCTATACGTGGGGTCTAGGATCCGAATTCAGGACCTTCTACCTGCAAGGCAGAGGCTTAACCCCTGAGCCACCTCTCCAGCCCCAACTTTCAAAATTTAAGATTATTAAAGTTTCTTGGAACCCTGGCTATATCCAATTGCATGTATTTGCACACAAATTCTCTCTCTCTCTCCCTTTTTACCTCTTTCCCTCTCCTCTGTGTTGATCAAGAGGTGTAAAAGTGAAACAATAGCAACAAAACCTGACATGAAATCCTATATTAACTGGAGAACTAAATTCTACCTTGACTCCTGCTGCGCTAATATGAATCCACATGTCACATAGATTCATTTTATACATCTGAAAAGTTGATTGTAGAACAATCACGTCACTTTTAAGGGATGATGTAAGTAATTATGTATCATTATTAAATGAATATATTATTATGATAATAAAGTCAAGTAGTACCAAAAGTTGTAAAGGTAAAATATTTTGCTCTTTTATCTACTCTTTCATTCTTTTTATTTAGCAACAGTAAATTGTAGATTTCCAAAAATTCTACCATAATTTAGAAGTTTTATGTCCATATATACAGCACCCATTACATTGCCTAGCATGCAGTAGGTCCTTAGTACATTGATCAAAACAGAGTAGGCCTTCAGTGAAGCTCTGCAGGAAACTCATCTGTGACTGATTGTCACAAGCCCCGGACCCCATGTTGTCCTTATAAAATAGGATTTAGTTGGTTTCATTTTCTCCTGTCCCCCCTCCCCCTGCATTGCTTCTGCTCTTGAACCTCATTCTGGCTGAAGCTTTGCTTACCCTGGAATGTTTCTTCTTCTCCCCCACGGAATCCAAGTACTATCTTGCATGTGGTAGCCGCTGCGGTACCACTGGACACACCCAATTCTCATCTCAAGCCAGCCCAGTCTCCTTCAGACTGTGTCACACATGTTGCAGCTTGGATGTTCTCAGTCTGTGGCGCTTTCTCATGCCTTTTGTACAGTTGGACCACAAATGGGCACTTCAGGACAGCACAGTCATCTAGAGACCAGGACATAAGTACAGTAGGGCTGTAATTTATTGGCTCTGAGCTTTCCCAATGTGACCTCAAACTATTACTTAGGTCCTTATGAAAGCAAATGACTGGCTGTTTACAGACCCCAGTGCAGATACCTAAGGAGTGCCAGAAAGGATGACACAGAAGGGCTGTGGAAGTGGAGTCTTCAGAGTTTTACAGACGGGGTGTGTGTGTACCATTCTGCTTGTCGATCAGGCTATTGTGATAAACATACAGGGACATGAAAATACGTTGACTATATTTGGTCCAAATTTAAAATTATATTAAGTATCCTATGAAGACCAAGTGACTGTAGATGAAAGAGTATGCATGTTCCATTAATGTTGTAGTCACTCTTCTTTGCTGTGAGAACATACTCCGACCAAAGCTACATAAGGAAGAAAGGGCTTATTATTTTGGCTTATGGTTCCAGAACATAGTGTTCATCTTTGGTGGACACAATAGACGCAACAGGCGGATTCTTGCCGCCCTGTCATCAGGAGGCAGAAGGAGTAAGAGAGAGAGGACCAGGTATTTGACTGTCAGTCTCAAGGACACCCCCAGTGACTTTATCTGAGAAGGTCCCACATGTGCTTCCGACATGTGCTTAGGGTGCAGAGAGAGCCACCATCTTGAGACCAGGTGTTTACATGAGTCTGTGAGGACAGTTCACACTTTGGTACTGAATTACTAAATGTGAACAATTGTTGAGATGTATTTATTGAACTATATACATTTTAGTTTTATTCTATTAATGTGGTATATTAATTTTAATAGATTTCCTGAAAACCAACCATCCTTTTTATTCCTTGGGTGAAATGCTTGCTTTTAGTTTAGATTTTCAAACACTATGCTCAATTTGTTTGATATATTTTACAAGATGTTTTTCTATGTTCATGAATGTAATTGTTTATCTATCTATCTATCATTTATCTATCTATCTATCTATCTATCTATCTATCTATCTATCTATCTATCTATCTATCTATCTATCTATCATCTATCTGTATAGCCAAATCTAAATGCTTATTGCAAGTTAGAACTGCTTACTTATAGTTTAGATTTTCAAACACTATGCTCAATTTGTTTATTTGATATATTTTACAAGATGTTTATGTTCATGAATGTAATTGTTTATCTATCTATGTGTCATCTATTTATCTATCTGTCTGTCTGTCTGTCTATGTGTCTATGTATCTATCTATGTGTCTATGTATTTATGTATCTATCTATGTGTCTATGTATCTATCTATGTATCTATGTATCTATGTATCTATCTATCTATCTATCTATCTATCTATCTATCTATCTATCTATCTATCTATCTATCTACCTACCTATCTATCAGTATAGCCAAATCTAAATGCTTACTGCAAGTTTAACCTGTGTATCTTTGTAAGATCTCTTACTATTTGTTTTAGCTTTTCAGCCTCAATCTTCCTCTTTGGTGATTTCAACTTTATTACTATTTTATCCTTTTTGAATAGTTACATGAAAAAAAGTTACTTCTGGGTTCTGTAGGGATAGTTCACCAATACAGTACTTGCCTAACACTGCGATGGTCTCATCCCCAAGTTTGATACTTAGCACCAGCAAGAAAGAAATATAGATTTAGGTGAGTTTGTTGATACCTGCTTATATCACAGCCCTTTTAGAGGTTGATACAAGAGGTGTGAGAGTTTATATCTAAATAGAAGTTTACTTTGGCACCATTTCTTCCATACTTTTCCTATATTGCATTCCTGTGAAATTTATCTTTGATTGACCCAACTTTCTGCATTCAGCTGTATCTTTAAATTTTTCTTTTTAAAATAGTTTACATATTTATGTATGAAACATGGAGAGAGAAAGAATGAGAGAGAGAGAGAGAGAGAGAGAGAGAAAGAGAGAGAGATTGAGAGAGAGAGATTGAGAGAGAGAGAGAGACCAAATCTATAGGTTAAAAGAATGCACTTTATACCATGTCCATGTAACAAACAGTAGTAGTATAGTGGTAGTTTCTTTAATAGGGCCTAGCACCTTCCAAGTCACAGGATCTTGGTCAGAGTTACAGTCAATGTGGGTTTAATTTCTTAATGCTTTATGATTTTATAGATATAACTTTCCAGTTTAAATGCTATCTTATGCTGACTACAACTTTATTGTCAGTTTGCTAATAAATTAATTTCATCTGGAATAAATTGACACTCTAGTGTGTCGTCTTCTGACTGCCTCTGTTAGAGTGACATTTGTCATGTTTCTCTCTGTGGTTCTCCCAGCTCCAGATTCTGTCTTCTCTACTGTGTTTGCCCATCTCTGATGAGAAATTATGTTTTTCCTTCACCCAGGACCCATGTCTACAGTAAGGACATCGTCTTTGCATTTGTGTCTTACTGTTTTATCACATGTAATAGTAGAATGAGTCTCTCAAAGAAGTCAAAATCCCAGAGTCTGTTAATGTCCTACTTTATGTTGCTAAAGAGATTTTACAGATGTGACTTTGAACCTAATATTGGAAGACAATCCAAGTGGGCCTGAGCTAATCACATGAATTCTTAAAAAGGAAACATCTTTCCAAGCTGGAAGAGAGGGAAAGGAGATGGCCTGAAGAAGAATCAATATTGTTGCTGGCTCTGGAGACAGAGGGAGGTGACTGAAGGCCAAGGATGCTGAAGAGTCTATAGAGTTGCAAATGAGGCACAGAGACCCTCAGCCTTCAGAAAAGAGCTCAGTTCTACAGACATCATGAATGCAGCTTGGTAGGAACCATTTTGGTCTAGAGAGGTGTATGATGAGAAATGGGTGCTCTCAAGGGACTGCATGTGTCATAGCTTGTCACAGCAGACACAGAAACTAGTTACAGACTAATCAGAGCGTACGTCTTAAGTAGGAGGTAAGTGTATTTAAAGCTCTCATGTTTTTATAACAGTGTTTTTTTTTTTTTTTAACAATGCTTCATTTATTCATGGTTGCTCTAAGCGTTAAGTGTTTTCTTCTCTTCATGATAGTTAGGTTACAGTTCCTTGTCCGACTTGGAAAAAGACACCACACCAACACCAAGGGACAAGGGAACTGGCCACACTATATACACATAACCGCTGAGAGAGGGACAATCCTCATTTACCTCCCTAGAATGTCTGGCCAAGTACGTAGAAGATGTCAAATTTCTCAATCAGTTCCTTCATTCTTACTCACCTGCCTAGGGACTACACCCACCCACCACAGGTTGAGCCTTCTCCATCAATTAGACAATCATTTGTAGACTTTGTTGGGGCTCCAATTCAATCACTATTTATTTACCAATGTTTCCAGAGCTGGAACCTTCCATCATCCCATTGACACCAGTATGTAACTGACACCTACAATTGAATCAATGTTATCATTTTCATTACTTGCTCCAGTAATTATGTCTCTATTGCTTTTCACTTTTCCATGTGAATTCAAGGTCCTAGCTAAATATTTCCTTTCAAGTTTAGAAAACTGCAGTAAATGCTTCTTATTAAATCTACCTAAAATTATCCCAGCTTTCACTTTTCTGAAATGTTTTATTTCAGCTTATATTTCTGATGGGCATGGAGATTTTTATTTCTTGACGTTTCATATATGCATCCAATGAATTTATGTCGTTTTACCTCTTATGAACCAATCCTGCCCCCCCTCCCTTCTCAATGTAAACCTTCTTTTTCCCAACCAGTCTCCATGCTGCTTTCATGTTTTTTTTGCAAATGTGGTCCACTCAGTTTCATCTGGGATACCCATATTGGCATGTTCCTGAGCACTTGCTGGTGCACGGATGATGCATCAGTGGGTATACCATTAAGGAAAGTAGTTCCCCTTTTCTCATCAGGCATTAACTAATCCTCAATAATCCCTCAGAGAGGTGTGGTACCCTTAAGAGTCCATGATGAAATGTTGATAGGCCAAACTTCATGGAGATTTGTGACAGTAAACAGAGCTTGCAGTGAGTTCATGGATACAACAAGCTTGTCCTGTTCAGAAGATAATGTCTGTCATGGTCCCTCCTTACCCTCTGGCTCTTACATTCTTGCAGTTTCCTCCTCTGTGATGTTCCCTAAGTCTCAGGGCGATGGAGGGTGGTGTTTTGTTTAGGGACAACCACTCCACAGTTACTTATCCTCTTCACTTTGGCCAGTGGTGATTCTCTTTATTAAATAGCTTTCATTGAAAAAGGAAGCCTCTGAGTCAAGGGTTAAGAGTTGCTCTAATTTGCTGGGGCTGGAGCAGTGGCTCAGGGGTTAAGCCTCTGCCTTGCAGGCAGAAGGTCCTGAGTTTGGATCCTAGACCCCACGTATAGACGCCCGGTGGAAGCGGCACCGGGGCGGCCTGCGTTTCTGGCCTTGGTATGGCGGAGCCTATGAATCCCAGGGGCAGTGTAAAAACAAGAAGGTGGAGGCGTCCATGGTGGTTCCCCAATTCATCCGTGGTTCTATACACACACACACACACAAACATACACACACATACATACACGCACATATGCACAATTGAATAAATAATAAAAACAAAAAAAATTAAAAAAAAGAGTTGCTCTAATTTGCTAACATAACAATAAGTGTTTAGACGATAGTTAAATATCATGTTTATATGGTAAAATTTTGATAGTTTCTTTATTCTTAGGGCCTATAGTCTCCCAACCCACAGGCTCATGAACATATTTATAGTTACCAGGAATGAGTTCCCTGGAAAAGTGGGCCTTAAATCCAATCCCAAAGCAGTTGGTTACCCCTGTAACATTCATGCCATTATTGTACCAACGGTCATTTGTTGGTAGAGTGATTGTTACTGTAGATTGTAGCTTTCGGAAGTATGTGAGATCATTGATTGCTCTTACCATCCCCCCCAGCAGTTTACACAGTACCTTCTGTCACTATGAAAGTTGGCCAGTAAGGAGAAAGCTTCCAGATCAGTTGAAGTTTGTTTTCTCCATGTCCCATAATCGATGTGCGTAGTATCTTCAGCAAGAGGATATTATTACCATTTTTGGAGGTCAAGCAAGAGTTGAAGAAAACTTCACATTGTTTAAGGTCACTGAGACTTCTGTAACCAATAGCTCATTAGGAGGTACCACGTCCTAGTATTGGGGATTTTATTTAATCGCTCTGGTTTCTGAAAGGAACATCTCAGGGCAGTTTCTGTCATGCCCTTTTTTCCCTCTCTGTGACACATGTATGGGCTACATATATTCACAATTGTTTTTTAAAAGTTGTATTTTTAGATAAACTTATAAGACGAAAGGTTTTTATTTTCTACATCTTCAATGCTACTTCCCATACCTTATTCTATCCCCTCCTGAATATTTCCCCTGTCATTTCCTTTTTTTCATTCTTACTGTTTATGTCCTATGTTCAATTAGGTTTTAATTCCTATTATTTAAGGTCCCTCCAACTCTCATCCTAAGCTTAATGGCACCTTTCTAATTTTCTAACAGTTACAGACATTCTTAACTAAGTACACAAAAGTCCAAGGCAGGCATCCATATATAAGAGAGAATGTGAGGAATTTGTATTTTTGTACCTGGGATGCCATTTTGCATATTTTCTGGTTTCATCTGTTCCTGGACATTTTCTCGGAGAACTCAGTATTTTACTTTAGAGACAATTACACATCCATGTTCATTATGCCTCTATTCACAACAATAAGGAAATGGAATCAGTCTAGATGTTCATCAGCTGACAAATGAATAGTGAAAACTTGGCACATATTAAAAATGGAATACTATTTATCTATCTAGAAAATTGAGATTTGGTGGTAAGTAGAGATGGAATCTTAGAAAAAGATTTTTACCCCTAGTATTTTTGAGAAATCTTTTTTTTTTTTTTTTCTGGTTGCCATTGTTTCTTATAAAAAGTCATGAGCTAATTTTGTCATTGTTATTCTGCATATACTGACCGGCTTTTCTAACTGGTTCTAAAATTTCCCCCTTGATATTAGTTAGTATGATGTCGGTCAATGCAAATACTTTTAAAAATATTATTCTTCTTGAGACTTGTTGAGTTTCCTATTTCCGCGACTTGAAATTTGGGACAATTTCCTCTAAATAAGCTTTTCTCTCTTCCTTTTTTTCTCTCTTCTTTTAAAATAAAAAAATACTTTTTTTATGAGAGAGAGAGAGTGAGAGAGACAGAGACACCAGAGAGAAAGAGAGAAATAGAGACTATGTCAAAGATTCTCTCTTTTCTGGGGCTCTAAAGATTGAACTTAGTTCATTAGGTTTACACACAGACACCTTTATACACTAGGCCATTTCTGCCCCTCTCTCTCTCTCAACTTCAATTACCGCTTAATTGTATTTTGTGGAATACCAATTTTTCTTAAGTAAATTGTTTTCATCTTATTCTTCAGTCTGTATAGTTTCTCCTGGCATGTGTTCAACTTTACTGATCTTTTTGTTTGAAGTGTCCAATTTTACCTACGGTCTGCCAATAAAGTCTGAACTTGAAACTATAGGGAATTTTGTTTGGTTACAGTATTTTGCAAAGGGCTTTTCTTTAAATACGCAATCTCTTTGTGCACTGTATTATACTTTAATACACTTGGAATTTGCACTCCAGACACTGTGATAACAGATCAGTGGTGGCATTTTATGTGTCAAGACATGGTAATTGCACAGCTTCCTCTTCAAGTTGAGCCCAAGTTTTAATCAACCAAGTACACTGGTCACTGCTCTAGTTCTTAGAACAGCTGCCCACTTGGTTTCCTCTGAGTTGGGGCTGGAAAAGGTTCGAGATCAAGCTTTATTTTTTAAAAAATTTGATTTTACTGGAAGAAGCACCCCATAGTTGTTTCTGTTGTCTCTTCTCTTCCTCTTTACTCTTATATAGGGTACCTCATAAAAGACATGAAAATAGGATAGAGACTGGTTGAAAAAGTGTTCAGTGGGAAAAGAAGGATGGAGTTGGGTAATACGTGATAGAAATGGCTTAAATCCATTGTATATTATCACTACTGTAAAGGTGAAAATTCCCTGCCTGATTTTTGATTTCAGAGACATTGCTCACACCCTTGTGTTCTCATTTGATTTTTGTTTTACTCTAGAGCTACTTATGAGGCAGAATACAAATTTTCTTTCTTTCTTTCTTTTTTTTTTACTTTGCTGTTTTGAGGCAGATGCCAGAGGTAGAAGAGTGGTCGCCCATGTGAAATCACACTCCATCCTGAGCAGAAGCACTTCTTACTCAGAATGATAAATGTGGAATGAATATGCAGAGGGCTGGAGTATACCGAGGCCCAAGACATAAGTCCCTTTGTGAGAGATTCCGGGAAAAAATATAAAGAGTGGTTTGTGGTGTGAATAATGAAGGAGCAAAAGATATTCCAGATTCAGAAAATCACCACTGAGCTAGTGTTTCTCAGTGGGGCCACAGCGCCTCCCAGGGGACATTTTTGAAATTGATGGTAGTAGTTTGGGTATGATCAATTTCCTGCATTATATAGGACCATCTTGTAGGTCAATCTAAAATGTCTTGAACGACTTTCAGATGTCCCAGATGGAAAGTCATATAGGTTGAACACTTATTTTAAATCATCAAAATGAAGAATAATAAATTAACATGAAGTATTTTTGTTATTGTAATGTGCATGTGAATTTAGGGTGTGTGAATATATTTACGTATTTGCAGGTGGGTATGTGGATATGTGTTTGGGTGCCCATGCATGTGAGTGTGCATGCACCAGTTGGTACTGAGAACCATTTCTTAGTCACTCTTCCACTTTTTTCTATTAAGGCTGAATCTCTCATTAAATCCACAGCTGGCCTGCACAGTTGGTCTGGCTAGTCAGGTTGGCTTGGGGATTCCAATGTTTTACCTTGCCAGGTTTGACTGGCTGGTCAGCTGTCCCACCCATCTGGTTCTTTATATAGGATCTTTGGACCTAAATGCAGGTCTTTCTTTTATTCAAGTGCTATTAACTGCTGAAGTCTAGCTTCAATTACTAAGTATTTTTCACAAGGCAAAAAAATTATTTCATATTATCTCAGTTTCTCTTCATGTGGCTGATAAATACATAGCAAAACAATGTAGGGAACATGGGTGGAGTGCATGACAAAGCAATTAGGAGAGCATGGGGTTGTATTCTTATTTATGTTTCTAGGCACATTTCATAGTCCACCTTTGGTAGGAGAGTTAATACCAACACCAGAGACTGAGGGAACTAGCCACGCTATATCCACGAGGATTAATGAGAGAATGGCAAACCTTGTCACTTTCCAGAATGTGAGTCTGCCAAAGTATGCTGAACTATGCCAAAGTACTGAATCAACTATCTTCATCTTCTCTACTTACTCACAGGGAATGGTCTGACCAACTATGTGTCGTGTCAACTAGACAATCTTCCACAGGCATGTTTACGGTTTGCCTTAACTACCAATTCTTCACAGTAAAGCTATCTCGATCATCAAGTTAACATCTATTTACATCTGGTACATAAAAATTTTCCAGGAATGTAACTACTACACAAATTCACTGAAAATTATATTCTATTTTTGTTCGGAACTTTACCAAGAATTATTTACCTTTTTAAAAATAGTCATTTCACCGACAACAAAGTTGACGGAATATAAATCATTAAAATAACAAATCTTGATTCTTTTTGCCATCTCCACCTTTCATGAGCAGCAGAGAAAAGAGGAGATTCCTTTGAGCAGACTTAGAGTCTCATATAACTTAATGGAATCACATGAACCAGGAGACTTCACCAAATTCTATTTGGAAGTTGTTTATTATTACAAGCACTCCATACAATAGTCACTGTACATTTTTTATTTTTGCACATGACCTGATATATTTTGAAAATGTCAAAATAGAGATGTTGTTATTTATGAATAGTTACTGTACTGAGTTGTCTGCTGCTTTCCAATATTACTATTTCCAGAGCTATAAAACACTTTCTCTTTGGAATTTTTTCATTGAACTTTTAAAACTCATCCTATATTCTCAAGGCAATGATTCAGAAAGCATGTGCAAAAATTGAGAGTAAATAATATGTTTCAATATATAGGGACATTTCAGAAGAGATGTTAAAAAATTGCTACTTCATTCTATGATACATCAAATGGATTTTTCTAGCAAAACACTAACAGTACAGCTTATTGGTGACAGTATTTTCTACCTATTTCTTCAATATAGATAGCTTGCCACTTATTTTGGCATTTATTTCTAATTCACGCCAATGTTATTTTCTTCTTGTCTTTACGCAAATAATTTTAGTGGTATTCCTCAGTAGGTTTATCCCAGTTTAACTTATGATACTGTGCCTTTTTTATTCCAATTTCATATAGGTGGCTTTTGATTTTTTCTTAGACTTAAATATTTCTAATGTGCATATATATAGTAAACATCTAACTTAAAATCTTTTCTATCAGTGATATTCAGTAATTTAAACATTAAAATAAATCAGATTTCATCATAAATTTACTTTTATTTTCTTTTCATACTATAGGAAGGAGATTATGTCAATTATTTTATTTTTTAAAGATTGAATTATACTTTCTCAAATCCAAATGCTATTTCTAGCCCCAGCAGAGTCATAAAGGTGATTGCAATTAGACAGGATCTTTAACGAAGTAATTAAAGCTAAATGATGCCATAAAGGTGGGGCCAAGATCCAGCATAACTAGTGCTTTCATAAGAAGAGACAGCATGAATAAGCATGAACACACGCACAGACAGCATGGATAAGCATGAGCACACGCACAGACACACCCACACTTGCATTCACACATACACACACACACACACACACACACACACACACAACCATGTGTAGTCACAGTGAGACAAACTAGTTGCACGGTAAGTGATCTCAAGAGAAAACAAAGCTGCCAACTCCCTAGCCTTGAACTTTTAGCCTGAGAATCTGCTTAGAAAAGAAATTTCTGTTGTTCAAGTTAAAGAGTCTGTGAATTTTGTTATAGCTACCCTGGAAAACTAATACAGACATATGTGTAGGCTGGTGAGATTGTTTAGGATTACTTCTTTTGAACAAATTAAGGACATATTGCAAAAACATTTGCCATAAAGAGAGTTTAAAAAGCACTATGAGCAATCATAATTAGCAACATATTCTGCACCATAGAATTGCTGCTGACCTATGGTCTCGAAGGGAAGTACTTGTGTTACTTCTGGGCTGAGGGAGAGATTAGGCAGGAAGTGAACATCCTGCTCTATCTCTACTACAATCTCAAAGCCGAGCTCAGGTGGCAGAGTTTCAGAAGCTAGGCTGAGACAATTGGTGATCTATGTTGTGCAGAGCTGGCATGTTTTAATACTGTAACATTTGGTGCTCTAGAAGCATAGCTACTTTAAGGAAATGATTGCAAAAGAGTGTTAGTCATGTGGCTGACTACTATTTGTTATACTGAGAGAGAGAGGCAGACAGACGAGACAGAGAGACAGAGAAAGAGAGAGATTGAAGATGAGTAAAACCCACTGTTGAATCGTTAAATGGGGGTATCTATATTCTTGAATGATTGTCTAAGTGAACTGTTTTGTGATCCCAAACAGAAATGGTAATAAAGCAAGGCATTTAGAAGGTAGCAATTGATATATTAAAAATAAACCAAAATGGGGTTAGTGAAATAGCTGACTCATAGCTGCCTGCTTGCAAACTGGAGGACTGAGTTTAGATTCCTGGAAATCCAGGTGGAAAGACTCAACTGACTTTCAAACGTTGTCCTCTGATCTAAATTCATGTCCCATGGCATGCGTGTGCACACTTACTTTCTATATAGATGTCACAAATAATCAAAAATACTCAAAAAGTGAACAAAACAGATAAGGTATAAGGTCACTTGCACGTGATCCCATTTGGGAGCTGGAGGCAGGTTAGTTGGGGCGACAGGTTAAGATTCTGTCTCAACAAAATTACCTCAGATAGACAAAGACAGAAAATAAGTTCCCAATGAAATCACAACCACCTCAACAAAACCCTTGTGTAGGAGCTATAACAAAAGACACAGCCATCTCAAAATACATGTGCCTTCTGGACTATTGCTCCCATAAGTAGACAGACATAAATCTAATGTATTGTTGATAGTTTGCTGTTGAGGAAAATTGGATCTTGCATATAAAAACTTTGCCCATTGGAAACAGTAGAATTTTGATGGCTCAATATATTTCTCACTTACCCTGGACCTGATGTGTGTTCAGAAATCTCCAGGAAGCAGCAAAACGTGATCTTGGCAATGCATTCTGATCCCTTGTGATTCCTTCATTTTCTGTGTAGGTTCCCAACCACCACAGCCAAGTTACAGGTAGAGCTAAAGTTCATCAAGAGTTTACTTACTTCAGTACAGAAGTGTCTTAAGCAATTTTTGTGTCATGTTGAAAAGCGTGCATTCCATTACAGCTCCCTGATTACTAGTGAGTTTGAGATATCTTGATGTTTACATTTGAATTCCTTTAGAATATTAGCTCTCTTCCATCCCCTCCCCTTCCTTGAAAATATTTTATTTATTGAGAGAAATTGAGAGATGGAGATAGAGATAGAGATAGAGATAGAGATAGAGAGAGAGAGAGAGAGAGAGAGAGAGAGAGAGAGAGAGAAAGAAAGAGAAAGAGGGAGCCAACTTCTGGAAGCCAATTTTCTCCTCCCACATGTAGGCTCTGGGAACAAAAGTCAGGCTGCCTGATTATGTGACAACACATCATTTACTATCATTTACATCATCTGGCTGGCTCTGTTTCCCTTTCTTCTTTTTGCATTGTTATGGATCAGAACCATCACTATACCAGAGACCTATAGCATTTTATTTATTATTATTATTAAATATAAATTTCTTGAGCATATGATTCTTTTCAACTGATTTGTGTACTGTGGACTTATTTTTATCTGTACATAGACTTCAAATATTTTCTCTAGTTCCTATTTCTTCATAACTTCCTGTTATCACTTTAATTTTTTTGTGTGTCGTTCATATATATCAATGTTGTTTAAATCTTAAAAACTTTTCTTTGTTTTCTATTTTAGTTTTCTAAAGCTCTGGGGATCAAGTCCAGATCTTTGTGCCCCTAAGTGAAGGCTCTTCCATTGGCTTAGAGTTCATTTCCTAAACACAGACATTGTTTTTCTTGTCCTATTGAGTTAGAACTTCAAGTACAGTATCAGATCACAGTAATAGTCACCATTATTCCCTTGTTCCTCTTTTAGTTGGGATATTTTCAGTGGTTTGTCACAAAGTCCTGTCCTTTCTATATTACTGATTTACTCTATATTACTGATTATTAAGTGTTAAGAAAGCATCTTAGCACATAAGCTAGAATATACTGTTTGTCAAGTCACTTGAAACTTCTTTTCCATGTCTTTCCATTTGGAAATAAGGGGTTGGGCCAGCTAAGACGGAAGCATTTTTATTTTTTCTAGCACGGAGTCTTGAAGTTCAAGATAAAATTACCTTATATTTCATGTCATTTTCTTTGCCTAAGTAGACAACAACTTTACCTGTAAAGTACAGCACAGAAGCACAAAGGATCACTGGTTCTCTTAATTCACATCTACATATATAAAGAGTGCACGGAAGGTATTGATTTTGATATATTTGTAAAGTAGTTTTCTAATTGTCATTACAGGAAAGGAATGGTATTGAGAGGAAACGAGAGGGGTACACTGTTGGGAAATATTTCTGATCATCGTGGCAGTCCAACTGCCAACACTAGCTGAGGTCTACTCCATATGCGGTGTGCGTGTTAAGGAGTTAGATTAATATCGTAACTGTTCTCCCATCACTGAGTTGGAGACTAAATGTCTGAGCGGTTGAGGAAGGGAAACTACCAAAATTAGGGGGGGGGACTGATCAATTTTCAAACAAGACATGAAAATCAAAGAGAGGAGGCAAATGGCCCTTGGGCTCAGCAGTTGGAATTGCTTAAGAAAGATTGTGAGATGCTGCCAGAAACTGGGCTGAGTGGAGGGATGTTTGCAAGAAACTGGCAGGCATTCGTGAAAGATGAAGTCAGAGGGAACAGACACACAGCGGACCTGAAAGCTGGAATTCACAAATTAGGCATGGCAGAGAGAGAAGGAAAACATGAATTCAAATGTACACCCGGGACAGAGGAGGAGTGGAAGAAAAGGTCAAGCCCACCAGCTCCACAAATATGTTTAAAGCTAGTTGGAAAATCCTCCTAGAGAGAAAGAACTGATTCAGAGAATGTCAGAGCTGAATGTGGAAGGAAAATGCCCAACAATTTGAAATCCATGGGGTCTTCGAAACTCTGAGTGCCGGCAGAAACGGTGAGATTTAGTGGTATCAAGAGCATTTACACTAAACCAGTTAAGGCAAAGACCACCAGGGGGTGCAGAACAGGGATGCACAGGGAGAAAACAACTCTGATCATTTCTTTAAAGATTGAGAAAACTGTAAGCAGCTGTCCATAAACCACATCGGAGAAGGTCTTAATCATTGCATCAAGTGTTAAATTAAACCTTCTGTCTACCTACTTGAAGAGGTAAGTTCTAGAGATAAGAAAGGCTTTTTAGAATTAGACAGAATGTATCTGTGAGAAGCTAAGCTGGTGTCTTCAGGCCTTGGACTCTTGTACCAGCTCCTCTCTCTCCTCTTGCTCTGTCCTGCACTTTGAGGGATGGCTAGCTGTGTGTGAACACCTGGACTAGCTCTAGATCATATACCCAGGCACCAATCCACTCATCAGAGCACCATGTGGCAAGAACTGCTCTTTGTGCCAACCTCAGACCCAGGCCAAGGGCTCTGCAGGGTGGAAGGACACACGTGGAGAAAAGCTGGCACCGTCTCAGAGCAAACAGTTTAGGTGTTCTCTCAAGCCTGATCTGTGGGCGTGAAGATCTATCTGGCTTCTTGTCTCCTCCTGATCTCAGATGAACAGAGGATGGTCAAGTGGGTACCTCTAGATATAGGGATCAGGAAAGAGTGTCCTCTTTCTCAAGTACATAGGTGCTTCTTACTTATGAGCCCTGTCAAAACTGGTAGCTTTCACTAGAGAGGAATGCAAAGATATTCCTGAAAGCACAGCTTCTTAAACCAGGACCCCAATATTTGTCACAGATGAAGTGTCTCTGAACACAGTGACTGAAAGTATTTAAAAATCAAACACACTATGAATTCATGGAGTTGGAAGCAGCACTGGGATGTGATTCATGGGGTCTTCATGGTGGTTTTATCTACATGTACTGTACACCATGGTGCCACATGCCACCAACTCTTTGTTATGAATTGCAATGTTTTTACTACATACAGAACACTATTTATTTCATAGAAATATAACAGTTTAGAGTAGGGAGATGGTTCAGGAGTTAAAGCCTTTGCCTCACAAGTAAAAGGAACCAAGTTTGGATCCTCAGATCTCATGCAAAAATGTGGGCAGATATGGCAGTAACCTGTAGTTCTGGCCCTGGAAGTCAGAGCCTGGGAACCCCAGAGCAAAGCAGTAAGGAGACAGAACAATCCAGGATGATTTCCAGTGTTCCTTCTGGGCCTCCTCAGGCACACACATGTTACTGCCCTTTGATGCACACACACACACACACACACACACACACACAGAGAGAGAGAGAGAGAGAGAGAGAGAGAGAGAGAGAGAAGAGAGAGAATAGTTTGGTCATAGAAAATAGACTTTCAATATTTTTCCATTATCATTCCTGAGCATGCTAATACTAAATCAGCACATCTTCAGATGGTTTTGCAAAATAATGCTTGATTTTTTAAAAACGTAGTTTGAGCTGATGACTTGAGTTTCATAAAAAAAGTCATTAAATAAACTTTGGCTTTGGATTAGGACAGGATTTCCAACTATTTCTGAAATGGTCTGAAATGTTTTTCTGCTATTTTGCACTATGTAGTTTTAAGTAGGAATAAGTTGGTATGAACTCTCCTTTCCAACTTGCATTATGAACTGTAGCCACAATCATATGCAAGAATAAGAGCCTTCAACATCAGTGATTATGAAATCAAAATATTGATCAACTCTGAAAAAATACTGAAGATGACTGATGTCCTATAGTTTAAAATATTTAGTCAATATTTAATTTTCCATATAAAAATATGCATTTAATTAGTATGCAAATATGCTACTGTCATTAAGAAGTATTAAAATATACACATATTAAAGAATCAATTTAAAATAAGCTTCTTTAATAATTTAATTTTTTTATTATTTATTCAATTATGTGTGTGCGTGTGCGCACGCGTGTGTGTGTATGTATGTGTTGTGTGTGTGCTGTGTGTGTGTAGAACCACTAGTGAATTCGGGAACCACCATGGACCGCCTCCACCTCCTCGTTGTTTACTCTGCCCCGGGATTCACAGGCTCCGCCCTACCAGGACCAGAAACGCAGGCCGCCCCTGCTTCTGCCTGGCGTCTATATGTGGGGTCTAGGATCCGAACTCAGGACCTTCCGCCTGCAAGGCAGAGGCTTAACCCCTGAGCCACCTCTCCAGCCCTAATATTTTCTTTATGATTTATTACCACTAGATATTTGAGTTGTGAGGCAGTTAGTACAGGTGCCAACTTGAGAATTGAGCCTTTAAGTACAATTGTGAAGAGTTGCTAGTCAAGGCAATCCCTAGCAAGTCTGTGGGTGGTGATCTTGTTGAGGTCGAGGACCTAGCCCATTGTGGGAGTGATCATTCATTGAGCGAGCGGAGAGGGTAGAGAGAACTGGTTCAGGTGTACTCTGGCAGATTCACTCGCCAGCCAGTGAGGAGATTTGCTTGTTTCAGCAGTTCCTGTGGACATGGAATGGCCAGTCCCTAGGCTGATGTTGGTGTGAACTCTCCTTTCCAACCTGGATTATAAACTGCAGTCACAATCATAAGCAAGAATAAAACCCTTTAAGATGTTTGGTCACGTGTTTATCAGTCACATGAAGAAAAACTGGAGCAAGTTATAAACATCGATTTTGTATACCCACAGGCCGATTGTCCGGTAAACATTTCTCACATGAAAAGGGATGCGAGTGGTAAGAGTTTGAGAAGCCCTGTTCTGGGGCAGAACTCTTCCTCCCGTCTGCCACTGTTGTGGCTGTGGGCAGGTGGCCTTGAGTCCCATGGCTTGGTTTCTCAGCTGCCTTGTGCTGACCAGTTAGGCTTGGTGTCTGCTGCATCAATGGTGAAAGTGACACAACCCAACTTTTCATCCGGGAAGCTGTGCTGCATTGGGACACACGAAGATGCTGCCCGCACTGCTATAAGCGCAAGAGGACAAACGGAAACCCCCCCCACCTTGTCCTATTCATAAAGACAAGGCTGGTGTGACTTTGGTGCTTTCCTTTTAGTTTTTCCTCCTTGGAGGCAGTCTTCCTTCTGAAATGCTTGACCTCACTTAGGGCAGCTGAAAGCTGTAGCTTCAGAGCCCGGTGTGGCTCAAGAATTTTGTCAAGTGGATCATCTTGAGTCCCTGGTGAGAAGATCTATTCAGACTTGTTTTTCAGCAGCTTGTCTTGTGAAATTGCTCTGCTTGAGGGAGTGGAGCATTAACTGAAGAGACTGTGTGTGTGTGTGCGTGCGTGTGTGTGTGTGTGTGTGTGTGTGTGTATGTATGTGTGTGTGTCTTTTTAAATCATGAATTACTTTCATACCTAATGATAAGCTACCGTCTAAATACTTATCATTATACCCATAGATTAGGAAAGTCCTTAGCATTTGAACAAGAAGTATTATTCTCTGGCAATGGAAGATGTGTAACATAGAGAACCACAATTGGCCAAACTACAGAGAATAAGTGATGGTTAAGCATTCAGTTCAGAACATCAAAATCACTCCTTATCTGTAGGAAAGAGGGTGGTAAGGGTATGAGAGTCTGAGGATGGGAAGGTGTGTTGTTAGTATCCTCTGGTCATAGCCCGGCAGCTGCACCAAGATCTCACAGCAATGAATACAGCTGCTCATTAATTGGCGATCAGCATTTCACTGTGGATGAGAGGTCTCAAGACGCAATGCACCTCACTAAGAGACCACTGAAGGCTCATGTCAAACAGGAGACGGGGAGCTTCTTACTCAAGGATTTTCCCATTGATAGATCATCAATACACCCACAGGTGTGAATTGCCAGGGCAGACATTCCACATGAAACCCAGTGGGTCAGACATGAAAAAGACATGAAAGTAGGAAGAAGACTAGCTGGAAAGGAGAATTCATGAAGTAGAACAGGAAGATGGGAATGGATAATAAGTAATAAAAACACAGATTTATTGTGTTTATGAAAGTGTCAAAAATATAAAACCCCCAACTCTGGCCATGATTTAATTCTTTATGTAAAAATAAATTATGACATTCTTATCATTAATATGGAAATTTGCTTTTATTTATAATAAATAAAAAATTAAAAAATAGTAAACATATCTATGCAAAAATTGTGTAAAAATTTATTTATGATCTAAAAATTGAATTACTTTTAAACTCTGGGGTTTTACATATATATATATATATATATTTTTTTTTTTTACAAGAAATGTGAAGTTAGAATATGATTCACCATCAGCCTTTGGAATATAAATGGGTTAGCTTACAAGTGCTTTGATACTCTACAGGATAATATGAAACAAAGGAAGAAGAGTTAAATCTCCGCTTGGCAGAGTTGTAGTTTAAACTTTTTTTAAAAAAATGAGCTTGTCATGTTTGATGAAATCAGAGTTGAAAAATTGCTTTGAAATAACTTTTGTCTAGGCCAAGTTTAAATTCAGACTCCTGATTGTAGAATGCCAACAGTTTGGTAAAGAAGAGACCCTCCCACACAGGTCAATCAGCTGAGGGCTCTGCGATGGCAGGTAACAGTGGAGCCAGGAATTTACAGTCCAAAATTTCGCAAGCTCAGCACGACAATGCACAGTTTAGAGGAACCCATGTCTTATTTTGGAGACTGTTTTGTGTATTGTGATAGGCTTAGCTTCTTTCTGGTCTTTTCCCACTAGGTGCCATTGTTTTATATCCTGGGTCCCCAGATATGATAAGCAACAGTAACACTAGAAATTTCCAGATGTGTTCTGGGTGTCAGGATTCTTCCTGATTGGGAAAATTCAAACAGCCTTCATTTGAGCATTTCAGGGGAAAATAAAGAGAGAGGTCTGTAGGAAGCCAAAATGAAAAAAGTTGGGGGTGTCCAAGATGCTAGGATGAATGTGTGACAAATACAGGTGTCAACCTGACAATTAATGGTTCTAGCCCTGGGCACATTTTTAAAGAATTCATGGTTAGTTAAACCCTGGGCAAACCTACAGGAGATTGGAGAGTAGGACCATTCCCTGGATAAGATGGAAGGAGGTGATGTAGGGAGTGGCCATTCCTTGGACAGACATGCTGTCTGGCAAGTGAGGTTTGCCCCTCTCTCAGCAGTGTGGCCAGTTCCCTCAGACCACGGTGTTGGCATGAACTTTTCTGCTGAGTTGGACTAAGAAATATAACCGGACAAGAACTGGTGGGCACCCAGCATGGACCTGGAACATCTAGAGCTACTTGGTGATCAATTAGAAGAAAGGCCACTGCAGACAGAGTACAGGTCTGACATGATGGGGCAACAAAGGTAACAGCCACAAAGGTGACTGACAGCTCAGGAAGTGACAACTCAGGAGGTGACAACTACACTGGGAGTCATTCACATATGTGAATGACTAGAACCCCCCCTCCCTCTTTCCTCTTCTTCCTCATCCTCCTTGCTTCCTCCTCTATCTTCCTTTTCTTTTTAGCAAGGTCTCCCTTGTTCAGGCCGGCTTGGAGCTATTTCTGCCTCATCCCTTGCAATCTGGGTTATAGGTTGTGCACGGAGCCAGGTTTTGCTTTTCATTGTGCTCCTCGGCAGAAGCAGAGAATGAGAGACGCCAGCTGCTGCTTCATTGTGAGGGGTCTCGAATCAACTTTTCCTCCTGTCATTATCCCCCTCTTTAGCGAACACTGGAAATGAACAATTTGTGGAAGTCATGCTAGTTTCAGTCCTCTAAAATAATCATTTGTCTTTTGTGTCAAATTGCCATGTAATGCTTTTGAGATTGCGTATGTCATTAAAAATGGGGTGCAGCAGCCTTGGGGTTTTATTTGATTTTCACACTCAGGATTTCTAGACGTCTAGGTGCGTTGCTCAGATGAGGTGGTGATTGTATTGCAACTTGAAAAGCTTGTAGATCATACTGTGATATCGGAAAGTCTTCATGGGGGCGCCTTGCAATTTTTCATTGCCTCACCGGAACTGAACTGACAAAGCTGGTATCCCTTACCATCTGTGTGTCTCTGAACTACCCTTGAATTTCACACTGCGGAGTTCCTCCACAGAGTCATCTCCTCGATACATTCAAAACATGACTTGCATTCTGCTTTAAGAAGCCAGCATTGTTTCTATTCAGCCGGCCTTTTCTTGTTCCATCCATCCTACCATCAATAACTCTATGATGTTAATGTTTACAAGAGAATAATTGTTTCCCCCTTATTTCTCCACAGACACCGAATCATGCAGGTTATACTGCTATAACAGTTACTCTTTACTATTGCTGTGAGAGAGCACCCAAAGACAAGCAATTTAAAGGAGAAAGGGAGATTTATTCAGCTTATGGTTCCAGAGGGAAGGTACGGTTTCTCATAATGGAGGCGACATGGCTGACTGGCCAAAGCTGGACATCTTGGAAGCGGAGAGCTGCAGACTGCTTGCTGCAAAGGCAGACTTCTCCAGATGGTAGGGCGGGATTAATCCCTCAAGGCCCACTCCTTGTGACTGCCTTCCTCTAACAAGGCTCCACCTCTCAAGGTGCCATGACCTTGCCAAACACATGAGACTGTGGGGGACACCATGACAACTGCTAAGTATTAGTGGTTCTACCTGCAGATCTGGCATCTGGAGTTTTGTAAACTTTAAGAAGTGTTTTTACATTGCACACTGTCCTTCAGACGAACATGTTGCCCATTTATGAAATGTTCTTTAATATGATACTTTCTGGTATACATTCACTTTTTTAATGTTGCATACATGAATATAGTGAATTTATAATATTTTCACCCATCATCCCCAATCTCATTCCTCTTCCTTTTCCCCTTTAATCCTTCATCTCCTTTGCCAAACTCACTTCTATTTAGAAGTCTTTTCAGTTGTGTGGACGTCTGTGTTTCTTCCAGTTTGTGTTTGATGGCATATGTATGACATGGTTCAAGCTCCAGCAGGTGTCATAGGTCAGTGTGTATGTTGTTGAGGATAGACTGTTCCTTTCTTCCTTAACAGCATTAGTCCTCATCAGTCTCTCGGGCAGCTGGGAACGTCTTGAGGTCTTTTGGCTTTCATGATGAGTCATTGACGGGACAGTTCCTGTGCAATTCTTGTGAAAGCATGTATCTGCCATGACACCATGAGCACCACAGCCCTGTTGTGTCCACTATTGTCATACTTCAGGCTCTTACAGTCTTGCTGCCCCTCTGAATATGTCAGTTCTTAACTGCTTCTTTCACTCTTATCTTCACAAATGTGTGTGTGTGTCTATATGTGTGCATGTGCGTGTGTGTGTGTGTCTATGTGTATCAGAGACAAAAGTGTGTGCCTGTAGTCTCAAGGGTGACTTCTGGAATTACTGTCGATTTACCTGTCTCTTTTTTGTTTCTCTCTGGAAGTTCCCAGGCTCTGCTTTTCAGGACCAGGAGCATACTCTACAGCAATTCTCACCTGGCATTTTTTGCATGGGATCTGGGATCCAAACTCAGGTCCTTTTGCTTGTGAGGTATAGGCTTAATCCTTGAGCCATCTCTCCATCATTATATTTTGGGGAATAATCAGAGGCTCAATCTCTTGAGCAGATCAGGTGTTGAGGCTGGGTGGCCGGGTATCTGCCTAATACATGGAGACCCTGATTCAGTGGCCAACACCAAAAGTAATAATGCTGTCAATAAATTTTGGTTCAGTTTAGCGAACATCTTTTCCCTTTGATTCATCCAGAAACATAAAAGGTCAGGGGCAGAGTCCTCTGTTGGATTGCTCATCAGTCCTTTTAAATTCACTTGTTCTTTTCTATATACCATAAAATACTTCATATTATTTTATGGGAGGTCATTTGTCCTGAGGCACTAGTGTTTGCGAGGAAAAGAATACTAACTTGCTTCACAGTAGAGCAAGAAGTCGTTACCACACTTTAGTTTGGACATAGTGTTCTAGTCACATTCTTAAGTGCTTCTGCAAACAGTAGTCAACGACAGGACACCCCAGCAACTATCAGAGGCTATGTCTTCCTTGCAAATAATGACAAGAATTAGACTTATCTTTGAATTTCAGATTCCTTTTAATGACAGAAGAGGCAAGAGAGGAAAATAAAATAGGAAGGCATGTGGGAGCTAGGTGTAAACTGATTTGTACCATAGTTTTGGAGATATTATTTGATAAAACAAAACATCTCAAAATTAAAAAATGTTTTTCTTGAAATGACTTCACTAAGTTGGTTTGGCACTTGTCTCCCTTAACCATAGAGGATAGCCCCAAATGGAGATAATGTGACATAGTTTTCAACGCATCCATCCTGCCCAGTGAGTAGGGATTAAAACAGCCACCAAGTGTGGGTTTGCTTGCTAAGTTCAGGCAGATTTTAAGAAAGGTTCTGATTTGAGAACCATTCATGACTGAGGTGCAATAATCAAATTTGCCACAAGACAGCACTGTTCATCTTTAAAAAAAAACATTGCACAGTTCAGGATTTGCAAGACAGAGGCAAATAGAAAGGAAAACTATTAAAGATAAAATCTTTCACTAGATGGGTAGTCTTAAGGAATATACCTTGCCTCATGTTGCCACTGCAGCAACACCAAGTTATGTGGTGTGAATTGGGAGGCAGAGAGCCTGGACTAAAATTTGCATCCTTTACCACAAGGATTTTAATAGCCAAGCAAGGGCAATCAGGGTTAATTATGCAATTTATTCTTAATTTTATGTATAGTAGATTAAGTCAGACTGACATCCTAAAATTTCAAGTTTTGTTCTTCTGAACACTTTTTAGTAATCCGTGTTCTGCTATTTTTGATGAAAACTTTTTAATAAATATTTTTATAATATGGATTTTATATAAATTTTATAATATGGATTTGGAATTATAAAAAGATTTTCATACACGTCATAACTGGTACAACATTCCTTCAGGGGCAGAAAGCCCAAGCTGAAGCCACTTCTTGCCTTTTGGAAGTCTTGGCTGCTTAGAAAGAGGCTTTTCCAGAATCAGCCTACAAAAGTTGGTATACCTGTGGTTCAAGTGGACCAACCTGTGTTTCAACATAGCTCTGGAATCTGTCAGCATCCCCCAGGTGGTACTGGTTTTGGTGCATAACTAAGAGGTTCATGGAAAGCAGCAGAAGCTTGGCACCAAGTAGCAGGTGAGGAGTTCCTGCAAGGGAAGGTGAAGCTTATAGCTGCAGAGGTGAACTCAGAGTACTGCTGGAGATGCCAGAACCATGGAATGCATGCTGAGGACAGCTGCGAATGGAGATTTCACCTGGTTTAGAGGAACTCTGCTTTTACAACTTTGAGCTATAAACAGGCATTGGGATTGTCTGGAATCTTCGAGCCACTGTAACTATGTGATGAGCAACAGAAGATGGACATTGAAGTACAGGATGTGGTATTTGATTTTCTGGACTTGGTTCTAATTTGATATTTTATTATTGTGTCAATATACTTCCATTTTAATGTTTTATATGTGCTGAAGTGTTTAATTTGTGGGTTAGGTAAATCTTAGGGTTAAGATTTTAAAATGTTGGAATTTATCTTTTAATGATAGAACATTTTAAAGTTGGTCTAAGAATATGTTAGAGTTTCAGAATTAATAAAATTAAACATATTTATAAGATAAATTTAACATCTATGGGGACAAGGATTAAAGGTTATATACTCTTATGTCAAGTTGACAAGGGATGGAGTGTCATAGTTAGGTGCAGGTGTCAACTTGATGGTTGAGGGTTCAAGCTCTGTGCACATTTGTGGATAATTAGTAGTTGAGTCAAGTCCAGAGCAAACCTGCAGGAGATTGTCTAGTTGATGGGGAAGGCCCAAACCATGGTGGGTGGAACTAGGCACTGACAGGTGAATAAAATACAGAAAGCTGGTTGAGGAAGTTAGCATTCTTGTGTGTACTTGGCCAGACATGCTGGTCTGGCAAGTAAGGATTGTCCCTTTCTCACTTTTATGTGGAATTATGTGTCCAGTTCCCCCAGTCCTGGTGTTGATATGAGCTCTCTGTCATGCTAGACTAAGAACTGTAACCATACTATCATTAAAAGAATAAATCTCTCATTCCCTTAAACCATCTGATTTTATCAGCAACAATGCAGATGAACTGCTATGCATATTTAAATTACTGTCCTCTAAAAAAGTTTATCATTAAAACTACCCACAAAGTCTTTCATTCTTCAGGTTTGGTTATAGAATCATGGTTTCTTCTGAGGAAGAGTTGAGCACAGACCTAGCTTAGTGGTGCAATTCACCATTCAGTCTTTTAATAAATCTTTCAGGTGATTTGATGCAAAGTAATGTTTGGGATTCACTTATAGTTTCGGTAGGCTGTGTTTCAGACCGTTGGCCTAAATAGCCCACTATGAAGACTTTGGCTCTCATTTTAAGTGACATGAGAGTCATAGCAGATTTTGGAGCTGAGGAGTGACATTACCTCATTAGTTTGAAGACAATGAAGTCTTCCATTTTTTCCCAAACCTTGGCAAATCAGCATGCACCATCCTTTCTATTTCCTTCCTAATCCTCAGACTTGCCCTACCTTTTCCTTTCACAATCGTTACCATTACATTAACTCAGGAAATTATAATATCTCTCTTAAGTAATTTAGTGGCTTTTTAGTAAGCCTTCCCCATCTCATTTGCTCCCTTCTAATTCAATCCTTACAATATTTCTGAGGCAGCAACCAAGATTTGGTGAAATTATACTTTTGGTTAAGGGCATCAGTGCCTTCCATTGATCACTCTGAGTATACTAATTTCCAAACTCTTAGCATGATGTTGTGTGATCTCTCACAGTCTTCCCTTTTCTGTGGCCCCCTGCTACCTCATCTGGCCTTGCTGATCTCACACTGTCTTGGGACTTGATGTGCTCTTTATCTTCTGCTCATCCAAGGATTTCTCACTCCTGGAACGTTCATTGACATTCAAACCTGTGTTACTCGCTTTTTCTGCTCTTCCTCTTCCTCTATTGCTCTACCCTGTGCCTATTTCGTAGTTCAACTCATTATTCTCAGATTCTCCCTTTAGATTTGGAAAAGAATTTCCGTCTTGGGTATTTTATACCCACTGTTGATTTGTCCATAACACATGGTAGTTAGTCAATATACATGGAGTGAATTATGAATAGGCAGCACAAGCATACATACTACCACTGTGAGTCACTTTTATTGTTGCAGCCAGGTGACTTTCAAATATTTGTTGAATGCAGGAAAGGAGAAATGAATAAAACAAGGATATTTTGACTCTGTATTCTGATCACAGTCTATGGGTTCTCCAAAGGGACACATTGCCAGTCACTGGCCCCATATGTATGTGAATGCACAGAGCTGCTATATTGCCTTTGGTGGTGCCTATTACTATGTGTCTTCTCCAACCTCAGGTCTGGAAATGGTGGTATGAGCATCTCCTATACTTGGACACATTACCAGCTCCCAAAAGCTAAGACAGCACTGACATAAGCTGTCACTGGTTTTGGAGACAGCCAACTGTCTACATACCCAAAGAACTTTGTTTCCATTATTTAAGTTTTAATAAAGCAGAAGCTTCCACATTGAGTGGATCAGTCACCAAAAAATTTGAGACACACCAGTTCTTCTAGAAGAAACTGGTAGATTTTGCGAATTCAAAGTTCTTTAGGTATTACTAGATGGGCACATAAGACGCCTGCCATTATTGAATGAGTCCCAGGTATGAACTTCAATGTTGTGCTCCCAGGCTGCTGCGGTTCAGAGAATCTCAGGTGACATCAGACTTAGTGGACTCCTCTCCGAATCACTAGCCTGATTCTTGATACAGCAAAGCTCAATTTTTATCTTGCTCACAACAATGAGAGGATACCAGTGGGCTGTGTTCAGTGTCAGAAAAAAGAAGTTAGCCATGATTTATAGATTTAGGGTTCAGGGTTCTGAGATCAAGTAGTTCATGGTAGCCTTTCAAGATAGAGAATTGATGTAGCTTGGACAAGTTGTGATAGAATGAGTAGAGTTGTTGAGTCTTCTGGAGCGAGGGTCTTGAAACAGTCCTTAGGATGGGTGCAAGTGTTTGCCCATAGAGCAGACGCCTTGCCTTAGATATTGATCTGTAAGGATTTCCTGAAGCAAATAGCAAAGGAATATTTTTTTCCAGGTGGCTCACAGCCTTTTCTTTCTCAGGCAGTTTCCTGAAACAAAGGACTAGTTCATATTGAGTAGGCGGTCTGTATTCTTAACGAAACCATGGCAACAAAGATGGTCTTGTCCCTCTTTGTCTTTTGTTTTCACTCTTTAGCTCAGTGTCTTGGTGATCTTTAACAATAGAGTTTGAGGGGCTGGGCGCAGGGGTTGAAGTCCTTGTCTTACAAGCATGATGACATGAGTTCGGATCCCTGGAAAGGCCAAGCAGATGTGGTGACAATCTGCAATTCTGGCCTTGGAAGGTGTAGCCTGGTCAGCCCCAAATCAAAGCAACAAAGAAGTAGAACATTCCAGCATTATCCCAGTTACCCTCAGACCTCCATAGGCAACATACACTGAAGTGCAGTCTAGTACACATGCTCCCTCTCCCCATGTGTACATACACACACACAAAAAAAAAAGAGAAAAAAAGAAAGAAAAAGAACAGAGTTTGAATGGGAGAGAGAGCAGATAAAAGGCTGATGTGGGAAGTCAGTACTAGAAGAGAGAGAGCTGAGAGTGGCATTGAGCAAGTGAGACAACAGAAACATCTCTGCAGTTTATTTGGAGATGAGACTTTTTTTAGCCCATGCAACAAGCAACGCTTGGATTCCCTTCTTGAGACAATCAGCTGTGAAAACAGAACATTGTGTTTAAATTAATGCAACTGAAACTCCTGCCACCCTCTGTGTTTCTACAGCTCATGGTAGCAGAAGATCTCGTGGAGGCTGCTGGGCAGTGTGAAGCTGCTTTCTCAGACTTCTTCCCCAAGCTGAGTAGTTGTTCATGGTGGTGCTGAGTGGCGAGTAGGATGGGGTCACGATAATGTATACTGTGGTAAAACAAGGCTGCGTTCTAGCATCACATTAGCAGTGACTGATTGATAGGTCTGTGCTCAGTGCTCTCCGACGTTTTCAGTCACTAGCTTATGCAGTCACTTTCTCATCTACTTATTTAACATGGCAGAATTCACAAGATCAGTTTCCAAGATTGTAATCTTTAGTAGCCAAAGCTCTGGGATGTTATGGGATCTGTTGTGAATCCTGACCCTAGAATATTTAGGTTTTAGGGTCTTAGGTATTAGTTAGTTGTGACTCAGTATAGGTATGTTCCAGCCTCATTTTGCCCAAATTAGAAATTGATCTAATCGATAGATTCCTACTAAAATTTTGGGAAGCTATAAGGTCTCCATAAAACAGTAAACCATCCTTCTGAAGATGATGGTTTGGCAGTCAGCAGCGATCCTGCTTGTTGGAAGATGAACATAGGTTGAGTGATGGATCCGGTTAGAAGAGATGATATTGCAATTCTGATCTAGCACAGCTGATGTAGGAGAATCTAGCGTACCCAGTGTAAGACCCTATTGCTTGCCTTTAGGACAGGTTTGCTTGTGAAAAACAGTGGTGGGAATAATCAGCGGGGTTCTGTGGCGACCTCTGGTGGGTAGTCTTTTGTGGATCATGGGAGGCTGAGTGCATGGGTCTAGTTCACAGTATTTTCAGGGGAGAGTAGGAAGTGGTCAGATTCCATTTGGCTTTTGGTTCCCAGATTTACAGTTTGCTGGGCACAGTTTCATCCTTTGGCAATAGTTAATATCTTCAGTGGGAAGTAAATAATTAAGGTGAGCAAACCCGTGTAAATATTGGGCCCTGTGTGTGTTGACAGATTCTTTCCACACTTCAAAAAAATGCTCCCAGCAACTTTCCTGCCTACCATAAAACCAACTACTGTTGAAGAAAAAAATGGCTGGAGACATGAGAAATCTTCATTCTAAAGAGATTTCAAGGTAAATGACTGAACCTGGGAAGTAGTTTTTCTATAAAATGAATTATCTTAAATTCTTTCTAGTTCTAAATAACTGGCACTTCACCAAGCGTTTGATTTGTATGAGACAGTGACCATTTATTAGTTTATTGTTTTTGCTCTTGAGGTGCTGACAATATGGGAGATTGATGAAATGTCAGGTTAGCCTGTGAAATGAATGAAATTTTTAGCTGCAAAGTATCACTTATGTTCCATGTGGGGATGGACCTCAGAGGACATTGGCATGTCCAGCCAGATGTGTGTACACATGAAAGTGCCTGGAGAGCCTTTGCCCCAATACACTTTCCCAATTCTATGATGAACCCCAATTGGCTGTGTTAAATCATCTTTCCATTGTCATGTTGGGCACTATAATGTCGATTAGCTGCATCGTCTTACTTAAGAAATGAATCAGGTCATGATAGGATGACTTTTGGAGTGACTCAGGTATTGAAAAATACAATAGTCACTGAGAACATACACTTTTCTTTTGTAGGATCTAGTTGCTAATCTTGGCTATTGTATTAGTCTCTAGCCTTAGTTAATTCCTGTCCCTTTAGCTCTCAATATTCTTGAAATAAACTTCTTTTCGCTCAGGTTACTCGGGCATAGCGTGCAGGGACTGAAGGGAAGGCAAGGTCACTTCTAAGGATGATTGCCACTGAAGGAGAAGAGGTGACATTTGAGAAAGATGGGGTCAGGGATGACAGGGCAGAGTGACAGGATTTTTAGTTCAATCACTTCCCATTATTTTTAATTCTAAAATCTTGTGAGAACAGAAATCCTACTTTTTGCCCAGTGAGAAACTAGAACAGTAGTGTTGGAAAGTCTTTCAGATTCTTAGGTAGCAGAATATAAATGATTGTGAAAAGATAAGTGTAGGTAAAAAATTTGTTTTGTATGTGTGTTTATAGGGGTGTGTGTGATGTAAGTGTAATATCTCAGTGGCTCCATATTCCACAACTAACATTAACCATCACTAGTTTCTCAAGGAAGGGTAGCACTTGAATCCATATAAGCAAATGAATTATAAAAGTTATTATGCTCCACTGAATATAATTTTCCATATTTACTTTATGTGCAAAGAGTTTTATTTCTTGATAACACAATGTGGATTAAATTTTGTCTGGAGATGCAGATACTTCCTAAGTCGGTAAGAGGTAAATTTTGGCCTAGAATTTGGTCCAATTTTCACACTGAAATTTTCCTTTGGGTCGGAGAGATGGATCAGGGGTTAAGACTCTGTCTCACAAGCAGAAGGTCTTGCGTTCAGATTCCAGATCCCAGGTAAAAATGCCAGGCAGGAACTGAGGCAGCCTGCATTTCTGGCCCTGGTAGGCAGAGCCTGGAAATCCTAAAGTGAAACAAAAAAGAGGTAGAGGTAGGCAGGTTGATTCCCAAAGTCACTCTTGGCCTTCTATAGTGACACGCAATGCCCTCTACACATATACACAATAAAATGAATAACATTTTCTTTTCACTGGTAGCACAATGGAACTGTGATGAAGAGGCAGGGATTCAAAAACTGAGATATTAAGCCAATTCCATCTTCTCCCATTCTTTTCTAAATGAGTTTTCCTTTTCTATCACACTTTCTTTAAATTCCAGAGGAGAAAGGTGTATTTCTCTTCGTGTGCTTGTGGAATTAAGATGGTGCTTACTTTGATTTTTAGAGTGAATGTATTTCTGGCAAGTTTTAGGACTCAACACTGCTTGCTTTGCATGTAGTCCTCATTGACTGGGTGAATTTTTGAAACATGAGGTCAATCAAGCAGGGGGATTAAACTCAGATGGTTTTGCATAGATGACCAGTAATAGGGGTAAAACTGGCACTTTTCCATTGCTTATTTGGTTACACATTTTATAGTCATTTTTAAGGCCAAACTAGAAGAGTTGGAAAGTACTGCTAAAGTTTTAAGTGGAAAGCATTTTCAGTTGTTTTTGTAATAAATTTTGAATCCTTAAAGTGCCCATAACCAAATTCTCCTGGAATGTGATCAAGTAGGGTTTGTTTCCTCAAAGAGCTTTCAAACTGCCTTTGCAGTAGAGGCACATCTGTAGGAGATCTCTGGGAATTTCATCCTTGTCTGCTTTTGTTGTCATGAGAATGCCCATTTTGATCTTGAGAGAGATGCTGTTTTTCAGCAAGGAGTGGGGAGAAGAGCCCAGCAAGCTCTAGACTTCTGGTTAGAAACAAGGTCTCTACCTCTGACCTCAGCCATCTGGAGTTCTTCAGTTGGCGGGCTGTGGAACTTTAGAGATTTGTCTATAAAACGAAATGGAAGTAGCTCTCATCTCCAAGGATTGCTATGAGTGCTGGAAGTTATACAGTGTATAAAAATACTGAATGCTTCAAAAGGCATTAGTTATTAAAAATAATTCTTATCATTGATATGTGCCATAGAGCTTAATGTACATGTATTTTCTGCATGATCCAGACATCATCTCACATAAAGGTCATTCTGTCTGGTTAGGTCAACTGTAGATCTATTTATAGTGTAAAAATCAGAAGGGGAAAATGCAAGGAAATGAGATGATAGGGGAATTGAAAGAAAAAATGGGCTAATGGGCGTGACTCCATTTCACTTGGAGCTGACAGACACCAAGACAACAATGCCAGCAGATGTTGGGAAGAATCCAGTCTGCTGAGTTAGGGGTGCGAGGGCAACACCACCCCATGGCGCTACCTGCAGCTCTAGAGTTGTCCTGAACTCTTCTACTCTGCATGCTGCTGAGTCTCAAATGTGACTAATGTGTCAGGTACCTCAAGGTTTCTTTCATTTATATCTAGGTAGCCACGTATGACTCAGCTGAGTCCAGGGGATGATCAGACCAAGAGAAGGAAGGAAAAGACAAGAGACTTCAGCAAACATTGTGGTGGTGTGTGAGTTTGACCCTTGATATTTCTTGAGATATACAACTGAACGAGGAACAATTGTTGTGATAGCTAGACTGCAAATTGTGTGTGTGTGTGTGTGTGTGTGTGTGTGTGTGTGTGTACAGGAAATATGGGATTCCAATATTAGTTACATGGCTCATAACAAAAATGTCTTTCCATTAACATGATCATGCTCATGACTGAAGACTTAGAGGCATAACTCATAGGCAAAAGAGATTCTTTAGGTAATTGCATTTCATTTTGAGTGCACACCTGCAGCCACTCTTACCTTCAACTCAATCTGGGATGGAAGCATTATGTACATATTATGTGTAGGTACTTGATCTAGAAGAAGAGAATTAGATTAGAATTAATTCACCATAGGTTTTCTATTGTGGACTAGAATTTGTTTTCTCTATAGCAGCTATTACAGCCATCAAGATCTATTTATCTCTAGTGGTCCAATAAGTGTGTCATGAAGGTCTAATAACTTCACCCTGAAGTAAATGTATCTTTTATGAGGATCTCTGACATTTATTCTACATTTTGTGTTGGATAATTGCCCTGTCCTTTATCGTCTTAGTACTTGACAGGACTTTCATAGGATTATTGTTCACTTCTCACTGTAGAAAGTGTCACACCTGTCACCTCTTCTAGCTGGTGAATGGATTGATTTCTTGCTTCATCAATGTCCTGGCCTTGTTGGGAAGCAGAGACACAAGCCTGGGGCATGCGGGGAACCATCTGCTGGTTGTTACAGTCACCTCAAATGTGAGTCCTAAGACCATGAGAATGCCAGATTTATCCCAGAGCCTTGTAGCTTCAGCAGCACAATCTCTTGTGGATGCTCAGACACAGAAGCTGGGGGACTGGAAGTCCTTCCTGTCATACTGTGAACATGCTTCTTCTCCAAGCTCAAGATGGATGATCTACTCACCATTCTTCCAGCTTCCCTGTTCTGCTTATAGCAGATAAGATTGAAAGACGTTGAAGAAGTCTGCAGCCACAGTGTGATCAAGGACAATTCCATGAACCTCATTTTTTTATGACTTCATGGCAATCACAGGTGACACAAATGTCAACAAAACCCAAGTGACCACATGCTCAGATGGAACTGTGTTGATACAAGGACAAAATGGGAACTTACCAAAGTTCCTTAGTGTGGGAAGGATATTACAGTTCTGTGTCATCTCCATTAGTGTGAGTGGTTTGCATGTGGAAGACCCAAGTGTACAGACTGATGACCTCTGGCTGAAATGGCAAGAGAGGAGACACTTTCCTTTCTCTCCTGTGAATCCCATGTGACTCTTTCCTCCTTGTCTTTTGTGCTTCTCTCTAAACATGGTGTCATTGATGACTGTCTAAAATTCACAGCATCTAGACACATATTAACTTCCATGTATGTTTTGATCATGCCCTCAGATTAGCAGAAACTGTAATAAATATGTAGTAAGAAGACTTATTATTAGAAACTGATGTGCATAAATGAATTCTGAAGGTTTAGTTTTCCTCTGCACAAAGCAGATTAGGTCAGAATTTTAAAGATGCTACACAGTGTCTGAGACACAATCGCTTCTTCACAAATAGCATAATGAGGTTTTATTGGAGGAAGTATAGTCTGCCATCATTTCCCCCACATGTCCATATCATTAGCTTCAGTACATAGTAGGTCACTAATAATGGGAATAATCAGCAATAATGGGAAAAAGAACATTTCTTTCTCTTTACATAATAAAGCTCCAGATTGCCACACAGTCACTTAATTATGATTGCAGTCAAAAGTAAGAGTTATACTTAAACCATTCTGTATACAAGTTGCCAAGCACAGGCTCTTATGTCTTCAATCTTTCCCATAAATATCACAAAGCCTGGAAAATAAATATATAGGAAAAACTCACATACACAGAAATGTAGCCTGAATAACGCTGTTATTCGATCACCATTGATATTCATACTTGCTTTCCTCAGTTACCCCACTATACCGCCTCATTCCACCTTTTCTGATTTTTGTGCAGTCATTTAAAATTAATGCAAAATAACACTTTGTTTCATCCCTTGATATGCTTCAGAAAGTACAAGTACATTTTACATAGATACTACAGGGAGAGGGAGAGGGAGAGGGAGAGGGAGAGGGAGAGGGAGAGGGAAAATAGTACCTATTTTCTGAAAAGCACCTTGTTCACAATTGATTTAAGTAGTGAGCTAAATGAGGCCCTTCCTTCATGTTCTCCTTTCTCTCTGTTACCATGACCCCATTTGCTTTTTGCAAGTCATTGAAGTGTTGAAAAACTTTAGTCAATTCACATGTTCAAGGTTTGTCTCTCTCTGGGGATGACTCTTGCTTCCTTCTCATGTGTTCATGAGAAGCAGCTCTGACCTTTCACTATCAAGTTCTCTTTCAGAATGTGCCTAATAATTTCGTCCTGTACTGATGATCATTGTCTAAATCATATTTTTTACTGGGTTCTGAAATGGTCATTTTCCAACCTTCTTGTACCTTTTGAATTATTAAAACTGGAATTGCTGCATTTATTTGAGGACATACCTTAATGCTATGTGATTGCTCTGTTAATTCATTAAAGAAAAGCAAGAAAAAGTTCAATAATTCCTCTCTAATATTAGCTTTCATTGTAGTAGTGCATAAGAGTTCACTGGGGTGCAATAAAGTGCAAACCCTTAGGACCAAACTTTCAGTCCTTGGCAGTAGAGAAGGGCTGTATGCTGTCCCTCGAAGCTGAGCCCCAGCATAAGAATGTTCTCATCAGGAAGCAACCAATTTCCTCACCTCATATTGTAACAAATTGAACAGTTATCTCTGCTCCCATGAAAATATCCAACATTCTAATAAATGAAACTGTTTCATCGAATCAATGTTGTCTTTTGTCTTTAATGCATCAGTCCTCTCTCCCTCCATCTCTCCCTCCTTCCCTCCCTCTTTCCTTCTCTCCCTCTATCTCTCTTTCTTTTTCCCTCCCTCCTTTTTCTTCCTTCCAGGGTCTTGCTGTGTAGCACAGCTGGCCATGCCTCTGGGTTCCTCCTGCCTTGGTCTCCTGAGTGGTGTGAGCCTTGGGTTATACCAGCATTTCAGTCAGTATTTTCTTTGCAAAATTGGAAAGATTAAATAATATCCAAATGCCTAGATAAAGAGACATTAATAAACTATTAATAAAATATTTAATGACCAAACTTTCCATTTATTATTTTGAGAAACAGCCAACATTTCCCATGGGAACATAAACATGGGAATATAAACATTTCTGAATAAAAATGGTTCTAAACTGTAATGCAAATTAGCTTAATTCTGTTGTGAAAGGAAATTAATCTTTTCTTAAAAAGTATTCAGGTATACTATCATACACACATATGTAAGAAAAACATTCAATAAAGAACTAAATATAATTAAATGATAATGTGTACTGGATTGGAAAAGTACAGAAAATTCAATGCCTATTATTAAGTTCTTTTAGTCTTTTTAGTGAGACACAGAGAAAAAAAATGCTCCTGAATCAACATCGAATTGCCTATTTTACTTTTCTTAAACCAAAGTAAATAAAAACAGAAATCTCAAATCCTTTTTAAGATAGGAGCTTCTTTATCTTAAGTGAAAATCAGCACCAAGAATTTTCTGAATGATTTCCACTTTAGCCCATGTCTTTGGAGTGTCCGATTGGATGGAATTTGTGTCTAATGCCTGCATATTAACAGAGATGTTTCTTTTGCTTCCTGCTGTGTGTGATTAAGGAAGCTCAGCACCTTGCTTCATGCTCTGCATTAACCAGGGTCACAGAGTGGAGCGGCCTCGGAAAGGAGGGAGAGCACCAACAGCAGAGCGGAAAGATGGAAAAGCTCGTGTCTTTGTGACTAATATGAATTATTTCTTATCATGTACATAGACTAAGAATAGACTGTCTTATATATTTACCACCGACTCTCATAACCAACAAAACACCTCCACTAAGCAAGCAAAGTGTTGAGATGGATACAAACATAGAATGCAGTCAGTTACACATTCTATGTCTTAGCTTCTACATTGGAATTCTGCTTGGAAACCTGACTTCTGAAGAAGCCAGGGAGCTAGTGGTTAGTGTTGCTGAAGAGCAGCAGAAGTTGAAACCAGATTCCGGGTTGCTGTCTGCTTGACTGTTGTCTCTGGCTTCCTCACAGAGTCATTCCTTTTGATGTTTCTCCTGCATTGGTTGCTCCATTAAAATTGCCCCATGGATGAGTATGTAGCTCTTTGGCATGCTAGTTTTTCATGCTTTTCTCTATTGTGATGACTTCGCAGTTTTAAGATATGGAGCATTCAAGACACTTGGAGCAGATTTTAATAGTATAGTAAGAAATTTGAACAACCAGCATGTCTAGTTCTTGTAGATGAAATGATAGCAACCAAAGACAAGGCAATCAGGATCACCTGATAAGATAATGGAGTGCCCCTGGGGGCTGAGGTGGCACTTCTTTCCTTACAATTTGTCCCTATTGAGAACAGAACCCTAAATTTTCATTCTTGCGGAGAGGTGGAGCTAAAAGAGTTGGCCCGGAGTTACCTTCCCAGCCGCCTGCGTGCATGGCAGAGTGCTGGCAGGCGGGGCACCTGCTCTCATGTTTCCACTTCCCTACATGCGCTCTACTTGCACTCTCCCGTTGGCATGCCTTCTAAGCCCCTTAGACATTCTTGAGTCCACATCTGAGCTTCGGTCAGGATGTTGCCCCAGTTTAATATGACCTGTTCCAGCTGCATGCAATACATACCCATGGCTTCTGCAGACAGCTGGTTTTCTCATACTCCAAACCAATTCATTATTTGCTCAGAAACCAGATTCCTCCTCCTGTTGCCAAGCAAAGATGTTCTGAATGTCAAGCGTGTCTTAAGATCTTCCACTGTCAAATGCACAGTGCTGTGAGATGGCTAAAACAGTAGCCACACTGTGTGCCTCAGTGCAGTCCATTTATGGAAGGAGGTGTGATCTTGGACTTATTGTACATATTTTGTTTGTCTCAGTTTCTCCATCTGTAAAATGGAGACAACAGAATCTCAAGGATTAAGTAAACTATTGTACGTGGAGAGCACAGAGCACAATAAGCAGTCAATAATTAGTGAGAGCATTTTTGTTAATATTAGTTACATTATACAGAAACCAAAAATAAGAATTGACATGTAATGGTGAAGTATTAGAAGTATTACAGCTATGTCATCATTACATAGCTTAGTATATTTTAAGAACTTTTAAATGTAATTAGATGAGAAAAAGATGAGATATGTATATGTTCTTTATTGCTGAGCCATGTTGCATTAAATAAAATATTTTGCAATGACTCAAGGAAAAAGCATGGAGATAGAGAAAATATAAGTCCAGAAACAGACATGGATATATATGAAAATTTAATAATTATACTATATTATAATAAATATTATAATAAATATATTAATAAATTAAAATAATTATAGATTCATATTTTAATATATCAGATTTAATTATAGTAAAGTATTCATTTGAAGTAAAAGATAAGGTGGATCATTCAAATATATGTAGGACAACTGTTATTTTTTTTAATCTGATTCCATGTAGATCAAAATTTAAATATTAAGATACATTGGTCTGCTAAAAGGTATAAGACAACAGATAGCATTTGAAGATATCTTATGTGAGTAGTATGGCTTTCTAGCTAGAAAATTCAAAAGTTGCATAGAAAGAACATTACATTTTATTATATATAAGATGTAGACATTGATATTCTAGGAGAATCTTATTCAGGGAGTTCATTTTTATATGCACCAACTTTTTTCAAGTACACCCTTCCTTCCTTCCTCCCTCCCTCCCTCCTGTGTGTATGTGTGCACGCGTGTGTGTCTATGTGTGTGTGTAGAACCACGGACGAATTCGCGAACCACCATAGATGCCTCCACCTCCTTCAGCCCCGGGATTCACAGGCTCTGCCCTACCAGGACCAGAAGCGCAGGCCGCCCCCGCTTCCGCCTGGCGTCTATACGTGGGATCTGGGGTCCGAACTCAGGACCTTCCGCCTGCAAGGCGGAGGCTTAACCCCTGAGCCACCTCTCCAGCCCTCTCCCTTCCTTCTTTACTCGTTACTTCCTTCCTTTCTTCCTTCAAAATCATATCACTGAGCAAAAAAAAAAAAAAAAAAAAAAAAAAAAAAAAGGAAAATAGAGGCTCAAGTGGTGTATAAGAGAGGATGCTGGGGATCTTCTTCCATGGGCTTGCAGTCCAACATCACTATTACCCTGGGGTAGGAGAGAGCAGCTGCCATTAAACCACTGTATATGAGAAGCAGAGAACTCTGCACAGGCACATTTCTGTCTCCCCAGTCCCCCTTTTCTCCACTAAGAGCACAAACCAGAGAACCACAGCAGCATCTGAACACCCCACATAGATTGACTGGAAATAAATGACAACAGAGTGAACAAACTCAAGATTGCAGACACTGGCAGGTATTCCCTAGCCTTGGGAACTAGGAGTCACTCTGGATAAGTGAATATGCAGGATAGGAGAAGAACTGTAGCTGGCTTGGTAGGGAAATACTCTGGCACAACACATCACACTGAGGGCTGAGAGACTCCTAAGGAAGGGCTGAACACTCTCCATGCCTGGACAGACATTCAACTCCACTATTGCATTCCACTATTGAACTCCACTGTGACACTGCCAGGACCCATCTGGCTTAACCGGTCTGAAGCAGGGACTCAAACAACAGCTCTGTTATCATCATCAAGAGGAAGATGTCAACACCTATCCCAGCAAGAAGAGATATTGACCAGTGCTTTAAAATTTCTCACTTGTTCTCATTTTCTTTTTCCTTTTAATGCTTGCTCTTACACACACATTTCTTGATTGTTTTGCTTTTATTTTTATGATGCTCAATTAGTTCTATGACTTCTATCTTAGTTCTTGTACCATATTGTTCTCTTCCTTCTTCTCTTACCTCTAAGTCTACCCTTTTCTTCTCTGTTTTACCTCATTTTCTCTTCCCCATTCTATCCTCTTTTTACTTCTTTATTATATTTTTCTATAATTTTAGTAGCCTTTAGCCTCTGTTTACCTTAATAACATTCCATCACCTACCTTCTGTTTTATGTTTTCTATTTTTCCTCTGTTTCTCTAATACCTCTCCCTAGTTGACTTATTGGTCTTCATTTCTACCCTTAGGAACTAATATATCAGTAAATATCATAGATCTTTATTCTTTGCATACCAAAAGTGATTGAGTTAAAGGGATGCTTGATTTTGAATTATTGCGGTGTCGTCAGAGTTAGCCTTTTCACCTAGTTTGCATTTCCTTTTGTGGTTAGTATCCTAGTCTGGGAGAAGTGCTAGAGATGTACATAATTTTTTGAGCATATAGGCTGAGGGTATGTAGCAGAGTGGCTCTCTGAATCCACTAGGGAGAACTACATCTTGAACTTGTTATGACCTAATCCCATTTGAACATGGTAAATATTTCAACCAAAAGAATTTAGGTGAGAAAAGTCCAACAATAACAAGTTCTAACATGAAAGTACAAGAAACATGAGAAATTGAGGCAGTATGAGCCCTCTCAAAATACCAATCCCAAAGTAGTGTGCTGCAGTTAGATGAATTAGATTAGGTTCCAGACAAGGTTTCAGAAATAATCACAAAAGCATTTTAAAAAAATCAAAGAGAATACAAAAGTCTTAATTGAAATTCTAAGAGAGCACAAATGACTGAATAAAACAAAGAGTCATAAAGGATATGAAAGAGGAGTTCAACAGATAGAAATATCGAAAAATCAAATTGAAATTTTAGACACAAAAAGCTCAACAAGCCAAACAAATACTCTTCAGAAAAGCTTACTGTAAAATGGATTAGATGGGAGATAGAATGTCAGGACTTGAACACATGGTGTGCTTTTAGATCACTCAGACAAAGACAAAGCAACTAGAATGTATGAATAGAACATATGAGGTCTATGGGTAACCATATAAAGACCAGATCATGCACAGGAGAAGTGCAGACTAAATATTCAGTAAAAATAATGGCAGAAAATTTCCCAAATCTAAGGAAAGAGGTTGGGCCACCCAGATGCAGAAGGTACTTAGAAAGACAGACAAGAAAAGAACCCCTCTCCACACATTGAAAACAAAGAAAGAATGCTGAAATCCTCAGGAGAAAAGCATCAATTCACATCTTAAAGCAAACCGTCAGAATTATAGCAGATTTCTCAACTGGAAACTAAGAAACCCAGGAGGACATGACCCAGTTCTGAAAGACAGTAACTGAAAAGTCAGATGGCTATAACCAGCAGAGCTGTGCTTCATAATTGAAGAGGAAAGATGAATACAAGCTGAAGGAGCTTATGACAACTTAGCAAATACTATATTATATATAGTGTTTGAAATAATTCTGTACACTGAAAAGAAAGACAAATGCATCTATGATGTCACAGGAAATTAGGCAGAATAGAGCAGTAAGTCAGCAAATGAAGATGAGGCAAGTTCCAGAAACTGCAAAAATGAGAATATGACAGGAATTTATATTTAACATAAGTGTTAGTGAATGCTAAGGGCCTCAAATCTCCAACCAAAAGACATAGATTAGCATACTGAATTACAAATGAGATACATCCTCCTCTTGTCTGTAAGAAATACCCCTCCTTATAGGAAAGGAAACACAATCCAAAGATGAAAGAATGAAAAAAGCATTCCAAGCACACAGAAACAGAAAGCAAATAGTTGTAGTTATAGTTATATCTGGCAAAGTAGAATTCAAAGCAAAATTAAAGATAAAAAAGGTCACTTCCTATGAATCAGGGAACAGTCCATCAAAGGATACAACAATTATAAGCATGTATGCAGCAAAATTTAGCATACTCTGTTCACAGAACAAACACTACTAGATGTAAAGATGTAGGTTAACTACAAAACAAAATAATTATGAACACATTTAGTACCACATTCTCACCAACAGACAGGTCATGTAGACAAAAAATAAGAAAGAAACATAAGATTAAATTGCATGATGCATTGAAAGGACTTAACAGACATGCACAAAATATTCCACCCAATAAGGAAATTTAAAATTCTTAACTTTGAGTGAAAACACAGTATTTTCATAGTTAGATACAGGTGCCAATTTTATGATCTAGGGTTTGAGCTCTGGGTGCATTTGTAGAGAATTATTAGTTGAATTAAGCTCAGAGGGAACTTGTAGGAAATTGTCTAGTTGATGGGGAGGTCCCAGATCAGGGTGGGTGGGACTAGTGCCCAGGATGTCATGATTTTATCAACAACAATGCGGAGTAGCTGTAATAAGTATATTAAAACTCATGAGTCACAGTGAAATCAGTTTTAAGAAGGAAGTTTATAAATGCCTATTTAAAAAAATCAAAATGATCTAAAAATTACTTTATGAAATACCTTAAATTATAAAATATACAAACATAAGCCAAATCCAGAATGTATATGCAAAAAAAAATAAAGATCATGGCAGAATAAATGAAATGGAAATGAAAAATATGGAAAATTTGTTTTTTGGAAAGTTAAACATTGATGGTAAACCTTTAGCTCAACTTACCAAAACAGAGAGAAGACCAAGAGTAATAAAACTAGAAATGAAAAAGAGATATCACATTTACTAATAAATTTCAGAGAATCATTAGGATATACGTAGAAAAGCAATATTCCAAGAAACTGGGAATTCAAAAAGAAAATGGATGAATTCTGACAAATATCACCTAATAAAAGTAATCCAAGAGGATTAAAAACATGAAGAGTCTTATAAGAAGCAATAAGATTGAAACAATAATAACTAAATTTAAAAATGCTTGGGTCCATATAGATTCACTTCTGAAGTGAACTTTAAAGAAGAACTAACACCAATGATCCTCAAACTATTAAAAAGATAGAGATGAAAGAAGTCCTTCTTTCTGCAAAGTTGGTATTACTCTGATAAAGACATGACAAAGCAGGAAATTATAGGACAATTTCCCCAATGAACATAGATGGAAACATTTCCAATAAATGCTTGAAAACTGAATTCTAGAATACCTCAAAATTATCATTCAGCCCAATTATATTCACTTCAGAAATGCAATGGTTTAACATATGCAAATCAATAAATTTAATGTTTCTCATAAGTAGATACAAGAATGTATCCCATTTGATCATATCAATAGATATGATAAAGCCTCTGACAAAATCCAGCAGTCCTGAAGAGACTAAGAATAGGTGGAACATATGTTAAAATAAAGGGTATACATAAAAAATTCCTAGTCAACATTATATATACTAAGTCAAGGAGATGCAAAGAATTTCACTTAAAGTAGAAAGCAGATGAGAGTTCATTTTTTCCACCATTATTCAATTTAGTGTTTGATGTCTTAGCTAGAGTGAAAAGACAAGAGAAGGAAATAAAAGGAATACAATTAGAAAGAGGAAGTCTAAGCATCCTAATGTGCAGACCATGTGATCTTATACATAATCCACCCTGCAGATGCTACCTGAAAACTCTTAGAACTGCTAAACACCTTTAGTAAAGTGCCAATAGAAAATATCATTTACAAGACTCTAAAAAATATGCCTGAGAATACTCTGATCAAAAATGGGAAAGGCTCCCTTTCCCCCGGCCGCCAGCCCAGGATGTGCACAGTCCACTGAGGTCACACTGTGCCCCAGGTAAACACCTCCTGCTCACCCCTCAGCCCCAGGTAACCCACTGGTTCGAGCTCCTATCACTAGCCAGTCAGAGCAGGCACTGCTCTAGGCTGGGGAGGACCTCTAGGCAACACCCCAGGTCCCTGGGTTAATTGGGCCAGCCACCAGCACCTCTGCCCTTTCCCCCAGCCGGCCCAGAACAAGTGCAATCCAGCGAGGACACACTGTGCCCCAGTCCAGGGAGGACATACTGCTCATCAGAATTAAAGAGTCCAAAGAATACCCAAGCAAAGCTCTAGAGGACAAAGGCCACACATCTATAAATCCTATAAATTTATCCTATTACATGGGAGGGATTCTCCATATCCATCCCAAAAGATAAGTTAACCCCCTTTGATACCATCCTGTTCCTTTCAATTATTATTTATTGTAGAGTAACTTTTCCATATAGTCACTCCCAAACATGTACAACTTCAGGGACTATACCACTCACCCTCACATATCACCAAGGTACTAAATTGTAAAAGTGCACTACCACACTAATATTCACCTCCTGTCCACCCCCTGTACTGTCTAACAGCCTCATCTAGGAAATAACAATAACAATAAGCATAATCAACACCAAGGCAAACACTAGTAACAATTACCGGAGAGTAGTGACACCAACTAATTCAGTTCAGTCAAAAGCACGCAGAAATTGAAAGATGGTCTTAAGAGATAAGGCAACAATGCCCAAGTCAAAGTGCAAATCCATGAGAAACAAAACCCAAGAAAACAAATCTCCCACTGAAAGAATTAATCCCATAATGATAGACTCCAACCAGAACAAATCCACAGAAAATAGCCAAGAAAGCCTGACCCAAGACAAGGACTTTCAAAGCATGATCATTACCATGATCAATACTATGAAAGAGGAAATCTGGGAGGAGTGAAATAACTGCATCAATCACTTTGAAGAGAAATACAACAGACACTTGGAGGAGTTGAGAAAAACAGTTCAAGAAACAAAAACTGGCATAGAGCAGTTAAAATAAACTCAAGCAGAGTTTAAAACTGAACGAAAAGACAAGTTATCCTCAACCCAGAACTCAACAGAGAGTCTTATCAGCAGAATAAACGAAGCAGAAAATAGAATTTCAGATCTTGAAGACAAAGTGGGAGTATTAACCAGCTCAATGGAAGAGGTTGTTAAAGCCAAAAAAAATTTGAGAGAAATATTCAAGAGTTATGGTACACCCTGAAGAAGCCTAACATGCATATTCATGTAATACCAGAACAATTATAACAAAATACCACACCCGAGGAAATTTTTCAAATTATCATCAAGGAAAACTTTCCTCATCTAAAAAAACAGAGGCCCATCCATATACAAGAGGCATTCCACACCCCAAACAGATATGACCAAAAGAGAAACTTGCCACCGCAAATAATAGTTAAAACACTCCACATTCAAGACAAAGAAACGGTGCTGACAGCTTTAAGGGGGAAAAAAAAACAAGTCACTTTTAAAGATAAACCCATTAAAATAACAAAAGACTTCTCAATGGAAACAGTAAAAGCAAGAAGAGCTTGGAGAGACATACTTCAAGTATTGAATGAACAAAAATGTCAACCCAGGCTGATATATCCCAGCAAAACTATCTGTCATGATTGAGGAGGAAAGAAAAGTTTTTCAGCACAAAGACAACTTGAAGGCTTACATGTCTACCAAACCCAGCCTTTAAAAAATGCTAGAAAAGATACTCAAGCTTGAAGATAAGAACAAGCATATGCAGGAGGACAGAAGGGAAGTATAATACCACCAAAACCTAAAAGCCAAATAATACACTTACAAAAGCCACTAAACATAAAAAAGTGTACAGAATTAAAAGCAATTTCTCCATTATACATTAAATGTTAGTGGAATTAACTCACCAATCAAGAGGTACAGATTACAAACTTGGATTAAAAATCACAACCCATCGATCTGCTGCCTTCAGGAACTCATTTCACCCCAAAAGATAGGCACATCCTAAAAATAAAAGACTGGTCCAAAATTCTGCAAGCTAATGGAACCAGGAAACAGTCAGGGGTAGTTATTATTCTATCAGACAAAGTGGACTTCAAACTAAAAATAAATCATAAGAGACACAGATGGATACTACATTTTAGTCACAGGTACAATTCACCAGGAAGACTTCACAATACTGAACATATATGCACCCAATACAGCCCCCCCCCCACATTCATTAAGCAAACCCTACAACATCTAAAGTGAAAAATCAACCGCAAAACGATAATTCTTGGGGATTTCAATACCACCCTCTCAACATGGGATAGATGTACAGATAAAAAACTTAACAGAGACACACTTTGGAGCTTAATCAAATCCTTACTGAAATAGGACCTTACAGATCTCTATCGAACTTTTCATCCACTCACCAAAGAATACACATTTTTCTCAACAGCACACGGAACTTTCTCCAAAGTAGATCACATATTGAGCCACAAAATGAATCTCCACATATACAGTAAAGTTGAAATTCTAACCTGTGCCCTATCAGACCACCACGGCCTAGAGCTTGACATCTACAACACAATAAACAACAGAAAATACACTAACTCCTGGAAACTAAACACTATGATGCTGAATGAGAATTAGATTCAGGAAGAAATTATAAAGGAAATTCAGGATTTCCTGGAAGCTAACGATAATGAAAATACATTTTATCAAAATCTTTGGGACAATGAAAGCTGTCCTATGAGGTAAGTTCATAGCTCTTAATGCCTACATCAAAAAAAAAAAAAAAAAGAAACATCACAAATAAATAACCTAACAATGCAGCTTAAAGCTTTAGAGACACTAGAGCAATCCAATCCCAAAAGCAGTAGAAGAGAGGAGATTAGCAAAATCAGGGGAGAAATGTCCCAAACTGAGATAAGGAAAACGATACAGAGAATCAACTAGGCAAAAAGCTGGTTCTTTGAAAAAAATGAATAAGATTGATACACCCCTAGCTAAATTAACCAAAAGCAAGACCGAGAAAACCCAAATTAACAAAATCAGGAGTTATCACTACAGATACCCAAGAAATTCAGAGAATTATAATGTCTTATTTCAAAAACTTATACTCTGTGAAATGTGACAACACAAAAGAAATGGATGAATTCCTAAGTAAGCACAATTTTACCTAAATTGAATCAGGAAGTTTTGAACTATTTAAATAGTCCTATAACATATGAAGAAATTGAGGAAGTAATCTCAAATCTTCCCACCAAAAAATGTCCTGGGCCAGATGGATTCAGCACAGAGTTCTACCAGACATATAAGGATCTAATAACACCAATACTCCTTAACAAAGGAAGGAACACTATCAAATTCTTTCTATGAAGCTAATATCATCTTAATCCCAAAACCTAATAGGGATACATTTAAAAAAAAAGACTATAGGCCAATCTTTTTGATGAACATAGATGCAAAGATTCTCAACGAAGTCTGAGGAAATCAGATTCAAAAACACATCAAAAAGATGATTAAGTAGGCCTTATCCCAGGCACAAAAGGTTGGTTCAACATATACAAATCAATAAATGTAATTCACCATATAAACCAGTCCAAAATCCAAGATCACATGATACTTTCCTTTTGACAAGATCCAACAGCCCTTTATGATCAAACCCTTAGAGACTGTTGGAATGGACAGAACATTTATCAACATAATAAAAGCTATATACAACAAGCCTACAGCAAGGATTATAGTCAATGGGGAAAAACTTGAAGCATTCCTGCTTTGATCAGGAACTAGACAAGGCTGTCCTCTCTCACCACTTCTATTCAATATTGTACTTGAAGTCTTAGCTGAGGCCATAAGAGGAGAAAGGGAGATAAAAGGGATTCAAATTGGCAAGGAAGAAGTCAAGTTATCTCTATTTGCAGATGACATGATCTTATACCTGAGTGATCCCAAAAACTCCATCCGAAAACTCCTGGAACTAATACAGAAGTTCAGTAGGGTGGCAGGATACAAAATCAATATACAAAAATGACTAGCCTTCCTATATGCCCAGAATGAAAGAAGTGAAAAAGCCCGGAGGGAAACAGTCCCATTTACTATAGCCTGTTAAAAAATGAAATACCTTGGTATAAACCTAACCAAAGAAACAAGGGACCTTTACAATGAAAACTTTAAAACCCTGAAGAAAGAAATTACAGAAGACACCAGAAGGTGGAAAGACCTCCCATGTTCCTGGATTGGCAGAATCAACATCATAAAAATGACTATCCTACCAAAGGCAATATACAAATTCAATGCTATACCAATCAAAATCCCAAAGCAATTCTTTAAAGAAGTTGACCAAACAATCATATGGAGGCACAAAAGACCCAGGATAGCAAAGACAATTCTGAGTAACAAAAACACTGCTGGAGGTATCACCAAACTTTAGTCTATATTACAAATTCATAGTTATAAAAACAGCCTGGTACTGGCTCCAAAATAGACACACAGATCAATGGATAAAGGTTGAAGACCCAGATATAAGTTCACACAATTATAGTCATTTGATATTTGACAAAGGGGCCCAGAAAATCCAATGAAAAAAGAACAGCATCTTCAACAATATATCTGATAGAGCTCTATTATCCAGAGTACACAAAGAACTTAGAAGACTAAGCACCAAGGAAACAAATGGCCCAATTAAAAAATGGGCCTTGGAACTTAAAAGAAACTTTACCAAGGACGAAATTAAAATGTTTAACAAACATCTTAAATAATGCTCCACATCCTTAGCCATCAGGGAAATGCAAATCAAAACCTCCCTTAGGTATCATCTCACTCCGGTGAGGATGGCAAAATTCCACAATACAAACAACACCAAATGCTGGAGCGGATGTGGAGAGAGGAAAATTCTCCTACATTGCTGGTGAGAATGCAGGCTCATACAACCACTCTGGCGATCTGTCCGGTGATTCTTAAAGAAGTTAAAGATTGAAATGCCATTTGACCCCACTATTCCACTTTTGGGAATAACCCCCCATATAGCAAAAATACACCTCGATAGCACAAGCACGACCATGTTCATAGCAGCACTGTTTACAATAGCAAAGTCATGGAATCAACCCAAATGTCCAACAGTTGACGAGTGGATAAGGAAAATGTGGTACATTTATGCAATGGAATACTACTCAGCCATCAAAAATGATGAATTAATGCCATTTTCTTGGAAATGGATGGAATTAGAAACAATTATATTGAGTGAAGTATCCCAGACACAGAAAATTAAGTGCTGTATGTACTCCCTAATAGGTGGATCCTAGTACCAAATCCACTTAGAGACACATTCAAAGATAAATCTCTGTAATACCTACAATAATTGCAAAGATTATAAACAGGAGGGAAGGGGAAGTAGGGCACTGCCAGAAACAAGGAGAGAGGGGATCCTGCTACAGCAGAGAAGACAGGCCACCATCAAGTACTGCAGGTAAGTAATGAGACATCTGGTTAAGCTCACCAACTTTCCTTCCTGGTCACTTGCAACTGATGGGGTTTGGTCTCAACAGAAAGGCAGGGCATAAAGTCTGGCAGGTAGAAGGTAATCATCCTGCAAATGGGAGACTGACCCCCCCCCCCCTTACCACAGTCTCCTACTTTTATTCCATCTACCTTTGAATTACTTTTATAATAATATTCTATTTTAACAGCCTTTTATCTCTGGTTAGAGGTGACATCCAATACCCATCAGGATGGAGCCAAGGGCAATACAGGAATAGTAAAACTGAAAGAAGAAAAAAAGAGACTAACCATAATTCAGAACATCAGATATCTAGGAACCAGATCAGTCTAATCTCTTCCCATCCCAAAGCTCAGGGAAATTTTTGGAATGGGGGGCGGTAAGATTGTAAGAGCCTAAAGATGGGGAGGAGCAACGATAAGCAAGATACTCCACACACATTAGGGCTGAATAGGACTTTGCCTGACCTGTGCAATGACCAACATGTCATTGACCCCCCAAAGTGTAGCATGAATTACAGGCTCTAAGATTCTTAGGCAAGGGATTAATAGCCACAATAGTATTCCTATGCTAAAGGGGAACACAAAAAAGTGCTCTAGGCAATGTTACTGAGTCCTTACACCTCATCAGAGAGGAGGACCCAGAGGGAAGTTTGACATGCACACTAAAGGATGCTCCAGAAATTGAGGGCGGGGGCACTGGGAGAAAGGGAGGGAGGGGGGAAAGGAAGGGGAAAAGGGGGGAGGGAACAAGAGGATCCAGGGAGGGGTGGAAGGAGGAGGGAGGGGAATGGGATATCTATCAAGTTTGTATGAGTGGAAAAAATAAATTAAAAACATGGAAAAGTCTCTTATAGTGAAAAATTAAAAAGCCCGGAGAAAGAAATTAAAGACATTAGAGGATGGAAAGATTTCCTGTGCTCAAAGAATAGCAGAATTAATATCATGAAAATGATTACATTACCAAAAACAACCTAGAGATTTGATACTATTGCAATCAAAAGTCCTATTACTGTCTTCACAGAAATAGAAATAAATAGATGGAAATAAATAAATAGAAACTCATATGAATCAATCTGAAACATAAAAAGCAATACTGAGCCCGGCACTACACGTGACTTTACATCATACTGCAGAACTGGATTGAGAAGAGCAGCATTGTACCAGCACAAAAGCAGTTTCTCTTCATTGGAATGAACCTAGGGAATGAACCTGCCTCTGCCACCAGACATCGCAAAGATGCAAAAAAAAAAAAAAAATACATTAAAGAAAAGATAGCCTCTTCAACAAATGGGTTGGGAAAACTAGGTATACACTTGAAGAATGAAACTACATCCATGTTTTACGCTCTGGAAAAAAAATTCAAAAGTGTATCATATACTTTATTGCAAGATCTGAAGCTCTGAAGTTGTTAGAGGATAACAAACAGGAAACATTGCCAGATATGGGTTTAGATAAGAACTTTTGGAAAATGACTCTGTTGGATCAAAAAATAACACCAAAAACTGATGAATGGAATTACATGAAATTAAAAGATTTTGTAAAACAGTGGAGCCAATTAACTGATTCCAGTGACCGCATACAGAATGGATAAAAAATATTGCTTTGTGTCTAAATAAAATGTGGAAATTATTATTTTCTCCTTCTCCTTCTTGGTCAGAGGTACATCCATTCCAGTGCTATATCCAACTTTCCTTTGATTTGTTTATTCATAAGTACATTTATTCCTTCATTACCACAACTCTTGAGTATCCTCTACCAACGGAGCACTGTGCGATCAGACCCAGATCCACACAAATGCAAAATCACATCTGTCTTGTGTGAATGGTCCCGCAAAGAGACATGATACAAGGAGACTTGTCTCCATTAGCACATGCTAGGGAAAGCTTTTCTGAACTGAAAAGTGTTGTTTGAATGCAGATCTGAGAGGAAATTATATGAAGTTAGACGTATGGGACCTCCGCAAGGGACAGAGGGAAGAGCTGCCCAAGGATGGGAATGATTCAGACTGGGTCCACTTGAGACTTTTGCAAGCAGGTGAACTGTGGTGTTAGCTTTTTGGGGGGTGAAGAAGGCTGGTGCAGACGCAGCTCGGGGCAGCCATCAGCTCACTGCTACACTCATTCGTTCGCTGGCCGGTACTGAGACCCTATCTAAAATATTTCTTTCAGAAATTCCCACCTTTTCACATTTCTGTACACTCAATCTGTACCTGTTTTATCTCTTGCACCCTGTCTCTGAATTTAGCTCAGTCTTTTTTTTTTTTTTTTTTTGTCTCCAAACACTTGTTGCAAAGAACAGGACAATGTAATTGACTCATTGAAATCTGGCAGGATTTCATACTACTCAAAATATTTTCATATCATAGAACCTGAGTGACATTCTTGTCAATCACACATCCTTCTAGACCAAGCATACTGAGCTTTATTCAGCAGTAGCACACAAAACGGAGCATTGAAACTGGGCTCAATCTCTGCAAGAAAAAGAAAAATTTAGATGAGAACTACCTCCACTCTGTGACCTAGAATTTCTCCCCCTGTTGCCTTATTCCTTTTACTTTGTACATTTTAGTGGTTTCTAAGCTGGTGCAGACCATGAACTACAACTGCAACACTTTTTTTTATTTCCGCTCATACAGGCTTAACAGGTACACCGGTCCCCTCTCTCCCTCCACCCCCCGAACCCCCTGCTCCCCCCTCTCCTCCCCTCTCCCTCCCCATCCTTCAGTGCCTCCCCCTCCCATCCCGAGAGCATCCTTTAATGTGCATGCCAAATTCTCCTCTGGGTCCTCCTCTCCGATGAGGTGCAAGGACCCAGAGGCATTTCCCAGAACCCTTTCCTGTGTTCCCCTTAAGCATAGGAACACTACTGTGGCTGTCAATCCCTAGCCTCCAAGGATCCTAGTGCCTTTAGTCCATGCTAGACTTTGCGGGGTCAATAATGTGTTGAACATTGCGCAGAGCATGCTAAGTCCTATTATGATTGCTTCGGCCCTAACTTGTGTGGAGTATCTTGCATATCATTACTCTTCCCATCCTTGTGCTCTTACAATCTTACTGCCCCCTCTTCAGCAAATGTCCCTGAGCTTCAGGATGGGGAGAGATTAGGCTGGCCTAGTTTCAGGTGGTTGATATAGAGTCTCTGATGTTCGAATGGATAAGGAAAATGTGGTACATTTATACAATGGAATACTACTCAGCCATCAAAAATGATAAGTTAATGCAATTTGCCGGGAAATGGATGGAATTAGGAACAATTATATTGAGGAAAGTATCCCAGACACAGAAAATTAAGCGACATTTGTACTCCCTAACATGTGGCTCCTAGTACCAAACCCACTTAGAGACTCTCAAGGATAAATCTCTGTAATACCTATAGTAGTTGCAAAGATTATAAACAGGAGGGATGGGGAAGGAGGGCCCCACCAGAAACAAGGAGAGAGGAACCATGTTACAGCAGAGAAAATAGGCCACCATCAAGGACTGCACGTAAGTACTGAGACATCTGGTTAAGTTCACAGACTTTCCTTCCTGATCATTTGCAACTGATGGGGTATGATCTCACCAGAAGGGGAGCGCATTTAGTCTGGCAGAAAGAAAGTAACCATTTTGCAAATGGGTGATTGACCCCTCTCTTACCACAGTCTCCTACTTTTATTCCATCTAACTTGGAATATACTCTTATAACAAGACTCTAATTTAACAGGTTTTTAATCTCTGGCCAGGGGGTGACATCCAGTACCCATCAGGATGGAGCCAAGGGCATTGCAGGAGCAGCAAAACTGAAAAAAAAAAAAAAAAAAAACCAAAAACCAAACTGCAGTGCTTTTGTAAGGCTAAGGGAAGGACTTGCAAGGCCTGTGACTGTGAGATTCAGCTGTCTTTCTTCCCAACCCCCTTTCCTTCCCACATTGCAAGGTATAAAGATTCTGAGATCGTGAAATAAAAGAACGTTCTGTCTTTCTAAATAAGAGGGCCACATGTTCTCAGCCAATCAGAACGTCGTGATGAAAGTCCTTTTCAGTAAACATGGCGTGAGAACGCAGCAGCCACCTTCAGGTGGTGTCTGGATTCCGTTAGTCACCGGTGGGGTGGAAACGTGCTGGAGCTGGAAAAGCAAGAGGCCCTGCTAGAGTCACACTGCAAAATCCTGCCGGGTAATGACGCCATTTCCCTTTTATTTCTGTTTGAACTGTGATAAAGCTGGCACTTTCAAAACTCAAAAGCCAGGTTCCTGCTGCGATTTCCCAAAGTACTTCTCAAAATATCCACGCAGCAGCCTGCATTTAGAAGCTTATTCACCACGCCTGGCCGGCTTCCCAGACTTGTCAAGAGCACGCGTGGACCCCAGCGGTCAGGCAGGCACCGCGTGTGGCCTGCTTCTGTAGACTTGGGATTCCAAAGCAGCATCAAGCTGCGCTTTAGACTGACTGATGTTCCAAAAGTCAGGCACATCCTTAGCAAGATCCATCCCCGATTTCAGGATGGCTTCTCTATCTGCGAGTGAACCTTAGCTGGGGAGAAAAGGGGGAGGGGGACAGCAGCATTCTCTGCATTCTCAGCCCACCGTTCTGTCGCATCCCCGACCCTACCCTGACACTTACTGATGATCTTTCTCAGACATTACTGTCACAGCTATCCGTAGCAGATGAAATGGGCTGACCAGTAGAGCAGCCTGTTAGCTGCAGAAGAGCCATCTGAGCACCGAGGTTAGTTTCATGCAATTTTTTCATCACTTACAATAAGCCAAAGGAGTCTTTCAATCAGAACCCTGGAATACATCCTAAGGGCTGGTCGGGAATGGATGGTGTTACAGTTCAGCTAATTAATGTGCACATGGAACGCTTTCCTTTGATATACTGATAGCTTGAAGACATGCTCATTTCTCTTTTGTAAAGAACTGGTAAAAGGAAGCAAGATTTACTTTTTCCGCCATTCTTAATTTTAATCATTTCCAAATTTCTGGCACAAATTCTATTTAGTGCTATCCAGAAATCTATTCTGAATGAAGTATTACCTTCGAAAGTATACTTTCTTTGTTTACAATTTTAATGGTTATTATGAAAATGATTGTTAAGCTGTTAATAGGACTCAAGGTTTCCTTCAAATGTTTTATTTAGATGTGGAGATATTTAAATTCTCTTCAAGACTCCAACTATCTACTTTAGTTTTTAGTACCCCAAGAACTTAGATTTCTGTTCAACATCATGTGTCTTTCTACTAACATCTAACACTTACTGGGCTCTTTGGCATGGGGCAGAAAGTCAATGGATGTCATCTCACCTCTTGTTTTATCTTCTGGCAGCACTATGAATGGATCCCAGGGTCTCCGGTGTGCTAGGCAAGCTCTCTACCCTTGAGGTGGCACCCCAACCCTTAATTCACTTCTCCATCACAACTCCATGAATTTAGTTTGATAATGCACCATGTTACAAATACGCGAACTGAGGCTCAAAGATGTTGGGTAACTGGTTTGAGTTACATCTCTGTAACTGATTTGACTTCTAAGTTTGATTGTAGAACCAAAGAGATAAGTTCCCCTCCCCTAAACTTCCATCCTATGGAGCTTTTGAAATTCCATGATTCTCTCTGAATGTCTTCCTCTTTGCTCTCCCCATGCATTGGGGAGATAAGTGACTTATACTGCTTTGGGTAATAAGCACAAATTACTGACTGAGGGAGCAACTAAAATGTACCTTGCCCTCAGCAGTCACATCCCTGTGTAGTACAGTTATTTTCCACTAAAGATCAATGGTCTTTATTTTGCTAAACACCAATCAGGTTGACATTTCTGATAAGCTCCTGAGTTGTAAATGTCCTCTGGGTTAAGGTCCTATAAATACCACAAACATTGGCTAGAAGGAAGTTGAGATCCTTATGTATGTAGCAAACCTGTTCCTCACTTTTTGTGTGAAATACAGACATTGACATATCCTGCAATGAGAGTCTGCATTAGATCCAGCAAACGCAGCTCCAATGCTCCTTTGCCTTTTGGAAGAGCCTGAAAAATGTTTCTGACTAGAGAAGCAACTAATAACTCTCTCTCTCTCTCTCTCTCTCTCTCTCTCTCTCTCTCTCTGTTTTCACATACACACATGTGTATGCATGCATGTGGAGACCTAATGTTGATATCAGAAATCATCCTTGACCACTCTTTCATCTTCTTGTTGAGTCAGAATCTTTAATCAAACCCAGAGCTCACAGATAGGGTCAACCAGGCTAGGCATCTTGCTCTGGGAATTGCCAGTCTTTACCTCTGAGGCTAGAATAGCTGTGGGCCACCGTACCCACTCAGCTTTAAATGTGGGACCTGGGTATTTGATCTCTAGTCTTTTGCTTGCATGGCAAAAGCCATCTCTCCAGCCCAAAGGTAGAAGTAATTGTAAAAAATATTACTTGTTGCACATTTCAGGTAGCATGAAAATCAGGCAGTGAAAGGTTTGAGGGGCAAAGAGAGAGACATTCACATAAATCCAGTGGCACTAGAGACTGGGAGGCACAAGTTAGGTATAATGAACCTGAATGTACTAAGCACCAGAAAATGATGGTGCATTTTGTCATGGGAGACAGGTGAACACTGAAGAGGTACATGCCGAAGAGGTACATGAGAGCTATTTTCACAGTGATAGCTCAGACCCAGGAGGGATGCTGAGCTGAGGAATGCTATCCCACTGTGCTTGGCAGTTCCTTGGCTGTCCACTGGCACACATGGGGACCTCTGGGAACTCCAGAAAGGAGGGAGCAGCGGAGCTACCATGCAATGCTTTCTTCAGCACACAAATTCCTTCATAGTGTCCTTTCTGAGCCAAATCTTTTTGTTTCCTGTCATTTTTAAAAATTAATTAATTAATTTTTTCCCCACTCATACAAGCTTAGTAGGCACCACAGTCCCTTCCCTCCCTCCAACCCTCCCCGGTACCCCATGCTCCCTCCCCCTTTTTCCCCTTCCTTCCATTCACCCCTCTCCTTCCCTTTCTCCCAGTGCCCTCCTCTTCTCCCCCCCCCCCAATCCCTGGAGTATCCTTTAGTGTGAAAGTCAAACTTCCCTCTGCGTCCTTCACTCTAATGAGGTGTAAAGACTCAGTAGCATTGCCTAGAGCCCTTTCTTGTGCTCCCCTTTAGTATGGGAACACTATTGTGACTGTTAATCCCTTGCTTCTAAGGATCCTAGTGCCTGTGATCCATGTTAGACTTTGGGGGGTCATTGATATGTCAGGTATTGTGCAGGTCATGCAAAAGTCCTATTATGGTTACTTTGGCCCTAACTTGTGTGAAGTATCTTGCTTGTCATTGCTGAGCCAAATCTTTTATTAAATATCTTAGTGTTGGATCTTGTATTGAGGGCTGAGGATATATGTGGATCAAAAAGGTTTTATTTTATGGTCTTTCCCTTTCCTTCAACAGAATGCTGTCTACTTAGGGAGAGTCAGCCATTAAAGAACTGTTTTGAGTCTAGCATGGTGGTGAACCCTGCAGAGAGAGAGAGAGAGAGAGAGAGAGAGAGAGAGAGAGAGAGAGAGAGACAGAGAGAGAGAGAGAGACAGAGAGAGAGACCGAGAGCGAGTCAGGAAGAGCAATGTGACTTAAGGCCAGTCTTGGCTGTACAAGAAGTTCTAGACCAGCATGGGATACTTGAGAGACTGTCTAAAATTAAAAAGAAAATACTACTAGCTTAAACTTTGAGGAAAATTAATTCAAATAATTACTAATTCAATTTTTGGAAGGGTAGCACATGATTTAAATAAAATTTAAGAAACATTGGCTAGTTTTAAATTTGTTTGATTTTTTTCAAGTTAAAATACTTTATTTTTGTTTTAATTTTCATTGTCAAATTTTAATGCATTTTAATCAGGTTTTGAAATGAAAACAATTTCTATCCTTATTCAAGAGTTTAATTTCTTTGTGAATAACTTAGACATTGCTACAGTAATGTGTTTCATACAAATGTGCTTTTATTACTTTTTTAAAACAGAAAACAGCAATAGCAAGATTATTTTTGGATAAAAATGAAATGCTTAAGTGGTTCATGGCTGGAAGGAATATTTTATGTAAATTAATTCCATTTGCCCTTGAGCAAAAAATAAAATTGAGCACAAAATTTCCCACAAGATAGTTTTAAAAAAATTTATAATGCAATTTTTGAAACCTAGTGAGTAGGTAGATTAAAAAAAATGTGTTGGCAACTTGTCTAAAAATGATTCCAGTTTTTAGCCTGGCCAGTGCAAGTTTTTTTTATTGGATTCTGAGCTTTGGACCAGTTAAAGTGTCCAAAGTAAAGGATTTGAATCATGATGCTCTGCATTGAGTAAGTATTTTCAGCTTTCAAACTGCATATTGTTCTATTGCCTCTTAAAGTGACAAGTATCTTTCAACAAGCAGAGTCTGATGCAGGGATGAGAAGGCAGGAATGCAAGCCACATATGACTAAGAGGACAACGGGCAAGAACAGGGCTACTTAGGGAAAAGAGGGTCTGTCTTTTCAGTCCCCAAGTTGGGAGACCTTAAAATCCCCGGACTCTCTGGATTTGATCTGTAAAGTGAGCAAGCTCATGGCCATCATGTTACTGACAGTGCAATAGGTGTACTTTGAAAAGTACAAAAGTAAGAAAACTAGATTAAGCTGGGAAGTTGAGTCAAGCTTGGATCAAAATGTCAAGTTTGTAAATAAAGACTGTTAAGCAGAGACTACGATTCCACTGAGGTTTTGAATGACTTAAAGTTTACATATCTTTCCCACTTGGTTTCTTCAGTGTTTCTACATAGGTGCTGCCCACAGGACTGAATGGGAGGACCCCAGAAGTAGTGGGTTGAGGCAGTGAAAAGGAGTAGGTTCCCAGCACGAAGCCTTTTCCACACTACACTTTAGGATGGGGCAGCACAATGCTGCTCTGGCCTCTCTCCACACTCCCTGGGAATAAAGCCAAGTGTGGCAGGCCTCTAGTACCGGGACCGCTCTCTCTGACTCCATAACATCTCAAAGGTGGCCAGTTCACTTACTCCGAATTTTCTTACCTTTCTTCTGCTCTGACTTGTGTCAGAAAAGGCAGAAACTCAAATCTTTTCATCCATTTTCATGGGTGGGAAAAATTTGGTAAAGAGTTTTATATTACTGAAATGGCTTACTGGAGAAAATTTCCATAAAATTCCAAGTTATCTAAAGGTTTCTCTCATATTGATCCTGCTGCGTCATCTCTGAAGTCTGTAGATTTTCCAGGTGCTTAATTGGTGGTGCTATCACAGCCTTTAAAAGTCACACTTAGGCATTCAAAAAAAACTCAAATACATTCTAGTCACTTAATCTGCAGCCAGAAAGAAATATGTCAGAAAGCTAGGTGGTCTGACATGAGAGACAGTTTTCATTTGTTTGTTTGTACAGAGGAGTGGCTTCTGATATCTTTCGTGAACTCGCCACAACATAGCACTCTAGTAATTTATATCTCTGGATGCTTCCAGTTGATGGAGGTATTTCCAAGTACCAGATATTAGATAAGGTCTCTGTGTGAAAATGTCCTTGTCAAAGATTTTGGTGTGGGAAGTTGTGGAGAACCACTTCTTAGTTATCTCTGCTGCCCTTAACATTCTCTGTAGGCTGTGCTTGCAAAACAAAGTACATTCCTTAGGAGGTGATCCTTAATCATGACCTGTTCTGTTTTTTTTTCTGGAGAGTAGTCTTAAAAAAACCAAAATCTTCCTGTATAGATCACAGAAGCAAATGTCAAATACAGTGTGTGAAGACAATGAAAATGGTTCAGGGACGATACTAAAGTGCATTTCAGAAATTTATTTCAAATACAGAAGAGACAACAATATTGCTCTAGAAATTCTAATAAGTGAGGCTTCCTGAGGTGGCGTGCGTGCTCAGAGTAACAACTTCTTCCTGACATGTAGCTTTAACATATCCAGGTCTAAGGGAAATTAACTGTAAGTCTCTGCAAAGTGCCAATCCCCAAATACAATGGTCTACCAGAGTCCTCTTTTTATTTATATTTTGATTAGCACGATTGCCACCTTGCCAAATAAACTGAAAATAAAGGCCATCATGGTCATATAACATATTGATTCTCATTTAGGAATAATTTGAACTCAGATTCATGAGCAGGAACAGGAAGTCAATAGGTTCTTTCCCTGATTCTATTGCCTTTCTTGCAAGGAATTTCCCATTCTCCCTTTTACTAGTCTCCTCATGTGCACACTGAAAGGAAATAGAAGAGAGAAAGGTTGAAAAAATAATTGGGACAGAAAAATTCAGAATAAAAAAATTTTTTTTTACAGTTTTTCTGTATGTACTGGGTTACTCTTTGTGTTGCTATGAGAGAATACCCAAAGTCAAGAAACTTAAGTGGAGAAAGGGAGATTTATTAAACTCATGGTTCCAGAGGGCAGATACAATCCTTCATGGCAGAAGAGGCTGGCTGGTGGAACCTGGAGATGGGTTAAGTCATAGCCTTCATGGAAAAAGAGACCTGTTGCATGCAAGCTCAATAGCAGACCCACAAACTCTAGCATAGCCGGGCTAACAAATGTCAAGGCCCAACCATTGTGACTACTTTCCTCCAGCAAGGAGGAAAGGTGACATGACCTTTCCAAACACAATGTGGGAGACACATGTTAAACCATGACACTAGACTTGTGATTATAAAACTAAAATGGAAGAAATGATAAGTCTGTGCCCAAAAGGTTAATCATCAGACATTTTTCAAACATTGCATTTAGAAGAAGAGCCAATCATACCAGAACTGCAAACAACATTTTTTTTTCACCAGTTAAATTATGGAAGAATTAAAGACCGATCTATTTCCCACATTATTAGCAGGGTTCTCTAATGTTTGACACTGTTTTCTGACATAGGAACTTTGTGTTCATGGCACTACCACTTCCCTTGTTACCATGAAGCTCTGAGACACTCTGTAATGTTTAGCATATTCTTTTTGCTTTGTTACAGCAGACTCTGACTGATGGTAGGCTGTAGTGTACTCCCGTCTTCTGGTTTTCAAAGGCTTGCATAACATATATCTTGAGGATTCATTATTTTAGACTGTTGCCCACCACTTGCCTATTCTCATTAGTCTTCAGCCATCTCGCTTCAAGATTTCTAGCTTTAAATCCAACTTCTCTCTATTGTTCTATCTTGTTTTCATGATGATTATGGTCTCAAGTGCTTCAACATGATTTTCTAATGTGTCTCCTGGTGGTACATCACTTCTGTCTGAGCTGCAGCTTGTACAGAGCTTTCTCCGGTCTTCTGAGACCTGTGAGCTCCATCGTGTCTTCTTTTCCATCCCTCAGCCCAGGCCTCCGATTTCCTATAGCAGTGTCATTCAGAGCACTTGGCCACAGAAGTCAGGCTGAGTGAAATTCAACCCCACAGACTTAGAGCTTGGCTTCCAGGACAGCTGTTTACCATTGCCACATCTCATGCTATTATCATTGTGACTGTGGAGTTTAAATGAGAAGACTCCCAAAGAGTGTCTTCATACCAATTCATAACAATAAAGACTTTGGATGCTTAGTATTAACCTTCTGCTTTTATGTACCTCACGACTGAAGGGCATTGCTAGAGAAAGCAGACTTAAACCTACTTTAAATTCTTGTCATTCAGTAATACAGAATGTTTCACATTTTGAGTTTACTCTTGTTTTGATCAATACTGTAAGCTTCCTCCCAACTCCTTTCCTCTCTTGTCCCTCCCTCCTTACCTGTCTCTCTTTCAATCCCACCCTGCCTGCCTTCCTCTTGTTCTCTCTTATTCCCTCTCTCTACATCTCTCTTTCCCTCTGTTCTACTTTATTTCGTGATAAAATGGATTGTAACATAAGCACAGACAAGCAAGGTTTTACATACATGCTCTGCAACCAGCTTCCCAGTTACCACATGAGCTCATGTCAGCATCTTTAAGCCTGTGTGTGCTTCACTATATAACCCGTCCCTCCTGCTACTCACTTGCGGTAAGCACCATCTGCCTTTCTCACCAAAAATTAGTTTGGGCTGATTGTAGACTTCATACACATAGGATTCTCCTGGCAAGTCCTTTTCTGCTTCTGATTTACTCTGTTCAATAGTATCGGTAAGATTCTCAGTATATTTTATGTGGTGGTATTTTTTTAATAGGTACATGGTACTCCAGTGAATGAATATAATTTATCAGTTTGATTTGGTTTTGGTCATGAATATAGTTTTCAGAGGGCTACTGTAACACTATTAAATTGTTTGATGGGCATATTTTTACTTATATCTGTTGTTGGAGAAAGTCAGCTGAGCACAAGTAAAAAGCAAGTGTGTATATTTGTTTAGTTATTGTTTTCAGCTCTTTTTTAATGGATGTAATATAATCAGACTAGTTCTTCATGCTCCTCCCTCTGTGAGTTGCCTACAATGATAGACTGGAGTCTAGAATTGGGAACCACATCGATCCATGTTCTTTTAAGTTGTTATTTTTCTTTAGGGAATTTTATCACATCCACGGAAAGGAAACTAAAACAACTAGAAATAAATTTATGACAGCTATCAGTTCACGAAACCAGTAGACGAGCAGTTTCAATGTCTAAACTTTCAAGAATGTCTCCAGGAACTGTGGAGTTGCCTGGAGAGGCCATTATTGCTTCTGTTATCCCAGAACATGGTGTGTGCTAAGGAGTTGCTCTCATCCCCTGCAGCCCTGGGAAACCATCACTGTGTGCTAAGTCAGGGAGGTTTGCGCCTTTGTGAAAACTCCTCAGACAGCCCCTAGTTCTGTGGCCTCACTTCATAGTCCTGTAACTAACAATATCTGGTAGCTCACATTCCTGAGTCTTACTGAAAGGAAAAGTTATTTCTATCATCACAAGAGTACCTTTCAGATTTTAAGTCTCTATTGTCAATCATCCATCCTCTTCGACTTTGCAAATATTTGTCATATAGAACAGAAATCTAGATAGTTCTTCCCTAGATACAGCTACAAAAAATACAAAATGCATCTAATCTTTATAAATCTCTAGCCAGTCTTCCCTATTATAAGTCTGATAGTGTTATCTTGTATTTTCTAACTTTACCTCTTTCCCATATCAAAAATTTCTCGGTATTGTTTTGTTTCTTTGCTGCATGATAAGTTAGGATGACAAGGCTGTTCTCCACAAGGATAATTCTTTTGCTTGTAACCATATCTTCCCATGTGCTCCAACCTGCATATACCACTTTATGTTGGGATAGATATGTACTCTATAAGTTGGGTATGCAAGTGAATCACTGCCATCTGCAGGTCTTGTGGCACAGTCTTTCTGAAAATTGTTCTAAATTATTCACTGGTAAGAAAATCTTCCATTCTTTGAAGTCCCTACTGGCCTTCCACCATTATGTCCTCCAAATGCAATTTGTGCAATTCATTGTCAATTTTCTATGGCTATTATGGGATTCATAGAGTGCTTCTAAACTGTCTACTTCCATCCTCAATACTGACTTGTCTGCTGAAAACTTCCCGCTCTCTTGACCACTTCCAGAAGCAGTGCCAACCATTTATGCTTGTTCCTGGCACAGCCCTCTTCCTGTGTGGTATTTCTGTTCCATTGCATTTTATCATTATTAATCACATCTGAGGGCCAGTCATTGGTGTCCTCCAGACTATGAAATCATTATCAATGAGGGAACTTGCGCTCAACTAAACTGCAGAATAGCATGGAAGATGAGGCTGCTTATGCTTTGATACATTAAAACTCATTGGCTGACAGAGTCAAGAAAGATCTACCTGTAATACAATATTACAACTATTTATGTGTGTTGCACTTTGTAAACATAAACACACATGTACATGCCTGCTAGCATTAAGTACAATGCTTCAGTCCTGTGTAGCATCATAAGCTCATTCTATTGAAAACATCTGTTGGAAGTGATCTTCCATCTTTCTCTGTTTATTAGTGACTTTTGTGCTCACAAAACAGTGTTTTTGTACATATAAGTAAATTTTGTGTCTTCTTTTAAAATTAATGTATTTATTTCATGCATGTGTACGTGTGTGTGTGCATGTGTGTGTGCGTGCGTGTGTGTGTGTATGTGTGTGTATCAGAAAACACGGTGTGTCCCTTTGGAAGACTAAGGGTGACTTCAGGAGTCATTCTGTATTTCTCCTTTTTGCTTCAATCTGGAATTTCCCAGGTTCCATCCACTAGAACCAGTAGTGCAGGCTGCTGCCACTTCCACCTGGCGCTTTTACATGGGACCTGGAATTGGAACTCAGGACCTACTGTTTGAGAGGCAGAGTCTTAACCCCTGAACCATCTCTCTAGCCCTTGTGTCTTCTTTTTAACTGAAGCATATCCAAGTTAAAAAAAACTCACTATATCTGTGCTGCATATTCCTTTATTCCATTGAAATTCACCTTTTCCCACTTCACTTGATCTATTACCCTTTCCTGGAGCACTTGTTCCTTTTGCCTTCCTCTCTTGTGTATGCATGAGTCTCTCTTTGTTCATCTTTCCTTACATTTTTGTTTTTTATTTTTCCTTTAGGAGTTTACTTTAGTTTTATTATTTCCTTGTTCAAATCTTATGTCTTTTCCCTTATCTCTTTCCTACTCTTTGTGTGTTTAGTCATATTCTGCTCTGGTCTCCAACTTCTGTTGCTATGTGCATTGATAAGTTTCTTGACCTCTCTTGGAAGCTTCATTTTGGTATTTGCATCTCCTCATGACTCGATTGTTACCTGAGTACCTCCAAAGATATTCTTTTGATCCTGAAAATACATTTATGTCTAGGAATTCCTTATTTTACTACCACATTCTCTGATACTCGTTGCTTTTTCTTCTCTTATGTACTTTCCAGTGTTTAGTCAGGGGTCATATGAGTTTTTTCTTTTTTTTTTAAAGGACTGTGGTTATGCTAAACAAGCACATTACCATTGAGCTACATTCTTAGGCCTGGATTTTACTTTTCTAATAGTTATTCCCTGTTTCATCCTTACTAGACTCTCACAGTCATCCTCACTGACTTTAACACAAAAAGGATGTACTTCTTAAGTGGTCTCCTTGATTTTTCCCAAATATGACTTTGAAAATATTTCAAATGATTTCATTATATTAATATCCAGATAAAAGTGTGACTGTAACTTGTTTAAACATTAAGTAAAAGAAGGCTTTTAACAACAGCCTTATGCAATGATACTTACTTCAAATAATAAGGTATTAAAATGGTGAAGTTCTAAAACTTATTATATTGTTCAATTGTTGGGACATCCAAGAACCTGATGTCTTTTTATTTTTTACCTTGCTTTTCTTTAGGTCGTGTATCCTAATGACCATTAAATAGTTCATTTGTATTATCAAGATTCAACAAAATAGCTTTTTCTTAGCTTTTTCTCTTTTTTCAAATATCATGAATGCTTTGCAAAATTCACTCTTAGCACAAATCTCAGTTTAACAAGCCAAGATGATGACATCTAATATGTCTATTTAGGCAAAATCGCCAAGTGCCACAATTATAATAATTGCATTAGAGAAATCAGGGTCTCTCTCTTGTGCTTGCTTCTTCTGCTCTCCAAGTTTTCTGGTCCCTCCTCCTGCCAGGCTATAATGATGACTCTCTGCCTACCCTCTCTGACATTAAGCTATTTCCTCTGTTCTAATAATTCTCTCCTACCTTATGCTAAACTATGGCTCCCTTTGTTACCAGGCCCTCAACTCTAAATAAGCTCCTATTTCTTAAGTCTCAGAAAAAAAAGGAAAAAATTAAGGTTTGTTTCCGAATTTTCATGGGATCACAGATTTATGTCAAAAAGAAAGAAAAGTCTGGCTGGTGTTGCAAAAAAAAAAAAAAGTAATAAAAAAACCCAGCAGTTTTGACTTGACATCATCTTTTCATTTTTCCTCTCTCTGTATTATTCTTTTTCCCCTTTCCCTTCCTTCTCTTTTTCCTTCTTCTTCCCCTCTCTCTCTTTCTCTCACTCTCTCTGTCTATCTCTGCCTCTTCTTTCCCTCCCCCTCTCTCATTTTGTATTCTCCCTCTCTTGAACTTGATAGCACTTCTCTGAATACATTCAGGACTGAGAGTTTCTGGCCCACAAAACTTTAGAGAGGGGATATGATCATTCAGGGTAGTTTGACCAGGCAACTGTGTGCTCAGTTATATAATTATGTACTAGTCTGCTTGTGAGGGTGCATCAGGAAGAGATTAACATTTGGATTTGTTGAAGGAGTTATTCTGGAATAATTTTTCAGAGACCAATCAAAGTGGAAGAGAAGAGTTTAATTCATCAGTCTGGAGCTGAGATCATGCTTGAAGTACTCCACCCAGGAATTCACCTTGCTATTTCATTTTATACCAAAACATGGTAGAGGTGGAGCAAATGAAGTGAGACTTTCCAGAAGCAAACACAATGGTTAATAGGATCAGCTGGGCTGATAGAACATAGGCGGACCTATGACCTTGATTCCTATCTGACAGAAATGGAGGCCCACGCCAAAGCAGTTGTACAGTGCATGCACCCGTGGGGGGTAGGGTAGTGTCTCAGGAACTCAGTCATCTCAGTTTATGCTTAGCAGTACCTCAATAGCATACATTTTTCTATCTCAGTATCAGTAAGCAAATGCTTTCCCCCAGTTAAGGTTCCATCATCTGATCCATTATGTACCTCAAAAGAATCAAAAAAGTGGGAGAGGTTAACTTACTCTGCTAGATTGTTTGAAAAGGAATGTCAGATTTCCTTGTTCTCTGCACTCCTAATTCTCAAACCTGCAAAGCAGCCTGGAATCTACATGACTGACTCTCTAGCTCTCAGACCTTCCAGCTGTACCCTTGTTCTCTTCGTTACCCAGTTTTCAGAAGTTGGATAACTGGACTTTTCAGCCTTCATTAATGCATAAAATCACTCTCTTTCTGTCCATATACATACACTCCAAGTGCTTATGTTCTCTGGAAGAAAGCAAGGGCTCAGTTTTCCTGTGACACTATTGTACACTTTTACTTATCATACTGGAAAACCCCACATTCTTACTGTTGTCAGTCATCTGAATGACTCTTTCTTTACTTTTGAAAACAAGAGGAGTAAGGAGTGTGACATGAATTTTTCTCTCAGTTTAGGATAAAGTATGCATGGGAAAAATTTACAGATAAAAAGTGCCTTTGTGACAGTGAGATAATGCTGATAGATAAATTACAAATGGTCACAGAATCGATTCCAATGAAGTAACAGGTCTGTGTCTTTGTATCTCTTAGGAAGGAAAGGGAAGATATTTTAGAGTCTGCAGGAATAAGAGCAATGTTAGTGAGTGAGCAGAGAAGGAGAAAACAGCTTTGGCAGGGTGATGGAGCTTGAGGAGAAAGTGGGAGGTGGTCAATCTTAGGAGAGAAAGACTACAGGTGTTTTGAGATCAAGCACAGTAAATATTGGGTCCAGAATTTTTTGTGATTTAGATACTCGTAGCATATATTTTCTTATCCTGCATATTTGAGAGGATATCAAGGAGCTATAATTGACAAAGCAGATTGACAGTTTCACCAAAAGCTGGAAGTCGTTCTGGAATCCCACACCATAACAGTTTTTGGAACATACTAGTCTTCTTTCAAGTCATAGAATAATGAGCTCTGGAAAGATTTTTATTTCTCACTATGCCAAGTGGCCTGGGGTGATAGTTTGGTTATATAAGAATCCAGTTAATAGGAAAAAAATTGAACTCTATCAGTGCCTGCATAAAGAAAAGAGTTCTATTAATGTCATTTCTCTCATCTTTTGCTCTGGTAACTAAGAGAAATATGTTGAGGTTAAAAGCAAACAAGCAAAAATGGCATTGCTTTCTTCCTTTACAGTGTGTCTAAGTCTTATCACTGCCTCAGAGTCATGGATTATATGGCCTTGGCATGACCTTTGGCATGTTTTTTTTTTATCACTCAGGGCTTTATTTTCTTCACAGGCAAATAATCATAAGAATATTTCCCTTGCAAGGTTATGCATGACCCAGCATCTGGAAACAAATTAATTGCAACTTTTGTCACACTATTTCTACTAATAAACATCAGAGGCCATGCTTCTAGCACTTATTTGATTAATCTCATTTAATACGTGCAGTGACTTTATGAAACGAATGATGCCAGCTCTATGTCACAGAAATGGAGACAGAATGGGTGGCAACTTTCTCAAAGGCATACAGGGTCCAGCTCAAGCTATCAAAGTAGGCACAGGATCTCCACTTAGCTTTGGGAAAATCAAAGGTCTAGGAATCATTTGGATGAACTTGACATGGAGGAACTGCAAGGTTTGCTGAGTCATGCTTTATGTATAAAGAAATGTGGAGAAGCAGAAATTCCTGTGGTGGTCAAGAAGAGAAGAATTCTAATGGAGGCCTGTTCAAACAGGGAAAGGTAGATGAGGTAACAGGCAACAGGCTTGTAGTATAATGGACGTGAAAGTGGACAAATGCTTGTCTTTGAGTGTACTGGGTAAACCAATTTATTGCCTAAAGCTAGCAAACATGGTGCATTATGGCACATATCTATGCAGGGTTTTGAGAATGACAGGACTTTTCACAGCTCAGTGTGTGCAACCCAAAAACCCAGGTTGCTAGACAATCAATCACTGTTATCAAAGACTGACTTTTGACAGTGGTTCAGCATTCATTGTCTCATGTCAGTGAAGATGAAATATGTGGTTTTTTGTGGAAGAATGCAAAGTGGAGGCAAGCTTTAGTAAGACTTACAGAAAAGTGAAATATTGAGGAAAAGTGAGAAATAAAGGAGAAAAAAAGAGAAAGTGCCAAGCAGCTGAGAGTACTAAGAGAGGAAAAAGCCATAAACTGCTTTATCTAGGAGTTTGCAGCACGATATATGGAAGAAGTTGGATAAAGACTGAGATAATCTCTACTGAGATCAACTAATTCTTTTGGCTATTAATGGGCCAAAAAATTGAGAACTTATATACTATAAATATGTCATCTTAGTCCAACCACAGAGACAATCATGCTCTGTTCATGCGCTGTTCCCAGTGAGGGGCGGCTGAAGCCCTTTTGTTAGTCTTTGACATGCTTAAGTTGTTAATCTTGACTGTCTACTAGTCCTCAGTCATTAGCTGATGTTACTACCTCAGATCTTGCAGTTTCTCACTGGGTAGTAATAGACTTTGTTCTCACATTTACATGGCCAGCTAGTAGCTTTGCCTTGGCTACTAAAAGTATCAAGATTTAGCTGCAATTTCTCTTGGCTCTTTAATATTCAGCTCCTTCTCTGTGAAGTGGTCTGTGGTGGTCTCCTAGTAGATGCTTCTTGTTAGCAGCCATCCTAGCTTACAATCGAATGTGCTATGATTGGCTGCATTTGTAACAAGAATATGTAAAAGAGCAGCATAGCATAGCATATATTACCCATGAGGGGACTCATGGAAGCTGACCAACGGGTCCACTATTACCAGTCATATTTCTCAGAATCTATTTCTTGTTAGGTCTCCTTGCCATCTCATACCCAAAGGTGAGTTCTGTGTCTCTTATCCCAGCATTTCTTACTGTGATGACTAATTTTAGTTGTCACTTTGACTGTATCTAGGATCAACTAACAGTTAAGCCATTGGAGATATCTGTAATGGATTCTCTTGGCCAAATTGTTTGAGGAAGACACATTCTAAATGTGTGCAACACCATTCAGTAGCAGTCTAAAGTAAAAAGGAAGGTCCAAGGGTGGGGGAAACTTGCTTTTTGATTGCGTCCTTCAAGTTTATTTTTTCTGTCTGCATCTTACTGCTGCCGCCATTCTCTGCTGGTGTGAGAACCAGCTTCTTCAGCCTTCTGACAACTTTCCCTCTCAACCGCAGCCTCTGCTCTCCTAGCAGCAGAGGAGAGCAGCTTACGTTCTTCATGGGCTCATTTTCTGACACTGGCCTTGCTTCTCAGAGCTAGTTCCTCTGTCAACATGAAGCTGAACCTTAGTGCCGATGATTCAGTCCTCTGTTCAAACAGATAACAGAGGACCCAGCAAGCAGATTGCCAGAAAGAATGTAGAACAGAGACCCGTGTGCATTATCCTTCTTATGACTTAAGAGGATCAAGTGAACTTCTGGTGAAGAACAGAAAAATGTGGAGGTGGAAAGAAGGGAGGAGAAAGCCAGTACAAGTGGATTGGCCCCCCATAGAAACCGTGCATGCTTTGCGGCTCGAGCCCTGTCCACGTATCTCTGACCAGCATTCTTTCTGTCCTTAGATGCTTCATGTGGATTGCAATAGTGAATCTGTTCAAGTGAGTTTTGCCCTTTTTCATCTCTATTTGGCTACATTACTGGCAATATTAAGCATGAAACTACACACTACCTACTACTGTTATGGAAACAGACTTAGAAGTCATATATTTAAGTGGAAAAAAGTACCAATTATGCACATTTATGTCTCTTTTCAGATGAAATCATGAAACACAGCCGGATTGCTTCTATGACATCATGCCTTTGATCTGATCTGAGCTGAAGCATGCAGAAAAGAAGCACTTTGTTTCCGCATTGCACTACAGTTATCTCTTCCTCTGACTAATTCCTCCATGGTGGGCTGCAGCTGCAACACCCACACACTTGCCTCTGGCCCAAAGCAGGGGCTTTGTAAATCTTTCCAGAATGAGTGAATGCAATTGTACTGTGTGTGTACCGGGGGTGAGATGCAACAGGACATATGCAGAAATACCGACCTGACTCACGCTGGTCTAGATTAATGTGCACTGTCGATCTCTCAGGATTATCTTCTCTGGGTTCACGCTTATCTCTCGATTCTACTTACAAATTTGACAATTCTTTTCTTGAAAGCTGTGCTTTATGTAGAATTATAAGTTGCTTTTGGAATATTCTTACACTAGCCAATAATGTTAGACTTGGTATTTTGAACCAGACAACACCATAGTACAGGATGGAGACTGACTCTACAAAAAGACTCTGTTTAAGAGTCAGATGAGTTATTTACCAAGCCATTGAAAGAATAACCATAATCTGTAAGGTTTCCTTTTTCTATTTCTCAAGAGAGTTGTTTGTTGTGACAAAAAATTTTAAATATTCAGGTACATCCTACGCATATGTCTGGAAAGAACTTTGGAGATTATTTATTACTATTATACCAGTACCTAGGGCTAAATTCTACTCTGATTAATAATTATGAGGCTGACACTAAGTTATCATTTAGCTAAGAAAATAAGATCTTACAAGGTTATAGTATGCACTTGACAAACTGCTACAGGATTAAGACCTACAGAGAAATTCCTCTTCCCCAAGAACTGCTCTGCTTTCTCTCCCTAAAATTACTGAAAATGGAATTCCTAAGGAGAAATCAGTTTTTGCCTAAAATGTGTCCAGAATAAGTTTTAAGAAATAGGTCTCTTTAAAAGTTGTTGTAGGTGACATAATAAATTGGCAAGTTTTCGTTTTCTCTCTGACAAGCAGTGAATTCTGAGTGGTTATTTCAGAGCCTGTAAAATTGAAACAGTCTCACACATCAGTGCTGGGAACCCAGATGCAGTAGGCTTGTGTGGTTCATTCACCTCCCAGCTCCAGACAGCTCTAGTCTGAATGTCTTAGCCGGCCTGGGCAGAGCCATGATTGGCTCTTCGTCAGCTTGAGCAACTTTTTGGCTTATCCCAAATGTGAACAGATCCTGGGCCCTAAACGTCATCTTCCTTCTTTCTTAAATCTCTGGAATTTCTCTTCTTTCAAAAAATGCTTGTCAGAGAGCAATAGTTTTGCCATCATTTTTCTTCTTTGTTTTGTTTTCCAGAGTACTGAAAATGCAAAGGGTATCTTTCAACTGAAAGATTTTGCTGTTAATTATTAAAAAGGAAAGGCAGCCTATATGTGTATCTATCTACTTATCTACAGTTATCTATCTATCTATCTATCTATCTATCTATCTATCTATCTATCTATCTATCTATCTGTCTGTCTGTCTGTCTGTCTGTCTGTCTGTCTGTCTGTCTGTCTATCATCTATCTATTAATCCATATTCTATTTATGATCTACCTATATCTGTCATTTGTTTATGTCTTTTTATCATCTATCTATCATCTGTCTAGTTTCTTTCATCTACCTATCATCTATCTTTTGAACACACATACACACACACTCACACACATATGCACACAAACCATTGAGATAAGGCATGAGACTGAGTAACTTGAAGGGTACTTGATACAAAAGAAGCATTTACACATTTCCAAAGGAAGATTGTTTATATTGTTTGACATTTGAGGCATGAAATCTGTACATATAATAATAAAACAGGATCCATCTGGTTATGGAATTTATGTTTAATAATACTTGTATAAGTTCTGTAGTTCTGTGTTATAAAAGAAAAGGATTTGTTAACATTAATTAAATCACACCCTATAAGGAGAAACTGTCTTCCTTTTCTCTTGCTATACCATGATCTCTTAGGTTAATGACTGACTTTCAGTTCCTTTTAAGTACCAGTCTCCTTTCTGATGCTAAACCTGTGTACATGATTTGTACTTCTTCCTTAAATATTTGTCCCAAATGAGTCCCTTACTTTGTGTTAGTCATAGTTTACACATCAATCTTTCAAGGAAACATTCTTATTGAGTCTATTAATAGAATATTCTTGAACAAAGACCTTTTTAAAATTATTTTTTTTCTAGTTTCACAAACATAATAAGTGGCTTTCCCTCCCTCCTTTCTTCCCCTTCTCTCCTGCCTCTTTTCTACTCCCACCCTCCCCTCCCTTTTTCAATCCATTCCTATCCTTTCCACCCTCATGTCTTCTGCTTATGTGGGCCACAAGGTCCCTTGCACTCGTCTGCTCTTGTTGGGACTCAGGCCTCTATGGCAGTTTAAGCAGTCTTTGTTGATTCATCCAGCTGGAAACCTCCCATTTCTTAACCCCCATGTGTACAACACTATCTGCATATATCCCATATCTCCAGTCCTTACTATCTTTCTATTTTCCTTGAACTTTTTATTCCCTGCCCTTAGGTTTCCCTCATTTCAGTCATCCTTACCCAAGACCTAGCATTTTCTATAACTCTCAGGGTAGATTCATATGTCCTTCTATAGGACGTAGCTTGAATGCATGGATTATCATTATTATACTATTGGAAACTTGCAGATATCAATACTTTATTTTTTAGCAGTTCTTTATTATACTTCATATATGCTTTGCTTCAAGAAGGTAATCAGTAGGTATAATATTTGTTGAGTAGATAAGTCAGTTTCATAATTGATAATTCTTGACAATTGATGGGGAACCAAGGCCTACTCAGGAGGAGCCAGGGATGAAGAGATAACAAAACAGACAATATTCAGGTCTGGGTAGATGACTCAACTATTAAAGCACTTGACACACAAGAAGGAACAGAGTTTGAATTTCTACACTCCATGTAAAATGGCATATAGGCACATTAGCCCACTTAGAATTCAACCTTAGGAGGCAAAGATTGGGGCTCCCCAGAAGAAGCTGACTAGCCAGGCTAACGCTGCAAGAAGGACTGAGTTTGATTACAGATCCCGTCTCACAAAGAATAAACTGGCTAAGGAGAATGATTCCCAACATAACCTCAGGCTTACATACAATACACACACATGTATATGCACTTACATGCATATAAAAGTCCATGCATATGGGAACATATACACACACACAACACATACAGAATAAAATAGAAAACAAAAGCAAACAATTAAATAATTAAATAAAACAGCAAAAACAGTGTCCTAAGTGACAGGAATAGAACCAATCTCCTAGAAAAAGAGACCTAGAGATTCAAGTTCAACATTTGATCATTCACTTGAAATGGTGCAATTATAGGAATTCTAAATAAAGTTAGACAGCTGATATGATGAGTCAGGATCAGTACTGTGCTCAGGGGAAGATGCTGTGTTCAGAGTTTCTTTTCTTAATTTAAAGATGGAAAAGGAAAATAATGTCACCTTTGAGTGAGAAGACATCTGGAATGGTATTAACAAAGCATTTCAGCTCTGAGCTCAACATAGGGAAGTGAAATGCAGGATTAAAGAGGCAACTGCTGCACAAATAAGTGGAGATAGAATTTCTGACTCAGACAACTTCAAGTGCTGAAGAAAGAGAGGGCAGTAACGAGAAAACAGACTTAGGATAGGAGTCCCTTGGGAGTTGGAAAAGGTAGAGAGAGAGAGAGAGAGAGAGAGAGAGAGAGAGAGAGAGAGAGACAAACCCAGGAAATCTGGAAAGCTTTTCCATTTGTAGTGTTTTGTTAATTTTTTCTTATCTGTAGTTTTTGTATAATGCAGTGGACACTTTTGAAATTGAGTGAATTCAATTTTTATCCTGTTATTTTGATATTACCTTAGACACACTTTACATATCCACTGAAAATAGCACAAAGTAAATCATTGAGAAGCCCTGAGTCTTCTATGTTTTCTTTTGATCATAGTAGTCACTTTGAACAAAAGGTATTAAAAGTTGAAAAACAGACTTCAGATGAGTGTAACCACATCATTCAGTCTTGCAGTCTTTACATTCAAAGAGTCAAGAGAGATAAAGATCTTTATTTGACATCAAGGAGTACTGATTTTCAATAGCTCACTTCACACTAATACATTTTATGCATGAGCTCATCTCTCTCTCTCTCTTTTATTAGTGCATTCTGAGGAGCTAGTAAAAATTTCTCAACACAAGTCTCATTGTATTCAATCACTCTTACATTCTGGGATGCCAGCCCCCAAATAGTAATGACTTCATAGTTGATGAATGAAGTCTTAGATGTGGTATGAAAAGGAGAGATTATTGCTAGGAGAATCAGGGAGAAGTGCAGTGGTGTTTTGAATTATGCATTCATAAACAAAAAAGTTTAACTTTATACTCTTTCCATGATTATAAATAGAAAAGTCCATCCTTTTTCTTTAAGACTGTCTTGCTATCATTCATGCTATTTGTCTATCAAAGTAGAAAAAATAAATGTAAGCCAAATAAATGCAGTGATGATTGAAAAAATATTCTATGAAAAGTATTTTTCATAAAGCAAGAAAGGTTTGGTTGTAGTTTGGCATTCAGGATAGATGGGCTGAATACTTTGTGATCTGTTAAATGTTAAAATAGAATGAGAATAGTTCTGATAAATACATTTCTTGGTGTATAATGCATGATTTTTATATGGTGTTTTAAAATTTCCTGTTGCCCTTTACTTTTATATTCAAATTGGAAAAGTTTGAGCTGAAAGCAAGGTCAAACACTTTTCTATTGAACGGATCTAAGGAAATGATGATATGGCAGTTTCAACATGTATACAAATGAGAAGACTACATGCTAAGCACTTGAGAGCCCACAGAAATATTGACTGAAAAGGAATGTAGCCAACACTAGGAAATAAAGGAAATTACCATTGAGATCATTTTGCAGTTGAGAAGGTGGCAATTCATGATAGATTTATAATATCAGTATTGTAGTCCGATAAAATCCAATAAATATATTATAAATGGTTGCATCAAAATAATAGTAATTGTAACACTTACTTATAACTATTGCTGTGAGATAGCATTCAAAATCAAATAACGTTAGGGAGAAAAAAAAATTCCTGTTGCCTAGAACAAAAGAATTCTTGTTTATACTTTCTCTTGATAACAAGATAAAGCATCTTTTCTTTTCTCCCTTTTCTTTCTTTTGCTTTTCATTTTATAGGTGGAATAGCTGAACCAAGATTGGTGTATTATTATCCTAAGTAAATACTGAAACTTCTTGGAGAACTAATCCGAGAATATCTCTTATAGTGAAGTTTTGTGGATATGTAGAGACTTAGCTGGTACCAATGCTGGTAACGTTTTTGATTAGGGTGGTTATATTGGTCAATTTTCTAGTCTAAGTGGGAGAATTAAATGCGCATGGGAATTCCCATTGTCAAGGACTAGAACTTTCTTAATTGACTGTTAGTGTTTCTGAAGAGTTTTTTTTTCACATTTTGTCAAAATTATTTAGCTGCATAAACTTGTTGCTAGAATTGCAGTGCTAGTTGGCCTTCTGCTCCAATCCACGGGTGACCCTTATAGCCTCCTTTAGGTGACACGTGTCAAGATATGTTTTAGCTGCAGCTTCATGATCTTCTTTCCTTTTCTTTTCTTTCTTTTTCCTCCCCTTTTTCCTTTCCTTTTTCTTTTGCTATCATCGATTGAGTTTTCAATATGCATGACACAGATTGAGTTCTTTCTCTCTAAACTATTGTTGTCTTCCCTAAACATTGTTGGATTAAGCAAATTCAATGTTTGTCATGTTATTTATAACTATAAAACCCAAGTCAGCTGATTCACGGTGCAGAAAGCTGTACTTTATTTCCTTTCCTGCACAATTGCTTGCACTGGAATCATTTGTCACCCTTTATATTCATTTGCATATTAGTTTCCTTATGTGCTTATTGCTATTGTAACTATCAAGTCAATATTTTGGCCAAACTTTTCCTAGAAGTTATAAATCTCTTAGGCTTTTAATCCTTTAGACAGTATGGCCTTGGCTCTATTGCTGGAGATTAGGCTCCCAAGCTGTAGTTTGTAGACTCTGACATGTGTAATTCCTCCATTTTATGTTCAGTTGCTTCAGATACTCCTTTAGTGTCTTCCATGGAATTTTCTTACTGAGTCTTACAAAGCTCCACTGCTTCTCACACTTCTGTTATGTGGACGGGGTTATCTTGGGTCCTTTTCTCTTTAGTCCTGGATTTTTTCCTCCCTCCCTCCCTCTCTCCCTCCTTTTCTTCCTCCTTCCCTCCCTTCTTCCCTTCCTTCCTTCCTTCCTTCCTTCCTTCCTTCCTTCCTTCCTTCCTTCCTTCCTTCCTTCCTTCCTTCCTTCCTTCCTTCCTTCCTTCCTTCCTTCTTTCCCTTTTACTCTCTTTCGCTTCTCTCTCTTCCTCATTCTTTCTTTTCCCATTTCCTACATCACATATATTTCCTTTCTTTTGGTTAATTCTCTCATTGTAGCTGGAAGCTTTTTCTATGAATATTTTGGGAAAGAGAGCATCTGAAATAATGCAAATTCTCTTTCCTAACATGTGGTTTTCTTGAGACGTCACAATGATGTGAAAATGTTTCCTTTGCTTGCTTGTTTTCCTTCCATGAACTTTACTGAACTCTGTGGCTGACTAGGAGGATCTAATAAATTGAAATGCATTTTATGTGAGATTTTATTTTGTTTACTGTTAACATGATCATGAAACAAAAGGGTCATATGTGTAGGATTTGTAATTACAGCACTCTACTTCTACTTACTTATTATAGTTTGTTCATCACTGTGTAGCCCTGGTAGGCCTGGGAGCACTGCTCATAGGTCAGATTAGTCTCAAGCTTAAAGTGACCTCCTGGCTTTTCCTTACCAGTGCTGGAGTCGAGACATGGATCCCACACCCAACTTCAATTTACTTTGTGGTGAAAAATAGGTCTCACATTTAGCTAACTAGAAAATTGAAGCTCATTTTTCTGGAGGCTTCACCAACTTACAGATACTACAAATTGCATAAAACATAGGCAATTTTTCCTACATTTTAAGAATATGACTTAGAGAACTAAGTGTGGAACTGAATGTCCATTCACATGTTAATAGGCAAAAGCATCCTATTTTTAATTTTTTATTCTTTGACAATTTCCATACATAAATGTGATGAATTTATGTGTTTCCATCCCTTGCTACCCTCTACCATTCACTCTTCTACCATTCACCTTCCTTTATTCCAGCTAGTCTCCCATCTCATTTTTAAGTCCTTTTGCATGTGGGACCCACTGGGTTTCTTCTGGGATGTCTATACTAGAAAGTAAGGCTACATGTTCAGCCACTAGTAGGGTTTGGCAGAAATCTCAAAGCAGGAGGAATCATGGAAAGCTTTAAGGTGTGTGTAAGGGAGGGGACACTTGGCAGGGCACATGAAGTTGGTTAATTGTTTTTTTTTCTTTTTATTTCTGCTCATACAAAACTTAACAGGTACACCAATCCCCTGCCTCCCTCCACCCCCATCCCCTTGTTTACCCCCTCCCTCCCCATCTCCCAGTGCCTCCCCCCCATCTCCGGAGCATCCTTTAATGTGCATGCCAAACTCTCCTTTGGGTCTTCCTCTCCGATGAGGTGCAAGGACCCAGCAGCATTTCCCAGAACCTTTCCTGTGTTCCCCTTAAGCATAGGAACACTACTGTGGCTGTCAATCACTACCCTCCAAGGATCCTAGCCTTTAGTCCATGCTAGACTTTGTGGGGTCAATAATGTGTTGGACATTGTGCAGGGCATGCAAAGTCCTATTATGATTGCTTCAGCCCTAACTTGTGTGGAGTATCTTGCATATCGTTGCTCCTCCCCATCTTTAGGCTCTTACAATCTTACCACCCCCTCTTCCGCAAATTTCCCTGAGATTCAGGATGGGGAGAGATTAGGCTGGCCTAGTTCCAGGTGGTTGATATAGAGTCTGTGATGTTGTGAATTATGGTTCGTTAATTTTTTTTTTCAGTTTTGCTGCTCCTGCAATGCCTTTGGCTCCATCCTGATGGATATTGGATGTCACCCCCTGGCCAGAGATAAAAACCTGTTAAATTAGAGTCTTGTTATAAGAGTATATTCAAAGGTAGATGGAATATAAGTAGGAGACCGTCATGAGGGAGGGGTCAGTCTCCCATTTGCAAAATGGTTACTTTCCATCTGCCAGACTATACGCCCTCCCCTTTTAGTGAGGTCATACCCCATCAGTTGCAAATGATCAGGAAGAAAGTCTGTGAACCTAACCAGATGTCTCAATACTTAGTGCAGTCCTTGATGGTGGCCTATTTTCTCTGCTGTAACATGGTCCCCTCTCTCCTTGTTTCTGGTGGGACCCTCCTTCCCCATCCCTCCTGTTTATAATCTTTGCAATTACTATAGGTATAACAGAGATTTATATTTGAGTGTCTCTAAGTGGGTTTGGTACTAGGATCCACCTATTAGGGAGTACATATAGCACTCAATTTCCATGTCTGGGATACTTCAATCAATATAATTGCTTCTAATTCCATCCATTTCCTGGCAAATTGCATTAATTCATCATTTTTGATGGCTGAGTAGTATTCCATTGTATAAATGTACCATATTTTCCTTATCCACTCATCACCTGTTGTACATTTGGGCTGATTCCATGACTTTGCTATTATAAACAGTGCTGCTATGAACGTGGTTGTGCTTGTGCTATTGAGGTGAATTTTTGCTGTATGGGGGGTTATTCCCAAAAGTGGAATAGCAGGGTCATATGGCATTTCAATCTTTAAGAATCTCCAGATGGCTCACCAGAGTGGTTGTATGAGCCTGCACTCCCACCAGCAATGTAGGAGAGTTCCCCTCTCTCCACATCCTCTTCAGCATTTGGTGTTGTTTGTATTGTGGATTTTTGCCATCCTGACCAGGGTGAGATGATACCTCAGAGAAGTTTTGATTTGCATTTCCCTAAAGCCTAAGGATGTGGACCATTTTTTAAGATATTTGTTAGACATTTAATTTCGTCCCTGGTAAAGTTAGTTTCTTTAAATTATTTTTTTATTATTTATTCAATTGTGCGTGTGTGTGTGTGTGTAGAACCACGGGTGAATTCGGGAACCACCATGGACCGCCTCCACCTCCTCCTTGTTTACTCTGCCCCAGGATTCACAGGCTCCGCTCCACCAGGGTCAGAAATGCAGGCCATCCCCGCTTCCACTGGGCATCTGTATCTTTTAAGATCCTAGTACCAAACCCATTTGTTAATTGGGCCATTTATTTCCTTGGTGTTTAGTTTTCTGTTCTTTGTGCACTCTGCATAATAGAGCTCTATCAGATATGTGGTTAGTGAAGATTTTCTCCCATTCTGTGGGTTGCCTTTGTGCTGGAGTTACAATGTCTTTATCAGAACAGAAGCTCTTTAATTTCAAAAGATCCCATCTGTTGAGTGATGGTTGTAGTGACTGCTATTGGATGTCCGTTTAGGAAATGTTGGCCTAGTCCAATCAGCTCAAGGGAGTTCCCTACCTTTTCAACTATAGTTTTTATAGTCTCTGGCCTTATATCGAGGTTCTTGATCCATTTGGAATTAATTCTTGTACATGGTGACAAGTAAGGGTCTAGTTTTAATCTTCTGCATGTGGAGATCCAGTTTTTGCAGCACCATTTGTTGAAGATGCTGTTCTTTTTCCATTGGATTTTGTGGGCCCCTTTGTCAAATATCAAATGGCTGTAATTGTGTGGGCTTATATCTGGGTCTTCAACCCTTATCCATTGATCTGTGTGTCTATTTTGGAGCCAGTACCAGGCTGTCTTTACAACTCTGGATTTGTAGTATAGACTACGGTTTGGTATGGTGATACCTCCAGCCGTGTTTTTGTTACTCAGGATGTTTTTTGCTATCCTGGGTCTTTTGTGCCTCCTTATGAATTTTGAGGTTGTTTGGTCAACTTCTTTAAAGAATTGCTTTGGGATTTTGATTGGTATATCATTGAATCTGTATATTGCCTTTGGTAGGATGGTCATTTTTATGATATTGATTCTGCCAATCCAGGAACATGGGAGGTCTTTCCACCTTCTGCTGTCTTCTGCAATTTTTCTTTAGGGTTTTGAAATTTTCATTATAAAGATATCTTACTTCCTTGGTTAGGTTTATACCAAGGTATTCCATTTTTTTAGTAAAAGGGATTGTTTCTCTCAGGGCTTTTTCACTACTTTCATTCTGAGCATATAGGAAGGCCACTGATTTTTGTATATTTACTTTGTATCCTGCCACCCTGCTGAACTTCTGTATTATTTCCAGGAGCTTCCTGGTGGAGTTTTTGGGATCACTCAGGTATAAGATCATGTCATCTGAAAATAGAGATAAATTGACTTCTTCCTTGCCAATTTGAATCCCTCTTATGTCCCTTTCTTGTCTTATGGCTTCAGCTAAGACTTCAAGTACAATATTGAATAGAAGTGGTGAGACTGTACAACTTGTCTAGTTCCTGATCAAAGCGGGAATGCTTCAAGTTTTTCCCCATTTGGTATAATCCTTGCTGTTGGTTTGTTGTATATAGCTTTTATTATATTGATAAAGGTTCCTTCCATTCCAACCTTTTCTAGAGTTTTGATCATAAAGGGCTGTTGGATCTTGTCAAAAGCTTTTTCTGCATATATCGAGAGGTCTTGAACTTTGGACTGGTTTATATGGTGAATTACATTTATTGATTTGTGTATGTTGAACCAACCTCGTGTGCCTGGTATAAAACCTACTTGATCCCCGTGAATTATCTTTTTGATATGTTTTTGAATCTGATTTGCTCAGAATCTTTGCATCTGTATTCATCAGAGTGATTGGCATATAGTTTTCTTTTTTAAGTGTATCTTTATTTGGTTTTGGGATTAAGATGATATTAGCTTCATAGAAGGAATTTGGTAGTGTTCCTTCCTTTGCTATTTGATGGAACAGTTTAAGGAGTATTAGTGTTATTAGCTCCTTAAATATCTGGTAGAATTCTGTGCTGAATCCATCTGGTCCAGACATTTTTTTGGTGGGAAGATTCGAGATTACTTCATTAATTTCCTCATATGTTATAGGACTATTTAAATAATTCACAACTTCCTGATTCAATTTAGGTAACTTGTGTTTATTTAAGAATTCATCCATTTCTTGGGCTGGAGAGGTGGCTCAGGGGTTAAGCCTCTGCCTTGCAGGCGGAAGGTCCTGAGTTCGGATCCCAGATCCCACGTATAGACGCCAGGTGGAAGCGGGGGCGGCCTGCGCTTCTGGTCCTGGTAGGGCGGAGCCTGTGAATCCCGGGGCAGAAGGAGGTGGAGGCGTCCATGGTGGTTCACAAATTTGTCCGTTGTTCTACACATACACAGACAGACACACACACACACATACACACACACGCGCACATACACACCCACATGCACACAGTTGAATAAATAATAATAATAAAAAAATTAAAAAAAAGAATTCATCCATTTCTTTTGTGTTGTCAAATTTCACAGAGTATAGGTTTTTAAAATATGACGTTATTATTCTCTAATTTCTTGGGTATCAGCTGTGATAACTCCATTTTCATCTAATTTTGTAATTTGGGTTTTCTCTGTCTTGCTTTTGGTTAATTTGGCTAGGGGTGTATCAATCTTACTGATTTTTTTCAAAAAACCAGCTTTTTGACTGGTTGATTTTCTGTATCATTTTCCTAATCTCGATTTTGGATATTTCTCCCCTTATTTTGCTAATCTCCTCCCTTCTCCTGCTTTTGGGATCAGATTGGTCTAGTGTCTCTAAAGCTTTAAGCTGCATTGTTTAGTTATTTATTTCTGATGTTCCATTTTTTTGATGTAGGCATTAAGAGCTATGAACTTACCTCTTAGGGTAACTTTCATTGTGTCCCAGAGATTTTGGTAAGTTGTATTTCATTATCATTTACTTTCAGGAAATCTTGAATTTCCTTTTTAATTTCTTCCTGAATCCAATTCTCCTTCAGCATCATAGTGTTAAGTTTACACGAGGTAGTGTATTTTCTGTTGTTTGTTGTGTTTTGGATGTCAAGCTTTAGGCCTTGGTGGTCTGATAGGGTACAGGCTAGAATTTCAATTTTCCTGCATATGTGGAGATTCTTTTTGTGGCCCAATATGTGATCTATTTTGGAGAAAGTTCTGTGGTTTGCTGAGAAAAATGTGTATTCTTTGGTGCATGGATGAAAAGTTTGATAGAATCTGTAAGGTCCATTTCAGTAAGGGTTTGATTAAGTTCCAAAGTGTCTCTGTTAAGCTTTTGACCTGTTGATCTATCCTATGTTGAGAAGACGGTATTGAAATCCCCAAGAATTTTCATTTTGGGGTTGATTTCTCGCTTTAGACGAGATGAGGGTTTGCTTAATGAATGTGGGGGGGCGTATTGGGTGCCTATATGTTTAATATTGTGAAGTCTTCCTGGTGAATTGTACCTGTGACTAAAATGTAGTATCCATCTGTGTTTCTTATGATTTTTTTTGGTTTGAAGTCCACTTTGTCAGATAGCATAATGGATACCCCTGCCTGTTTCCTGGTTCCATTAGCTTGCAGAATTTTGATCAGCCTTTATTTTTACGATGTGCCTATCTTTTGTGGTGTGATGGGTTTCCTGCAGGCAGCAGATTGATGGGTTGTGATTTTTAATCCAAGTTTGTAATCTGTGTCTCTTGATCAGTGAATTATTTCCATTAACATTTAATGTTATAATAGAGAAACTATTTTTAATTCCGGACATTTATTATGTTTAGTGGCTTTTGTAAGTGTATTGTTTCCCTTTTAGGTGTTGGTGGTATACTTCCCTTCTGTCTTCCTGGATATGCTTGTTTTTTTCTTCAAGCTTGAGTATTATTTCTAGCATATTTGAAGGCCTGGTTTGGTGGACACGTATCCCTTCAAGTTGTCTTTGTGCTGGAAGATTTTTCTTTCTCCCTCGATCATGATGGATAGTTTTGCAGGGTATATCAGCCTGGGTTGACATTTTTGCTCATTCAATATTTGAAGTATGTCTCTCCAAGCTCTTCTTTCTTTTACTGTTTCCATTGAGAAGTCATTTGTTATTTTAATACGTTTACTTTTAAAAATGACTTTTTTTTTTTTCCCCTTGAAGCTCTCTGCACCATTTCTTTGTCTTGAATATGGAGTGTTTTAGCGATTATTTGCTGTGGCGAGTTTCTATTTCAGTCATATCTGTTTGGTGTGTGGAATATCTCTTCTTGTGTATGGATTGGCCTCTTTTTTTAGATGAGGAAAGTTTTCCTTGATGAAATTTGAAAATTGAAAAATTTCCTCAGGTGTGGTATTTTGGGAATCTTGCTCTGGTATCCATTAACACGCATGTTAGGCTTCTTCAGGGTGTCCCATAACTCTTGAATATTTCTCTCGAGTATCTTTTTGGCTTTAACAACCTCTTCCATTGAGCTGGTTAATACTCCCAGTTTGTCTTCAAGGTCTGCAATTCTGTTTTCTGCTTCATTAGTTCTGCTGATAAGACTCTGTGGAGTTCTGGGTTGAAGATAACTTGTCTTTTAGGTCAGTTTTAAACTCTACTTGAATCTGTTTTAACTGCTCTATGCCTATTTTTGTTTCTTGAACTGTTTTTCTCAACTCTTCCAAGTGTCTGTTGTGTTCCTCTTCAAAGTGGTTGATGTGGTTTTTTAATTCTCCCTGGATTTCCTCTTTCATAGTATTGATCATGGTAATGATCATGTTTTGAAAGTCATTAGCTTGGGTCAGGCTTTCTTGGCTATTTTCCGTGTGTTTGTTTTGGTTGGAATCTATCATTATGGGGTTAATTCCTTCAGTGGGAGATTTGTTTTCTTGGGTTTTGTTTCTCATGGATTTGCACTTTGACTTGGGCATTGTTGTTTTAACTCTAAAGACCTTCTTTCAATTTCTGTGTGTTTTTCACTGAACTGAATTAGTTGGCCTGGAGCAGCTCCTGATCTGGCTGGCTGGTGGGAGGAGCCGGGATTAGTAGGTTGCTTGGGGTTTAGGGGTGAGCAGAGGGAGGTTACCTAGGTCGCAGTGTGTCCTGGCTAGAATGCGCATCCTGGCGGGTGGGGAAAGGAAGTTGGTTAATTGTTATTGGCACATCCTTTGTGATTTGTTAGGAGAGCATATTTTGCTTTCTCCAGAACTGTCACTTGAAAATTATATTAGTGTTATGCTACTGTAACTGGGTTATGAATGATCAAGATTTTATTTTAACTTATAGCTTCATTCAGTGGTCACTTGGTCCTGTTGTTCTGGGTCTATGGAAAGGGAGACCACAGTAGAAGCTTGTGATAGGTACAGCGGAACTATTCACTATGTGTCTGAGAAATCAAAAGGAGGAATTACTAAGAGAACTGAGGTTTTATATTACTTTCAAAGACTTCCCCAGTGACATAAAAACTTCCTCCCAAAAGTATTATCCTGTGGAACAAAGTCTTAATCATCTAGGTTTTATCGAGATAGTCAAGATCCAAACTATAGCAAAGTAGAGGTGAAAATTATGAAAGCTGCTGTGAATCACATCTTGGCTATTTGGGGTTAATTGCTACAAAATTTGGAATTTCACTCCTGGGCTCTTTGTTGCAGATTGTGGGTATGGATGAAACCTTTACTTTAATATTCTCCCAATCTGAGGTTAGTCCGTGGATTCATTTTTAGGCAAGGAATCAGAGATAGCAGCCATCATGAAAAAGTATAGTTTGCAAATAATATTTTACTGGTCCATGATTTTACAGGATCAAAATTTGATTTCTTTTTTTTTAACATTTTTTATTATTATTTCTGCTCATACAAACTTAATAGGTACACCACTTCCCTCCCTCCCTTCTCCTCCTCACAAACCCCCTGCTCCCCCTCCCTTCACCCCTCCCTCCCATCCCCAGAGAGTCCTTTAATGTGCATGCCAGACTCTCCTCTGGGCCCTCCTCTCCGATGACAGTACTAGGACCCAGTGGCATTTCCCTGAACTCTTTCTTGTGTTCCCCTTGAGCATAGGAACACTACTGTGGCTATCAATCCCTTGTCTCCAAGGATCTTGGTGCCTTTAGCAGATGCTAGACTTTGTGAGGTCAATAGCATGTTGGACATTGCGCAGGGCATGCAAAGTCCAATTATGATTGCTTCGGCCCTAACTTGTGTGGAGTATCTTGCAAATCATTGCTCCTCACATCCTTTTGCTCTTACAATCTTAACGCCCTGTCTTCCGCAAATTTCCCTGAGCATCAGGATGGGGAGAGATTAGTCTGGCCTAGTTCTGGGTGGTTGATATAGAGTCTCTGAAGTTCTGGATTGTGGTTTGTTGATTTTCTTTTGCAGTTTTGCTGCTCCTGCAATGCCCTTCACTCCATCCTGATGGGCATTGTATGTCACCCCCTGGCCAGAGACAAAAAGCTGTTAAACTGGAGTCTTATTATAAGAGCACATTCAAGGGTAGATGTAATAAAAGTAGGAAACCACAGTGAGGGAGGGGTCAATCACCCATTTGCAAAAAGGTTACTTATTATTTGCCAGACTATATGCCCTCCCCTTCTGGTGAGATCATACCCCCTCAGCTGTAAATGATCAGGAACGAACATCTGTGAACTTAACCAGGTGTCTCATTACTTACTTGCAGTCCTTGATGGAGGCCTATTTTCTCTGCTGTAACATGGTCCCTTCTCTCCTTGTTTCTGGTGTGGCCCTCCAACCCCATCCCGCCTGTTCATAATTCTTGGAATTACTGTTGGCATTACATAGATTTATCTTTGAGTGTCTCAAGGTGGGCTGGGTGGATTTGATACTGGGAGCCACCTATGAGGGAGTTCATATGGCGCTTAATTTTCTGGGTCTGGGATACTTCACTTAATATAATTGTTTCTAATGACATCCATTTCCTGGCAAATTTGATTTCTACTGTACAATTACTTGATCTCATTATCAACAATCCTCCTTAGCTGTGAAAAAAAACGAATCAATAATGCTTTACCTCACTAATGAAAATAAAAAATGTCTAGAACAATAGGATTGTAAAGATAAAGATCATTCTGACTTCGAAGTTAGTTTTTGTACATAACGTATATTTTTCATTTATTTGTATTTTTTCATGTATTTGCTTCTGAGAAAGGAAAAAAAATAACATTTAACTTTTGTGCTTCAAGGTACTCTGCTTTCAATTCCTACAAGAAAACTGCTGAATAAACTCAGGTATTCTATAATCCTTTAATCATTTTATTTTGACCTTATGAGAAGTGAAAAAACATTTTTAATTGCAAAAATATTTGCATTGTAAAAATATTCCATAATTGATACATTTTCATTGCATGATTTGAAAAATATGTGTATAAAGGATAAATTAAGAAATATTGAAAAAAGTTAAGAAATGTTTATAAAATGAATATTTTACTGAAGCAGACTATTCCTGACACAGTTGTTAGCAGTAATTAATAAGCAATAAACAAAACAATAAGATGTCAGCGTGCAACACAACCTTGTCAGCCTCCTGACATTGCTCTGCCCTTCATCAGTCACTCATGCCAATTAAGAGGATCAGACAGCTATTAATGTAGCTCTGCCTGTGAGACAAGTGGCATGTTATGAATACAGAAAGGTCAAGAGGCCTTATTGAGGTAAGAATATCCTGAGGGCAGAAACCCAGTGCAAGAGAGAAAATGCTCCTGCAATTATTTCCGTCTAGGCTCCTAGTTAGTTGGTCCCTTTTCTAATAATGTGTGATTCAGATTTTATGATGTTAGTGGCTCAAGGCAAGCATTGTACACAAATGCTATAATTATTGAACAGTATTTTTCAAACTGGAAGATATGCTCACTATGGTCTCTCTGAATGTTTTCATGAATATTTAGGTAGCTTATAATTATAAATAATACTGTGACCTATATCTCTAGTCTCTTCTTTAAACAATGAAGATTTAATATTTGTGCAATTTCCTTGTCATCTATATATCATTAACAGCAAGAAATAATAAACTCATTATTTCTACTATAATGTGAACAATCAATAATTAGTAATTCGAAGATATAATTCTACAGTGCATTTTTGAGACATTGTTGGGCTAATGTCTTAGATGAAACCATTTCCATTTTCAATGTGGCAAACTAACATTGAAGGAACTACATATGTTCTTGGCATTAGCCCCAAACTTGAACTTTTATAATAAATAGAGAATAATGTGTTAATTAGGACAACTGCCAATCTAGATGAATAACAGAGTTCTGGAAATAGTATGGGTAAGGGCTTGACGTTTTGTGTTAAAAAGGTGTTCCAATGCTGAGGTTTCAATTTTGGAAGTGTGAATACAGAATAATGAGAGTATGGCAGGATAAAAAGGATCATGGGATTTCCCTTAACTCTTTCACAACTCCAAATTAGCTTTTAAATATGGTCAGCAATGCTTAATGAAAGGCATTTAGAGACTAAGAAATGAATAAAGGTCACATTGCATATTATTTATTTTAAACAGAAGGTTGGTAACCAAACACTAAGTTAGAAAGTACACTGTGTTGTGAGACTCTTGCTAAAAAAGAAGCCATTTTCTCCCATTCACTCAGAAAGATGAAGCAAACTCAGTCACCCCTCCACCCTCCCACACACACAAGGAAAAGAGGAGACAAAGACTGGCAGCCATGGTCACACTAAAGAGAGTCATGATTGACAGATACCCATGCTTCAGGGCCATGAGTGTATCTATGCTACCTAAGTGACAGATGTCCCAAATCTTTAGCCTTTTACCAAGAAATTCAACTTCTGCTCTATTTCACAATTAATTTGGGAACTGTTTCTTGGCTAAAGGTTGCTACTTCTTGACTCAGCCATGATTTAGTCAGGAAATTAAAAATTAAAAATCTCTGAGGTTTCAAAGAAATGTTTGCAAACCTAAACCATCCTAAACTACCTCGAGGCCTCAGCCCTTGAGAACGAGAAGAGGTTCAGTGTGCCCAATGCCTTTGGCTTTCTTTCCAGGAATGCTCCAGGCTCCATAGTAAAGGAAGCAGAAGAAAACCTTGCTGTGTACATGAGTGACATTTTAGGAAGTCTACCATGAATAGTGTCATTACTGTGGCTGTGAGGCAACATTCAAACACAACTTAGAGCAGAAAGATGACTTTTATTTGATTTATGATTCCAGAGGGGAGACATAACCTATTATGGAGGAAAAGGCATGGCTGGCTTGGCAGAAGCTGGAGGAGGCTCAGGTCAACCCAGACATCATAGAGGCCTAGAAACCAAGATATTCTTGTGGTTAACATCCATGGATGGACCCAAAGATTTTCTCTATTCTTTCAATTTAAAATTGTATATTCTAAATCAATTATGCTCCAAGTTCAAATACAAATCTGCTTAGCAAGATACTTATAGTTCTTTTTCTCAAAATAAAACAATCACTACAATAGTTTTTAGAAACTTTTATCGCTTCTCGGCCTTTTGGCCAAGATCAAGTGTTTTTAGAAACTTTTTTTGTATCATTTTGGACTAAGGTATTTAATAACAATGAATTCTCTGGAACACAAAAGTTTTAAGTTTATTTTTCTTAGAAATCTTTCTCAAGTGTACTTCACATTATGTTGTTTCTCGAAGGAAGATATATTCATCTCAATTTCCTCTAGAAAACACTGATGATGCACTTTATTTCAAGCAGAGTCTTTGCTTTGAAGATATGGTTTACCCCCAAAGTCTGTGGGCACTGAAGGACTGTTTGTTCTCTGTGATGTCCTGTCTTTGCTCTACTACTGTGAATGTCTGCAAACTGTCTTTTGCTGTCCTCTGTGCACCTTAGACCCCTGCTGTGTTTCTGCACTTATGCTTTGTCCTTCGTAAGTGGCTTTAAGATGTGTGAAGTACAGTTTTATACTTGTCAGTACTACTTTGCAAGATGTTGGCTACACAGTAGATAAGTTCTATAAAATATTAATCATTGCCTAAAGAAAAATTTTCATGATTAAAAAGCTTAGGACATAAGCAGAGAAAGGAATTTAAACCTGCAAAAAGTACAAGTTGCCTTTTTAAGAATGTTCATAAGTTCACTTGTGTTCTAAAGCCCCAGGCATTGGAGTCGGTGTCGAACAATTTCGATCTTATCTCTGCATGATATCACTTTGGTGGAAGATTTCACTGTGCACATCATATGGTTTCAGTTGCTATATTGTGATGGGATTGTTTGCAGATATAAAGATCTTAAGCATCACCTAAATGCAATATGAGAAATGGTTTTCATACGTTGAAGTTATCACTTTCTAGAGGTAGTTCTTTGAAAGTAATGGGGAAAAAGTGGCAAATCATTGGGCACTAATTGGGGGGAAAGGTTTTTTCTTTAGAAGCAAGTGTTCAAATTTACCAGTGTTAATGCACTATCTGCATTCAAAACTCATATGGTGTAGAACAGTGACAGACTCCTTACCTTTCAGATAAGTGAAGAGATGATGCATCTTGAGATTGAGTAGAATTCAAGGCCTCAAATAAAAATTAGAAAAAGACCATATGATAAACTTTCTTTTATTTCCCTCTGAAACTGCAACTTCCTTTCCCCTTGTTCTCCTAAAGATACTTAGGATGAATGTTAAAATCAAGTGTTTTAAAATTATTCTGCCACTCTTGAAGTCATTATTATTAAGAAGTCAAAGAAGAATTTGCTCTAGTTTTTGAAAAGAGTAACTTACTATTTGGTTTTAATCTGCAATACACCTAGGCAAATTAATGACTGTCTATTATTCTTTCTTCTGTCTTATCGTTCATTGTCACTGAAAAATACACTTCCATGACTGAACCTCTATAATAAATTATTCCTGATTATTTAATTTGAGTGATGTTCAGATGTTGGTTGCAAAAACAATCTTTTTTTAACTTTTTTATTATTATTATTTCTGCTCATACAAACTTAACAGGTACACTAGTCCCCTCCCTCCCTCCATCTCTCCCCGACCCTCCTGCTCCCACTTTCCCTCTATCCTCCCTCCCCATCCTCCAGTGGCCCCCCCCCAATTCCCGGAGCACCCTTTAATGTGCATGCCAAACGCTCCACTGGGTCCTCCTCCCGATGAGGTGCAAGGACCCAGGGGCATTTCCCAGAATCCTTTCCTGTGTTCCCCTTAAGCATAGGAACACTACTGCGACTGTCAGTCCCTAGCCTCCAAGGATCCTCCTAGTGCCTTTAGTCCATGCTAGACTTTGTGGGGTCAATAATGTGTTGGACATAGCGCAGGTCATGCAAAGCCCAATTATGATTTCTTAGGCCCTAACTTGTATGGAGTATCTTGCATATCATTACTCTTCCCATCCTTGTGCTCTTACAATCTTACCGCCCCCTCTTCTGCAAATTTCCCTGAGCTTCAGGATGGGGAGAGATTAGGCTGGCCTAGTTTCAGGTGGTTGATATAGAGTTTGTTGATTTTTTTTTTTTTTTTTGGTTTTGCTGCTTCTGCAATGCCTTTGGCTCCATCCTGATGGGTATTGGATGTCACCCCCTGGCCAGAGATAAAAACCTGTTAAATTAGAATCTTGTTATAGGAGTATATTCAAAGGTAGATGGAATAAAAGTAGGAGACCACGGTGAGAGAGGGGTCAATCACTCATTTGCAAAATGGTTACTTTCTATCCGCCAAACTATATGCCCTCCCCTTCTGGTGAGATCATACCCCATCAGTTGCAAATGATGAGGAAGGAAAGTCTGTGAACTTAACCAGATGTCTCATTACTTACTTGCAGTCCTTGATGGTGGCCTATTTTCTCTGCTGTAACATGGTCCCCTCTCTCCTTGTTTCTGGTGGGGCCCTCCTTCCCCATCCCTCCTGTTTATAATCTTTACAATCACTGTAGGTATTACAGAGATTTATCTTTGAGTGCCTCTAAGTGGGTTTGGTACTAGGAGCCACGTGTTAGGGAGTACAAATGTCGCTTAATTTTCTGTGTCTGGGATACTTCACTCAATATAATTGCTTCTAATTCCATCCATTTCGGGCAAATTGCATTAATTCATCATTTTTGATGGCTGAGTAGTATTCCATTGTATAAATGTACCATATTTTCCTTATCCACTCATCATCTGTTGTACATTTGTGCTGATTCCATGACTTTGCTATTGTAAACAGTGCTGCTATGAACATGGCTGTGCTCGTGCTATCGAGGTGAATTTTTGCTGTATGGGGGGTTATTCCCAAAAGTGGAATAGCAGGGTCATATGGCATTTCAATCTTTAATTTCTTTAAGAATCTCCAGATGGCTCGCCAGAGTGGTTGTATGAGCCTGCATTCCCACCAGCAATGTAGGAGAGTTCCCCTCTCTCCAAATCCTCTCCAACACTTGGTGTTGTTTGTATTGTGGATTTTTGCCATCCTGACAGGGGTGAGATGATATCTCAGGGAGGTTTTGATTTGGATTTCCTTGATAGCTAAGGATGTGGAGCATTTTTAAAGATATTTGTTAAACATTTTGATTTCGTCCTTGATAAAGTTTCTTTTAAGTTCCAAGGTCCATTTTTTAATTGGCCCATTTGTTTCCTTGGTGTTTAATTTTCTAAGTTCTTTGTGAGCTCTATCAGATATGTGGTTAGTGAAGATTTTCTCCCATTCTGTGGGTTGCTGCAAAGACAATCTTATAAAGACCTTCGGTTGCTTGGTGCTTTTTATTGACCGATGTGGACCAATTAATTTGAATAATATTAACTTTTATATGTTTATATAAAATATTAACTTTTATATGTATATATAATCATGCTTCTAAAATATTTTGCAAATATTGCTTCATAGTAACAGAAGTTACTTTACAGTTATTTTACATGGGAGAAAAAGTCATGGTCACATTTTTCACATGGTGGAGCTAGGAATTGAACCCAAGCTGTCTGTCTAGAGAAGCTGTTCTTTATAGCCAGTAACTGTGAGAAGATGGGATTGAAACTTGGGCTGTTCCAGAAAACTCTAATCCTACACCTCCTGAGCCTTCTCACTGGTTTTCTTGAGTCAAAAAGTCACTGACAGGTAGATAAAATACATCTCAGTTAAAAAGATGCTTGTTTTTTTTAATTAATGTTTTTATTCTCAGGACTAAGAATAATGATTATCCCAAATTTTAGGAAGTGGTGAGCTTTGCTTTGGCCTTCCTTCATATTCTGTAATGCTAGGCTACAAAACTGAGTGCTTAGCATTTGTTCTACACAGACTTGCTGAATGATCTCTTTATTCTTGACATTGAGGCCCTGATCTTCAGAAGTCTTAACCACAGTTTCATGATCTGTGGCAGAAATGCCATGTATGGTGAAGCTCTACTTATTTTTATTCTGCCACATGGTCAGTTTCTCAATGTTTATTGCTTGAGTCAACAATTCATAGAAATGGTAAATTACTGGAATGAATCCCAGCCATACTGATCTATCAGGCCATGGCTATTGTATGAGAATATATTTAATATTTCCATCATATTGATTGGAACAGCTGATGGTAGCAGTGGTTGCTGAAGGAAGGGTTCTGCAGATATCTCACATCATGCTTCTAGTATGCACTTTTGATTTCCTCACAGGAAAGTGATACCATAAGGCAGCTTTGACAAAGACCTTCCATACCATCTTTAGCAACTTCAAACAGTGGCAAACTAATGGTTCCTCTATTTCCATCTGAGAAAGATTATGAATTATGACCAGCTGTTTAGTGTTGAAGGGTTCCTATATCCTTCCCTACTCCCCAACAATGCATTTTTCTAAGTGCTTTAAAAGTCCTTGCTTTCAAACAAGAGCTGCTTACATGGAAACCTTCTGCTGGACTGAAAATGATGACACAGGGCAGGGTGCCCTGTCAGTAGAGTTTCAGCCTTGCCAGCACAAGAACTTGAGTTTGCTTGAGTTTGATCCTAGAACCAAGGCCAGAAAGCCAAGCCAGTGGTTTACATGTTGTTAACACCACAGCTGGGGAACCAAGGACAGATGAATCCCTGGAGCTCATTGCTAACTAGGTGAGTTCTAGGTCTGTGAAAGACCTTGGCTCAAAATCAATTTCCATGGTGCCTTAGGAATGACAATAAAGGTTATCCTTCATTTTCTTAATAATCCATACTTTTGTAGATCTGTTTATTTGCTTTGCTAACTATTCACTGTTTCTGATGTAAACTCACATATGGACACATATGTGTCTATGTCCATATTGTCAGGGGCAGGGGGAGGGTGAGAGAGTGGGGGTGTAACTAGAGCTTTTCTTAGTATCAGCTTATGTATAAAAAGATTCGGAATGAGGAGAGCACAGCAATCATGTTTTATGACATGTCCACTATTTCCTTTGATCATCTTTCAGATCCTCTCTCTACTGATGTCTGGCTGTATTTTATGAATTTCCACACAGTCAGGGTAAGAGCAGCACAGCTTAGGTTGCATGCATTGGTTCAGCATGTGCTTCTCTCCCTGCTCCTGACCACTCATCTTTTTTCTACTACTGTGAACACTTTTTTTTTTTTCATTACCAGCTCAAGAGAGTTTTCACGAACCTTTCCTTATTAACTTGTGGCCAGGTATAATTTATCCATCTAGCCTCTGGTCTACTCATTTGGTCTAAATTTTTTTTTGCCTAATATTTTGTCATCATATGTATGTTTTTTTCTTTCTGAAGAGTATAATCTGATATTTTGTTTACTAGTTGTTCAGAAAATAACCAGATATTGATGTGCACAATTAACATTTTATTTATTCATTTGTCTGTTTACTTCCAAAGTTTTCTTCATTGGCACATGTGTCATGGCATTCAGAGGATAATATGAAGTCAGTTCTTGGGATTCACCAATATGGAGTCTGGGGACTGGACTCAGATAACCAAGTTTGAAAATAGATGCTTCTACCACACCCACCTCCATACCCTGAATCATCATGTCGGCCTGGAATTATCACCTTTGAGCATATTTCATATAAGCTATATTTAAAGATAGATCAATTATAAATGTTAAATTAGTCTTCATCCTAATCTTAGAAACTGTATTTTCTTACTCTTTTGGTGAAATTGAAATTCAGAAATATTTCCCCCACATCTCATGGCCAGCAAATGACCAAAGAGAAGATGAACATGGATGTGATTCTGCTGTGTTGGAGAATTTGTTGCACATTATGGGCTTCAAACTGCCACTTATAGAAACTCCTTAAAAACACTAGAGGTACATCACAGAAAGAGTGCAGTTTTTCAGAGTGGCCAATAATAAATTTTGGTAAAGGTTTTAAAGATGTGTTTTTATTGAGCTGCAGGTGGCAATGCAGTCTGTGACTACAGTATACAGGGAGGCACAGGCAGAAGAGTGTTGGGAGTTCAAGGCATCGTGAGACCCCCATCTTAAAAAAACCCAACCAAACAAAAGTGTGTTTATATTGCATAGCGTATTTATTACCTTGTCCTCATGACTCATGAAAGATTTGACATGTGAATGCGATGTGTGAACATCACGTACATATTCAGTTTTGAAAGAAGAAGGTGGGTGCCATGGTCACACACTGATACAACCCGGGTTTCACAAGGCAGGTGTGAGTCATCTTTTCCATGTCTGGAGTTCCTTGCTTTTCATTTTAAAATCATGGAGTTGAAGCAGTGACCTGTAATGCACTTTCAATGTTAAGGCTAATGATGATCATAATGAGGGAATCCCCAATAGAAAAAATACATGAAAGTGGTTTTGCATGCTTTACGCTGCTTTCGAACAAATTGGCAGTAGCCTTTAAATCAATATTGAACTGGAGGGCAGAATTGCAATGTGTGAATTTAAATACTTATTACTCTTAATTTTTGGGCATATGCTTGACACTTCAGGGTGGTGGAAATGGCTCTGGATACTGTAAAGCCACACAGAGCTCATATCACTCTTGTCATTATGAAACCTTCACAGATGTGCCCTGGAAGCTGGAAAAGTGAAGCAGCAAATGCCTTCCAGCTGGCATGTTTCAACGCTCTGCATCTCATCGGAGATGTGTTCAGGTTAATTTCAGTTGATGACGGATCACTCATCCAAATGTTGCTCAAGATAATACGATGCAATTTTCCCCCCTCTCCTAGTGATGAACTGAAATAGAGGGCAATTACTGAAAAAAACAAGTAACAAATGCTTCTCAATTGAAAAAAATACCATTCCAAAATGACAAAAGCAGATTATATGATCTTTAAAACGAAGAAGAAGATTCACGGTCGGGGCATAAAGAGCATAAGGCTAATTACACATATGCATGTGGTGGTGCATTCTAGTTAAGTGCTGTGGGAGTTAACACCTTCATGCCCAGTTGGTTCAGGTCATGCTATTTGCATCCTGCTGTTCATGAAATGAAGAAAAAGAAAAGGGCTGTTTGCTGTCGCTAAGCCAGATACAGACCATATGGCACCAAGGCAGCACTAAAGCAAAGACAAGTAAAGAACAGTAATGTCAAGATCTGACATCCCTGAAAGCTTGAGACAGGCAACTAGCACAAGCTCTCTTCTTCCTCTTCCTGCTCCAGTCCTGGCATTGCTCCTGGCTGCATTTCACTCGTGTGGTGGGAAGGGGAAAACAAGCACAGAGCCCAGGATAAGAAAAAATCACACGTCCTAGGATTTGAAAATCCTTTGGCTGATTTTCTTTTTTGAAAGCATAATTGCTTTCAAAAAATTACAGCATTCTATGGAAAACAAGCAAGCAAGAGGGACACTAAACTTTACATGCAGATATATCTAGACAGCAAAAGGTGATTTTTAAAAAAGTAGAAATAAAAATAAGGGAATCCTGTCACTAAGTATTAGTTCTTTGGTTGGGTTTAAGATTGATTTCACGTGAAAGTACACATGACTTGTAGTATAAACCTGATGAGGAACCTGTGGCTGCAGAGGAAATGCTTCTTTATTTTATCAAGTGTGCATGCCATTGGAGTATCATTTATCTTCATATCCATAGATGAATGCAGCTCTCAGCCCTCATCAGAGAAGCTTGTTTTTGTAGTAGACAGTAGTTATAACATACAGGGAACCACAGCTTGTCAATGTGAAGAGAATAAATAAGTAACTGTGGCATGCTTGGCTCTGCATAAGACATCTCTGTCATCCACTCTCATAGGATTTAGAGGATCATCAAACAGGAGGCAGAAAGACTGTAGGAGCCAGATGTTGGGGAGTAATACTGCCAAATAATATGCTATGACTCTCTGTGGTTACCTATATGAGATCTATACAACATCAGGCCCCTAGACATTCCATTATGTAAAGTGAGAGGGCTCAAGGGGCCACACCCCTCACCAAGGAAACACACACACACACACACACACACACACACACACACACACGCAAGAAAACCTTGGAATCTTGCTATGATTTCAAGTACCCTATGCCCAGTTTTCTGCACATTGTTCTCAATATAAATGTTGAGAAATTTGCATCTTCTATTAATCTATTGGTGTTTACTGCAAGTAATACTTAAATGTATGAAATGGGAGTCTCTAAAACTGTTCCCATTTGTGAAGATATTTTTCTTCATGGGGATAATATACATTTTAGAAAACATTCAAAGCAAGGACATGATTATTAAAGTTGATTTAATCTTTTAAAATCTCTCCATGTTTTCATACTTAAGCTCCATTACTAAAGCTAGAATATTAGTGAATCAAGAGCATGAGAAGTAAAATAGTCATCTCTCCAGGTAAGAGAACTTTAAGTTAAAAGCAGATTGAAAAATTGATCTCACAAGCTTTCACAGAAAACTAAAGCTGGCTGATTTATTGAAAAGTGTTTGATTGTAAGCTACTCAAGGTTTCAAAAACTAAAGAGATATGATCACTAAATTACACAGTAGGAATTATGATAAAATTAGCCATTGATTTTCAGAAGTCATTACTCATTCCCATTTGTATCAGAGTCTCTGGGTCACAGAGCAGCCAACTCATTTATTCCAGTGCCAATTTAGAAATGCTACTGGCAGTATGTGCCTCAGGTTTGGATCATAAAATTGAAGGTATTTTCTTCCCTGATGAGAAAGAAAGACCAGGACTCTTTAGAGACATGACTAATGCTGGGGTTGGAACATGTAACCTATAAGAGAATTGCTCAAAGGGATGGCTAACCCTGAATTGTGCACTGTGTTATAGTCTACTGATGGGGGTCACATTCGCAGTTGCGCTGGGATTCATGCAACATTTAGGATGCAGCCTGGACTGCTAGCATCCAATAATACTGGAAAAAATATGTGTATATATATTATTTACATATATGTGTACATTCATATATATATATATAAATATTTGAAAAAAACGAAGCTAAAGGAATATGTCAATACAACAGAGGAAATGAACTCTAGTTTCTGGTAGCCACAACCAAACAATTTGAGTAACTAAATACAAATATTGTAGTAGATACATAATGTGATGTCAGAAGGAAGTATTTAAAGCAAAGTAGAATTGCTTTGATGGAATGATTGGATTACTGCATAAGTGTTGCACAGATAAATTTGCACAGAAAATTCCCAGTATTTTATAGAGCATCTCTCTTGAATGCCTACCTTAAATTGTGTGTGATGTTTTTCATATTGTCTTTGGAGAGCAAGATTTAATGTAGGAGGCTTAAGAAATGTAACTTTGCAGTGATATGGCCTGACAGGCACAGTTTGGGCCCAGGAAAGATCATGCTGGCCTACACCTCTCAGTGTGGAGTGACAAAAATAGCACTTTCCCTCCCAGGTTTACCTCCTTCTGGTAGTTAGCAGCAGGCGTTAACTTGACAATTGAAGGCTTGAGCTCTGGGCACAGTCATGAGGCATTAGTAGTTGAGTTAAGACCCACACAAGTTTGCAGAAGATTGTCTAATGGATAAAGAAAGAAGGAGCTCATGGTGGGTAGCATTACCCTCTAAGCAGGTGAATAAGATGGAGGCAGCTAGCTCAGCAAATTATCATTCTGCGGAATACTTGGACATATATAGTGTCTGGCAAGTGAGGTATATCCCTGTCTCAGCAGTTCTATGCATATGGTGTGGCCAGATCTCTCAACCCCTGGTATTGCTATGGTCTTGTTAAACTGGGATAATTGAATGCCAGAATAAACCCTATGTTCCTCCTTAAGCTTGTTGGTCATGAATCTATCTGCAGAATATCATGAAGAATTTCTCTGCAGAATTTCTCTACAGAATTTATTTGCATGATATCATGCAGAATAATCACAACGTGCTCCCAAACCTGAATTTTCAGCTTAAGAAAGAAAACACGAAAGAAGCCCAAACACAGAAAGGAGTTGTAGAGGAGCACAGGGATGGGAGACCTCATGATGGACTACATACAGCATGTGCTGTGGACTGGGCTTCATAACATGAAAACAAGAAGAACATAAGGTGGACAATGAATAAAATATGAATTAAATGTCGACTTTTTTGTGAATCACTTATTTTACTCTACAGTCCTTAAAACTAAAATACTCCCAATAGTGTATGCACATTCTGCTACAGGGTTAGTTAACATGTGGTAGAATGAGGACTTATACAAGGTTTAGTGTGTGTAACATTTTACTACCATGAAAGTAAGTGCAATCTGGTTGAAAAGCAGATGGACCCTAATTTACACATACCTTAATGACAAGTCCCCTCCACTTACAAATGCAAAGCATGTAATCTAAACTGGTGACGCTGCAATATATAAAATAGCTATTATGAATGCACAGAATATATTCTATATCTTCTAGTTTACTTACCTTTTTTAAAACTTTAGTTAATAATGAGGCATCAGTATTAGTTGGTTAGTGTTGACTAAGATATAACACTAAAATAAGACAAGAGGGGAAAGTGGGAACAAGGTGTAAGTTTTTCTATAAATCTAAAACTACTAAATGGTTTTATTTTAATTTTATTTTCTCTCTCTCTCTCTCTCTCTCTCTCTCTCTCTCTCTCTCTCTCTCTCTGTGTGTGTGTGTGTGTGTGCACAAGTGTGTGTCAGAGGGCACTGTGTGTCCCTGTAGAGGACCAAGGGTGACTTTTGAAATCATCCTGGATTGCTTCTACCTTCTTGCTTTGCTCTGGGATTTCCTGGACTCTGCCCACCAGAGCTGCAAGTGCAGGCTGCTGCCCCTTTTCTGCCTATTTTTTTCGTGGGACCTGCGATCCCAACTCAGGACCTTCTGCTGCCGAGGCAGAATCTTAACCCCTGATGATTTTGTTCTCTAACATTGCATTTTTTTTTAAAAAATTCTGTTTCATGATGAGGCACAACCAGGCTATATATAGGAGGACATCCTCTCATGTGAGGAGAGATAGAAAAGTAATTTCAGATAGAATTGCTTTAAATGATACTGCCCTCTTCCAGGAAGCTCAAAGCACCCTGTAGAGTTGTGATTCATTCTTCGACATGATAAAACTTACGAAAATGTGTTGTAAATTGTAAGAGACTATAAAATGCACACCATCATTAGTTTTACTTTCCAGTTTCTATTCTTGTTATTCTCCAGTGTTTGGTAATACATCAGTTGCTAGAGGGAGTCTCTATAGTCTGGAGAGTTGAAATGCTCATAAATATAAAAGATGATCTCATTTATCCCCTAAAACCACTAAATTCAATTTTAATTATATGGGAATAACCTTAGGAAAACTGGATATAGTTGCTCAATTTGATTGGCTTCTCTTGCTTTACTGAAAACTGAGACTAAGTGAGGTGAAGAGCCATTTTAATAAAGAAAATCCACTAGACCAGCGGAACCTTTTGCCTGCCTGTAGTTTGACCTTGGGATACACATCCATGGCTAATCAGACTCACGAAGGCAAGGCTGCAGACATGAAGGCAAATCGGCTGAACTTATATTTTCCTAACTACTTACACCCACTGAGTATGTGTGAGAGATAAAACATTTATGAATTTGAACCTCAGCCATCTTTTAAGATAAATCGGGGCTGGAAGTGAGAAGAAGCCTAAAGTTTAAAGTCCTGGGGCTGGAGAGGTGGCTCAGGGATTAAGCCTCTGCCTTGCAGGCGGAAGGTCCTGAGTTCGGATCCTAGACCCCATGTATAGACGCCGGGCGGAAGCGGGGGTGGCCTGCGTTTCTGGTCCTGGTGGGGCGGAGCCTGTGAATCCCGGGGCGGAGTAAACGAGGAGGAGGTGGGAGGCATCCATGGTGTTCCCGAATTTGTTCGTGTTTCTACACACACACACACACACACACACACACACACACACACACACACACACACACATACATGCACACACGCACAATTTAATAAATAGCAAAAAAATTATTAAAAAAAGTTTAAAGTCCAAATACAAATTCACTGGTGGCACAGCTCAACAGTGATGCAAACCATTATGAGTTTGTATATGGATCCAGCAACAGCTCTAGCATGTTACATACATGTAAAGAGCACTCGTATGGGATTTTAGCATATGCATACACTACAGAAGGATCACCATAACTCCCCCAAGTTTCTTTGTGTCCAGGTGTAAACTTTTCTACTTTTTCCTTGCCATTCACTTTCTTTTAGCTCTTCAGCTTTATCGAGGTATAAATCACAAATCTTTATGTATAAAGGTACATGGTATAACCTGGAACTACATTTATTATGAAATGATTATGAAAATCAGCTTGGTAAGTTGCACAAATTGCTATTGTGCTATTGCTATTGCTATTGTGTTCCTTTTTCTAAATTATTTGGGTATGCACATGTCTGTGCGTGTGTGTGTATGTGTGTGTGTATGTGTGAGACAGAGAGAGAGAGAGAGAGAGAGAGAGAGAGGTACACACATTCCTAGGCATGAGTATGAACGACAGATGACGGCTCTCAAAGGCAATTCTCTCCTTCCACTAACAGACTCTGCACAGGTGTGGCTGTTTTTACCTTCTAAGCCATTTCCCCAGTCCTGTTTATGTTTTTTAAAACCGACCCTTTTTACACAGTGCTATTATGAGGAGTTCCAACTATGCTGTTGCATGTATCCATTATGCTGAGATCCAACTATGCTGCTGTGTGTATTCATGCTTTGCTCCTTCTTAATTTATTATATGATGCTGAGCATCTGTGCACCTACTTACGCAGTGATCATTTGCATTGTCTCCCAGTTTTGTATTCTTACAAGTGAAGCCAGTGGAAACAGTTTGATGCATTTATTTCTGTATGTGAATTATCTTTTTTTCTTGGATAAATACCTAGGAGTGAACCTTTAACCTTTTAGAAGGCTTTTATGAAAGGTCTTTATGAAAAATTAATCTTAACTATTCTGCATACATTGTACATGGTATTGTGTTGCCTAAAGGTAATTATTTCAAGTGCAGTACATCTTTTGAGCATAATTCACTCTACTTTTCTTTCTCTCTTTTCTCCCCTTTCTCTTTCATGCACTAGACACATTCCTTCCCCTGGTCTTCCTTGTACTTCATGTGATTACAATATAGGTATAGTTAGACATAGATATAGATAAATATAGATGGCTATATATCTATAAAATGTCTAGGTTTCACAAACAAGAGAAAACTTATTTATCTGAGTTTTTCTGTCTTGTTTAACGGATAATCTTGAGTTTTATCCATCTCGTAGCACAAGGCATAAATCAAACTCCATTGAAATCAAACTCCATTGTGAAAAATCTAACAGTTTTATCATTTTGTCTGCAGATGGGTATTTACACCGATTGAATAATGAAAGTGTGGTGACTAGTGCTGCCATAAGCTTGGACGTGTAGATATCTGCAGTCTGTGTTTTCTGGAGGTACACCCAGAAGCAGCAAAGCTGAGTTACACAATAGTTGTGTTTTTTTTTGTGAAAAACTTCTGAACTTATTTTCAGACTTGGCCAAACCATTTTCTAAAAGTAACTGCTGAATCTGAACGTCCTCATAACAGCATAGAAAAATGCTGTGTGTTTCTCATTACTGCTTAATCTGAAAAGTAGGCTTTCTCACAGAGACTTTTTCAGGTTTTATTTCAGTTTGATTGTAGTTTTTCTCTAGCAGCTAATGAAGCTTAAATATATTTTCTTATTTACCAACTATATGTCCTCTTTGACCAAATGACTGCTCCAAGTTTTTAAAGCTATGTTTTTTGAGTTTATGATTGACTTCCGAAAGTGCAAATATGGATTTATCAGAAATAGTATTTGAAAATATTTTCTTCACAGCAGTGACTTCCCTGTTCATTCTCTGAACAATGTGGAGATACAGAAGTTGCAAACTTTGATGCAATACAGTTTATGAACTTTCTATTTATCAATTATTTCCTTTAATCTCATATCTAAAAAAATCATTGCATGACCTAAGATAATAAGGATTTTTTTATTGCTTACTTTTGAAATTACATACTTAGTTGCACTTTAATATGTATATCATATCAAGTCAATTATTTTAAGTGGAAGTTTATTAACTGAATTGTAGGAATGTACATGTCTTGCGACACTAAATGATTATTTCAGTATATGTTGTATAATATTTAAATGAGACCAATTATATCTGTCACATCAAACATTCATCACTGCTTTTTAAAAACCATTGCTGGAAGGAGGGATGCTCATGTATGTGTGCAGATATGTGTGTATCCATAGAGGCCAAAGGAAACCTTGGGTCCAGTTCATCAGAAGCCACTTACTTTCTTGTTTTCAACAGGTTTTCTAACTAATTTAGCAAGATTGGCTGTCCAGCAAGGTGTAGGAGTGCACCTATCTCCTTCTCCCCAGGGCTGAGACTACTGTGCTGTAGGTTTGTTTTATTTACATGGGGGATCAAACTCAGGTTGCAAGGCAGGCAACTTACTGACTGAACAATCCTTCAAACCTAGACATTTATCATTTCTTTCTTGTGAAAATAGTCAAGCTCCTCCTTTTCCTTAGATTTTTGAAATATGCAGTTCCTTATTACTATTTATGATTGCATTGTGTAATAGAACTCATCGGAACTTCTAAGTATAACATGGTTCATATTAGTCACCTTCTAACTGTTCCTCTCTTCTTACATTCTCCAGATTCTAGTAACCATCCGAAGTGTATGGCATTTGCTGTTAGAGCACAGATGTCTCTTTGATACACTGATTTCAGTTCTTTTAAGTGGTGGTACTGTTGGATTATATAGTGGTTCTACTTGTGAAATTTTGTGGACATCCCATTTAATTTTTGTTTGTAGTATGAGGAATTACATTCGTTTGTATATGCATGTTTAATTGTTCTAATCACATTTGTTGTAAAGGTCATCCTTTCTAAACTGGAATATATTTATACCATGTTAAAATTAATTATTCAACAAGCCTGGGTATATTACTAGAATTTCTATTCTTTTTGTTCTATTGGTCCATTTTCTGTCTTGATTTCTATATCACACTGTTTTGACTATTACAGTTTTCAATAGGTCTTGGAGTCGGGTAGTTTTAAAGTTATAATTTCAAGCCATTAGGGGTACTGGAGAAATGATTCAGCAGTTAGAAGCAATTATTCTGTTATCAGGAATTTGGTTCTAGCACCTATCTAACAAGTAGAACATCACCACAAGTACATGTAACCTCAGTTCCAAGTGGGGTGGAGGCAGAGGATAAGTGACACTTGATTGCCTCTAGCCTAGCTGAGACATGAGGCCCAGGTACAAGGAGAGATCCTGCTTTATAGGAATAGATGGACAGTGATGCCCTTTCCTGACTGTCACACATACAGCAAGTTAACCAGCAAACATTGGGTAGCTGTGCGCTCATGTAGATACATGTATACAGATGTAAATAAATAATCTTTAAAAACTAAAGTGAAGATTCAAAAAGATGGTTTTGAAATAGCTGCAGTGGCCCTTCTGCCCTGGACCCGAAGCAGGGCGGACTCTCTGCTCCTCAGGAGGTGACCTTCAATACCAATCAGGATGCAGCCAAGGGTGGTGCAAGAACAACAAAACTGGGGACTGGAGAGGTAGCTCAGGGGTTAAGCCTCTGTCTTGCAGGTGGAAGGTCCTGAGTTCGGATCCTAGACCCCACGTATAGACGCCAGGTGGAAGCGGGGCGGCCTGCGTTTCTGATCTTGGTAGGGCAGAGCCTGTGAATCCCGGGGCAGAGTAAACAAGGAGGAAGCGGTCCATGGTGGTTCCCGAATTCGTCCGTGGTTCTACATACACACACATATACACCACACACACACACAGACACACAAATTGAATAAATAAGAAATAATAAAAAATTTTAAAAAATAATTTAAAAAAATTAAAAAAAAGAACAACAAAACTGAAAACAATAACAAACCATAATTCAGAACACCAAAGACCCTATACTAATCACCTGGAACCAGACCAGCCAAATCTCTCCCCATCCTAAAGGTCAGGGAAACTTGTGGAAGAGGGGGCGGTAAGATTTTAAGAGCCTAAAGATGGGGAGGACCAACGATATGCAAGATACTCCACACAAGTTAGGGCTGCAGTAACCATAATCGTACTTTGCATGACCTGCATGGTGACTGATGTGTCGAAGACCCCCCAGGGTCTAGCATGGATCACAGGCAGTGGGGTCCTTAGAGGCAAGAGATTGACAGTCATGGAGGTGTTCCCATGATGGTCGGGAGCCCAGGAAAGGGCTTTGGGTTATACCACTGAGTCCTTACACCTCACTAGGGTGGAGGACTCAGAGGGAGGTTTGGCATTCACACAAGGGGATGCTCCAGTGGGTGGGGAGGTGATAGGGGTGGCACTGGGAGGGGGGAAGGAGGGGTGAGGAATGGAGTAGGGGAGAGTTGGGGGAGGATGAAGGGGGGATGGAGGTAGGGAGAGGACCGGGGTATCTATTGAGCTTATATGATTGGGGAAAAAAATAAAAAAAGAAGAAATAGCACCAGTGGTAAAGCACTATCTAAACACATGTTTGAAATGCAAATTTAAAACTATGTTTGAATATTAAAATAAAAATGGTCTGAGATTTTTATCAAGAGGATATTCAGCCTACCTACAGATTAATTGAAGGAGAAATGAGTTAATAGCAATATTAAATTGCCCATCCTGTGAACAAGCTGTATGTTGTTATTTACTCCTGTCTCTGTATTTTTCCTGAGTGTTTTATAGTTTTTAGTGTATGGAGTGTGAATGAATTCCTAAATATATCATATTTTGTTATTATGGATGAAAACTTATAAAACTGTAATTTGTAGTTTTTTTGTTAATCAACAAATATATAATTGACTTTCATATATAGATTTTATCATGTAATCTTCTGATATATATTCACTTTTTGTGACAGCTTTTGCTATTTCATTAATTTCTGTAAATAATGATAATTTTTCTTCCTTTCTGTCTTTGTTTACTTTATTCTTACCTAATTGCAATGATTAATGCCTCCAGGACTGTGTCAAAAGAAGTGGATAGAGTATACATGTTTTGCATGCTCCTAATCTTTAAGGGAAAAATTAATTTTTTACTATTAATTATGAGGTTAGTTGTATGATTTTATATTTTTCATATTTTTGAATTGAGGAAGTTCTTACTTTTCATTTTCTCAGAATTTTTGTCATGAATGAAATGCAGTTTTGTTAAAAGCTTTCCTGGGGTGGGTTGATGGTTCAGTGATTAAAACACTTGTCATGCAAACAGAAGGACTTAAGTCCAGATCCCATATCCCTCATAAATACATGGTAGCTCCTATAATTCCATCCCTTAAAGTTGGAGTCTATGAATAAGCCCTATCAGCAAGCTCCTGGTTTAATTAGAGACTCAACTTCAGAAGAATAAGGTGGAAGAGTGATCAAGGAGATTCCTGATAACAATTTCAGGTCTCTACATGCATGTACACACATATGTGTGTATCTACGAATGCACAGATACTAACATGCACCTCCATACATACATATAAACATTGAAGAAAGAAAACATTGGTATAATCATATGTTTTGCTTTTAGTTTCTTGATATAAGTGTCATTGCTTGATGTCTATAAAATGAGATCTTATTGGTCATTTATTTTCTCTAGCATTTTTTGGTATAATTATCAAATATAAATGTACTATACAAGGTATTCACTCTAATAGCATGAGGTTCACTATAGAACTCTTACAAAAATCATACTAGTTAACATTCTGACACCTTACATAAATATCACTCTGTGCATATGTGTGCTGAAAACATGTAAACTCTATTACTAATTTCAAGTTTGCTATTCAACAATATTAGTTATTGCCAATGAATTGTACATCAGGTCTCTAGAATTTGTTTATTTTAAGCTGAAACTTTGTCTTTTGATGAAAAGATCCTCATTTCTTCTGGTCTCAATGGTTCCTCTGGCGTCTATTACTTTCTACTCTCTGTTTTGATAGTTTGCCTATTTTAGAGTCTACGTAGAAGTTAAGGCACACAATACTTGTCTCTTAGTGCCTGATTTATGGCATTGGACATTTTCATCCACATTGTGCAAATGGTAGGATTTTTATTCCTTTTACAAATAAATATTTCATGGTATATACACCCCTTTTAAAAATTTCATCATCAATATCCCTTTGGTTTCTGTATCTTAGCTAAAATGCTGAAAAAGATCACAGAAATACAGATATCTCTTCAAGATGTTAATTGTATTTGAGAATCACTAAGAAGGGGAATTTTAGGATTACATGAGTTTTATTTTGTGTGTGTATGAGTGTGTGTGTGTGTGTGTGTGTGTGTGTGTGTACAAGAAGGCACTTGAGTATATCTGTGAAGATCTAAGAGTGACATTAAGAATCCTCCAGGATTGTCTACCTCCTTAATGCCTTACTCTAGGGTTTCTTAGGCTCTGTCCTCCACAGGGAGAAGTGCAGGATGCTATTTCTGTTCTGCATTTTAGGTGATTTCTGTGGAACAGAACTCAGGTCTTTTTGTTTGGAGGCAAAGGCTTTAACTGATGAACCATTTCCCAAGGCTTACATTGTGGTTTTAATGAGCATTTTATTTTTAGTAATGATATTTTATAGGAGCAGTTCAGGATTTCTTGTCAAATGGAGGTTGGCAGTCTGTATTTGGGAGCGTGCATGGCTGTGTCTCCCAAAAGTCCTGGAATAGGCAAGACGGCTTTCAAATTATAACCAACAGGGCATGTAATTGTGTCATGGGCTGTTGTAGCATCCACTGCCTGAATCAAGGTCAGTTGGCCTATTTACCTGAAGGAAGGTGAAGTGCAAATCAACTTGAGTTGATTGGCAGATGGCGATATTGACAAGGTCAAGCTAGATGGCACTGAATTCATGTCTGCAAGGGGACATGACTACTTCTAGACCTGCAGCTGGAAGACTGATTGGAGATTGTGCTGCCTGAATTTGGAAGTCTGGATGGAAGCTCAAGAATACACACAGATATGAATATATGCTTAAACCAGAATAACTGGCCATTTAAAATAAGAATGCTTCTGCTAAAGGCACCAAGATCCTTGGAGGCAAGGGATTGGCAGCCACAGCAGTGTTCCTATGCTTAAGGGAACACAGGAAAAGGTGCAGGGAAATGCCACTGGGTCCTTGTACGTCATCGGAGAAGAGGGCCCAGAGGAAAATCAGGCATGCACAAGAAAGGACTCTCTGGGAATTTGGGCGGGAGGCTCTGGGGGATGGGGAGGGAGGGGGTGGGGAGGGGGAGCAGGGGGTACGGGGGAGGAAGAGGGAGGGAGGGAACTGGTGTGCCTATTAAGTGTGTATGAGCTGAAATAATAATAAAAATGTATTAGATAAAAAAAGAAGGCTTAAAATACAGTAATAAAAGTATTTAAGGCAAATTGATTCAAGGACATTCCCTACTTTTTATCCTAGGAGTTTTATAGTCTCTGGTCTAACATTGAGGTCTTTGATCCATTTGTAGTTGATTTTTGTGCAGAGAGACTAGTAAGGGTACAGTTTCATTCTATATCCAATTTTGTCAGCACCATGTATTGAAGATGCTGTCCTTTTTTCAATGGAGTTTTTTGCATTTATGTCAAAGATCAAGTGATTGTAGATGAGTGAATTTATATTGGAATCTTCAATTCTAATCCATTGGTCTATATCTGTTTTTCAATCTGGTACCATACTATTTTTATTACTATGGCTTTATAGTATAGTTTAAGGTCTGGTATGGTGATTCCTCCAGTGGAACTTTTATTATTCAGGATTGCTTTTCCTCAATAAGACCCCAAAGGTACAGAGAATAAGTCCAACTCTAAACAAATGGGACTACATGAAATTAAAAAGCTTTTGCTTCGCAAAAAGATTGTTAATTGACCAAAAAAAAGGCAACTTATAGAAAGGGAGAACATCTTTATCCGTTATGAGCCACATATCTGTTAGGGGACTAATATTCAGAGTACACAAAGAACTTCAAAAGTTAAATACCAGGGAAGTAAACATTCCCATTAAAAATGGGCTATAGAACTGAAAAGAAACTTGTCACAAAGTGAAATTCAAATATCTAATAAAACATCTTTAAAAATGTTCTATCTCCCTAGTCATTAGGGAAATACAAATTAAAATCACCCTGAGATATCATCTCACTCCAGTCAAATAGCTAAGATCCAAAACAGAAACAAATGCTGACATGGATGTGGGGAAAAGGGGACCCTCATATATTGCTGATGGGATCACAAACTCATGCAATCCCTTTGGATATCAATTTAGAGGTACATAAAAAATTAAAAATTGACATTCCATATGACTCAGCTATACCATTCCTAGGAATATTCCTAAGGAACACTAAACTCAGAGACGTGTACAACCATATCCATGGCTCTTTTCACAATTACAGAGAAGTGGAACCAACCCAGATGTTGAATAGTAGACAAATGGTTAATGAAAACATGGTACATGTACACATGGGATACTATTCGTATGGCAGGAAAGATGAACTAATGAAATTTTCCAGTAAATGGATGGAACTGGAAGAAATTATACCAAGTGAAATATCCCAGAAGCAGAAAGACAAACACTGTATGCTCTCCTGTGTAAGTGGATCCTAGCACTAAAGCATCAGTTTGATGGAATCAAACAGAACCTCTTACAACACACACAAACACAAAGGAACACGGAGGTGGGGGAAGGTTGAAGAAGATCCCAAAAGAGCAGAAACAAAAGGATGTGGGTAAATTTTTTTTATTATTATTACATTTTTTATTATTATTTTAGCTCATACAAACTTAATAGATACACCAGTTCCCTCCCTCCCTCCTCCTCCCCCCGTACCTCCTGCTCCCCCTTCCCACCCCCTGCTCCCCCTTCCCACCCCCCTCCCTCCCCATCTCCCAGTGCCTCCTGCCCCAATTCCCAGAGAGTCCTTTCTTGTGCATGCCTGATTTTCCTCTGGGCCCTCCTCTCCAATGACATACAAGGACCCAGTGGCCATTCCCTGAACCCTTTCCTGTGTTCCCCTTAAGCATAGGAACACTACTGTGGCTGTCAATCCCTTGCCTCCAAGGATCTTGGTGCCTTTAGCAGATGCTAGACTTTGTGAGGTCAATAGTGTGTTGGACATTGCACAGGGCATGTAAAGTCCAATTATGATTGCTTCAGCCCTAACTTGTATGGAGTATCTTACATATCATTGCTCCTCCCATCCTTTTGCTCTTACACTCTTACCGCCCCCTCTTCCGCAAATTTCCCTGAGCTTCAGGATGGGGAGAGATTAGTCTGGCCTAGTTCTAGGAGGTTGATATAGAGTCTCTGAAGTCCTGGATTGTGGTTTGTTGATTTTCTTTTGCAGTTTTGCTGCTCCTGCAATGCCCTTCACTCCATCCTGGTGGGCATTGTATGTCACCCCCTGGCCAGAGACAAAAAGCTGTTGAACTAGAGTCTTGTGATAAAAGCACACTCAAAGGTAGATGTAATAAAAGTGGGAAACCACAGTGAGGGAGGGGTCTATCACCCATTTGCAAAATGGTTACTTTTTATCTGCCAGACTATATGCCCTCCTCTTCTGGTGAGATCATACCCCCTCAGTAGTAAATGATCAGGAACAAAAGTCTGTGAACTTAATCAGATGTCTCATTACTTATTTGAGTCTTTGATGGAGGCCTATTTTCTCTGCTGTAACATGGTCCCCTCTTGTTTCTGGTGTGGCCCTCCTACCCCATCCTTCCTGTTCATAATCCTTGCAATTACTGTATTGCAGAGATTTTTCTATGAGTGTCTCCAGGTGGGCTGGGTGGGTTTGGTACTAGGAGGCACCTATTAGGGAATACATATGGCACTTAATTTTCTGGGTCTGGGATACTTCACTTAATATAATTATTTCTAATGACATCCATTTCCCAGCAAATTCCAGTAATTCATCATTTTTGATGGCTGAGTAGTACTCCATTGTATAGATGTACCACTGTTTCCTTATTCACTCATCAACTGTTGGACATTTGGGTTGATTCTATGACTTTACTATTGTAAACAGTGCTGCTATGAACATGGTCGAGCTTGTGTTATCGAGGTGAATTTTTGCTGTATGTGGGGTTATTCCCAAAAGTGGAATAGCAGGGTCATATGGCATTTCAATCTTTAATTTCTTTAAGAATCTCCAGACAGCTCGCCAGAGTGGCTGTATGAGCCTGCATTCCCACCAGCAATGTAGGAGAGTTCCCCTCTCTCCACATCCTCTCCAGCATTTGTTGTTGTTTGTATTGTGGATTTTTGCCATCCTGACCGGGGTGAGATGATATCTCAGGGAAGTTTTGATTTGCATTTCCCTAATGACTAAAGAAGGGAGCATTTTTTAAGATATTTGTTAAACATTTTAATTTCATCCCTGGTAAAATTTCTTTTGAGTTCCCGGGCCCATTTTTTAATTGGGCCATTGGTTTCCTTGGTGTTTAGTTTTCTAAGTTCTTTGTGCACTCTGGACAGCAGAGTTCTATCAGATGTGTGGTTAGTGAAGATTTTCTCCCATTCTGTGGGTTGCCTTTGAGCTCGTGTGATAATCTCTTTATCTGAACAGAAGCTCTTTAATTTCACAAGATCCCAACTGTTGAGAGTTGGTAGCAGTGACTGTTCCATTGGATGTCTGTTTAGGAACTGTTGGCCTAGCCCAATCAGCTCGAGAGAGTTCCCTATCCTTTCAACTATGGTATTTATAGTCTCTGGCCTGATATCAAGGTCTTTAATCCATTTAGAATTAAGTCTTGTACATAGTGACAAGTACGGGTCCAGCTTTAATCTTCTGCATGTGGAGATCCAGTTTTGCCAGCACCATTTGTTGAAGATGCTGTTCTTTTTCCATTGGATTCTTTGGGCCCCTTTGTCAAAGACCAAATGGCTGTAATTTTGTGGGCTTATATCTGGGTCCTCAACCCTTATCCATTGATCTGTGTGTCTATTTTGGAGCCAGTACCAGGCTGTCTTTATAACTATGGATTTGTAGTATAGACTTAGGTTTGGTATGGTGATACCTCCAGCAGTGTTTTTGTTACTCAGGATTGTCTTCGCTATCCTGGGTCTTTTGTGCCTCCATATGAACTTTGAGATTGTTTGGTCAACTTCTTTGAAGAATTGCTTTGGGATTTTAATTGCTATAGCATTGAATTTGTATATTGCCTTTGGTAGGATGGTCATTTTTACAATGTTGATTCTGCCAATCCAGGAACAAGGGAGGTCTTTCCACCTTCTGGTGTCTTCTGCTATTTCTTTCTTTAGGGTTTTAAAGTTTTCATTGTAAAGGTCTTTTACCTCCTTGGTTAGGTTTATACCAAGTTATTTCATTTTTTTAGGGGCTATAGTAAATGGGATTGTTTCTCTCAAGGCTTTTTCACTTCTTTCATTCTGAGCCTCTGATTTTTGCACATTTATTTTGTATTCTGCCACCCTGCTGAACTTCTCAATTAGTTCCCGGAGCTTCCTGGTGGAGTTTTTGGGATCCCTCAGGTATAAGATCATGTCATCTGCAAATAGGGATAGCTTGACTTCTTCCTTGCCAATTTGAATCCCTCTTAGGTCCCTTTCTTGTCTTATGGCTTCAGCTAAGACTTCAAGTACAATATTGAATAGAAGTGGTGAGAGTGGACAGCCTTGTCTAGTTCCTGATCGAAGTGGAAATGCTTCCAGTTGTTCCCCATTGAGCATAATCCTTGCTGTGGGCTTGTTGTATACCGCTTTTATTATATTGATAAAGGTTCCTTCCATACCTACTGTCTCTAGTGTTTTGATCATAAAAGGCTGTTGGATCTAGTCAAAAGCTTTTTCTGCATCTATCGAGAGTATCATGTGGTCTTGGACTTTGGACTGGTTTACATGATGAATTACATTTATTGATTTGCGTATGTTGAACCAACCTTGTGTGCCGGGGATGAAGCCTACTTGGTCCCTGTGAATGATCTTTTTAATGTGTTTTTGAATCCGATTTGCTAAGACATTGTTGAGAATCTTTGCATCTTGTTCATCAGAGAGATTGGCTTATAGTTTTCTTTTTTAAGTGAATCTTTATTAGGTTTTGGGATTAAGACGATATTAGCTTCATAGAAGGAATTTGGTAGTGTTCCTTCCTTTGCTATTTCATGGAACAGTTTAAGGAGTATTGGTGTTATTAACTCCTTAAATATCTGGTAGAACTCTGTGCTGAATCCATCTGGTCCAGGACATTTTTTGGTGGGAAGATTTGAGATTACTTCTTCGATTTCCTTATATGTTATAGGACTATTTAAATAATTCACAACTTCCTGATTCAATTTAGGTAAGTTGTGTTTACTTAGAAATTCATCCATCTCTTTTGTGTTGTCAAACTTCACAGAGTATAAGTTTTTGAAATATGATGTTATAATTCTCTGGATTTCTTGGATATCAGTAGTGATTACTCCACATTCATTTCTAATTTTGTTAATTTGGGTTTTCTCTCTCTTGATTTTGGTTAATTTAGCTAGGGGTGTATCAATCTTATTGATTTTTTCAAAGAACCAGCTTTTTGACTGGTTGATCTTTTCTATCATTTTCTTAATCTCGATTTCAGATATTTCTCCCCTTATTTTGCTAATCTCCTCCCTTCTACTGCTTTTGGGATCAGATTGTTCTAGTTTCTCTAAACTTTAAGCTGGATTGTTAAGTTGTTTATTTCTGATTTTTCCATTTTTTTTGATGTAGGCATTAAGAGCTATGAACTTACCCGTAGAACAGCTTTCATTGTGTCCCAGAGATTTTGGTAAGTTGTATTTTCGTTATCATTCACTTTCAGGAATTCTTGAATTTCCTTTTTAATTTCTTCCTGAATCCAGTTCTCATTCAGCATCATATTGTTACGTTTCCAGGAGTTAGTGTATTTTCTCTTTTTTTTTGTGTTGTGGATGTCCAGCTTTAGGCCGTGGTGGTCTGACAGGGCACAGGTTAGAACTTCAACTTTTTTGTACATGTATAGATTCGTTTTGTGGCCCAGTATGTGATCTATTTTGGAGAAAGTTCCATGTGCTGCTGAGAAAAATGTGTATTCTTTGGTGCGTGGGTGAAAAGTTCCATAGAGATCTGTAAGATCCATTTCTTTAAGTGTTTGATTAAATTCCAAGGTGTCTCTGTTAAGCTTTTGACCTGTTGATCTATCCCATGTTGAGAGGGCGGTGTTGAAGTCCCCAAGAATTATTGTTTGGGGGTTGATTTCTTGCTTTAGATGCTGTAGGGTTTTCTTAATGAATGTGCAGGGGCCCGTATTGGGTGCATATATGTTCAGTATTGTGAAGTCTTCCTGGCGTATTGCACCTGTGACTAAAATGTAGTATCCATCCGTGTCTCTTATAATTTTCTTTGGTTTGAAGTCCACTTTGTCTGATATCATAATGGCTACCCCTGCCTGTTTTCCACTTCCATTAGCTTGTAGAATTGTTGACCAGCCTTTTATTTTTAGGGCATGCCTATCTTTTGTGGTGAGATGGGTTTCCTGCAGGCAACAGATTGATGGATTGTGATTTTTAATCCAAGTTTGTAATCTGTGTCTCTTGATCGGTGAGTTAATTCCATTAACATTTAGTGTTATAATGGAGAAACTATTTTTAATTCCAGACATTTATTATGTTTAGTAGTTTTTATAAGTATATTGCTTCGCTTTTAATGGTGTTATACTTGCCTTCTGTTCTCCTGGATATGTCTGTTTTTTTTCTTCACACTTGAGTATCATTTCTAGCATTTTTTGAAGGCCTGGTTTGGTGGACATGTATCCCTTCAAGTTGTCTTTGTGCTGGAAGATTTTTCTTTTTCCCTCGATCATGATGGATAGTTTTGCAGGGTAAATCGGCCTGGGTTGACATTTTTGCTCATTCAATACTTGAAGTATGTCTCTCCAAGCTCTTCTTGCTTTTACTGTTTCGATTTTAATAGGCTTACCTTTAAAAGTGACTTGTTTTTTCTCCCTTGAAGCTCTCAGCACCAGTTCTTTATCTTGAATGTGGAGTGTTTTAACTATTATTTGCTGTGGCGTGCTTCTGTTTTGGTCGTATCTGTTTGGGGTGTGGAATGCCTCTTGTATATGGCTGGGCCTCTCTTTTTTTAGATGAGGAAAATTTTCCTTGATGATCGTTTGAAAAATTTCCTCAGGGGTGGTATTTTGAGATTCTTGCTCTGGTATTCCATGAATATGCATGTTGGGTTTTTTCAGGGTGTCCCGTATCTCCTGGATATTTCTCTCAAGTATCTTTTTGGCTTTAACAACCTCTTCCACTGAGCTGGTTAATACTCCCATTTTATCTTTAAGATCTGAAATTCTGTTTTCTGCTTAGTTAGTTCTGCTGATAAGACTCTCTGTGGAGTTCTGGGTTGAAGATAACTTGTCTTGTAGCTCAGTTTTAAACTCTGCTTGAGTCTGCTTTAACTGCTCTATGCCAGTTTTTGTTTCTTGCACTGTTTTTCTCAACTCCTTCAAGTGTCCGTTGTGTTCCTCTTCAAAGCGATTGATTCGATTATTTAATTCCTCCTGGATTTCCTCTTTCATAGTATTGAACATGGTAATGATCATATTTTGAAGGTTGTTATCCTGGGTGAGGCTTTCTTGGCCATTTTCCATGGGTTTGTTCTGGTTGCAGTCTAACATTATGGGATTAATTCCTTCAGTGGGAGATTTGTTTACTTGAGTGTTGCTTCTCATGGATTTGCACTTTGACTTTGGCATTGTCGTTTTAACTCTTAAGATCTTCTTTTAATTTCTGTGCGTTTTTCACTAAACTGAATTATTTGGCCTGGGGTTTTGGGGGTGGGCGGAGACCGAGCTTACCTAAGTCGAGGTGAGTCCAGGCTGGACCCCGCGCTTCCCTGGTGGCCGAGTGGGGGAAGGAAGGATGGGGCGTCGGCGGGTGCTATGTAACCTGGGGGACCTGGGGACGAGCCAGGGCACAGGGGGGTGCCCTCTCCTCCTCCCAGTCCCTGCGCGCAGCGGCTCCGGCTGGATGGTGGGAGGAGCTGAGTCCCTTGGGAGGCCTGGGGTTCTGGGGGTGAGCAGGGACCGAGCTTACCTAGTCGCGCGGTGAGGCCCGGCTGGATCACGCGCGTGCGTCCCTGGGTGGCGGAGTGGAGGGAAGGTGGGTAAATTTTTTTTAAAAAAAGGCTTATATTTAAGAAAAGGCTTAAAAGAGAGGGAAGAACAGGGATAAGACACAGTAGAGAGCAGGGGTGATCCTCTAGGTAACTAACCAGCTCCTTATTAACCCCTAACAACTCCCCCCACCTCCATTACAGGAAACACATGCCCAGCTCCGCAAGCCCAGTATAAACAACAGTGAACAGGGAGAAAGGATCAGTGACAGTGGAAAGGATCAGATGTCTCAGTACTAATCTCAACACCCAAGAGTAAACTTCCATCTAAACACCTCTCATTTTATCTTTGGAGAGGAGATCTCAACACCCAGACTGAATGTAGACTAGTGCAACGGAAGAGTAGTGAAATAGGCAACAGCAACCAACCAAAATGCAGAGTACCAGTGACTTTGCAATGCCCACCTGGAAATCAGGCTAATAAAATCTCTCCCCATCTTAAGACTCAGGGAACCTTGTGGGAAAGGGGGCAGTAAGATTTCAAGGGCCTCTGGACAAGATATTCCACTCAAGGCAGGACTGCTGCATCCAGGAACTCACTGCAATGAGACTCGTCGTTAGCAGACCTGTATAATGACTGACATACCAATACCAACATACCGGCATAGATTAGCGAGGATCTGAAGAGAAATAATTACATGCAGTGAAAACCTGAGGGGCTAGGGTTAAACAGGTGAAGGGGAGTGCCACTATCAGTGGGGTCTGCCCAGTGAAGGCCCACTTGGTCCCCACAGAAGCCTGAGCCCCCAAGTAGAAGAGACGATCCAGTGGTAACCCTGGGATTCACAGAAGCAGACAGACACAAAGGTGGGAGGAAGTAGGATGGGTTAAGAAGGGAGGGAAGGGAGGGAAGCAACAGGAAGGGAAGAAGAAGGGAAGAGCCGGAACACTGATAATTACTCATTATGGTTGTAAAACTAGGATAAAATGAAAAAAATTAAAAAATTTCCAGCACACTAGTAGATTATATTGTTTGTATATAAAAATAAAGTAAAAATAATTTGTACTGTTTTAAAAAAGCATTTGCAATTAAGTTCTATCATGTCAAATAAACAAATTGCTTCCTCTGAATGAATGAAAGATGAAGCATGTCTATGGTTAGAGTTGAATTTGAAAACTACCATCAAGGAAGGTATCACTCCAAAAACATGCATGGACAGTCACAAGACCCAAGTCTTCCCATTGTCTCAAAACAAGTACATTGTAGGATGTAAGGATATCATGGTAGATGTAGTAGAGGTGTTGCTTGGGAACTGTGGTTGCAAAAAGGCTGTAGAAGTGGATGCTTTAACATGGTCTTCTATTGTAAGAATCTGCAGGCTGGCTAGTTTAAATGACAGATGTATTTACTATTTTGCTGTTTTGTAGCCTACAAGTCTGACTTTAGGATGACATCATGGTTGTGTCCTGGATGGGACTCTCATTTGCTTAAACATGACCATCTTCTTGATATGCCCACATGTGGAAGGAAGATAGAGTAGAGGGCAGAGGAAAGAGAAAGGAAAGAAAGGGTCATGGGAAGAGAGAATGGTGCTTGTAAGCTCGGCACTTCTTTTCAATAAGGACACCAATGCCATCATGCATCTCCTTGCTATGACTGTATCTGAATTTTGCGTTGCTCTGAAGGTCCCACGGCCAAAGACAATCATTTTGTGTGCTGCAGCCAGACATTTGAATTAGAGCTGGGGGTGGGGCCCCATTCCCAATAGATGGGGAACAACTAGACTCTGTCAAGGAGCAGGTGAACGGCTTGCATGAAAAGATTTATGCAAAAGTCAAGCAGAGCCCAGCATGGGGTTTCATGTCTGTAAACCTCATGTTTAGGGGTGCGAGGCAGAGGGACCCGGAACTTTAAGCTGATCTGAGATGTACACAATGGAACCTTGTCTGGAAAGAGTCTTTTCTAATTCTCTTGGTAAATGCTGCTCTCCACTCAATGCCTTAGGGCCTTTTAGAGCAAAGACAGAGAATTCAAGCAGAAAATTTTTTAGTTCCCAGCTGTCACCCATAGAATAAGTCCACTCTCTTGGAAGTAATGGATTCATTTTTATAGTCTGTGATTTCTTCACTTTCAATTCACACTTGACATTATGCTATTAAGTGAAAGGCATGTAATTAGGGTTGTGAGTACGGATCTGCTCTGGATTTGATACTCAGATTCCTGAGAGCCAGGCAAGTGAGCTCACATCTATAATCTCGTGCTCAGAGGCTAGAAAATTGTCCATGAGTTTGAAGCCAACTGGTGCTGTATAACCAGGCTCTGTTGGGGAAGGGGAAGAATTCTTAGTGTCTCAGTTAGATGCAATTGTGTCAACATAACAGTTGAGGGCTGAGCCTTTGGATAAATCTTTGAATTCTTAGTTAAGTCAAGGCCTGGGCAAACCAGTGAGAGACTATCTAATGGGGAGACACTTCTCAGGGTGAGTGGGACCAGTCACTGGGCAGGTAGATAAAAGGGAAAGTTCAACATTTTGACATGCTTAGACTTACAAGCAAGTGGGAAAGTCTGTCTTTCTCTCAGCTCTTGTGTGCATGTGGCATGGCCCAACCCACAGCTCCTGATGCTGATTTGAGCTGTCTTGCCAAGAATCACAGAAACCTAAGGAAGAATCATAAATCAGGAATAAAGTTTTGTTTCCTTAGGTTGCTTGAGACCTGAATTCCTTTGAAATGGAAAGATGAAACTAACATACCTAGTTTATCCAAAGGTCCTTGATACAAATTACCTACTTAGATAATCAGCAGTAGATTTTCCCCTCTTGTCTAGTTTCATTTCTTTCAGGTGAATATTTTGGAGTTAATCCCCATGTTTTCCATCTCAATCTTATTAGACTTGTTGAAGCCTTCAGATTTAGCTCTACTAGTGCCTGTCCATCAAAGAAGATGTAGATAGCACAGACATCCTTCTCATTAGCACACTCTTCTCTCATGCTGTAATTTTTGGTCTGCCTGCTGCCTAGTGCTTGTTTTGAAGTCATTAAAACAATTGAACTACATTGTAATGTAGCACTGCTTTGCTCCGGTGGAAATGTTAACCACTTTTCCATTTGGTATTTCTATAGGCTGTCCCTCAGCTTCAAAACCAACCTGTTTACCTTTCTGCGGCTTTATAATTATCATCATTGGTATTATTTCCCCTTTTTTGAATCAAAAGTTATTTTTACATGTGTCATAGCCTCTGTATTTTTTATCTGTGCTTAATAAATATTGAATATCCATTTTAAAGTAGTAAATCCCAAAATAACAACTAAAGATAGCAGTGAATAAACTTGATTCTATATTTTGTAATTTAGGGAATTTAAATGCTATAAGGCTCCAAATCAACAAAGATAATTGCCTCTAAATATAATACTAAATTTTTTCTTAAAATTGGGAAAGTGGGGGCCAATGAGATAGCTTAGCAGTCAGGTGCCTGCTAGCAAAATTAGTTAACTGAATTCAGTTCTCAAAAGCCCACATGGTGGAAGAGGGAATCGGCTTCTAGAAACCATCCTCTGACCTCCACCCATGTGCTATATGTCTTTTCCTTCAATCTTTCCTCCTTAAATAAATAGAATATTTAAAAATAAATAAATAATATAAAAAGGGAAAGTGATTTGCCACCTCATGTGGAAATACATGCTTACTTACTCTAAACTCAGGGATATAAAGGTTGATTCTTGTTCTTCAGAAATCTGTCCCTTCCTTACAGTGGCCAGATGTTTATGAGTCCTTTTCTTAAAGTTTCTTAAAGTTGTTGAACAGAACCTCAGGGGCCTATATTAGTGCAAATCAAAGCCAATACAAGCCACTTGAGGCCCATGCCCCTTGAAACATACAATAACTAGTTTCAGTCTCAAATCTTTGCAGTAAATTCACAGTCCTGAAAGCTCTGCTTTAGATCTATAAGAATGTGAACTACAGGTGACATGTCTTCTGATGCAAAGTTTTCTGTTTGAGCTATCAACATACTGTTTCACCCTGTGGTCATTTACTCTCTTCTAGAAATATGCTGTAAGGCTTATCAACTTTTCTCCTGCCTCAATCTATGTGGTTTGCTCTGTCTGCCTGTGGGTGAGCACAGCATGGCTGGTTAGTTCAGGGAGACCCAGCCCACTGATGCCAAGCTTAAGACAAACAAACTGATAGTCACATTTCATTTCCAAGAGAGAGCAGTTCGTCATTACCACCATTGAGTCTGTGCACATGTCACAGATGGTAAATACCTTTCTGACAATATCTGCCTAATGAGACTAGGAGAGAAATGACAAGTCTGTCATTAACCTTTGGAGCCACCGACACAGTAGAACCAAAAAAAAAAATACTGTTTATGATCCCAGTGTCGGTACTTTGTGGGTCATTTCTCTGAGAGATCACTCTTAATGAAGTAGGTTTAAACCTTGGAAGATTTAGCTTCTTGAAGCTGCTGAAATAATTAAGTGAACAAATTACCATTTTTTATGCTGAAAAATTCTTGCTGTGAGAATTCATTCCCTTCTGTGCATCCAAACGTAAGGATGCATAACAACAACAAAGAGTAATGCGTGTCATGCAAAAGACTCTGACAATAGCAATTTTATTTATTTAATATTTTAGGGAGGAATTTCTCTTAAAACCCTATATTAATTATTTTCTCCAAGAATGGTCCATGGAATTCAATTCATTTCTTGTTCTGCTAAAACAAAAGCTATGATTTTGTGTTTTGTTATCTTCATTTCTTACTCTCTGAGGGAGTCATAAAATCTGGTTCAGAAGACTTATGTTTTACTGTATTTAGTGTCTATGGATTACACACAGCACTATGTTCCATGGAGACATTCACATGCAACACTCTGATCCCATTCATCCCCTTTATGAGCCTTTCTGACCCTCTCCTCATCCCCTTCATCTCCTGGCACATCCCTACAGATCTTCTTAGACCTTTTTGTGCTCTTACCACATGGTTGAATACCAACTTACAAGCACTACAGAATTGTCTGTAAGGCACCCAAATGCACTTAATGCACGATACAGTGGCTTCTAGCATATTTCATTCTCGTCAATTTACAGTTTCTTCCATGATTTCTGCTGCCCATCTGAGATTTTAAAAGCTGCCCAGTTGCTTTAATGTATAACTAGAGAAGAGAACGGGTGTTTCTGGAGGCATTCTTTAAAAGTCCCTGCCTCAGACTCACCTCGGAGCTTGCTTGTTAAGAGGGCAGATCCTAGCTTCTTCCCTAGGATATCTAAAAAATAAATTGAGGGCTTTGAGAATTAAGCCGAGGTCCCTATGTTTGCAAACAGGTTCTTTACCTGTTGAGCTAACTTTCTGGCTCCATGATCTATTTTAAAGACACTTGAAACTAAGCAGTGATGGAGGAAAGAATCCTGGTATTTTTTTCTTTCTTGATTAAATCAACAAATGATAGTCCCAGTTTGCTGTATTTCCATCTGCAGTGATAAGTTTCTGATCAAGATTTGTTTATTTGTTTTTATATTACTGGTTTAACTCTCAAGTATATAAGATCCAAGAGCAGAGAATTTCTTAATTTTTCTAAGGTGGTCATTCTAACATTTTAATGTTGCTATGAGCTTGACAAGAAATAAAAAAATGTTTAATAAAATAAAGAATTTTAAGATTTAAAGGATTTAAGAGCTGAATAAAGTAAAGGCATCCTTAGGAACTACTAACAACTTGGAACAGTCTTTAGAAATGGGTCTTCCCTAGAAACTTGAGAAGAATGCATTGGGCATCTATGGCTGTGACTCATTCAGCCTGGGTTTCCCTTTGTAAGTTTGGAAATTCCCCAAACCAGTACTCTTGAGGATTACTTCTTATTTCTTTCTTTCTTTCTTTATTTAATTATTTTCCCAATCATACAAACTTAATAGGTACCCGGTCCCCTTCCTTCCTCCACCCCTCCCCAGTCCCCCTTGCTCCCTCCCCCAAAAAACCTTTTCTTCTACCCCCTCCCTCCCTTTCTCCCAGTGCCTCCCTCTTCCCCCCAATCCCTGGAGGTTCCTTAGTGTAAATGTCAAATTTCCCTCTGCATCTTCTACTCTAATGAGGTGTAAGGACTCAGTGGCATTGTGCAGAGCCTTTTCTTGGGCTGCCCTTTAGTATGGGAACACCATTGTGATTGTTAATTCCTTGCCTCTAAGGATCCTAGTACCTGTGATCCATGCTAGATTTTGGGGGGGGGTTGTTGATATGTCAGCCATTGCGCAGGTCATGCAAAGTCTGATTATAGCTACCGTGGCCCTAACTTGTGTGGAGTATCTTGCATATTATTACTCCTCCTCATCATTAGGCTCTTACAATCTTACCGCCCCCTCTTCCACAAATTTCCCTGAGCTTTTGGATGGGGAGAGATTAGGCTGGCTTGGTTCCTGGTGATTAATGTAGGGTCTCTGATGTTCTGAATTATGGTTTGTTGTTTTCAGTTTTGCTGTTTCTGCACCACCTTTGGCTCCATCCTGATTGGTATTGGAGGTCACATCCTAGCCAGAGATAAAAGGCTGTTAAAATGGAGGAGATTCAAAGGTAGATGGAATAAGAGTAGGAGACTGCGGTAGGGAGGGGGGTCAGTCTCCCATTTGCAGGATGGTTACCATCTCTCTGCCAGACTCTATGCCATCCCTGGGGTGAGATCAAACCCTCTCAGTTGCAAGTGACCAGGAAGGAAAGTGAGTAGGCTTAACCAGATGTCTCTCTACTTACTTGCAGTACTTGATGGTGACCTATTTTCTCTGCTGTAGCATGATCCCCTATCTCCTTATTTCTGGGGGAAGGCCCTCCTTCCCTTTCTCTCCTGTTTATAATCTTTGTAATTATTCTAGGTATTACAGAGATTTATCTTTAAATATGCCACTAAGTGGGTTTGGTACTAGGATCTACCTATTAGGGAGTACATATGATGTCTAATTTTCTGTGTCTGGGATACTTCACTCAATATAATTTTTTTCTGATTCCATCCATTTCCTGGCAAATTTCATTAATTCATTTTTTTGATGGCTGAATAGTATTCCATTGTATAAATGTACCACATTTTCCTTATCCACGTGTAAACTGTTGAGCATTTAGGTTGATTCCATGACTTTGCTATTGTAAATAGTGCTGCTATGAACATGGTTGAGGTGAATTTTTGCTTTATGGAGGATTATTCCCAGATGTAGAATAGCAGGGTCATATGGCATTTCAATCTTTAACTTTTTAAAAAATCACCACACTGATCGCCAGAGTGGTTGTATAAGCCTGCATTCCTACCAGCAATATAAGAGAGTTCCCTTCTTTCCACATTCTCTCTAGCATTTGGTGTTTGTATTGTGGATTTTTGCCATCCTGACTGGGGTGAGATGATATCTCAGGGAGGTTTTGATTTGCATTTCCCTGATGGCTGAGGATGTGGAAAATTATTTTAAAGATATTTGTTAGACATTTCAAGAAAGAGAGATAAAAGGGATTCAGATTGGCAAGGAAGAAGTCAAGTTATCTCTTTTTTCAGATGACATGATTGTATACCTGAGTGATCCTAAAAACTCCACCAGGAAGCTCCTGGAACTAATACAGAAGTTCAGCAGGGTGGCAGGTTACAAAACAAACATACAAAAATTAGTAGCCTTACTATATGCTCAGGATGAAAAAAGAGAAAAGGATCTAAGAGAAACAATCCCATTTATTGTAGCCCCTAAAAAAATGAAAGACCTTGGTATAAACCTAACCAAGGAAATCAGAGACCTTTACAATGAAAACTTAGAAACCCTAAAGCAAGAAATTACAGAAGACATCAGAAGGTGGAAAGACCTCCCATGTTCCTGGATTGGCAGAATCAAAATCATAAAAATGACCATCCTACCAAAAGCAATATACAGATTCAATGTTCTACCAATCAATATCCCAAAACAATTCTTTAAAGAAATTGACCAAACAATCTCAAAATTCATACGGAAGCATAAAAAGCCCAGGATAGCAAAAACAATCCTGAGTAACAAAAACACTGCTGAAGGTATCGCCATACCAAACCTTAATCTATACTACAAATCCATAGTAATAAAAGCAGCCTGGTACTTGCTCCAAAATAGACACATAGATCAATGGATAAAGGTTGAAGACCCAGATATAAGCCCACACAACTACAGCCATTTGGTCTTTGACAAAGGGGCCCAAAAAATCCAATGGAAAAAGAACAGCATCTTCAGCAAATGGTGCTGGCAAAACTGGATGCCCACATGCAGAAGATTAAAACTGAACCTGTACTTGTCACAAAAATTAATTCCAAAGGACCAAGGACCTCAGTATAGGCCAGAGACTATGAAAACCCTGGGTGAGAGGGTAGGGAACTCCCTTGGGCCGATTGGACTAGGCCAACAGTTCCTAAATGGACATACAATAGCAGTCAATACAACCAACACTCAACAGATGGGATCTTGTGAAATTAAAGAGCTTCTGTTAATATAAAGAGATTGCAAACTGAGCAAAAAGGCAACCCACCGAATGGGAGAAAATCTTCACTAACCACATATCTGATATAGTGCACAAAGAACTTAGAAAACTAAACACCAAGGAAATTATTGGCCCAATTAAAAATGGGCCTCAGGACTCAAAAGAAACTTTTCCAGTGATGAAATTGAGGATTACTTCTAACACCTGGATGATATCGTGAACCAAGAGAGACTGTACCTATTGGTGGGATTGAGACCTGTTGCCTGCTTCTCTGTGTTCCTGGCAGACGGCTCTGGGGTCAGGCATGACTCCTTCTCTGTCGCACCTTTGTCATTTGTCACAGATGCCTGTAAAGATGATGAGCATGATCATCTTTCTAAGCTGGCATAGTCCACTTTTCCTCGTTTCGAGTTACTGCTATAGAGAGCTTTTTATTTTGTTTGTTTCTGGATAGCGATGCCTATATTTGAGTCAGGACTCTGTCACTGTGTGGTTTGAGGAAGACTCTAAGGATATGTGTTGATGTATATTTCATATATAAGTGTAATTTTTTGCAACTTTTATAAAATTTGATAATATGTATTGTATTTACCTCTGATGACTACATTTAATTCTTTACCACATTTTGTTATTTTAAGGATAATGCTAGAATAACTATCGAAATTATTAACCTTTGTTGTATGAATGGAAATGCAAGCTGATAATGAAAATGGAAAAAGGAAAAAAGAGAATAATTTTTCCACAAGAAAAACACGTTGTAAACTTATCAGTCAATAAGAACTTTATTACATATTGATAAATTATTAGCAAAATAAATATTCAAATTTAATAAAAGTTTCATAGCACTAAGAAAAGTGGGTCAGTTTTTGTGCTGAATATTTAATACACATTTGGAACATAATGAAAAGGATCCTATGACTTAAACTACTGTGTACTTTTTATTGGTGTTTACTGTGTTACAAGTGTGATAGTAGGTGTTTCCAATGATCATGCCCAATCTTCTTACAAAACTGGAAAAGTAGTGATATTTTCTCTATCTCAAGAAGCAGATACTGAGTGAGCTAACCCCCATAAACTACAAGAAACAATAAACTATTTCATTTTTTTAAGACAGAGTAACCAACCCCAGGCTGGCCTAGAATTCCCTGTATAGTCAAGGCTGGTTTTGAACTTCTGATACCTACATTGCTAATCACTAGTATATAGGCAAATGACACCATACCTCACAGTAGAATATAAATTTTAATTTAAACTCATATCTTATATTCAGTATACTGAACATCATCCTACATTTGCTTGACTTGAACTGTTATGCACTAATGTAATTTTAAAGATGCAACTAGAGTCAGACTGATGGGATTTGCTCACTGCTTATGGGAACATGAGCAAATTCCTGAATCTCCATGAGCCTAAATTTCTTCATCTGCAAATGAGACTGAGGATTAAATAAAAGCATATGAGTTCAGAGAGTCATCCAATTGGCATCCTCTCCATAACTATTAACCAATCCTCATGCTTATCCAATGACACTGCTTACCATAATGTGTGTTTTTATTGTCATTCCACAGAGAACCAGTTGTTCAGAGTAAAACCCATAGTTCTCAGGAAAAATCTTTAGGTTAAGCTTCGAGTAAAATTTTCAGGTTTCTACTCATTCTGAAGCACGAAATGCTTCTCAAATAGCCTTATGCACAGTCCACAATTTAAAGGTAGGTTTTCAAAAAGTAAGAACAACTTCACCGTCTTAGTTCACTGAAAACAACCTTATAAATTTCTATACGAAGAAGATGCATTCTTTTTTTTAAAGAGTGAATTCTTTTACTCCATTTCTTTAAGAAAAGTTCTTTCCTATTATCTTGATGAAACAAGGAGTTTAAATGGAAACTGTTGAAAGGAATACTAGTGTATCTTTTTAAAAAATAGCATGTACTCATACATGTATGAAGTTAAAACAGTAATTCCTTTCAACTTTTAAAATTTTGACACTATGTGCTAAGTATGTCTCCAATGAATACATATAATGTTAGTTACTATTTTTTAGAGAATATATGCTAGAAAGTTGTATGTATCAAAGTTGTGGATGGAAATATAAAACTATAGTGAAATTAAAAAAATTAAAGAGTAATATCTACACTTGGTGCTATAATTTCAGATAAATGGTATTCTTTCTCTCTGTTTTCATATATTGTAGAGGTCATAAAGTAAAGCCACATTTCTTGGTTTGAATTTAGCCATTCTGATTATTGTATAAACTTGAGTCATTTTATTATCACTCAGTGATAGTTTCTCATTGTAAAATGTACCTCTCATAATATTCTTGAAATATTAAATTAGTAAATATTTCAAAAATAAGAAAATAAAGCAATAATAATGGAGAGTGGAGAAATAGATGCCTAAATAATCTCCCCCTTCAAATTTTCTTCACACGGTTTGTCATTTGGTGAACAACCTTTGAATCTAAAAATATAGACAAGTGTTTGAGGGACATTGAAAGAAATTTAAGAAGTAATTGAGAAGATTAAAGTAATCACTGTTCATGTAGTATTTATACAGTGTCAAGAAAATTAATAAAAAAGTTTTAAAACTTGTTCCTATTCATTCAAATTGATTAGACTTAGAATCACCGTAAGAACTGAAAACGCTCCTGAGAGTATGACTCTGGGGTACATTCAGGAGGATGTGACTACTGAAGGAGGACCCACCCTGAACGTGGAATTGGGTCTTGGACTTAATTAGAAGGAGACTGACTGCCAGCTGGTCACCATCATTCATCTCTCTCTGCTTCCTGTCATTTCTGTCTGTACATGCCATATGACAGCTGCTTCATGCTCCGACTGCCATGAGGAAACTAACTAATACGGAAAGTTGGAACCAAGAAGCTGGTCTCTTACTCTGATAAACTTGGTCATGTAGTTCTTAAGCTTTTGGAACTGGCTGAAAGAGGAACATAGGAGAATTTAGAACGTTGGCTAGAAAATCCCTGGAGTTACGTAAATAGAACTTAATGATATGCTCTGGTGGGAGTTTGGACAATAAGAATTCTGAGAGAACTGTACCGGCAGAGCCTGGTTCATGAGACTGAAGTAAAAATAATGAACTAATTTGTTTGATGGAGGCAATTTCAGGACAGCATAGAGTTTAGTCTATGACATACTGTGTTAATTTGGGTCTACAGTGAGAGAGCAAAATAGTGAGGCAGAAAGACATCAAAAATGTGAGGTTTGGCAAAGGAGAGTATGTGGAAGTTTAAAGTTACAGGAAAAGCAGGTGTGTGTGGTGCTGTTATTGCCAAAGAGATTATTGAAATTAGCTCAGTAAAAAAGGTTCCCCAAGAGCAAGATGACCCAATCACATAAAAAGCTCCATGTAACAAAACTCCAAATGTTTGAAAGGAAAGAGAATAAACTGAAAATGCTATCAAAAGGGCTTCCTGTTAGAAAATCAACTGCCTTTGGAAGTGTTACTTCAAGTTCAGTCTGGAGAGAGCACAGAGGTCTCTGCAGCTGTCACCCAAGGGGGTCACATCTCAAGCTGGCAGCAAACTTGGCAGCATTTTCATTCATGTGGTGCTGGTTCTGCAGGCATGACTGACACAAGAATGAAGGGGGTCTTGGAAATTTGTGCCAAGATTCTAGGAGGTTGCCGAGGCCAAACAGTGTGTGGCAGGATTGACTTACCTTCAAGGAGACTCTGAGAAGCCATCATGCGAAACCGTGATGGTGAAGCTCAAGTTCCAGTGGAGATTTCAGGACACTGGAGATGTCAGAGCTGTGAGGCATCTGCCAATCAAAACTGCAGGCTCTGTCCGAGTGGTGCTCACCTGAGAGTCAGGCAGCGAGTACTGCATTTGATAGAAGCTGGAAGGAAGGCTATGCAGGCCCTCGGAGCCCAGATGATTCTGTCACAAACCCTAGATGCCTTCTGTGAAACTGCAGGATTTTGTGTTTCCCCTGTTGGGTTTGCTACAGCCGTTCCTCTCTTTTGGATTGGGAATATGTACTCTTTTGTCACTGTGTATTAGAAGTGCATAACTTTACTATTTCTTTAGGTGCTCACAGTTAAGAGGTTGCTTTGAATCTCAAAACAGACTTTGGACTATTGAACAGTATTGGGACTGTTAAAAAGTATGGGGAAGAAGTCTAATGGATGGAATATTCTGATTAAATTGATGTGTTTGGTTGTCATGCTGATAATGACTAGACTTGGGATGGTTGATATTCACAGTCAATGGGATTATATTCAGCATCACCATTGCAACACATGTCTGGATTTGTAAAGAAGGAAGATCTCTGAATGTGAGTAGCACTATCTATGGGATCCCCAATGGAACATAGCATTTGGGCATTTATTTTCCTCAATTTCCTGACTGTGGACACAGTGTGACCAACTGCTTCATATTGCTCCTTCTTATCAATGTGGATTGTAATCTCTTCCTATGAGCCAGAATAATCCCTTTCTTCCTCAAGTTCCTTTTTCCACGAATTCTTCTGAAGCAACAAGGATAGTAACATATAATGACCTTCAGAAATTTTAGAATAAATGCCTTAATACTTGAAATTTTTTTTCCCACTGAGGTCATGACAAGAGATACACACTTAGATGCTTGTCATGAATATGGAGATACTTCCTTATTTTTTAACTGTTGACTCTTTCCTGCTAGACCTCTCTCCCCATAGCAAGATAAGAAAATCACAAGTTCTCTGCTTGTCTGGCAGGGAGTTGTCAGGTTATCCTTGGAAGGTTGCCAGACACCTGCAATCCTAACACTTGGTAGACTGATGTAGGAGGGTCATAAGTTCAAGTTCAGCCTTACACATAGAGTACATTTGAAACCATTCTAAGTCACACGAAATCCTGTCACAAACAAAGCAAAACAAAACAGGTACAATGATTACAAATAGGATTACAAAAAAAATCTTCCTAGGGGAGCATGCTTCAGTAGAGAAAATAGGTCACCATCAAGTATTACAAGTAAGTGGTGACACGTCTGGTTAAGTTCACTCTTACTTTCCTTCCTGGTCACTTGCGACTGAAGGAGTTTGATCTCACCAATCAGGGAGGGTACAGAAACTGGCAGATAGATGGTAACCATCCTGCAAATGGGAGACTGACCTCCCCCCCTCACTGTAGTCTCCTACTCCTATTCCATCTACATTTGAATCTCCTCTTATAGTAAGATCTTCATTTAAACAGCCTTTTATCTTTGGTTAGGAGGTGATCTCCAATACCCATCAGGATGGAGCCAAGGGTGGTGCAAGAACAACAAAACTGAAAACAACAACAAACCATAATTCAGAACACCAATGACCCTACATTAATCACCTGGAACCAGACCAGCCAAATCTCTCCCCATCCTAAAGCTCAGAGAAACTTGCAGAAGAGGGGGCAGCAAGATTGTAAGAGCCTAAAAATGGGGAGGAGCAATGATATGCAAGATACTCCACACAAGTTAGGGCCTCAGTAACAATGATAGGACTTTGCATGACCTATGCAATGACTGACATATTAATGACTCCCCAAAGTCTGGCATGGATCACAGGCACTAGGATCCTTACAGGCAAAGGATTAACAGTCATAATAGTGTTCCCATACTAAAGGGGAGCCCAAGAAAGGACTCTAGGCAACGCCATTGAGTCCTTACACCTCACTAGAGTGGAGGACTCAGAGGGAAGTTTAGCATTCACACAAAAGGATGCTCCAGGATGGGAAAGGGGGGAAGAGGGAGGCACTGGGAGAAGGGAAGAAGAGGGGTGAAAGGAAGGGGAAAAGGGGGAGAGGGTGCAAGGGGGACTGGGGAAGGGTGGAGGGAAGAAGGGTACAGGGGTACCTACTGAGCTTGTATGATTGGGGAAAAATAAATAAATATAAATTTAAAAACCCTCCTAATATCATGGAATATCTACTATGAAAATTTTATTTGGGTAGTGATTAAGAAAATTGCCTACATTTGCACCACAGCTATGTCACTTACTTTACAGTTCTGGGGAGGATATTAGCTGTCTGTGCTCATCTCTTCATATACAATCATATGGAAAACAATAAAATCAACTAATTCTATGCATTGTTATGAGAGTTAAAATACTAACATTGTGAACAAAACCTGATATGCAGTTGGGACTATCAAAACCAACTGTCCTTAATCAAAGTCATTTATAGAAACCACCTGGCCAAAATAGTTTCTTTATGTGAAATAAGCAGATTAGTAACTTTACTTTCATTTGCAATCTTTATTTCCCTTTACTACAAAGGGAATATTCATAAGTCCCAGGTATTAGATAGCAATATATTCAGAAGATTGTTAAGCCTATACAAATAGTTTAAAACGTGTCTAGTATGCTTTAACATTTCAGATCCGGATCATCATGAAGCAAAAGTCACAGAGTGCAGAATTCCCTTGTTAATGTGCTTTATCTTTGGGGTTTGTAGCAAAGCTCAGTCTTCTCCATATTAGTTTGTTTTCCACTGTGAGCTTGGCAACATACTAGGCTGAGTGGAAAGATATCAGTTACATTGAGCTTTTTCCTCTGATTGGCAGGATGACTGTAAAAGGAAATGTAAGTCAATGTAAACAACTCAAACTCATCCAAGGATGTCAAAGCACCTGGTGCTCAGCATGTGCTGTGCTCCAAATGCAGAGAAGCCGACTTTTTGTCCTCCCAATTCTCACCTTCAATATAACTTATGATTAACAGCAAGAAGTCAAACAGCCTAGATGTAAAGTCTAGCTTTATCCCTTAAGAGATTTACAAGTATGCATATTTCACTCAATCATTTTAGTCCCAGGTTTTAACATATTTAAAATAAAGCTTGTTATTTTCACCTTGTATTTGAACTTAGGAAAATGTAGAGTAATGCATCCAAATTATAGTACAACGTTTGGCACACTGTGAGTCCTCAAGAGAAGGTAGCCACTTTTGCTATTTTCCTTTTAATATGCTCAAATTTATTGCACTACTTGCCAGCTAAAATATAAGGGTAATATGAAGGGGTGTTTATCCATATCAAAAACTATTTCAATGATATATTATTGAGATATATAATTCAATGATTTCTTTATTTAATAATAGATTAAAATAATTAATTAAACTGAAAATTTTTATTTGAATTGGCCTCTGGGAAAAGGGATGAAGATTTGCAGGTACGGATGATTTGCAGGTATGGATTGCCTCATGTTATTTCCTTTCCTTTACTACTTTGGGTCCTTTTATTCTTGAATTCCAGTTGTAATAATGCCAAGATTTTACATTCAGTCTTTTGTCATCGCAGATTCAGAGTTTTCTAGGTCCATATAGAACTGGGGACTCTCTTGATAGTAATAGTGTCATGCTAAAGAGGAAAGAGGCATACCAGAGAAAATAATTGATAAGCATGCATGTGGAGTGTGTTGTAATTTATTTTCAAGGAATGGATAAATCTTCAGCTTGAACTTGTCAATTATCCTAGTCTAAAGGTACCTGCTTCTCCCAGAACTATCACATTAGCTAACACAGGAATCTGGTCAGCTTTGTGTTACTTGAATAAAATACCCAAGATGAGAAACTTAAAGAAAGGAGGCTCATCTGACACAGTCTTGGGAGTTTTATATAATGTCATTACATATTATATTATATATTGTATTATCTCTATATATACTATACAGACATTGTGATCTGTTCTTATGACTAGAGATAGTTCAGGGAATTTCACATGTGGTCTTTATGAAACTATCAGTTAAGCTTAGACCATATATTCTTCTTTGTGTAGTTCGTTAAATTGCAGACTTATTTTATGTAAAGTCCTTTTTCACAGGGCAATAGAATTGGCTTATTCATTGTTTTTTTTTCTTTGTTCTGTTACTCTTCAGTTTTCTTTTTATTTATTTATTTATTTATTTTTTATTTCTACTCTTACAGATTTAACAGGTACACCCATCCCAGCTTCCCTCCCTCCCACCGCCCTGTGTGCCCCTCCTTTTCCTCTCCCTCTCCACCTCCCAGTGCCTCCCCCTCCCATCCCCGGAGCATCCTGAAATGTGCATGCCAACTCTCCTCTGGGTCCTACTCTCCGATGAGGTGTAAGGACCACCCAGTGGCATTTCCCACAACCCTTTCCTGTGTCCCACTTAAACATAGGAACACTACTGTGGCTGTCAATCCCTTGCCTCCAAGGATCCTAGTGCCTTTAGCAAACGCTAGACTTTGTGGGGTTAATAGTGTGTTGGACATTGCTCAAAGAATGCAAAGTCCAATTATGATTGCTTCAGCCCTAACTTGTGTGGAGTATCTTGCATATAATTGCTTCTCCCATCCTTGTGCTCTTACAATCTTACCGCCCCCTCTTCCACAAATTTCCCTGAGCTTCAGGATAGAGAAAGATTAGGCTGGCCTAGTTCCAGGTGGTTGATATAGAGTCTCTGATGTTCTGGATTATGGTTTGTTGATTTTTTTTTCAGTTTTGCTGCTCCTGCAGTGTACTTCACTCCATCCTGATGGGTATTGGATGTCACCCCCTGGCCAGAGATAAAAAGCTGTTAAACTAGAATCTTGTTCTAAGAGTATCTACAAAGGTAGATGTAATAAAAGTAGGAAACCGCAGTGAGGGAGGGGTCAGTCACCATTTGCAAAATGGTTACTTTTTATCTGTCAGATTATATGCCCTCTCCTTCTGGTGAGATCATACCCCCTCAGTTGGAAATGATCAGGAAGGAAAGTCTGTGAACTTAACCAGATGTCTCAGAACTCACGTGCAGTCCTTAATGGTGGACTATTTTCTCTGCTGTAACATGGTCCCCTCTCTCCTTGTTTCTAGTGTGGCCCTCCTACCCCATCCCTCCTGTTCATAATCCTTGCAATTACTGTAGGTATTACAGGATTTATCCTTGAGTGTCTCTAAGTGGAGCCACCTATTAGGGAGTACATACGGTGCTTAATTTTCTGGGTCTGGGATACTTCACTCAATATAATTGTTTCTAATCCCATCCATTTCCTGGCAAATTGCATTAATTCATCATTTTTGATGGCTGAGTAGTACTCCATTTTATAGATGTACCACTGTTTCCTTATCCACTCATCAACTGTTGGACATTTGGGTTGATACCATGACTTGGCTATTGTAAACAGTGTTGCTATGAACATGGTCGTGCTTGTGCTATTGAGGTGAATTTTTGCTGTATGGCGGGTTATTCCCAAAAGTGGAATCGCAGGGTCATATGACATTTCAATCTTTAATTTCTTGAAGAATCTCCAGATGGCTGGCCAGAGTGGTTATATGAGCCTGCATTCCCACCAGCAATGTAGGAGAGATCCCCTCTCTCCACATCCTCTCCAGCAGTTGGTGTTGTTTGTATTGTGGGTTTTTGACATCCTGACCGGGGTGAGATGATATCTCAGGGAAGTTTTGAGTTGCATTTCTCTGATGGCTAAGGATGTGGAGCATTTTTTAAGATATTTAATAGACATTTTAATTTTCATCTCTAGTAAAGTTTCTTTTAAGTTCCAGGACCCATTTTTTAATTGGGCCATTTGTTTCCCTGGTGTTTAGTTTTCTAAGTTCTTTGTGCACTCTGGACAGCAGAGTTCTATCAGATGTGTGGTTAGTGAAGATTTTCTCTCATTCTGTGGGTTGCCTTTGTGCTCGTGTTATAATCTCTTTATCTGAACAGAAGCTCTTTAATTTCACAAGATCCAAACTGTTGAGTGTTGGTAGCAGTGACTGTGCCATTGGATGTCTGTTTAGGAACTGTTGGCCTAGCCCAATCATTTCAAGGGAGTTCCCTACCCTTCGACCTATGGTTTTTATCGTCTCTGGCCTTATATCAAGGTCCTTGATCCATTTGGAATTAAGTCTTGTATATGGTGACAAGTACAGGTCCAGTTTAATCTTCTTCATGTGGAGATCCAGTTTTGCCATCACCATTTGTTGAAGATACAGTTCTTTTTCCATTGAATTTTTTGGGCCCCTTTGTCAAAGAAAAAATGGCTGTAATTTTGTGGGCTTATATCTGGGTCTTCAACCCTTATCCATTGATCTGTGTGTCTATTTTGGAGCCAGTACCAGGCTGTTTTTATAACAATGGATTTGTAGTACAGACTAAGGTTTGATATGGTGATACCTCCAGCAGTGTTTTTGTTACTCAGGATTGTCTTTGCTATCCTGGATTTTTTGTGCCTCCATAAGAATTTTGAGATTGTTTGGTCAACTTCTTTGAAGAATTGCTTTGGAATTTTAATTGATATAGCATTGAATTTGTATATTGCCTTTGGTAAGATGATCATTTTTACGATGTTGATTCTGCCAATCCAGGAACATGGGAGGTCTTTCCACCTTCTGGTCTCTTCTGCAATTTCTTTCTTTAGGGTTTAAAATTTTCATTGTAAAGGTCTTTTACCTCTTTGGTTAGGTTTATACCAAGGTATTTCATTTTTTTAGGGGTTATAGTAAATGGGATTGTTTCTCTCAGGGATTTTTCACTTCTTTCATTCTGGGCATATAGGAAGGGCACTGATTTTTGTACATTTATTTTGTATCCTGCCATCCTGCTGAACTCTTGTATTAGTTCCAGGAGCTTCCTGGTGGAGTTTTTGGGATCACTCAGGTATAAGATCATGTCATCCGCAAATAGGGATAGCTTGACTTCTTCCCTGCCGATTTGAATCCCTCTTATGTCCCTTTCTTGTCTTATGGCTTCAGTTAAGACTTCAAGTACAATATTGAATAGAAGTGGTGAGAGTGGACAGCCTTGTCGAGTTCCTGACTGAAGTGGGAATTCCTCAAGTTTTTCCCCATTGAGTATAATCCTTGTTGAAGGCTTGTTGTATCTAGCTTTTATTATATTGATAAAGGTTCCTTCCATTCCAATTGTCTGTAGGGTTTTGATCATAAAAAGTTGTTGGATCTTGTCAAAAGCTTTTTCTGCATCTATCGAGAGTAGTGGTCTTGGACTTTGGACTGGCTTATATGATGAATTACATTTATTGATTTGCATATGTTGACCCAAATTTGTGTGCCTTGATCCCTGTGGATGATCTTTTTGATATGTTTTGAATCTGATTTGCTAAGACTTTGTTGAGAATCTTTGCATCTGTGTTCATCAGAGAGATTAGCCTATAGTTTTCTTTTTTATGTATCTTTATTAGGTTTTGGGATTAAGATGATATTAGCTTTATAGAAGGAATTTGGTAGTGTCCCTTCCTTTGATATTTGATGGAAGAGTTTAAGGAGTATTGGTGTTATTAGCTCCTTAAATGTCTGGTAGAACTCTGTGCTGAATCCATCTGGTCCAGGACCTTTTTTGGTGGGAAGATTTGAGATTACTTCCTCGATTTCCTCATGCATTATAGGACTATTTAACTAATTCACTACTTCCTCATTCAATTTAGGTAAGTTGTGTTTACTTAGGAATTCATCCATGTCTTTTGTGTTGTCATATTTCACTGAGTATAAGTTTTTGAAATATGATGTTATAATTCTCTGGATTTCTTGGGTATCAGTAGTGATAACTCCATTTTCATTTCTAATTTTGTTAATTTGTGTTTTCTCTCTCTTGCTTTTGGTTAATTTAGCTAGGGGTGTATCAATCTTATTGATTTTTTTCAAAAAACCAGCTTTTTGACTGGTTGATTTTCTGTTTTGTTTTCCTAATCTCGATTTTGGATATTTCTCCCCTTATTTTGCTAATCCCCTCCCTTCTACTGCTTTTGGGATCAGATTGCTCTAGTGTCTCTAAAGCTTTAAGCTGCATTGTTAAGTTGTTTATTTCTGATGTTTCCATTTTTTTGATGTAGGAATTAAGAGCTATGAACTTACCTCTTAGAACAGCTTTCATTGTGTCCCAGAGATTTTGGTAAGTTGTATTTTCATTATCGTTCACTTTCAGGAAATCTTGAATTTCCTTTTTAATTTCTTCCTGAATCCAGTTCTCATTCAGCATCATATTGTTAAGTTTCCAGGAGTTAGTGTATTTTCTCTTGTTTGATGTGTTGTGGATGGCCAGCTTTAGGCCGTGGTGGTCTGATAGGGCACAGGTTAGAATTTTAGCTTTCCTGTATATGTGGAGATTTGTTTTGTGGCCCAATATGTGATCTATTTTGGAGAAAGTTCCATGTGCTGCTGAGAAAAATGTGTATTCTTTGGTGTGTGGATAAAAAGTTCGATAGAGATCTGTAAGGTCCATTTCTTTTAGGTTTTGATTAAATTCCAAGGTGTCTCTGTTAAGCTTTTGACCTGTTGATCTATCCCATGTTGAGAGTGCGGTGTTGAAATCCCCATGAATTATCGTTTGGGGGTTGTTTTCTTGCTTTAGACGCTGTAGGGTTTTCTTAATGAATGTGGAGGGGCCCATACTGGGTGCATATATGTTCAGTATTGTGAAGTATTCCTGGTGAATTGTACCTGTGACTAAAATGTAGTATCCATCTGTGTCTCTTATGATTTTCTTTGGTTTGAAGTCCACTTTGTCCGAAAGCATAATTGCTACCCCTGCCTGTTTCCTGGTTCCATTAGTTTGCAAAATTTTGGACCAGCCTTTCATTTTTAGGATGTTGTGAGATGAGTTTCCTTAAGGCAGCAGATCGTTGGATTGTGGTTTTTAATCCAAATTTGTAATCTGTGTCTATTATTAGGTGAGTTAATACCATTGAAACTTAATGTTATAATGGAGAAATTATTTTTAATTCTGGACATTTTTTATGTTTAGTGGATTTTGTAAGCGTATTGATCGATATTTACATTTTGGTGGTATTATACTTCCCTTCTGTTCTCCTGGATACGCTTGTTCTTTTCTTCAAGCTTGAGTATCATTTCTAGCATTTTTTGAAGGCCTGGTTTGGTGGAAATGTATCCCTTCAAGTTGTCTTTGTGCTGGAAAACTTTCCTTTCTCCCTCAATCATGACAGATAGTTTTGCCAGGTATATCAGTCTGGGTTGGCATTTTTGCTCATTTAATACTTGTAGTATGTCTCTCCAAGCTCTTCTTGCTTTTACTGTTTCCATTCAGTAGTCATTTGTTATTCTAATAGGATTACCTTTAAAGGTGAGTTGCTTTTTTTCTCTTGAAGCTCTCAGCACCTTTTCTTTGTCTTGAATGTGGAGTGTTTTGACTATTATTTGCCGTGGCGATTTTCTATTTTGGTCATATCTGTTTGGAGTGCAAAATGCCTCTTGTATTTGGATGGGCCTCTCATTCTTTAGTTGTGGGAAGTTTTCATTTATGATGATTTGAAATATTTCCTCAGGTGTGGTATTTTGGGATTCTTGTTCTGGTATTCCATGAATGTGCATGTTAGGCTTCTTCAGGGTGTCCCATGTCTCTTGAATGTTCCTCTCCAGTATCTTTTTGGCTTTAACAATCTCTTCCATTGAGCTGGTTAATTCTCCCACTTTGTCTTCAAGATCTGAAATTCTATTTTCTGCTTCATTTGTTCTGCTGATAAGACTCTTTGTTGAGTTTTGGGTTGAAGATAAGTTGTCTTTTAGTTCAATTTTAAACTCTGCCTGAGACTGTTTTAACTGTTCTATACCTATCTTTGTTTCTTGAACTGTTTTTCTCAACTCCTCCAAGTGCCTGTTGTGTTCCTGTTCAAAGTGGTTGATACGGATGTTTAACTCTTCTCAGATTTCCTCTTTCGTAGTATTAATCATGGTAATGATCATACTCTGAAAGTCGTTATGTTGGGTCTGGCTTTCTTGGCTATTTTCTGTGAATTTGTTCTGGTCAGAATCCATCCTTTTAGGGTTAATTCTTTCGGTGGGAGATTGGTCTTCTTGGGATTTGTTTCTCGTGGATTTGCACTTTGACTTGGGCATTGTTGTTTTGTTTCTTAGGACCTTTCAGTTTCTGTGTGTTTTTGACTGAACTGATTTAGTTGGTATTATTACACTTGCCAGTTATTACTAGTGCTTGCCTTGGATTGGGTATGTTTGTCTTTTCTTATTGTAATTTCCTAGATGAGGCTATTAGGCTGTTAGTACATCAGTTAAATCAGGTTAAGTAGACAGGGGGTGAATATTAGTATGGTAGTGCAGTTTTACGATTTAGTATCTTGGTGATATGTGAGAGTGAGTGGTGTACTCCCTGGAGTTGTACATGTTTTTGGGGTGGCTGTATGGAGAAGTTGATCTACAGCAATTGATACTAGAAAGGATCAGTAAGGTGAAAAAAAGTTTACTTATCTTTGGGCTGATTGTGAAGAATCTCTCCCACGTGATAGCATGATTGTAGAGGACTCCAGATGTATGGCCTTTGTCCCTTAGAGTTTTGGTTGAGTTTCCTTTGGACTCTATTGATTTCTGAGTAGCAGTGTGTCTTCCATGGACCATGTGCGTGGGTCCCGGGTGGGTCGGAGAGGCAGAGGGTCTGATCTTGATGTCAGAATTCTTCACCTGGGACCTGGGACTTGGCTTAGTGGCCCACCCAAGCTCCAGGGATGGAGGAATGTGAGCAAGTTCTGTCTGGTCAGGGGGAGGGAGGACCAGCGTGCGGTAGGAAGAAAGGGGATGGGGTCCGGGGCGGGGCCCAGGCAAAACTGGAGGCCGCCTGAGTGTCGCTGGGACACCGGACCACCTGGGAGGCTGGGCGGACTCACCTGGGATCTGGAGGACTGGGGGCAGCGGTGGGGCAGAGGCACGGGTGGGAGGCAGCCTACTCTTTATAGTTTTTTCTTTTTCATTTGTAGACATGTTCTGGTGAATGGATCAGAGTTGAAGGCCTCCTATCTGCAGATTTCCTATTCCCAGAGAAGTTTACTTTTCAGAGTTAGAATATGATCTTATTAAGGATTGTGCTGTGTTAGTGGTGAACTCACTTTCTCTGTGTTAAAGTGATTCCAAATTCTTTTAACCAGGTTTGAGTCCACTTCTAGAAAAATTAATGATTTTGGTTGTCAGTCTCCAGGAAGGTAACAGAGTATTGAGCATAATGAGTCTCTCTCCCATTACACAGCTCCCTGCTGCATCTGTAAAGGCCGATGGGCAATCCAGTTTGACTGCTTGCATGACAATTGCTGGGAGTGGTGCTGGACATTTGGAGCCATTCAAATATTTACTGAATAGATGCTCTTGGAGAACTTGAGGCACAGCAAGGTTTTGGTATTATGTAGGGTTTATGAAGGGGTAAAATGGGTGGGAAGGCTATGCTATTACTTGCTTAGGAAGCAAACATAAAAATGATGTCATCTGATTGTTCTTTCCAAATATCTCATAGAAATGCTTTCACACTGATTTTGCTACAGCTTTTAAGAGTCATAACCTATATAGCTATGACCATAATAGTGTCTCACACATTTTTTATAAATACCACTCCTATCGCTTTCTAGTTATTGTTACCTACAGCACCTGCTGATAATCCTTGTTTTTACCACTTGAAAACTGGCAATTGCAACACTCCTATTTTATCCCCTTATTTTTTTTTTGCTACTATTCTTTTTTTTAAAAAAATATATTTATTTCTTTTCCCCCAATCATACAAGCTCAACAGGTACCCTAGTCCCATCCCTCCCTCCACCTTTCCCCAGTCCCCCTTGCATCCTCCCCTTTTTCCTCTTCCTTTAACCCCTTCCCTCCCCATTCTCCCATTGCTTTCCCCTTTCCTCCCTCCCATTCCCTGGAACATCCTTTTGTGTGAATGCCAAATTTCCCTCTGAGTTCTCCACTCTAGTGAGATGTAATGACTCAGAGATTTGTCTTTCTATTGTGTTTTGAACATATCCTTTGGTCTAAGCACTATCCTAGTAATGTTGCCTAGGATTGCAGTAAATTACTTATCATCATCAATCAGTTCATACATTTTGCTCATTTGAGAACAAATTGTAGTTCTATTTTAGCATGAATGTTAAGCATTATATGTTAGATCATTGAAGTGCAATAACTAATTAAAAATGTTTCCACAATTCATACAGGAATTTGATAGTTCTTTAGCATTCTGACTTAGATTTTATATTTTCAAATCTTTCTTTGGCCATCATTTACCTTTCTGGCCTCTTTATACTTTCTACAGATACATGCTTCTCAATAATAGTGATATCAACTTCTATAAAAGTGACTTTAATATTGCTCATATTCAAAGTCATCTGCCTATGGGTTTTTACCATGTCTGCCTTTCACGTTAACATATCAAGGTATAAATGTTTATATTGCTTGCTAAAATTAAATAAGAATTATACATCCTAAACACAGAAATCAGATGATTCAGTATTAAAACTGCTATGTAGAATATTCTCAAGATACGATTAATATTTGGGCATTCTAATTAAGCAGAAAGTGGACTCAATAGTTTGAAATTAGGATTATTTCTCCCATTCACACATACAAAACTGTCTGGAGAAGCTATCATTTTTCTTCAAGGACATACTGATTAATTTTCTTGTTTGGTTCATTTTGGTTCATAAAATCATGTGAATTCTTGGACTGATGTTTTTCCTATGAGTATAATCATTCTTCAAATAAGCTTACAAATGAAGCAGATGTGGCTTTTCTTCCCATAGAAATGCTATGAGGCTCTTGCAGTTAAACATACTTCTCAGCTGCAATTTGGCATTGCTTTTTTAATTTATCAAATTGAAAAAAAAACATAAGGCAAAAATTATGAGTCATTTTGCCCATTAGCATGCTGATTACACAGATTCAATATGAATAAGGCAGATGCTAATTTGTACATCAAGCATATTCCTTTGGAAGGGAAAATATATATCAATTGCGGTTGGAAAAAGACAACTTTGCTGTTGGAAACCATTTTTGGATTTATATGCAGAGTTTCCAGTTAAAGACATGAGCTCTTCTCTTTACCACATTAACAATAATTCCTATAAATACAGTGTCAGTAAAGACACCCAAACAAAACTCTTCCATGGTGACAGGTGGTTCAAATGACTCAGAATTCTTTTACTACTGGCAAATATGAAACAGCCCAGGAAGGAGACAGATTGTTCAGCTACAGGCCCAGGTTTCTGTGTCATGGCTGCTTTGATAATCCCAGTTCAACTTACTATAAGGCTTCTTATTTTTAAATTCAGCATACACACACACACACACATACACACACACACACACACACACACACACACACACACACACACATATGGGCTGTAAGATGGATTTGTACTTTTAGCTATAACATTTGATGTATAGATTCTATTTATCAAGCCATGTAAAATGAGTTTGTGATCTAAGTGTCTATGAATGGTCATAAATTTAGAGTCAAATAACCCCTATGACAGGCAGATTTTCCCTAAATCCTATTATAAGCTGGGAAGGTTGGTATTGAGAGCAGTGTATTTTCTGATAACCTTCTAAGTACCCAAGTGCCATAAATCTAAAACCCAGTCAATGGAACAAGGATGATGTTGGCCAAGAGAGATGGCAAGGCTGAAATTTTAGAGCAGAAGTCTTAAAGCTGGAAGATAGAAGAATTTTATTTATTTCACCTGTAAGGATGCTGCTTATTTTGCACATAGCTTATGGTCTGTTGACCTGGATGATAGTAAAGCCCACACAGGTAACTCTTACTCTGTTCTTCACTCTCAATATGTACTCAATAATTTATACAAGATATTCAATGTTTTATAATGAAATGGGCTTAGTGTCAGATGACTTTGTCTAACTATAGACTAATGTAAATTTTCTGAGTTCATTTATAGTAGGCTAGACTAAGTTGTGGTGTTTAGAAGGATAGGTATGTAAAATACATTTGAAACTCATGATGACTTATGAGAACATTTGTAAAATCTTTCCTCATCACTTCCCATTATCCTTTCATACATATTATTCTTTGTATTTGCTTTTCAGTTATAACTCTGCATCTTACTTCTTACTAGCATTTGTATTTCTTGGGATCTCAGATACCACTCTTTCATTTTTCTGTTTATTCTTCCTTAATCTTCTCTCACTGATTCCAACGTCAAATTCTAGGATAAGCTATTTGAAAATCAATATCATTACAATTTATAATCATGAATAATCATATCACAGTCTCAAAAAACTCTTCAAATTTGAACAATTTCTTAATGCAAATACAGGAATCTTCCAGATATCCTAGAGTTCTGCACATTCAATCCCAGTGCATCATCTTCTTTTCTTCTTCTTTTTTAATGATGGGTGGGTATATACACTTATTTTTCCATATGAACATTGAAAGCATAAGTGTGTGTTTGGTGTGTATGTGCATGCATGCGTATAGTGTGTGTGTGTGTGTGTGTGTGTGCACGCACCAGAGGGCACCTCAGTGTGTGTGCCTATGAAGGCCCAAGAGTGACTTCAGGAATAATCCTGGATTACTCTACTTCTTTATTGTTTTGTTCTGGGGTTTCCCAGGCTCTGTGTTCCAGGGCCACTACCATCTCCACCAGACATTTTTACATGGGTTCTAGGGATCTAAGCTCAATTCCCTTAGCTTGAGAGGCAGAAGCTGTAATCCTTGAATTATCTCCCTAGCTTCTCCTTTCTTACATGACCCTCATAAGTTTAAGAATCAATCCCTTTGATGAAATCTTTGCTGATTAATAATTAAGACATTTATTTTAACTGTCCATGCTCATTACAATCAAAACAGTTAAACACTCATCAGTCTCTAGCACATATAGGGTAAAAGTTACATGGCTCTGAGTTCTTGAGTCAAAGGTCACATCTTTTCCAGCTATGCTGTTCCAAAATCTGCTGTGAAATCTGGCAATAAACAGGTACATTATAATAAGCAAGTACATTATAGATGTTAGTGACTAAAATAATGCAGGCCTATGGGGGGGTTAGGATTTGGTGGGAAAAAGTTACTTCAGCAATAGTTGACATTCTCCTGGATAAATCCAAAAGAGAAATGTCAAATAAACTTCAAATAAAGTTTATTTGGGGATGTAAAATTTATCAACCATGATATAAAATATTTATCATAACTAATTTCTAATTGCTCACAATTGTATAGGTTGCTTTAGGCAAGTATGAGGTTTATTGGAATACAAAGAGGGTCTTGCTGATACTCTAGATTGAATTACCTGCTCGACTAAGGTTTATACCATTTTTACATCATTGTCTACAATGATGAAAAATAATTATTTTTCCTCTTCTCTAGGACATGACAGAGATCTTTCAATATTTAATGGCTCCATGCGTGTTTTTTGATATGTAATATGAAGTTTCTTTGGACATATAATTTCCCAATATAGAAATTTTATTTTTAACAGTCCCCACTAGGCACTAATGAAGTAAATGAAGAAGTGGAATTATTTCTTTTCTTGCCACACAAGGAGCATTAATGAAGCCATCTTGATAAAATCCAAACAAATACTTATTATTGGATCAAAGACTTTGGGTGCAGCAGTAGCAATACATCTCAATTAGCTTCACTACCATGTTTCATGCCTGGCATGTGAATGAGGCCACACAGCACACTTTCCACAGGTTTCTGATTTAATTTAGTAGAGACTTTCCATATGAGCAATATCTAAACTAGGGGCAGTAATTAACCTGCGACATTGTACAAATTGTTACACATCTGTGAAAAACATAGTGTAGAACCCACTACTGTGGTGACTTTCAAATTATTCAGAGTATAATCACTTCAATTTCTCCATATGATCATCTTCATATTATTCCAATCATTTTTGGTCTTGGAAGAGTATAGAAAAAACATTCCCTGTAACTGCTATAAAGCTCTCTGCAGAAAGATTAGTGTAGAATATTCTACATACAATTGCTGTTTTAAAAATTCCTACTACTCATCAGTAACTGCTCATCAAGAACCCCTGAGAACTTATTTGACCAATTCATGCTAGTATTTCCTTCTCTCCATCTCTTCCCATCTTTCTTCTCCTTGTTTGGCAGAATATCTGCTAGTAACCTAATCATGTAAATACTGATGCACTCTCCAAGGAAAACTCCTCAAGACTAGTTAGATTTCATCTTGAAATAAAGCTAGACTAGCTATTCCTGTTTGTTTAGGTTGTGTAAATGGATGGTTTTCTCTCATTGAGCTCATTAAACTACTTGTTGGTGCCACACCTTCTGCAATTATTGAAAAACATATCAGCAATTCCTACAGTAATGCCATTTGACCACGCTGTCCCTGTCAGTGTTAGCTACCTTTCCCCGGACATTCCACTGGACAATTCTAGAAAGAAAATGTTCCGTTAATTGGTAGAAAATTGATTTTGCCTAAAGAACTAATGCATCTCTCTCACAGACAATTGTTGCCACACACCATTTCCAATAATTAAGGCAGGAATAAATGTACAAGTTTAGTTACTGACAATGTCAGGAGAGAATTGGGATTAGGGTGTGATGAAATTTCACATCCCTGGTTTCCCACTGTTTGCCCCTGCAACTTTAGTGTCAAGCATATCCTCACACTGACCTCAGTCAGAGTTGTTTGACAGCAACAATATTACTGAGAGTCCAATCCTCCTTGAGTGACTTCTAAGAGAATTAAAATGTGCCAACCTCTTTTAGTAAATTCAACTTAATTTAAAAAAAAATCTTTCCAAGAAGAGCCAAAACTCATCTGATATATTCTCTCCAGGGCTATATCTATTGAAAATCACTAATAATGTTACAAACACCAGTAGAGGGAATGGGATTACTGTGTGGTCCATTTACTGCAGGATGCTACAGCTAACATTGTAGACTAGCCTGGAAAGACTAGGTCAAGGCATTAGTGGAAATTGTTACTTGCCAGGGCACAGGACACAGGGTACAGAACATAGGTCCTATTTTATAGATGAACACTTTTGTGAGAATAGAGCAAGGGAAAGAGAGATGGGAGAGAGAGAGAGAGAGAGAGAGAGAGAGAGAGAACAAATTCCTGAATTTGTTCTTAAAAGACCTTTAGTTCTATCCATGAGGAAGGAAGATGCCCTCATACTTACTGTTAAAATGTAATACCTTCAAAGGCTTCATCTGTATACTTCAGCACAGGAAACATTAAATATTCAGTTTGCACATCATAGTCAAATTAATCAGAATTTAGCCTTAATCTGCATCATTATTTGAATCATATGGGATTTCATTAAAGAGGAAGAGAGGATAGATCCTGAGTTGGAACCACCAATGTCTACTAAAACCAATGAGAAGGCACTTGAGGGAAGAAAGCTTAGTGCTGTAGCTTAATATGAATTGTGCACAATAGATTCACAAGCCGAGACCTTGACTGTTGGAGCTATTTGGGGAAATTCTAGAAGCTTTAGGAGGTGAGGCCAGCTGGAGGAGGTAGGTCACTGGAGGTATAGCTTTGAATATTATGCTTTATCCCTCGTTTCTTCTCTCTGCCATGAGGAATTCAGTCTCTGCTAAATGTTATTACACCATGATATTTGATCTCAAAGTGGACCCTAGAATCATTGGAACCTAGGACCACATGCTGAGGTCTATGAAACCTTGAGCTAAAGCAAATCCTTCCACCTATACTTGATTATGTCAGATGTTTTACCACACAAGTGAAAGTCTAACACACTTAGGATTAAGTTTGTACATCATATGCATGTATGTGTGTGCATACATATGTGTGCTTATGGGTGTATGAATGTTTTCTACTTATTCTAGTTTTTCTTTAATGTTGGTTTCAATTAAAATTTATTTGTGTCTGCCCATAACTTTTATTATGGCATTTTGGCTTTTATTCCTAAGATTCTTAAAATTCATGTCTTCAAGATACTGTATAGTATAAAAATGACACGTAATAAAACATGCATTCAACTAGAGGATAGAAAGCAGCCAGGTAACTATTCTGGGTTTGGAAATTCCGCATTCATTGCTATTCCAATGGAATAATTAGTACTTGTCAGTTTAAAGTGACTTTGGCCTAAGCTTTCAAAAGCATGACTAGAATAATCCACTTCCAAACATGGCCACACTGAATATTCTCATATAATTAACATTTCTAACTTGTAGACAGGCAATAGAGGCATTTGCTGTCACAGGTAGAATTTAATTAGCCAAGAAAGTAAATGAGGTTTCATATTTCTATCTGGGTAGTGGAATTTCAGAGGTTAGTCTGGAAATTCCAAACCACTGAAAATATGTGATCTCTCAGAGAAATTAACTTCTCCAACTCTCATTTTGAGAAGTTGTCATTAGATTAAACCAATTGACAGTAAATCAATTTATTATTTAAAATAGTTGCTATGTAAGCATACGTCACAGAATTCTGGAAGATCCTTTTAACTTTTTTGTTGTTATTAAGTTTGACTAATCAGATGGAAGTTATGTTAGGGCCGAATGAATGTTCACTGGGTTGCAAAGAGAAGTTTACAGCAAATAAATAGTAGATACCACAGACTTACCTGTTTTTGTTACATGGGAAAATGGATTTGTGTGTATTTGTGTGTGTGTTATGTTTGTGTGGTGTGTGTCTGCACCAAAGAGCACAGAAGTGTGCATGCCTGTGGAGGCCCAAGGGTGACTTCAGATATCATATTGGATTTCTATTTCCTATTTCTTGCTCTGGGGTTTCCCAGGATTAGTCTTCTAAGGCTGGAAGTACAGGCCATCTCCATCCTGTGTGCCCAGGATTTTTTACCTGAGATCTGGGGATCTGAACTCATGTTCTTTGACCTGTGAGGCAAAGGCTTTAACTCCTAAACCACGTCCATATCCCAGAAAAGTGTTTTTTAATTGCATTTATTTTTGTCCAAGTCTTATAAATATGAAATTCATGGTTAAAAGTATTTGTAAATGTCTGTCTGTAAAGGGGAATACTGAGGAATAACAATGGTGATTGAGAAGACACAAAATGGGTTCAAAATGGAAGCAATTAAATAACAACAGCAATAACATACATGAAATAGCAGTAATAATACTAGAATAAATAAGGACAACTTTATAGAATAGTAACAAAGTGACCTCCATGATCTGGGGGTAGGGATTGGTTCAATTAAATTATATAAAAGATAATATATGCAAAAGGAATTGAAAACTAAGGTATATAACTAGTTGTGTAGTTATACAAACTTGGGAAACTTTGTGTGTTTGCTGATTTAATAAATAAACATATCTAATAAGCACAGCTACTTAGGAAAAAAGAAGGGTAATATGTTGGATTCCTGTAGAACCCAATGACATAAACACAGCATAGAGGTAATAAAAACAATGGTGTTTTTACATCCAGAAAAGAAAGGTAGGAAGTGGAGGAGAGAACATTGGGGCAAAATGTGACTTTTTTATTAACTTGGCATTTTGTCATATTGTCATCAATTATCTTGATTATTGGACTTTGGACAGTTTGTACTCTTTGATGGATGATGAACTTTTAGAATGCATGGCTCTTTATCTCTGGGGAAGTCCTCTGTGCCTGGTGTGTGTGTGTGTGTGTGTGTGTGTGTGTGTGTGTGTGTGTGTGTGTGTGTCTGTGTGTGTGTGTGTGTTTTGACATGTGTCTGGGCACTCATTAGTTAGTGATCCCCAATTGGCAACAATTACCACAGTCACTCTGTCTGTCTGTCACTCTGTCACTCCGTCACTCTTAATATTATAGTCATATCTGCCCATCTTTTCCTTGAGCTACTTATGAAAATTAATTTAAAGTAAAACGTAATTTTTTGCTTAAATTCTATTATTTTTGTCTAAATACCCAAACTGTATTATTTTGTTCTCCAACATTCCCTTAACATCTACCACATGGCTATGGAGGAAATGCTGGATGACTGAATAGATCTTAAACAAAACCTTTCTGGTTTTCTTTTTTATTCTTTTTTCTTAAGAATTCTCCTTTCATACAAACATAATGAGTGGTCGTTTCTTTTCCCCAACTCTTCTCCCTTCCTTCTCCCCCCTCCAAATAATTATTTATTAGCATATCACACTTAGGGCTGGGGAGATGGCTCATCAAATAAAGTTCTTGCTGCAATCCTCATGACCTGAGTTCACATCCCTGGAACCCACATAAAATCTAGATGCAGGGATGTTAGCATCTGTGATCCCTGTAGTCCCTGTGAAGGGAGAACTGAGAATCCAGAAGCTAGAGGACTGACAGCCTGGCTTATGCAACAGTGGTTAAGAGATCCTATCTGCAACAAGCTGGGAAATTGAAGAGCAACACCCAAGACTGTCCTCTAATCACCATGCAGAAGCAACACACACACACACACACACACACACACACACACACACACACACAGAGGTGCGCTCTCTCTCAAATAATTTATCAAATATAATGCTGTAATCTGCCACAAAACAAAACAAATAAACAGTATGGTATTATGGTATTTTAAATCAAAAGTCAGCTTGGTTGCCCACTTTAAGTTGGAGTTAGAAGACTTGCTCTAATAAGTCAAATGTTACATGTCTACCACTTTCCTAATTTGCATATTTCTTCTTAAAACCTACCCTGAAGTTAACAGACTTTAGAAAAAATAACAGCTCAGGCACCTGAGCCTCATGACACTCCACATCTGGAGTCCATGCTTCTTTTCCAGCTCCATGCCCTCATAGATTCCATGCCTGGACTCCATGAGTTCTCCAGGGTACCTGCTCTTCATGGCACTCCATGTCTGGAGTCTGTGAGTTTCATTCTTTCACTCCTCAAATAAACCCTGCCTTAATCCTTTATGTCATGTTCTGATTTCAGTTTTCAAGCTGAACACAAGACTCAGATACATACACATTGCTAGAGAGCGACCCCACATTTGGCAAGCACAGCCAGATCAACCCCACAACACCAGTAGTCTCACTTCTCTGACTTCAGTGTTTGTCTTCTTCTTGGCACAGATCAGTGGGCAAGAAACTATTCTAAGATGTTGGTGAACTGGGAGTGGACTTATTGAGCCTGAGATAATTGACCGCCTTGACCTATGCTGAAGGGGCAAGAGATGGATGGACTCTTATCAGGACTGTGGAAACTTTCATTCTGTTTACCCTACAGGTTAAAACAGATGCAGCATAGTTCATATCCACCATCAGAAACCACTGGCTCCAAACAATATTCCAGGTACCTGGAAATTGTATTCCAAAAGTTGAAGGCAAAGGAGAGACTTCTTGTTGGAAAGGCCAACTTTTCACTCCACAATCTCAGCATGTTATTTATCTTAGATGACATTAAACACTTTGTAGCTGATTCTAAATTCCCAGTGGGTTAGAAGGCAAGACTTACTATGGAAGATAATTGGCAATAGAGATTGTTTTTCACTTAAGGTCTTCATCTGCTATGAGGAATTGTGCATGTTCTAGACAGGTCTCACTGCCATGGCTTTAATTATTGTTTTGTCTTCTCAGAACACATTGACTTAGACCAAGTCTAGGGCTAGTTGAAAGTGTACCTCCTTGTACTCCACAGGATGAAAGAGCTGGTTGCAAGTATATCTCCTTGTACTCCCTGATGAAAGGTTCTTGGATGCTGCAGGATGATGGCCACGCTGACCTTACATTATTTTCAAGCTTTTAGTGAGAAAGTCAGTAAACTTTTATTTTGCTTCAGTTATCATTTGCATGGATTCATTTTACGCTTACCTGCCAGTTGTAGTTTGGACATAAAATAAAAATGCTTTGAGGCAATATGCAGTGTAAGAGGAAACCATTATTTTGGTATTATGTTTTTTGAATGTGCTTGAAGATTTGTTTCCAAATGTCACGGTGACAGTGTGCAGCTGTTTTGTGCCCAGAACAAAGGGACATCACTGAATTTGCACAGAATGAAAGCCACCCCTCGGCTTACCTTGAAGACAGCTCCATGGCACGGTTCAAAGCATCCCTTCATGGTGCAGCAAGTGATGCCACAGAAGCAGGAAGTTAAATCAGCAAATTTAACTCAGGGTGAGTTGAGCCTTTGTGTCCAGGTCTTGAATTATGAACCAGGCCTCTTGTGTTTCAGAAGCTAATTCATTATGTCACAGACTTTTATAGATCTTTCCTTTTGCTGAGAAGGTCATTTTCCTAAGATTAAATGATGAGGGCTTCCAAAAGACACATCTACACTTTCAGCCTTGATTTTCTTTTTTTTTATTTTTTTAAATATATTTTTTCCACTCATACAAACTTGATAGGTATCCCATTCCCCTTCCTTCCTCCATCCCTCCCTGAATCCCCTTGCTCCTTTCCCCATTTTCCCTTTCCTTCCCCCCACTCCCTTCCTTTCTCACGGTGCCCCCTCCCCTCCCATTCCTGGAGCATCCTTTAGTGTGCATGTTAAACTTCCCTCTGGGTCCTCCTCTCTGATGAGGAATTGTGCATGTTCTAGACAGGTCTCACTGCCACGGCTTTAAGGACTCAGTAACATTGCCTAGAGTTCTTTTTTGTGTTCCCCTTTAGTATAGGAACACTATTGTGGCTGTTATTCCCTTACCTTTAAGGATCTTAGAGCCTGTGATTCATGCTAGACTTAGGAGGTTAGTGACATGTTGGTCATTGCGCAGGTCATGCAAAGTCCTATTATGATTACTTGGGCCTAACGTGTGTGGAGTATCTTGCATATCGTTGTTCCTCCCCATCTTTAGGCTCTTACAATCTTACTGCCCCCTGTTCCGCAAATTTCCCTGAGCTTTGGGATGGGGAGACATTAGGTTGGCCTGGTTTCTGGTGATTAATATAGGGTGTCTGATGTTCTGAATTATGGTTTGTTATTCTTTTTTTTCTTCTTCCAGTTTTGCTGTTCCTGCACTGCCCTTGGCTCTATCCTGATCGGTATTGGATGTCACCTCCTAGCCAGAGATAAAAGGCTGTTAAAATAGAGTCTTATTATAAGAGTAGATTCAAAGGTAGATGGAATAAGAGTAGGAGACCGTGGTAAGGGGGTGTCAGTCTCCCATTTGCAGGATGGTTACCTTCTACCTGCCAGACTCTATGCCCTCCCTTTCTGTTGAGATCAAATCCTATCAGTTGCAAGTGACCAGGAAGACAAGTTTGTGTGCTTAACCAAATGTCTCATTACTTACTTGCAGTACTTGATGGTGGCCTGTTTTTTTCTGCTGTAGCATGATCCCCTTCTTGTTTCTGCCGGTGCCCTCCTTCCCCTTCCCTACTGTTTATAATCTTTGAAATTACTGTAGGTAATACACAGCTTTATCTTTGAGTGTGTCTCTAAGTGGGTTTGGTACTAGGATCCACCTATTAGAGAGTACATATGGTGCTTAATTTTCTGTGTCTGGGATACTTCACTCAATATAATTTTTTCTAATTCCATCCATTTCCTAGCAAATTTCACTGCTGGAGGTATCACCATACCAAACCTTAGTCTATACTACAAATCCATAGTTATAAAAACAGCCTGGTACTGGCTCCAAAATAGACACACAGATCAATGGATAAGGGTCGAAGACCCAGATATAAGCCCACACACTACAGCCATTTGATCTTTGACAAAGGCACCCAAGAAATCCAATGGCAAAAGAACAGCATCTTCAATAAATGGCACTGGCAAAACTGGATATCCACATGCAGAAGATTAAAACTGGACCCGTACTTGTCACAATTCCAAATGGATCACAGACCTCAATATAAGGCCAGAGACTATAAAAACCTTAATTGAAAGGGTAAGGAACTCCCTCGAGCCGATTGGACTAGGTCAATATTTCCTAAATGGAAATTCAATAGCACAGTCAATACAACCAACACTCAACAGATGGGATCTTATGAAATTAAAAAGCTTCTGTTCAGATAAAGAGATTGTAATTTGAGCACAAAGACAACCCACAGAATGGGAGAAAATCTTCACTAACCACATATCTGAGAGAGCTCTATTATCCAGAGTGCACAAAGAACTTAGAGAACTAAACACCAAGGAAACAAATAGCCCAATTAAAAAATGGGCCTTGGAACTTAGAAGAAATTTCACCAGGGACGAAATATCTTATTATTATTATTATTATTATTATTATTATTATTATTATTATTTCCACTCATACAAACTTAACAGGTACACCGGTCCCTTTCCTCCCTCCTTGTTCCTTACCCCTTTTTCCCCCCTCTCCTCTTCCCTCCCTCCCCATCCCCCAGGGTTCCCCCCCCCCAATCCCCAGAGCATCCTTTACTGTGCATGCCAAACTCTCCTCTGGGTCCTCCTCTCCAATGAGGTGCAAGAACCCAGGGGCATTTCCCAGAACCCTTTCCTGTGTTCCCCTTAGGAATACTACTGTGACTGTCAGTCCCTAGCCTCCAAGGATCCTAGTGCCGTTAGTCCATGACTTTGTGGAGTCAATAATGTGCTGGACATAGTTCAGGTCATGCAAAGTCAGGGACGAAATATCTTAATATCTTAAAATATCTTAAAAAATTGAAATATCTTAAAAACACTCTGCATCCTTAGCCATCAGGGAAATGCAACTCAAAACCTCCCTGAGATATCATCTTATCCTGGTCAGGATGGCAAAAATCCACAATACAAACACCACCAAATGCTGGAGAGGATGTGGCAAGAAGGGAACTCTCCTACATTGCTGGTGGGAATGCAGGCTCATACAGCCACTCTTGCTAGCTGTCTGGCAATTCTTAAAAAAGTTAAAGATTGAAATGCCATATGACCTCGCTATTCCATTTTTGGGAATAATCCCCCATACAGCAAAAATTCGCCTCGATAGCACAAACATGACCATGTTCATAGCAGCAGTGTTTACAAGAGCAAAGTCATGGAATCAACCCAAATGTCCAACAGTTGACGAGTGGATAAGGAAACAGTGGTACATCTATACAATGGAATACTACTCAGCAATGAAAAATGATGTTTTTGTTTTTAAGAATTAGCAATAATCACGCCTCAGATAAACCTCATTGGCTACGATACTGCCACTGCGCAAAGCTTCAGGGATGATTCTTGATGCTAGAATTCAACAAACATGAATTTATATGTATATGATGAAACACAACTGATATCTGTTTATGTGTCAGTATTTATCTGCTTTTGAGAAAGGTTTTGTAGTACACATGTTAGTGTAATTTCAGAGGTCAGAAAATCCAGGCAAAGATATCAAATTCTTTTTTTTTTTAATTTTTTTTATTATTATTTATTCAACTGTGCGCATGTGCGCGCGCTCGCGCGTGTGTCTCTGTATGTGTAGAACCACGGACGAATTCGCGAACCACCATGGACGCCTCCACCTCCTTCTGCCCTCCTTCTGATTCACAGGCTCCGCCCTACCAGGACCAGAAACGCAGGCCGCCCCCGCTTCCGCCTGGCGTCTATACGTGGGATCTGGGATCCGAACTCAGGACCCTCTGCCTGCAAGGCAGAGGCTTAACCCCTGAGCCACCTCTCCAGCCCAAGATATCAAATTCTTACACAAGAGCACAGCCAAGCTTGGACTCTAAATCTTTACATATACATGTATATGTATGTGCTTAATAATGCATGCTTTCTATAAATGTTTAATATATAAAATGCTTAATATGTAAGCTTAGTATATATAGTGTGCGTCTGTACATTTAGCACATTTCCATGTAGGCAAGAAAAAATTCTAGGCTGATCAAGCCTACCTTTTGCCAAGGTCCCTATGCAAGTCTTCCAAAATTTCCTAAAATGTATTTCTCAGTCTGTTAATTACTTACTGGCGTGCTGATCTTAGGTTACATAATATATAAAACCAATTAGTTGATACATGAACTTTTCTTGACGATAACGCATTTAAACTTTCCCTGTAGCTAATACTGCCCATGCTTTTGAACTCTGTGTCTTTCTACTGCAAAGTGAAGAGAAAGTTATCTATGGACCTCTCCAAACTGTCTGTTCTGACACACTGAAAACTCAATGTCCAGGCTAGCAGTGCATGACGTTCATTGGAGAAATAAATTGGATTGGATTAATTTTATTCTAAATAGTGATTGACTAAGACAGTTTATTTTGCTAACATTTATACTGCAGTAAAGTTTAATTATGGACTTTTTGCTATAAAGCAAACTAGACTAACATAAAACAGACACTGAAAATTCACAGTGTGGTAAAAATATCTATCTTTAATTATCTGAAAATTGCTTTCCTATTTTATTTATGACTGTAGGCACATGCTTTTACAAGTACATAGAATTGTGTTCCAGTATTAAAGAAATCAGATAAATTCATGAAGACACAGAAAGTGATCCGAATACAGTAGCAATAGGAACTATAACAGTTTCTACACATACACATGAAGTGGTCTCTGTTGATTTGACTTTAATGGTCAAGTGAATCAGAGGTTAAATGCAGAGTTATCTGAAGTGGTGGTCTGGAATTGTGATTTACTCTTGAATATCACTGGGGGTGGATGGCAAAACTTTCCCAATGGAAGGATGCTGAATGTATTCTGTCACCAGTTTTTCTCTCTCTCTTTCTCTCTCTCTGCTCTCTCTCTCCTTTTTAAATATATATCTATATTGGTTTAATACTTAAAATGACTAAATAATTAGGTTAGTGCAAGATAATTCCAAGTAGTAAGAAAATTAACTTCATATATATTTCATTGCTGTAATGATTACACAACCAAAACAACGAACAAGAAAATTTTTACTTCAGGTTAGGATTTCACATAACTGTCCACATGGCAAGAAAGTTATCAGCAGAAACTATACACCAGATGCATAGGAACAGCTGAGAGAGGCCCAAACATACCTCCTAGCTTGCCAATCTGGTGATTTGCCAATCTGGTGGCTTGCCAATCTGCAACTAATTCTCTCTCCTTCTTATCCACTTACTCAGGGAATGGTCCTGCACATTATGGTCTGTGCCTTTCCTTGTCAATTAGGCAATCTACAGACTTGCTCAGAGGTTTCCCTTAACTAAATAGCACTCCATTGGTGTGCCTAAAGGTGACATCTGCAACTGACTGATAGATTAAAAAAGTAAGTCTTTAACTTGAAAAGAAATCCTGCAGAAAAAAAGTATATGAGGAAAAATGTATATTTAGGGGGTTAAAGTCCAAATTTTAATTGCATGTTTTTCATTTATTAGATTCACATTTAGCAATGGATATCTAATTTGGCTTCTGACATGTATATGTGAATGAATGTGCGAGTTTTAAGGAGATATAAGACAGAAAAACTTGTGTTTATGATATGAGTTTGTTCCTGGAACCCACATGGTGAAAGAGAAAAAAATGTCATTTTACCTACACACACACACACACACACACACACACACACACACAAGCATACATATGTATGTGCACACATGTGCACATACACACACATGTATGCATGCGCACACACACATACATAAGGACACATGCCATGACATATGCCTGCTCTCTCTTGCTGTCTTATACATACAAAATCACAAAATAAGTGAAAATATCTTTCCAAAAGTAAAAACATTAAACAGTAAACCATAAGTTTCCAAATTTACCTTCAATCTGAATCATAGTTTGTCTATTAAATGATTCCCTGGCTTCATTGAATATGATAAGTTTGAACGATTCAGCTCATTATTACAATTAGAAGCTAGTGTTATAGCCTCAACCATAAAAATCAAAGTTTATAGCAAAATAAGGCACTGACTAACAAGTCTTGACTCTAGCTGGGTCTTTAAGGGAAATACTTTGAATTTGGTATAACCTTGACTGTAGATTTGACATATATGACCTTTATTTTGTGGAGATATGCTTTTTCTGTGATTTTATCATGAAATAATACTGTCATCTTAGTTTTTTCAGAGATTTAAGAAGCAAAGGATGTTGGGTCTTGTTAAAAATATTTCCTGCAGTTACTGAGATGACCATGTGACTTTTGTCCTGGAATTCATTCATGTGACCTATCACATTTATTATTTTACATATGTTGAACCATCCCTGCATCTCTGAATAAATTCAACTTTACATAGTGAATTATTGTTAATATATTTTTCAATTTGGGATCACAAATTGTTTTGAGGATTTTTGCATTTGTGCTTATTGGGAAGACTAGCCTCTAATCGTTTTGTTGCTGGGTCTTATTGGTTTAGTTATCAGAATATAGAGGCTTCGTGAAAATAAATTGTTACTGTTGTTCATTTTCCTTCTACTTTATAAAAAATTTTTAAATATTGGTGTTAATTTGTCATTAAAATTCTAGTAGAATTCAGATATGAATATTCTCTTGGGAGTGGAGTTTTTGTTGGGAACTATTTTTATTAATGTTTCAGTTCTGCTAGTTATAAATTTGTCTAATTGTTTATCTTTTCTTGGCTTAATTTTGGAAGATAATATACATTTCTTTTGAATTTTCTAATTAAACATATAAACTTTTAAGTTATGTCCTAATAATTTTCTAAATTTTATTGATGTCTACTCTGTCTTCATTTTTATCTCCAATTATGTTATTTGGTAAGAGATTAATTAATTAATCTTTGTTATTTCTTGATTAGTTTATCTTTTGAAAGGACTAATGTTGCATCCATCTTTGATGTTGAGATGCATTTCATGGAGGCAACAAGTAAATAGAACCTGTTTTATACCCCCCTTTTGCACCCCACCCCGCTCCGCCGGTCGCGACGTGCGCGCGCGGTCCTCCAGCCGGGCCTCAACACCGTGCCCTAGCTGGTGAGTTACCCCCCCACACGCACCGCCCACCAGGACCCCAGGTCAGCCCACAGGGACCCGGCTCCGACTCCCACCATCCAGCCGGAGCCACGCGCGCGGGGCCGAGGGACGAGGAGGACCTCCCCCTGCGCATGGGCCCCGCCCCAGCTGCCCTCGGGTTAAATAGCTCCACGCTGTCGCCCACATCCTCCCTTTTGCACCCCACCCCGCTCCGCCGGTCGGAACGCGTGCGCGCGGTCCAGCCGGGCCTCAACCCCGCGCCCTAGCTGGTGAGTTCTTCCCCCCCCCCTGCCGCGCACCGCCCACCAGGACCCCAGGTCGGCCCACAGTGACCCGGCTCCGACTCCCACCATCCAGCCGGGCCTCAGCCCACGACCTAGGTAAGTCTCCGCCCGCCCTGCCCACCAGGACCCCAGGCCAAATAATTCAGTTTAGTGAAATTGAGAGATCTTAAGAGTTAAAATGACAATGCCAAAGTCAAAGTGCAAATCCATGAGAAGCAACAATCAAGTAAACAAATTTCCCACTGAAGAAATTAATCTCATAATGTTAGACTCCAATAAGAACAAACCCATGGAAAATGGCCAAGAAAGCCCCACCCAGGATAAAGACTTTCAAAATATGATCATTACCATGTTCAATACTATGAAAGAGGAAATCCGGGAGGAATTACATAATCGAATCAATCGCTTTGAAGAGGAACACAACAGACATCTGGAGGAGTTGAGAAAAACAGTGCAAGAAACAAAAAGTGGCATAGAGCAGTTAAAACAAACTCAAGCAGAGTTTAAAACTGAGCTAAAAGACAAGTTATCTTCAACCCAGAACGCCACAGAGAGTCTTATCAACAGAACTAACGAAGCAGAAAACAGAATTTCAGACCTTGAAGATAAAGTGGGAGTACTAACCAGCTCAATGGAAGAGGTTGTTAAAGCCAAAAAGATATTTGAGAGAAATATCCAAGAGATATGGGACACCCTGAAGAAGCCTAACATGCGTATTCATGGAATACCAGAGCAAGAATCTCAAAATACCACCCCTGAGGAAATTTTTCAAACGATCATCAAGGAAAACTTTCCTCATCTAAAAAAAGAGAGGCCCATCCATATACAAGAGGCATTCCGCACCCCAAACAGATATGACCAAAATAGAAGCACGCCGCCCGGCAAATAATAGTTAAAACACTCCACATTCAAGATAAAGAACTGTTGCTGAGAGCTTCAAGGGAGAAAAAACAAGTCACTTTTAAAGGTAAACCTATTAAAATAACAAATGACTTCTCAGTCGAAACAGTAAAAGCAAGAAGAGCTTGGAGAGACATACTTCAAGTATTGAATGAGCAAAAATGTCAACCCAGGCTGATTTACCCTGCAAAACTATCAGTCATGATCGAGGGAGAAAGAAAAATTTTCCAGCACAAAGACAACTTTAAGGGATACATGGCCACCAAACCAGGTCTTCAAAAAATGCTAGAAATGATACTCAAGCGTGAAGAAAAAAACAGGCATATCCAGGAGAAGAGAAGGCAAGTATAACATCATTAAAAACGAAGCAATATACTTATAAAAGCTACTAAACATAATAAATGTCTGGAATTAACAATAGTTTCTCCATTATAACACTAAATGTTAATGGAATTAATTCACCGATCAAGAGACACAGATTACAAACATGGATTAAAAATCACAATCCATCAATCTGCTGCCTGCAGGAAACCCATCTCACCACAAAAGATAGGCACGCTCTAAAAATAAAAGGCTGGTCAACAATTCTACAAGCAAATAGAAGCAGAAAACAGACAGGGGTAGCCATTATGCTATCAGACATAGTGGATTTCAAACCAAAGAAAATTATAAGAGACACGGATGGATACTACATTTTAGTCACAGGTACAATTCACCAGGAAGACTTCACAATACTGAACATATATGCACCCAATACGGGCCCCTCCACATTCATTAAGAAAACCCTACAGTGTCTAAAGCAAGAAATCATTCCCCAAACGATAATTCTTGGGGAATTCAACACCGCCCTCTCAACATGGGATAGATCAACAGGTCAAAAGCTTAACAGAGACACTTTGGAACTTAATCAAACCCTGAAAGAAATGGACCTTACAGATCTCTATCGAACTTTTCACCCACGCACCAAAGAATACACATTTTTCTCAGCAGCACACGGAAGTTTCTCCAAAATAGATCACATATTGGGCCACAAAATGAATCTACACATATACAAGAAAGTTGAAATTCTAACCTGTGCCCTATCAGACCATCACGGCCTAAATTTGGACATCCACAACATATCAAACAAGAGAAAATACACTAACTCCTGGAAACTTAACACTATGATGTTGAATGAGAACTGGATTCAGGAAGAAATTAAAAAGGAAATTCAAGATTCCTGAAAGTGAATGATAACAAAAATATAACTTACCAAAATCTCTGGGACACAATGAAAGCTGTTCTAAGAGGTAAGTTCATAGCTCTTAATGCCTACGTCAAAAAAATGGAAACACCAGAAATAAACAACTTAACAATGCAGCTTAAAGCTTTAGAGACACTAGAGCAATCTGATCCCAAAAGCAGTAGAAGAGAGGAGATTAGCAAAATAAGGGGAGAAATATCTGAAATCGAGATTAAGAAAACGATAGAAAAAATCAACCAGTCAAAAAGCTGGTTCTTTGAAAAAATCAATAAGATTGATACACCCCTAGCTAAACTAACCAAAAGCAAGAGAGAGAAAACCCAAATTAACAAAATTAGAAATGAACATGGAGTTATCACTACTGATACCCAAGAAATCCGGAGAATTATAACATCATATTTCAAAAACTTATACTCTGTGAAGTTTGACAACACAAAAGAGATGGATGAATTTCTAAGTAAACACAACTTACCTAAATTGAATCAGGAAGTTGTGAATTATTAAAATAGTCCTATAACATATAAGGAAATTGAGGAAGTAATCTCGAATCTTCCCACCAAAAAAGGTCCTGGACCAGATGGATTCAGCACAGAGTTCTACCAGACATTTAAGGAGTTAAGAACACCAATACTCCTTAAACTGTTCCATCAAATAGCAAAGGAAGGAACACTACCAAATTCCTTCTATGAAGCTAATATCGTTTTAATCCCAAAACCTAATAAAGATTCGCTTAAAAAAGAAAACTATAGGCCGATCTCCCTGATGAACACAGACGCAAAGATTCTCAACAAAGTCTTAGCAAATCGGATTCAAAAACATATTAAAAAGATCATTCACGGGGACCAAGTAGGCTTCATCCCCGGCACACAAGGTTGGTTCAACATACGCAAATCAATAAATGTAATTTATCATGTAAACCAGTCCAAAGTCCAAGACCACATGATACTCTCCATAGATGCAGAAAAAGCTTTTGACAAGATCCAACAGCCTTTTATGATCAAAACGCTAGAGACAGTAGGAATGGAAGGAACCTTTATCAATATAATAAAAGCTATATACAACAAGCCCATAGCAAGGATTATGCTCAATGGGGAACAATTGGAAGCATTCCCACTTCGATCAGGAACTAGACAAGGCTGTCCACTCTCACCACTTCTATTCAATATTGTACTTGAAGTCTTAGCTGAAGCCATAAGACAAGAAAGGGACATAAGAGGGATTCAAATCGGCAAGGAAGAAGTCAAGCTATCCCTATTTGCAGATGACATGATCTTATACCTGAGTGATCCCAAAAACTCCACCAGGAAGCTCCTGCAACTAATTGAGAAGTTCAGCAGGGTGGCAGGATACAAACTAAATGTGCAAAAATCAGAGGCCTTCTTATATGCCCAGAATGAAAGAAGTGAAAAAGCCTTGAGAGAAACAATACCATTTATTATAGCCCCTAAAAAAATGAAATACCTTGGTATAAACCTAACTAAGGAGGTAAAAGACCTTTACAATGAAAACTTTAAAACCCTACAGAAAGAAATAGCAGAAGACACCAGAAGGTGGAAAGACCTCCCTTGTTCCTGGATTGGCAGAATCAACATCGTGAAAATGACCATCCTACCAAAGGCAATATACAGATTCAATGCTATACAAATCAAAATCCCAAAGCAATTCTTCAAAGAAGTTGACCAAACAATCTCAAAGTTCATATGGAGGCACAAAAGACCCAGGATAGCAAAAACAATCCTGAGTAACAAAAACACAGCTGGAGGTATAACCATACCAAACCTTAGTCTATACTACAAATCCATAGTTGTAAAGACAGCCTGGTACTGGCTCCAAAATAGACACACAGATCAATGGATAAGGATTGAAGACCCAGATATAAGCCCACAAAGTTACAGCCATTTGGTCTTTGAAAAAGGGGCCCAAAGAATCCAATAGAAAAAGAACAGCATCTTCAACAAATGGTGCTGGCAAAGCTGGATCTCCACATGCAGAAGATTAAAGCTGGACCCGTACTTGTCACCATGTACAAGACTTAATTCCAAATGGATCAAGGACCTTGATATCAGGCCAGAGACTATAAAAACCATAGTTGAAAGGATAGGGAACTCCCTCGAGCTGATTGGGCTAGGCCAACAGTTCCTAAACAGACATCCAATGGCACAGTCACTGCTACCAACTCTCAACAGTTGGGATCTTGTGAAATTCAAGAGCTTCTGTTCAGATAAAGAGATTGTAACGCGAGCTCAAAGGCAACCCACAGAATGGGAGAAAATCTTCACTAACCACATATCTGATAGAGCTCTATTGTCCAGAGTGCACAAAGAACTTAGAAAATTAAACACCAAGGAAACCAATGGCCCAATTAAAAAATGGGCCCTGGAACTTAAAAGAAACTTTACCAGGGATGAAATTAAAATGTCTAACAAATATCTTAAAAAATGCTCCACTTCTTTAGCCATCAGGGAAATGCAAATAAAAACTTCCCTGAGATATCATCTCACCCCGGTCAGGATGGCAAAAATCCACAATACTAACAACGACAAATGCTGGAGAGGATGTGGAGAGAGGGGAACTCTCCTACATTGCTGGTGGGAATACAGGCTCATACAGCCACTCTGGTGAGCCATCTGGAGATTCTTAAAGAAATTAGAGATTGAAATGCCATATGACCCTGCTATTCCACTTTTGGGAATAACCCCCCATACAGCAGAGGTTCACCTCGATAGCACAAGCAAGACCATGTTCATAGCAGCACTGTTTACAATAGCAAAGTCATGGAATCAGCCCAAATGTCCAACAGTTGACGAGTGGATAAGGAAACTGTGATACATCTATACAATGGAGTACTACTGAGCCATCAAAAATGATGAATTACTGGAATTTGCCGGGAAATGGATGTCATTAGAAACAATTATATTAAGTGAAGTATCCCAGACCCAGAAAATTAAGCGCCGTATGTACTCCCTAATAGGTGGCTCCTAGTACCAAACCCACCCATCCCCCCTAGAGACAGTAATTCCAAGGATTATGAACAGGAGGGATGGGGTAGGAAGGCCACACCAGAAAGAAGGAGAGAAGGGACCATGTTACAGCAGGGAAAATAGGCCTCCACCAAGGACCCAAATAAGTAATGAGACATCTGATTAAGTTCACAGACTTTTGTTCCTGATCATTTACTACTGAGGGGGAGTGATCTCACCAGAAGAGGAGGGCATATAGTCTGGCAGATAAAAAGTAACAATTTTGCAAATGGGTGATAGATCCCTCCCTCACTGTGGTTTCCCACTTTTATTACATCTACCTTTGAATGTGCTTTTATCACAAGACTCTAACAGCTTTTTGTCTCTGGCCAGGGGGTAACATACAATGCCCACCAGGATGGAGTGAAGGGCATTGCAGGAGCAGCAAAACTGCAAAAGAAAATCAACAAACCACAATCCAGAACTTCAGAGACTCTATATCAACCTCCTAGAACTAGGCCAGCTTAGTCTCTCCCCATCTTGAAGCTCAGGGAAATTTGCGGAAGAGGGGGCGGTAAGAGTGTAAGAGCATAAGGATGGGAGGAGCAATGATATGTAAGATACTCTATACTAGTTAGGGCTGAAGCAATCATAATTGGACTTTGCATGCCCTGCGCATTGTCCAACACACTGTTGATCTCACAAAGTCTAGCATCTGCTAAAGGCACCAAGATCCTTGGAGGCAAAGGATTGGCAGCCACAGCAGTGTTCCTATACCTAAGGGGAACACGGGAAAGGGTTCGGGAAAGGCCACTGGGTCCTTGTACGTCATCGGAGAGGAGGGCCCAGAGGAAAATCAGACATGCACAAGAAAGGACTCTCTGGGAATTGGGGTGGGAGGCACTGGGGGATGGGGAGGGAGAGGGCTGGGGAAGGGGAGCAGGGGGTACGGGGGGAGGAGGAGGGAGGGAGGGAACTGGTGTACCTAATAAGTTTGTATGAGCTGAAAAAAAAAAAAAAGAAAATGAAAAAAAAAAAAAAGTACCTGTTTTATAATCCAGTGTTCTAGTCTGTGCCTTTTGATTGTGGAATGTGATTATTACTTGGAATGTTATCATTACTATTGAAAGATAGGCTGGAGATAGCTCATTTGGTAAAATGTTTGCTGCGCAAACATGATGATTTCAGTCAATGCCCAGAGCTCATGTATAGAAGCCGGACATTATGGTGTCCCTGATAACTCCAGGACACAAGCTGTTTTCTGAGCATTACTGGCCAGCAGGGCCAGCCTTGTTGGTGAGCTCCAGAACATGCAAGATACTGTCTCTAAAACCAAGGTGAACAACTCATTAACATGACATTTGAAGAAGTCCTACTTTTGGCTTCCATATATTTATGTACAACATACACCTTCATACGCATAAAGAGTCTCACACACATGTGAAACACACATACACAAATGTTCAAAGCTATTATTGATGAGGTGGGGAGCTGGCTTACCTGGTAAATTGTTTGCCACAGAAAAGTTAGCACCTGAGCTTAGATCCTGAAGACTTGTAAAAAATCCACGTGAGGTAGCACACACTGGTGATGGAGGTACAGACAGGGAAATCCCTGTGATTTGCTGCTAGCTACTTAGACGATCAATAAGACACCATGTCTCAGAAAATAAGGTGGAAATGCTATTGTGGGAGACACTTGACTTGATGATAGCCTCTGACCTACAAACACAAACACATGCACACCCATATGAACATGTGAGCACATATATCACAAAGGGGAAGAACTCTTATTGAAATGTGTATTTATTCCTACAAGTCTGTAGAATTTCTTGGCATACTGTGTTTACATTTCACTGTTTCTCGTTTTCTTAACTCTAGTTTTAGCTCTAGCATGATTTCTTCTTTCTGTAACCTCATGGATGTGTTTATCATTCTCTTCAGTGAAGGAGTGTATCAAATCTTCTGTACTTCTGGATTAACGATCATTTTTCTTTCTCCTTCAGTTATGACGTATCATTTTGTTAGGTTAATTAATATGGGTTGACAAATACTGTCTTAAAGAGTTTCAATTACATCCTTTCCTGCTTTCCTGGCTTTGGGGATTTCCACTGAGGCATCTGATCAATTCAACATGGAATATTTTTCTCTCTACATTTAGCATTTCGACTGCAATATGATATAGACAGATTCTTTTCTTGTTTTCTATTTCTGGGGCTTTAAATACCTTCTTAATCTGGATGGTTATTTCTTTCCCTAAATATGAGAAATTGAATTGAAATATGATTTTATTGAAATATTCTGTCTTTAGTCAGGAGTTCTTTTCCTTGTATCCTCATGACTCATGCATTTTCATCCTTTAATGGTGTCCCATAGCTCTTATACATTATTTTCATATTTACTTATTATTTTAGCCTTTCCAATATCTGAATATTTTAATTTATCATCTGGTTTTTCCATCATGAATATCCTATCTTCTACTTGGAATTCTAGCTTTCTTTTGAGTTTTGTTTTGTCTTAAATAACTTTCATTTCTATAATTTTAATTTTATTTATCTCAGAATTTCCATCGGAAATTGTTTAATATCTTGTATTGTCTCTTATTTCATTCAACTGTTTATTTTCAATCTTTTAATTCATTTAGGAATCTGTAAGGCTCTGCCCACATGGCCCGGAAGTATAAGCCACCACTATTTCTACCTGATTTTTTTTTATTTCCGCTCATATAAACTTAATAGGTACCCCGGTCCCCTCCCTCCCTCCACCCCTTCCTAGATCCCCTTGCTCCCTTCCCCCTTTTCCCCTTCCTTTCTCCCCCTTCCTTCCTATCTCCCAGTGCTTCCTCCCCCCACCATCTCTGGAGCATCCTTTAATGTGTATGTCAAACTTTCCTCTGGGTCTTCCTCTCTGATGAGGTGTAAGGACTCAGTGGCATTTCCTAGAACTCTTTCTTGTGTTCCCATTAAGTATAAGAACACTATTGTGGCTGTCAATCCCTAGCTTCTAAGGATCCTAGTGCTTTTAGTCCATGCTAGACTTTGAGGGTCATTGCACAGGTCGTGCAAAGTCCTATTATGATTGCTTCGGCCCTAACTTGTGTGTAGTATCTTAGATTTTAGCATCTCTATGAAGCAACCTGACAACCTTTTCAAATGTTAAAACATACTTATAAGCATCAATATTGTCAGGTTGCTTCATAGAGATGCTAAAATCTACATTGTTGATTTTGTTTTTTCTTTATCAATAACCGAGAACTGATCTTTGGAGACTCAAATTGTCATTGCAGATTTAATCTTTTCTCCAGACAGTTCCCCATTAATTTTTGCTTCTATTGAAGTATTATAATTAGGATTCACCACAAAGATGGCCTTGCTGATGGGTAGACCTTATTCTCTTATAAAATATTTCCTTTATTTTTAATGAAATCCTTATTCTAAAGTTGTTTTCCTCTAGTATTTATAAAGCCACTTGCGTTTTCTTATGATTAGTGAGACATGATGTAACCTATGACCTTTGACATTTATTCTACCTATGCTTTCATGATTCAGGTAAGTTAGATCACTTAGGTTTTAACTTAACCAGATGGTCTACGTATTTTAATTCACACGGTTAATTTATCTGCAATATTATCAATGTTATATTTGGAGTCTGGTTAAAAATTGTATTAAAGAATAAAAAATAATTGCTAATGCTGTAAATTTGTGAGCTAAATAGAAGATCCAGGGAGAGTTATGTTAAATACGTTTGGAGATAAATTGATCCCTTTCTTCTGCTGAAGGCTTTTTCCTAACAGTTGCTTGTCCTGTTCGTTCCATGCATGCACCTTTCACATCCACAATGTCTGGTTTCCATGACGTCTGTTTCTTTGACAACAATGCTGCCCACGAACAGAGTTCACCCATGAGTCAGGGGCTTTCTGTTACTTTTATGTTTGTTAAAGCTACTTCTCATTAACCATGCATGATAGATCATGCATGAAAAACTATCAGAAAGAGGGATTTGGGGGCTCTTCAAAGACAGGATGAATCTTGCTAAGCGTATCCAGCCCATTGGTCTGTGCTGTCTCCATCCACCTGGATGAATGAGCACATGGAGTGTTTTATTTAAAAACCAAGCAATTCGCTGAAATTCATAAAAGCATGAGGCCATTGGTTAATAATTTCCTTTTGAATATAAGCTTAAGAAAGGGCTTTGGTGAAGTAAAGGGGGGGTGCTTGGAAAAAGTTTTAAGGTGCTGACTTGCACAGCTGTTGGTTGCCCATTAGCGGGTCATTATCAACTTTCCTACTTCTCAAAGAACGATGCTTAATTTATCCTCTGGAGAGGGATCTTACTGTACTTTCTGACTGAAGCAAAAAGACTTCAGAAAAACATAAAGCAGTAAAAAAAATTGAAAACAATGTAGGAAAGTAGTTTTGTGTGTGAATGTGTGTGTGTGTGTGTGTGTGTGTGTGTGTGTGTGTGTGTGTACAGAGCTTACTCGGAAGCGAGAAACCATAGGGGACTTTCATTTTATTTCACTAACTTTGAAGGTTGAATGGTAGGCATTATTAAAGAGGCAGATCTATGCTCTTCAAGCTCTCTGTGTACAAGCGTATGCTGGTGAGATAATGCGACTAGCTTCCCAGGCAAACGTTTTCTACTTTTCAATATCTATGATCCCTTTTCATGGACTCTTGAGGAGAGGAATTTTCTGACCCATTGGAGCCCAAGTGAAACGGAGTAATCCTTGAATTCTATAGACCCTGTGCTGTGCTGGTGAATCAGTTGCCCGGTATGGTAGGAAGAGGGATCAGAAAACTCTTTTCAATAGGAACTATTCCAAGTCCAATTTTAAATCAGTGGATTTCAACAATTGCTTTGTAAAACTGCCAGTTGCTTCAGTCTACGTGGGCTGCTGCAGCATATTACAGGCCACAGTATTGTGCATTGCCCAAGACAGTGCACGGTCCTGCTTGAGGCCAACAGAGCTGGTGTTGGCTTTGTTTTAAAATTTGAGCCTTGCTTTTTAAGAAGTCTGACTTTGGGAGAATAAACTTTCTGGTTATGCTCACTAATCCTAACTCATGGGGCATTGCCTAGAGCTCTTTATGTGTTCCTCTTAAGTATAGGAACACTATTGTGGCTGTTATTCCCTTGCCTCTAAGGATCCTAGTTGCCTGTGATCCATGCTTGACTTTGGGGGTTCGATGATATGTTGGTCATTGCACAGGTCATGCAAAGTCTTATTATGATTACTTTGGCCCTAACTTGTATGAAGTATTTTGCATATAGTTGCTCCTCCCCATCTTTAGGCTCTTACAATCTTACCGGCCCCTCTTCTGCAAATTTCCCTGAGCTTTAGGATGAGGAGAGATTAGGCTGGCCTGGTTTGTTTTTAATTTCAAGCTTACTCAAGCTTGAAATTTCAAGCATGAGATTTTTTTCAACTGCTCTATGCTTAGTTACGTTTCTTCAACTTCCTTTTCATTTTATGTAGGTATCTGTTATGCTCCTAATCCTATTGACTTATGTGGTTATTTAATTCCTCTTGGACTTCTTCTTTCATTGTTTTGATCATAGTAAAGATCAAGCTTTAAAAAATTTTAGTCTTGATTATTGAATTCTTGGCTAATATCCAAGGGCTCATTCTGGTAGGAATCCATCATTATAGGGTTGATGATTTTTGTAGGATAGTTGTTGTCTTGGTTTTTGTTGTTTCCTATGGATTTATGGAATGATTCTGGCATTTTGAGTTTGATTGCTCGTATCATCTTAGTGTGCATTTTTGATTATTAATGTGTTAGACAGAATATCTCCACTTGGATGGTTATTGCTAGTTTACCTTGGTGTTAAAGGTGTCAGTTTAGGGTTCCTTGGTGTTATTTCATAGATAAGGTTATAATATTACCGAAAATATGTGTAAGCCCTGTTGTGGTTCAGGGAGTGACAAAATTTAGGTCTAGATTTTACTGAGAAGTTTAGGATTGGGAATCAAGGTTGTTATATGTGGTTTTGATTAAGTATCAGATCAGCTTTATATTGTGGAATAAAATAGCCAGGGATTAAATATAAGTGTGATATGGCAGCTTTTAGTTCCTTAGAAATGTATGAGGATGGATGGTTAAGACTCTGAGGGATGGGTATGTGGGACTTTGGGTGTGCTGTATAGATATCAGATAAAAGGAAAGTAAAAGGGTTACTTATATGAGAGCTGGATGCAAAGATTCTCTTTTGCTGGATGGAAAGATTGAAGATTTTGGGCTTCTAGTTGTAAGGTGTTGGTTCACTGGTCTCTAGCTTGTGGTTTCTGTGGACTCTGCAAAATTCTTGGAGGGTTTGTTAGTGATTAGCAGAGGGATGAGAAATTGGTGGAGGCTCTCTAAGTAGGCTTAGGGGGCATAGCTGTGAAGACCATTGCAAAGAAGGAGCCCCTTACTAGGCACTCATGTGACAGCAATATTTTTATTCTAATTTGACTTGATTCTAAATTATTTTAAAATCTTCTTTTTGTATTATTTCTTTTTTATCTTTGCTTGTGTATGATGTGTGTGTGTGTGTGTGTGTGTGTGTGTGTGTGTGTGTGTGTGTGTAGGGGTTTGCGACTACAAACTCAGGTTGCCAGTCTTGGGGAGCAAGACCTACCAACTGAGCCATCTTCCCAATCCATATATTAATACTTCTAATTGTTTTAATTGATCCAGTTAAGTTTTATGAGTGGTTTATTTTTTCTGTACTTATTCTGTTAGAATTTTTTCTACATTTATTTTTTTCTACTTTTCTTCCACTTACATATATTTTTACTATCATGTCTTACTTTATCACTTCTTTTTCCTTTTCTAATTTACTTTAGCGTAAATTTGAACACCATTTATAATGTCTTTCTATTTTCTTTGTTTCCTAGTCACATTGGTGATGCAATTGAAGTATAAAATTGCTTTGATTACCTTTTAATGGCAGATTTTTTGTTAAATCATTGTTCATGTTACTATGTCTGCTTTCCCCTTCTACATGGTAGCAGAAATCATAAAGTCCATGTAAAAAATACACACTAACAAGACCCATGCAAGATAAAATAGATAAAATATTGAAGAAAATAATCCAACACTTTGTAGAGGAAGGCAGAAGGATCAGGAGTTCAAGGTCATCTTTGATTACACAGATATCTCAAGTCCAGAGTGGTTACATGCCAACGAGCATCAAGTAAAAGGTAGGCAAAAGCAAAAATAGAAATCAAATGGCATATCCATTGCATTAAATATGCAAATTATAGAACAGAAACACAATTATGAAAAAACCAATATTACATCTCTAAAAATCTCATAAGCCCAAGAAACAAAACAAAAGTGGTATTTTATATACTAATTAATAGCAATAATAATAATAAAAGTAGCCATAACAAGTTAAGGTATATCCTAAAAGTTCCATCTTAAGTTCATATTGCAAAAGTTCTACAAAATAAAATCACATTTGTAATTACCAAGGGTTTAGACTTCAACATGTGTTTTGGGATTGACACAATCCAATCAATTAAAAATACAAGAAAACATTCTGTTAGTACTCAAAGTACAGTTAAAACAGTAACCATGAGTACTCAAGATGCTTCAGAAAATGAATAGATTACTGTCCAGTGGAATGTGACTCATGAATTTTTCATAATATGGCATAAACCTAATGTGCACTAAGGAAACTTTTCATTTGTCTATGTGGTGATATTCAAGGTGATGGGGGTTTGCCTACATAAAAGTTAAAGTCTACAAAATAAAAACAATTAAGCTGGGGAGGAAGCTCCGTTGGTACAGTATCACACAAGCATGAGAAGGTAAGTTTGAATTCTCGTCACCCATACAAAAATCCAGGCATGGCGATATTCAACTGTACTTTCAGCATTGGGGAGATAGAGACAGATGGATCTGTGAAGCTCACTGGACAACCATTCAAATTCTTAGTTCCATGAAAATCACTATCACAAATAATAAAGTGGAAAGTGACTAAGGAAGGACCTATGTCGACTGTTGGCCTCCACACACACACACACAGAGTGCACTCACAGGAACACATACATGCTTACAGATGAACAAACGTATACACACAGTCTTCAGTGAATTAAAGTTAAATTAAATCCATTCAAAGAAGAACTTGGAATATACTGAGGTTATATATGAGAGAATTATATACAGAGTGGAGAATCAGAGAGAAGGTCTTCCAGGAAGCCAAAATAACTAGTAGCAAAGATAGGAGAAGTTATAAAAAAATAGTGATTCCAACATCTGTTGAAGAAATACAATACCCCAAGTTAAATTATGTCTTATTTGCTTAAATTAGTTATCTTTATCTACATACATATTCCCCACCATAGATAAAGAAATTGGGACAGTGAGATGTCAAGTTAACTGGTAAATGTTTCATAAGAGTTGGGATTTCTATTGATATCTATGACTTAGTGACTAAGACAAAAATGCATAAAAGGGGTGTGACAAGTTGATTCCTCATATCTAAATAAAGAAAAATGTTGGGTAGGTGGAGGATGATCCAAGGCATGGAGAGAGTAGTTAGGTTGAGATGCTGAAGGTCTTTCAGATCAGGTGACAAGTCATTACAGTAAAAAGAATTCCGATGTTATTAGTGAGTTGATGTGGGAAAACACTATAGAAAGCTTTGTGTTTTATATTTATTATTCTTTTTATTACTCTCTATTCTATGTATGCAAAGCGTGTGCATGCGCACATGTGTGTACACGTGTGTGTGTGTGTGTGTGTGTGTGTGTGTGTGTGTGTAGATCAAAGTGCAAACTTTGGTGTCCTTGTTTTTTTACTTTGTTAGAGATCAAGTTTCTTCACTGCCATTATGTAAGCCAAGTTAGCTGGTTGATGAGTTTCTGAAGATTCTTCGGTATCTGCCTTGTCTCACAGGTGCACAAGGGTCACTACTGCATCAGGATTTTTTGTGGGATCCTCAGATCAAAACTCAGGTACTAAGCTTTATATAACAAGCACTTTATCTGATGAATCCTTCCCCTGTCACTGAGAAGCTTATGTTTCTAAAAGGATTCTTTAAGGTGTAAACATATGGCAAAAACTAGGTGATAAGATTCTGAAGACTAAGAGGGGATACAGTGACTTGTGCTAATCTTGTAATGTGAAAGATTGGCTCATATGGGAATATATTCAATCAGTGGAAAGTGGAATTAGAATACATGAGTAACATATAGTGTAGTGGCACAATATCTGGTAGATGTACTCCTATTCAGTGAGGAAATGATAGAGATATGTTTGGAAGAAGATGGTGGTTTGATTTAGCTAGGTCATATATATTACATCCATGTCTGCAATAGGAAGCACTCTTCTATAATCTCTAAAGTCAAAACACTAGTGACATTTGTAATTGAGAATGGGTGAGTTAGTCCAGGTAGAGAGAGAATATGTTACTTTGTTTGCCTTCCAGTAGATAAATAAGGCCAATATGGAAGAAAAGCCTATAAACAATAGAAGTGAGGTGCTAGATCTTTTTTTTTTAAATTTAATTATACATTTTAAAATTTTTTACCAGTTCCCTCCCTCCCCCCTCCTCCCCCCGAACCCCCTCCTCCCTCTCCTCTTCCCCCAGTGCCTCCCCCCAATTCCCAGAGAGTCCTTTATTGTGTACGCCTAACTCTCCACTGGGTCCTCCTCTCCGATGACATATAAGGACCCAGTGGCATTTCCATAAGCCCTTTCTCTTGTTCCCCTTAAGCATAAGATTACTACTATGGCTGTCAATCCCTTGAGGTGCTAGATCTTAATTATTAATTAGATTTCAATTAAGTGTAAGGGAGGAAAAAAAGGCAAGTGGCTTAGGGAAAAAAGAGAGATCAAAGGCCTAACCGGTAGTGAACACTATAAACCACTACTATTTTGGAAAGAAGAATTGAAGGGAGTAACAGAGATATGTAAGACTCATGGGAAAGCAAGTAGTCTCTCAATGGGTTCTAATCCTCTTAATGGTCCAGAAACCATGCCAGATCCTATAAACCTATCTGAGTAACAGCAGAAGGGGAATAAATGGACAGGAACAGATATCCTTGTGCTAATTTTATAAAAGATTGATAATATAACATCATCTAAACACTCCTTTTTTAACCCTTAGGTAAGAAAAGCTTTAATAGCTCAATTGAGTTACACCCTATTACAATGGAAGACTAATAAGGCAGAAAACCATATCAGACCAGAGTACAAAATATCTGAGAACCTGTAATATTCAGCTTTAATCAGCCTATCAAAGTCTATCCCACACCAAGTTTCGGAGAACCTTGAGCTGTTGTACCCCAAAGGTCACTGCAATGGGAACTTCTACCATCAGATCTACACAATGGCTGATGTATTAACATTTCTCCAATCACTAATTAGGATCTTAGGAGAAACAGTTGTTTTCAGAGTGTCTCAGAAATAGGTTCTGAACAAGAGGAACCTTGCCATTTACAACTTTACTCACTGAAGAGTCACATAGAGTTCAACAGAAATCTGACTCCCTTACCAAGATAGGCACCCTGAAGGGATTTCTGTGATATTCATAAGCAAAAGGACAGGAAGAAGGGGTGGTGGGACAGAGCAAGATGAATAAAGGAAAGGGAGGGCAGAAGAAGGGTACATGGATAGGCGGGATGGGAGAGGAGGGAAGTGGTGAGCGATAGGGCAAAGACATAATAAACCCAGTCTGTTTGTAAATAGATGATTAATAAAAAGTAAAATAAGATAAAGGAAAGAAAGGAAGCACATGTCAGCATGTCAGGAGAGAGCAATACAGCCAAAGCCAAGAGAGAGCTACAGGGAGGAAAATGCATCACCGCTGAAGGAGGTGACAAAAGCCGTCATGAGACTGAGAAGCATGGAAGTCAGAGCTGGCCTCATCCAAAGTGACTTAGTGAGCAGAGAGAGCAAGTGGTGCCATGGGAAAGAGTGGGTCCAGCAATGAAGAAATGAAGCAGAAAAATAAGTTACCATTAATTTACTCTTTAAATATTATGCTCAAGGACAATTCTACCCACAGGAAGCATTTAATGAAGAATTGTCATTGCCTTTTAAGAAACTAACCTATAGCAGAAAAAGTTTTGTCTGGAAATTGCTGGCACAAATTCAGAGGGCAGAATCAGCATTGTGTTTGTAAAGAGCAAAGCTGTCAGCCTTTCATGTTTCTTGCAACCAATGCAGTCATTCCTGTGCCATGAGGCTTGGGTCAGATTTCCAAACTTTACCACGGCTGATGGGAACTTGATACTTAATTTAACAACACTCACTTTTATCAACTTCGTTGATTGGTTTTAGCAAGTCAACTTTCAATTGTCAATTAAATATGGAAACAGAAGATCACCAAAGGCACCACATCTCCCTGAGAACTTCCCTGGCTGAGGGAAGGGGAACTGCTTTCCTCCAGGACATAACCACTGATACATCATTCGCACGCCAGCAAGTGCTCAGGTGCATGTCAGTACAGGCAACTCTCATGAAACTCAGCGGGCCACATGTGTAAAACGTCATGGTAGGAGGGAGACAAGTTAGGAAGGGGGAGGAAAAGGAGGAAGTGATTGGGTAACAAGGAATGAATATTTGCATTGGTGAATATTTTAGTGAGTAAGGCACCTACTCACAAACTTGGAAAGCTGGGTTAGAACTCCAGAAGCCCATGTGGTTGAAGGACAGAACCGACTTTAGGAATTTGTTGACTGATCTCCACTGTGAGCCATGGGGAGGCATGACCATCTTTCTCTCAAATAAAAGATTCTATTAAAAGATCAGGAAAATTTATTGTATTCATGTATGAAACTCTCAAAGAATAAGAATTTTAAAACTGAATATGAGAATTTTTTTATCCTGGTATTACCATACATTTTAATATATATTCTGATATGACCCCATATTTTGGCTGTTGAAAATTAGACTTCTCTTTTAAATGAATATGCTTCATTTGGAAACTGAAGCAAGCATGCTCTTTTAGTAATTCTTATTGTCTAGAATGATTTAATGACTTTGAAATTACAGAGGTTTAAATCTACTCAAATGATATGTTTGGGGGCGTAAATGTGAATACATCTACTGTCTCAACTCATTTCTGCATCTTCTTGTCCCTCTCTCTAGCTTGTCTGTATGCCTCTCCCCAAAAGTAATTATAAGCCTTTTTTGGCAATATGTCTGCAAAAGACCATTCTTGTTTCCTGGATATCCTTATTTTAAAAGATTTTGTCATGGCTTGAATGCGAGTTGACTCTCACAGGCTCATATGTTTGGCTCCTTAGCAGATGTTAGAGTTTGAGAAAGTTGTGGTACCATTAAGAGGTTGGGGCTCCTTGAATGTAGGCACGTAATAGGGAGTGGACCTTGAGATTTGGTAGCCCTACTCTGCGTATCTTGTTTTTTCTCTGCCTCCTGATAGTGGTGGCAACCTGAACTGGCCTCCTGCTTCTTCCTATAGCCTTCTGTTATGTCATTCTTGCTATAGTGGACTATATCCCCATATGCAGCTACAATCCAAGTGCTTACAAATGTATCTCTGAAGTGACTTGAGTCAGATAATTGTCTCACAGAAAGATGTACAATCCGATAAATTCAAAGTATTTTATATTTTAAGAGATGATGTTGGTCTGTTGCACCAAATCAGGAGATTGTCAGTGTGATGTTGCATACCATTGCTGATAAAGCTCTGAGTATGGCAGTCAATTATACACAATTATGAGAATCATGTTTCTAACATCATGATAAATTTTGTTTAGTAGTTTAGAAAAAAAGCTATTCATCATCTAGAATTATCAGCTTTCATATATTTCAGTACAGCTTGTTTTCTCTAAGGATGACTTGCACTGGAAATGAATTCCAGAGTAGAGTTTAATATGCCATGAATGGCTCGAATACAAGTGGCTCATTATCGCCTAAGTGACAATTAATTCATTTTCAACATTTATCAGATGATTCAACTTTGGTTAGCCAAATTAACCACCTGAGGTGCACCTGTTTATATGCATGGTTTAGTTCTGCATATAAAGTAACCATAGGGGAAAATAACCTGTTTGTATACCCTAAAGGGGTGAATAAAACATTGTACCACATGGGTAGATGCTCAATGAACAATTATTGAATAAATTAAAGTTGTCAAAATTCTCACTATTGCTCACTTCGTGTAAAGAACATAGTTCTATTATATATTTTATACTTGTTTTCATATTGTGAAATATCTAATGATATTGCAACAACTTTAGCTAAATTTTTTTATTAAAGTTCCATTATTTGTTTAGTGTAGATGTTAACTTTGAATGTTTAACTTGGCTACAAAAATTTATATCATTTACCTATAGTGAACACTTCAGTATCCCTATGGTTTTGATTTGGTCTTAGGATCACTGCATGCCAAATTTTAGAACAGAAAAAAGATTCGGCATTGTTTTATTTTTTTTTTTTATTTCCACTCATACAAACTTAACAGGTACACCGATCCCCCCTCCCTCCAACCCCCTATCCCCCTGTGCCCCCCTTCTCCTCCCCCTTTCCTCCTTATCCCCCAGTGCCTCCCCCTCCCATCCCCAGAACATCCTTTAATGTGCATGCCAAACCTCTCCTCTGGGTTCTCCTCTCCGATGAGGTGCAAGGACCGAGTGGTATTTCCCAGAACCCTTTCCTGTGTTCCTGTTAAGCATAGGAACACCACTGTGGCTGTCAATCCCTTGCCTCCAAGGATCCTAGTGTCCTTTAGCAGATGCTAGACTTTGTGAGGTCAATAGTGTGTTGGACATTACACAGGGCATGTAAAGTCAAATATGTTTGCTTCGGCCCTAACTTGTGTGGAGTATCTTGCATATAATTGCTTCTCCCATCCTTGTGCTCTGACAATCTTACCGCCCCTCTTCCACAAATTTCCCTGAGCTTCAGGATAGAGAAAGATTAGGCTGGCCTAGTTCCAGGTGGTTGATATAGAGTCTCTGAAGTTCTGGATTATGGTTTGTTGATTTTTTTTTTTTTAGTTTTGCTGCTCCTGCAATGTACTTCACTCCATCCTGATGGGTATTGGATGTCACCCCCTTGCCAGAGATTAAAAACTGTTAAATTAGAGTCTTGTTATCAGAGTATATTCTAAGGTAGATGGAATAAAAGTAGGAAACTGCGGTGAGGGAAGAGTCAATCACCCATTTGCAAAATGGTTACTTTCTATCTGCCAGACTATATGCCCTCTCCTGGTAAGATCATACTCCATCAGTTGCAAATGATCAGGAAGGAAAGTCTGTGAACTTAACCTGATGTCTCATTATTTACTTGCAGTCCTTGATGGTGTCCTATTTTCTCTGCTGTAACATGGTCCCCTCTCTCGTTGTTACTGGTGTGGCCCTCCTTCCTCATCCCTCTTGTTAATAATTTTAGCAATTACTATAGTTATTACAGAGATTTATCTTTGAGTGTCTCTACGTGGGTTTCGTAGTAGGATCCACCTATTAGGGAGTACATATGGCACTTAATTTTCTGTGTCTGGGATACTAAACTCAATATAATTGTTTCTAATCCCATCCATTTCCTGGCAAATTCCAATAATTCATCATTTTTGATGGCTGAGTAGTACTCCATTATATAGATATACCACATTTTCCTTATCCACTTGTCAACTGTTGGACATTTGGGTTGATTCCATGACTTTGTTATTGGAAACAGTGCTGTTATGAACATGGTCGTGCTTGTGCTATTGAGGTGAATTTTTGCTGTATGGCTGGTTATTCCCAGAAGTGGAATCTCAGGGTCATATGGCATTTCAATCTTTAATTTCTTTAAGAATCTCCAGACGGCTCGCCAGAGTGGCTGTATGAGTCTGCATTCCCACCAGCAATGTAGTAGTGTTCCCCTCTCTCCACATTTTCTCTAGCATTTGTTGTTGTTTGTATTGTGCATTTTGCCATCCTGACCAGGGTGAGATGATATCTCAGGGAAGTTTTGATTTGCATTTCCCTGATGGCTAAGGATGTGGAGCATTTTTTAAGATGTTTGTTCGGCATTTTAATTTCATCCCTGATAAAGTTTCTTTTAAGTTCCAGGGCCCATTTTTTAATTGGGCCATTTGTTTCCATAGGGTTTAGTTTCCTAAGTGCACTCTAGATAATAGAGCTCTATCAGATATGTGGTTAGTGAAGATTTTCTCCCATTCTGTGGGTTGCCTTTGAGCTCGCGTTACAATCTCTTTATCTGAACAGAAGCTCTTTAATTTCACCAGATTCCAACTGTTGAGAGTTGGTAGCAGTGACTGGGTTATTGGATGACTGTTTAGGAACTGTTGGCCTAGCCCAATCAGCTCGAGGGAGTTCCCTATCCTTTCAACTATGGTTTTTAAAGTCTCTGGCCTGATATCAAGGTCCTTGATCCATTTGGAATTAAGTCTTGTACATGGTGACAAGTACGGGTCCAGTTTTAATCTTCTGCATGTGGACATTCAGTCTTGCCAGCACCAGTTGTTGAAGTACTGTTCTTTTTCCATTGGATTTTTTGGGCCCCTTTGTCAAATATCAAATGACTGTAATTTTGTGAGCTTATATCTGGGTCTTCAACCTTATCCATTGATCTGTGTCTCTATTTTGGAGCCAGTACCAGGCTGTTTTTATAACTCTGAATTTGTAGTATAGACTAAGGTTTGGTATGGTGATACCTCCAGGCGTGTTTTTGTTACTCAGGATTGTCTTTGCTATCCTGGGTCTTTTGTGCCTCCATATGAATTTTGAGATTGTTTGGTCAACTTCCTTAAAGAATTGCTTTGGGATTTTAATTGCTATAGCATTGAATTTGTATATTGCCTTTGGTAGGATGGTCATTTTTTGATGTTGATTCTGCCAACCCAGGAACAGGGGAGGTCTTTCTACATTCTGGTGTCTTCTGCAATTTCTTTCTTAGGGTTTTAAAGTTTTCATTGTAAAGGTCCTTTACCTCCTTGGTTAGATTTATGCCAGGGTATTTCATTTTTTTAGGGGCTATAGTAAATGGATTGTTTCTCTCAGGGGTTTTTCACTTCTTTCATTCTGAGCATATAGGAAGGCCACTGATTTTTGTAATTTATTTTGTATCCTGCCACCCTGCTGAACTTCTGTATTAGTTCCAGGAACTTCCTGGTGGAGTTTTTGGGATCACTCAGGTATAGGATCATGTCAACTGCAAATAGGGATAGCTTGACTTCTTCCCTGCTGATTTGAATCCCTTTTATGTCCCTTTCTTGTCTTATGGCTTCAGCTAAGACTTCAAGTACAATATTGCAAAGAAGTGGTGACAGTGGACAGCCTTGTCTAGTTCTTGATCAAAGCGGGAATGCTTCAAGTTTTTCCCCATTGAGTATAATCCTTGCTGTGGGCTTGTTGTATACAGCTTTTATTATATTGATAAAGGTTCCTTCCATTCCAACCTTCTCTAGGGTTTTGATCATAAAGGGCTGTTGGATCTTGTCAAAAGCTTTTTCTGCATCTATTGAGAGTATCATGTGGTCTTGAACTTTGGACTGGTTTATATGGTGAATTACATTTATTGATTTGCATATGTTGAACCAACCTTGTGTGCCTGGGATAAAGCCTACTTGATCCCCATGCATGATGTTTTTGATATGTGTTTGAATCCAGTTTGCTAAGACATTATTGAGAATCTTTGCATCTGTGTTCATCAGAGAGATTGGCCTATAGTTTTCTTTTTTAAGTGTATCTTTATTAGGTTTTGGGATTAAGACGATATTAGCTTCATAGAAGGAATTTGGTGATGTTCCTTCCTTTGCTATTCAATGAAACAGTTTAAGGAGTATTGTTTTTATTAACTCCTTAAATGTCTGTTAGAACTCTGTGCTGAATCCATCTGGTTCGGGACATTGTTTTGGTGGGAAGATTTGAGATTTGTTCTCGATTTCCTCATATGTTATAGGACTAGTTAAATAATTCACCAACTTCCTGATTCAATTTAGGTAATTTGTGTTTACTTAGGAATTGATGCATCTCTTTTATGTTGTCAAATTTCACAGAGTATAAGCTTTTGAAATATGACATTATAATTCTCTGGATTTCTTGGGTATCAGTAGTGATAACTCCATTTTCATTTCTAATTTTGTTAATTTGGATTTTCTCTCTCTTGTTTTTGGTTAATTTGGCTAGGGGTGTATCAATTTTATTGATTTTTTCAAAAAACCAGCTTTTTGACTGGTTGATTTTCTGTTTCATTTTCCTAATCTCAATTTTGGATATTTCTCCCCTTATTTTGCTAATCTCGTCCCTTCTACTGCTTTTGGGATCAGATTGCTCTAGTGTCTCTAAAGCTTTAAGCTGCATTGTTTAGTTGTTTATTTCTGATGTTTCCTTTTTTTGATGTAGGCATTAAGAGCTATGAACTTACCTCTTAGTACAGCTTTCATTGTGTCCCAGAGATTTTGGTAAGTTGTGTTTTCATTATCGTTCACTTTCAGAAATCTTGAATTTCCTTTTTAATTTCTTCCTGAATCCAATTCTCATTCAGCATCATAGTGTTAAGTTTCCAGGAGTTAGTGTATTTTCTGTTGCTTGTTGTGTTGTGGATGTTAAGCTTTAGGCCGTGGTGGTCTGATAAGGTTCAGGCTAGAATTTCAACTTTCCTGTATATGTGGAGATTCGTTTTGTCGTCCAATATGTGATCTATTTTGGAGAAAGTTCCATGTGCTGCTGAGAAAAATGTGTATTCTTTGGTGCATAGATGAAAAGTTCGATAGAGATCTGTAAGGTCCATTTCAGTAAGGGTTTGGTTAAGCTCCGAAGTGTCTCTGTTAAGTTTTTTACCTGTAAATCTATTCCATGTTGAGAGGGCGGTGTTGAAGTCCCCAAGAATTATCGTTTTGGGATTGATTTCTCTCTTTAGACGTTGTAGGGTTTGCTTAATGAATGTGGGGGTACCCATATTGGGTGTATATATGTTCAGTATTGTGAAGTATTCCTGGTGAATTGTACCTGTGACTAAAATGTAGTATCCATCTGTGTCTCTTATAATTTTTTTTTTGGTTTAAAGTCCACTTTGTCCGATAGCATAATGGCTACCCCTGCCTGTTTTCTGCTTCCATTAGCTTGTAGAATTGTCGACCCGCCTTTTATTTTTGGGATGTGCCTATCTTTTGTGGTGAGATGGGTTTCCTGCAGGCAGCAGATTGATGGATTGTGATTTTTAATCCAAGTTTGTAATCTGTGTCTCTTGATCGGTGAGTTAATTCCATTAACATTTAGTGTTATTATGGAGAAACTATTTTTAATTCTGGACGTTTATTATGTTAGTGGTTTTTGTAAGTATATTGCTTTGCTTTTAATGGTGTTATAGTTGCCTTCTGTTCTCCTGGATATGCCTGTTTTTTTCTTCCTGCTTGAGTATCATTTCTAGCATATTTTGAAGGCCTGGCTTGGTGGACATGTATCCCTTCAAGTTGTCTTTGTGCTGGAAGATTTTTCTTTGTCCCTCGATCTTGACGGATAGTTTTGCAGGGTAAATCAGCCTGGGTTGACATTTTTGCTCATTCAATACTTGAAGTATGTCTCTCCAAGCTCTTCTTGCTTTTACTGTTTCGACTGAGAAGTCATTTGTTATTTTAATAGGTTTACCTTTAAAAGTGACTTGTTTTTTCTCCCTTGAAGCTCTCAGCACCAGTTCTTTATCTTGAATGTGGAGTGTTTTGACTATTATTTGCCTTGGCGAGCTACTGTTTTGGTCATATCTGTTTGGGGTGTGGAATGCCTCTTGTATATGGCTGGGCCTCTCTTTTTTTAGATAAGGAAAGTTTTCCTTGATGATCGTTTGAAAAATTTCCTCAGGGGTGGTATTTTGAGATTCTTGCTCTGGTATTCCATGAATATGCATGTTAGGTTTCTTCAGGGTGTCCCATAGCTCTTGGATATTTCAAGTATCTTTTCCTCTTCCATTGAGCTAGTTAATACTCCCACTTTATCTCTCTTCAAGGTCTGAAATTCTGTTTTCTGCTTCGTTAGTTCTGCTGATAAGACTCTCTGTGGAGTTCTGGGTTAAAGATAACTGGTCTTTTTTTTAACTTTGTTATTATTTATTCAATTGTGTGTGTGTGCGTATGTATGTGAGTGTGTGCGTATGTATGTGTGCGCATAGAACCACGGGACAATTCGGGAACCACCATGGACGCCTCCACCTCCTTCTGCCCCGGGATTCACAGTCTCCGCCCTACCAGGGCCAGAAGCGCAGGCCGCCCCCACTTCTGCCTGGCATCTATACGTGGGATCTGGGATCCGAACTCAGGACCTTCCGCCTGCAAGACAGAGGCGTAACCCCTGAGCCACCTCTCCAGCCCCAAGATAACTTGTCTTTTAGCTCAGTTTTAAACTCTGCTTGAGTCTGTTTTAACTGCTCTATGCCTGTTTTTGTTTCTTGAACTGTTTTTCTCAATTCCTCCAAATAGTCTGTTGTTTTCATCTTCAAAGCGATTGATGCCGTTATTTAATTCCTCTCGGATTTCCTCTTTCACAGTATTTAACATGGTAATAATAGTGTTTTGAAAGTCGTTTTCCTGGGTCAGGCTTTCTTGGCCATTTTCTGTGAGTTTGTTCTGGTTGGAGTCTATCATGATGGGGTTAATTCCTTCAGTGGGAGATTTGTTTACTTGAGTGTTGTTTCTCATGGATTTGCACTTTGACTTTGGCATTATCGTTTTAACTCTTAAGACCTTCTTTCAATTTCTGTGTGTTTTTCACTAAACTGAATTATTTGGCCTGGGGTTTTGGGGTTGGGTGGGGGCGGAGCTTACCTGGGTCGCTGTGAGTCCCGGCTGGACTGTGGGGGTCCTGAGGCAGGGGAGTGGGGAAAAGGACTCGGCATTGTTTTAAAAGACTAGTAACACACTGGAGTAGGAGAGGGACTTATTGGGAAAAAGGGTTTCAAGGAGAGAAAGTGAAAAAATGAGAGAATAATGGGGGGATTAGAAACAACTAAAATTTATTAAATAAGTAAATTAACTGTCAGGAAATAATTTTTCTAAATACTATGTGTTAAATAGAATGACAAAATAAATATTGAAGTCATATTGTGATATAAGATGAGACTTTGCCTAAAATTTTGTTCAGCTATTTTGATAGCTAATTTTTATTGCTAACTTGTTTGATTTGAGAAGCTGCTGTGAAATTAGTAGGTCTCTGGAAACATCTGGGAGGGAGTTCTCAGATTCCTTTGGTTCATGAGGGCTCTCATGAACAAATGGATTGAGTTCTTGGTGAATTGATGAATAAGGTGTTATCTTTGGGAAACAGCGAAAAGGTGGCAGGTGGGTTACAGGTAGAAAGGGGTCCCAGAAAGAATATCTTTGGAGGATTTATCTACCTTTGGTCTCTGGTATTTCTTTTCTTGGCTTCCTGGTTGTCATGACATCATGTCTCTGCTACCACGCTTTCCTGGTCATGAAGGAGCCAACTTTGAAACCACGAGCAAAAGAAATCCTTCCCTTAAGCTTTTCCCTTAAGCTTTTTTTTTTTTCCTCCTTCTCTCTGACATTTGATCACAGCAATGAAAAGTGACTGCTATGGATATTAAAAGAAATTATGACACACTCCAAATTGTAAGAGAAGATTTATTAACTATGTCTCAAAGAAGTCCACCATGGCTTGGCAGCACAGAAAAGGCTACCTATCGGAGTTTCTGTGGTGACTGAAGGACTCAGTCAAAGGTGGACCCAACCAGGACTCTTCCTGCTCATGACAAAGAAATCACAGCCTGGGCGTTTGTAACGGTTTCTGTGAGGTAGAGGAAGGATAGAGCAGGAAGCAGAAAGGAGAGACTTAAAAGTCATCTGTATCAAAATAGCAATAGACTTTCATTACTAAACTCACAGGGGGAAAATATCAGAGTTTATGAGGAAAGTGTAATTTTTTTGTCTAGTTCTGGCTTCAAAATCATGCTTCATAAGGATCCAGTTTCTTTGATAGTTCTAGTCTCAAAGATTTAGCCACGGGTCAAAACATACATTTTTTAACTCTTTTCACTATTCCGCTGGAGACCAGCCCTTTAGATATGGGAATCACCTGCTCAGTCTCCAGCTATGCATTTATGATATGCTCTTCTCTTGACTGGAAGCCTCTTCCCATGTCACTGGCAAGTGGAGATTTTACCTGTTCTTAATCCCCTTCAACAATTTGAACACTGGTGTGTTTATACCTGTTAGAGTAAGTCACTGATGATTGCCTTAAAATCCCATAAACACATTTTTCCTGTTCTGGCACATGGTTTAATGGCTTCTGAAAGCCCCACCAGCCTCTACTCTAGGTGACTGAGTTTTTAATTTTATGTGTTATCTTGTTTTTAGAATGCCATTTCCCAGAGGATCCAAAAGCTCTTTTACAGACCATTGTTCCTTCCCTGCTCACAGCAATATATAGGGCAGGCTTGCTTGATACCTTTATGTGACTATGTAACATACAAATGCTGGCTGGAAAAAGAAAACTAAGTTAATAAAGTCAATTTGTGTTAAACTGGAGTAATTTCTTAAATTTCTTCTTTATGTAATATCTAAATAAAGATAATGCATATTTTATTGAATTTATACTTTCGTAGTTGAGATGGTATTTGAGTCAATTAAAAAGGAAAATCAGTATAGGTGTCCTCTGATGTGGTTTTTTTTTTAAGTTGTGTGTGTGTGAGAGTGTGTGTGTGTGTGTGTGTGTGTGTGTGTGTGTGTGTGTGTCTGTGTATCAGGGCACTGTGTGTTCCTATGGAGAGTCAAAGGTGACTTTGGGAATCACCTTGGATTGCTTCTACCTTCTTTTTGCTTCACTCTGAGATTCCCCAACTCCACCTCCACCTGCCAGATATGGAAATACAGATCACTGCCATTTCTGCCTGGCATTCTTACGTGGGATCCTGGATCCAAACCAGGTGGTTCTGCTTTCAAGGTGCAGTCTTAACCCCCTGAGCCATCTCTCCAGGCCCTCTTCCCTCACACATAGTTTTACAGTGGAAAATATACCATTTTCAGAGATGGAAATAGGCTCATTAAAATGGTGCACTAAAATAACTGCTGGATCATTGTGAAAGCAGTTCACAAGCAAAAATATTTTCCTTTTTTCTGTTCCTGGGCTACAATGCCGTAGGCTGAGTCTGTTCTTTTATCACAACCTGGGGACATCATTAACAGATACTGAAAGGCTTCCCAAGGCCTGCACACACTTTCCTTGGCTGAATCTCTGAATATAGCATTTGCCAGAGGTCAGGCTAACACAGTCTATAAAATAAAAAGTGCGATCAATGACTCATTCTGGTGAGCAGGAAACAGCACTGGCGGGTCAGTGTGAGTGAGCCATCCTCAGGAGGACAAAGAAACAAACAGTAAATATTTCTAGAGGGAGTTCTGCCCCAGTGCTAAGGTCTTTTCCTTCCCCACATGATAAATAATAGTAAATAGTCTGAAAAGAGCTGCCAAATCTGAACTCACCTATGTGCTCTGTAAATGGTGCTGATTTTAACACCAGACTTTTAAAACAGATTTTTACAGATGGCCACTTTACTATCCCTTTTAAGACCAATTTTCTACTTCTTCATGTGTCTTCATATTAGAGAATCTGCCTTCATTCCTAGACGACAAGTGTCACAATGAAAAGGACCAAACAGAATGATGGCTAAGAGTAGGAGGTCCCTTAAGCTGAACACTGAGGAGTCTGGAGTCAATTACATTTGTCATTTCTATAGTCTGGGCTGACCTTGTTATCTGAAGAGACAAGTGAGTATTTCAGAGCACATCTCAAAAGGCCTTACAACATCCACCTTTGCATACTGGATGCTGACCTTAAACTTACATGTATAGTTCAGTTAAGAGATGATGAAGGGCCCACTGGAGAGGAGATGAGGAATCCACCGGGCAACAGCTGGCAATCGTTATCAGAGAGAGGCAAGCCCGGTTCTTTTGAGAGGCTCAAGTAAAACAACAGAGGAGTCATGCAGATAATCTATAGACTTGGGAGAAGCAATCATGTTGCATTATCTGATGACTTTTACATGGTTAAAAATAACTGATGCACAGCTTGACTGCTAGTTTTATGTTTATCTAGTCTATCTGTAAGTCTTAATCTAACTTGTCAAGTTTTACCAAATGGTGCAATTTCATGCAATTTAAGAATCCTCATTCTATCTCTGGAATGTCATTAATTTGTCCATTCTTTCCATATGATGATGCTTGGGTATCATGTGTGTGTTGCGAAGGGGTAAGATGTGAATCCAGAGGCAGACTGACACTAGACCAGAGCTTTTCACATGATGTGGATGATTACTTTTATATATATCATTACCATCGTAATCTATTATGGTGGGTTCCAGGATATTCTGTATCAAAATAAGCACAGTTCAAATTTCCTTATATATTTATATAGAGAATACATACATCTTCCCTTCTATAAGTTATATTATCATTAGATGACTTGAAAGCTCAAACTTTGAAAATGTAAATTCTGTATAAACAGGATAATAATTAAACTATTTTGTTTAAGGAATAAAAATAAGGAGAAGTATTTGTGTTAAAATTCATGAAGGTGGGGCTGGAGAGGTGGCTCAGGGGTTAAGCCTCTGCCTTGTAGGCGGAAGGTCCTGAGTTCGGATCCCAGATTCCACGTATAGACGCCACGCAGAAGCGGGGGCGGCCTGCGCTTCTGGTCCTGGTAGGGCGGAGCCTGTGAATCCCGGGGCAGAAGGAGGTGGAGGCCTCCGTGGTGGTTCACGAATTCGTCCGTGGTTCTACACATACACAGACACACACACACACACACACACACAGACACACACACACATGCGGGCACATACACACGCACATGCGCACAGTTGAATAAATAATAAAAAAAATTAAAAAAATTTAAAAAAAATTAAAAAAAAGAAATGCTTTAAAAAAATTCATGAAGGTATTTATTTCTAATACAAATGTTCTTTAACCATGGACTTATGTTTTTGAAAGTTTAAAGGTTCCTGGACTGGATAATGGAGAGGCTCCTACATCATTTTAAACACTTGGGATTTCCCTGCAGTCCAAGGTCCACTGGTGAGCTTTTCGCATGGTCGTGCTTCAGACACACTGTGGTTGTGTTGTGGGGTTGGGGTCTATTTGAAACAGAAATGAAATGATGGGAAGAGAGATTCCAATGTTAAAACTGTAAAAGATGGGACCAGGAAAGAAGAGAAAGACTATAAAAAATGTAAGGGCAAGGGAGAATGGCAACTCCAGCATGTTCTGCCACTCTCTGAAGGCAGTAATACACTGTAGTAATTACAGTGACCAAATCCTGTTAGCTTCCATTATATACCTTCCCTAGATGCATTTTTTTGTAGTCCTTGCTTCTGTCCTGGGTGTATCTGACCACCAATGCCTCTTGCTTACTGACTATTGTACAGCCCTCGGGATTAAAATAAATGTACCTGAGTAATGATAAGTAGAAAAGAACAACAGTGTTTCCTTTAACAACAACTATTCAAACATTAAAACAATATAGAGGTTAGTATGATTACCTATGTAAATATGACATAAAACTTTATGAGCAATCTCATAGTTTTATAAAAGACAACATTTTTAGAATGGAGGAAAAATAAACATATGATTTGTCCTTTCACTACTATATGGTAAATACGCCATTCCATGTAAGAAAGGGCAAATGATGACTTGATAATAGAGACTTTAGCTTTTCTGAGGAGGTTCAAAAAGCTTGCCAGAGAATTTAACATTAGAGTTGATTCTTTGTGGAGAAGAACTTGCTTGTCCTTTTTTTCTTTCTTTGCTTCTTCCAGGAGAATCAGCATTTGGATTTGTCACAGTAACTTGTGTCAGTGCAGATCACAGTGACCAGGCATAAAGGGACTTGTAGTAATTACAGCCGCATGGACAGGCTTCTGATGAGCTTCTCTTTATCTCTATCTCCCTCTCTCTCTCTAATAAAGGAACACAGCCCATGCAGTGATACACATCTGAAATCTTAGCACTTAGGGGACCCAATCAGGAAGCACTGGGTTCCAAGCCAAACTGTGCTGCATAGAAAGACACGGTCTCAAGGGGGAAGAGACACTTAGACATCAAAAGCTGAAGTTGGGATCACAATTGGATCTTCAAATCTCCACATACCACTATATGCCATAATGAGAATGCTAGATTTCTGGGTGAATTAAAGAAATTTCAGTTCCATCATCAGCATTAATTTTTAAAAATCTGATTTAAAAATATATTGTTTAAGTGTGAATTTTATCAAATTATTCAACATCTTTCCAGTTCTCAGTTATTCCAATGTAGTATGTGAAAGACTGTCTACGCTGATTAAATGCTATCAATCCAGCTGTTCCTGAATAAAGTCTCTTTTTCATTGTGTGAACTTACATCCTATTTCAAGACATAACCTACATGCATTTAATATATGTTTATACTTTAGTAGTGTAAAAACCTAAGCAATTTAATATATCATTAAATAACTGAATTTCTGTGATTTTTGGCGTGTGGACATGTGGTTGTATGTATATGTGTGTGTGTGTGTGTGTGTGTGTGTGTGTGTGTGTGTGTGTGTACAAGAAGGCACTTGAATACTTGTGCCTATGAAAGCCTACAGGTGACATCATTCCTGATCCTGGATTACTTTTCTACATTGTTGCTTTGCTCTGGAGTTTCTTAGGATTTGCCTTCCAGGGACAGAATTGCAGGTTGCTATCTTATCTACCGTGGCAGTTTTAAATGGGATCTAGGGATTCAAACTCAAGTTGTTTTGCTTTTGAGGCAAAGGCTTTAATCCTTGACCCATCTCCCCAGCCCCTGAATTTCTGTGATCGAAGTTTAATCTCACTGATTATAAAGAAAAAAGATGACCACTAGAAGCAAATGGACTGGTTTTCAGTTGGAAACATGAAAAATTTCAAACATTCACTGAGAATAAATAGTATGATCTACATTCATATATACATCTCTGATAATTTTAAATCAAGTCTTGCACATTTGTTTCATTGATTTGTTTTATGTAGCAACTTAACACACTTAGATATGTGCAGTCCAATCACATCTGTGAAAATGTGATCACACTCAAATCCATTGCTATCATGTAAATAACACCCAGTAGGCATCCTGAAGATTGTAGCAATGATGGAGGTTCTGTGTGCACTTTGAGCTATTTTGTTTCAAGAATTAAAAAATAAACTCATAGAATCCTAGTAGATGAATCAAGAACTAATTTATGATTTCCAAATAAACAGTATGAAAAATATGTAGTCACACTGGATTCTGATACAGACATTTATGCAAACCAATTTTACTCATGTAGAAACTTATAGCATTAGTGGTTATAACAGTTGGTACGTAGAAAAGTAATACCAATGCAAAAATCGATATTGTTTCGACAAAGGGAGTTTTTAAATCCCTAGGCTAACTTTAGTTGCATTATTTGTAAAAATAATCTGTGTTAGCTGATTTAAAAGTCACTGACATTCAAGTCACTGATGGGAAGGGGAGAGGGAGGGAAGAAAAGGAGAGGGGGTATTTATTTCCTCTCTCTTTTCGGGTGAAGTTCCTGGAGGGGATGACTTTCTTCATAAATTAGATACACAAATAACAGAGGCTCACTGTTGAAATTGTTTTTATGCTGGTGTAACAAACTGCTTAATTCAAAAATGTCTTTATCCTTGAAACTGACCTTATCTTAGTCATGGATTGCTGGCATTTAATATTCAAGCTTCCTAATTCTTTTTTGAAAGGTTGTCACTGGAGAACCGCATGTAGAATACATAATGATTTATTTAGTATTGCAGTCTCTTGTGTCTGGAAACTGAAGAAAAGAGAAAGAAGTCAAGCCGACTCCTCCATACTAATGGAAACTACAGCCTATGAATGGATTTTAAGCATCTGACAGTAGAAAATGTCATATAACCGAGGTATGTGACTTCTAAAGATGTCATTTTCATATCATTCATCCCTATTTGGAACATCAGTATTTTGTTTAACTCCTTCAAGGTGAAATATTCACAGCCTTGGTCTGTTCTATAGTTTGAATGTAAATTTCCCCCCACAGATTCATGTGTTTGAATACCTGGCCCCCAAACGGTGACACTGTCCATAAAGGTTTTGGACTTTTAGGAAATGAGGCTTTACTGGAGGAAGTTTGTCTCTGCAAGACAGACCTTGAGGATCAGCCTGTCTCTGCTTCCTTTCTCTTCTCTGTACTTCCTGAGTGTGGCCACAAGGTTGCAGCCCCTCCTGCTAATATTGTCACATCTTCTTTGCCTGCCACTGTGGTTTCCTGCCATGACGGATTCTATTCCCTTTGGAAGCATAAGCCAAACTAGTAAAACCTTTTTCTGTCAAGTTGCTTAGGTCAGTATTTATCATGGTAAAAGAAAAGTAATGAGAACAAACGCTCTCCATGAAATTTGATTTGCCATAGAAAAACACCAAAACCATTGATTTCACTCATTCTCTCAGTGAATTTCAGTGAGTTTGCATCAGGAAATTGGTCACCAACCTAGAAGGTGGTTATTAAATAGACAATAATATTACCGGGCTTGTGGGTCTTCCTCATAGAAGTCTAGTGAATTAAAGCAATAGAAATAAACTTCATTTACATATTTGAATCTTTAAAAAAATTAGCCATACAATGGTTTTTAACAGGAAAGTAAAACATTTAATTCAAGAAGGTTATTAGCTAAATCCTGCTTCATTTTGCCTGAGTGCTAATGCAGTAGCAGTACTTTGCTATGCCCAATGACTGAGGTAGGATAAGAAATATGAAATAAAGAATCAGGGTTGGGTGGCTAAGAAATACATTTTGAGGACCACTGAGTAGTTAAAGCTGCCTGTGTGCAAACATGGTCCTGGAGCCCACATGATGGACAGAGAGAACCACCTTCAAAAAGCTGTCCTGTGACTACACACACGCCCCGGCATGTGTGTGCTTTCTCTCTTTCCTGTTCTTATTATCTCTCTTTTATTCTCTTCCTCATTCTCTTTTTATTTCATTTTCTCTCTCCTTATTTTTGACTCTCAAGTAAATGAACTAATAATGTTTTTTTTTTTGGAGAAAGGAATACTTTTTGAACCTTGATGATCACCAGTAAACCAGTTGGTGGTGGAGCAGCGCACACCAGAAGTTAGTGTGAAGGAACCATGGCTGGGCCTTGTTGTTGATGTTTGTTTTTAAAACAAGGTCTTGAGGGCTGGTTTTTGGTAGGCCTACTTCTTAGATGGGAAAAGACTTGGACTTGTAAAGAGACAACAGGCTGAAAACATTTCAATTAAGATTTCTCCTGCCTTGGTTCCCCAGCTGCGGAGACAGGAAGTTCTGCTGAGGATCATTCATGGCTGGTCTCTTTCTCACACACACCAATGTATGTCAGAGAAGCTCCCTGCAAAAGCATCAGTTTTAAAATACAGTTTAATCATTGCCATGGGGATACAATTGGTACCAGTTTCACCCTGATCTCTCCACATTTCTCATAACATTCCTTCTGGAACTACTCTGAAGGTTTCCCTCACTCTCTTGATTAGTACATTGTGGCTCTGAAGTATGTAGGACATAGGAGGCAGGATTTGATCTACAGCTTCTTTTGTTACTCCTCATAGTCTGGTTTCCACACAATTTATTACTATTCCTCCAACATGCATGCACATTGCTGCTCTGGCGCAGTTGTAGTTGCTAGTTTCTCAGTCTAGAACTTTCTGCTCAGCCTAGGGAACTTTCCCAAAACTTTGTATTTGTTCCATCAGATACAAAGAACAGTACGTACTCAATGATGCTTAGCCCTAAGGTTCCTATGTTAGCCTTCCCATCCCCTTCAATCTTCTACTTAAATACCTGCATTAACTACTTTCTCTGTTGCGTGATAAAATGGTCTGATCAAGCAACCTAAGGAAGGATGGCTCATTGTGGCTCACAGATGGCAGAAGGCTGGGGATGGGGGCGGAGGGTTGTCCTTTGTGGCAGCTGGTGTATCCGCCAGACCTCCAGTCACCGTCTCCCTTTCATTCAGCCCAGGGACTCAAGCCCTTTGAACAGTGCTACACACAGTTAAGACAGATCTTCCCACCACTCTTAATCCAAGCTAGGTAATTCTTCACAGTCCTACCCAGAGGCTAACTTAATCTAGGTGATTCTTTGTGAGTATGCCTGAAAGCTTGTCTCCTGAACCATTCCAATCCTACCAAGTTGTAACCATGAGAGTATGTTTTCACTGAGAACTTCATTGTTCTTCATATTTAAAATTGTACTCTTCTCCAAATTCTTGTATTCTTTAGCACCTCTGCTATAGTATTATGTATGTATGTATGCATGTATGAATGTGTATATGTATGTATGTATGTATGTATGTATGTATGTATGTATTTGTGTGTTTTTCTTAAAATTTCTCAGCCACAATTCTTGTTAGCTGTGGGTAGAAGATTTTGGTCAGTCTGTCTTATTGTATACGCACTATAGCACATACAGCAAGTTATATGCAAGTTGAGTGAGTGAACAGTATGTGGTATGGAAGAGCTATTTAATGTGACTTTGTGGCATGTGTGCTTTAAAAGCACATCACCATTTTATTCATTTGACTCTTTCCCTGTTATTATTTGACTTAACCTCAGACATAGCTCAGGACCAAAAAGTTAGTCAAAAATTTTTCATGAATGCAATGTAGCTATATACTGTATCCCTACCTCCTTGGACGCCGAGGAGTATGTTTCTCTAGGGAGTATTAGCTTTGTGTGGACTTTTAAAGTCAGGTTGTGTGGCATTTGGAAGAAGGAGTTGGCAGGAACTAGGTTTCACACTGTGGGGGGGCATTGAACCATGCTTGCTGTACTTGTTCAGGACAGGAGAGGAACTGGGCAACCATTCCTCCAGCTCCCGCTGGATGTCCCCTTCCATTTCTCCTTTTTCTGGGTAAGATGCATGTCAATATGTCTCAGCTCCCCATCTAGAACACCACAATCATCCAAGTAAAAGATCTCTTGTGGGGAGAGACTAAGGCAGATTTCATCCTTCCTGGAAACTTCAGGTTCAGCCTCCTGGTCCCAGCTTATTCTTTGTTCCCCTGTGTCACTAGCCTCCCTTTTGTGACTCCCTGGCACATTTCAGCTTCAACAACAGCTGCATAGACTTGCCAGAACCCCATGCTATCACAAGTTCCAATCCACAAGATATGCAAAATGCTTCTTTGATAAAATGCTGGTTGACACAGGACTTCTAACACTCATGTTTCTTAGGATTTTCACATTTTTCATTATGATAGGCTGAAATTCAGATCTCTGTTCTCTGTGATGTTGCAGACATTTTCTCCAGGGATGAGGGGGAGAGTCTGAAATTGTGAGCCAGATCCATTCGTTTGCAGCATAGTGACACTGAGCTGTTTGTCTGAATTGTGGGAAGGCATCTACAGAGGGAATGAGGAGAGAAAAGCAGAGTAACTGAAGGAATGGCATCTAGTCTTGACTCACACAGCTGGCTTCAGCTAACTGGACCACTGTGAATCAATTTGCATATTAAATACTCCATTTATAATACTAGAAAACAAATACATAATTACATAATTTCAACAAAATTAACGCTAAAGAATTTTTTTTTCTACAGACAGTCACGGATGGTTTCTTGCTTGTGAACAAACCAAGCATCCCAATGTGTGCATTCTTCCTCCTGGCAGATGCTGGACAGATGTTTATACTGCAGACACATGGGGACTTTGAGGGAAAACACCCTCCTAATTACACAAAGCAGCCAAAAATTTTGTTGTGCAACATAGTGATGGAATTTTTAAGCTTCTCACAGCTTAAAACACTCTTGTTAAGATGCTGTGCACATTTGCTGTTTCTTTGATCCCTCCTAGACTCTAAGAATAAATTCTTCAGGCCACTCTGCAAGATATTTGAAACTGTGGTTCCTTGCTATTGTCCTTTAAAGGAGTCCTGGCAGGCACAATCTTTAAATTCCCTGCTTTAGCAGTTACTCTTTCTGATGCTGGGAGAAACCACTCAGACACAACTGAAGGGAAGAAAGGGAGATTTATTTGGCTTGGGGTACCAGAGGGGAGACATAGTCCATTATGACCAGAAAACATCTGTGGTGGTGAAGCTGGAGGTGGCTCAGGTCACTGCCATCATCATGGACGTCAATAGAGCAATTGGTCAGCTGCAAGAGCAGAATAGCTATAGGAAATAGGGTGGGGCTACCCAAGCTCAAGACATGCTGACTGTGACATGCCTCCTCCAGCAAGGCTCTGCCTCCTAAAGGCTAAAAGGTCATGTATTTGGATTCTTAGCTGTTAATGTTGGGAAGGTTATGCCATAAGACTAAGAGACCTCGTCTACTGTAACATAATACATTTCTATCAGTCAACTCCTAAAAATGCCCATAATAAGAACCCATTTCAAAAATGAATTGATCTATTTGGAGGAATGTGTGGGTGGAAGAACAATATCAGAAACAGCACCTCCCACTGTGCACACTGGGCCATCTGGATGGGCCCCTATCTGCCAGCTTGCACTTTCCCATGGTAAAGCTACTGTGGCTGCTCCATAGACTCTAAAAGTGGACTCAGTTTTTTTTTTTTTTTTTTTTGGATGTGGATTCGGCAGTCAGAGACAGTGAATTTTTGTGCAATTTGAACTAGTCAAATGGGTTACTCATGCAATGGTCAGCAGATATTGCTTTCTGGGAGGCAGAATTCCCTGCAGAAAAACTCCTGGTAGCTCTAGGTGTTGGGGAGCTCTGGCCCCCTTTCTCTCTGTGGCCAGCCTAGGGTCTGAGTGCAGTTAGGAAAGAGCAAAAATGGAAGCCATTCTGCAGCCTGGTTCTTCACTAAACATTCTGCTTATATCTGAAGGAACTTCTGCTGGGCACTGTCAAGTAACCTCAGAGAAACTTAGAACATACTCAAACAAATGAGTTTTCCTGATTTTGTCTCTAAGACTTAGAACTTGGAAACAGCCGATTTCATTTCTGTGATCATGCTTGGTTGGTTTTAAGACATTCTCTAATCCTTTACATCCAGTTTGATTCTTGTTTTTAAATATTTATTTATTTTTTCCACTCATACAAACATGATGGGCACCCCATTCCCCTCCCTCCCTCCACCTCTCCCTGGATCCCCTTGCTCCCTCTCCCCTTTTTCCCCCTTTCTTTCTCCCATTGCCCCCCCCATCCCTAGAGCATCTTTTGGTGTGCATGTCAAACTTCCCTCTGGATCCTCCTCTCTGATGAGGTATAAAGACTCAGTAGCATTGCTTAGAGTACTTTTTTTGTGTTCCCCTTTAGTATGGGAACATTACTGTGGCTGTTAATCCCTTGTCTCTAAGGATCCAGTGCCTGTGATCCCTGCTAGACTTTAGTTTCCATTCCCAACTATGCTGTTGTTCCTCTCCCCTTCATCTGGGAGGCTATGTGTGAGCTTCCCAAAACAGGACATTCGCACAGAATTCCTGTGCAGCCAGGAACCCCCAATGCACATCCACATATTATCAACCAGTTCATTCTTACTTAACTCATCCCTCTACCTCACCATTGAATTCTTCCCTCTCCTGGACACCCCAAAAACCAGAGCAGACATACCTTGTATTCAAAGAAGACATACCTTGTATTCAGATGGCCATTGTTGCCATGCCCCATTTCTACAAAAAGAAAGACCGAATCACAGTTGTCCAAGAACCTCTCTGGGTTATCAGCCAAGAACAGAGATCTTGCAGAAAGAATATGTGGCTTTTCATTGACTGTGCAATCCTAGCAAATGGCTTGATTTCCTTATCTCAGCTTCCTCTTCTGTAGATTTGGGATAAAAATAATACATTTCCATATAGCATTACTACCAGTATTGACTGAATAAATGCTTGCCTGTTTCATTAATGAGCATACTTGATCAATGACAAATGCTATTTAAATGTCAGTAATTATTTCCTAATATATTTGAAAAGTTTCTTATAAAAGGACAATGCTAGTTTACTGATTGATGTTGCATGAAAGCTCAAACTCTTTATTTCTCTTCTTACTTCCTTTACATTTATTTTAATTGTCTTTAAAAACTTGCATAGGGGAGAACAGCACAAATATGCCCATGTCAGGGACTATCTGTGCAGAGTGAGTGTAACAACAACTGCTCTTGCAGAAGTAGTAATGACAGCAACACAAGATGATACTCAATGTTAATTATCAACCCAACGGGATCTGCAATCTCCTAGGAGACAAACCACTGGCCATGTCTATGAAAATGACTATCTTCATTAAGTTAATTGAGGTGGGAAGAGCCACTCTTAAAGTGGGTGGTACAGTTCCTTACAGTTGGCCCCTAGACTCAATAGAAGGGAGTAAGGGATCTACAAGAAAGAATTATCAGTCAAGCTCCTCTTCCTGCCTGGAATGTAATGTGACCAACCACTTCAAGCTCTGTCATCTTGATATCCCTGTGATGGATGATGATGTCCTAGAATGTGAGGCCTATTAGCCCTTCCACCCTTAAGCTTGCCTCTTGTATTTTGCCTCCATGATGAGACACATAACTAGTACGCACATCAAGGAACAGCTGTGTGTAGCACCGAAGGGAGGTAACACTGTTGCCACCATGTCTTCTCAGGAGTCTTAGGCAGATTTCCAACCCGTGCACAATGAGCCCACTTCAGAGCAAAGATTTATGACATGCATTTAATTATTCCTGACACTGGATAGGTTAAATCAGGGAATTCCTCTGTCTTTAAATGTTCTGTCATTTCACCAAGTCTTAGTAGATGCTGTTTTGGGATGTCCAACGTCACTTTTTTCCCCTGAACCTTCTCTAAAAATTTCAGGAATTCTCACTTATCTTTGGTGTTTTTCTTGGGAATATCTATCTAATTTTCGATTCATCCAAAAGCTCTTCTACCACCCTGTTGCAGTTCACCTGCATAGTTGCTGATAAATGACCATCAAACGGATTAAGGGAACAAGGGGTTTATTTTCTTATGACAGTCTGGTTACAGTTCTCAGTCCAGCTTGATGGGAGAGCATGCCCAACACCAGGCTGAGGGAACTGGCCACACCATCACTGCATAACAGCTGAAAGATGGACGATCCTTACTTGATAGACCAGCATGTTTGGTCAAGTATACAGAACTTCCTCAACCAGCTCTCAGAATTTTATTCATCTGTTCAGGGCCTAGTCTCACCCACCATGGGCTGGGCCTTCCCCATCAGCTAGACAATCTCCTTCAGGTTTGCTCTGGGCTTAACCCAAGCACTAATTCTCCACATATGTGCCCAGAACTCAAACCCTCAATGGTCAAGTTGACACGTGTGCCTAATCATGACACCTTACTCTTTCCCTCTCTGAATTTTAGGTTTTTGCATTTTACTGCCAATTTCTGGGAGATTCCCTTACCTTCCAGTCTTATTTCCAATTGTGTTACTTTTTGATGAGTGTGCTTGTTTTCTGTGACTCATTCCTATGTTTAATGCCTATCTGTCTCCTTCCATCCCATTTCTATTTGTGGCTTGTTCTCCTCCGTGGTTCCAATACTTATCCACCACATGTCAGGCCTTGACCCCAGCAGCCAGTGTGAGAGTACATAGAGGCAGGCCTTTGAGATGTGACTGAGCCACGAACCATCCACTCATCACTGGAATCTCCATATAGCAATGCCCACTTTCTGCTTCAGGACACAGTACCAAGTGACTTATGGCAAGGCAAGCAGCCCTCTGCAATCCATTGACCATGGGCTTCTCAGTCTGCAGAAGTATGAGAAAAAAAGTTCCTGCTCTTTGTAAGTTACTTGACTTCAGGAATTTTTCTTTTGTAGAAGTAGAGAAAACCAGGCCAAGAAATCTTGTATTCTTCATACATGAATCTTTTCTCAAAAGGCTTAATAGATCCCATATTTCAGAAAGGACTAAAACATTTTTTAAGATTCATTTTGTTTATTTTTTTATATTTTTTTCCCTCAATCATATAAACTCAATAGGTACCCTGGTCCTCTTCTTCCCTGTACTCCTCCCCAGTTCCCCCTCGCAGCCTCCCCCCTTTTCCTCTTCCTTTCACCCCCTTCCTCCCCTTCTCCCAGTGCCTCTCCATTCCCCCCTCCCATCCCCTGGAGCATCCTTTTGAGTGAATGCCAAAACTCCCTCTGAGTCTTCCACCTCAGTGAGGTGTAAGGACTTGGTGACCTTTCTTGGGCTTCCCATTAGTATGGGAACACTATTATGATTGTTAATCCCTTGCCTCTAAGGATCCTACCACCTGTGATCCATGCTAGACTTTGGGGGGAGGATGGTTGACATGTCAGCCATTGTGTAGGTCATGCAAAGTCTGATTACGGCTACTGCGTCCCTAACTTGTGTGGAGTATCTTGCATATCGTTGCTCCTCCTCATCTTTAGGCTCTTACAATCTTGCCGCTCCCCTCTTCCACAAGTTTCCCTGAGCTTTAGGATGGGGAGAGATTTGGCTGGTCTGGTTCCAGGTGATTAATGTAGGGTCTTTGGTGTTCTGAATTATGGTTTGTTGTTGTAATATGTTGGTTTTAAATTCAAATTTTCTGCTATTTTTTTCTTTTGAGAGTTTGAGATCTCTTTTCCCTCAATGCCATGGCAATGTTGACCACATTGTGTCCTGCATGGGACAGGACCTGTAAAGGGTGCTGCTGTGGGAGCCCAGGTCAAGGATGAGCCTGCCAGAGTCTCTTTAATGAGGGTGTTTTGCTGGGCAAATGAAAAGATTGGCACCCAGTCTTTTCTCTGTAGCTGGTCAGTTTCTAATTATTCCACCTCCCTCCCTCTGTGAGCTTTACAGGAGTTCAATGAGAGGGAAGGACGCAGACCTCAATTCTCAAAATTTAGGCTTTCATTTTGCTTTTGGCAGGATGCCATTGCTTGGGCTTACTGTCTTCTGGCCCTGGCTTCAGCCATGGAATTGTGAAGTGGGCAGTGTGCACTTAAAGTTTAAATTTCACAGGTTATAATTTTGTATTATTTAATTTTATTTAGAAATCATTATGGTTCCTTCAACAGGTATCAGGCTTCACATGGAAATTTAATTAGACAAGATCCCAATTGTTTTGAAATGTATCAGTACTTTGGTTTAGGCTCAAAAGTAAAAAAAAAAAAAAAAAATCAGCTGACATCATCCCTGAAAGAATTTGTTAACACCTGCCAGCAGGAGGCAGCATGCCATTCCTCACAAGACCGCAAGAGGGAGTACCAGAGGCATACGGGAGGCAGGTGGAATGGGAGGCCAGCATGGGCCATAGAGTGCAAAGAACAGGAAGATAGCGCAGGCACAGGAAGTTAAGATGGTGTGAACTCTGCACATGAATTTGACGAATGGCTAGTTGGTTGGTGTCTGGCCTTCTGGTGGTTTGGACTTGACCTCAGGCACTTGAGCAAAGGAGCTTGATGGGGGGAGAATGGGTATGGAGTTGAGACTGGTGTGTGCATTAAAGGTGAATATAGGAACATCGTTTATTGTTTCAAAAAGTTAGCTAACCACGTGAGAGTAGAATCTTCCAGGTCAGAAAAGCTTCAGTAGTCAGAGCACTAAGAATGCAGAAAATAAGAGAACAGTGAGTATTTTGCATGCAAGAAAGGCACTCTTGCTATGAGAAAAAAGTATCAACAAGCAACTTAAAAAAAGCTCTGACAGTGGAATATTACTGAGTCACATAAAAGAAGGATACATAAAAGAAGGATACCATGTGAATTGCAACAATATGAATGAAACAGGTGACATGAGATATGAGGTTAAATAGGCCAGGCACAGGAAGATGACTGTTGCATGGGCTATCTCCTACATGATTTGATAAAAGTATATTGCAATGCAGTAGAGAGATCATTGGCTACCAGAGGCTGGGGCAATTATTTGTGTGTGTGTGCTGGGGAAATGTTTCCCAAAGGGTACAAAATTACAGTTAAATGAGAGAATCCAGGTCCAGAGCTCTCTTGTATGAATGGCTGTAGTTACTGATGACTAATTATTACATTTGTGGAAAAATGCTAAGAAGAGATAGTGAGTATTCTCACCACCGGGATGACTAGTATGTGAAGCAGTGCTTAGCTTAGCTAGATGCAGCCATTCCAGACAGTGTGTATACGTTAAAACATACTGTGTATGACGAGTGCTCGCAAGTTACCCATCAACAAAAGTAGGGGAGCCTGGGAACAAAAGGTGAGATGTGAGACAGCGGGGAAGCGTAGGAGAGGCAGCGATCTTGCTGTGGAGGTGAGGCAGGTAAGGTGAGATGATTGCACAGAATGAGATCAAATTTCATTCTCATTGCTCAGAATGAGCGGGGGAAATAGTCCAAGAGGAATGAACCCCCCAAGCAAGAGGTACAAATGGATAAGAGAGTATCTTGTGCTTGGGAATCTATGAGCTCTGTTCTTAATTTAGTATTGTTTTTAAAGAAAATCACCCAGGGAATAATAGTAAAAGATTTTTAAAAGATGAGCTTTGTAGTATTTCCTAAACATGTTGCCTCAAATATCCCTTTGTATTCATAAGTATTATTTAATATTTACAAATACTGAATTTAGAGCAATCATCTTTCTTATAAGATAGATTAGATGAATAGGAAAATATTTATACAAAAGAAAAATGATATGTGCAAATTGAATTTTGTTTAATGGAAAAATAGAAGTTTATAAAAAAGAATATCTCTTTAATACTACCCTTTCAGCTGTTTGGTTATCAGTGTGTATAAGTGTATATGTTTGTAAAGACAAACTTTTATAATTTTATATAATGTATTGTCAAGCTGACATTAAGAAAGGAAATATGGCATGCTCGGAACTTTTCCCTTTTATTAGAATACTCCTATTTTTCTTCTATTTTATTATTCATAGGAAGAAAGATTTTCTTTTTCTACTTAAAATTTTTTCAGTAATTTCTTAACACCTTATTATTAGATTTATGGGAATCTTTAAGAATTATAAAAGCCTGACTCTTGCTAGCTGACCTGATATATGTACTCATTTCTCTGGTAAATTTTAAAAGAGCAGGCACTCACATGAAGCTGAGAAGCCTGCAGTGGATGGGTGTTGGAGGTCTGCTCTTCAGATCAGAACAGTGATACCCACAGCAGAATGAAAAGCTCAATAATGGGGTGAGAAAGATGGCTCAGTGAATAAGATCACTCAGATGGTAAGAGCATGCATAAGGACCAGAGTTCAAATCCCCAGCACCCCCATAAAAAAGAATATAGGTATGATCAAGTGAGCACCAGGGATTGGAGACTGGCATGTTCCAAGAGCTTGCTTGCCAGCCAGCTTAGCCAAAATGGTGAGGTCTGGGTTCAGTGAAGATCCCCAGCTCAATGAAATAAAGCATAAAAATGACTCAGCAGAACATTGACAAGCACATCCCCTTCAAGGAGAAAAATCCTGGACTGAGTTTCGTGAAGATGGAAATGCAGTATATCACTTGTGCTGTACCATAGAGAGATGCTGAGCAGTGGGTGAGAGTGCTCGCCAAATGCTTATATCAGAAAGGAGGAAAAACTCAACAGCATAGAGAAGGAAGAACCAAATAAACGCAGATGCAGTTGAAGGAAGAAACAAGAAAGTCAAAGTAGAAGTTGATGACGTTAACAGCAGAGATGTGATAGAGAGAAGCAGTGAAACAGAAGGATGATTCTTTTAAAAGATCAATAACACTAACAAACCTCTACTTAGGCTGATAAAGAGCAAAAAGAAGAGGACCCAAATTCCTAGCACCTGGAATGAAACACAACATGAACCTTCAGACTTCACAGATAATAAAGGGATACTACAAACAGCTCTATTCACATAAATTTAACAACTTAAAAGAGAATGGTCTCATTTTTCAATGACCACAACTAACTTATCTAATTTGGTAACTTGAAATGTCTTAAAACTATTGAGAAAAATGAAGTTATGATTTAAAAATCTCATGGAAAGTCTCTAAATACAAATAGTTTCACAGATACATTATAATAAATGAAATATTGAAAACTTTCCTCCCAGGAAAGGAAATCTGTTCTACTTCTTCTTAATGACATAGAATTTAAAAATTTCAGAAGGAGAACAGTTCCAATTTTTAAAATTACATGATTGTGTATCAAATCTCATGGACTATAAAAACCTGTTGTACTTAAGAAATGATTTCACTGCAGTTGCAACTTTCAAATTAAATACACAAAATTCATTTGCATTTTTATAAAATAACAAAAATAGATGAGCACCAAAATTAAAAATATGTTATTCACAGTGTCCAGAGAGAAAGCAAAAAATCAATACACGAATTTAAACTTAACTAAATATGTCCAGAATTTGTGGAATTAAAACTTCACAGTGCATATAAAAGGAACAAAATGCAACTAAATAAAATGAAGATACAATTGTATTCAGAGATTAGCAGAACTCAATAAAGGGTTCAGATTTCTCCAAATTGTTGCTTAAGTTTCAGCAACATTCCCATCAAAATTCTAGCAAATATCTATTCAACCTTGGCAGAATTTTGCATGACTATATGTAAGTTGCAAAATTTGGCCAGGAAACCCAAGGAATTACATTAGCTAAAGTGATATTTATGAAGAATAATGCAGCAGAAGGAATCTATCTACATGATTAAATTGTGCAACATAGCTTATAACAATTAAAGTTAAAAGGGAAGAAAGGAGAACAATAGAAAAATCTAGTTTTTTTAAACTCTTTAACATGGCCCACAGATTTAATTATAAAATGCAAAACTTTAAGGATAAAAAGCCATTGAAGGATAATCTTCCAGATTTAGTCTAAGTGCTCTAGGGCTTGAAGCAAATCATCAAAACCATAATTAGTTTTCATATTGTAAAACCTTTACAAGGGAATCAGAGGAGAAACTACTGCCTGAGCGGTGATATTTGCAAACCACATATAGAATGAAAGACATACCATATAAATAATTCTTGAAGCTGAGTGATAAAAATGAACATAAAACTGAAAATTGGTAAGAGAATGATCAAATGATCTACTGATGATGATATATAATAACCAATCATTACACGAAATAGTGTTCAGCACAGTATCTAATGAAAGATTGACACAGATTTATCAAATGGGAAAGATGGAACATTTATGGAACAACTTTGTTTCAAGTGTTTTAGGGGTACTCTGGTATTTTTTGATAAATGTTTGCATATACTGTGGTGGCTATTGGAACATCATAATGATGTGCAGCTTCTGGCCATTGTAACAGGATTTTTTATGACTTAAAAAATTATCATCTGAGCTAGAGAGTTGACTCAAGAATTAAGACTTTGCCTGCCAAGCAAAAGGACCTCAGTTTAGATCCCAGATCCCTTGTAAAAATGCCATGTGGAAACCTGCACTTCTGACTTTGGATGGCAGATCCTGGGAAACCCCAGAACAAAGCAATAAGGAAGTAGAACAATTTGGGTTGATTTCCAAAGTTACCCTTGGGCCTCCACAAGCATAGGCAGAGCCCTCTCCTATACATACCCACATATCTCCCACATGTACACACTTACACTTATGTATGCAAAAAATTGTCATCATGTCTGACCACATAAAACTGGGAAAAAAATGAAATGATCACTGGAACTTTCTGGTTCTTTCAATAAATAATTAACTGGTGAACTACTCAGAATTCCAGAGTAAATATTCCTAACCATAAAGGCATTTTGCAAGTGTTCCTAAGTAGTAATTATACTTTCCTCAAAAACTTCTTTAATTAAATTGATACCTAGGAAGGAGAAGGGTTAGAAACTTTGAAGAGACTTGCAAACAGAAGGGATGTAATTATACTTGGCACAATGCTTGCTTAATACTCATTATTTTTAATCTCAGAAACTTAAACTGAGTTTTCAAAATTGATCCCCAGGAATAAGAGATCCTGCAGAGACCTGGAATGTTAAGATTTATTTGCACAACTTTCTTATACCTACCATGTCCTTGGTGGAAAAAGTGCTGGTTTTGGAGTTAAAAAGAAACAAAACAGATCGTAGGTCCCATGTCTGGCTGCATTCTTGTGTTCAGTCAGAAAGAAAAAAACAATATTATTAGTTGTAAGGCAAAAAGACACAGATCTTTCTTGCCTGTTCTAGGGCTGTGCATGTTCATAAAATATTTAACATTACTGTCATGTTAGTAGTGCTAGAACATTCTTTGTCTTTCATTACTTTCCTTTTATGTGTGACCAAACTTGTCAACAATCTACCAATGATTTTGAAACACTTTCTATGAAACCTGATAATTAATGTGCATTTTTTCAGTTTGGAAATTTGATATATTTTTCCTTCATACATTGGGTTATGTTGTTAGATACATATCAATTCCCAATTACATCATCAACTGATAGCTATATAAATAAATAATAAAGACTTTAATACTGCATTCTATTTGATCTCATTGCAGCTCTGCTTGGTGTATTGGTCTTGCTATTTTCCTTTTATTTTTAATAATCAAACAAAAACTCTTACAACATCCACAAACAAAAGAAGAGATCTCAACACCCACATAGCCTATTGCAATGGAAAAGTGAAACAGACAACATAACCAACCATAGTGCAGAGTATAGTTCAGAGCGACCCTAAGAGCTGGAGTCAGGCCAACCAAACCTCTCCCCATCTTAAGGCTCATGGAATCTTGCAGAAGTGGGGCAGTAAGATTGTTGTTGCAGTCAGCCTGCATGGTTGCTTGCTGATAAATGACCATCAAATGGCTTAAGGGAACAAGGGCTTTATTTTCTCTTATGATTATTGGTTACAGTTCTTAGTTCAGCTTGACTGGAGAACATGCACCAATGCCGAGGAACTGGCCACACCATCACCACATAATAGCTGAGAGAAGGACTATCCTTACTTGCCAGACCATCATGTCTGTTTCATGGGCCTAGTCCCATGGGCCTTTCCCATCAGCTAGACAATCTCCTGCAGGTTCTCTCTGGGCTTAACTCAGCTACTACTTCAACACAAATGTGCCCAGAACTCAAACCCTCAACTGTCAAGTTGACACCTGTCAAGTTCCATGGCTAGCCAGGACATTCTACTCAAGATAGGGCTGCTGCATCCAGAAATGTACTGAAGTAAAACTTATCCTCACTAGAGCTGCACTATGACTGACATATCAGCATTTCCCCATAGCCTAGGAAGGAACCCAGGAAAAATAATTATATGCAGGTGGAATCTTAGGGGTTAGGGCTAGACAAGTGAAAGACAGTATCCCTATCAGTGGGTCTGCCCAAGAAAGGACTACTAAATCTGTCACAGAGACCTGACCCATACTGATACAGACAAACTGAAGGGAACCCTGGAGTCCACACAAACATACAGGCAGGAGGATGGGTGGGAGAGGGATGGATTTGTGCAGGAAGTGGAGGGTGGAAGAAGGAGAGGGGAGGAAGGAAGAGGGGCAGGGACAACTACTCATTATGTTTGCAATTAAAATTAAATGATAAAACAGAAAAAAATCTTCCCAACCTAAAGTTATATATTGCCTTAGGTTTCAAAGATTTTATAATGCTACTGAGCTTATGAAAATAGAAATTGTTATGATCATTTCACTTCTGGTTTATCTCCCAGATAGTATTTGTCTGGCAATAACTGCATACCTGATGTTATCCAAACAGATGACAATGGCCATTTACTCATTTGATATCACACACATACACACATTAAAAGAAAAATAATTATTTACTTATTTGCGTATTTGCTTATTCAGAACCTGAGTTAATTTGTCTGCCTCCTGACTGATGAGATCATAGGTACATGCTTACATGCCACCATGCCAGCAGTCATCTACATGTATTATATCCTAAGTTATTCTTAAGTCCTAAATATGTTTTGGAAATAGTTGGATTTTATATCTTTTTTGTTCAGTGTGAGAATCTTCCTTTGAATACATTTATTTTGTATTGATGGCTTGAAGGGGTGAGAAAGGTAGTTCAGTGCTTAAAGCATCTTTTTTAATTTTTTAAAATTATTTATTATTTATTATTTATTCAATTGTGCGTGCGTGCGTGCGCGTGTGTGTGTATATATATATGTATATGTGTGGAACCACGGACGAATTCGGGAACCACCATGGACACCTCCACCTTCTCCTCGTTTATTCTGCCTGGGGATTCACAGGCTCTGCCCTACCAGGACCAGAAACGTGGGGTCTAGGATCCAAACTCAGGACCCTCCGCCTGCAAGGCAGAGGCTTAACCCCTGAGCCACTTCTTTAGCCCCAAAGCATCTCTTTAAAAACCTGGAGACCTGCGTTTGGTGAACTGAGTTCATCCTTGGAAGCCCACAGGATTTGGAAAAAGAGAACTGACTTTTCTGAAAGTCGTCCTCTGATGCCCACACATGCACCATGACATTGGTTCCATTACTAACATCTTACTCCTTTATCCCATGTCCTCAAATTATGTGGACTCAGGTCTTTTCCAGAACATTCTCATTTCCACCTTCTATGTCTTTCAAAGCTACACTTACTCTGGAACCCATTGGAACTATAGGTTCATAATCATGTCAGGAATGATATTTTGGGTGGGATAAGTCTCTGGTGTGCGTCTGGCCTATGCATTTGAGGATTGTAGTACACGTGATACATCCTCAAAACAAAACATTGTTATAGGCAAAAAAAAAAAAAAAAAAGAGCCTGTAAACATTGCATGCAGAGAATTCTTCACCACACAGGGGAAAAGAAATCCCCAATTGAGGACCACTGTTTTAAAAATTATCATAAGTTGCCGTTTGTATAGAACCTAATGGTCTCTATACATCACAAATGGTCTTCCCAGAGAAGAAATGTCTCCGGAGCACTGTCTGCATGCTTCATTGCACAGTGTGCGTCCTTTTCGGTGAGGTCCATTTATATGAAATGGTTTTCCATAATCGTCATCAGTCTCATACTGATTGTATATCTGAAATTATGTTATATTTATCCTTACTTTAAAGTGAAATGAACTTTGACTAGAAGGATGATGTTATTTCGTTTCAGCAGCTAGAAAGCATGTTTGCCTAAGGAGGGAGCACATGACTGATCCCAAAAACTCATTACTGGGACATGATCTATGTGCTCTTAAGTTTTCAGGATTTTCTTATTATCTTTGAAGTTTTACTGTTTTATTTTGATAATGCTAGTCTACATGTGGATTCACTCCATTAATTGTCCTACCTAGGATTTGACAAATATTTTAAATCTGAATATTCATACTTCAAGAAGTCTGGAAAATTATCCATGGTTGTCTCTTTCAGTAATGTTTTTCTCTTTCTTTCTGTAACTTCTGGAACTGTGTCAAAAGTAAATGAGAACATCTCATTCCCTGAATGTGAACTTTCACATTTTCTATCTTATTTGGCTAGCTGTGCCGCAGGCTTGGTGATTTCTTTCTACTTTATCTGGGGTTTGATCAATTTCCTTGTCGACTTTGGAATTGTTAATATTAATGGACTTCATTACTTAATTCTGGCATTTTAATATCTGATTCCTCTTTTCCCCTGAGCCTGTTGAGTACCTTTTTTTAAAAATTGGATGACATTACTCTTATCTACAAGTATGTTAATATGTTTTAAAATGTCTCTTTTAGGTTTGTGTGAAAGGCTTGATGGGTTGTAGATTTTCCAGATTTTCTTGCTCCCACCATGTGGTTAGACAATGTGTTTCCTTTGTGAATGTTGATATTTGTATTCCAAGCTCATCATGAAGGTTGGGTTCTGAATGAACAGGATGTCCTTCACACTTTTAGAAGAGTATAACTTCTTGTCCTCTGCATCGTGTAAATTGCAAATTTTACATATAGCATCAGTAAGCTTGTGTTTTCTGTTTCCTGCAGACTAAATCAATTCTCCGGTGACCCCTAGAAATCAGAAATCCTTGTAACATAGAAGTGATATTTGAGCATGGCCAAGAGAATTCTTTCAGAATTTATTGTTTATTTAGAAAGATTAGTTCCATCTCCTTCCAGACCCATAGTCACTACAAACATCTTGAAAAAATTGTCTAAAAGCCAGTCATTGAGACATGTCAAACTCAGACATTAGTAGAATATTTATTTATTACTGTTTATTTACATTTCCTCTTAATTTCTTCTTTTTATTATTATTTATTCAATTGTGCATGTGTACGTATGTATGTGCGCGCTTGTGTGTGTGTGTGTGTGTGTCTGTGTGTGTGTAGAACCACGGCTGAATTCGGGAACCACCATGGACGCCTCCACCTCCTTCTGCCCCGGGATTCACAGGCTCCGCCCTACCAGGATCAGAAGCACAGGCCGCCCCCACTTCCGCCTGGCGTCTATACGTGGGATCTGGGATCCGAACTCAGGACCTTCCACCTGCAAGGCAGAGGCTTAACCCCTGAGCCACCTCTCCAGCCCACATGTCCTCTTAATTTCTGACAGTAAGGCCCCTCTCAGTTTTACTTTTGAGCTTGGTCTTAAAATTTCATATTATTGGTGTATATGATATTCAGTAACATGTAATTTTTATGTTCAGAGTGGAAAGTATAGTACAGCTTTTTCATACAACATTCCACATCTGGTTAGCTAGGTACCTTTACCTACCACTCCCAATTTCTCCTTATAAATGTTGTGTTTCTGTTCCACAGAAAATGATTTTTCTCATGTCCTGCTGAGACTGCCAAACACATTTTTAATTCCTTTCTCATTTATGTGTTACTTTTTAGAAATCTGCACTTGATATTTATTTGTTTAGCTTTTGTCTTCATTTTCATTAAATATTATTTTTCTTTTATTTTCATGTATGTAGTGTGAATGGTGTGTGCATGTGTATGGTGTGTGTGTATGTGTATATGGTGTGTGCATATGTGACATGTGTATGGTGCATGTGTGTGTGTAAATGTGTTTGGTGTGTCAGTGTACATGTATGCGTGTGTGTGTATACAAGAATGTACTCATACTTGAGAGTGTGTCTATGAAGTTCCAAAGGTGGTATTGGGAGTTATCCTTGATCTCTATGCCATGTTATTGTTGTGAGAATGAGATTAGGACAAGTTCGAATAGCTGGTTTGTTCTGGGGATTCCCAGGTTTTATGTTTTGGGGTTGGAATTTATAGGTCATGACCGCCTAGCATTTTTACATGGGATCTGGACATCTAAACTCAGGTCCTTTTGGTTCTGAGGTTTAGACTTTAACTGCTGAGCCATGGGAGCTGTCCTTTAATCACTGAGCCCTGTGGTCACTTTTTCATATGATATATGCTAGCTTCTCTTTTTTCAAACAGATCTATTCTTCACTCTCCCGGACACATGTGTGTGTAACCCTAAGGCTTCAAGTAGGGCTCCATCAAAAGAGCTGCAGAGTATTGGAAGGTGAAGAGATCTTTCTCAGCTTTAGTAATGTTCGGGACACTTGAGGTTGGCTCATTCATACTGTTCTCTTCAGATCCAAGAGCTGTTAGCAGAACTTTTTCTTATACACCCGAGATCAAAATGGCTCCTGTAGCTGCTAAAACTTGCATTCTGCACCAGAATGGTTCTTGTATACTTTACACAAATCTCACTAAAATAAAACCGTTATTAAGTTATTTTTTAATCTAGCTCATTTGTCTTTAATTTACTATTATTTACTGTTTTTGGTCAGGTCCTGTGTATTATATTTACTATATTTTCTCATTCTCTGTGAGGAAGCCAAATCATATTAGCCCAGATCAAACTAGCCAAACTGGCTCTATAGACAAGATTTGAGTTTATAGACTCAACTTCTAAAGAGTAAGAGGGAAGAGTAATTGAAGATGATTCTTAATACCACCTTTGGGCCTCACAAGCACACACACTAAAGTGCCCTTTACTGGCATTTTACACTGGCATACACACATTTACCCACCCACATGAAAATATACATGCACACATATATACATACTTGCACCCAAACATATATTCATGCATTTAGCACTATACATGAAAGAAAGGAAAAAGAAATGGTTCCACTCTTATTAATTGTTGCTCTAATATTGCCAAGCATAATCTGAGAATTCACAATATGTTTGATAGGAAAGAGCAGCCCTCAGTCCTGTGCATTCTCTTTCTTTGGGTGAACCCCCTGTCCCCACATATCTCACCTGCTAATGCCCTGTCCATGCAACCAATGTCCTCACTCCAGTCTTCAAATACAAAGCCAGCTAATATAAAAGGTGCTTCCTTGTTCGGATTTTGACTTCCCTGGAATGGCCTCAGACAGTGAGTCATGTCATGTGATTCAGGGAGACCCCAGGTGGAAACATTCAATCACATGCAGAGAGAAGCAAAAAGGCCATTTTCTGGGCCTGATGATTTCCTGATATCCAGCCTCAGTCTGTCTGAAGTTTATTCTTTCTGTCTAATTTCTATGATTTTAAAAACAGCCTTTTGTTGTTGAGCAGCTAATTTCAGTATATTTTTTCAGTTGGTGAGTTATTTCAAGTATGGGACAAAGAAAAGAGATGAGTGATTCTTCCTGAATTGTAGAAGAATGAGTGGATATTGAAGAGAACATTTTGAGGAAGCAGAAAAGAATGGGGAGAAAGAGACTAAACTGAAGAGAAAAAACCCTCCGTACATTTAAAAGCTTGGCCCCAACCTGCAAAGTTCAATGAGGAAATACTGCCATATCTCCGAGGAGTACTGCTTCCTGAAGAGGCAGTTTCCCCCAAGGTGAACTGCAAAATTCAATCTCCCTGCAGCAGCAGCTAAATTCTCACCTTAGCTCTTTTATAGCCATACCAGACTGCCGGAAGTTGAGGCAAAGTTTATCACAGAGTCCCTGTCAAGGTAATTCTCCCCTTGACTCTAAATGGCTGCAGTGGTTTGATGGATCCTGTTGTCTGGTTCCTTAAAAGCATATGACTGTGAGTTTTCCATATAGTTTATCCCTATGAGTCGAGGTGCAAACTCTCTCATGAGGCATTTTAAAAACAGGAAATTCAGCAGCTTCTGTTGCTATCTTCCAAGTGTCTTCTCCCTCTAGTTGCTGACTCTTAATTCACTTGCCAGTTGCATAAGTGATTTTATGTTCCTTTTCAAAGGTTGATGGTTTTCACCAGCCCCAGGAGGGTGAATATCATACAAACTGCTTAATCCACAAGAAACAGTGATATGTGTCTGCAATCCAATCTAACAGCCAGAAGCTGGAGGAAAAAATGGCAGAAGTTCAAGTCTAGCCTAGGCTATATAGCAAGTTTGAAGCTAGCCAGGACTACACTAGACTCTGTCTTGAAGCAGAGCAACAAAACACAACAACACAATTTACCTGCTTCTTATGAAAGAGAATGCTGAAAGTCTAATTTTATAAGTGCTAAACCTCACAGGTTTACATATTGTATATATTACATTATATAATATTATTTATTATACTTATATATTATTTATTATATTTATCATATTATATAGACTATATATTCACAAATGCCACATTGTACACACATACACACACACACACATACAAGTGCACATGACAGTTACATAACAAGTATCATGACCAGCATTACCTACTACAGAGAACTGGAGAGACGGTCACTGGAGCAAAGGAACTTCCTCCTGCATCTCACAAGTTTTACAAAATACGAAGACAATAAATTCAAGTGATAAACCTGAAAAACAGAATTGACTGATGTATTTTCACAACTATAGGAAAGAAAACTCCAAATGTCCCAGTTTGATCTGGGAATTTCTAGGCTCACTTTCCTATACTTGACTAACATTTTTATGTGGAATTTGGGGATTCAAATTCAGGCCATTTGCTTATGAGGTGATGACTTTAACCACTGAAAAATCTCCCCCGATCCCAGCTAAACTATTTCATGGGATACTAGCAGGAGACTTGTTCAACTATTTATTTCCACCCTGAAAAGCAGAGTTCTACATGGTCAGGTAGCTTTATTTTCATGGAACTTGATCATGGGTTCTTTTGCTTTATTTCATTCTTTTAGTGTTTCATATGTAAATAAATTAAATTATATTCTCATACCTTAATCCCCAATTCCATCTCCCTCTTCTGATGACAGTTTTTCTTCCTTGTTGGTTTCCCTTCTATTTTCATGTCATCTGGTTTGTCTTTGAATTTGTTAGTTTAGAATGTGTTGATAATACTTTAAGACATGCTGATATTCTCAATCTAGTAATTCACATTTTACTAATTTCAAGAATTTCTGAGCCCTTCAAATAGATCATCTTCCATTTTCTTTATCCTTTCCTTCTGCAATGCCTATGAGAGCATGCTTTTTCCATGCTTTGTGTCTCTGAACACAATGTTTGGAAAGAAAGATATGCATAGGTCTGTGCTCAGTTAGATCTTGCTTTTCAGAAGACATTTCTTTGTGGATTGTCTCAGGTCGACAAAACCCAGCTGAAACTGAAAACCTCATGTCCCAGGGATGCTTTGAAGTGTACTGGTGTTACTGAAGTCTGTGCCTTCTTTAGCTCACTGATGTCCTGGGCAGTCTTCTGAAGCAGTGCAATGCATCAAGGAATGGAAGGGCAGCACATAGTTGCAGGCATCTGAACATGATCCAGATGGGGTGACTGTGGGTTGAGTTCTTTGTTGTCTTTAACTTGTACTGTTTTATGAGATATCAACTGACATCATTTGTCATCTCTTCTAAGTCATGTAGTTACAGGTTTTGTAGACATCTTCTCATTTTTTCTCAGACAAGCATGCTTCTTTGTTACTTGCAATTGATGGCACCTGGATTTCACTCATCCCTTCTTTTCAGAAGGATATAGATTTTTCAGAAAAGTGTATTAATCATTCAAGGCTGCTTGACACAGTGTCACAGAACAGATGGATTAAGTAACAATGATTTTTTTTTTGCATTTCTAGAAACTGGATGTTCAAGACAGACAGATTGGGCTCCCCTGTAGCCTCTCCCCTCAGTTTCTAGAAGTGCTTCTTCTCATATTCTTTGTGCGAACAGGTCCTGGTGTTTAATGTATCCAACTTTCTTCTTATAAAAACACAATCAGATTGAGTCAGGATTCACCCAAATTTTTTAACTAAAAATCACCACTTAATAGGCCCTTTTTCCAAGGATGGTCACTGTCATAGTTAAGCACAGGTGTCAACTTGACACTTCAGGCACTCTGGGCACATTTGTAGAGAATCAGTGGTTGAGTTGGGCTCAGGACAAACCTGCAGGAGATTGTCTATCTGATAGGGAAGACCCAACCCATGGTGGGTGGCACTAGGCCCTGGAATAAAATACAGATATCTGGTTAACAGAGTCAGCATCCTTGTGTACACTTGACCAGACATGCTGGTCTGGCTAGTAAAGATCGGCCATCTCTCAGCTGTTGTGTAGAGATGGTGTGGTCAGTTCCCTCGGCCCTAGTGTTGGTGTATGCCTCCCTGTCAAGCTGGACTGAGAACTGTAACCAGATAATCCCAAGAGACCATAAACCCCTTGTTCCCTGAAGACATTTGATGGTCATTTATCAGCAACCATGCAGGCTGACTGTAACAGTCACCATCTGCGGAAGCAGAATCAGGGCTTTGTAAGATATTTGCCTCAGAAATGCACCACTGACTACATGGAAGTTTTAACGGAGTTCCAGAACCATGAGCCAATTGTGGGAAAAGGAAGAGAAAAGGAAAAACAGGCTGGGTGAGGAGGGCAGGTGGGTTTTAAAGCCCAGGGTTGGTAGGTGAGCTGAGGGGGCAGGTCTGGGTGGAGTCCTTCCCTCTTGTAAAGTGATCCCCAATCATTTGCCCAGTCCAGGAAGTGTGGTCCATCCCTGACTTTGACCCCCATTGTCACTGAGGATCAGGAGGGCATGGGCTTTTGAAAGCACTAATCTGCTCCTACCGGGCGGTGATCACCAGGTGGAAACTCTGTCCTGAATATGGAGGAATGGGATTCCTATCAGGGCTTCAGCATTATATTTGTGCAACTCAATGTAATCCATACCCGAGAGCTAAAGCCTCCCTTTACTTGAAATCTCTGCTGTCTCTGTCTTCAGTGGACTCATCTTGAACTTCTCAGGTCCAAGACACATCAGGCTCCTTGTGACTAACCATTCTTACCATTCTGCTTCTTGGGTGGTTCTTTACTGGAGGGTTTTCATTATATTCCTATGTTCTTTCTTGTGTATTTATAAACATTTCATACACTTTTTAGTATTGTACAGAAGGCATGGTTTTTCTCACTGTTAGAAATTACAAAAAATTAAAAGTAGCGTGCCAAAAAATATCAGCTGATAGTGGCAGGAAGCAAGAATTTGAACATGAGAGCTCAGTAAGGCACCTCTTGGATGACCAGTGCCTTTGACTCTCAGCTAGAACCCCTGGATGCCTCTCACAGAAATCAGGCCTTGCCTCCTGCAACTTTGGGCTTTCTGTGGAGACAGCAGCAATTGGGAACAACTGTACTTCCTTTCCTTGACCACTCCAAGTAAATACCTGATGCTTGTCTAAAACTGGGTAGATACCGCACAGGATGTGAAACTTCCTGCCACACTCTGTAAGAGCTATAAAAGTTTGTCTTATGGGACCTATAGATTCTGCACCATACTGTCCATGTCAGTAATCTTCCCCGTTCCAAACTACATTCCTGTTTTAGTGTTCTCCTTTGCTAAACCCAAAGCAGTAGTTCTAATAGAAACTATTTACCAATGAACATCTTTGTGCTTTGAAACATTGAACTAATAATTTTTCATACTCGGTCAGAAATTCTGACAATAGATATTAAATGAATTTTGAAATAATGTGAAAGCAGCCAGGTGATATGAAGAAAAGTGATTGAGAAATACACTTTATTAGAGGAATTATGTTGAAACAAATAATTTGGAAGGAAGTGATGGACTTCTAAACAGGAAGTACTAATCTATTACTAGCAAAAACAAATTATAGCTTTGATATTCAATGAAAGGGGCAAATAGAAGGCATATAAAGCAGTTTTAAGAAAACAGGTGATCAGTAATCTGTGATTAAGCCTGACTTAGATAGGATCTTTCTACTACTGCAAACTTAAATAAAAATCTACTTAACATTTCATAGGCACATCCAGCAAGATATGGGCTTAAGAAAATGTGCTGTATTTCCTTGATGTAAGTGGCAAGGGAGACCTGAAAGGAGACAATGATCCTAACAGCTCAGCTAGGGATAAGGCCCAGCGCTGACAAGGTTTGTTAAGGAGTTTCTATTGTCATGATTATAATTTCAGGTCCATGGGTATCTCCTTGTTAATTATTTCATTTATCAGGAGTTTTCTTTGAGTGACAGATTAGTAGGTATATTTGTTTTCACAGTGATTGATGAATCAGAAGCCGCTAGACCATAAACTGGAGAAACTAAATTATCCCACTATAAAATTTTAATAGAATTTGATAAAAGTCAACTAGGCAGAAGCCAGTCATCCTGAGGAAACTGACAACAGCAAGAGAATGGACTGAATGAACTGAAGACCTCTTCCTCAAGCTCCCAAAACAGTAGCAATTTCCATTCAGAAGCTTTAGTTCTCCTGGATGAAGTCTGAGTTTGTGCTCTTTCTCTTTCTTCTCCTTTTTTCTAACAGTGATCAATTGTAACAGTTACTCTTAACTATTGCTGTGAGAGAAACCCAAAGTCAAATAACTTAAAGGAGGAAAGGAAATTTATTCACGTTATGGTTCCAGAGAGGATATACAGTCTTTCACAGTGGAGGTGACACGGCTGGTGGCTGAAACTGTAGGCAGACTAAGTCAGGACAGACAACTGGAATATTCCTGGAATGTCTCTCTCCTTCTTCTGTTCTGTGGTTCCTTTTATCTGTTCCACTATTGAGAAGTTCCTATGAGATCTATGGAGGTTCCAATTGGATTAGATCTAAGGCTGGTCTTTGTATTGTAAATGTGTTGATCTGGATAATCTCTTCAGGTGGTCTCAGCTGATCTTAAGGAATGCCACATGTGTCAAGTTGACACACAGGATTAACTATCACATCAATTCATAAAATAATCTCTATTATAGATTATGTGGCATCTAGATATTTATGGGGAAGTTTGGTAAAATGGAAGTGAAATGATCATTTTTCCTTTTTTGGCTTATTTAGCTTTTATCTAAAAATAGAAGCTGCTTTCATGAAATAGTGAATAAATAAACAACATGTTGCTTAATGCTGAGAGACAACCTTTGTCATGAATGAATGTTGAAAGTAAGAAGGTAGTGGAACTTCTTTTTGGTTTTTCTTTCTTTCTTTCTTTGATGGACAAGTAATTTATATAGCTAGAATACCGCTGTCGTAGTTAAGCACAAGTGTAAACTTACAGTTGAGGGTTTGAGCTCTGGGCACATTTTAGACAATTAATGGTTGAGTTAAGCCCAGAACAAATCTGCAGGAGATTGTCCAGCTATGGGGAAGGCTCAGCCCATGGTGGGTAGGATTGGGCCCTGGAATAAAATACAGAGAGCTGGTTGAGAGAGTTGGCATCCTTGTGTACATTTGGTCAGACAAGCTGGTCTGGGAAGTAACAATTGTCCGTCTCTCAGCCATTATGTAGAGATGGTGTGGCCAGTTCCCTTGGCCCTGGTGTTGGCATGAGCTCTCCCATCAAGCTGGACTGAGAACTGTAACTGGACTATCACAAGAAAATAAACCCCTTTGTTCTCTTAAGCCATTTGATGGTGAATTATCAGCACCATGCACACTGACTACAGCAGAATTTGGTACCAGAGAAGTGGGGTATTGCTGATAAATCTGATTATGTGGATTTTGTGGCTTCCTAATAGTTCTGTTGGAAAAACTTGGAGATGTTTGAAGGTTTTGAGTGTGCGGATTACAAATACTGTTTTTTAGAGTTTAATGGGCTATTTGGATAATGAAAATGCTGATAGAGTTGTGGATTGTTTGGGCCCAGTTTGTGATGAAGGGAACAAGAGCTTTGAAAGAGTTGAATTTAAAGACGATGGACTGGTTGCTTGATGGAGGAGAGCTGTGTTGGCAGCCTTGAGGAGGACAAAGAACGGGCAAACAGCAGAGTAGCTGCCACTGTTGGAGACATGAACGTCATGGAAGCAAAACTTAGTGCTGTGCATTGGGACAATGGAAGACATAAATACCACCAAATGGTGATTCCGAGGCTTGAAAACCTGGATTCCTTCAGGGGTTGAAAAACCCAAGCTGAAGCCATTTCTTGCCCTTGCCTAGAAAGGGGCTTTTCCAGAGTCAGCATGCTAAAGTTGGTACAGCTGTGGCTCCAGTAGGCCAAGCTACATTTCGACCTTGCTGTGGACTCTGTCAGCATCCCTCAGGTGATACTGGCTTTTGGTGTATGATTAAGAGGTTCATGGAGAGCAGCAAAAGCTTGGCACCAAATGGCAGGCAAAGAGTTCCTGTAAGGGAAGTTGAAGATTATAGCTACAGAGGCAAACCCAGAGTGTTGTTGGAGATGCCAGAACCATGGAGTGTGGGCTGAGTGAGGACAGCTGCAAGTGGAGATTCAGCCAGGTTTTGAGGAACTCTGATTCTATCACTTTGAGCTGGAAACAGGGACTGAGATTGCTAGAATCTTTGAGCTACCCTGACTATATGATGATCAACAGAAGATGGATATTAAAGTATAGATTGTAGCATTTGATTTGCTAGACTTTTTTCTTAACACATTGTCACAATGATTGTATTAAGGATATTTAAAGAAAGACTTTTTCCATTTCAACATTTTAATAATTGAACTTTTAATGATTGAAATTTTAACCTGGATTATAGAAACTTTTAATTTTGGACTTTTAGAATTAATGAAATTAAATGTATTTAGATTATAAATAAGATAACTTTTAACACCGATGGGGCCAAGGATTGAATGTTACAGTTTTAAAGTGCTATGTTTTTGTGTCAAGTTGACACAGGTATCAACTTGACAGTTGACGGTCTGAGCTCTGGGCACATTTGTAGACAATTAATGGTTGAGTTAAGCCTGAGCAAACCTGCAGGAGATTGTTTATCTGATGGGGAAGGCCCAGCCCCTTGTGGATGGAATTGGGCCCTGGAATAAAATACAGAGAAATGATTGAGAGAGTTGGCATCCTTGTGTACACTTGGCCAGACATGCTGGTCGGGAAAATAAGGATTGTCAGTTTCTCAGCCATTATATAGAGATGGTGTGGCCAGTTCCCTTGGCCCTAGTGTTGGTGTGAGCTTTCCTGTCAAGCTGGACTACTAACTGTAACTGGATTATCATAAGAAAATAAGCCCCTTGCTCCTTAAGCTGTTTGATGGTGATTTATCAGTAACCATGCAGGCAAACGTGACAGCATAAATCAATAAGTCCATTAAAGAACCATCGTGTGATATTACAATGTAAGAGCATTTCTTTTGTTTGGGGTGTGTCTTTTGGAAAGGTGAAAGTCTAAACTGGAATCTCTCAGTGAGCCCATGGGTCCTTGGTCAGGTAACACATAAAACACTATGTGTTAGTGTTGAAGATTATAGCATTACCATTCAGTACAAGGATGGACAGAATGTGGCTACTCTATGTCTCTCCCTGGCACTTTTTAGGGACACATCAATTTTCACTCTGTCTTCTGATTAATGTTTATATTAGTCAGGCTTCTCTGGAAGAACAGAATTGATAGTGTGTATATATATATACACACACATATATATGTATATGTATAATTCAACTTACAATAAGCATGGTCTTCAAAGCAGCCACCCTTTGCTGCTTCATTCACTCACAAAGCTGAAGGATCCTGAAAAAGTCTCATCCTCAATTATGCTAGAGGCTAGAAGAGACAGCTTTCCCATGTTGAGGAGGGACAGCATTCAGGTCTCAGACACTGGGATCTGATGTTAGGGATGGACAGGGACAGATTCCAATGGCAGTGAGAACAGAAAGAAGGTTGAAAGCTCATGTGCGATGACAAGAATTTATGGAAAAAGTATCCAAGGTAAAGTAACAGTAGAAATTGGCTTATGGCTGAAATAGAACACTGCAGGAGACAAGATGCTCAATGACAGCCGACTATCATGCTGAAGACATGAATAAAGGAGAGGACGATCAAGGGACTTGGAGGCTATAAACAGAACTAGTCTGACTAAAGGTTTAGCTCAACATATAACAGACGTGTTTAACAGCATAGCAACATAGCTGCAGAAAGGATACATGTGAAGAAAGAAACAGAAAGTAAAAACATGGGAACACAAGTTTATAAAAGATGCTTGTTCATAAGGAAAATGTCCTGCGTATGTAACTAAAGGAACAGAGGCGCAAAGAGTTGGTATACCAGAAGCTACATTTGAAGGTAAAATGGTTGGACATGTTTTGAATCTGGTTATGCTAATGAGGCTACAACTTCCTTAAGAGCTGTGAAACCAAGCAGACATAAATAAGAAATGTGAACAAGCAAGTAACCCCTTAATCCTATCACAGTAAGACTCTTTCAAGCCTAAGAAAGAAAATAAATTATAAAGAGGGTGAGACAAAAACTTGTTAGCCTTAGATTAATTCGCACAACACAGTCTGCATAGACCAGCCGTGGCTGCCTTCGCCCTGGGGAGGCAGTGAAGCTGTTGAGTCCGCACACCAACCTGCTGCTACAGAGCCACTGGTCTTTACTCTACTTTGGAAGGCCAAAAAATTTAGGGTTCTGATGTCAGCAAAACATGGTGGCAGCATAGATGAACTCACAAACCTGGCAAATGAAGACATTAGCAAGATGCAAAGGCAATAGATAGAAAAAAAATACAAAGAAAAAAGTGAAACCATTTCTCTCGGATCTCCTTTTATGTGGGATGCCACTGGAAAGTGTTGCCCACATTTAGGGTAGACCTTCCCATTTCAAATAATCCCATCGAGGAAATTCATTACAGGTGTGTCCCCTGGCATATCACCTAGTTGATTTCAGATCTAGTTAGGTTAACAATCAAAATTACCCATCACAAATCCACTCTTTGTCAACTTGATACCCAATCACATCTTGTATCATGAAAATACTAATAAGCCCATAATTCCACATGATATTAATAAAGACAGTTTCTGTGAGACAGTCTCAGGTACCTAGGAAGATTCTGTGGGAACCACACAATTCCAGAAATGGAGCTACCATTCACTGTTCTTCAGTGCCCTGTGTCTGAATGATTAGATTGAGGTTTCTGCTGACAAAGACTAGTCAGTATAAGCTTGCTTGCAGCTGGGTGATCTTTGAGTTGCTGTGGGTTTAACAATGGCAGTAAGAAGGTGTACCGAGGAATGTTTTGAACCAGAGTCCACTTGAGGACGCTGTCTCCTTTGGCAGTAGTAGGATCAAATCACATTTCAGTAGTTTGGTCAGAAGGAATTCTTCCTGGGAAAGTCAAGGAAACTGGCGCTTGTGCGTGCTTTAGTCTACTGGCAATGTAGCATTGTTTCCTAGTGTGGTTGAGTGGTTTCCAAGGACTTGTGGCTCCATTGCAGCTTTACGCTCCTGCTAAAGCCAGCAGAGAGATCTTCCCTGCAACCTTTTGTGCATCTCCTCTAAACTGCGCTTCTGGCTTTTTCAAATAGAATGCTGAGGTTATACACTATGTGTGGTGGACCAGCTGGAACTGGATTTCCGTCACTACTGATGCTTCTGCCATTATCAATACAGCACCATTCCCGTCTTCTGCTTTTGGATGACATTCCAGAAAATCCATTCTCCCAAACTGAAAAAGATATATGGTGCCGTGCTATGACGCCACACTAATTATACATAGAATTGCTCTGTAACAGAACAATTCTGGCCTGATTTCCAGGGCTGAGGGAAGAAAGGCTGGAAAATGCTGACTGTATGCAATGGGTGACTTTCTTCTTTGGTATGCAGAACTGAATAAACTGTATTAATTAGTGACTGCTGTGTCTATCCTTCCTAGGAATGGACACATGAGTGTACACTGTGGGCTTTGCTTAGTTGAAGGTCTATTTCCTTGCCTTTCTGCTTTCTGCTTCATTTTCATACTCCTTTAATTAAGTAGCCACATATAGGACCATGCCCCAAATTTTAGCTTTCAAACTTAAAGGTTGCGTTCCTGAGCAAATGAATAGCAGCAGCACAAGTCAGAGAGAGGTAAGCTTCTTTAAACACCCACACATTTAGTGTCAGCAACATTTGCAGTGTACGTTCATCAACCATGTAACACATCTGTGAAGATGAGATACTTATTGTTTATTTCCTTCTATGTCTGTTTTGGACCACTTAAGACACATTGTCTACTTAAAATTAGGTTTGAAGAATTAAAACTTTTTCACAACACGTAATATGAGATTCAAATGCTTTCACTATATTTATTCCATGGAGATGCACAGTTCACAGAATTGATCCATAATTGAGCTGTGTCTAGACTGCTCACTCTATATTTGAATCTATGAATGAATTTGTATTTTCCTTAGGTGCTGCTAAGTTGCTATAACAAAAGACCTGGCAGATACAACTTATGAAGGATTTTTTTTTAAGTCTTCTGATTTTAGAGGGTCCTAGTCTTAGTCATGGTGAAGAAGGCATGGCAGAATTCTTGGTTGTGAGACAATGTGGTTGAAGTTCATTACCTACTGGCACAGAATGTCAGCACAATGAGCTCCAAAGTTGACCCTGTGACCTACTTTTGCTAGGTTGGACAAAACCCCATAAAAGATCTAAAGCCTGAGAAAGTAGCACCAGCTAAGGAACTAAACACAGTCCATGGAAGGTAGTTCATACTTCTATGAATGGATGAAAACAGACTTGAGAACTGAAAATGTTAATGTAACACCCTCCGCAATGTTGATTCATATTTTCAAACAGGTTTGGTACTAATTGGGTTAGGTGTTTTTAACCAGATATAACTGAACCACCATGTATGACAAGAAAGTTTAGAAATGTCTCTAATAGTTAACGAAGATAGCTTTGCCTTGACAGGCACGTTAGTGCTAAATTTTTCTTTGAATCATAAATAAGACCGAGTTAATAGAGGTAGAAATCACAAAATCCTGGAAGGAGGTGAAGCACAGCGTGGAGCACACAGTCAGAAAGCGTGGTGCTTGATGGCGTGGAACACTCATATAAACTAGAGCCAGCCAAGAACACAATGAACAACAAACTAATGAGCAGATGGGTTTCGCTTCCACATGGAAAGCTGTGGAGGGGAAGAGAACTCAGAGACTGGAAGCATTGTGACTAAAAGGAGAGGTGTTGTGTGTAGTTCCTGTCTGTAACCCCAAAACTCTGGAGGTTGAGGCAGAAAGATTGCCATGAGTTTGAGGCCAATATGATCATGTCACAAAGAAGTAAAAACACAGGGCTGGAGAGATGGCTCAGGGGTTAAGACTGTCTCGCAAGCAGAAGATCCTGAGATCAGGTTCCAGGATCACGTAAAAACACCAGGCAGAAACTTCAAGAAGGAGGTAGAAACAATCTAAGATAACTCTCGAAGTTATCCTTGGTCTTCCACAGGGACACACAGTGACCTCTGATACACACACACACACACACACACACACACACACACATATACACACATGCACACACTAAATAAAATATAAAATGAAAGAAGTGAAAACACAAATGCAAACATTAAAATCTCCCAACTCTAAAACTCAAAGGAGGGACTTCTCACAAATGAAAAACTTTAACAAGCTAATACTTTGTATTCATATCGTAGCCACAAGCAGTTCCCTAATGAACTGGCCCCAAAATACTGACATTACTCTCAGGTGGATGGAGATATTTCAGGGAAGTGGGAAAGTTCATACACCTAGAGATAACAAATGCATAGATCTAGAGAGAATGAAGGAATTGTCCAGGCATGCTTTTGCAATCTGTACCTCCCATGGTATAGGTAATGCCTTCAGCAACAGCTCATTCCACTCCTCTGGCCCTTAGCATTTTTGAGATAAAGATTCCTTGAGGGCAGAAATCTGGGGAGGGGGAGCGGTTCAGGTGTTAAAGTCTTTGTTTGAAAGCAAAAGGACCTGATCTCCAGATTGCACATAAAAATGCCAGCAGATATAGTGGTGGTCTGCAATTCCATCATGGGAAAGCAGATCCTGGGAATCCCTGGAGGGAAACATAAGGAGGTACAGCAATCCAGGATCATTCCCAAAATCATTCTTGATCCTCCACAGGTGCACACACTCAATTGTACTCTTGTACATATAACTGCACACACACGTACACAGAGCCATAAGCAACACACACACACACACACACACACACACACACACACACGCACACACACACATAAGTACCCATGCACGCATGCATAAAAAAGATTCCTGAAAAACCAACACAAATTCTCCTCCAGTGGAATATTGAATAGTTTAGAATTTTCAATATTTTTTTTTTTTTAGAAAGAAGCAATCTGTTGAACTAATGTTTCTTTGACTTTTTGAAAAGGAATATGAACTTGTTGAGACTAAAGATTTAAAAGCTTTTCATCCCAAGTGGGCAGAATCACTAAAGTCACTAAAGGTTTAGATTCAGTCTTTCAGCTTCAGTGAGCACGGCTCCAAGGGTTTGATGAAGTGCAGTTTCCCCACTTGGAATTATTGCATAATTCTGGGAAAGAGACCCAGCATATCAACCCTAGAGACCAAACACAATCCTCCTAAAAGATGTTGAGACATGGAAATCCAACAAAACTCAGAACAGCTCAGCCTAGTTCATAAGGAACAGTGACAGACATGTGCTCCTTTTGGTCATATCTTAAACAGCAATGTCTTTTACTGTGAGGCTTCATATGAGGATAGTTTTAGTAAGCTTTGCAGTAAATATTCTTGGGATGACCAAGTAGTAGGAGAGATGCTCCTAAAGCTACAGAAGCCAGTGTACATCCAAATTCTATCTGATAAGTATGATCCATAAACCATGGCTGAAATGATTTCAATAAGACTTAAACCCAGACGATGGAAATAAGCACAGCTAATTTCCTGGGTGTATGATGTCACCCACAGTTATCAGGAGCTTGAGCAAGGATCATAACCTGTGGCCTAGTGTTCCTTTTCTAGGACTTTACCATAAGGAAGTAATCAAAGAAAAGGACAATTATTTATGCACAGGAAGCTTAAATGCTGGAAGAGCCTCAGTAAGAAACAATCAGCTTTAAAATATAATGGAACTATTGAAATAAAATTTTGAAAACAACTATTTTGGGATGCACCTTAGCAATAAAGTTTAATTTTTAATGTAAGGTTTTATATTACATGCATATTTTAAAAATATTTTTTTAAAAGTCATTCATCATGATGTACAATGATCTCATTGTACATGAGATGACCAGGTAGACATTTTTGACACCTAAGAAGAATATAATATTAGTTCTCAGGTGGTGTGATAGTTATCATGGGTGTCAACTTGACCATACCTGGCATTAACTAAAGATCAGCTGTCAGTCTCCTGAAGGGATTATCCAGATCAATACATTTACAATACAAAGACCAGCCCTAGATCTGATTGGAACTTCCCTTGATTTGATTGGAACCTCCTAGTATTGGACAAGATAAAAGGAATCATGGAACAGAAATCTTAGAAGAGAGATTCCAGGATTTGCAGTGACTTAGCCTGCCTCCAGTTTCGGTCACCAACCATGTCACCTCCTCTATGAAAGACTGTTTCTCCCCTCTGAAAAGGTGAGCTGAATAAATCTCCCTGTCTCCTTAAATTGCTTGACTTCAAATGCTCTCTTACAGCAACAGTTAACAGTAACTATTACAGCCAGTATAATGCTTTATAATTAAACCAATTTTTATATATTAGATGAGTTGTTCCTTAAGCCAACACTGTGAAGTAGATGTGAATGTGATTATTACTTTATCATTAACATTGTTACTAAGTTTATTATTTTATGACTTCAACTATCAAGCCTTAAGTTTAATTTCTAAAGAGCACTAAGTAATAGAAGTTTAAAGTGAATCTAGGTGTTACATTGTGGTGGCTAATATTTACTACTTAACGTATTTTTCTGTCACTTATTGTATTTTAATTGTTAAGTTTTTCAGAGGCTTAATTAATTAAAAACCTTGTCCTCAGCTGATGGAGTGATTTGGAAAGGTTTGGTAAGCTTTAGGCTGAGGGATCAAGCTTAAGAAAATAGTATCCTAAAGTAACCTTGTCCCTGATCTCTGTCTCTCTGTTTTCTATCCACCATGAGTTGGGAACAATTTACCACATGTTCCATGCCACATTACAGTCTGTCTCAGCACCAGCCCAGAATCAAACCTGAGTCAAAATAAATGCTGTTATGTCAGACATTTTTTCACAGTAACTAAAGAACTAACATGGCTATATATTTCATTTTCCTCTCTCTAAAATATACTTAATACTACTTACTTCATAAAGAAATAAAGTATACAGGATAGTGCCTGGCACATGTTTGATAAACTGTAAGTTAACAGTGGGGCATGAGTTTTGTGTGCCACATAGACATTCATGCCCTGTGATGAGTTTGAATGCAGAAAGAGCTAGTGTCAAGGTTTGGATGAGGGAAGTTGTCAAGGTCAATATTTGGGAAGGTTGTAGCACTGTACCAGTTAGTCTTCTCTGTTGCTGTGAGACAACATTCAAACACAAGTTAGAGAAAGGGAGATTTATTCATCTTAAGTCCTTCATGGTGAGAAAGGCATGGCTGGCAGGCAGAAACTGGAGATGGCCTATGTCACTGTAGACATCACAGAGGCTGACAGCTTCTGCAAGCTCAAGAGCAGACTAACTAACTAAAGCAGGGCAGATTTAATCCACCTCAAGGGCCATCCTCTGTGTCTGTCTTCTTCCAGCAACGATCCGCCTCCTAACAACTAAACAACTAAAGATTCAAACACATGAGGCCATGAGTGACAACTCATCTTTCAAACCATTCTCTGGACTCAGGTGAGCACTGGTTACATTTCAGAGAAAAAGCTCTTCTCCACCAGCTGGTGCTTGAGAGATCTAGGGGCATCCACAAAAACGAAACTGGGTCTTACCAAGGCCATTGTTGTCTGTCCTTCAAGAAAAACACAAAGCAAGAGCTACATGGGGACTGGAAAATTAGTCACATTAGTAGTTCAATTTCCAGAGCTGCCTTTCATTGTTTCTTCTCCCTTCTCTGGATTTATAAACCTTACTTGTATTATTGTTATTCTCTCCCATAGTGAGAATACCTGTTCCAAGCACAATTTTCTTTCATATTCCTCATTCTTTTTATTTTCTAGAATTTATTTCCTGGAAATAGCACCATGTGTGGTGTGTTTTTAGAAACAGGAGTAGAAGACTGGTGAGAAATCTCAGCGGTTTATCATAAAAGCCTGCCAGAATACAAAATGCGATTTTCAAAAACAGTTTGTACATGCATATGTATGTATTTAATGTAAATGCATTGTTTTTAAAAAATCACATTGTAAATCCCAGTTTTTAATTTGTATTTATTTTTGTGTGCATGGCCGTGCACATGCACTGTTGTATGTATGTATGTTGACGTACTTGCCTATATAAGTGCATGTAGGGGCCAGAGGTCAATGATCACATGTATTTAACAGTAATTTCTCTACTTTATTGTTTGTTTTTCACACAGAGTCTCTTACTAAACCTGCAAGTTGCTGTTTGTTAGACTGACTAGCTATCAAGTCCCCAGGCTCTCACTGTCTTCCTCAGGAGTGCTGATGTTACAGACTGGCCACACCCAACTTTTATATAGACAATGAGGATTCAACCTCGGGTCCTCATGTTTGTGCAGCAATCACTTTACCCACAAAGCTATTTCTCCAGAACTAAATTTTTTTTTTGAAGACAATACCTGTTGCAGTTCACCTGCATTGTTGCTGATAAATGACTATCAAACAGCTTAAGGGAACAAGGATTTATTTTCTCTTATGATTCCTGGTTACAATTCTCAGTCCAGCTTGATGGGAGAACACACACCAACACCAGGGCTGAGGGAACTAGCCACACCATTGCCACATAACAGCTGAAAGAGGGACAATCCTTACTTGCTAGATCGGCATGTCTGGCCAAGTGAACAGAAGGATGCCGCCTTCCTCAAGTTCTCAGTATTTTATTCACCTGTTCAGGGCCTAGTCCCACCCACCATGGCTGAGCCTTCCCCATCAGCTAGACAATCTCCTGCAGGTTTGCTCTGGGCCCAACTCACCACTAATTCTTCACAAATGTGCTCAGAGCTCAAACCTTCAACCATCAAGTTGACAACTGTGCCTAACTATGGCAGTACCCCAAAGCATTACAAAATTTGAAAAAGTTGGTCACTGTAAATTTGTATTCTTAAATACATTAAGTCTTCTGAGATGGAAATACTGCAAAGTGTAGTTATAAGACATAAACTCTCATTTCCAAACAAATTCCACCTTTTCAAGTATCTAAGAAATATAACATTTATAAACTTTTAAAGTGATTATGAAATTTATTAACCTAAGACTGTACTATAAATTTGTCTTACATTAATAACTTCCGGACAGTATCCTCAGTTATTAATGATGCTGAATTCAGACTTGCAGTGTTTTTAAAGGTTTATGACCGCAAATACTTTACTATAATGTGTCAAGACTTTCCACAGATCTTTCAAGAAGAGCCAATGATTAATACTTAAGGTAGACAGGCAGGGACTAATCAGCATGATCAAGGTCATAATTTTAGATAAGATCTTATGAAAGTCTTTGAAATTAGGTACAAAATAAACAGTTTTAAAAAATATACCATAAGTTTAATAAATCTGCTTTGATACATTTAATTCCCAAATGACTTTTTTTAGTGTTTTATATTGTCGATAGTAACAATTATTAAACCTTAGCATACACTCTTTTTTTGCCATTTAATGATTATTTTTAACAATTGTTTGTAGGTCTTGTGGGAATATGCATAGGTTCAGGGATATATATATATAATGAATATAATATCCCCCAATGTCAAGAAGATAATGCCCACTCGTACTTATAGTCTTACTGTACCCCTCTTCTGTAATGTTCTTTGAGTCTTAGGGTGGAAGTAGGGGAGACTTAGATGTACCGTTCAGGGCTGAGCACTCTACAGACACTTATTTTCTGTTTTTTGTCCAATTGCGATTTTCTGTGATAAACAACTTCCATTGTATAAGGAAACTTCTAGACTGAGTGCTAAGTGTTCCTCCAATCTATCAGTATATTATTTAAAAGACAGTTTGTTCTAATGTCTTTATTGCAAAACCTCTTGTAGCTTGCACTCACCCCAGAAGTGGTTCAGAGTTCTGGTTGTTCCAAACTCCTCTCCCTGCTAGTAAAAAATATGCAGCAGCCTTGTTAAATCTTTACTATTAAAAGAAGTTCAAGAACCTGAAACAATTATTAAAATATAATTATGCTTAAATTTATTATTTAGTTCTAATAATCATGTGGTCAAAATAATTTTCTGCTTATGTCTGGTGGTACCTAATCTAGTTTTAAAATAATTAAAATGAGTTTGTGAGGTGAAAACAGTTGATTAAGCTTGTTTTTAGAAAGTCTTCTATAGAAAAAAAAAACAACCTAACAGAAACTGTAAAATAAATCCTCTAACATGTTTGTTGAACATTGTTTGGAAATTTCATTACTTTCCTATATGAAAAGAAGTACTATCATCCTTTTATAAAATTGCTAATATTTCTCCAATCATCAGATACTTCATTATTCTAGGAATTTGGGGGTTATCATAAGAGTTCAATAATTCTTTCAGTCAGACAGAGACTAGAAGGTATAAGGGAGTTTCTATATTTAATACAAAAAATACCAGCTATTTATGTGTAGTATAGCTATGTATTTCAGGAACAGGGCATCTTTCCTATCTTTTGAACTTTACTTTTTTGAACCTCACTATGACAAGATTTCACTTTCTATTTTTACCTGTTCTTTGTCATTTGTCCTACTTTATCAAGCTTTCTCCTATGTGGTTGGTCAGAGCCCCATAACTACCTCCAGCATCTCCCAGAAGACAAGCGAGAATAATGTCTGTCACTTCCTCGTCCTCCTGTCATTCTCATACTAGCTCAAAGAAATGGCCTTGTAAACATACCTGCACTTTTTATAACTTGATGAGCTTGGCAAATGTTGGAAAGCTCTAGTGAGTTCATGTTTGTGGCATGTTTTTCTATTGTCCTGTATCATCACTAGTTTACACAGTGTTGCCTTCTTTTCTTCATCTTTCTCCTTTAGGGTTCCTTTGACCTTCCACCCACCCACTATTGAGAATTTACATTCATACAACCTCATGGAATGTTCTTCCACATAAACCTGAGACCAAATATGTTCCATAAACAATGTCTATGTATGCTATCACTTCTTTTATTGGCATTACTCATATTTTGTCCTTCTAAAATCAGGGTCTTAAAGAAAACATAAGACCAAGAATTCATGATTCTGAATGCTAGGCCCTTCTGGTTTCTCACATAAAATAAGTTTCCATAAATGATTTATACATTCATTTCTCCTTTTTTCCTCTCCTGTGGTGGTGATGATTGCTTTCGTTGCTAATTTCAAAACAACACCTTGGCAAACTGTACCATTTCAGGTCTTTCCCAAAGCTCTGTGCCAAGGATCCTGAGGTCAGTGCCATCTCCTGGCTGATGAGCATGAGAACAGTGACTCTCAATACTGTTCCATCTCCCACTACAGCAGGAGCAAGATCAGTCCTACTGGATGGCTGTGCTCATGGTTTCATTATGCTCATGTTTCACCTTCTCTTTTATTGCAATCTGTTTCTCCTAGGAACTGGCTGAGAGGACAAATTCAGTAATATAGAACATGCTGTGTTGGCAGTGTGTTAGTGTCCAGCCAATTTCCAGTCTAATTATGTGTTAGTATGTAACTCTTGATAAAAATTTTATGGGAAGAATAAGAATTTATAAAAACAAGAAATTTTAAAATGTTCAACACACAAATAATGAAGCACTGTTTCAATTATTTTTTCAAATGTGTAGTTCTTCTTTGATTACTGCATAGGGTGAAAGCACTTTCCATATTGAGATTCATCTGTGCATACTATAAAGATATAAAGTGTAGAATATGTTGTATATATTAAGATAGCTTCTCTATTTTCCATTTTTCTTTATTGATGAATTTTGCTCTGAGATTTTCATACACACACACACTATTTACCCTTCCATCTATTCTCTCCCATTTCCCTCCTCTCCTGTCCTACCTCCTAGTCTTCCTTCCATATTCAAGTACTTTAATTTAGTTTTGTGTGTTTTGGACCCACTGTGTGATTCAGGGGTTTTGCTCTTCTCTTGGAGTCTGGTAGGTATTTTATGTGGATACTGTTAGGCATATTTGTTCATTCTTTTAAACCTATGAGAAACCCATTGTTTTTCATAACTGCAATGCCCCATGGGTTTCTCATGAGTTCATAGCTGATCATTGACCATGTAGGTCTTCTGTATTAAGTAATTCATGTTGTGGATTAATGATTGCTAACATTAATGTGTTGCTTTTAGTGGATAGCATTTCATAACATTTTCCCACCTCCTGACTTACATTCTCCCTTACCCCTCAGCAAAGATCACTAGACTTTTAGAGATAGAGTATGTGCCATATTGTGAGAACTGAATTCTCAAGTTTCATTTTTTTCTTTGGCATCTTATGTGACCATGATTCTCTGAATCCTTCTTCAGTCATGATGATGAGATGGCTTTTGATTAAAGCTGAGTGTAGACTTTTGTATTCTTTCTGTGATTGATTTCCCTGATCATTGAGAGGAATATTGGATATCCATCTGGGGCCACTTACTCTGCAGTATTCTCTACCAACCCCCAAGGAATTTCTGTAATGGAAGCTGTGAGCTGCACAAATCATTGGATTTAAAAGTAAGTATTTAGAATGCAATTTAATATTGTGTCTTGTTAGTGAAACAATCATTAGGTTCCCCTTCAGGGCCTATGACCTCTCTGTCCACAGGATTTATCATGGTTTATAGCACCAGACGTGAGTACCTTCTTGTGTAGCAGGTCTTAAATCCAACTGGAAAGTGGGTGGTTACCCCCATAGCATTCATGCTACTACTGTATTGAGCACAATATCTGAATAAGTTGATTATTGTTATATCTCAAAGGCCTCAGAGCTGGGTAAAACCACTAAGACTTCTACTCTCCCAGCACTCTGTAAAGTACTGTCTTGTATGATGATAGATTGCAAGCAAGTTTTTAGGTTGGTTTCAGCTTTCTTGTTCTATATTCCATGTCTGAAATATATATATATATATATATATGTATATATGTATGTTATGTTCAGCAACAGAATCTTTTCATCAAGAGTAGTGTCAATAACCTATTGCAATTTGTAGGTCATTAAGGACTTTCTTGACCAATAGTTCATGTGGAGGTAAATCTCATACTGGTGCTGAGAGTTTTAATTACCTGTGAATTATGGGCAAATATACCTAGAGGCAGTTTCTGGTATTCCTATATTCCTCCTTCATTGTGTAACTCTGTGTAGGATACTTCCTTCACAAATATTTTTGCTTTGCTATTTTATTTTTCACAAATATTTTTGCTTTGCTGCTTTATTTTTCTTTTTTTATTTTTTAATACATTTTTTATTATTATTTCAGCTCATACAAACTTAATGGGTACACCAGTTCCCTCCCTCCCTCCTCCTCCCCCCGTACCCTTGCTCCCCCTCCCCAGCCCTCTCCCTCCCCATCCCCCAGTGCCTCCCGCCCCAATTCCCAGAGAGTCCTTTCTTGTGCATGCCTGATTTTCCTCTGGGCCCTCCTCTCCGATGACGTACAAGGACCCAGTGGCCTTTCCCTAAACACTTTCCCGTGTTCCTCTTAGGTATAGGAACACTGCTGTGTCTGCCAATCCCTTGCCTCCAAACATCTTGGTGTCTTTAGCAGATGCTGGACTTTGTGGAGTCAATAGTGTGTTGGACAATGTGCAGGGCATGTAAAGTCCAATTATGATTGCTTCAGCCCTAACTTGTGTGGAGTATCTTACATACCATTGCTCCTCCCATCCTTTTGCTCTTACACTCTTACCGCCCCCTCTTCCGCAAATTTTCCTGGGCTTCAGGATGGGGAGAGATTAAGCTGACCTAGTGCTAGGTGGTTGATATAGAGTCTCTGAAGTTCTGGATTGTGGTTTGTTGGTTTTCTTTTGCAGTTTTGCTGCTCCTGCAATGCCCTTCACTTCATCCTGGTGGGCATTGTATGTCACCCCCTGGCCAGAGACAAAAAGCTGTTAAACTAGAGTCTTGTGATAAAAGCACATTCAAAGGTAGATGTAATAAAAGTGGGAAACCACAGTGAGGGAGGGGTCTATCACCAATTTGCACAACGGTTACTTTTTATCTGCCACACTATATGCCCTTCTCTTCTGGTGAGATCATACCCCCTCAGTAGTAAATGATCAGGAACAAAAGTCTGTGAACTTAATCATATGTCTCATTACTTATTTGAGTCCTTGATGGAGGCCTATTTTCCCTGCTGTAACATGGTCCCTTCTCTCCTTCTTTCTGGTGTGGCCTTCCTACCCCATCCCTCCTGTTCATAATCCTTGGAATTACTGTCTCTAGGTGGGATGGGTGGGTTTGGTACTAGGAGCCACCTATTAGGGAGTACATACGGCGCTTAATTTTCTGGGTCTGGGATACTTCACTTAATATAATTGTTTCTAATGACATCCATTTCCCGGCAAATTCCAGTAATTCATCATTTTTGATGGCTCAGTAGTACTCCATTGTATAGATGTATCACAGTTTCCTTATCCACTCGTCAACTGTTGGACATTTGGGCTGATTCCATGACTTTGCTATTGTAAACAGTGCTGCTATGAACATGGTCTTGCTTGTGCTATCGAGGTGAACCTCTGCTGTATGGGGGGTTATTACCAAAAGTGGAATAGCAGGGTCATATGGCATTTCAATCTTTAATTTCTTTAAGAATCTCCAGACGGCTCGCCAGAGTGGCTGTATGAGCCTGCATTCCCACCAGCAATGTAGCAGAGTTCCCCTCTCTCCACATCCTTTCCAGCACTTGTTGTTTGTATTGTGAATTTTTGCCATCCTGACCTGGGGTGAGATGATATCTCAGGGAAATTTTGATTTGCATTTCCCTGATGGCTAAGGAAGTGGAGCATTTTTTCATATATTTGTTAGACATTTTAATTTCATCCCTGGTAAAATTTCTTTTGAGTTCCAGGGCCCATTTTTTAATTGGGCCATTGGTTTCCTTGGTGTTTAGTTTTCTAAGTTCTTTGTGCACTCTGGAGAGTAGAGTTCTATCAGATGTGTGGTTAGTGAAGATTTTCTCCCATTCTGTGGGTTGCCTTTGAGCTCGTGTTACAATCTCTTTATCTGAACAGAAGCTCTTTAATTTCACAAGATCCCAACTGTTATAGAGTTGGTAGCAGTGACTGTGCCATTGGATGTCTGTTTAGGAACTGTTGGCCTAGCCCAATCAGCTCGAGGGAGTTCCCTATCCTTTCAACTATGGTTTTTATAGTCTCTGGCCTGATATCAAGGTCCTTGATCCATTTGGAATTAAGTCTTGTACATGGTGATAAGTACGGGTCCAGCTTTAATCTTCTGCATGTGGAGATCCAGTTTTGCCAGCACCATTTGTTGAAGATGCTGTTCTTTTTCCATTGGATTCTTTGGGCCCCTTTGTCAAAGACCAAATGGCTGTAACTTTGTGGGCTTATATCTGGGTCTTCAATCCTTATCCATTGATCTGTGTGTCTATTTTGGAGCCAGTACCAGGCTGTCTTTATAACTATGGATTTGTAGTATAGACTTAGATTTGGTATGGTAATACCTCCAGCAGTGTTTTTGTTACTCAGGATTGTCTTTGCTATCCTGGGTCCTTTGTGCCTCCATATGAACTTTGAGATTGTTTGGTCAACTTCTTTGAAGAATTGCTTTGGGATTTTGATTGGTATAGCATTGAATCTGTATATTGCCTTTGGTAGGATGGTCATTTTTACGATGTTGATTCTGCCAATCCAGGAACAAGGGAGGTCTTTCCACCTTCTGGTGTCTTCTGCTATTTCTTTCTTTAGGGTTTTAAAGTTTTCGTTGTAAAGGTCTTTTACCTCCTTGGTTAGGTTTATACCAAGGTATTTCATTTTTTTAGGGGCTATAGTAAATGGGATTGTTTCTCTCAAGGCTTTTTCACTTCTTTCATTTTGGGCATATAGGAAGGCCTCTGATTTTTGCACATTTATTTTGTATCCTGCCACCCTGCTGAACTGCTCAATTAGTTCCAGAAGCTTCCTGGTGGAGTTTTTGGGATCACTCAGGTGTAAGATCATGTCATCTGCATATAGGGATAGCTTGACTTCTTCCTTGCCGATTTGAATCCCTCTTATGTCCCTTTCTTGTCTTATGGCTTCAGCTAAGACTTCAAGTACAATATTGAATAGAAGTGGTGAGAGTGGACAGCCTTGTCTAATTCCTGATCAAAGTGGGAATGCTTCCAATTGTTCCCCATTGAGCATAATCCTTGCTGTGGGCTTGTTTTATACAGCTTTTATTATATTGATAAAGGTTCCTTCCATTCCTACTGTCTCCAGAGTTTTGATCATAAAAGGTTGTTGGATATTGTCAAAAGCTTTTTCTGCATCTATCGAGAGTATCATGTGGTCTTGGACTTTGGACTGGTTTACATGATGAATTACATTTATTGATTTGTGTATGTTGAACCAACCTTGTGTGCCGGGGATGAAGCCTACTTGGTCCCCATGAATGATCTTATTAATATGTTTTTGAATCCAATTTGCTAAGACTTTGTTGAGAATCTTTGCGTCTGTGTTCATCAGAGAGATCGGCCTATAGTTTTCTTTTTTAAGTGAATGTTTATTAGGTTTTGGGATTAATACAATATTAGCTTCATAGAAGGAATTTGGTAGTGGTTCTTCCTTTGCTATTTGATGGAACAGTTTAAGGAGTATTGGTGTTATTAAATCCTTAAATGTCTGGTAGAACTCTGTGCTGAATCCATCTGGTCCAGGACATTTTTTGGTGGGAAGATTTGAGATTACTTCTTCAATTTCCTTATATATTATAGGACTATTTAAATAATTCACAACTTCCTGATTCAATTTAGGTAAGTTGTGTTTACTTAGAAATTCATCCATCTCTTTTGTGTTGTCAAACTTCACAGAGTATAAGTTTTTGAAATATGATGTTATAATTCTCTGGATTTCTTGGGTATCAGTAGTGATAACTCCATGTTCATTTCTGATTTTGTTAATTTGGGTTTTCTCTCTCTTGTTTTTGGTTAATTTAGCTAGGGGTGTATCAATCTTATTGATTTTTTCAAAGAACCAGCTTTTTGACTGGTTGATTTTTTCTATCGTTTCCTTAATCTTGATTTCAGATATTTCTCCCCTTAGTTTGCTAATCTCCTCTCTTCTACTACTTTTGGGATCAGATTGCTCTAGTTTCTCTGAAGCTTTAAGGTGTATTGTTAAGTTGTTTATTTCTGATATTTCCATTTTTTTTGATGTAGGCATTAAGAGCTATGAACTTACCTCTTAGAACAGCTTTCATTGTGTCCCAGAGATTTTGGTAAGTTGTATTTTCATTATCGTTCACTTTCAGGAAATCTTGAATTTCCTTTTTAATTTCTTCCTGAATCCAGTTCTCATTTAGCATCATGTTGTTAAGTTTCCAGGAGTTAGTGTATTTTCTCTTGTTTGTTGTATTGTGGATGTCCAGCTTTAGGCCATGGTGGTCTGACAGGGCACAGGTTAGAATTTCAACTTTTTTGTACATGTGTAGATTCGTTTTGTGGCCCAGTATGGGATCTATTTTGGAGAAAGTTCCATGTGCTGCTGAGAAAAATGTGCATTCTTTGGTACGTGGGTGAAAAGTTCGATAGAGATCTGTAATGTCCATTTCTTTAAGGGTTTGATTAAGGTCCAAAGTGTCTCTATTAAGCTTTTGACCTGTTGATCTATCCCATGTTGAGAGGGCGGTGTTGAAGTCCCCAAGAATTATCGTTTGGGGGTTGATTTCTTGGCTTTAGACGCTGTAGAGTTTTCTTAATGAATGTGGAGGGGCCCGTATTGGGTGCATATATGTTCAGTATTGTGAAGTCTTCCTGGTGAATTGTACCTGTGACTAAAATGTAGTATCCATCCGTGTCTCTTATAATTTTCTTTGGTTTGAAGTCCACTTTGTCTGATATCATAATGGCTACCCCTGCCTGTTTTCTGCTTCCATTTGCTTGTAGAATTGTTGACCAGCCTTTTATTTTTAGAGCGTGCCTATCTTTTGTGGTGAGATGGGTTTCCTGCAGGCAGCAGATTGATGGATTGTGATTTTTAATCCAAATTTGTAATCTGTGTCTCTTGATCGGTGAGTTAATTCCATTAACATTTAGTGTTATAATGGTGAAACTATTTTTGATTCCAGACATTTATTATGTTTAATAGTTTTTATAAGTATATTGCTTCGCTTTTAATGGTGTTATACTTGCCTTCTGCTCTCCTGGATATGCCTGTTTTTTTCTTCCTGCTTGAGTATCATTTCTAGCATTTTTTGAAGGCCTGGTTTGGTGGACATGTATCCCTTCAAGTTGTCTTTGTGCTGGAAGATTTTTCTTTCTCCCTCGATGATGACTGATAGTTTCGCAGGGTAAATCAGCCTAGGTTGACATTTTTGCTCATTCAATACTTGAAGTATGTCTCTCCAAGCTCTTCTTGCTTTTAGTGTTTCCATTGAGAAGTCATTTGTTATTTTAATAGGTTTACCTTTAAAAGTGACTTGTTTTTTCTCCCTTGAAGCTCTCAGCACCAGTTCTTTATCTTGAATGTGGAGTGTTTTTACTATTATTTGCTGTGGCGTGCTTCTATTTTGGTCGTATCTGTTTGGGGTGCGGAATGCCTCTTGTATATGGATGGGCCTCTCTTTTTTTAGATGAGGAAAGTTTTCCTTGATGATCGTTTGGAAAATTTCCTCAGGGGTGGTATTTTGAGATTCTTGCTCTGGTATTCCATGAATATGCATGTTGGGCTTCTTCAGGGTGTCCCATATCTCCTGGATAGTTCTCTCAAGCATCTTTTTGGCTTTAACAATCTCTTCCATTGAGCTGGTTAATACTCCCACTTTATCTTCAAGATCTGAAATTCTGTTTTCTGCTTCATTAGTTCTTCTGATAAGACTCTCTGTGGAGTTCTGGGTTGAAGATAACTTGTCTTTTAGCTCAGTTTTAAACTCTGCTTGAGTCTGCTTTAACTGCTCTATGCCAGTTTTTGATTCTTGCACTGTTTTTCTCAACTCCTCCAAGTGTCTGTTGTGTTCCTCTTCTAAGGGATTGATTTGATTATTTAATTCCTCCCTGATTTCCTCTTTCATAGTATTGAACATGGTAATGATCATATTTTGAAGGTCGTTATCCTGGGTCAGGCTTTCTTGGCCATTTTCCATGGGTTTGTTCTGGTTGGAGTCTAACATTATGGGATTAATTCCTTCAGTGGGAGATTTGTTTACTTGAGTGTTGTGTCTCATGGATTTTCATAGACTTTGGCATTGTTGGTTTAACTCTTAAGATCTTTTAATTTCTGTGCGTTTTTCACTAAACTGAATTATTTGGTCTGGGGCTCTGGGGGTGGGCGGGGACCAATCTTACCTGGGTCATGGCTAGGTGAGGCCAGGCTGGACCGAGCACGTGTCCTGGTTCTGCGGAGTGGAGGGGAAGGGAGCTCTTTTATTTTTCATATGACTTTCTCTTGTATCCTTGGTGTGTTTATTGTTTTTATTATTTTAGAATACTTTACTCATTCATTTATTTGAGAAAAATGGAGAGAGAGAGAGAGAGAGAGAGAGAGAGAGAGAGAGAGAGAAAGAGTTAGAATGAGGTTTATGGGTGGGAAGGTCAAAGATAATTTTCAGAGGCAATTTTCTTGGGGTTATTTATCCCTTCCTTACTGGTCAACTATGGTATCCTCTCTTCCTCCTCTTCTCTTAAAACTTTCACCCCACAATTTCTGTATCTTCATAGCATTTGAATTCTTCATCTTCCCTCACTTAAAGTTTTCCCCTTTTCCTCAATATCCATTTTCTAATTTCTTCAATTGCAGACATCTAAACTGATACCATTTAATTTCTATCAAATAGAGCTGATACCATTTAATTTCTATCAAGTAGAGCCACAATGAGCATTATCTCTGTAGAAAGATGTGGAAACCTTTGGCCACATGCCCAGGAATGGTATAGCTGGAACCTATGGCGTATGGCAGTTCTCTTAGTTTTCCAGGGATCCTCACACTGATGCTCAAAGTGGCTGTATTAGCTGACAAAGTGAATGGATTCCTCTTTCTGAATCCTTATCAGCATGGGGTTGCTATTTACATTTTTTATCTGTTATTTTGACTGAGAAAAGATGAAGTTTACAGCAGTCTTGATTTACATAGATTTGGACATCAGTCCTCTCTCAGATATACTTCTGGAAAAGATTTTTCCCATTCTGCAGGCTGCCTCTTCCTCAATTGACTGTTTCCTCTGATATCAGGAAGCTTTTAAATTTCATGGAGTCTGATTTGTCAATTGTTGGCTTAAGTCCTTTGTGAATGAGACTTTATTCAGAAAGTCACTATCTAAGCCTGTCTCTTAAAGTGTACTCCTATTCTTTGCTCCAATTGTTTCAGAGTCTTAGGGTATAAGCCCTGAAGTATTTGAAATGACTTTGAAAAGTAGTATGATAAGTCTAAGAAATTATTGTTAAAGTTAGTGTGCATTCTTAATGCTGGACCTTTCTAATACTGGGCTTCAAAATAAAAAAGATGTGAATATCCAAGTGGGAGATTTTTATGAGCCAAGGATTAGCTCAGCAGTATGAAAGAAACACAATTATTCTGGTTAAGTGAAATGAAATATTTATTTGTCTGTTTCTTCTGAAAAAAAAAAGTCAGCCAAGTTGTCTTTACCTCCTTCAGTGATTCTGCTCAGCTAAAGTTATTATACATGTGATGCTCAACCTAAGGCCTAAGAAAATAAAATTTTAAACCAGTACTGTTATTATATTATAACCAATTTAAAATTCTGATAGTGAAGATGTTAGGAAGATAGGATTTCAGAAGGCAAAAAATAGTATTTTTCATGAAACATTCTGTAATTTATTTTCTTGGAAAGTCACTCAGTTGCCCCTTTTTAAGATACGTAACTTAACAAGGTATACTACCAGTCTGCTTAGATACATTATAATAGGCAAAACTCAAATCTGTAAAAACATTTGTCTTAAGTTTATATTCTTCCATACTTACCTGGCAGGGGAGATACCATGATCACGAAGGTGGTTTTCCCAGGGCGAATGTGGGAAACTCGACTGCATAATTTGTGGTAGTGGGGGACTGTGTTTGCGCTCTCCCCTGTAAAAAAAAAAAAAAAAAAAAAGTTTATATTCTTCCATTAGTTTAATTTCAAATAAAATGAGAAAGAATTTGAAGTAAATGTCCAAAGAAGTTGCATGAAGAGAAGTTACTTGAGGTTCATGAAGTTTTAAGCATTCCTTTTAGATTCTACACCATGAGACACTTTAGTTTTTTTTTTTTTACTTCACAATTCTGAGTATAAAAATTATCTTAGCATTTGTCTTCAGTTTGCAAATTGAGAGGCTGAACTACAGAGATCATCAGGAAAAGAAGCAATTTTAGAGTTGAGCAGGCATTTTTTAGTATAGGCCATTTATCTGTGATATCAATTTTATCTGATTACTTGATTTTGTATGCATACTACAAGTGACTGATTGTTTTAATATCATCATGATTAATAGAACATTTTTCTCCTGCAGAGAAGAATATCACAATGAAATATTGATAAAGTTCTTCCAAAAAAGCAACATTGTTACTGTATTAAGAAAGTCTTAACTAAACTGCATTTTGTTCTAATTAAATAAATAAGGTTGTTTTTTTTTAACTTTTCCTTGTTGATGTACTTTATTCTTTCATACAAGTGTGGAATGAATTCTGATTACTTTCTGCTTTACCTTTTCTTATCTATCTCCCCTTCTTCTTATACACAAGTCCCCCTTCCATATTAAGGCCCTCTTGTTTTGTCTCATGTGCCACTGGGTTCAATCAGGACCATTTGTGGGAACGTAGGCTTACTATCTCTTGAGGACTAATAGGAAGCTTAATGTGCTCCTCTGTGGTTGTTCAACAGTATATTTTTGTACCCTTGCCTCAAAATTTGTTAATCTTCCATCATTTATCAGTACTTTGTAAGGTCTCATGGGTTTCTTTTATGTTCATAACTATTAGTTATAGGTTTATGTAGGCCATTTATCTGTGTATCAGGCATGTGATACCTCCATAGGAGATGTTGGTAGAGAGTCCTCAAAGACATTCCAAAACAATTTAGACACTGCCATTGCTTTTTGTTGAACATCAGACCGTGATTGTTGAAAGACAGGTTAAGACCTGATTGTTGACAATACCACACACTTCACTTTGAGGACTTAGAGAAGTCAGGTTGGATCTGAATTGGGAACTTACTCCATACTAACTAACTTTCATTATAAAAGGTAACATGCATGTTGATGAGGGAGAGAAAGTCTCAACAGTTTTACATAGCAATGAACCCTATAGGCTACAACCAGAACAAACCAGAAAAGTTGTGCTCCTTGATACGATAGTGACAGGTAAGATACTTTATCATTAACCACTCAAATGCTTCATTGGTAAGGATGTCTGTGGGAATAGTTTTTCTTCTTTCAGGGACTAGCAGCACTGAGTGTAGAAATGGAAAGAGGAGAAGTTATAATCAGGAGAAAAGTAAGGAGGGACTCAAAGATCACGGAGAGCTTCTGCCCTGCCCATGGAACATCTCCATTGCTCTGCCAAGCAAAGCAAGATAGAGATGTCCTTCCTTTTTGTCCCCCTCTCAAAGGTTGACTTCATCTTCTGATATTTATTTTCAAAATAATTTATGAAGCTGCATGCTCTTGTATGTAAATTTAAAAGTGGAAAGTCTACCTGTAAAAATTCTGCATTGTATATAGAAACCTTTCATTCAACCTCAGAACCCTACTACCCAGTAGGAAAAATTACTTAAACTCTCAAGTATTTATTAAGGTGGTTATAAATTATGTAAATTTATATTTACAGATTCTCAAGTACAAATTTAGAAAATAAAATACCATTTAAATAATGCCTACAATTAGAAAATACATTCTCTAAAAAGTTACCCAATAAACTCTCATCATCTTCATTTCCTTTCCTGGGGTTAATATCTGAATAACAACTCCCCTTCATTCAGTCTAAATTAGAAGACCCCATTGGAGGTAAACATTTCATTTATTTTTAATATAATCCATTTCTTTCAAACTTGAACCTTATCTAAGCTTTGTCAAAAACCCATATTGAAAAAATAGGCTTCTCTTTAATAATTGTGGTTCCCTGTTTGTCCAGAGTCAGTGTCCTTACCTCATGTCAGAACAAACATGTTGCCTTTATGCATTGGTCTGCTGCCACTATCTCAGTTTTCACTAGGAGTGTTGCAGCCATTTCTCTTTCTTCTACCTCTCACCTTGCCAGCTATTATTGCTGCCACTTGCACTTTATCTTTTAAACTTTACATATTGCTCACATTTGTAGTTCTGCACGTAATATTATTTTGAATACTTCACAGTAATAAGAGAAAATAAATATTTTTAAGAACTTATTTTCTCTCCTACTTTTTTATTAATGAATTTTGCTCCTTGATAATTGCACATACATATATCAAACTTTAAAATTACTTTCTCTGTACTCTCTCCTATCTCCTTCCTCCTGCCCCCCCAGCAGCCCCTTCCTAATGACTCTTCTTTTAATTTCATACCCTTTTGTTTTGTTTTGTGTCCCTCTGTGTTTCACTAGGGTCTTTTTAAATTATCTTTTTGTTTTCTCTTATTTGTTTAGAGTTTCTATCCTTGCATATAGTGAATTTATAATATTTTCACACATTAATTCCAAATTCTTTTCCCTCTCCTTTTACCATTACAACCTTTCATCTTCCTTTCCAGTCTTCCTCCTATTTTCCATGCCTTTGCGCATGTGTTGTCTACGGGGTTTCATCAGTTTGCCTTTGATGGCATGTGCCTGGACAAGCATCTTCCCTTCCTCCCATCAGCATTAACCCTCATCAGATCTTCAGACCTTTCTTCTTCCAAGGTGAAATGCTGATAGGTAAGTTCCATGCAGGTCTTGTAAAAGTACACAAACTACAGTGAATTCATGGATGGAACAACCCTACCATGTCCAAAAGACAATGTCTGGCGGTACCTATGCTGCACTTTAGGCATTTTCAATCTTATCACCCCCCTCTACCCATATGCAATGTTCTAGCCAGATTATTTATATGCTCCTTAGATTTGGGACAATCTCTTGGAGCCTAGCAGTCTCCCATGTGGATATACCACTGTATATTTTTGTCCCATTCCCAAACTGTTAGCTGCCCCTTGTCCATCAGTACTTTGTAGGGCCCATTGTTTTCTTCTATACACAGATGACCACTGGTCAAGTAGACTTACTATAGGTTTAAGGTAAATAATCATCCTTGTCATTGGTTTGTGACTAAACAAATATTGAATTTGAAGCATGGCATTTTTCAACCTTTTTTCCTGGTTTATGCATTTTTTGCAAAGGTCTCTGAATATTTAGAGGTAGTATATATATATATATGTATATATATATATATATATATACTCTGTTGAGAGATACATCCTCATCTGTCCCTTTTCCTTTGCAGCTTATGTAACCATGATTTACTGCATTCATCTCTGGTCACGACAATGAGAAAGGAAAACTCACACCTTGCACGCAAGCCACTCTAAAAACTCATCCAAAGATCATAGGTTCTAGGGGAGTGCCTATTACTATTATTTGGTAAAAGGACATGGTATCAAGTTTTATTTATAAATGGTTATCGTTAAAAACCATTTATTATCACAAGTTTTAACCTTCATCCCAGAAGCTTTGGAATCTCTGCAATAGATGGCAGTCGACAGAGAATAGATGACTTTGGAGTATTAGACCTGATATAAGTCATTTAACAAGCGGAAACAAGGATCAGGGAACATCACAGGGGAGGAAACAGAAAAAAAATAAGGAAACCCCCCAGTCTTACAGTATTTACTTAAAAATATGAGGTGACCTAAAATTGACCTGTTATAATGTCATCACCATTTCCCTTTGTTCTAGAATGTGGTCCTGCATGGCAAAAGTATGCCTCCCTTCTGATGGATGCCATATTTAGTGACTTTTCTTATTGCGATGACAAAACACCTGGGGAAAGCCAACTTGTTTTTTTCCATGGCATGGTCGACTATCTTAGTTACCAGTTTATGAGTCTGCCATGTAGTAAATAAGGATACAATTCATCATATCAGGAGAACATGGTGTGGGAACATGAGGAAACTGATCACATAGCCTTCACAGTCAGGAAGTGAAAAGAGCTGTATGATGGAACTGATGTGGACAGAAGCATATCTCCTAGATGATTTCAAATGTAGTCAAGTGGACAGCAAAAACTGAGCATCATATGTGGTAGTTTCTAACAGAATACCTGGTGTGAAATACTTCACATTTGCTTTTGTGGCTCATGACTGGGGAGGGGGAATTATGTGTCCTGCATGACTGTTGAGATAGTTTCTTTGGGAATTTGCATCTAGATTCCCATGAGATTTGCCCATGTGCCTTTCTCCTGTGTTCATGTTTATCTGTATCTTTGTTCAATAACATTGACTAATATTGGTATGACTAATTGTTGTATTCTGTGAGTAGATCTATTGAAGCATTGGACTGAGAGTGGTCTTAGAGCACTTCTTCCCTGCATAGTCAGCATTTCCAGTTTATTGAGCTTTATAATGCTGTTTCTTAGACTGACGTGTGTTTTTTAAAATATTATGTCTATTTATTATTAATTAATTTATTTTGCTCATATTCCATAGACATATCTCTGACACATTGAACATGTGGAAGTCAGAGAACGACTTTCAGAATTTTGTTGTTCCTTCTACTATGTGGGTTCTGAGTCTTAAACTAAGGTGCCTGAGTTTGCTCACCAGTGCTTTACCTTCTTAGCCATCTTATAGCCTATATGTTTTATTTTAACAAATATTTATTATTCAACATTCATAGATCATGATTTTTATCAAGATTAAAATGATGGATGTTTCAAATCCCTGAGTCATTCTTTTTTTCCCCTTGTGGTTGACTACCTTAGGTACCAGTTTTTGAGTATACTATGCAGTAAAACATTTACTTATCAAAAGAAAGATTTTTTTCTTTGTCATTACTTCTGAGAGATAATTGCTGAGAGGAGTTGCTTTATTCTGGATAGTGCTGATTGCACTGAACAAATAACCATATGATTTTGGGAGAAGTCTTACATTCTGATGGTAAGAATTGACTTACAAACTGAGTTAATCTAGAAGAGCAACCAATGAATCACGACTATATAATGAAACCTTACTGAAAGTTCTGGACACTGAAGCTCGGATGAGTCTTCTAAGTTGACCATATTCTTGGAACATGGCTACAAATCGGTCAGTAGACATTCTACTTTTCAGGAAAGGATGATAGAATCTTGATGTTTAAAAAATTCTGAGAACCAATTTCTTATGTTTATCTCTGTCTGACTTTGCTTTATAGCCTTTGTAACTGTGAGGACAACAGATTCCAGCAAGCTTGGAGAGGCCCTCTAATAAATTCTCAAATTTACACGGAGCTCCATGAACTAGCAAGTGATGAAAGTTTTGCAGACCATGTTCTCAAACCTCATAGTGTGGCTAACTCTGAGTAGTCCTCATCTTTCCATCTTCATCTTTGTTTTGGTAATTGCTAGAATCTCCTCTTAGCGCCCACTGATGGGGTCTGTACCATCTTGTCATTATTTTTTTTATCTTGTCTTTATGTACTTTACTTACATGCCTGGAAATGGTAGGCAGAGTTAGTTTGGAATGTGATCATCAGTAGCCTGTGACTGGTATTGTGAACAGACACTTAAGACAATATTCACACAAACCACCACATTGTGGCTGTCAGTACCCCCCTGAAACAGAAAGAAGGTCTAAGAAGTCAAAACAATATATTGCATTAGACAAAATTTTCCTGCTTGGTTATTATATTAGTAACTGAACTTCCATGTTTCTGGCACATTGTATTCATCTAAGGCAAAGCCAAATCCAAAATCCTAAAAGTAAATTCTTTTAATCTTTACCAACTAACAATTGCCTATATCCCACTTTGTCTTCATAGAGATACCAGTGATAACCTTGGATACTTTTTGCTTACAGCTTAGTATACTGACCTAGGAAATCAATGGCATAATGTTCCCTCTTAACATTGTTTGGATAATAATTGCCTGTGGTTATATGGGGTGGAAAAAAGCTCTTCACTTTGAGACAGAACTCTTCTTGATCTAAATCTAAATATCTTTAAAAGTGTTTCTTCTCTAAAGAAAATGCCAAAGTGTTTCCTTTTCCCTTCTTTCTTTGTTTATTTTGCTCTGCTTTCTGGGTTTTGAAACAGCGTCTCCCCAGTGTTGTGATTTCATATCTAGCCCTAAGCAAGATTTCTTTCAACATTCAAATAAGTAGAACAAGAAAGTTTCAGGTTGATTTTTAATGTCTCTTTAAAGTTTGGAAGAGAGGAATTTCATAAATTTCTCCTTTGGAGTATGTTTATAAACTAAAAGTGAGAATGTTTAAGAGATAAGTAGTCCAGTTTACACATCTTAGACTGAAATAAACTACATCAGGCACTGAATTCCCTGATCACCTTTTAAAGAATAATCATTTTCAAATGCCTCTACTTTTTACCTCTGTCTCTTCAGCACATCCCCGTTTCTAGTACATTATTTCATCTTCTAAGTTGTATACTCTTCCACAAGACTGAACACATGTCCAAAAGATTAGAAAATGAGCTTGAAAGAAATGATTATGCTTCTAGTCAGTTTTCTCAGAAGGGAATCTTTTTATTGGGTGTTCAGGTTGAAAGAAATGCAGAAGGGTCAAGAAACAAGGACGCATGGCTCCTTGTGAGAATACAAACAGAAGCAATGGTTTCTATCTTGTCATGGTGATTACTAGACAAGCTTTATATGCTTAATTAAGTCAGATGAGCCACTCTAATTTTACTAATTCAACCTTTATGTTCTAAGTAGCCTGTGCATTTACTTAGAATGGTTATTATTATGTAGTTGCTCTCCTTCTCTGCCCTGCTTGGCTTTATAATTAGTATGGTGAAGTGAACACTATGGGAAGCCTGTTTAAGCTCACTTAACTCTTCCAAGGAGCCACCATTTCAGCTGTCAGGAAAGCTTTTGCTATTATTTTACTTGACTCACTGGCTCTCTCAAGACATGCTTCAAACTGTCATTCATTTTTTCCCTCTTCTGTCAGTTATTATTATTACTCACCTGTGCACTTTCCATTTCCATCTTCAACTACTCATGTTTGAATGTCAAAATAAGATAAGGGCAAGAATTTTCATGCTAGATTCATTTCCATATTTTCAATGCCTAGAATAGTGTCTGACAGATGGCATAAACTCAATCACTGTTTCTTAAGTTAATGAATGTTTACATGATAAATGAAAAAAATGAACCTAATGACCTTGAACTTCATTGTGACAGGAACAAGTTTATTATGGAGGCCATCACATTTAATATACTGCCAAAAATGTCAATGAATAAGGGTCTTTCACAATCTTATTTTGGAGTATATGAAAGCACCATATAGTGAATGACTATACATAACAGTATAAGCCTGATTAACATTGTTATATGCAATTAAAGGACTTCCTACACCTGCAGAGTTTTCAAAAATACTTTTCAAAAACAATTATTTTAACTCATGGATCTTTTCCTTGTTTAGTACAATTCCTTACTATTAGCACGCTGGATGGATTAGAATGAAATGCAACATATTCATCTTAATGTATTCTAATAGGTTTCCAGAGTAGTTGAGACATTTACAATTTAATATAGAAGTGTAGAATCACATGGCAAAATCAGTGTTTTGCTGCCAAAGGTGTCTCTCCTGGGATTGTGGTACTATTGTGTTGTATAATGTTGTAGAATTTCTCATCTCTCTTGAGAAGTCAATGAGACTAATAAGCTGTGAATAATATTCAAGCTACAAAGACTGTGGGACCCTTTCCCCAACCATTTTTTTCTACAAAAAATTACATACATCATAACATAGGTAGAAGATAAATATACAAATTATACATATTGTGTATTCCTGTGAGAAATGCCTCTTTGTCTAGCAAGTGTGTGTGTGCGTGTGTGTGTGTGTATGTGTGTGTGTGTGTGAGAGAGAGAGAGAGATAGAAAAGTGAAAAATTTTACTTCTTAGTGCTCAAATGATGCTAAGCATGTTGTTACTCAGCATCACACTGAAACTTCCTCAAAAGAACTGAGAAACACATGTAGATATCACATGGTTTTTGTTCCCAGCAAACTACTATGTTTGAGCTTCCTACTGAAAGAACCACTTTGCTTGGAAAGGCTCTTTAAGCGCAGATATGAATTACAGGCTACCCATGCTTGCCTAAACTAAATGAATTTTCCTAGGTTTTTGTAGAAACTTTGATAAATCATATTTTCATGTAATATCTGTATATACTTGGACTTTTTTGATAAGATAATGAAGGTGTGGTAAAACTTTTTGTATAGCTTTGTTAATGCCCCTTTGAAAGAGGAATAATATGAGGTCAGACTCAAAGAAATTTGAGTAGATCCTTAGACATCTACTTCTTACCATTTTACTTTGAAGATCAAATGTAGACATGCTGCCTGGACACTGTGCTGTCTCAAGTCCTGGTCTGCCTAGCCAATCTCAATATAGATAGATACCTCACTTTTAACATATTTAAATTGAAGATTATTTTCACAGAGGTATTCATTGATAACCAAAATCACATATTTATATTTTGGATGTCCCAATTATGAAAGGCATATTGACATCTTCATTGTAAGGATGTAAAGGCATTTTAATCTTATCTTCTTTCAGACATTTATAATGGATTTTTTGGAGTTATTTATTCCCATATTATTTGGCAAATGTATTTAACCTAATGTATTTTCTTCATAATTGTACCTTTTGTTACAATTTTAAAGCTGTCTCATTTGGTTCCTTTTCCTAATAACTCATGCTTGTAAAAACATTGTCAATTCTGCTATTTATTTTAAATCACTTATATTTGCTTTCAGAACCTCAGTTTTCTGAATGAATGTATCACATTTTATGTGTTTGTTGTAACAGATAACACTTTTCAACCCAATTTTATATTATATCTTTTTATAAGGAAATTAAATAATCTGAATTTAATTTATAAGGTAATGTGCTCGATGCTACTTCTTTAAAGTTGCATGGAAATACAATTTTTTTTTTTATGATTTAAAGATACTTTATTTCTTCCAGGCTGGCTTCAATGGTGAGTCTAGCATAAGAACTAACCGGGCTGCACCCAGTGAAGGTAGTGTGTACTAGCAGGTGGCTTCTACCCACAGGAAAAGATCAACTTCCCTTTTCAATTCAGACACTTGGGTTCTAGCTTCTTTTTTTTTTATTAAAAATTTAATTATACATTTTAAAATTTTTTACCAGTTCCCTCCCTCCCCCCTCCTCCCCCTCCCCTTCCCCCAGTGCCTCCCCCCCAATTCGCATGGAAATACAATTTATTTTTTATAATATGCTTTTGCTCTTTGGGGCATGACTTTAAATTCTGGAATACTTAACAAAGAATGTGATTGTCCATGCTAAGGTGTCATGCCAGTTTTTCCTGTGTTATTCTGATTTTAATACAGAAGTAGTTGTAAAATAATGCATGGGTCAAGTATCTTTAAGGTATCCTTTGTAAAATTAAGTTTGTAATGACCTACGCAATGACTGATATGTCAACAACTCCCCAAATTCTAGCATGGATCACAGGCACTAGGATCCTTAGAGGCAAGGGATTAACAGCCATAATAGTGTTCCCATACTAAAGGGGAGCCCAAGAAAGCCCTCTGGGCAATGGCACTGAGTCCTTACACCTCATTAGGTGGAAGGCTCAGAGAGAAGTTTGATATTCACACTAAAGGATGCCTTAGGGAATGGGAAGGGGGAAGGGGGGACACTTGGAGAAAGGGAGGAAGGAGGTGAAAGGAAGGGGAAAAGGAAGGAGGGTGCAAGGGGATCTGGGGAGGGGTGGAGGGAGGGAGGGACAAAAAATTAAGTTTGTAATTCTTTTTTTGAAACTTAGGAGTTTATATTACTTTTTGTCTTCTGTATAGTCACTTACTTCTAAGATTTTAACTTTTATCAATTCTGTCTGTAGAATAGCTGTGCACCTATTTCTATGCACATAGTAAATACTCCAGCTTTCCAGTGCTTGCCTTTTATACACTGAAACAATTTTCTTATTCTCATAAAGAGAAGATACAGTTAAAAAATTCTTCTATGAAATTTTTGATTGTTTTTGTCTTCCTCCCCATACCTGAAAATAACATAAAACATGACCATTTTCTTGTGATGCACAAAAGTTTTTAACAGTTTCTCATTCTTCATGTGAATTGAAATGTCAAATCCTTCAACAATGTCTCTCATAATATTGCTTTCATAACTGGAAGAAAATACAGTTCCCTTGCTGAATAGAGAAGTAAGTCTGTGACTGTAACCTTTGCTGCTGGAAAAGTGAAGACTGGGCTTTTTAGCAATATTTTATTTTTCAAAAAAAAATATCAGTTATCGGTTGAAAGACTTATCATTTTAGAATTAGTTGACTTCATATTTAAGAGAATAGGTGAAAATCATTGAGAAATACACAAGAAGGTAAGGGATAACTGAAACTCTTGTCTAGTTAATACCAATCCCTCTTGTCTGCTAACAAAATAGAAAATGGAAAGTCAAATTGGTAATATTCCATTTATCTTTGAGTTAGATCATATTTGTATGGTGTACTTTCAGCTCATGAACGTTAATGGAAACGTGGGAGGATTTGTTTCTGACAACCATTTTTTCACTGGTTCTACAGTTGGGTTAACTATTTCTTGGAGCAATGGCAGCCCTATTGTAATCATCGCATGAGGCAAAAAAAAGTACCACACTATTGTTTCTCTGCCCACTAGATCTACAACTGCATCTGCCAAGCTGGAGAGTTCTCCTTCTACGAAAATAAATTCACATAAGCCCTTTTAATGTGACCTCAAAACACCTCATTGCAAACTGAGACTAGAACTGAAATGATATTTCTAGTAGCGGTAGATTTCAAATGTAGATTCAACTTTACAACTGTTGATCTATTAATATATAGTACACTCTAAGAATTTAGTGTGATTTTAAATATCAATATTTTCGTACATATTGATATAAATGTGACAAACTCAAAAATGAAAAAACTTGAAAAGGTTCGCTATTTTCATTTTAATGATACATGATTGATATTTGATTTTGTTCACTTTGAACAAACATTTAACATTTTAATTTTCATTGTTTACCACATTTAATCAGAAGTACTGATGGAAAAAAATTAAGTCTATTAATCAAAAGCCAAAAATAGGTACATGTAATGTTGAAATGTATTTAAGTCTTTAAATGATGCCTGTAATCTAATATCACTTATGTTGTTTAAACACAGTAAAATACCCAAGGTAACTGTGTTTATTACTTTTCTCATCTCTGTGACAAAATGATTACAGAAGGAACTTAAACAGGGAAAGGCTTGTTTGGGCAACTTGTTGTGGCAGGGAAAGCATAATGACTGCATATTCTTGGGCTGAGGTAGCACATGACTGGATCAGCTGTCATCAGCACTCTGAGTGCTTAGGACAGAAGCAGAGCCAGGCTATAACCTTCATGACACAAGTCAGCCAGCTAGGTCTCACTTCCTCAAGGTTGCACAACCTCCCAAAGCAGTGCTCCTACCTGTGAGCCATGTAAGACACACTTCATGTTCAAACCACAACAATACTAAATCATTTTATAAACATAAAGTGTCATTTAGCTCAGAATTGTGAAGGCACAACTGCACAAGAGGTTAGTAGTAACTCTCAGAGTGTTGCTGCTTCATAGAATCACCACTTCCTACAAATGACAGTGTATTAATCCGTGTTCTCTAGAGGACAGAACTGATAGAAGCTCCCTGTAGCTGCTTTATTCTTGAGCAAGTGTCTCATAAGACTGAAGGATCCCTAAAAAGTCTTAAGTCTCCAACATTCTGGAGGGATGAAGAAGATGGACTCTGATGTCAGAGACCAATGGCAGCCAGGTCGAAGACTTTGGGTTCTGAGGTTCATGGGAAACAGCTAGGCTCCAACATTGGTGACGGACAGCGCCAAGGCCCAGAAGACTAGGCTCCAGCAACAGTGAGAACAGCAGCAAGATTGAAAGGGCAGAGCTCTGATGTCAACCTAGAACAGAGGCAGCAGCAGCAACAGCAACAAAGAAGGCAGCAATATACCAGCAATGGACTCACACCACCAGACAATACAGCATAGGAGAAGTGAAAGTTCTTCCTCTTTGCACTTCCTTTTATCAGTCCACCACTGGAGGAGTGCCACCCATTATGGGCTGGATCTCCATATCAATTAAGCAATTCCCTGCAAGCTTGTTCAAGTGCCAGCTTACCACTGATTCTTTAAAACTGTGCTCCACATAGCCTGCAACTATCAAGTTGACACCTGAAGGTATCCATCACGGTAACAGCGCAAAATGGTCTCATTGTCAAGAAGGAGGCAGGCTGAGGACTGGATGCAGCCCTGCAGTCCCTTAGAAGGAACGTGTGAATGATAAGTGGCTCAACATGCAGCAGATCCTAAAGGCTCTACCTTCTAGTGCCATCACCTTGAGGACCAAGCCTTCACACGCGACCATCTGCCAGACATCTCCCAAACCATAGCCGTTATGAAAGCTTAAAACTGTACTGCAACTACCTGAAGTCCTGGTAATAGATGGTGTGAATCAAAAGCATCAAGATCAATACCACTGATGGCTTTTCTCCCTCAGCATACTTCATGCCACCTTCTGCTCCATGAAAGCTGACCAGCAAGGAGGAAACTTGCAGGTCTGTTTCAGCTTGTTTATTCCACATTCTGTGCTCAGAGTAGGCAGCATTCTCAGCAATAGCTGAATTCTGTGTACTGCAATAAAAACTGCTTTGGCAGGATGTTCCTGAATATTATAGGGATAACTAACTGCTCTCTGATTCAATTTAAAGGCTGCTCTTCAAGAAGGAATTCGTACAGTAACTGTAAACCATGCTAATAATCTGTGGATGGGGAAGGAAGTCATAGACCTCAGGGAGGAACAAATCAACTATTGTTTAGATATATAAACATGATGTCAAACTGCCTTCTAAATACTTACCATTATATTCTTAGATTAGCACAGATCTCAGACTCTACTAAGAAGCTTCCTTTTTTACTGGAAGGTGTTTAATACAGAGAATCAGAATAAAATGTAAACAAAATGTAGAGGATAAATGACTGTGGAGTACTTGGTCCTAAACAGGGTATTTAAATCAACGAGGCTCAGAAAGAACAGTAAAAATCTTAAGAGTCAGAGGGTGGATATAGGTGATACCCAACAATATTTTTGGCCATGACATTACTCAGTTATTAAACTCACTGTAGCTGTGTTTGCATCCACAAACCTGCCTGAGATTGAGCTGTCAACATCTCATCATGAAAGGGAAAAGAATTCATAGAGCACCCACTCTTTCCTGCTATACTATACAGGGTTAATGTTGAAGGTAAGGAGGAGAGCTACCATCAAGTGCCCAAGGACACGTTAATACAGGTGACCTTTAGGAAACTCACTGGGACATACACACACATATACACACACACACACACACACACACACACACACACAGAGAGAGAGAGAGAGAGAGAGAGAGAGAGAGAGAGAGGAAAGTAGGAGGGAGGCTGATTGGGAAGAAGGTTTTCAATGATAGAAGGAGGGGGCATATGTAATGTAATGTAATGTGGACAGAAGTAACTAAAATTCATTTTATGCATAAATACAATTGCCAAAAATAATTTTTAAAAAGACACACACAAGGAGAAAATAAAAGTAATGTAGTTAAAAGACAAAAATATTACAGTTCCCAAGTTTGAGAAGTGTACATCATGCATAAAATTTCCCTATCCCAGCAACATGAAAAGGTCTAGTACTGAATGCATAATCCCCATAGAGTTCCTATTCCTTATCACTAGGGATCCTGTTGCATTGATCTGGAGTTGGGTCTGATCATTAATATTCTTAAGGGTCTTTATAATTCTAACATTGGGCTGAAGTTTAGAGTCACTGATTTAGTGCAGAAACATTTATATCCATTTCCAGATAAGTAATTTTCAAGGTCAATGTTATAACCCTTGCAGAATTGTTCTGTTAGGGCGATACAAGAATAAAGCAGAAGAAAAGAAAAGATGCATAAAGCAAAGCTGAGATTAAGTAGGTTGTTGGCTTGGGTCAGAGACAAAACATCAAATCAGATCATCATAAGCATGTTTATTATATAGATAAGGCAATAGTAACCCCATACCATTAGATGTCATGGACATGAAGAATGAAGATGTTGTATCTATTTTACTGCACACTAGCTGCTTTAGATGGGTCAACTCTGCACAACAACTCATATTTGAGGAAGGAGACATATAGGGCTGTGCCCTTAATCAGAACCCAGCTCTGACCATAATAGTCTAGAACTTTTATGATCTCACTCATGCCAGTTCTCCTGCATGGGTGTTCTCATAGTAAATGCTTCTCTTATGATCCTACTTCATTACAGATGCTTTCCACAGGTTAATTCATTGAAGAAATGAGGATGATAGAATATATGATAAATTTACTCAGCATAGGAAATAGTGGATGTCGTTCCATATTCAGACCTATTACCCTTAATTACCAATCATGCAGCATTCTTAACATTCTTGTTCATAGAGTTTTAGTGAGGGCAATTGTGTAGTCTTCTTCTCTTTAAGTTAGTGTTGAAAATCACTCTAAGCTACAATGATTCAGACTGTATTGTCTACAAATATCCCCCTCCTTCAAGGATGACAGTAGGTCTCTGGCAAATACAGTATGCTAGACCTTGTTTCTTAATATAGAGTTCTTTATCTCTCAAGTGGGAACATTGAGAATTGTCAATTATAGGTTTCTACTACGATCTTGTATTTATTCGAGGTCATTTCTTATGCTGCAGGATATGCTTGAGAAAGGAATATAAAGTCAAAGATAGAGAAGACTTCTGTGTTTAGTCTTCTCATTAAACATGAATAAAATATATTAAATGGCAATAATAAGTGAGCTGTTTATACTGCCTGTGTCTTATTTGGGCGAGAATTCCTGTATTCTGTATTTGACTTTCCAGCCATTACACTGGAAACACACTGGGAATCAATACAGATGAGTGTGATCCGTTGAGGAGAAGTCCCTATGTGCTTTCATAATATTTAATTAAAATATACAATTGCTCTGTGAATATATTTCATATGATCTTTATATTGTATTGAGTAATTTTGAAGAATCAAAAGAATCCTGAAAATAACAGGAATTTGCTTTGCTTTTGAAGCAAAGTGGGCCACACTTTTCTACCTGCAAAATAATGGAATACAGAGAAGCCAAAAGAGAAAATGTTTAAACTTGAAAAACTAGATATCTCAGAATTAACAATGAGTTAAATTTTGTCATATTTTCAGGTAATTTTCCACAGATAAGTGCATATTTCAGTAAGTGAAATCATATAAAGTAGGTTAGTACATGTATAATTTAAAATACATATTCAGTATTTGAGTTAAGCTATTTTGCTATAAATAAGCACATTGAGTTATTTTAAAAAGGAATTCCCTAAGGTTTCATGCCTCTCAGAAAGAACAGAAATAAACTCAGGCTACCTTTAAACTAAAATTTACTTCCCAAATTTATGAAACAATAAAGGATGTGGAAGCACCTCTGTTTGGGAGTTGAAGACTTTCTAGACTTTTGGTCTAGAATTGCTGTTAATGAGCAATTCTGATGCTTCTTTACTTTGCGTTGCTTGTCTTGCTCCCATTGCTTTCCACTTCCAACTCACCCATTCTGCACTGTTAAACATAGGTTGAGATGAAAAATTACTGAAATTCCAAGAGCAGCCAAGTGAGGATGTTCCATACTACCCCACCTCCACAGCCTGCAGCTTCTGCTGATAATGCCAAGGTTGTTCGCCCTCTGTAGTCAGCTTGCCTACTAATACTTAGCAACCTTTGTGTTCTGCTTCTGGAAAGTCCCTCTTCGCTTGCTCCATCTTTGCCATGACTTGGTATAAAATGAAAATACAAGGTAAATTTCTGACTGGAGTTTAGTCCTTGGAAAGTGATCGGAGCTCCAGATCCCTGGTGAATTAAACTCCTCTGTTCTACCCTATTTGGTGTCTGAGAAATTATTCCAGAGTAACAGCTGCAACATGTGCACGCTTGCATGCTTTTTTACCTTCTGTTTTACCTTCGAGCCCTCTAGGACCCTCATGCAGGAAATGATGTCATCCACAGTGGGTGAGTCTTCCTGCACAACCTTTCACAGAGGTTCCTCTCACAGGTGATTTTAGTCTCATCAAACTGAGATCTGAGGATAATTATTACAAGCAGAAAATGTTTGCTTATATTCACTAAAATTGATACAATATAAATTATTTACTAAAGTTATTTGAACTCATAAAAGTCCCTAAAGCTATTTGAGAAGATGATTGACAAGCCCCTGAGGCAAAGACCATGGATCAGAAGGGGACGGAGAAACTGGAGATAGGGATGGATGGTGGACATTCTTTAATTTTAGCAAGGGTCTGATTGTGTAATGCTGAAGCAATTGGAAGAAATTGTAGCTGAAGGCAGTTTGGATTGCCAGATGATTATAATGTCATCACAAGGTAAAGATATTCAAGTTATGGGTGGGCTCCATAACTTTCATGGGTGGAGTATGCATGAAATTCTCTAAGGGGCACAAATAGCTTTAAAGAGATTCTGTTTATAAGGTCTCATTACTTGTAGTCTGCATGAATAATATGACAATTAGATCTACATTCCCTTTTCTTTCTTTCATTCTTGACCTTTGTTGACTTTGACCTAAACCCAAACTTTTTTTTTAGGAATTAAAGTATTCTTGTTTAGTTCAGTTCTGGTTGTAAGTAGGATTCTTAGATGGCCTTTGAATTGCCCACTTATTGAGATAAAAACGCCGTTCATACTCATTGATAAAGCAATCCATAAATAAAATGTTACAATTCTAAATGCATTTGATATAAACATAGGTACAACCAAATTCATAAAGTAAATGCTTCCACCTGGAGAACCACAGGTTAACCCCCAAGATGATAACAGGGGGAAATTTCAATAACCCACTCCTGCCAATAGCAATCATAAATAGAAGATAAACAATGGAGCATAATGAAACCATTAATAGAATGAACCTAATACACATCTGTAGAGCATTCTACCCAACTGCCAAAATATGCAATCTTTTCAGAAGCCCACTAAACATTCTTCCAAACAGATCACATCTTAGGACACAAATAAAATAGTCAAATACAATTGAAACAAAATCAAGATGCTTACCCACAGGAGTAGACAGGTAAGAGTGAACCCTAGGAGAGAATGGTGAAAGGAAGGAAAGGGATAGAGGGAAAGGAGGAGGAAGGGAAGGGGATGAATACTCAATATGCTTGTAAAAGTAGAAAAATAGGGGCTGGAGAGGTGGCTCTGGGGTTAAGCCTCTGCCTTGCAGGCAGAGGGTCCTGAGTTTGGATCCTAGACCCCACGTATAGACGCGGGGCGGAAGCCGGAGCGGCCTGCATTTCTGATCCTGGTAGGGCGGAGCTTGTGAATCCCGGAGCAGAGTAAACAAGGAGGAGGTGGAAGAGGTGGAGGCGGTCCATGGTGGTTCCCGAATTCACCTGTGGTGCTACATACACACACACACACACAATACACACACATACACACACGCACAATTGAATAAAAAAATAATAAAAAATTTTAAAAAGCAGAAAAATTATGTATGCATTTTTATGTGTATATATATCAAGTTGCTTGTAATGTTATAATAGAATAAATATAAAAATCAACAGTAAGGAAGCTACAAAATATACAATGGAAATTAAATGGAATACTATCAAATGACAATAGAATCACCAATGAAATAAAAAAGAATTAAAATTCTTAGAATTGAATGAAAAAGGAAACACAATATAATAAAACCTAATAGGCTATAATGGGCATAGTCCTTAGAGGGGAGTTAATAGCTGCAAATCCCTTCATTAAAAGATTGCAGAGATCATAAATTAACCTGACATTGCACCTTAATGAATTAGGAGAAAAAAAACAACAAACAAATCCCCCAAAGAGTATATAGGGACAATAAGCAAGATAAAGAAAGAAAATACTGAAATATAAATAGACAATGTCAAAAGTATCAGTGAAACAAAGAATTATTTTTTGAAGAGATAAACATGATTGAAAAGCCCTATTAGCTAAAAGAAAATGATAAGTGACCCAAATTAACAATATTAGAGATGAAACAGATAAATTACACCAGATAAGAAGGAAATTGAAAACTGATGGTTTGTTTAAAAATTCCTACTCTATTACACTGGATATTCTACAAGAATGGATGAGTTTCCAAATACATATGGCTTAATAAAGTTGTATCATAAAAAGCAATTTAAAGAGAATTATAACAGGTAATGAGACTGAAACAGTATTTGAAAATCTCCCAACTGAAACTCAGGTTCAGTGCAAAATTTTATTGGACTTACCAATAAAATCTGGTACTAATACTTCTCAAATTTCTTAATAGAATAGAGAAGGAGGAGATTGTTCTAAACTATTTTTTTAATGAAGGCAGCATCATTTTGATCCAACACCAAATAAAGACATATCAAAAAAATGTAACTGCAGATCAATCTCCCTGGCGAATGCAGATACAAAAATCCAGAGCAAAATACTTGCAAAAAGTTGAAAAACATTAAAAAAGATAATTTGTCATGCTCAAGTTAAATTAATTGCAGGTAAATAGAATAGAAATGATTCAAAATACATAAATCATAAAATGTAATTAATCCATGTAATACATGGATTCAATGACAGAAATCAAATGATCTTGGTAAATTTCTTTGATACAATCCAATATTCCTTTGTTATTAAAATCTTAGAATAAGAACGGAGGAAAAATAGCTCAACAAAATAAAACTATGTATTAAAATATATGACAATCATCACTTCAAGTAAAAAAATTGAAATGTTCCCACTAATTTCAGGAACAAGACAAAATATCTGCCCTCACAACTCCTGTTTAATATATGCTTTAAATCTTAGCTAAAGTAGTAACAAAGAGAAAAAGATAAGAGGGATGTAAATAGAGAACTAAGAAGTCAAGTTATCACAATTTACAGATTATGTAATTCTACCTGTCAGGTCCTAAAAACACCAAGAAATGCCTAGAACTGATAAATACTGTGAGCACTGTAGCAGTTTACACAACTGTACTGAAATCAGTAATCTTCCTATATATAAAGGAAAAACAATCAGAAAAAGTTGTTAGGGAAAACAATCCAGTTCATCAAAGTCGCAAAGGAAATAAAATACCTTTGTGTAAATCTAACCAAATAAAAGATTTATACAAATAAAATTTTAAACATGGAACACAAAACTTAAGAAGATAGCAGAAGGCAGAAAGATTTCATGCCCATGAATCACTATAATCCATGTGATTAAAATGTCTGTCACAGTTACTCTTTGTGCTACTGTGAGACAACACTTAAACACAAGTAACTTAAAGAAAGAATTGATTTATTCAGCTTAAATTTCCAAAAAGGCATGGCTGGCTGGCAGAAGCTTCAGGTGGCTTAGGTCACTGCAGACTTTGGGGAGAGTTAAGAGAGCTAGCTACAAACTTCCACAGCAGACTGCTAGTGAAATCAGGGTGGAACTAACCAAGCTCAAGGACCACCCACTGTGGCATGCCTTTCTTCAACAAAACTCCATCTTCCAAAGTTACCATGGATATTCCTAAGCACTGATAACAGCTAAGGATTCAAATACATGAACCTGTAGGGGGCAACTTGCATTCAAACCATGACAACATCCATTGTACCAAAAGTTATCTATAGATTAAAATGTAATATCCACCAAAATTTCAATGTGATTCTTCAAAGAAACTGAATGAAAAGTCTTTAAATTCATATGGAAGAATGAAAGATGGCAGATAGCCTACACAGTTCCGATCACTACACACACTGCTGGAGGTATTACTTATGGTGACAGAGAAAACCCATTACTGGAGAAAAGTGCATCTTCAAAAAATGGTGCTGGAAAATTTGGACATGGAAATGCAAAAGAGTGACTCTTGATCCTTATTTCTAGTCCTGCACAAAAGTCAGTTCCAAGTGGATCAAAGGCCTCAATGCTAAACATGAAACGCTGAAATTTTTTAGGAAAGAGTAGGAAGTACCTTCGACAGATAGGCTTAGTTAACTGCTTTCTAAATAAGAGTCCATTCACTCAGGAATTAGACAACTGAGAACTCATGAAATTAAAAAGGCTTGTGGCTCTACAAAAGAATCTACTGAGTCCACAGACTAATAGAGAATGGCTTTGTCCTATACAGCACACAGAGGATTACAAAATGGACTATTGGATTGAACTAAGAGTTCTCAAAAGCAGAAATAGAAACGTCTAAGAATTACTTTAAAAAAAGTGTTCAATATTCTTAAGCCATCAGGAAAATGCAAATTAAAACTAATTTGAGATTTATATTATCCCAATAGAATGGCTAAAATCCAGAAAAGGAAAACAAAAAACAAAATGTTAGAAAGGATGTAGAAAAAGGGAAATCCTTATTCACTGTTAGGGGGAGTGTAAGCTGATGGAGCCACTGTGGAAATAAATTTAGAGGTTACTCAAAAGGGCAGAGACAGAACTACCATATGATCCATCTATGCCACTCCTGGTCCTATTCCCAAAAGACTCTGTGTCTTATTACAGAGCTACTTGCAGATCCATGTTTAATGTGGCCTTATTTGCAATAGCGAGGAAATGGAATCTGTCTGGATGTGCATCAACTGATGATTGGATAATGAAAATATGGTACATACAAACAAACAATAGTATTAAATATTTAAGAAAAATGAAATTTGTATAAATTTATAGAACTGAAAAAAACCCACAATACTCAGTGAAGGAAGACACACTTAGAAAGACAAGTGCCACAAATGTTCTTTTTATATGTGGATTCTAGTTTTGAACCTTCAGGTTTGTATGCTTATCTTGAAATTCCTCTAAAAAAATCAGTAAATTAGAAAGAAGCAATTCAAGTAGTTTGGTAAGGACTTAAGAGAAGGGATGTAGAAGAATGCTGGTGGTATGAATATTGAAAGATAAATTACAGAAGGAAAGATTTTAGGGAGGAGGGAAATGGGAGGATCGGTTAGAACGGGTATGGAGGAGAAATTGATAACATTAGCAATGTATAACAAAGCTATACAGAAACCTACTAATTTGTTACCTATTTTAAAATACAATAAAAACACGTAGTAACAGAGGTTCATTGAGATGGGAGACCAGGAATAACAGAAACTGTCTCAAGAAGCACTCCTAGAAATGAAAGGAGATTGGATAAACTCCCAGTAACAGGAATGTAATAATGCCAAAGAGCTGTTGGTCAGAAAGACCCCAAAAGCTCCCAGAACAACTCAGTTTATTGCCGTTGCTCTTAATTTTCCAGCAGCACCTAATGGTAAGAACTTATCACTAAAGACACTATTCCTTCAGTCACAGATGACTAAGCAAGATGTACCCAGCAAGTCCAATAGTATTGTGAATTTTTAAGATAACTAACACTGTAAATTAGGATTGAAGCCTGCTTCATGGGAGGGACTCATGCCCCATAGAGTAATCACATTAAAGACCAGTGGATGATAGGGCATTACTCTGGGAGGGCAGAATTGATGGAAGAGAGAGAAATGATGGAAGGAAGCAGGGATAAGTATTCAATATTCTAGTAAAAGTAGAAAACTAAAAAAAAAAGAGTAGACAAACCAGAGTGAACCCTGACGTCCATAGAAGCAGACAGGCTAGAGGGTGGGAAGGAATGGGATGGATTAAGGAAGAGAAAGAAGGGAAAATGGTTGGAAGGGGATGAAGGGAAGCAGGGATACTCACTATATGCTTGTAAAACTAGAAAAAAAAACAATTGATGAGAGGTGAATATATGTCTTACAGAGAAAACCTTCTACTGTTGATTTGCTAAACAGAAACTGTTTCAAACTCCATTCTAAGTACTTTTCTTAAAACCATTAACTATGCCCCAGACATGTCTTCTCACAATAATGAAGGCTGGCAATGAACAGAGAACCACGGAGTGCTTAGCCATTAAGTGGGACATCTGCCATCTCCCCTCAAGATCCAGGAATGTTGCAGAACAAGGATCAAGAAGAATGCAGAGTACTCTCAGCCATAAGAAGAGTCTCTTGTCATTCCTAAAGAATCATGACTGCCTAAGAGTCTGAGAATAAGTGAAGATTGAGCATTTGGTCCTCAACATGGAGCATATACTACCCATCGAGGCTCTAGTGAGCCTTATGGAAGATGGGAAAGAATGAATGCAAGATCCCAAAGGGTTATGAAATGCCATTTTCCAAATGGCTAAAACAATTATGAACCTACACCAGAGGTAGTTATGAACACTGAGCCAACAGTGAACTTACCTAGTTAATTGTCAGCTGTGAACAGAGCAGAAAACCATGGAGTCCTATCAAGTATCTGTCAACAAAGGGCAGCAAACAGAATAGGGGCTTATCCATTCAAGCATCCAATGGGACAGCCACTGGTCCAAAGAGATAGTTGAGACCCAGGATCATACAAAAAGCTCTGATTGAACCGATTGGATTTAAAACAAAGTAGAAGGGATAATATATGGAAGGTAGTTTTGTGGGGAAGAGCACAGGTGGGGAGGAGAAAAAGATAGGAAAGGAAAGAAAATAGGTGCATTGTGTTCATGTAGGAATTTGTTAAAGAACTACACCATGAAAAGAAGGAGTTGTTGAAAATACAAGCTAGCAGAGAAAGGTCAGGGTCTTCAAGGAGAGGATAACTAGATTTGAGGGCAAGACTGCACCTCAACCCTGGGAAACTCAGTGCACAGGCACTCAGAATCTGGGAAAAGCATGTTTGTTAGGGAAGGTACAGCACAGGGCCACAGGAGGTGCTGATGGGAAATGAGTAGCAGTTGGCATGTAGCTGGGCATGGACTAGGGGCCTGGCCACTCAGAGATCTGAAGGCCAAGGGGAGCATTTCAACTTTCATTCTGAATGAGATGGGAGGCCATAGGAGAATTTTCAGTAGCGCAGTGATGGGATCTGACTTTTCTTTGAACACATTTTCTGTCACTGTTGTATGATGTGGCTCTAGACTGTAGAGAAACAAGGATGGAAGCAGGGATGTCAACTAAAGTCCTGTTAATAATCCAGATGAGAGGGAGAGATGACAGGGTACGACTGAAAATATGTGGCTCAATAATTCTTTATTTTCAACATAATTGAAGGTAGAATAAAAATTTCCTTCCAGTCCTCCTACTTACTGTCAGAAGGAATGTTTTAAATCACTTAGACTGAAGAAAGTGAATGAGTACAATAGAATGGATTCTGAATTCAACCCCATTCTTCCAAGAAAGATGTATCCATGGATACATGAGTTAATTAAAAATATCTCCAGTCTCTAATTAAGAGACACACTTTTGTCCTTAACATTATGAAAAATTTTAATATATTTTCATCATATATTAATGATCATTATAATGAAACCACTATACAAAAGTGTTTTAATATGAAAAATGTTATAGTCAAAGATTAAGCCTTTCATTTCAATTTATATGCTTTTGTGCAGAAAAGTTTGGTATGGTAGAATTATTTGCAATAAACCTTCAAAAACAGTACAAATACGTTCACTAGAATATTATGTTAGGATATTTATCTATGAAGAAATGAAATAGAAACTTAAACACTAACAGAAAGAATCCAAACTATTTATTATTCAAGGAAAATGTGATTGATTTTTAAAATGTTAATAGTATTATTTGGTTTAGCTCTCTTGTAGTGTACATATTTTAACATATTGCAAATAATACATCATATATGATAAACACAAATAACTTGAATTTGCTAAATACAATTAAAATAATGGATAATGGTAAGTCCACTGGTGTTTAGATCCTTTATAAATTCTATCTAAATTCTATTTAAATATGAGTGGGGCCTTGGACAGTAGAACATATAAGATTGGCCCAGTGTATTTAATATGCTAGTGAAAAGCAAAACAAAAAAACTGCTAATAAACCACATTCTATTTTACCTTGAAAATATTCTCTCAGTGTAACAAAATGACAAATGTGCAAGTTTTGATTTTTATTTGCTTCAAATCAGCAAACTCTTAATGAATGCTGAGTTTGCTCATTAATATAAGGAATTTTTAGGTATTCTCTTGGTGGGTTAGCTATGCTTGGATACATAAAAATGAAATCATATTTATTATATTAACTTCTGTATGTACTAAAAATTTTTACCTCTACTTAGTGTATAACTAATTATGTTGTCATAACCAAAGTTGCAATTTATATTTTAATAATTTAAAGGATTTATATAATTATAACTTTAGGATTAAAGTGTAATAAACAGAATAGACAACATTTACAAATAACTATATTCAATGTAAAAATAAGAACCATGTTTAATGCTTCTGAATTTATTTTGAATAAATTAATAAAAATTATTAATTAAAATTATCAAAGTATTCATTTTACAAGCTATAAATATTGAATCAAAACTGGTTAATTTTGAAATGCCAAATTAAACATTACTAAACAAAATTTATTTGCAAATGACTGTCTACATATTTATATGTGCAATTGTGAGCATAATATGGGTTGCTGATTGTTGACACATAATCCCTAGCAATTATGGTAGTTTTTGCATACCTTATCCTAATCAGAAATCACAGAAGTAAGAAGTTGGCATTGTTCCTAGAGAAAATGTTCTCAAGTTGCAAGAATATCTGCATTCCAGTCACTTAGTATGGGGATGTGATGAGTTAATTAACTGGCATGTCTCTAAAGCACTTTAAATCTGCCCTCCAAAGCAGTGTGTGATTCAGACCTCAGCAGACAGCTCATCCCACACACTTTCATGACATTTAGATGTGGCTTCTCTTTTCATGGAGAACTGGGGCAGAAGATGTATAAAATGATTTCCTGGGTTGAATGATGCTAGTCGCAAACAGATGCTCAGAGTTAGAGGTATTTTTGTGTAAATAATAAGTGCTGTATACTTAATGACAGCAATCTTGTGTGATTTTTAAATGAATCCAATGTTATGCCTGCATGGTCCACAGCTCCTCCTTCTCAGACTTCAACATTTTCCTTTGGTTACTGTTAGACAATATTTACAAACATTTCAATTTATGATGAAAATTCTAATTCTCACCACCTTCAATTGAGCCATAGGATATGAATTTGTAACATGCTCTCATGCAATAGAGATTTGAAAATGCTGGATTGGAAACACTATGTTTCTAATACCTGCTTCTCAGAGTCAATTTGTCTATAATTCAGAGACATGCAATTAAGTTTAGTTTCACTATCCCAATTCAAGTAGAACTTTTTCTCCCTTTTTGCCATAGCTAATGACTTGTAATATTTTTCTCTAAGTTGGCTACATGTAATCTAAACTACTTAGCTGTTTCAGAATTTGGGTCATATAATAAGAATCTATCTCAAGTGTCAAAATTCTGGGCATGGGTTGATTTCTAAAAGTTTCAATTAGTGTAAGGAATGAACTTAAAATAGGTATTGTACTGCTACAATCTTTTAGTTGTGTGTGTATGCAAATGTGTGTGGAATGTATATATGTATGCATATTTGCAAGTGGGTGTGCACATGCAACCACTTGCATGTATGGTTGTGTGGAGACCAAGAATTGACTTTGGGTCCTATGAAAATTACATGACAATTGAAGACCGAGCTGTAGGCACATTTGTGAAGAAATGGTAGTTCGGACAAGCCTTCAGGAGACTGTCTAATTGATGAGAGGGGACCCAGTCTGTGTTGGCACGGACTATTCCCTGGCAAGTGGATAACAGGTAGCTAGTTGATTTGATATTTTGGCACATCTTGGTTTACTTTGGTAGGCTTACAGTCTGGCAAGTGAGGTTTGCTCCTCTCTCAGCAATTCTTGTGGCTACATTGCATGCAGATGTCTAGGTTATTGATGTTGGCATGAACTCTCTTGCCAAGCTGGACTACTGAACTGCAACAGAGAGTTGTAAGCAAAAATAAAGCCTCTTCTTCCTTTGATAGTGAATATATTGTTAACATGCAGATAAATTACAAAAGGCATCTTTTTTGAATTCTCTCCACTTGTATAATTAAGACAAGGCCTCTCAACTAAACCCAGTGTTCTGCAGTGTAGCCAACAAGCCTGACCCAAGTATTCCCTTTTTTGTTTCTGACTTTTGAGTGGATTCTGGGAATCCAAACTCCATTTCTCATGTTTTCAGGGCAAATGCCTTATCCACTGAACATTTTCCCAGACACACTATTACTACCTTTAATTACAGAAAGTTCTATCTCTGGATATGTGCATAAGGAATGAGTGCTGTATCAGAACAGCAGGAAAAGATTGACACTTAATAGATGTTGCTCTCTAACAAGAGTGCTATCAGCACAGAATAATCAAGCAGCTGCAGGAATCCAGTGGTCAAGCTATTGTTTCACCGGAATTTTGTAAGTTGGAAAAGAAAAGGAAGACATAGAGGAAGGAGAACACCTGCTGCCTCAGCCCAGCTCTGTCACCAACCCACCAGCACTGAACCATAGCAAGATGTTTATGGAAAGTACTATTATCACTCTTGGCATTATTATAAGTTTTCAATGAGATAGATACTATTTATCACTATGAATAGTTTCTGAACATACTGTAGTTTTGTGTCTGGTGAGTGACAATTTCTGAGAATCTAATATAGAGCTAGAAGACTTCAGATACTGTGTTCTGAAGAGTCTTCGCAGTGCTCTGTGAGTGCTTTTATTAGGAGGTGCGGTTATCAGCTACTCTGTTGCTATGAGACATTACTCAAAGTCAAGCAACTTAAGAGAGAAGAGGGAGATTTATTGAGCTTATGGTTCCAAAGGGGAGATAAAGTTCTTCATGTCAGGGAAGTCATGGCTGGCTGGCAGAAGCTGGAGGTGGTGTAAGTTATGTCTGTCATGGAGGCTGAGAGCTGAAAAACTGCCAACTGCAAGAGCAGACCTCTTCCTGAAGAAGGGTGGGGATAAACAAACTCAAAGTCCATCCCCTGTGACACACCTTCCTCCGGCAAGGTTCCATCTCTTAAAGGTGTCATAACCTTCACAAACAATGTTCAAATGCATGAGCCTGTGACAAAATAATAAGGAGGTAGAACAAACCAGGGTGGTTCCCAATGTTATCCATGGACCGCATACGGGCACACATAGTCAAGTGTTATCTTGCACACACACACATATACACACACATTAAAATATTAAATAATAAGATTAAATATTTTAAAAATAACTTTGTTAAAACTCAAGTAACAGTACAGACATATGGGATAGAAATTTTTTTTGAGAGAAAAATTGGTTTTCATTTTAGCTACCAAACAAAGTCAATTGACTTAAAGGAGAAAGGGAGATTTATTCAGTTTACAGTTAGAGAAGGGAGACACAGTCTTTCATGAAAGTGGCAGCATGGCTGGCTAGCCAAAGCTGAAGACAGGCTACATTATATCCATCTGAGAGGCTGAGAGTTACCAGACTACTCCCTGCAAAGAAGACTCCTCCTGGGGATAGGGTGCGACTAATGTGCTCAAGCCCACCCCTTGTGACTACCTTCTTCCAGCAAGGCTCCACCCTCAAGGTGCCATGACCCTCCCAAACACATGAGATTGTGGGGGACACATTTCAAATTATGACAGTTACTATATTTTTTTATAGGAATCTGGTTTGTAATTGTATACACTTAAAATAATTTTGGTCTCTCTATGTTAAGGCTTTTCTCGTTAAAAGTCCACATTCAGGGTGATAATGATGTTCAGGGAGGCACTGAAAAAATTGAAAATATGTAGCACAGTGTTCTAAAGTGCTGTTTTAACATTTAAAACAGAGAGATATGACTTACCTGTCTTTGAAAAACAAAGATGTATTCACTTCCTCCTCTATGCTTCTGAGCCTCTTAAAATGTACATCTTGCCGAAGTCTCAAGACAGTGGTTTCTCAGCAGACTGGAAGTAGTCTTCAATATACCTGACCTGAGGAATCCTAACAAAGGTGTGATCTGGTGGCTGGGACTCACACCCTGAACTGTGCTTGTCATGAATGCACGAGTTAGGGGATTGAAGAGACGGTCAAGACTTAAAGCCTTTGTATGTCAAGCAAAGGGTCTGAGTTCAGATTCCCAGATACCATGCCAAAAAATGATGGAAATGGTGGTCTGGCTGTCATTGTAGCCTTGGAAGTCAGAGTCAGGGAATTCTCAGAGCAATGGTGTGCTCTAGATTTAGTTAGAGATTGAGACCCTCAACAATATGGTGGAAGAATGATCAAGGATGATTTCCAATATCATGCTTGGGCCTCCATGCACGCATTGGAATGCATTCATGAGTATGCACTCAAATGGGTTGAGTTATGTATGCTTGCATTAACATGGTATAACCCATACACATATATCTGAAAGCCTGCCTGCAAAACACTCATACACTCACATGTGTGCATGTGTGCATGTGTGTGTGTGTGTGTGTGTGTGTGTGTGTACGCGTGCGTACAGATATTCCAATGTGGAAAGGTGAGCATATATGGGGAGAGGACAGAGAAATGTATAGGAGAAGAATGAGACTTTGTAGCTTCTCTGAGTTGCTAGAGACATGGACCATTCAATACTGGTTCAGGCTGACAATTCTTCCACTAAGTTTTAAGAAGCTTGATTACAGGAGTCAACCTCCATTTTTCTAGTATGCTGATTGGAATTTTTCAAGGCATATGGGGACAAATAAGTAAAAATTCAGAAAACAACACTTCTAATTAGTGAGGTCAGTGTACAGTTTGTACTGATAAAATAGAAGTATTTTGTGCCAATTTTAAAAAAGGTTGTCAGAGATATGCTCAAGGAAAAAAAAAGAACATATGGCTCTGAAAACAAGATTCCCATTGGAAAATTTTGAACTGCAATTTTCTGAATTCTCAAAATATTAACCTGTGGACATCTCCTTTTCAGAATTCTCAATTTCCTTCCATCTCAAATAAAAAGAACAGGTTTGGATTTGAAATATATTAAATTTGAGCAAAAATAGTAAAAATGAAAGGGTAACAAATATAAATTAGAATGTATAAAATGTGCTCTATCTGTAAAATGAAAAAAGAGCTTCCACGTATTTTTGGTTCCTTTGAGTCACCAGAGAAATTGATCTGAAAGTTGCTTGGGAGCCTAGTTGTTAAATCTTTGTTTTACTGGCAAAACCTATAGCTAAATCCATGGAGCAAAACAGAACTAAAGTCATAGAGCAAAACATATAGCTAAATTCATATAGCAAAATACACAGCTAAAACCAGAGAATGTCTCTCTGTCAGTCAGTCAGTCAGTCAGCCAGTCAGTCAGTCAATCAGTTTTTTTGTCAGTATGTCTGCCTGTCTCTATGTCAGTCATTCTATCAGTCATCTGTCTGTCTATCTGTCTGTCTATCTATCTATCTATCTATATTATTTTATTTCTTCCACTCATACAAAGTTGATAAGTACCCCATTCCCCTCCCTCCCTCCACCCCTCCCTGATCCCTCTTGCTCCCTCCCCCTTTTCCCCTTTCTTTCCCCCCTCCCTCCATTTCTCTCAGTGCCCTCTTCCCCCCCTCCATTCTGGAGCATCCTTTAGTGTGCATGTCAAACTTCCCTCTGGGTCCTCCTCTCTGATGAGAGTGTAAGGACTCAGTGGCATTGCCTATAGCTCTTTTTTGTGTGTGTGTTCCCCTTTAGTATAGGAACACTATTGTGGCTGTTAATCCCCTGCCTCTAAGGATCCTAGTGCCTGTGATCCATGCTATCCATGGATTTTGGGGGTTCAATGATATATTGGTCATTGCACAGGCCATGCAAAGTCCTATTGTGATTACATCAGCTCTAACTTGTATGGAGTATCTTGGATATTGTTGCTCCTTCCCATCTTTAGGCTCTTACAATCTTACTGCCCCCTCTTCCACAACTTTCCCTGAGCTTTAGGATGGGGAGAAATTAGGTTGGCCTGATTCCAGATAGTTGATGTATAGTCTCTGATTCTCTGAATTATGGTTTGTTGATTTTTTTTCAGTTTTGCTGCTCCTGCACCACTCTTGGCTCCATCCTGATAGGTATTGGATGTCACTCCCTCTTAGGACAGCACTCCCAGCACTGTTTCATTATTACTTTTCATAATGCAGGTAATTACAGGTCCTTCAATGTGTTCAATTTTCCTTAACAAAGGAATACATTTGTTTCAGAGTTGCTTAGTACAACTAAACACCTCTCCAAAATAAAATAGCTCTCTAAAATAGATTAAATTAGTCTATTGGAAGAGATAGGAAGATTGTGATTATACAAACTTCCATTTTAGGGTTTAAATCATCTCAAACTGAATGATATAAAAAGTAATTGCAGGCACAGTTACTTGTAACAATTTTCAGGTGATTTCAATAATTAGGATTAGACCTAAAATAAAGTTATATAACAGTAACAATTAGAACAGCAAAGCTAATTGTCTACAATGTGTCCAAAGTAGAAAATATTCACAATTAAGAAACCTAATCAAGTGTGGAAAGCAGCAGTGAAACTGAGCAAAGAGTGAGAAAAGTCAATTCACTGAGTAAAAGCTCAAATAACCACAGAACACAAGAGAAGCTGCTCTTCCTCAGCAGTGATCAATGAAAGTCCAATTGTAACAAACGGCATCATTTCTAACACTCAAAATGAAAGTTTGAGTAGCTTCTATTAGCCAGCCTGAACTCATCTGTAGTGTCCAGGTTGCAACTGAGACATGTGATGTAAAATGAAAAAAAAAAAAAGACAAAACAAAACAAAAACCACATAGATGATAGAGATAATAGATAGATCAGAGATTGTAGACTGAGGGATAGACAACCAACAGCCAGCCCCAGCCAGGCAGATAGACAGACGGACGGACAGACAGACAGACAGACAGACAGACAGACAGATAGATAGATAGATAGATAGATAGATAGATAGATAGATGATAGCTATGATATGGGGTCCCTCAGGATCTGTATTTGTCCAGGTTCTTGTGCTCTGGAGTCAAAGACTGAAACCACAACATGTGTAGAGGATTAAGACAGAGTTTATTAGAGGAGAGAAAGAATAGAGCTCATAGACATGAGTCTGTCAGAGGCAAGAGAGCCCTGCAGAACTCATAGACTCCAGGCATGGAATCCATGAAGGGCAAGGAGCTAGAAAAGAACTTAATGACTCCAGACATGGAATGCCATGCTGGGCAAAGGAACCAAAGATGGCTGCCAGGTCAGGACTATTTATAGGCATAGGCCGACCCAGGATGTGTGTGTGTGTGGGGGGGTGGCTTTTCCTCCTTGGTTAGCTCCAGTTTTTGCATAACTGATTGGAGCTTTTGGTCCTCTACATCTCACTGTTCTGTTCATATTGAGGCTCAACACAGTTGATCTTGTACCAGATCTCATGGTAGGGTTTGTCTGTAATGGAGAACTAATCTCCATACCTTTCATGAACAGAGGGTTGGGGGAAGTTGGAGAAGAATGTGTTCCTTCAGGGTAATTCCAACCCTGGAGGATGACCTTCCAAGATGTTCAGAGATTATTCCATTATGGCTACTCTAAAATTGCTTAAGAAAGACAGCCAGACAGATACATAGAAGGTTTATTTGTGCTTCTGTGTTTGAGAGTATGTCAATGTGTATGTGTAACAATGTATTTGTATTCATGTGTTTATTGATATGCATGAATGTGTATGTGTATTATGTTTGCTTGTGGTGTGTGTTATGTATTTGTGTGGTATTGTGTGTCTGTATGTGTAGATATTGTATATGTGTGTGGGGGGGCTAGAGGAAAATCTTGGATATTGTCATTCCCCTGATATCTCCTTCCTCTCTTTCTTTCTTTCTTTCTTTCTTTCTTTCTTTCTTTCTTTCTTTCTTTCTTTCTTTCTTTCTTTCTTTCTTTCTTTCTTCTTTCTTTCTTTCCTTCTTTCTTTCTTTATTTCTTTCTTTTCTTTTTCTTTCCTTCCTTTGTTCCTTCCTTTGTTCCTTCCTTCTTTCCTTCCTTTGTTCTTTCCTTCTTTCCTTCCTTCTTTCTTTCCTCCATTCCTGTCTACATTTAGAGCTATCCTTAGGCTGAATCTACATTCAGAGCTAGCCTTAACACATATCCCATGATTCTGTCTTCAACAACATTATGAGTTTGCAACTATATGTGTCACCTTTCTTTGCAGGAACTTTAAGACTGCCACTTGGTGGCAACCCTTAGCCATTTTCCATGAAAATCTCAATTAAAACCAGTATTACCTAGACAAAACTGCCAAGATCTATAGTGACATTGAACCATTGCTTGTTCTACTTGAACCATGGATGCACCAGCTTCTGTATGATGACCGTGGAAAAGTCTTTTTCTATGTAGTCAAAACTCTTAAAGGTTGGGAAATGCTTCAACTTAGGCTTGCATTCTTTGAAGGAATCTGGGTTTTCAAAGCATGAAATCTCCATAGGGTAGTTTCATTTTTTCCCAGACTCAGTGCAAGTAGCTAGGTTTTCCTTCAGTGATACTCATTTCTCTGGTAGCCAGGGGTGTTCTACTGTCTCCCTTCATATTCTAAACCTTCAAATCTGCCAGCACAGCTCTCCTTCTTCGAGCAAATCAAAGTGCAACTTTGCCAAAGTCCTTGTTCACAACCTGTATCCAAGCAATTTACAACTCTCTCAGCATTATTATCTTCCAAATAGTCCACTTACTATGCCTGGCAATTTTTATAGAATATGATTTCAAAAATTTCCATCTTTTTCATATTGTTCCCCTCAAAAGTTCAAAAGCACAAAATTCACACAGCCATATTCCTCACAACACATCACTGCTTAAGTACCAAATTATTTTACAATCATTCTTCATGTTGCCAGTTAATTCATGACCAAAAGTATAAGGGAGAACAAGGGGTTTTACTTCCTTTAATTATTCTTGGTTACCATTTCTTGTCCTATTCACCACTGTGCCCAGAGCTCAAACCTTCAGTTGTCATGTTGATTCCTAATATTTAACTATGACAACGACAATGCCAGCTGATTTTTTATACATTTTTAATTATTATTTCAGCTCATACAAACTTAATAGGTACACCGGTTCCCTCCCTTCCTCTTCCTCCCCCCGAACCCCTCCTACCCCATCCCCCAGTGCCTCCCGCCCCAATTTCCAGGGGGGTCCTTTCTTCTGCATGCCTGACTCTCCTCTGGGCCCTCCTCTCCGATGACGTACAAGGACCCAGTGGCATTTCCCTGAACCCTTTCCCGTGTTCCTCTTAAGCATAGGAACACTATTGTGGCTGCCAATCCCTTGCCTCCAAGGATCTTGGTGCCTTTAGCAGATGCTAGACTTTGTGAGGTCAATAGTGTGTTGGACATTGCACAGGACATGCAAAGTCCAATTATCATTGCTTCGGCCCTAACTTGTGTGGAGTATCTTGCAAATCATTGCTCCTCCCATCCTTGTGCTCTTACAATCTTACCGCTCCCTCTTCCACAAATTTCCCTGAGCTTCAGGATGGGGAGAGATTAGTCTGGCCTAGTTCTAGATATAGAGTCTCTGAAGTTCTGGATTGTGGTTTGTTGAACTTCTTTTGCAGTTTTGCTGCTCCTGCAATGTCCCTCACTCCATCCTGCTGGGCACTGTATGTCACCCCCTGGGCAGAGACAAAAAGCTGTTAAACTGGAGTCTTATTGTAATAGCACATTCAAGGGTAGATGTAATAAAAGTAGGAAACCATAGTGAGGGAGGGGTCAATCACCCATTTGCAAAATGGTTACTTTTTATCTGAAAGACTATATGCCCTCCCCTTCTGGTGAGATCATACCTCCTTAGTCGTAAATGATCAGGAACGAACGTCTGTGAACTTAACCAGGTGTCACATTACTTATTTGCAGTCCTTGATGGAGGCCTATTTTCTCCACTGTAACATGGTCAATTTTCTCCTTGTTTCTGGTGTGGCCCTCCAACCACATCCCTCCTGTTCATAATCCTTGCAATTACTGTAGGTAACACATAGATTTACCTATGAGTGTCTCAAGGTGGGCTGGATGTGTTTGGTACTAGGAGCCACCTATTAGGGAGTACATACAGCGCTTAATTTTCTGGGTGTGGGATACTTCACTTCATATAATTGTTTCTAATGACATCCATTTCCCAGCAAATTCCAGTAATTCATCATTTTTGATGGCTGAGTAGTACTCCACTGTATAGATGTACCACAGTTTCCTTATCCACTCGTCAACTGTCGGACATTGGGGTTGATTCCATGACTTTGCTATAGTAAACAGTGCTGCTATGAACATGGTCATGCTTGTGCTATCGAGGTGAACCTCTGCTGTATGGAGGGTTATTCCCAAAAGTGGAATAGCAGGGTCATATGGCATGTCAATCTTTAATTTCTTTGAGAATATCCAGACGGCTTGCCAGAGTGGCTGTATGAGCCTGCATTCCCACCAGCAATGTAGCAGAGTTCCCCTCTCTCCAGATCCTCTCCAGCATTTGTTGTTTGTATTGTGGATTTTTGCCATCCTGACCGGGGTGAGATGATATCGCTGGGAAGTTTGATTTGCATTTCCCTGATGGCTAAAGAAGTAGAGCATTTTTTAAGATATTTGTTAGACATTTTAATTTCATCCCTGGTAAAATTTCTTTTGAGTTCCAAGCCATTTTTAATTGGGCCATTGGTTTCCTTGGTGTTTAGTTTTCTAAGTTCTTTGTGCACTCTGGACAGTAGAGCTCTATCAGATATGTGGTTAGTGAAGATTTTCTCCCATTCTGTGGGTTGCCTTTGAGCTCATGTTACAATCTCTTTATCTGAACAGAAGCTCTTGAATTTCACAAGATCCCAACTGTTGAGAGTTGGTAGCAGTGACTGTGCCATTGGATGTCTGTTTAGGAACTGTTGGCCTAGCCCAATCAGCTCGAGGGAGTTCCCTATCCTTTCAACTATGGTTTTTATAGTCTCTGGCCTGATATCAAGGTCCTTGATCCATTTGGAATTAAGTCTTGTACATGGTGACAAGTACGGGTCCAGCTTTAATCTTCTGCATGTGGAGATCCAGTTTTGCCAGCACCATTTGTTGAAGATGCAGTTCTTTTTCCATTGGATTCTTTGGGCCCCTTTGTCAAACACCAAATGGCTGTAATTTTGTGGACTTATATTTGGGTCTTCAATCCTTTATCTATTGATCTGTGTGTCTATTTTGGAGCCAGTACCAGGCTGTTTTTACAACTATGGATTTGTAGTATAGACTAAGGTTTGGTATGGTGATACCTCCAGCAGTGTTTTTGTTACTCAGGATTGTCTTTGCTATCCTGGGTCTTTTGTGCCTCCATATGAACTTTGAGATTGTTTGATCAACTTCTTTGAAGAATTGCTTTGGGATTTTAATTGGTATAGCATTGAATTTGTATATTGCCTTTGGTGGGATGGTCATTTTTACGATGTTGATTCTGCCAATCCAGGAACATGGGAGGTCTTTCCACCTTCTGGTGTCTTCTGCAATTTCTTTCTTTAGGGTTTTAAAGTTTTCATTGTAAAGGTCTTTTACCTCCTTAGTTAGGTTTATACCAAGGTATTTCATTTTTTTAGGGGCTATAGTAAATGGGATTGTTTCTCTCAAGGCTTTTTCACTTCCTTCATTCTGGGCATATAGGAAGGCCTCTGATTTTTGCACATTTATTTTGTATCCTGCCACCCTGCTTAACTTCTCAATTAGTTCCAGGAGCTTCCTGGTGGAGTTTTTGGGATCCCTCAGGTATAAGATCATGTCATCTGCAAATAGGGATAGCTTGACTTCTTCCTTGCCGATTTGAATTCCTCTTTCTTGTCTTATGGCTTCGGCTAAGACTTCAAGTACAATATTGAATAGAAGTGGTGAGAGTGGACAGCCTTGTCTAGTTCCTGATCGAAGTGGGAATGCTTCCAATTGTTCCCCATTGAGCATAATCCTTGCTGTGGGCTTGTTGTATACAGCTTTTATTATATTGATAAAGGTTCCTTCCATTCCTACTGTCTCTAGCGTTTGGATCTTGTCAAAAGCTTTTTCTGCATCTATCGAGAGTATCATGTGGTCTTGGACTTTGGACTGGTTTACATGATGAATTACATTTATTGATTTGCATATGTTGAACCAACCTTGTGTGCCGGGGATGAAGCCTACTTGGTCCCCATGAATGATCTTTTTAATATGTTTTTGAATCCAATTTGCTAAGACTTTATTGAGAATCTTTGTGTCTGTGTTCATCAGAGAGATTGGCTTATAATTTTCTTTTTTAAGTGAATCTTTATTAGGTTTTGAGATTAAAACAATATTAGCTTCATAGACGGAATTTGGTAGTGTTCCTTCCTTTGCTATTTGATGGAACAGGTTAAGGAGTATTGGTATTATTAACTCCTTAAATGTCTGGTAGTACTCTGTGCTGAATCCATCTGGTCCAGGACATTTTTTGGTGGGAAGTTTCGAGATTACTTCCTCAATTTCCTTATATGTTATATGACTATTTAAATAATTCACAAATTCCTGATTCAATTTAGGTTAAGTTGTGTTTACTTAGAAATTCATCCATCTCTTTTGTGTTGTCAAACTTCAGAGAGTATAAGTTTTTGAAATATGAATTTCTTGGGTATCAGTAGTGATTACTCCATGTTCATTTCTAATTTTGTTAATTTGGGTTTTCTCTCTCTGTTTTTTCTCACATATTGGGCCACATATTGTGTTTTCTCTGTTTTTCTTTCTTTTGGTTAATTAACTAGGGGTGTATCAATCTTAATGATTTTTCAAAGAACCAGCTTTTTGCCTGGTTGATTTGTTCTATCGTTTTATCTCGATTTCAGATATTTCTCCCCTTATTTTGCTAATCTCCTCTCTTCTACTACTTTTGGGATCAGATTGCTCTAGTTTCTCTAAAGCTTTAAGCTGCGTTGTTAAGTTGTTTATTTCTGTTGTTTCCATTTTTTTTTGACGTAGGTATTAAGAGCTATGAACTTACCTCTTAGAACAGCTTTCATTGTGTCCCGAGATTTTGGTAAGTTGTATTTTCATTATCATTTGCTTTCAGGAAATCTTGAATTTCCTTTTTAATTTCTTCCTGAATCCAGTTCTCATTCAGCATCATATTGTTAGGTTTTCAGGAGTTAGTGTATTTTCTCTTGTTTGTAGTGTTGTGGATGTCCAGCTTTAGGCTGTGGTGGTCTGATAGGGCACAGGTTAGAATTTCAACTTTTTTGTATATGTGTAGATTCGTTTTGTGGCCCAATATGTGATCTATTTTGGAGAAAGTTCCATGTGCTGCTGAGAAAAATGTGTATTCTTTGGTGCGTTGGTGAAAAGTTCAATAGACATCTGTAAGATCCATTTCTTTCAGGGTTTGATTAAGTTTTAAAGTGTCTCTATTAAGCTTTTGACTTGTTGACCTATTCCATTTTGAGAGGGCGGTGTTGAAGTCCCCAAGAATTATCGTTTGGTGGTTGACTTCTTGCTTTAGATGCTGTAGGGTTTTCTTAATGAATGTGGAGGGGCCCGTATTGGGTGCATATATGTTCAGTATTGTGAAGTCTTCCTGGTGAATTGTACCTGTGACTAAAATGTAGTATCCATCCGTGTCTCTTATAATTTTCTTTGGTTTGAAGTCCACTTTGTCTGATAGCATAATGGTTACCCCTGCCTGTTTTCCCCTTCCATTAGCTTATAGAATTGTTGACCAGCCTTTTATTTTTAGGGCATGCCTATCTTTTGTGGTGAGATGGGTTTCCTGCAGGCAGCAGATTGATGGATTGTGATTTTTAATACAAATTTGTAATCTGTGTCTCTTGATCGGTGAGTTAATTCCATTAACATTTAGTGTTATAATGGAGAAACTATTTTTAATTCCAGACATTTATTATGTTTAGTAGTTTTTATAAGTATATTGCTTCACTTTTAATGGTGTTATACTTACCTTCTGTTCTCCTGGATATGCCTGTTTTTTTCTTCATGCTTGAGTATCATTTCTAGCATTTTTTGAAGGCCTGCTTTGGTGGACATGTATCCCTTCAAGTTTTCTTTGTGCTGGAAGATTTTTCTTTCTCCTTCGATCATGACAGGTAGTTTTGCAGGGTAAATCAGCCTGGGTTGACATTTTTGCTCATTCAATACTTGAAGTATGTCTCTCCAAGCTCTTCTTGCTTTTACTGTTTCGACTGAGAAGTCATTTGTTATTTTAGTAGGTTTACCTTTAAAAGTGACTTGTTTTTTCTCCCTTGAAGCTCTCAGTGCCAGTTCTTTATCTTGAATGTGGAGTGGTTTGACTATTATTTGCTGTGGCCAGCTTCTGTTTTAGTCAAATCTGTTTGGGGTGCGGAATGCCTCTTGTATATGTATGGGACTCTCTTTTCTTAGATGAGGAAAGTTTTCCTTGATGATCGTTTGAAAAATTTCCTCAGGGGTGGTATTTTGAGATTCTTGCTCTGGTATTCCATGAATACGCATGTTAGGTTTCTTCAGGGTGTCCCATATCTCCTGGATATTCCTCTCAATTATCTTTTTGGCTTTAACAACCTCTTCCATTGAGCTGGTTAATACTCCCACTTTATCTTCAAGGTGTGAAATTCTGTTTTCTGGTTTGTTAATTCTGCCAATAAGACTCTCTGTGGAGTTCTGGGTTGAAGATAACTTGTCTTTTAGCTCAGTTTTAAACTCTGCTTGAGTCTGTTTTAACTGCTCTATGCCAGGTTTTGTTTCTTGCACTGTTTTTCTCAACTCCTCCAAGTGTCTGTTGTGTTCCTCTTCAAAGCCATTGATTCAATTATTTAATTCCTCCCAGATTTCCTCTTTCATAGTATTGAACATGGTAATGATCATATTTTGAAGGTCGTTATCCTGGCTCAGGCTTTCATGGCCATTTTCCTTGGGTTTGTTCTGGTTGGAGTCTAATATTATGGGATTAATTCCTTCAGTGGGAGATTTGTTTACTTGAGTGTTGTTTCTCATGGATTTGCACTTTGACTTTGGCATTGTCATTTTGACTCTTAAGATCTTTCAATTTCTGTGTGTTTTTCACTAAACTGAATTATTTGGCCTGGGGTTCTGGGGGTGGGCTGAGACGGAGCTTTCTTTGGTAGTGGTGAGGCCTGGGTGGACCACGCAGGTCCAGGGCGGCAGAGTGGGGGAAGGGAGGATGGGGTGTTTGCGGGGAGCGCTATGTAACCTGGGGGAGCTGAGGTGGGGCGGGCACAGAGGGGGTGTTCTCCTCCCACGCCCTGCCTGGCTCTGGCTGGATGGTGGGAGGAGCTGGGTCCCTTGGGTTGCCTGGGGTCCTGGGGGTGGGCGGGGGCGGAGCTTACCTAGGTTGTGAGGTAAGGCCTGGCTGGACTGCATGCGTTCTGGGTGGTGGAGTGGGGGAAGGGAGGAGCTCTTTGAACTCTTGAAATTCTCTATTACCGTTACTGGCAAGAATGACTGGCAGGAAGTTGCTAGAATCCTAGTTTTTCTCTTTTTGCTCCTAGTCTCAACATCCGTGACCTGTTATTCTGCAGTGATGTTTACCTTGATAGACAACAAAACATCAAGGTTTGTAGCTTCTCTTTTTTAGGCAGTTTCAGAGCAGCCATGCTGGGATGGTCTTTGAAGAGTGCGCCTTGGGGTTATCCTCTATTGCTGGAATTTCCTTAAAGGAACACAACCTACTCTGAAGGAACATATCCTCGTAATCTGTAGGAAATGACTCTAATCCTTCACAGAGATAAAGTCACCCTCAATCTTCTGTTTATGAAAGGATATGGAGTTTAGTTCTTCACTGCACATAATTCCTACCATGAGGTCAACTACAAGATTAATTGGGTTGGGCCCCAATATGAACAGACCAATGAGATGTAGAGGACAAAAAGCTCCAATGAGGTTTGCAGAGATTGGAACAAACCAATGAGGAAAAGCCATTTTTCGAAAGCCTGCCTGAGACTATAAATAACCCTGACCTTTACAGTCATCTTTGGCTCCTTTGTCCCTCATGTACTACATGTCCTGTGAGGTTCTTTCTGATTTCCTTTCTCCTCATGGGATTCTATGTCTGACTTTCTTCCCCCTCACAGAATTTATGTCCATGAGTTTTGTTCTTTTTCTCCACTAAAAACACTGCCTTAATGCACTATGCGTGTTCTGTGTTTAGTTTTTAGAACATGGAAACATAAGACCACACAGAGCCTGGTACATTTTGGTGAGCAGATCCAGGAGATCAAAACTCTGTAACGTTTTTATTTGTTATATTTGCCTAATGAGAACACTGGGAGACAGTGAATGGAGCCATCCTATTTGCTCCCTGATCCTCCTCTCCTTCTGGCTAGGATATGCTTTTGATTGTATTTGTATCAACCTGTAGTTGGAGTTCTTCCCATAATTCTACCCATCAAGCTAAGTTTTACTAAGCTCGTCTCTCATTCTTTGTCATGCCAAAATTAGAGATACCTATGGTTTGAACTGTCAACTCTAGCTGTCATTTATTATTTCTTTTAAACTTTACACTCTTCATAGTTCTACAAATAATACCTTTATCAATCTTTTGCAGTAATATTCTTTTTAGTATTCATCACACTTTTCCCGGAAACTGACAAAGCCTATGTCATTCCTCCTTTCTCCATAATCCCACCTGAAGAGTCTTGTAGATGTTATTCTACTTCCTCTGATTGTAGTGTTGCTAGTAAGAACCTGTTCACTCTGCTGATTCCCTGTGAGTTTTGTCTTCCCCCATCTCTAACACTTGCTGATGTTAAGGTATCTGGCTCTATGTACCATTTTCTGCACTTGCTTTTATAATAGTCGCATGAGATTCTCTTTTATTTCAGAACATGTTCTATTAGATCAGCACATATACGTCCTGTATTCTTAAAGACCTACTCTGTTTCATATTCACTACTCTTACTCTATTATATTTTTGTTACTTAATGTTTCCTAAATGGCATATTACCAGATTTCTTTGCTTGCCTGATGATTAATTATGTTTCACCCATGATTGTGTTGTTTCTTCCTTCTTTTAATTTGTATATCAGCTTTATAGAAGAGTGTCTTATCCCTTAATGACTTGCTCGATTCTGCATTGGTATCATGTAATGTTTTATTGCATTGACTTCATTTTTTTAAGTTATTTTTGGCTGTAATCAAAACATATTATGAAATATTTTCTGCTTTGATTGCCTTTTGTTTTGAATAACTGAACTTCTTCATTTTTGACCGAGTTTTTAAAAATTTATGCTATGCTTTTTTAGATACCTTATTTGACAAACTTCCTCAGTATATTGACAGCATCTTCCAGTTTGTGTTACCCTAGGACCATGGAGGAGCAGGTTCAGCTGTGGATGTGGAAAGTTGCTATTGATGGACAATTTATCTGCTATTTTTGGAAATTATGTTAGTAGTTTTGCTTTGATGCTTATTTCATAGTACAATTAATCTCATATTTCTTTAGTAATACTGCACCACTCAGCCATTGAGGTGTAAACATATTTCACTGGGTCTCTGCTACTGGTCAAGCCCTCTCAGCAAGGCTGTTTGAGTGTTGTTGTTTATGCTGCCATCGCTTCACTCTATGCTTGATCTTAGTGTACTCAGAGCAATCAGTGGGGAAGACAAAGTGAGTGTTAATAGGAAAACCAATTTTGAACCAGAAGTAAAAGTGTGAGCTGAAACTTCACAGGAACGAAGCCAGTGCTCTATCAATTACTACTCTTAACGGAATGGACAGTATCAGAAAACCATATACTGCCTTCCATAACTGAACACAAACATGTCTTCAGTGCAGAAGCATGAGAAGCTGGGGGAGAAATTGAAAGAAGACCCAGCAGCTGTGGGTTTAGTAGATACTTTGCATTGACAGATGAGTCAGCAGATTATCAGCAACATGTGTAAGAAATAAGATGACTTTGGCTTTTCCTTCTGATCTCTGCCATAACATCTTAACAGAACACACTAACAAGGAAATTAAGGGAAATTTAATTTAGTCAAGTTAAATGACAAAATTAAACAGTACTTTTGGAATTTGGGTTATTACCCTGGGATAAAGTAGAACATTCTGCTTTTTTTCCTAGTTAGATGAAGTTTATTCCCTTTTTACTTTTTTCCAGGGAACAAACACAATATAATCTTACCCATCATGTTGCAAATTAAACCCATATTTGAATTTGCTCAGAGTTAATAAGACCAGCTATCTTTCTTGTGATTCATTGTGCTCTGTATTTTTTTTTTGATTTTCATATAAACCATTCTAAATAATTCTAATATCTATCCAGGCATATTTATGTAGCCAGGCTTAATAGAGCTATCTTTCCTGTCTGCAAAGTAAAGCAAAAAGGATGATTTTTACTAATTCTAGCTTTCCTGAACTTTCCCCTGCCTGTTTTGTGTAACCTCAGATAGCAACTTCTCCATTGAAGAGCTACCCAAAACATTTCTACTTACTAAAAAATTTTGAAATGACTTCTTTTATTAAATGATTATTTCTAAAACCACAGTTGACATCCAACAGTGAAAAACATGATTGTGACTGAAAAAGAAATTCAACTAGTTATCTGAAAACCTGAGCAAAGTCTCATAATGAAAGCAAGAATCACTGCTGAATGGCCAATTGAGAAGAAATCCAGGAGCTTTTTTCACCTCCAGCTCTATATTTTTACTTTTATCAAAGCCAAAAACCTGCTCTATAGCAATGAACATACTGGAGGAGCAAATGCAGGAGCTAAACATTTTGAATTGCTCAATCTTTTCTCTACATGCAAGAGTCATTAGGTTTTTTTTTTATTTCCACTCATACAAACTTAACAGGTACACCTGTCCCCTCCCTCCCTCCCCCCCTCCCCCCGACCCCCCTGCTTCCTCTCACTCCCCCCTCCCTCCCCATCCCCCATTGCCTCCCCCCATTCCTTGAGCATCCTTTAATGTATATGTGAAACTTTCCTCTGGGTCCTCCTCTCTGATGAGGTGTAAGGACTCAGTGGCATTTCCTAGAACTCTTTTTTTGTGTTCCCCTTAAGTATAGGAACACTATTGTGGTTGTTAATCCCTAGCTTCAAAGGATCCTAGTGCCTTTAGTCCACGCTAGACTTTGAGAGGTCAATAATATGTTAGTCATTGCGCAGGTCATGAAAAGCCCTATTATGATTGTTTCGGACATAACTTGTGTGGAGTATCTTGCATATCATTACTCATCCCCATCCATGAGCTCTTACAATCTTATCGCCCCTTATTCCGCAAGTTTCTCTGAGCTTCATGATGGGGAGAGATTAGGCTGGCCTAGTTCCAGGTGGTTGATAATAGAGTCTCTGATGTTCTGAATTATGGTTTGTTGATTTTTTTTTTCAGTTTTGCTGCTCCTGCAATGCCTTTGGCTCCATCCTGATGGGTATTGGATGTCACCCCCTGGCCAGAGATAAAAAGCTGTTAAATTAAAATCTTGTTATAAGAGTATATTGAAAGGTAGATGGAATAAAAGTAGGAGACTGCAATGAGGGAGGGGTCAGTCTCTCATTTACAAAATGGTTACTTTCTATCTGTCAGACTATATGCCCTCCCCTTCTGGTGAGATCATACCCCATCAGTTGTAAATGATCAGGAAGGAAAGTCTGTGAACTTAACCAGATGTCTCATTACTTACTTGCAGTCCTTGATGGTAGCCTATTTTCTCTGCTGTAACATGGTCCCCTCTCTCCTTGCTTCTGGTGGGGCTTTCCTTCCCCATCCCTCCTGTTCATAATCTTTACAATTACTGTAGGTATTACAGAGATTTTTCTTTGAATGTCTCTAAGTGGGTTTGGTACTAGGATCCACCTATTAGGGAGTACATACAGCACTTAATTTTCTGTGTCTGGGATACTTCACTCAATATAATTGTTTCTAATTCCATCCATTTCCTGGCAAATTACATTAATTCATCAATTTTGATGTCTGAGTAGTATTCTATTGTATAAATGTACCAGATTTTCCTTATCCACTCATCAACTGTTGGACATTTGGGTTGATTCCATGACTTTGCTATTGTAAACAGTGCTGTTATGAACATGGTCATGCTTTTGCTATTCAGGTGAATTTTTGCTGTATGGGGGATTATTCCCAAAAGTGAAATAGCAGGGTCATGGCATTTCAATCTTTAATTTATTTACGAATCTCCAGATGGCTCGCCAGAGTGGTTGTATGAGCCTGCATTCCCACCAGCAATGCAGGAGAGTTGCCTTCTCTCCACATCCTCTCCAGCATTTGGTGTTGTTTGTATTGTGGATTTTTGCCATCCTGACTGGAATGAGATGATATTTCAGGGAAGTTTTGATTTGCATTTCCCTGATGGCTAAGGATGTGGAGCATTTTTTAAGATATTTGTTAGACCTTTAAATTTCATCCCTGGTAAAGTTTCTTTTAACTTCCAAGGCCCATTTTTTAATTGGGCCATTTGTTTCCTTGGTGTTTAGTTTTCTAAGTTCTTTGTGCAAGAGTCATTAGGTTTAAGTTGTTATATGCACAGAAAGTAAAACAATTTAGGAATTTCACAATAATTCCAATATTAATCTTGCGATTATGATGATTGTAAATTGGCTACAGAGTTTTCATTCAAAAGTGATCTAAAAATGTTTTCTACTAATTTGAAGTTTTACTCTGTTTTTTGTTTCTATGTTTCATGTAGTGTCACAACCAAGCTCAGATTGAGCCATCCTGTGAAATCTGTGATGCTTCCCAAGAAAAGGAATTCGGCATTTATTTCTCTGTTTTGAAATGAGGAGATTAATACTAATGCTCAATTATCTGCCAAGAATTTCACTGTGCTCTAAAGTAATATATTTTAAACTCCTTGGTAGGAATTATATGTCACTCATAATGGAATATCATGGGCAAGTCTCAATTTCAATTTTCAGAACTGTTAAGACACAAACAAAACACTTAAAATGTATGAAGTTATTTTTTTTGTAAGAATTGACACACTGAGCATAGTTTTAAAACAGCACAGTGAATAGAATTGAGTCCAGCACTTATCTTACACAACATTCAACCATTTCTTCATTCTTTTTCAAATAGCGAATGGTATTTTCTGTCAAAATATATAATTAAATCAATAATGAATTAATGCTGTTTAGACTCTTGGTTTTTGTGTGTGGTGTTTCCCATTATACTGTGAGGTACTTAAAGGTTGGAAATGTGCTTCATCTTTTTCTCTTTAGTGTCATTTAAAGGTAGGATTTTTTTCATTTTTTTTGTTTCTTCAGTCTTCAACAAATATCTAGGTACAAGTAAGTATCCAACAACTAATCAATATTCTATTTTGTATAAGGAAAGTCAATTTCTTACATGGACAATTTTTTAATGGGAATTTTATTCCCATTTCTAGTTTTCTTCAAAGAAATGTGACTGACCTCTACCAAATTAAAATCATATTGCCTGACCTCAAACTAAATTTTTAGGAATAGTATACAGACTTTTCTCTAGTGGTTGAGTAAATGTATGCTGAATAACATGGTTTATATTTTCTCTTTATTAAGCAGTAATATATAAAATGATTCTGTTAATGTACACACTGTTCAGTAGTATGTGAATTCCCAATTTTCCATGTCTTCATAAAATTGAATTATCCATCTTCTTTTTATCTACTGTGGTGGAAGGATACAATTATCTCACTGTGATTTAATTTGCATTTTCCTCATAATTAATTAAGTTGGTCATCTTTTCCTATATTGACTGCTTTTTAACATTTAATGAACACAATATTTTCCCCTTAAAGGTGCCTTATTTTAAAAAAAAGTCTGCACTTTACTGTAATTTATCCATCCTTTCCATAGTGAATAATTCTTCTTGCATTCTGAAAAGTCTTCAACTCTGGTACTACCTGAAAGTATTCTCTCGATCATCCTGTGTTTTCTTCTCCATGGTTTCTTCAATGTTCAGACCTCTGATAAAGTGTGTATACAATATAAATACAGTGAGTTATGCTAGGCAGAGTTCATTCTTCTCTGTATGGAATTTATGCACCTGTTCCATTTATGATGTTTAGTTAGGACTCTTTCCATCTCTTCAGTGACACTTGTCCTAAACCCTTTATTCTTCATGTATTTGTGAACTTCTTATTCTATTCCATCAGCTTACTTGTCAGTTCTTTCGAAGTAATCATAAACTTTTTCTTATTGTAGAGTGTAGAAACCTCTCAATATTTAGTGGAGAAGTATTTTTACAATACTTTAATGATTTTTCAAGCATATTTTAATTAAATATTTTGACTATCTTTTACAATTAAATAATGTCTTTAATTCTTTACTATCCTGGAAGCTAATTGTTCCCTTAAAGCTCTCTCTATATATATCTGTCTCTATATGTATCTATCTACCTATCTATCATCTGTCAGTGATGTATATATATATAGCTGTATATATAGATATATATAGGCAATATAGATACAAATTATGTAGATATAGAAGATACAGATACAGACAGATCAGTTGATCTTCAAGACCAGAGTTTTTAGTTTAATCAATATAAGAAGTGATTTCAATCTAACAAGAGAAATGATAGAAATGGACTTTAGAGAGTAGAAATGATCCAAGATGATGCCCGAAGTCACCATCCATTGATCCTTCACAGGGACATATGTCTCTCTCTCTCTTTCTCTCTCTTTCTCTCTTTCTCTTTCTCTCTCTCTTTCACATATACACACACAATAAATAAATTAAAAAATGAAATGGGCTTTAGGATTATATATATATATATATATATATATATATATATATATATATGCTAACAGACTTCATTCTTATTCAGAACTGTTTTAAGAATGTAATAAATATAACCAATAAGTAATATTTTTCTTTTAGCATTTTTATCTTTGGCTGAGAAGCTTGATCTCATATTTTTGTTTTGAGTCAGTTCTTTGCCTTTTTCTTGTCATTAAAAAAATAAAAATATGGGATCTGCCAATTTTCCTTAATCAGCAAGATATGGAGCTGACAAGGCACACACTGTGTGCACGTGGGAGGAGGTGCACACTGTGTGCATGTAATGATGGGAGGAGGCACACTGACTGAGTCTCTTTTGCCTTTTCTCTGTCAATCTCTCACAACATCTTCTCCACTTTAATGCCAGCATGCAGAGTATTTCTAATCTTGGTGTTTCTCATCTAGGTTTACAAAAAATGTTCAGGACTTTAAAAACTTTTTGATTTTTGAATGTAGTTATGGTCGAATCACTGACATTTTCTTTTTTGTCATATAGACACACAGATATACATGTCCTAGAAAAACACTGTGAGTTTTTTGATTTGTCACAGAACAAACTCTCTGGTTTCTATTCAGCGCTTTTCTGCCTGCTTACTTCCTTCAGGAGAGTGGCCTGTAAGTCCCAGCCTTTCCTCACACTACGTCCACACCCACCTCTCCTTCCTTCCTAATTCACTGCACTAGTGTGCTGGCCACCACGGGGGCATTCTCAGCGCATGCTCTCTTTTCAGAGGACAGTTTCAGCCTTTGGTCATTGACCCTCACTCTACTGCAGCTGCTGTTGCAAGTCCACCTGCACAGTTGCTGATAAATGACCATCAAATGACTTAATAGAACAAGGGGTTTATTCTCTTACAATTACTGGTTACAGTTCATAATCCAGCTTGACAGGAGAGCATGCACCAACACCAAGGCTGAGAGAACTAGCCACACCATCATCACATAATGGCTGAGAGAGGGATGATACTTACTTGCAAGACGAGCATGTCTGGCCAAGTGTACAAAGGATGTTAACTTCTTTACCTGGCTCTCAGTATTTTATTCATCTGTTTAGGACCTAGTCCTATCTAGGCTGGGCCTTCCCCATCATCTAGAAAATCTCCTGCAGGTTTGCTCTAGCCTTAACCCAACCACTAATTCTGCACAAATGTACCAAGAGCTTAAACCCTCACCTGTCAAGTTGACACCTATGCCTAACCATGACACTCCACCCTTTGTCAATTTGACACAAAAACACAGCATTTTTAAACTGTAATCTTCAATTCTTGTCCCCACAGATGTTAAAAGTTATCTTAAAAATATGAATACATCTCATAGACAAATTAAAACATTCTCTCATTAAAACTTCAGTTCCAACATTTTAAACATTCAAAGTTTTTTAACTTTAGGAGTGTATTAAATTAGAATAAGTTAAGTACTTTAAAACATTAAAACATAAGGACCTTGATGCAAAAAGAAAACCTTAAAAAGATCAAAGTCTGGCAAATCAAATACCACATCCTGTACTTCAATGTCCATCTTCTGTTCTCATCATGTAGTGAAGGTGGCTCAAAGATTGTAGGCATTCCCAGTCCCTGTTTGTAGCTTGAAGTTGTAAAAGCAGAGTTCCTCTGAATCAGACTGAATCTTTACTCACAGCTGTCCTAAGCATATATCCCACTGTTCTGGCATATCCAACACTTTGGTTTTGCCTCTGCAGCTATAAGCTTCACCATTTCTTGCAGGACCTCTATGCCTGTGACTTGGTGCCAAGTTTTTGCTTTCTTTCCATGAACCCTTCAATAGTACACCCAAACCAGTATCCCCTGAGGAATGCTGTCAGATTCTGAAGCAAGGTTGAAACTTAGCTCGGTACACCCTAGCCATAGCTGTACTAACTTTAGAGAGCTGACTCTGGAAAAGTCTCTTTCTAGGTAGCTGAAACTTCCAAAAGGCAAAAACCAGCTTCAGTTTGAGCCTTTGGCCCTTGAAGGAATCTGGATTTTCAAACCACAAAATGGCCATACAATGATATTCATTTCCTCCATGGTCCCACTGCAAATCACTAGGTTTCCCTTCACTGATATCCATATTTCCAACAATGGCAGCTGTTCTGTTTCCTGCCCTTTCCACATCCAAAGCTTCACAGCCACCAACACAGCTCTCCTCTATCAGGGAAATAGCCTATCGTTTTTAAATCAAACTTTACTGAAATACTTGTTCCCCTCATCACAAACTGGGCCAAAACAATCCACAACTCTCTCAGCACTGCCATTATCCAATTGGCCCACTAAACTCTGCAGAACAGTATTTGTAATGCACAAAGTGAAATCTTCAAACATTTTGAACTTTGTCCAGCAAAACCGTTCAAAAGGCACAAAATCCACATAGATTTATCAGCAACACCCCACTTCCTGGGTATCAAATTTTGTTGCAGCTTGCCTGCACGGTTGCTGATAAATGACCATCAAATGGTTTAAGGGAACAAGGAGTTTATTTTCTTATGATCAGTCAAGCTTGATGGGAGAGCTTACACCAACACTAGGGCCAAAGGAACTGACTACACCATCACCATATAACGGCCGAGAGAGGGATGATCCTTACTTGCCAGACCAGCAAGTTAGTCCAAGTGTAAAAAGGATGCCAACTTCCTCACCTGGCTCTCAGTATCTTATTCATCTGTTCAGGGCCTAGTCCCACCCACCATAGGCCTTCCCCATCAGCTAGACAATCTTCTACAGGTTTGCTCTGGGCTTAACTCAATTACTAATTCTCTACAAATGTGCCTAGAGCTCAAACCCTCAAACGTTAAGTTGACACCTGTGCCTAACCATGACAGCTGCATATATAACTACTGCAAGTCAGGTAAGAAATTTTGCTCCTCCCTGCATATGCTTCCAGTTCCCTTCTAAAACTCCCAAAGGCCACACTACTGAGTTAAGAACTCAAACTATTAGCTATATACAATATCTAAAATATGAACAACCCTGAATTCTTTGAGAGAAATAAATATAGATTATGTTAACTGCTTAGTTGGTCTATATATAACCTTTTGGTTTTGTTCTGGATATTAAATGTTTGAGGCCAGTAGGCAGTTGGTCTCTAGCTAAGTGATTAATACATAATGCTTTTGTAGCTATCAACAATTGTAATTTCCTTTCAGGATTACAGAAATCAACCATAATTGTGGTTGTAACTGGGAGCTCATGGTTGTTTTATAAGGGGATCACTGAAGTTCAGAACAGAAAAAGTCTTATGTGTGTCTCCTGCAAAAGTAGCAGAATTAAGTTGACTGTGCCACAAAGGATGCTGATTTCAAAGAAAATATTTAATTTCCAGAAATATACATTTTTAAACTATATACTATTTACTAATTTCTTTGTAGTATTTACCCATCCCTGAATATTCCATTTTCTACAACTGTAACATAAATTGTTATTACCTCGCTCTTAAAACAATCACAAGGTTGTCGCCCCATGAAGAGGTTTAAATAGAGATGAAACAAGGACTTAACATCCTCAAGTGAACTTGGCATATGTGTCTGAGAATGAGCTGTTAGTGGGGACTCTAAGGGAACAATACATTTTGACTTTTAAGAGCTGCTTACCTAGGTTCAAGCCTTCCTCTTACTTCATTTGACTAGCAGACATGCTTGCAGTTTGTCTAGCCTTATGCCCAGTTATGCCCTGGAAATGCCAGTGATGGAAACCTGTATGGTTTGAGGTCTGAAGAAATGAAAAGAACCTCCTGCTCCTCTTTGCCATCACAGCCAACAAAACCATCATCTCATTTAAGCAGGTGTAGCTATAATAGAAGTTTCTTTAGCCTGACACATCAAACATCACCAAACATGTACTGCAGGAAATGGACCATTAGGCTTAAGCATATACTTTCTTGGTACAAAACAGCTTCCCTGAGCAATACCTCTGTTCAAAGTGGCCAATATTAAAAATTAAAATTCAATGTCATTGAAAATGAGAGGTAAGATCAGCAAAGTCTAAAGGTAGCACATTGAAACACATACCAACACCAGCATGGTTGTCTGATTGCTAAAGTTGATTATAATTGTATTTTGAATCCCTACAACATTTTGTGAATAATGCAATGTTATCTTCAAATGAAATTTTGAACCCAGATGACACTGTGGGAGAGAGATCTAAAAATAATGAATTACACCTAGACTTGAATTTCAGTTGAGAGCTGTGAGAGTCCTCTTCATGGAAGCAAAAAGGACCCTCAAATGACATTTTTAAATGTGGTATGCTGTTTCCATTACTTCCAAAAGTAGTCTAGAGTCATTGACTGAACAGGCCTATGAAAAGGGAAATCACTTGTTACCATTCTTCAGCTCAAGAAAATGCAGGTGTAGTAGCCTGAAGGTTCTTAATAAAATGACAAGATTAACAGGCTTGCTGCTTCTAGAAATTAGATTCATTGGGGTCTTATAGCTGTGACTAAAGATATTTATTTACAACACAGGTATAAGATTATGGATAGCCTCAGTCCAGCCCGCCTGCCAGGGATAGGACTCACTTGCAGTCCTCCATCCCAGGTAAGTTCCACCAGCCCCCAGGTCGCTGCTTGTCATATCTCCTCCTACCAGCCAGCCTAACAACACCCAGACTGCCCGAGCTTGGGTGGGCTATTAAGCCAAGTCCCAGGTCCCAGGTGAAGAGCTTTGCTATCCCCATCAGCCCCTTTGCTGCTCCCATCCATTGGGGACCCTTGCTCGAAGTCCAGGGAGGACACACTGCTACTTAGAATTCAACAGAGTCCAAAGGAAACTCAAGCAAAGCTCTAGGGGACAAAGGCCATACATCTGATCCTCTAAAATCATCCTATCACATGAAAGAGATTTTTCACATGCAGCCCAAAGATAAATAAACCCCCTTTTTACCATCTTGCTCCTTTCAATTATTAATCACTGTAGTATTAAATTTTCCACATAGCTACCCCAAAACATATACAACTTCAGGGACTATATCACATAACTTCACATATCATCAAGATACTAAATTGTAAAAGTGCACTACCATACTAATATTCACCTCCTGTCTACTAAACCTGAGTTAACTGATGTACTAACAGCCTAACAGCCTCATCTAGGAAATAACAATAACAACAGACAAATGTACCAACTCCAAGGCAAACACTAGTACTAACTGCCTGAGAGTAGTAATAACAACTACATCAGTTTAGTCAAAAACACACAGAAACTGAAAGGTCTTAAGAGACAAAACAATAATGCCCAAATCAAAGTGCAGATCCATGAGAAACAAAACCCGAGAAGACAAATCTCCCACTGAAAAAATTAACCCCATAATGATGGATTCCAACCAGAACAAATTCACAGAAAATAGCCAAGAAAGCCAGATCCAAGACAATGACTTTCAAAGCATGATCATTACCATGATCAATACTATGAAAGAGGAAATCCAGGAGGAGTTAAACAACCACATCAACCACTTTGAACAGGAACACAACAGATATTTAGAGGAGTTGAGAAAAACAGTTCAAGAAACAAAAATAGGCATAGAGCAGTTAAAACAGTCTCAGGCAGAGTTTAAAACTGAACTAAAAGACAAGTTATCTTCAACCCACAACTCAACAGAGAGTCTTATTGGCAGAACTAATGAAGCAGAAAATAGAATTTCAGATTTTTTTTTAATTTTTTTATTATTGTTATTTATTTAACTGTGTGCATTTGCATGCGTATGTGCGCGTGTCTGTGTGTGTGTGTGTGTGTGTCTGTGTATGTGTAGAACCACGGACGAATTCGCGAACCACCATGGACCGCCTCCACCTCCTTCTGCCCCGGGATTCACAGGCTCCTCCCTACCAGGACCAGAAGCACAGGCCGCCCCCGCTTCCGCCTGGCGTCTATACATGGGATCTGGGATCCGAACTCAGGACCTTCCGCCTGCAAGGCGGAGGCTTAACCCCTGAGCCACCTCTCCAGCCCAGAATTTCAGATCTTGAAGACAAAGTGGAAGTATTAATCAGCTCAATGGAAGAAGTTGTTAAAGCCAAAAAGATACTTGAGAGGAATATTCAAGAGATATGGGACACCCTGAAGAAGCCTAACATGCGCATTCATGGAATACCAGAACAAGAATCCCAAAATAACACACATGAGGAAATTTTTCAAATTATCATCAAGGAAAACTTCCTTCATCTAAAGAATGAGAGGCCTATGCAAACACAAGAGGCATTCTGCATCCCAAACAGATATGGCCAAAATAGAAACTCGCCATAGCAAATAATAGTCAAAACACTCCACATTCAAGGCAAAGAAATGGTGCTGAGAGCTTCAAGGAAAAAAAAGCAAGTCACTTTTAAAGGTAAATCTATTAAAATAACAAATGACTTCTCAATGGAAACAGTAAAAGCAAGAAGAGCTTGGAGAGACGTACTTCAATATTAAATGAGCAAAAATGTCAATCTAGGCTGATATACCCGGTAAAACTATCCATCATGATCAAGGGGGAAAGAAAGTTTTCCAGCACAAAGATAACTTGAAAGCTTACATGTCTACCAAACCAGGCATTAAAAAAATGTTACAAATGATACTCAACCTTGAAGAAAAAAAACAAGCATATCCAGGAGGACAGAAGGGAAGTATAATACCACCAAAACCTAAATATCAAACAATACACTTACAAAAGCCACTAAACATAAAAAATGTCCAGAATTAAAAATAATTTCTCCATTATAACATTAAATGTCAATGGAATTAACTCACCAATCAAGAGACACAGATTACAATCTTGGATTAAAAACCACAAAACATCAATCTGCTGCCTTCAGGAAACTCATCTCATCAAAAAAGATAGGCTGGTCCAAAATTCTGCAAGCTAATGGATCCAGGAAACAGGCAGGGGTAGACATTATGCTATTGGACAAAGTGGACTTCAACCTCCAAAAAAACATAAGAGGCACAGACCGATATACTACATTTTAGTAACAGGTACAATTCACCAGGAAGGCTTAACAATACTGAACATACATGCACCTAATATTGGCTCCTCCACATTCATTAAGCAAACCCTAGAGTGTCTAAAGCGAGAAATCATCCCCAAAATGATAATTCTTGGGGATTTCAACACTGCCCTCTCAACATGGGATAAATAATCAGGTCAAAAGCTTAACAGAGACACTTTAGAACTTAAACAAACCCTTAATGAAATGGATCTTAGATATCTCTATCAAACTTTTCATGGACGCACCAAAGAATACACATTTTTCTCAGCAGCACACGGAACTTTCTCCAAAATAGATCACATATTGGGCCACAAAATGAATCTCCACATATACAGGAAAGTTGAAATTCTAGTCTGTGCCCTATCAGATCACCATGCTTTAAAGCTTGACATCCAAAACACAACAAACAACAGAAAATACACTAACTCCTGAAAATTTAACACTATGATGCTGAATGAGAATTGGATTCAGGAAGAAATTAAAAAGGAAATTCAAGATTTCCTTAAAGCAAAAAATAATGAAAATACAACTTATCAAAAATCTTTGGGATACAATGAAAGCTGTCCTAAGAGGTAAGTTCATAGCTCTTAATGCCTATATCAAAAAATGGAAAAATCAGAAATAAATAACTTAACAATGCAGCTTAAAGCTTTAGAGACACTAGAGCAATCTGATCCCAAAAGCAGTAGAAGAGAGATTACAAAATAAGAGGAGAAATATACAAAACTGAGATTAGGAAAATGATACAGAGAGTCAAAAAGCTGGTTCTTTGAAAAAATCAATAAGATTGATACACCCCTGGCTAAATTAACCAAAAGCAAGAGAGAGAAAACCCCCAAATTAACAAAATTAGAAACTGGAGTTATGACTACTGATACCCAAGAAATTCAGAGTATTATATAACGTCATATTTCAAAAACTTATACTCTGTAAAATTTGACAACACAAAAGAAATGGATGAATTCCTAAGAAGTCACAACTTTCCTAAATTAAATCAGGAAGTTGTGAATTATTTAAATAATCCTATAACATATGAAGAAATCGATGAAGTAATCTTGAATCTTCCCATCAAAAAATGTCCTGGACCAGATGGATTCAGCACAGAGTTCTACCTGATGTTTAAGGACCTAATAACACCAATACACCTTAATACTGTTTCATCAAAGAGCAAAGGAAGGAACACTACCAGATTCTTTCTATGAAGCTAATATCGTCTTAATCCCAAAACCTAATAAAGATACATTTAAAAAAGAAAACTATAGGCCAATCTCTCTGATGAACACAGATGCAAAGATTAAAAACATATCAATAAGATCATTCACAGGGATCAAGTAGGCTTTATCTCAGGCACACAAAGTTAATTCAACATATGCAAATCAATAAACGTAATTCACCATATAAACAGGTCCAAAATTCAGGAACATGTGGTACTCTTGATAGATGCAGAAAAAGCTTTTGACAAGATCCAACAGCCCTTTATGATCAAAACCCTAGAGACAGTTGGAATGGAAGGAACCTTTATCAATATAATAAATGCTGTATACAACAAGTCAACAGCAAGGATTATTCTCAATGGGGAAAAACTTGAAGTATTCCTGCTTCGATCAGGAACTAGACAAGGCTGTCCAATCTCACCACTTCTATTCAATATTGTACTTGAAGTATTAGCTGAATCCATAAGACAAGAAAGGGACATAAAAGGGATTCAAATAGGCAAGGAAGAAGTCAAGTTATCTCTGTTTGCAGAGATAGTAATCTACTTGAGTGATCTTAAAAACTCCACCAGGAAGCTCCTGGAACTAATTGACAAGTTCAGCAGAGTGGCAGGATACAAAATAAACAAAATGAGTTGTCTTCCTATATGCCCAGAATGAAAGAAGTGAAAAAGCCCTGAGCGAAACAATCCCATTTACTATAGCCCTAAAAAAATGAAATACCTTGGCATAAACCTAACCAAGGAAGTAAGTGAACTTTACAATGAAAACCTTAAAACCCTAAAGAAAGAAATTGCAGAAGACACCAGAAGGTAGAAAGACCTCCCATGTTCCTGGATTGGCAGAATCAATATCATAAAAATGACCATCCTACCAAAGGCAATATACAGATTCAATGCTATACCAATCAAAATCTCAAAGCAGTTCTTTAAAGAGGTTGCTCGAATAATCTCAAAATTCATATGGAGGCACAAAATACCCAAGATAGCAAAAGCAATCCTGAGTAACAAAAACACTGCTGGAGGTATTACCATACCAAACCTTAGTCTATACTACGAATCCATAGTTATAAAAACAGCCTGGTACTGGCTCCAAAATAGACACATAGATCAATGGATAAGAGCTGAAGACTCAGATATAAGCCCACACAATTACAGCCATTTGGTCTTTGACAAAGGGGCCCAAAAAATCCAATGGAAAAAGAACAGTATCTTCAACAAATGGTGCTGGCAAAACTGGATGTCCACATGCAGAAGATTAAAACTTGGCCTGTATTTGTCACCATGTACAAGACTTAATTCCAAATGTATCAAGGACCTCAATATAAGGCCAGAGACTATAAAAACCTTAGCTGAAATGGTAGGGAACTCCCTGGTGCTGATTGGACTAGGCCAACAGTTCCTAAACGGAAATCCAATAGCACAGTCAATACAACCAACACTCAACAGATGGGATATTATGAAATTAAAGAGTTTTTGTTCAGATAAAGAGATTGTGACTCCAGCACAAAGGCAACCCATAGAATGGGAGAAAATCTTCACTAACCACATATCTGATAGAGCTCTATTATCCAGAGTGCATAAAAAACTTAGAAAACTAAACACCAATGAAACAAATGGACCAATTAAAAAATGGGCCTTTGAACTTAAACTTTACCAGGATAGGCGGAAGGTCCTGAGTTCGGATCCTAGACCCCACGTATAGATGCCGGGTGGAAGCGGGGTGGCCTGCATTTAAACGGAAATCCAATAGCACAGTCAATACAACCAACACTCAACAGATGGGATATTATGAAATTAAAGAGTTTTTGTTCAGATAAAGAGATTGTGACTCCAGCACAAAGGCAACCCATAGAATGGGAGAAAATCTTCACTAACCACATATCTGATAGAGCTCTATTATCCAGAGTGCATAAAAAACTTAGAAAACTAAACACCAATGAAACAAATGGACCAATTAAAAAATGGGCCTTTGAACTTAAACTTTACCAGGATAGGCGGAAGGTCCTGAGTTCGGATCCTAGACCCCACGTATAGATGCCGGGTGGAAGCGGGGTGGCCTGCATTTCCCGTCCTGGTAGGGCGGAGCCTGTGAATTCTGGGGCAGAGTTAACAAGGAGGAGGTGGAAGCGTCCATGGTGGTTCCTGAATTCGTCCGTAGTTCTATACACACATACATACATACCCACACATACATACACACATGCGCACACATGCATACCTGCACAATCGAATAAATTTAAAAAAATTTTAAAAAAAGAAATTGAAATGTCTTACAAATATCTTAAAAAATGTTCCACATCCTTAGCCATCCGGGAAATGCAAATCAATACCTCCCTGAGATATCATCTCACCATAGTCAGGATGGCAAAAATCCACAATACAAACAACACCAAATGCTGGAGGGAATGTGGAGAGAAGGGAACTCCTCTGTATTGCTAGTAGGAATGCAGGCTTGTACAAACATTCTGGTGAGCTGTCTGGTGATTCTTAAAAAAGTTAAAGATTGAAATGCTATATGACCCTGCTATTCCACTTTTGGGAGTAATCTCCCATACAGAAAATTCACATTGATTGCATAAGCATGACCATGTTCATAGCAGCACTATTTACAAGAGCAAAGTTATGGAATCAACTCAAATGCCCAACAGTTCACAAGTGGATAAGGAAAATGTGGTACTTTTATGCAATGGAATACCACTCAGCCATCAAAAATGATGAATTAATGAAATTTGCTGGAAAATGGATGGAATTAGAAAAAAAAATATTGAGTTAAGTATCCCAGGCACAGAAAATTAAGCGCTGTAGATACTCCCTAATAGGTGGATCTTAGTACCAAACCCACTTAGTGACACACTTAAAGATAAATCTCTGTAATACCTACAGTAATTGCAAAGATTATAAGCAGGAAGGGAAGGGAAAATAGGGCCCCACCCAAAACAAAGAGAGAGGGGATCATGCTACAGCAGAAAAAATAGGCCACCATGAAGGACTGCAAGTACGTAATGAGACATCTGGTTGGGCTCGCAAGCTATTCTTACTAGTCACTTGCATCTGATGGGGTATGATCTCACCAGAAAGGGAGGGCATAGAGTCTGGCAGATAGAAGGTAACCATCCTGCAAATGGGAGAGTGACCCCCCCCCCAGCAGTCTCCTACTCTTATTCCATCTACCTTTGGATCTACTCTTATAATAAGACTTTTTTAACAGCATTTTATCTCTGGTCAGGGGGTAATATCCAATACCCATCAGGATGGAGCCAAGGGCAGTGCAGGAGCAGCAAAACTGGAAAAAAAATATCAACAAACCATGATTCGGAAAATTAGAGACTCTACATCAACCACCTGGAGCCAGGCCAGCTTAATTTCTCCCCATCCTAAAGCTCAGGCAAATTTGCGGAAGAGGGGTTGGTGAGATTGTAAGAACCTAAAGATGGAGAGGAATAATGATATGCAAGATACTCCATGCAAGTTAGGGTCTAAGTAATCATAATAGGACTTTGCATGACCTGCACAATGACCAATATATCATTGAACTCCCAAAGTCTAGCATGGATCACAGGCACTACAATCCTTAGAGGCAAGGGATTAACAGCCACAATAGTATTCCTGTACTAAAGGAGAACACAAAAAAGGTTTCTAGACAATGCCACTGAGTCCTTACAACTCATTAGAGAGGAGGACCCAGAGGGAAGTTTGACATGCACACTAAAAGATGCTCCAGGAAAGGAGGGGGGGGAGAGCACTGGGAGAAAGGGAGAGAGTGGGGGAAAGGAAAAGGAAAAGGGGGGAGAGAGCACAGGGATCCAGGGAGGGGTGAGAGAGGGAGGGGAATGGGGTACTTATTTGTATGAGTGAAAGAAATAAAAAAAAAAAGTCTTCAATAACTGGTATCTTCAATAGGCAAATTGCATTCCCGTCCGTTTAGAAGTCTGGTTTAAAGTTAAGAGAACACACTAATCCTACTGATGAGTTAGCTACATAGTTAAGACAAAACTTGAACAAGTCTGTGGAAGATTATGTGACTGAGGTGGGAAGACCTAGCTATTGCTGGTAGGACTATTCTCTGATCAGGTAGATAAGATGGAAGAGCTGATTCAGTTTTTTGGTATACTGAAAGACTGACCAGGGAGTTAAGTATTTACCTCTATTAGTTTGTTGTTGTGTAAATGTCCTGTAACTAGGTTCTCTTGGCTCCTGTGTTGGTTTGAACTCTCCTGTCACATAATGCACTGTAAACAACTCTTTGTTACCTATATTGTTTATTAATGTTCATGTTGTAACAATGTGCCTGAAAGTCTTCAATAAACTGGTATCTTCCAATAGGCAAATTGCAATTTCCCTTCAGTTTAGAAGTCTGGTTAAAAGTTAAGAGACACCCTAATCCTACTTATCTTCTTTCACATCCACTGTGGAAGGGGTTGGGGAGAGCCCTCAGTCAGGATTCTCAATCTAGTGCCACTGATTGTAATTATTTGGTATATTTCAGTTTTCTTTCCTGGCCTGTTTGTCTGTAACCAACACATTTTTAATCAATGAGTCCAATGTGATCCATCACTATTGCCGAAATGCTCTGTAAACTATTCTGTAACTGAATAGTATAAAATCTAAGACTTAACCAAGCAGGGCACTGGGGTTCTTTTGGACAAATTCAGAGTCCCTGATTCATGGTCAGCAAAATAAACTTCACTTGTTGAGATTCTGGTGTTCTGCTTCCTTGGTCTGCTCACATTCTCATGTAAAAGAAGTGCCCATTTGGGGCTGGAGAGGTGTCTCAGGGGTTAAGCCTCTGTCTTGCAGGGGGAAGGTCCTGAGTTCGGATCCTAACACCCCACTTATAGAAGCCGGGCAGAAGCGGGGCGGCCTGCGCTTCTGGTCCTGGGAGGGCGGAGCCTGTGAATCCTGGGGCAGAGTAAACAAGGAGGAGGTGGAGGCGTCCATGGAGGTTCCCGAATTCGCCCGTGGTTCTACATACACACACATACATACACACACTCGCACACACGCACAATTGAATAAATAATAATAATAGAAGTGTCCATTTGGCCAACTGATCCACATTTTCTTTATGTTCATGAGAACTTGCTGGATTTTCTAAATTGTTTCTCAAGACTGACTTTCTCTAACAGTAAGAATGTGAAGATTAAGTCTAACAGGAGCACGACCTATTATATTTGCATAATGAAAGTAATACTTTGTTGTCTATCAGTTTTCACATTTATCATTCATTCCATGAAGGGAACTTCTTAAGATAAGAAATCTGAACTGATAATGTCATTGTATTCATCAAGTAATACTCAAATGATACTTTTCTGAACATGCATGTAGGTTATGTATTTAATAAATAGCACTTAAGGGTTAGCCAGGTTTTTCAAGTCCTCTTTTTAAGTCTTTATATCTGGCTCAGATCCTCTATATCAAATGAGTCATTTTCAATTTGTCAAATATTAAGATATAATACTGTTCTGGCTTCAACCTATTTCTATACTTTTAAAAAAAAGTCTCCAGAAAGATCCCACTTTGTTTTTATAGAATGTTTCTGTTACTTAAAGTATGACAATATAGAGCTATGAGCACAATATAAAGAATTCTGAAAGGTCCAGTTATTTATTTATAACATATATTGAATTAGAATCGTATAAAATAGACTTGTCTTTCTAACTAAGGTGCACCTCGTTTTTAGTCTCTTGGATTAGACCACAGAAGATCAAACCAAACCAAAAATGGGGTCACTGATGCTATGTAAAGCAGGGAAATATATAACAGATCAGATTCCCTCCGAGTCAGTGCACAGTGATGGTGAGCTGAGCCCAGTTTGCATGGTTCACAGTGTAAGATGTTTCTTTGGCTTTGTTCTTTACCAGAAAAATGAGGGGTAATCCGATGGGAAGCAAACCTATTGTTTTATTGCTCTGTTTACTTGCTACTTTTTGAAATGAAATGCTGACCAATTGTTGGATCTCAAATACAAGTTAATTAGAAGTCTTTTCACTACATTTATTGAAACTTTTTCTTTTGACCCTCCCATTCCTAAAATTACATATCCATGATTGTTGAGAATATTGGGATGTGGAAAGTAGAAGAATTTTATTATTTGTAACTTTTTCAAAATCCAACTACTTTAAATAGTAACATAGTAGATGAAATCATTAATAACATTTCAACTCAACCTCTGGATGTATCTGAAGGCTATTTATTTCCCTTATAAGTTCAATTTTTAGTTAAAGATAAATAATAGACTTCTTATTTGGGAAAAATCTATTGCTTATAGATTTATTCTCAGGAAAAGGATTTGTTCATTAATATCTTTGACATAGATTAGATTTTTTAAGCCTTTCAATAAAAATTGCATTAATAGGAAAGGATCACAAATATATGTCCTCTGAGACTTCTTGTATAATTACATACTTTGGCCATTTTCATGCCTTTCTATTTCCCTCTGATACCTTTTGATTTTTTCTAACATATTCTCTACTTTTTGTAAATAGAAAGCCAGGTTCTTTTCAAGCAATATATGTCTTCAAGGTCTTGTGTTCACACACATTTTCTATGCATGTTTTATAAAATTTGCCCACTATGCATGTTTTATAAAATTTGCCCAAAGACCAAAGCCAAAAAACGAACATTACTAGAATTTGAACAATTTTTTTATTTAAAGAAAGAGAAGGGATTTACCATCATTTAACTGTAATTTTATTAATAGAACTATGTATCATTTTAAAACTGTAGTCTTCTGAGACTGAGCATTAAGCACTGCAATGCACTCAATGGACAGTGAATATATTACAGTTTCCCTCTCACAGATGGGTTCTGCCTTCTGTGAATGGTTTAAAGATACTGGAAAATGTGAATGGGAAATGCCTCTTGTTCTGAAATAATCCCATTTGATGCTCAGACCATTTCTGATTTTGTGCCATACTTTCAGACATACTTGGTAAGGAATATAGCTCAGGGACAATTCAACAGCAATGGTTTCTGTAAAGCAGTAAGGGGTTAAGCCAATAGCAAAAGATTTCTGATTTATTTTATGTAAAACTTCTTGTGCAATGAACTGAGTACAAAAAAGGGCCCATTCAACTAATTGATCCACATTCTCTTTACTCTCCCTGGGAATATCTTGAATTTTCAAAGTTGTTTCTCAAGATTGACTGCCTCTTGCAGTTTCCTTTATGTAGCAGTAGTATGCATGTTGCAAGTAAATTCATGACCAAACAGCCTAAGGAAAAAACTCTTCTGATAGTCTAGCTATGGTCCTTAGTCCAGATTGACAGGAGGATCAACAACCAACAACAGAGGCCAAGGAACTGGCCATACCATATCCATATACCCACAGGATTGCTGAAAGAAGGACAATCTTTACTTGCTAGACCAGTGTGTCTGCCCAAGTATACTAAAGGATGACAACTTTCTTAATTAATTCCTTCTATTTTACTCACCTGCCTCGGAACTAGGACCACCACCATGGGTTGGGCCTCCTCATCAATTCCTGTAGGCCTGTTGGGGGTTTAATTCAACCATCAATTTTTCACAAATGCACCCAGAGTTTCTAGCATTTAGCTGTCAGGTGAATCTTTTGTTTTTTTTTTATTATTATCATTTATTCAACTGTGTGCATGTGCATGTGTATGTGTGTGCAAATGTGTGTGTCTGTGTGTCTGTGTATGTGTAGAACCACGGACGAACTTCGCGAACCATCATGGACGCCTCCACCTCCTTCTGCCCCGGGATTCACAGGCTCCGCCCTACCAGGACCAGAAACGCAGGCCACCCCGGCTTCTGCCTGGCGTCTATACGTGGGATCTGGGATCAGAACTCAGGACCTTCCGCCTGCAGGGCAGAGGCTTAACCCCTGAGCCACCTCTCCAGCCCCAGCTGTCAGGTGAATCTGTATGCAACTATGATATTGTAATATTTGAAAGATTTTAGGTAGCATTAATGGAGAGAAAAGCCCTAATTTAGTTCCCAAGTCACAACCATATTTGCAGCTCCGCTCTTCTGATTCTCAGGCTAAACTGTCAAGGTTGAATTTTGAACATCTGGGTGATTTCAGAAGGAATAACTGTCTGAATTGAATATAGAACTGAACTTTTGACATGTGACTTGGTTCTTTCGTGACAGTGAAAGCAAATTAGCTGGTGTTTTGAATAACTGAAAACCTCGTCTTCATTTAAAATGTTTCCCAATATTAAAAATCAGACATCCATCAGTGTCATAGCATACTTCATATTTGAATTCAATGTTCATCGGAAGAGTTTAACTCTCACGCAGAAATGGTACAGGAAGCAAACTGAGAGGCTTGAGGATCCTTTAGAAATGATTTTTTTTCCTGCAGTTATGTTTTGCTCCCATTTACCACTCTAACACAATCTTGAAAAAAGTTCTACAAGATAAAATGTCAGGCAAACAGATGAATGTGAAGCCAGTTGTGCTTATTCGATTGTCCTCTCTGGATTTTATGAGAAGTACATCATTTCTTTGAGCTCTGGTAAGCATTATTCACTTCTCTGCCTATTCCCGCTGGCTCGGAGGGCAGCTGGGAAGCTGATGTCCACGGCTGAGTTCTCACTTGAGGCTTACTCCAGGAGTGGGACACATTCTCTGTCATGCCTATTTTCTGTCAGTTAGAGACTGGAATCCTAACCGGTTTCAATAATAAAAAGTGATTTGATCTTAGCCTCAAATTCAAAATTCTCCATCATTTTCAACATTCCTTGCAACTGCACTGGCTGCCTCCTGATAGTTAAGTGTTCTTTCATCAGGTTCCTGAATTTCCTTGCAAGAAGGAGATCGCTTGTTTTGTCACATTTCTGCATTTCTCCACAGAGGAAGGCCACACCTTCCAGGGGATGCTGTAGCTAAGTTTCAAATATGCATATCCCTGATTTTGTATAATGAGGTCTGTGGTGGGAGGAAATGTGAGGGAGGAATGCATATTAGCCTGGCTTGCTCATCGATACATGATTCCAAACATGACATTGCAGTCACATATATTTACATAATGGTATATTAAAATCAGGCTTAAAAAACAAGAAAGAGGAATGTAGGTTAGAAATGAGCACCACATAATTCTTAACATTTCTAGGAAGATTCACTCCCCTCCACCCCCAAAAAGGTTGGCTCTCTAGACTTTTTTTTGCCCAAGTGCCTCCTCAACCCTACATTTTCATCTCCAGCTAGATGCAGCATATAGAGGGAAGGTTAGGGAGAAAGAAAGGCAAGCAGGGTTCCCTGAGTCCTTTCACAAGCATGCTTTCATTCTGGTCCTTTCACATAGCTCTAGATACTCATTCATGGATTCTTAACATATCTTTGCTACATCTATCACAGTCTGTCACAAGAGATCAAGGAAATATCTAGACAGTGTACTCTTCTCACATTGCTTGAAATTTTTTTCTTATATTTATTATTAAGATTGTATTAAGATGTGTCAGCATGTATAAGATCTGTAATAAATCTCAGTGAAATGAGTATCCTTAATACATCACAGAGTTTTTGATATTGAATATACCACTATTTGCCATTGAATTCATAGCTACGACACTTTCAAAAGTTGAAATAAAGGAAATAAAAATAAAAGGAAGTAAAAATAAAGCAAAATATAATAGAATGTGTTTCAATAAGTGTTTTAGCAGGTGATAACAAAATTTCAAGAAGCAATTTGAGTTTTAAGTACAACGAACAAGTTATAATACTAAAGACAGATCAGAAGCTATTCCATGTGGGAATGGATTTAAGACTGAATATTCTATGTGAACAGATTAGCCTCAACATGGAGATGAGTTATGGACCTGACTTTTCTAGTGTAAACAAGAGAGGATAATGGCTAAAATAGATTACATGACTGCCAACATGGAGAAAACGAGGAAGACTTCATTATCTTGAGTGAATGTCTGGGCTATATTTGAGCCTGTAGTGTTGAGGAAGTAAAATGTGTTGTCACAAATGCTCAGTGTACTGACCTTTTTTTCAATTACATATATAGCTAGAAATGCTGTAATACCTTGAATAGATAGACTGTGCAAAGCAAAATGTTAGTTCCAAGATAGTCAGATTCTCTTTCAATAAGATTTCTTACCTTATTAAACTACGACTAATCTTTAAATTTTAATTAATTAATTATTACCAGTGTGTATGTATGAAGTGTGTGTGCATGTGTGGAGGTCTGAGAACAACTTTCAAAAGTCATATGTCTCCTCCTACCATGTCGAGGCAGGGTCTTGTTTCTGTCTCTCTGCGGGCCTCATACTTGCTGGCCTACAAACATCTGGGTGATTATATCTCTACATCACTGCATCCAGCTTTTTATTGGTTCTAGGGATAATACTTATATTGTGAAGTTTTGTGTCAAGCATCTTTACACACAGAGCTCTCTTGCTGGTCCTAGAGTATTTTCTCATAAAAACAAATCAATTTTGTGATGTATGAAAATGTAGCAATTAATATTTGCAAGTGGTTTTGTTAGGAAGAAATTTCAAAAACCTACATTGCCAACTGTGAATACAAAATACTAAATTTCTGAAGTTACCCTGTCATAATTAAACACAGGTGTTAATTTGACTGTTGAGGGTTTGAACTCTGGGCACATTTGTAGAGAATTAATGGTTGAGTTAAGCCCAGAACAAACCTGCAGGAGATTTTCTAGCTGATGGGAAAGGCCCAGCCTATGATGGATGGGACTGTGCTCTGGAATAAAATACTGAGAGCTGCTTGAGAAAGTTGGCATCCTTCTGTATAATTGGCCAGACATGCTGGTCTGGCAAATAAGGATCATCCCTCTCTCAGCTGTTATGTAGTGATGGTGTGGCCAGTTCCTTTGGCCCTAGTGTTGGTGCATGCGCTCCCGTCAAACTGGACTAAGAACTGTAACGAGTAATCATAAAAGAATAAACCCCTTGTTCCCTTAAGCCATTTGATTGTCGTTTATCAGCAGCCATGCAGGCAGACTGTAACATACCCAATGCTGAGTTTTACAAAGGAGAAAGAAAACTGCAGGCAAATTCTGATAGCATAATTTTAAGGTCTGAGCATAGGAGAGCTAATATGTCTTGACGCTTAGATACTTGAGGACTTTTGTATTCTAGATCACTTATCAAGCTCCTATTTGAGGTATCATATTTAATATTTTATTCAATAGTGTCTTTTTTGTAACTCATATTTAGAATTGTTTTTCTTATGTCTTAAAATATATCAAGCATATTTATATTTTTCATCTACTCCAACATTTGAAGTATTTATAGATATGACTATTTGTTTACATAAACTCATGCCCAACTTCTTTTGTTCTTGATTGTTTTTCATAAATCTAAGACAGGATAGAGTTTCATTCCAGCATAAAGTGGGGAAAATAAAAATCCTTGGATTATCTGCAACTCCTTAGTTCCTACCTAACAAAGTTTCTAAGGTGTCTGATCATAGCTTCATTTTAAATAATGGAGCATACTTTGTACAAACTTCTCTGTGCCACCATAATTTTGAAATCATGCTGTATTAGAGATTAGTTTTCTTCTTTAAAGTGAGACACAACAGGATAGTGGGCAAATCTGCAGGCTCTTTGGTCATACTATGAGGGAATCTGGAACTTTAGTATGTTTGCCTCTGTTTTTCCAGAATTACAATAGTATAAACTTTGTGAAAATTAAAAATTACAGAATTTAATTGCAACAGTGCTAAATGATAAAGTTAGCACTAGATTTCTGGGCACCTGTAGAGTTCACACCCCCGAGCTCAAAGCTCAGTGACCTCTTAATGAAAACTCATCACAACAACTCTGCTTCCTTCTGAAATCCACATCTGGGTCTCTCACATACCTGGTGTCAGCAAGGATACTGTGGGACTTTCAAGTGTCAAATATCTGACAGAGAACTACTGGTATCTGTCAAGAGAAAATATGATGGAAGAGGTTCTGTCCACGAATTTGGCACAAAAGGGCGACATATGCTGCCAGGTCAACCTTAGAGTTGGGCTGGATCACTGCTTTGCTGCCGCTGCTGCTGCTGTTGCTGCTGCCGCTGCTGCTTCAAAGCCACACCTCACTCTGCTATCTCCCAGTATCCAGGAGAATGTCATTGTGTTCTCTGGAAAGTATGTGTATTGTAATGGCTGTTTCCACAGTTGTTCGGTGGAGACTCAATATCCAAGGAACAACTGAACCACTACAGTTATCTTTTCTTCCTTTTACTTCCTAAAAGATAAATTTACTAAAAAGTGTTTCAAGTGCAAGATCCAGATCAAAGTCTCTGGGAAATGTTGACAACATGATGAATGTACTTTAAGTTTAGGATATTTTGTTAAGAGGTCCAGTATGCCGAGTTAGATAAGGTGAAACTTGAATATTATTTTCAGTCATGTTTATTTTAAATGTATCTCTCCAGTATTGTCTCTTCCCTTTGGTTTTGTAAAAGCCACTTGATATTTTTCCACCACTCATTTCCTGCTCTGTCTTGGAATTGTCTACCCATAAAAGCAAAGGTTTTGTCCTTTATATTGTCTCAGCACTCAGCACAACTGGTGATTTTCCTATGGGTTATCGTGAGCTGCTATTGCTAATGTAGTCACTATCACATCCATTCAGACTCACCTAAATGCAATTATTCTGAGTCCTTGAATTAATCAAGGTAAGACATGGAGCACATTAAATTACTTTTACTTAGTTTTATTACTGTTAATGGCTCAGATAATTGTACAGTACAATTATAGAATCTACATTTCCAAAGGTCTGAGCTTTCTTAAGAATCTGCTTAAATTTATATTTTTTGTTCAGGTTCTTACTTACATGAACATTGGGAATGCTGCAAAGTGATTTACGAAAGGAAGAATTTCTTAGGAACTTCTGCTGTGAATATAGCATTGCAGAAAGTTAATGTTTCACAGTGATTTTTTCTAAATTGTCTCAAGGACAGTGCCTGATCTTGTACATAAAATCAGCTGTTAGAATTGTGTTTATGCATTCTTAAGTCTTCAGTTAAAGGGGAAGATCTGTTTGGTTCTTCTTTTAGGACTATAATTTGTTCCATATTTCAAGCCTGAATCTAGGGGTAAAGACAAGGGACTAAACAGTAGTGAAGTTAATGATGAACAGAACTCTCTCATTCACTTCTCTTAAAAATATTCTTAGGATTAAAATAAAGAGGTAACTTCTGAAAAATAGTATATTTGACTGAATTCTTAAAGCTATATTTACTTACAACTGTAGAGCTTACTATCTTTGAAATGTATCATTTTATTGAATGTTGACCAAAGGTATCATAGGAAAAATTTGAATTATTATTCTTGAGTCAGAAAATTAGCCCTTAAGAAAACTGACATGTCTCTCATCCAAGTACTAACCAGGTCCAACTGCTTAGCTTCCAAGTTCAGACAGGATCATATATATTCATACCGCAGATAAGACATTTCTTTTAGGTGCTAAGGGTGACAATTTACAGTTATAGTCAAAGGCTTTAAGAAGAGGAGGCAAGAGAACTGAATTCAAAGCTAGCCTGAATTGTATAGCCAGAACCCAATACAAAAAATACATATAGAATAGGACACACACTTTTTTTGTATAATTTCATGACACATGTATGTGACAGGTGTACTGCAGTTATGTCTCTGGAATATTACTTGTAATGTGCTTTGTATGCCTAAACAGAAATTTTATTAAGCTTGATCTTGTTTTTATCAGTGAAGCCTCATGATGCCCAGTCGTGTACTCTAGGCTTATCTAAGTGGATGACTTTTTGATTTTCTTCCAAGTGACACTAATGTACTAAAGAAATCTTACATTTTAATATATTTTGAACATTGACTGTAATTTATAAAACAAGAACATTCAGAATAACAATGTACATATGTATATACATTCACTAGCTACAGCGAAAGTAAAATATCTGGGAAAGTGCACATTTATTATGTATTTACATGTAGATATACTTCTCATAGCTGACTTAAAGCTGCTGATTAGGAAAATGTGCAGATTTGTGAACAAATGAAGTTTCAATTTTTTTTAAAGTACTTATCCAGAATTTACTCAGTTGTGCAGTGAGTGTGTTTCATTTTGCAAGAAGCTGCTACTCTGTCTTCACTCTGCATTGCCATCTGCAATGCACGGAGGAGAATGCCTGATTTCCCACAGTCTTGCTGCCATTTGGTACTGTCAGTCCTCTGGCCTTCAGCCACACTTACAAGTGTGTAGAATTTCGCAGTATTCTGATATCCATCTTTCTGATGATAGGTGACTGACAGAATTATTTACCACAGATACATTTTCTTTGGTAAATATCATTTAAGAACTTTGTTTCATTTTTAAAATCAAGTTATTAATTGTTTGTTGAGATTGTGTGTATATGTGTATATGTGTGTTTCCAGGAGTGCACTTGAATGTGTGCACTGTGAAGGCCCAAAGGTGACATAGGAATCACCCTGGATTTCTCTACTGTCTTATTGCTTTGCTCCGAGGCTTCTCAGATTCTGTCTCCCAGGGTCTGACTTGCAAGGCATCACCATGTTTGCCCTACATTTTTACATAGGATCTGAGAGCCAAGCGCAGGTCCTTTTGCTTCTGAGGCAAAGATTTAAAGCCCGAGCCATCTACTCAATCCTGTTGTTGAGTTTTAAGAAGTCTTTATTTGGGGTAGTAGCTCTTCATAAGACTTCTTTTACAATTGTTTTTTTCTTATTTATTCTTGGCTTGTCCTTTCATTTTTTTCAAAAGCATATTTTCAAGAGCAGACATTTTACATTTTTTCTTGAAATACAGTTCCTTGATCTTGGCTTCGGCATCATATTTAAAAAGCCATCACCACAACCAAGGTCATGACAGGGGTGGATATGTTCCTCTATTTCGTTCTTGATACAAATAATAGTTTTGCATTCTACTTTAATTTTTTGTGTAAGCTGTTAGTTTTGTTTTCATTCTTTCATGTTTATATATCCAGAAACTTTTTAGCATGAATTGAAAAATATTTCACCTTTTTTCCATTATATTGTCTTTGCTCCTTTGTCAAAGATCAAATGTTGTATTTTTGTGTGTCCAATTCTCTTAATGTAGTTGCATTTGTACAGCTAGGTCTTCATTTCCATATTATAGTTATTTTTATAGCACCTTTATGCATGATGTCTCAAACTTACAAACAACCAACATGGTCATTATTAGTACACGAATGAGTAAATTCTGGTATATTCAGACAATAGCTTTATTCAGTATTAAATAAAATGGCCTACAAAACTTAAAAAAACATAAAAAACTACAAAACAAACAAAAATAAGAACAATGTTAGTAAGTGAAAGAAGGCACTCTGGAAAGGCTATATACTATGTTGAAATTCATGGGGCACTGTGGGACAAAAGACTTTGGAACTTGTAAAAAGATCAATATTTGCCAAGTGTTAATGAGTAGAAAGGGATATATAGATGACATGCAATTTTCTAGAGCAGTGAATGTATTCTCTAAGATACTATGTAGTGTCATCATGCATTAATCCAAAGAAACTATATACAAAACCAAAAGTGATCCTGACTTAAACTATAGAATTGAAAGGATAATGTTGTCTTAGTGCACATTCATTTATTCTAACAAAAATCCCACCCTAAAGCAGGTGTGGAAAAGGGAGTGTGTATGTGTGGTGTCAGAGGGGAGAATTATTATTTTGTCCTATTCTTCCATTTTACTGTAGACCTAAAACCACTCTAAAATAAATTCATTAAAAACAAAAGTAAATAAAATGTTGGTTTGGGGATGTTAAATAAATTTAACGATCCACAATTTTGAAAACAATCTAAAATATACCTATTAAGCATAAAATGTCAGGATATGATGTCATATACTTGTGATCCTAGCTAATGAAGAGTTTGCGATGGGAAGAATAAGATGGGGAGAATAATTTTATAATTTTGAGGACAGCTTAGGCAATGTTACAGTTAGGCACAGACATCAACTTGATAGTTAAGGTTTCAAGCTCTAGACACATTTGTTGAGAATTAGTAGTTGAGTTAAGCCCAGAGTGAACCTACAGGAGATTATCTAGTTGATGAGGCAGACCCACACATGGTGGGTGGGACTAAGCCCTCGACAGGTGAATAAAATACAGAAAACTCGTTGATAAGTTGGCATCCTTGTGTATATTTGGCCAGACATGTTATTATGGCAAGTAAGGATTGTCCCTCTCTCAATCGGTTATGTAAAGATGGTGTGGCCAGTTCTCTCAGCCCTGGTGTTGGTGTGAGCTCTCCCATCAAGCTGAACTAAGAAATGTAACCATACTATCTAAGAAAATAAGCACTTTGTTCCCTTTAGCCATTCAATGGTGATTTTTATCAACAACCATACAGGTTAACTGCAACAAGCAATATAGCAAGACTGTCTGAAAAAGAAAATAAGGTAGGAGGAAGGAAGGGAGGAAGGAAGGAAGGGAGGGAGGGAGGAAGGGGAGAAAGCAACAGAATAAAGAAAAATATGCTTTTAGCTACTAATTTGCTACCTGTTAATTAAAATTTACATTGCAAACAAAGTAAAAGTACATTTCACACTGTGATAATAAAGTAAATACCCTAAAGTATTAAGAAAGACAGATTTCATTTTAATTTCTTTTTTGCTCTTTGACCCAGAAACTTTCAATCAAGACCTCAGAGTTGAACTCTCTCATGGGTGATGAGGGAGTCTCCTCATCATTCTTTCTATGGAGAATGTTGGGAGAATTACATTTAACAAAGCTCATTTTTTTATTGCTTTATAATCTTCATATGGAAAGGCAGGCAAAGCAAGAAAGACTTCCTGCCACAGGAAAAGAGGGAAAGACAATGATCAATTTCCTGACACATTGTATCAGTGATCAGTGTCCTTAGCTATACTGAAGAAAATACAAATACATCTCTGTGTGTGGTGTGGTATGTTTGTGTGGTGTGGTGTGGTGTGTGTGTGTGTGTGTGGTATCTGTGTGTGTGTGTGTGTGTGTGTGTGTGTGTGTGTGTGTGTGTGTGTTGCCTGTCTGTCTGTCTATTTGTCTATGTTGTTAGTTGCTGGAGTTTGGACAGTACTGGGAGATAATGAGCAGAATTCTGTGCCCGGACTTGATTTTAGCATATCCAACAAGTTTTGTGTGTTCAAAGTGTGATGCTCATTGTGGTAATGAGAAAAGGCTAGCACTGGAGGATTCTGGGAGGTTGCTACTAGCCTCTCACTGGTCTCTCTGTAGTGTTTTATAACCCTTTGTTGGCACACCCCAACTCTCAGCACCGCTACACTATAGCTCAAGAGATCTCATCAGAGCTATGTCTACTGGCACCATGCCTTTGAGCCTCCAGACCTGTCAGCTAAATAAAATTGTTTTCCTTTTAAAGTGCCCAGTCTTGGGTATTTCATTAACATTGATGGAAAAATGACCCTTTCTAGTCAGACTTGGCTACTGACTGTTTCATGAAAGTTTTGCTGTCAAACAAAATGAAAATAACCTTGAGACAAGGAATAGTCTTGGGATGGGAGGAAAGGACCCACCAAAGAACTCCTAGCATTTTAAGCAGGGCTTCCTTGCATTTTTCTCTGAGCTTTAAGGGTTTCCTGTTATATGAAAAGATAACTTGCTCTGATTAACAAGGATGAAAAGCTTAAAATCAAGATCAAATCGGATAAGCTGCCATGGAAAATGACTCCTCTCCCATTTTTAACCAAAATGTAAAATAAAAGCAGCAGTTCCAGCATGAGGAGTAAGATCACCTTAGCACTGGCCACAATCCCAGCGAGAACCTACCGTGCTCTCCTGATCATTGGCCACAGTCTTAGAGGTCACCTACTGTGCTCTCCTGAGGAATTTCACTTTAGGTCAGTGTGCCTAAAGAATTAGTTTGAGTGGAGATTAAAATAACATTATATAAGGTCTGTTGAACTAGCTTTTTTTTTTTTTTTGTATATGGACAAAGTGTTTGAAGGACATTTGTGTGTAGAGAGATAAGACCTAATAAGATCTACATAAGACCTACATGTTGATGTATTTGTCTTTGACTTTCTCATGCTTTACAATGTACAGCATCACACAATATACTATGTATAGATGACTTTCCTTGTACTATGAGGGCATAGTTATTTTTGTGAGTTCTAATATATAAACTTAAAATTGTTATCTGCAAATTTCATGTGTGTATACAATATATTTGATCACACTCATGACCTGCCACTCCACTGCTCCTGCCCCCAACTAATACCCTCCAATTTTCATGTTCTCAAAATCATTTTTAAGAAACAGATGCTTATTTAATATTGCAGTCTTATGTGTTTTGTTTAAATATTGATTTCTTATTATGAGAAAATAGTATAAAATTCTAAAAAGTAGAACTAACCCCTTTTGAGGCACATTGGTTTTTCTGATTCAAATAAAGTTTCCATAGCAGACCCATATTGCTGTGTTTGGATTTGAGCATTTTATGAATGATCCGATTAAGTTCAAGATCAGATAATCCCAAATTTCTGTCATTCATGGTGACCATATACTGTGCTTGGAACTCTACTCCCACAAAATTCATACATTGAAATCCCAAACCTGAATATGCTGATATCTTGAGATGAAATCTTTAAGAGTTAATTAGGTTTAAACTAAGCCAGGATATTAGGATGTTGAAAAGAAGAGAAAAATTTATTTGTTTTCTCCCTCTTTTTGTAGGACACAGAGAAAGGTCAAACCTATGAGACAGAGGTCTCCACTGGGGAACTGGACTGGACAAGACCTTGACTTCCAGTTTTCAGAGATGTAAGAAATGAACATGCTAAAGAATTCAATCACTCATATTCCAACCACTTGCTCTTCTCTGCTATTCTCTTCCCCTCATGATGCTCTGTCTCAGCCCACTCTCAACACTTATTCCCTTCTCTACCAAATTTTCCAACCTAATCTCTTGAACTTCCAACTCACACTTAAAAGGTCCTGTACCTGGTGACTCTGTTAAGACCTCTTTTCTTTCCTTTCCCCTAATTAGGGTCTGCCCTTCCTTTGGGCAAGTATAAATACCTCAATACTCCTTACAGAAACCTTCTTTCTCAGAATTCATCATGTGTGGTTAGATGGATAATTGTCTCTCTAATTTTCTTAAAAATGTTTATTTATTTATTTTATTGGAGAGGAGAGAGTTGTATGGTGAGGTACAGGCATGCATGCTATGGTTCATGGGTACAAGTCAGAGGATTACTTTTGGAAATCAGTTCTCCCCATCTACTATTTGGGCTTTTGGGAATCAAACTCAGGTTGCTACGTTTGTGAGCAGACACCTAAGTCATTTGAGCTATCTCCTTTGTCCAAACAATGGTTGTCTCTTAAGATGTCCCTAAACCTTACTTTTTATGTAGTAAAGATACTTTGAAATTTTATTAGATTATGGGAATTTATTGGAAATTATCTTGGTTATCGAGGTAGGCACGGAGTTATATCACAAGAGTCCTGAGGGAGGAAAGGTTTATAGGAGAGAAGAAATTAAGGAAAGAAGCAGGGATAGGAAAGGAGAACGGGTGTTGCTTAAGGATGGAGGAAAGAAATATTTGTGCAGGAAATGTTATGTTAGAGGGAGTAGCAAAGATGTAAGTGAGGGTAAAAGGGATGCTATTGCATTCATAAGCTTATTATAGCTGTGTATACTTCTAGGAAACCCACACAATATTTCGCCATGGGAAGGGAAAGATCCTCAGAGGCATCAGACCTCCCTCAGAGGGTTAATACTGGATGCAGAAAGGGGAACTGTTTTCCTCAATGGCACATCCACTGAAAAATCCACCAGTGCTCCAGCAAGTGTCCAAGCATATGCCATGAAAAGCAATCTATATGGAACTCAGTGGGTCACACATGCAGAAATATGTGAAACTAGGAAGAAAACTGATAGGGAAAAAGTTCTGTAGTGGGGAATGGGGAGGGATGGGATTGGATCACAAAGAGTGAGAAATCACATAAATTTATTATTGCCATGTATGAAAATCTAAAATAATAAAATAATCTAAAAAAGGAATACAGTTACTGCATATCTTCACTGATAAAGTGATCATGTGCTTTTGTTTTACTTTAGTTACTATAATAGTGATGCAGAAACACACCTTTCTGGCTTTTCTTTTCATAGTTCTTTAATGGCTAGTGATTCTGAGCATTTTTAATGCTTATTAGTTGCCTTATCCCATATGTTTTTAAATAGAATACTGAAAAATGTAACTTTATTGAAATATTTAAAATGCAAATAAAAATGTGCAATTCTATTTTAAATTCAATACTGAATTTAAAAAAAAAAAACAACTCTTTTTTTGTCTTGTGTCCACTGTGAGGATTTTCCCCTAATCTGAAATTTCCATTTGAAAGGTTTTTTAAATCTTCAATTATTGTGTGTGTGTGTGTGTGTGTGTGTGTGTGTGTGTGAAAGAGAGAGAGAGAGAGAGAGAGAGAGAGAGAGAAACTATGTGTCCCTGTGGAGGACCAAGGGTGAATTTGGGAATAATCCTGGATTGCTTCTACCTCCTTTTTCTTCAGTCTGGAATTTCCCAGGCTCCACCTACCAGGGTCAGAAGTTCAGGATGCTGCCATTTCTGCCTGGCATTTTTAAGTGACACCTGGGATCTTAATTCAGACATTCTGCTTCGGTGGCAGAGTCTTAACCCCTGAGCCATCTCTCCAGTCCCATTTAAATGTTTTAAATGATATATTTCAGGAGTAGATGATTTCGATTTGGGTAATGGTAGTATGATAAAATTCCCTTTCATAGCTAGTGCTACAAGAATTATTTGGCTAATTAAGGTAATGATAATATTCTTTCATGTTTTCTTCTGGAACTTTCTGCTTTAGATTTATAATCTATTTGAGGTTTGATTATATTGTGATGTTAATTAAGGGCTGAGTTAATTATTTCCCTAATGGACATTCAGTTGTTTCAATACCATTTATTGTAGAGGCTGACTTTCCCATTGATTTTCCTTGGTATCTGTGTTGAAATCAATTGATGAAGTATGAGGAGGTCTCTTCTAGATGGCATATTATTTTATGCTACTCTGTGTGTCTGTCCCACAACAATATAGTGCAGTCTTGGCTGGCATAGCTTTGTAGTAAACCTTCAAATTTGACAGTATCAGTCTCTCAAAGTTTGTGCTTTTCAAAAGCCATTTGAGCTTATAGGTTCATCCCTAAAAAGTTTTTATATCTAATTTATCAATTTCCAAATGAAAACAATCCACTGGAACTTTGTTTGAGATTGCATTGAATCTTTACACTAAATTTGGATGAAATTAACATTCATACTATAATGCTTTCTAATTCATGACAATGACATATTTTTGTCCATATGGCCAAATTTCTTTTAAATATTTTCATCAAGAAGAGGAACTTCCCCAACCATAGATTGGTCCACTGAAGGGTGACATGCACTATCACGGATGACCAAAAAGATGACTATATAGTATACAGACACTCCTGAAAAAAGCCCTGTGGTCCACACTTGCACAGGGACATGAGAGCAGGAGAGGGACAGATGGATTGGTGAACTGAAGGAAGGGCGTGAGAGGAGGGGTGTTGGAAAGGTGGGGGTAGGGATCAATGACACAAACTCATTCTGTTTGTGTATAAAAAAATCTCAAAAAATGAAAGTTATAAATAAATAAATATTCTTAACATTTATCAGTTCATGTTTTGTTAACATTTTTTAGGTTTATCATGCTTTTGTTGATATTTGAGTCATATAACTTGTCATAGCCAGTTTCCTTCAATTATCTGGCATTTCCTGCTGATATTGTCCACATTGTTGAACTGAATGTTCTGTAATCTATATGTCTTTTTTATTATTGTTCTTATTACAATGGTTGAGACTTCCATGACCAAGATATGGGCATTTGCACCAAACTTAAAAACATTTGCTCATCAATATGATGGTAAATCCACTACATGTATTTGCAAAATGCAATACTAAACATCCACATAAAAATAATGATAGCTATAGACATTTATATAAAAGAAGGGTATAACTGCATTTTAAAGAACAGACTCCATACCTTTTACAAGCTTTTCTGAAACAGAGGTCATTATTAATGTTTGTGGAGTGGGACAGATAAGGAATGGGAGTAAGTCAAGAGAGACTTCTGGGTATCTGCTGGTAGTTTCCTTGTTTACAGTAAAACAATTCATTATGTTGTTCGAGATGACATTCACACCTTTCTGTATTTTTAATATCTTAGACCATATTTTTAAAAATAGTGCTTATATATACTCTTATTTACCACCTTTGGACTTCATGGCTACCAGCAATATGTTCAGCTTTACCATGTATCTGTCTTTGACCTTGATCCCCCAACCACAGTGGTCAACAGATTTTCCTTCAACTCACTCTGATTTTTTTCTACAATATCCTCTGACATTGTGTATTTCTTATCCTTCTTTCACTCTCAAATTCCACTCATTCAAAAGGTTGAGGTTTTCTTTTTCATGTCCGCCTGAACTTTTTTTATTCCTTAATATATCCATATAGTCATTGTACATGGAAGTGTGTTTCATGAAGACAATTTCTTTCAAATATGCCATGTACCTTGACCCTTTTTACTCCTTCTACATTTCTTTGTAGTCTTTCTCTACCTTTCCATCTTTCTACCAGTGCCCTCCTTTTCCAATAGCCTCTATGTAGCTTTTATCTCTCTTTCTTGCTCTTTTTCTCTCATATATATATTAATTTTTTATCTATAATGATCATAAATGAAAGAAAAATATATATTTTTAACTATCTTTTCAAGTTATGAAAACATAATGAGTGGCTGACCCTGCCCCTTCTACTCTCTCCCCCCTCCACTTTCTCACTTGTCCCTCCTCTCACCAATCCTTCCCATTCCCTTCTACCCTCCCATCTGTCTGCTTGTTACCTTTGGATCATCTACCTTTGGATCATTTGCTCTAGTGGAGGCTCAGGCTTCTGTGGCAGACTAAGTGGCCCTTCCCTGGATAGATTCACTAATGGGGCACTCCCCTTCACCTATATAGCTGTAGCCTCGAAGGTTTTGTTGTTGTTGTTGCACTTGCTTCTCCTGAGATTCTTGGAGGATGCTGATATGCCAGCCATTGCATGGGTCTGTCCTATTACCCTGTGCGGGTAAGTCCTATTGCAGTATGCTCCTGGATGCAGCAACCCTGTCTTGGCCAGAGGTGGACTTCCCTGTCTTTAGACTCTTAAACAATCTTACTATCCATCTTGCACAAGGTTCTGAACCTTAGGAAGAAAGAGATTCAGTTTGCCTGATATCAGCTGAGCATTTTAAGATAGCCTCTACTCTATTATGGGTGGCATTGTTGTCTATTTTTACTGCCTTCCATCATACTTGGCTGTTTCTTGCTTGGGTGTTGAGATCTTTTCTTATCTAAAGATAAAATGAGAAGTGTTTACATGGACTTTACTCTCAGATGTTTGTGATTAGTATTGAGACATCTGATCCTATCTACTTTCAGTTTTCACTCAATCCACTGTTGTTTAGATTGGTTTACAGTGCTGGGCATGTGCTCCCTCTCATGGAGGAGGAAGGGTTAGAGGCTGGCTAGCAAGCAATGGCTGGTTACTTGAAGGCTGGCTCCACTCTCTACTGTATCCTATTCCTGTTCTTCCCTCTCATTAAGATTTTTTTATATAAAAGCTTTTTTTAACTGCTTACCCTATTTACTACTTAACTACTTATATTTTCTTTTGTTTCTGTTCTTTCGGGATCTTTTCTACCCTCTCTGTCTTATGTTCCTTTGTATTAGTGGGTGTTGTAAAAGTTTCCGTTTGATTACATCAAACTGAAGGTTTAATGCTTAGATTCACTTACAAGGGAAAACAAAACACCTCTGTCTTTATACATCTGGGATATTTCAGTCTATGATTTCTGCCAATTCCATTCATTACCGACAAATTTCATTAGCTCATCTTTCCTGGCAGCTGAATAGTATTCCTCTGTATATGTGTACCACATTTTCATTGGACATCTAGCTTGGTTTTATTTCTTTGTAGTCATGAACAGGGTTGATATGAACAATGCCAGATTCAGAATTCTTTGGAATATTTCCAGGAGGGGTATAGCTGAATTGTATGGAATTTTGATTTTTAACTTCTTTAGGTACCTCCAAATTGATCACCAAAGGGGTTGAATGAGTTACAATCCTACCAGGAATGTGCAAAAGTCCCCTTCTCCCTACATCTTTTTGATATTTTTTTATTTATTCAACTGTGTGTGTGTGTAGAACCACGGGTGAATTTGGGAACCACCATGGACTGCCTTCATCTATACGTGGGGTCTAGGATCCGAACTCAGGACCTTCCGCCTGCAAGGCAGAGGCTTAACCCCTGGGCCACCTCTCCAACCCTGTCTTTTTGATATGTTTTTGAATATGGTTTGCTAGAATTTTATTAAAATCTTTAAGTCTGTGTTCATCAATGAGATAGGCCTTTGGTCTTTTTGTTATTGTTGTTGTTGTTGTTGTTGTTGTTGTTGTTGTGCCCTTATTTGGTTTGTGATAAGTGTGATGCTGGCTTCATAGAAGGAGTTTATAAGTGTTCCTTTCTTTTCTATTTTGTGGAAAATTTAACAAGTATTGGGTTAGCTGTTCTTGGAATAACTGGTAGTCATGGGCTTTTATTTGTAAGGAGATTCATAATTATTGCTTCAACTTTATCCTTTATTATAGGAGTATTTAAATAATTCAATACTTTGTTGTTTAATTTTGATATGTTGTATGTGTTTAAAAATTCATCCATTTCGATGTGATTGTCAAACTTGATAGTATATAAATTTTTAAAGTATGACATTATAATTTTCTGAATTTCCTTGACATCTATTGTGATATCTCCATTTTCCTCTCTAATTTTATTTATTTGGGTTTTTCTATCTTTTGGTTTTTGTTAATTTGGCTAGGTTTTTCAACAAAAAGAACCAGTTTTTTGTTGATTGATTCTTTTTATTTATTTTTGTCTATATTTCATTTATTTCTCCTCTGATCCTGCTAATCTCTGTAAGTCAATTTCTTCTGGGGTTGATTTGTTTTCATTTCTCTAAAGCTTTCGGCTGTGCTGCCAGATTGTTTACTTGTGATGTTTTCCTTTTTTATGTAGGCATTAGGTGCCATGAATTTTTCTTTCAGGACCTCCTTTATTGCATCCATAAGGTTTTGGTATGTTATTTCCATTATCATTGTGCTCTAGGAATTTTTGAATTTCCCTTTTTATTTCTGTCCAAACTCATTCAGTAACATATTGTTAAGTTTACAAGAGCTTTCGTGCTTTTGATTGTCTTGCTAGGAATGTTCATCTTTATTCACTGGTGATCATATGGAGTAGAAGTATTTATTTTGATTTTCTTGTATTTCTGGAGGTTTGCTTTGTGAACTAGTAGTATGTTATCTATTTTGGAGAAAGTTCCATGGATTGCTGAAAAGAATGTATATTCCTTGGTGGTAAGATAGAATATTTAGAAGATGCCTGTTTTTGTTGATTCCTGTAATTTTTTGAAATTACATGTGTGTGTGTGTGTGTGTGTGTGTTTGATCAGTTTCCTGCCTGGTAGCTGTATCAGCATTATTTTTCCCTTTTATCCTTTTGAGTGTGATGATCAATTTCATCTATCCTCAGAATTTTTTTTTCTAGTATTTTTGCAGGTCTAGTTTGGTAAAAAAGAAGGATTTATATTTTTCAGGAAATATTTTTTTTCTCCTTCAAGAATGATTGATAGTTTGGTTGATATAGTTTAGTGCCTGGTTGGCATGTGTGATCTTTCATGACTTGACAAATTTCTTTCCAAGCTCTTCTGGATTTTACTGTTCCATTGAGAAGTCAGCTGTTATTTTAACAGGCTTGCCTTTAAATGTGATTTGGTGTTTCTGTCTTGCAGTTCTGAGTGATCCCTTAGTCTTGTATCTGAGAGGCTTTTGCTATTAATTACTTCTTTAATTGGATGATCCTGTTCTGTCAGCTTATCTTCCAAATCTGATAATCTATCTTCTGGTTGATCTAATCTGTGTGTGATACTTGCTACTGGATTTTCAATTTCAGTTGGTTTTGCTTTGAATTCTAACTGAATTTCATCTTGGTATTTTTTTTCACCTATTTTAAACTTGTTTCCTATATTTCCTTTTTCATATCAGATAATTTTTTATTATTTTCCTTTTATACAGTGTCATATGCCTACTAATTTCTTCCCTGAATTCTCATTTTTTGTTATTCCTCTTGCTCCTTTTTCAGTTCTTCATGAAGCTTGTTAATCATGTCAATAACATGTCTTTGTAAGACAAATATCCTCAGTATTGCCCGGCTGCCTGGTATCCAAGTAATTGTTCTGATTGGAATATATAGTATAGTCATTGATGTTTTTTGTAAGAGATATGTTTTCCTGATATTCAGTGTATTTTATAGTTTTAAGATGTAACTTGGTCATTTTCTGCAAGTCTGTGTCTGTTTTATTTCATAATTGTTTTGGAGTTTGAGTCAAAAGCTTCTCTGCATTTGGATGTGATCTACTAGTTGGGTGATATGCTTGTCCCCTGGCTTCATGTGCCTCTTACCTGGAGCTGCCTCTTTCCTTCCTGGGACACTGGGAGAAAGTTAACACATCGGACTTATTTCACTTAACATTATAATCTTCAGTTCCGTCCATTTTCTACCAAATGTCATAATTCCATTCTTTATGATTGAATACAAATCCATTGTATATAGTTGCTACATTTTCCTTATTAATTTGTTTGACATCTAAACTAATTGTTTGTAAATTTTATTATTGTGGATAGTATTGCAGTGAATGTGGTTGTACAGGCATCTCTCTGACACGTTGCCATCAAGTCTACTGAGTGTAGGTCCAAGAGTGATACTGAAGAGTTAGATGGCATCTGTATTCTTTTCATTTTTGAAGTATCACCATATTGATGTATATAGTAATTATACCAATGTATTTTATATTCAACAGTACATAAGGATTCCATTTTCCCAAATCCTCATGATCTTTTGTCACAGTTTTATTAATCATAGTCATTCTGACTGAGAAAAGACAGACTTTAGGTGAAGTTTTTATTTGTGTTTCTCTGATTGCTAAGTATGGTGACCGATTTTCACATTGTTTATAGGTCATTTGTACTTTATCTGTTTAGAACCTGCTCATTTCATGAGCCTATTTATTGCCTAAGTTGTTTAGATTTTTTTTGGTTTTTTGGTTTTCTGAGTTGTTTCTGTCTCTGTATGTTAACTCTCTATCTCCTATCCTGTAGGCCACCACTTTATGTGTCTTCTATGTTGTAACTTCAAAGTTTACTATTTTCTGAGCTGTTGGAGTTCTTAAAAATACTGGCATTTTGCCTTTATCTTAAAGTATTTCCCTTATGTTTTCTAATAATAATTTTAGAATTTTATATCTTGAATTATGGCCTTTGTTATATATTCAGAGCAATAACAAAAGATACAGGGATTTAGCTTCATTTCTCCACATGTGATGATGATACAGTTTTCCCAACACCTTTTGTTGAACAGACTGTCTTATCTACAGCATATGCTTTTGGCATCTTTGTCCAAAGTTGGGTGCATTGCTATGTGAGTTTATTTCTGGGTCCTCTAATCTTTTCCAGGATCTACATCTCCTGTTGTACCAATGTGATTAAATGTTTGATACTGGGATACTGCACTATGACTTAAAATAACATATTGTGATAACTCTGGCATTGATCATTTTGTTCAAATTTCTTTAATTATTTGAGGTCTTCCAGATTGCTTTATTCCAGGATTATATTTTCTTTGTCTGTATTGAATGTTGTTAGAATTTTGATGATAGCAATCCATGAGAATCAGAGGTTTTTCCATTTTCTAGTGTCTTTTCCAATTAATTTCTCCAGTGTTTATTATTATTTTTTATTATTTATTATATTATTCTTTTACATTCCAGTCATACAATAAAGATTAAACATTCTTGCTAGATATTCTAGCATGTATCCTTAAATCAAAAAAATATGGAAATAGTAAAGCAGCATCATATTTATTCATTGGAGGAATGAATGCTATTTTTTTTGTATCTTACTGTATGTTTAAATGTACCTAGAAGTTCTAAGTATGCTCCTGTGGAGTCTGCAGGGCCTTTTTGGTACAGGATCATATTAGCTGCAAGTAGGGGTAGTCTGATTTATTACTTTCCTCTTGTATCACTCCTTTATGTTCCTGCCCTATTTATGACTTCAAATGCTACTGAATAGGGTTGGAAAGAGTCACCACCCTTTTCTCCTTTGTCATTTTAGTGGAAATGCTTGAGGTTTTCCCAATTTATCATAAATTTTACTATTATTTTCATACATATATGCAAAGAAGAAAATATTATTGAAACTGTAAACATGCCTACCTCCAAATATGCACTTGTTCTTGAATTTTTCATGTCTATCTTGGAGTCAATACCTGAATTTCTGTCACAGTTTTTCATGGTAATTCAATTTTTTTCTGAGATTAAACCTGACTGAATCAAAATTAATATCATTAATAGAGTGAATGGTGTGTACATTCAATTCATTATATTCTTTCTGTTTATTGTACACAAAATTTTCCATGATAAATTTTCATTCAAAATATACTAAAATCCTATCAACACATACATACTCTTTTATTTTGTTCACTAGTTTTTGACTCATTTTCTCTTATTCGGTATGGAGGGCCATGAAGAAAAATATCCAATCACTATAATGGAAAAAAGAAATGTTCCTTGTATTCCCATTTTCTGTCATAAAGTAAGGTTGTATTCTATCAATTGCCTTTTTTTAAAAAAAAATTTATTATCATTATTATTATTTATTCAACTGTGCGCATGTGCGTGTGTATGTGCATGTGTGTGTGTGCGTGTCTGTGTGTGTAGACCCACGGACGAATTCGCGAACCACCATGGACGCCTCCACCTCCTTGTGCCCTGGGATTCACAGGCTCCGCTCTACCAGGACCATAAGCGCAGGCCGCCCCGCTTCCGCCTGGCGTCTATACGTGGGATCTGGGATCCGAACTCAGGACCTTCTGCCTGCAAGGCGGAGGCTTAACCCCTGAGCCACCTCTCCAGCCCTCAATTGCCTTTTTTGTATCCATTCAAATGATGAAGTGATATCTGTCCTTGAGATGACTGTGGTGTATTATATTTACTGAACTGCATATTTGAATCATCCTTGCATTCTTGGAAAGAAACTCATTCATGGTTGATGTTCTTTTTGGCATCAAGTTGAATTTGTTTCGCAAGTTTTTTATTGACTTTTTGCACGAATATTCACCATAGATGGACTATAGCTATCTTTTTTAATTAGTGTATGTATCCAATTATTTATTATTATAATGCCAGCTTTATAAGATGAATTTGGCAATATTTCTTTATTTCTATTTTGCAAGAACACTGGTGTTAGTCTTTAAAAGATATGGTAGACTGCAACAGAAAATATATCTGGGCCTGGACTTTTATGTAGTAGATATTTTATGACTGCTTTGATCTATTGCTTGGTATGAGTCTACCTTGTATTTTCTTTTCTTGACTTCAATACGACATATGCATTTTAAATGTAGCAATTTCCTCTCAATTTTTCAGTTTATTCAAATATTTTTTACATATTATCTTAATTATCCTTTGAATAAAATTTATTGGTGGTTGTTGTAATATTTCCTTTTTATTTACAATTTTGTTGCTTTGTGCTCTCTCTTATATTTGATTAATTTGCCTAAGATGTTGTTAGTTAATAATTTTCAAAACCAACTCTTGATTTCATTGATTCTTTGATTCTTTATATTGTTCTTCTCATTACCATTTCTTTGATATAACCCAACAATTATAATCTCTTTACATCTTTAATTATTTGGATTTTTATTGTTCTTGTTTTTCTAAGATTTTGAGGATAATTTACTGGGATTTATCTGTGTGTATCTGACTTTTGACATCCTTCTTTCCTATGAATTCTTTTGCATTTTCTATGTTTGATTGTATCACTGTGTTTCTTTTTTTATTACGGTGATTGGATATTTTTCTTCATGCTCCTCCATATCTAATAAGAGAAAATGAGTCAAAAACTAGTGAACAAAATAAAAAAGTATGTGTGTGTTGATAGGATTTTAATATATTTTGAGTGAAAATTTATCATGGAAAATTTTGTTTACAATAAACAGAAAGAATATAATGAATTGAATGTACTCACCATTCACTCTATTAATGACTTTAATTTTGATTCAGTCAGTTTTAATCTCAGAAAAAATTGAATTACCATGAAAAACTGTGTGAAAAATTCAAGAACAAGTGCATATTTGGAGCTAGGTATCTTTACAGTTTCAATAATATTTTCTTCTTTGCATATATTATTTTTGTACTTGATATATTTGTATCTTTAGTGTTGATTTTTAAAATCTTTTAGTTTATTTATTGAAAGTGAAGGGGAATGGAGAGAGAAAGAGAAAGAGACAGCAAACTTGTGCTAACGTGTGCATGTAGAGGTCAGAGACAATTTTAGGAAGTTGTTCTCTTTCCATCATGTGGTTCCAAGGTTCAGGTTGCTACATTTGCAAACAGGCACCTTTATGCCATGAACCCTCAGGTCATCCTTTATATTAGTCCTGTAAGAGCAAACAAGCATAGTTTGCTCTTAAAGATTCTAATTTTTCTTATATACAATTTTCCAAATTCTTCATATATGTTTCATAAAAAGCAATAACTAAATAATTTAGGTCCCATTTAAGGATAGCATATTTTCCACCTTCTAGCTTTATATATTTAATTCATAATTTTAATGCTTCCTTTCATTGATTTTTATGTTTTCATGAGTATAGGGTACATGCATGTGTGTATGTATGCTTTGCTTGGGGATGAGTGAATATGTGTGTGTAGCTGCATGCACATGAGTGTGTGTGCATGTGGTATCTGAGAGTGATTTGAGGTATCACCCTCTTTCATGCTTCCCTTACTGTTTTAAGAGTCTGCAATCACAGTACCCACAGATAGGGCTTCTATGAATATTCAGCTTGCTCTGGACATTCCCAAGCTCTTCCGTGCCTCCCAGGCTAGGATTTCTGGAAGACTGCCACCTATCATTGATATCTGATATTTGGACTCTGGTCCTTTTGCTTGAGCAGCAGGTGTTAAAGCAGAACTGTCTCTCTAAACTTCTTTCTGTTCTCTGACATGCTTTTTGATGGTACCTTTTAAGACTACATAATCTGATAATTAGAACATTCCAGGAAAATAAAGAATATCAAGTGAATGGTAGTTTAGAACCCTCTCTCATTCCTTCAAAGTATTTGTATGTATGTCTGTTTACACAGTAAATGCAAATAGAAAACAGAAGGGAAATACTTTATTGTATTTGAAATTGTTTATAAAATGATAATTTTGCTTTCTTTCTACATTGATTCCAGTAATGATGAACAAATTAAAATCATTACTCTAGTACTGATTTCAGAATATATCAGAATTTACAGAGATCATTGTGTTTTGGGGAGGGATCCTTCAAATGAGTTTATGATCTATTTTATACATAAATGCATTTGTGAAGAAACAGTGTACTGTGAGGTTGATATAAGATTTGGTTGACTAAAACTCTAATATGTAGTTTAAGATATAGAGGCAATAATATGGAAATAACATTACCTTTCCTAAATAAGGTCAATTTTATTGTAAATGTTGCTGAAGAAAGAACAATAAAGCATTGTTCTCACTTTTTTCGCAGTAAGAACATTTCTCTTAATGTAACAGCAATTGTACCTCCTTAGAAAACACATAGTATATAAAAATACAGACCAACAATGAGTTATAGAATTGATAAAAATTGGGGATAAAAACTAGGTTTATTTTTAAAAAATTAATTCCTTTCAGAATATTAAAATGAATCCTCTTTGGATTGGGAGGAATGAGGGAGTAAGATGAACAAATACAACTAATAGAACAAATAGACAATAATGGAATAAACAATAATGTATATAGCAAGAATTGTACAATGCCTGGCATCAGGATGCCTGTCCAATGTACTCAGTTTAAATCCACACAATTTGGTTTGGATGCTCATCAGCACAAACATACGCACCAAGGTCTGTCTTCCTTCTTAGCATCTCTGGGATGCTGTGCTTGTTAATATTCTACTCACATAGAGAAGCCTGTCTTTTCAAAGGCTGTTCAGTGCAACACATTTTTTCCTTCAAATTTATTTCCATTTTCTACTGAACCTTGCTGAGGAAATTGACATTTTTATGCTCCCCAGCCAGTGACTCATTCACACATTGTGTTGTGCCCACGCTGGTGCAATGCCTCTTGCCATCTACTAGCACAATTATTATTCTGACTTTTACTTACATTGAACCATGAATGCCTGTTCCCTTCCATCTACAGTAAATCAAAAGCATTTGCCAAATCCCTTTAAAAGCCAAATTGCTGATCATAAAGAAGCAGCACAAATATTAAGGTGATCTTTGTCTCAGAGTAGTGAAGGATTTAATGTTATGTTATTGCTAGGCAAAAACAAGTTAGGAAATAATTGAAGGTAAGAGCAGTAATGTCTGGTAATGCCAGTTTTAAAGAGCATGTCTGAAAACTGTAGATAACACTTTGTATTTAGCACATCTCAGTTTCAGTTTCTCATTTCTCATATCTTGTTCTCATGTGCTTTTACTGAGGTTGCATAATAGTAAAATAAAACCTTCAGTGCTGTGCAAACCTTAGTGAAAAAAGAATACTATTGTTTTAAAGTGATACAGTCTGTATTGTGATATTATATCAATGGGAACTTATATGTTTTATTTATATATTTTTATTCAACATGTAATTTTCTCTGATCTTTTTATTTTTAAGATAGATTATCCTTGAATATTTAGCAATATAATTTTTATGTTAAAAGAATTTGAACTTTTTGTATCAAGAACTCATTTTTTCTTGATTGGTTAAGAAGAAAGCATACTGCATGTACCTTGACTCATATTCATCCTGACTAACATTTCTTTCCTAACATTAGCAAGTTTCTTAAATGTAATATGTTAACAGAAGCTTCTATGTAAGCTGCCAGTATTCATTGCTTAGTATATTATTTTATTATTTCAATGAATACAACCATCAGAATCAACCCATTTCATGTTCATTTCATCATAATGATGCTTACCATTCAGTGAGTAAGAGCTGTGTCTCCTTTAGTCTTTCATAACATTTGAAGTAAACATTCCTATTAGTAGATCCATTACTAAGTAATAATGACCACGCTTTTGAAAAGATTATAGAGTCTATTTTAAAGGCCTTTTCTTCTTTTTAAAGAATAACAGCATTGTCTCCTATTGATTGTACTTATCTTTCTTACGTCTGTAGAATTGCTGTTCTCATTTCATAGTTTGTTCTCTATAATATTGAGAACTTTTCTATTGGTTAAAATTATATTTTCTATTTATGTTCTTAATTTATATTTAATTTGTTCTGCTTTAACTTGTCATAGTCCATACTTAATTTATCATAGTCTAAAGCAATATCTGTAAGTAATTTTTGTAAAAATATGCCATATGATTATTTTAATTTCATCCACTGGTTCCTTCTTTTGTGAACATACTATTGGTTTATATAAGCATTACTTTTAAACTTTAAAAAAATAACAGCAAATAAAATGCTGTTGTTTTCAAAATGAGAATATTTAACAATCTGCTATATCTTTCAAAAATGTAAAAAAAATATGACTTCAAATATCTCTTGACTTTCATTAGCTGTACCTTTGGACATCTAAAGTCAGCATGGAGACGGGATCCTATTTGATATTATTTTTAATAAAATTCATGATAATCATTAGGGAAATAGCAAACTATCCCTTCTTTTAACCAGAATCTTAAGAGCACATTAGAACACAGTGGGTAATTGAGAAAATAAACAGGAGTCATGATTATTTTAATATAATCTAAGAAGCCAGTAAACAATTTGTCACTTTTGGCAAAAAATACAGGTCACTTTTGAAAGCCACTGTATTAAAGTGTAGAGTTCATCACTCTAGGGTTTAATTTTCTTCAGGACCCTTGTGTTCTTTCTTTTTCCATTAATTTATTTTTAATGTTATATACATGAATATAGTGGATTCATAATATTTTCAATTTTTCACTCCTTAGTCCCACATCCCATCCTCTGCCTTTTCCCCTTACAATCCTTCATCTCCCCTGCCAGATTCCCTCCTAGTTTCAAATCTTTTTACTTGTGCGGCCCACTGTGTTTCATCTAATTTATATTTGATGACATATGTCTGACATGGTTTATGTTCCAGCAACTTATGTATATCAGTGTGTATACTGTTGAGGAAAGCATTCTCCCATTAGTGTTAGCTCTCATCAGTCTCTCAGAAAGGCACAGATCTTCTTAAGATCTTTCTGTTTTCATGGTGAAATGCTGAGACAGAGACAGATTCTGTGCAATTTCTGCCATGAAATCTTGTATATTTCAACTATGTAATGTCTAGGAGATAATGTCTGGCTCACCCTTGCCTCATTTCAGGCTCTTATATTCTTACTATTCTCTCTTCAGTGATGTTCCCTGAGCCTTAGGGTGGGAAGGTGATTGAGGTATATATGTTCTGTCTTGGAAAAGCAGCCCATAGTCACTTATTTTCTGCATTTTGGCAAGTTGTGCTTTTTATCAATAAACTCATTCTGGTGCAGAAGGAAGCTTCTATGTGGGGTACTGAGTGCTTTCCCAATATAATGTAAGCATAATAGCAGGTATTTAAAAAGCAATTTCGTGGGGCTGGAGAGGTGGCTCAGGGGTTAAGCCTCTGCCTTGCAGGCAGAAGGTCCTGAGTTCGGATCCTAGACCGCATGTATAGACGCCGGGCGGAAGCGGGGGCAGCCTGCGTTTCCGGTCCTGGTAGGGCGGAGCCTGTGAATGCTGGGGCAGAGTAAACAAGGAGGAGGCGGTCCATGGTGGTTCCCAAATTCGTTCATGGTTCTACACACACATACGCGCATACATGCACACGCATACATACACGCACACACATACATACACGCACACACACACATACACGCGCACAATTAAATAAATAATAAAAAAAATTAAAAAAAAAAGCAATTTGGTGTACTGACTTCCTAGCTAAAGAATCATAGTGGACCTGAGACCTATGTCTTTCCCTTTCATAGGTTCTTGTTCTAGTTTACAATAATAGGAATGCGTTCCATTCTAGAAAGAGGTCCTTAAATTCAGTCAAAAAGCTGTTGGTTGTTTCCATGATATTTTCTTTTATATGCACATGCTAGCACCTAACTAAGTAGTTAGCTTGGAATTTCTGTAAGAGTCAGAATATTTGAAAAGGCACTAATTAGTGGGAAGGTGGGGAGGGAAGGTTAGGGTGAAGATTTTGGAGGAGATATAGGATACCACAGGTATCAGAATAAGAAAAGAAATGACACAGATATTTAGGGGGGATTAGGGAATGGGGTATAGGAGGGCTGATGGACTAATAGAAAAAAACCTAAGAAGGTGGGATGTGAGCAGATTGGAACCTCCTATGATATTAATATGTCTAAAACATTTCAATTTTAAAAAGGGAATAAAAATGGATAGTCTTTGTACAGAAAAACACAGACAGAGGAAGACAGAAGACAGAAATACCTTGGGCTGCTCCACTTAGAAATCAGAATCACCTAAACAATGACAGAAGTAACAGGTATGTGACACTTCTTGCTAAGCTGTTGGCCAGAGAGGTCTCAAACCCCCCCCCCCCATATAGGCTTTTGCCATTTGCTCTTGGTTGCCTTCCAAAACCTGACAGTAAGACCCCATTACTGAAGATGAAACACACATGGATCCCAGGACATGGACAAAAACACCAAGCAGAACTGGTCTGTAAGTTTCTTCCTTGCTGAATAACTTTCATAGTACCACAGAGTACTACTGAAGCTACCAGGGGAGAAAAACAATCAAATATCTCATCGGTCTGTGAAATCTGCAAGTTGCAATAATAATTACCATGGCAACAGGTGACCATCAGTATAATAGTGGCATGAATATCACCTTAGTGTTCTTATCTTCTTTATTTCTTCCTTATAAACAAAACTAACATAGTATTTTGCTTAACAAATGGTAGCTGCCATTCATCAGTGAGGTTGGGTAAAGTACTGAATTTATGAGTATAATTTCACTCATTATTCATATCTGTATCATATTTTTTTCATTGCATTTGAATTTTCTAAGCTTTTTTTCTGCTTGACCATATTGTGAATAACCCAGGGATCTTACTTAAATTGTTGAGTCTTTTTGCTTTTGATGCTATGATTATTGTGTATAACCCATAATGCCAAAGAGATCTCTTAAGGCTTGTACTGTGATGGCATCGGGACTTCTTTCAGCAGAAAAGTTTATATCCCTTTGTTTAGAAAGGATCCCACATACTTACCTGGCAGGGGAAATACCACGATCACGAAGGCCGTTTTCTCAGGGCGAGCCTCATCCATTGCACTCCAGACGTGCTGACCCCTGCGATTTCTCTAAATGTGGGAAACTTGACTGCATAATTTGTGGTAGTGGGGGACTCTGTGCACGCTTTCCCCTGTTATTAAAAAAAATAAAAAAAGAAAGGATCCCACAAATGATGAGAAGAAGGAAATGGATGGAAAATTCTCTGGTGCAGAAGGCATAGGCAATTGACACTTAAGTTGTGTTTTTGCACTGATGAATGCTAAGACAGCTTGGTGTCCTTGTTCACTGGAACTCTCCTAAGTATATATTACCTACTTAGCCAGCTATCTATATCCAATGCTTTGAGAAGTTCTTGTTGCAGTCAGCCTGCATGGTTGCTGATAAATGACCATCAAGCAGCTTAAGGGAACAAGGGATTTATTCTCTTACAATTACTGATTACACTTCATAGTCCAGCTTGACGGGAGAGCATGCACCAACATCAGGGCCGAGGGAACTGGCCACACCATCACCACATAATGGCTAAGAGATGGACAATCCTTACTTGCCAGACCAGGATGTCTGGCCAAGTATTCAGAAGGATGCCAACTGTCTCAATCAGCTCTCTGTGATTTATCAAGGACCTAATCCCACCCACCATAAACTGTGCCTTCCCCAGCAGCTAGACAATCTCCTGCAGGTTTGCTCTGGCCTTAACCCAACCCCTAATTTTCTACAATTGTGCCCAGAGCTCAAACCGTCAACAGCAAGTTGACACCTGTGCCTAACCATGACATTCCACCCCTTGTCAGCTTGACAAAAATACATAGCACTTTTAAACTGTAACCTTCAATATTTGTCCCCATAGGTATTAAGAGTTATTTTAAAAATATAAATATATCTTAATGAATTTAAAATGTTCTCTCATTAAAACTTCAGTTCCAACATTTTAAAAGTTCAGTTTTTCAACTTTAAAAGGGTATTAAATCAGAATAATTTAAATACTTTAAAACCAAGAAAACATTAAAACAGAAGGATCTTGATACAATAAGAAAACATTAAAAAGATCAAAGTCCAGCAAATCACCACATTCTGTACTGCAATGTCCATCCTCTGCCGCTTATCAAGTAGTCAAGGTGTTGCAAAGATTCTAGGCATTCCCAATCCCTGTTTGCTGCTTGAAGTTGTAAAAGCAGAGTTCCTTGAACCAGGCTGAATCTCTACCTACAGTCATCTTCAGCATACATCCCACGGTTCTTGCATCTCCAACAGTACTCTGGGTTCCTCTGCAGGTATAAGCTTCACCTTCTCTTGCAGGAATTCTATGCCCGCCACTTGGTGCCAAGCTTTTGCTGCTCTCCATGAGCCCTTCAGTAGTACACCAAAACCAGATTCCGAAGCGAGGTTGAAACGTAACTTAGTCCACTGGAGCTACAGCTGTACCAACTTTAACGTGCCAACGCTGGAAAAACCTCGTTTAGGCAGCCAAACTTGCAAAGGGCAAGAAACATCTTTAACTTGTGCTTTCAGCCCCTGAAGGAATCTGGGTTTTCAAAGCATGAATTCACTATACGGTGGTTTTCATGTCTTCCACTATCCCAGTGTAAGTCACTAGGTTTTTTCTTCACTAATACTCATTTGTCCAACAGCAGTAGATATTCTGCTGCCTGCCCTTTGCACATCCAGAGCTTCACGGCCACCAACACAGCTCTCCACTATCAAGCAAACCAGTCCATTGTGTTCAAATTCAACTTCAACCAAGTTCTTTTTCCCCTCATCACAAAATGGGCCAAAACAATTCAGAACTTTCTCGGTATCATTATTTTCCAAATGGCCCACCAAACTCTGCAGAACAGTATTGGAAATCCATAAAGTCAAACTTTGTCCAGCGAAACCATTCAAAACCCAGAAAGTCCACATAGTCTTATCAGCAACATCCCACTTCCTGGGTAACAAATTCTGTTGCAGTCAACCTGCATAGTTGCTGATAAATGACCATCAAGCAGCTAAAGGGAACAAAAGATTTATTCTCTTACAATTACTGGTTATACTTCATAGTCCAGCCTGATGGGAGAGCATGCACTAACACCAGGGCCAAGGGAACTGGCCACACCATTACCACATAATGGTTAAGAGATGGACAATCCTTACTTGCCAGACCAGCATGTCTGGCCAAGTATACAGAAGGATGCCAACTCTCTCAACCAGCTCTTCATGATTTATCCAAGACCGAATCCCACCCACGTAGGCTGGGCCTTCCCCATCAGCTAGACAATCTCCTTTAGTTTCACTCTGGGCGCCACTCGATCACTAATTCTCCACAAATGTGCCCAGAGCTCAAACCTGCAATAGTAAAGTTAACATCTGTGCCAAACTATGACAAGTCTGTTTCTTGATTATAGATTTCTATTGCAGTAAAATTTGATTCATCACTTTAGCCTCACATATGGATTTAATCTAAATGTTTTGCATTAAATTTATGTTGCTATATTTTATAACCAAGAAAGAACTATGGTTTACTTATCAATGGGCTGCTGTTGTTATTGTGTCCTCTTCTGCTGCTGTGAGAAAACACTTTGATCCAGTGAACTTAAAAGAGACAAGATTTATTGTTTGACTTCAGGTCCTTAAGGGAATATGGTTTAGCTGTGTTGGGAAACACATGGAAGCACAGTGGCCAAAACAGGAGGGCAAGTCCTGCCTTCTCTGTGGTGGCAGTATTACAAAACCTCAAGATGTCACCTCCTATGACATCTTCCTCTCATTAGACTCTACCTCCTAGAGCCCATTACCTTCCCAAACAGTGCCACTAGTTGGGGACCAAGTGCTCAAACACATGAATGTATGAAAAACAATTCACATTCAAATTCTGACAATTTTTGCATGATCAGTCGATGAAAAGAAAGATAAGTGCATGCAACTCATTGACTTCAGAAGGAAATAAAGGTTGTCAAAAGGAGTATGAGTGGATAGTGACCACCGTTCATCTCCAGGGCTAAATGTCGCCAGTTCTATAACTTCCTAAACAGTCAATGTATATTACAGAATTAATGGTTGTAATATTCAACTGTTTGCCCAGAACTCCCAGAGTCACATAATGCTACCATTCCTCTCATACTTAGCCATATTAAGGCAGATATGGTAGTGGATTGTAATTTAGGTCCTGGAAGGTGGAGCCTGGGAAACCTCGAAGCAAAGCAATAAAGCAGCAGATCAATCCAGGATGATTGGCCTCCGCAGGCACACACTCTTAAAGGCACCCTTGTACACACACACACACACACACACACACACACACACACGCATACAACAAACAAAAAAAACCCAAGCTCTGATTAAGCCCTCAATCAGTCCTAGTTACTGGAGATAAATGATGGTATTTACTACTCTGAATATGCTTAAATCACAAAGTTAACATAATTGTCATAATATCTCAAGAAGTTTTATATTTTCTCATGATAGTTTAAACTTCCTTTCCAGAAAAAATTTTTTCTTATTTTCTGTGCACCAAGTCCACTACACAGCTATCTGCCAAACTGCAAAGTAACAGGGGGCTAAATTAAAAGCAATGTCTACTTTTTGTTGACTTTTTCTCAAATACTGATCAACCAGGAATTTCCAGCTTTTGATACAAAACCTAATGATGACGTGAAAATATGACAGTGATCACAAAGACTGAGATTATAGTCCAGAAGTGATAATTTGTCACATAAAAATGGTGGATTGAAGCTGCTGAGATCATGCAGCAGATAAAACACCTGCTTGCAAACCTGAGTTTAATCCTAGGAAGCCCAAATGATGGGAGGAGAGGACTGAACTGACTCCCAAAAGCTGTCCTCTGACCTCCTCCCATGTGTCATAGCATACACGCACTCTCTCTTCTCTGACACATAAAAATATAAAAAAACGGTGAATTTGGAAATGAAAAGAGTGATAAATCTGGCTTGGATGACAAATGGTGAAATAAAAGGCAGCTTTGTCACTTGATCAAGTTATTTAAAAGGCCCATTAACAGGATTAAATTGATATCATAGTTGAAGCATCCTATTTTTTCTAACCCTTATAACTAAATCATTTATATAAGAATCTTAATTACACTACTTTCAAGAATAAATTGTCACTTTTCTGATGAACTTTCTCATGAACTGACCCTCCTTTCTGCTTTTCTTCTCCACCTATGGAGAAACATTTAAAGGCCAATAAAAGATTATCACAATAACACTTCATTATGAAAGCAATGAGTTTTGGTGCAATTATCACATCTATTTCATACATTCAAATGAGGTTAAAGTCAATTTACCTTCATAGTTTCTGAGATGAACTGAGATTTTTTTAAAAAAGAAATTAAAAAGTCACATTAAAATTAAGTCATAAGAGGTTGAATTCAAGACAGCAATATTCTGAAACATCATACAAACAACTTAGGTTTTATGGAGAATAAGTTTTCTACTCTCTAATGAAAAATAATAGTAAACATAAGTATATTGAAAATAACAGTGATAGCTTTAATATTTACAGATTTTGTTTATTTTGTATGGATACTTATGAATTTTCTCTTACAATGGGATCTAACAAAGTTTACAATGATGTGATATCTGTGTGTCTAAGGGTTTATTCTTCAGGAGGGACAGGAAATTGCAGTCTGAGTGTGATTAAGAGAACTTCAAAATGTTCTCAGAAGCATTGTTTCTAAATGTAGTTGTGTTGTATGCAGAAGAATATGGGAACTCCTTTGGAACTATAAGTTATGTAAGACTATGTCCTAGAAATTCTTAAGTAAATGTTTTAATTACAGAAGAACATATCAGCACAAGGCGAATGAACCAAATGGATGTGCAGCCTCATGAAAATTGTGGAATGGACACAACTATGCAACTATCTCCCAGACTCCCAGGGCCATCACTGATACCCAAGAGAAAATTTCTATGGTGATTTCTATCACTAGAACTATGACTAATGTCTTTATTTGGAATCTTCCTTTAAATGAAATTGAGCTACCTGAAGTTTGTATTTATATTTCATGATGAATTTAACTTGATGCATTCAGTAGCCAATTTCCTTTTTTGATATTGCAGTATTCTTTAATGGGAACAATCCACTGATTTATTATTTTCACTTTTGCTGATAAACATTCTGATGATTCAAGGTTTTTTTTTATTTGCTTGCTTATTTGTTTTATTTTCCCCAAGTCTCAGTATATGCCTCAGGATTACTTGGCAACACATGATCTCCCTGGCTTACCCTTTAAAGTAGCAGAGATATCGGCAGACACCACCACGTCAGGCCTATTTCAAGATTACTGCTATGAATATTCTTTTTTATGTTACTTGGGTCACATGAATAAGAACTTCTATTGGTATATGCCTATAGTGGTTCTGAGCCATTAGATAAGTATGTATTCATACATTTTACATACTAATATTTTTCTTGTTATTCACAGAATGCATGAGTTACAGTTGGTGTGAGTGCCAGTAACATATATGAGTTATAGTGACTATGAGTTACCAATAGTGCATGTAAGCTACCAACAATGTGTATAAGTTACAGAAGGAAGCTAAAGAGAAGAGAGAGGCCTGGACACCTAAGCCTCACACAATGGAAGGAAGATAAGTGAGGAAGAGTGACAAAAGGGGCTCGTAGAATCCAAGGAGCCAGTTCTGGGAGAATCAATTTGTTTACTTATGTGTCACCTGTTGTCATTTGCACTAGCAAGATATCTGATGTGGTGAATGGAAAAGTTATTACTCTCTGGAGAGGTTAAAACATTCCATTCTCAGGTCAGCAAGATGACTCAGCAGATAAAATCACTTCTGCACAAGCTTGAATTTGATCCCTGACTTTCATGTGTGCCTGGCGTGTGTGGGTCCCTCATTCACACACATGCAACACATATATGAAACAATGGTGATAATAAATAAGCAGAGAAGTTTTCACTTAAAAATAGAAGGTTCCTTTTCCCATTCCTAAAGGTACTTTAATGAAATGTCTTTGAAAGATTTAAAACATTTGAAATTTGCTGAAAATGTACATTGACCAGAAAGGAGACAAAAAAGCTGATGATGAACTGTACATATAAGGCACAATGTCTGAGGAAAGAAGAATAATGGATTCTAAGTATACAGAGTACCAGGGCTGGCAGATCCCCAAAGCAGACAGTATCTAAAGATACACTAGTCTGGAAGCGATTTTTCATCATGTTTGTTGGGTCTCTTTTGAAGAGATGAGGGCTGTTGTGAGTTTGTACTAATAGTGCAGAAATGGTTTGCTACATATTCCATGGTTACTTGTTCTCATGTCCAAAGAATAATCAGTCATTTCCAAATAACACATGAAATTTTTAGTTTTATCAGTGTTATGTCCTATAATTTATTCAGAAACTTCAAAGGATAGAACAAATATCTCATTTCACAATGGTCAGAGTCCCAGACTTAGTGTCTTTTTGCTTGAAATGAATGTAAAAGTTGTACATTAAATAAACATAATCTGCCAATCTTAATGGTCTAAATTGCATGTGAAATCAATCCTTAAGTCTATTTTAATTCACATCAGGGTTACATGAGGCACAGTGATTGAATGCAATGAATGGTCTTTCTTCTCTCTTCTTTGATGTTGACAGTTTTATCTCATGACATGCCTAGCATACTGAAATTATCAAATGGAAAGAATGTTGTGTGTTTCTGACTCCCTGACTTATCTTTGTTGTTTGAGAAGCATCATATTTTAATGATAAAGAATGTTTTCATATTTACCGGGAAGACTGTTAATGGTGCAGATTAAAACTCTCTCTTGAGTAATAGAAATAGATATTTTAATAGATTTTTCTCAAACGAGATCAAGGGTTCTTTCCTTTTGCTGGCATTTTTGAAATGTGATCTTTGGACTGGCAGCCTCAACATTACCTGGAAACATGTCAGAAGTATAAATGTCCAGCCTCCCCTGCCCATGAAAGTCCATGTCCAGAGGATCCTGGTACATGCAGAAGGCCTTAGGGAAACAATGATGTGTCATTTCTTTGATCCTTACTTTTGGGTAACTTATTAATCATTCAAATACTCTAAAATAAAGACTACAGAAAGCACTTTTTGAGCTTAGAATATGATTCAGTTGGTAAAGTGCTACCCTTGCAAATGCAAGGACCTAAGTTTGATCCTCTGAGCCCACTTTAAATAAAAAAAGAGAGGGTGGGCATGCTGCCTATGACCCATATTTTTAATTCCATCAGTGGGGAGGTGGAAATAGGTGGAGCCCTGGGTCTGTTGGTCTAGCACCAAAGCTTATTTGGTGAGTTCTGGATAAAGAAAGATCTTGTCCTTTGAAAAAGAGGGGGAGATAGTACTGACCATGACAATTGAAGTTGTCCTTTACTCTTTAGACACAGGTGCATATAAGCACCTGAGTTCACAAGAATAGGCACACATGCATATACAGGGAGAGAGAGAGACAGACAGACAGACACTTTCTGCTCTGCCTATGTATGATACTTTGCCACACGGAAATTCTCAGCCATTTGCCTGGTTATTTATTTGACTGGTGAGCCACCTGTGTAGCAGGTACCTAGCAGCTAGAAGTGATTCAAACTCCATTTCCTCAGGCATCGCTCTTTTGTTGGACTCTGTATAGCAGAGACATTGGTTCCCACAAATTATATATATATATATATTGGTCTTATTCTTTGCTTTCTTTAGCCTTGTTCATTTTGTAACACTAGTAAAGGATAAGACTTTGGTTGAGATTATATTATAACTAGAACTACATTTTCTTGCAATCACATCTGCAAGTGTACTCCTATTTCTGGAAAGCTGTTTCTTCTCACTTCTTTAAATTTACCCCATGTCGGTGGGCACATAACAGACAGGTATCAATGAAGAACTTTTTTTGGAGAAGAAACCTAAGTACAGCCCAAGCATGAGGCCTGGCCACTGAGGAAGGTACTGTGGTTAGACAACAACCCAGACAGCTTGGGGAATCTCCTGTAGCAGATCCTGGTTTTAAAGCTTCAGAACTCATGTGGGCCTTGTTGGCTGGCCTCAGTCCTGTCTGCATCAAGGAGTCTTCACTTATGGCTTCATGTTTTTGTACTATTTTACTCTCTTAATTTGTGAAGATTTTATTTAAACTTGGATTTTACTTGAATTCCCTTGAGGGGAAGGGTTGGATGTCTCATCTGCAGCTGAGTGATTCATAGTTATTTGTTCTCTGCCAACCACCAACTATTGCTAAGCAAAGCTTCCTGGGCTATATAGGTTGCTAGCTGCACAGATTTGGAACTTGAAGGTTAGTATCAACATTTGAGAGAGAACTTATGCTTTTTTTTCTGGGATGGAGTTTCCTTATTTGGTATAATATTTTCCTGCTCCATCCATTTATTTGTGTTTCTTTTTATAAAGGACTCACCCCCTCACCTCCTAGGGTCCATGCTCAGACAACACCACACTGATGGAAGAACTTCAGGAGAACACTGTGGCAGCACCTGGCTCATGACAGTACATTGATAAGACATACATACTTTGTATTTTTATCTTCACTGAGCTTTGAAAAGGCTACAAGCAGAATTGCCAGTTAAATATTCTGGTGACTTGATATCTACATTGTATGCACATAGATTTTTGAGTATTAAATTTTTCCTTTTATTTTTTAAATTTTTATATGTATGTGTGTATGGGTTGCATGATATATATATGTGTGCTTGCATGTAGGTGGTTGGTTGCACTTGTGCTTGTTGATGACTCTGTGTGTGTGTGTGTGTGTGTGTGTGTGTGTGTGTGTGTGCACGCACGCACAAGGGCAATTTCAGAAATGAAGTTCAGTTGTTCTTCCACCTTAATCTTTTGAGGCTGGGCCCATAGATTCAATGAGGTAAGCAGCTTGCTCTGAGAATAATGAGGCTCTATCTCCCCTCGGGTGCTGGAGTCACAGGTGGGTCACTGCATTGACCCATCATTCTATATGGGATTTGGGGGATCTAACCTTGGGCACTTTTGTTTCTGATGCAAATACTTGAAATTCTGAGTCCTCACCCCAGTCCCACTTCCTTCTTTTAATGCAGGCTATTCAGGCTGAGCACTGGACAGAAATGGGGCCAGTGGGATGAGTCCACCAGAACAATTTCATCTAGCAAGGCAGGAGTGCAGCCCAGATTGTCCCTGTTCCAAGACACACTGGAATTCCATGGGACCCAGGGATTCACATCAGTAAGTAGACATGCTCTCTGCCAGTCTCAGCACCAGTGCAGCACTCTCCTTCAAGATTTGGGGAGCTGCCTCCAATTGAGGTGAATACCTTGAGGGATACTAACCATTTTAAAAAACCCATCCTTCTAATAACACGTTTACCCAGCAGCTAACTCTCTTTCTGGAAAAGTGCTTTATAGTTGAAATAAATCTGTTAAGAGCAACATTTACTCAACAAACACCATGAATCAGATTAATCATCTAATCTGTGGTCACTACTTGAAAGAGCTTCTTTCAGAAACCTGAATTAAAGATTTGATTTAATTAGGGCACGGGTTATTGCAATAATTATTTTTGAACATATGAGTCTTTGTTATATTGTTTAGAAAGAGAAAAGCAAAGATCTATGAAGAAGTCTTCTTCTATACAAAGGACTATACATTTCTCTGCCTACCTACTTCTGTGTTTCAGGAGAGAAACATTTCCCCATGCTTTATCTCATCATACAATGAAAAGACATTTCCTTAAATGCAAAATGTGTATTTGTGGACAAAAATTAAGAAATGCTCTAGATTAGCACACAATTTCAGGCTTTTCTCCAAGGACTTTGCGTGACTTGTTTTCATCAGCATGAAAATCCCCTGAGGACTTGCTTAGCTGCCTCCCCACAGAGATGGCACAGCCTGTAGTCTGGCAGTATTTCCAGCACCTACCACCCACACTGCTTGATTCGAAGTTGTTGTCTTTAATGCAGCAAGAAACAAGACCAGTGATTTACAACAGCAGTCACGTCCAATTTCCCTTTGGAACTGTCAGCTCTGAATCTAAGTGTTACATGTTATTTTCCTGCTGTTGCCCTAACTCCTTAAGCCTTTCACTTTAAAATAAATTCATATTATAGATTTACAGATGAGTCGAAAGATAATACAAACAATGTTCCATGTGTATTTCATCCAGCTGTGTAAGTCAGCTTGCCATGAATAAAACAAAACACCTGAGGAAATAAATTTCATAAAAAGTTTCACTTGTGTCCACTGATTCTAGGTGAAGTTTTGGTGATCTCTTTGATATGCATCTTTGGTGGTTTAGGCCTATCATAGTATGAATATAGGATTGAGTATGTAAGGTCAGGCACCAGAAAGGGGAGACTGAAAGCTGGGCTTCCATATTTCCCTTCAAGGACGCACAACCTGAAGCTCTTCCATGAGGCCCTGGCTCCTAAATTTTCCACCAAGCTTATTCTCACCACTCTGAGGACCAAGATTTATGAAAGGTCTTTAGGGGAATAATGCTCATTTAAACCACAATCCTGTAGTTTTCTTAGTTTCCACCATTAATGCTTTTTACCTGTTCTGGGAGAAGTGTAGAATGCCATTTGCACTTAGAAATATGTCTCTAAATATGTCCACGTCTTTGGCAACCTGGACTGATTCCTCTATGTAAGATAGCTTATAGCCAGTGAGCAGAATAACATTTTAGACAGACAGACGGACAGACAGACAAATAGATAGATAGATAAAATTATGTAACATATAACTATATATAGTTATATAAGTTAAATAATTCGTTTTAGTAGTTCTTGTCACAAAAGTAACTGAGATTTTATATCCTAAACTGACTTATTATCATAAACGTTTTACTATTGTTTGTATTTCATGGTGTAATATTGTAAATGTCAAACATACATACAATTTCTACTCAAATCTCTTCCTACTTTCTATTTCTCTCTGTTTTTTCCTCCTTTCTTCTCCCTTCCTTAATTTTATCCTTCTTCCTTTCCTTCTCTCTCTCTTTGTTTGTTTGTTTGTTTGTTTGTTTGTTTGTTTCTTTCTTTCTTTCTTTCTTTCTTTCTTTCTTTCTTTCTTTCTTTCTTTCTTTCTTTCTTTCTTCTTTCTCAAAGCAGCATCAAAATATTTATTGAATATAAAAAATGAAACTCCTGCCATGGTGCACTTTGCCTTTTCTTCTTTTCTTCAGATTTTCTCCTTTCAATATCTCAAGAATTTTTAAACATTCCTACTAGGAATTTACATGGTACTCTATATTAAAATTCCTATAACCAGCTCCATGAAGCCAGATTCCTTAGCATGGAATACCACTCTTCTTTATATGGCTCCTGATTGACTCGCATGCCATCTCTAGCTGTTCCTGGACATGTACCAACCTCTGTGGGAGAATGCCTATGCCAATACCCAAGTGAGGAAGCCCAAAAGCCTGCCATCTTCTATGGAAGTTGGATGTAGCTTAACCCACCTTTGGCCCACCTTTGTTAATGGTTATATGAGAATTTTTGAGCCAGACAACTGTGTAGAATTATCACCAAGCTGTTATATATGAGGAAATTTCTGACAGAAAACTAACATGTTCCATTCAAGTGGACTACTTAAAGTATTCCACAAGAATACATTTCTTTTCTTTTAACTTTATTTATTTATTTATTTATTTATTTACTTATTTAATGTATTCTAGAAGTCACTTGGGTATATGTGCTTGTAGCTGTTACATTTGGAATCATCCTGGAATGTTCTAAGTACTTATGATTTTGGTCTGGGATTTCCCAGACTCCACCTTCCAGGGCTGTAATTGCAGGACACTGTCATTTCCACCCATTGTTTTCCATGAGATATGGACTCCAAACTCAAGTTCTTTTACTTTCAAAGCAAATTATGTAACCCCTGAGCCATATGTCCAATTGATGAACATATATCTTTGTAATTGGTGCTTAGGTAATTCAATAAAATTATCAATACTTGTTAATCTACTGATTACCAGTCTATGCATTCCATATTGGGTTCAGAGGTACTAAAATATGTGCTGTGAAGAGTCAACAAGTAAGATGACAGTGATAACTGTTAGTAATGTGCATCTGCTATAGTTGAAGGATTAATATATTTCTAAGAATTTAGAGGGAAGAGTGACCTTTTAACCTGGGAAGATTTGACTGACAATGACACTTGAAGTTGTCCTTTACCCTTTAGACACAGGTGCACATATTCACACAAGTGCCTGAGTTCACATGAACAGGCCACATGTGTAAATACACACACACACACATACACACACACACAGATAGAGAGAAAGAGAGAGAGAGAGGCACTTTCTGCTCTGCCTATGTGTGATACTTTGCTACATGGAAATTCTCAGCCATTTGCCTAGTGATTTATTTGACTGGTGAGCCACCTGTGTGGCAGGTAACTGGCAGCTAGAAGTGATTCAAACCCATTTCCTCAGGCATTGCTCTTCTGTTAGATTCTGTATAGCAGAGACACGGGCTCACACAAATTGTATGTAAGTTGATTTTATTTTTTATTTTCTTTAACCTTATTCATTTTGTAATACCAGTAGAGGATAAGAATTTGGTTGAGATTATATCATAAATAAAACTACATTTTCTTGCAACAATACATCTGGAAGTTGGCTCACATTTCCAGAAAGCTGTTTCTTCTCCATGTCTGATGAGCACTTAGCAAAAAGATGTCTGTGTCAGTGAAGAAACCTTTTTTTTAATTATTAGTTTTTTTCTACTTTTACAAAACTATTGAGTATCATCCCAGCTTGACTCCCTCCCCCTTCTCTCCCATCCCCTCCCTTTCCTGTACATTTCCTTCCCACTTTGTCACATCTTTCTGCCTGTGTGCGTCTGTGGACTTCAGCTTCACTCTGGCTGGTCTACTCCTGTGGGGGCTCAGGCTTCCACGGTATAACAAGTTACCTCGCTTCAGGTCACGTCTCTGATATGTGCGTTTCCCTTTACTCATCCAACTTTAGACCTAAAGGTTTCCACTATGAGTTCCTATTCTACGGGTATAGTAAGAGCTGCCATAGAGCACTTACATGCACTGTCTTCTTACCTATAGGTTTATCGAATATCTTCCCTATTGATCTATTTCCTTCCCTTTTTTTCAAACTTGTAAATCACTTACACATCAAAGCTAAAGAAAAGCATGATTGAACAGTTGCAAAAAATAGAGAAGTATGAATAACCCGATGAACAAAAAGATCAAAAATATAAAAAAATTCATAAAATTAAAAAAATGAAATTGCATATAGAACCATACAGAATTGTAATTCTCTAATGAATATTTTTTGTAAAGTTATAGAAGTTTAAACTTCTGTCTGAAAACTTTTCTGTCTGAAACTTCTCTCTGAAAACTCTCCCTATTTCCTTTAATGGCAAAAGTTAAAGAATAAATGCATATGTGCATATGTGTTATACTTTCTTCTTCAAAGTGTCATACCTCAGAGGCACTTTTAAGGAAGAAGGTATTTTATTGTTCTAAATCAGAATTTCAATGTGGAAAAAGTTATGGCAATGAAAGAACTAGAAACAAAGCAAAGGGAAACATCAGCAGCTTGCAAAGAAATGGACTGTTTTTCCAGTACTGTAACTGTCTTCAGGAAAGTACCATCCTGGAAGATCTAAAATGTATTCAATATAGTTGTAGATTTGACACAGCTTGTATTTACATATTTGCCTACTTTTTTAAATCCTTGTGTTAGAAGACAAAGTAGGTCTTTCAGGGACACATTTTTTAATCAACCAATTGCAGGTCCCATTGCTTTACATGGTCCAGTCATTCTATCCGGCTTTGTGTTGTCTATTTCTCCCCTTGACATTAAACAATAGCTTAACTTTCATGCTGAAATCATAAGCTCCCTTTTATGTTCTCTGGGGGGGCACAGTCATTTAGGTCCTGTTTTTTGACTCAGAGCACCATTTGATTAGGAAAATAGCTACTGTTTCTTCCACCGCTGAAAATGAGGAAATGAATGTAAAAAGAGCATGAACTGCATTTGAATATGTTCCTGTGGAAGCTTTTGAAATGGACAAAAAGCGCCACTCAGTTTTGCCAGCCTCATTTGACTATTTTATTTCTTCTGACACAGGACTCAATATCTAACTGCCTCAAGCTCTCAGTATGTTGCTCTGCATGTCCTTGAACTCAAGATCTTCCTATCTTTACCTCTCAAGCATCTTGATTACAGGTATGTGTCACTATGTCCAGTTTTAATTCATTTTTTAAAACACCAAGCTTTCAGTTTTCAGCCAAAGTAGGTATTAGTGTTCATTGTGTACCTATTCTCTCAAGAATAATTATGACAGCTAAGTAACCTCCCCAACTCTGCCAAGCCTTCCATGTAGCTGTGGTATGCCTGCAACCATGTCTTTTCCAGGGACACAAGTTTACCTGTCTCTACCATTCCAAAGTCCTCTTTGACTTTTTAGACTGAGCAGCTCAAATACATGCTTCTGCTTAAAACCAATCTTCAGCAAGACGATTTATCTGCCTCTCCTTCAGTTGAGTCACCATTATTTTGTTCAGATTATTTGATCATAAAATACTCAATGACAGACTGACCTTTGCAAGGGCCTGTCCTTAGCTTGCAAAGTCCAGGAAAGTATAACTACACCCAGCCTCCAAAAATCAAAACAGGAAATAAGACACGTATGGCATAGTTGTAATGTAACAATGACTTGTATTTCATATCTGTGTCTATGACACTGGAACTGTGTAGCATGTAGACATGCACATATGTTCATGTATCCACACACAGCCAAGTTCTGAAAAGATGCAGGAATTTAACAGCATTAGATATTCCATGGAGCCTGTTTATTTTGCCCAGAAGAGGATTAACTGCAAAGAATTATAAATGATTCTTTGGCTTAAAAGGAAATTCTAAAAAGTGTTTGTTGTATCTTCTAGTATAATAAAAGGTAGTGGACAGGTACTGTAAAATAATTAAAAATAGACTTATGTCATTGAAAAATGAAAATACTTTCTTCCTATTTGTTTGCTTTGGAAGTGATTTAAATAGTTTGGCATCTCTCTGGGATTTTCAACATCTGTGTGCACATCTGCAGATGTACAGAGAAGAGCACATACTGATGCACAGGCAGACCTGTAAATGGTCACCAGGTGATTCAGAGACACAGGCTGGTGTTGGTATTTCTCTTTCTTAAGCTGCCTCCTGTAGAGCTAGTTAAATTAGTTGCTTAAAGTTTAAGCAGTTCTTATATGCAAATTTCACCTCCTTCGCTTTAAAATTCATTTATCCTTTTAATTAAGTCTTGAGGTGCTTAATGCAAGAAAATCAAATCAAAAGAATTTGTCTTTTGAAGACATTCATTTCGAATTTTCCTCATCATATTCCATCATTTAAAATAACTATGTGAAGAAATACATCTGCACACAATTTCTGCCTTTTTCATGTCCCATCCACATATAAACCATACATACCACACACATGCACCATATGTAAAACATACCAGATACATGTACCATGCACACCACACACATATACACAGTTATACACACTGAAACACACACTCAATCATACCCTCACACACAATACATGTGCTTACAATGCATGCCATACACATCACATGTTTACTTCATAAAAAATGTTACATACACATCACAAATATGTATATAACACACCATACTACATATCACGAGCACTTTACATATAAGCCTTAAACATGTCCTTACACATTCCATATAAACTACACATACAATATACCTCACAGGCCATATACATTACCCCCACATATCACAAAACTCACACATATGCTACAGACACACCACACATATAATATGAACCTTACATATTACATGTAACACACACACCATATAAAATATACACTGTGTATAGATGTCTTACATGTACACATACACATCACATATACACCATGCATATGCAACACCTCAAAAGCACCACACATACCACAGTGCACACCAAGCACATCACATATCACACATATCACACATTTCCCACAGACTCCATACTACACACACGCCAGATACTACACATATACACTGCATATTCCTCACATGTGCACCATACAAATCATGCACAAAGTCTATGTGATATATATATATTATATATATATAACATATACAATACACACATATACACACACACAAACACACCATACATACACATCCCATATACACACCACACATATATAACATACATATACATACACAAATGTATACATGACAGCCCTAGAACTGGACTCAGTCCACATATCATGCATTCTCTTTTGCAATTTTTGCGTTTTCTAACTCTAGAGTTTGAGAGTCAGGAGAGATTAGCTTGGATCCCCTCTTCATTCTTCCTGTACAGAAACACACTTTGAACAATTTTCCTTTAGAGGGGACAGGTGTTAGTAATTGCTGGAAGTCTGACTCTCCCCAGAGGTTGGTCTTATTCTGAGGGAGAGGAGATTGTCCTGTGAATTACCCGGTTGTAGACTAAGAGGGTGCACATCATCCTTTCAAGCTCGTTTTGGGAAGTTAGCAACTAACTAGAGGACTTTGCCTCCAGTGAGAACTTTCATGCACAGAAAACGAGTTTAAAGTTCTAAATGTTTCCTTCACGCAGAAGAAACAGCCTATATCCAGCAAAGTCGTCATCTGAGCTTAACATATTCTATTTATAATACATATGTAAATTAGGTGCAGTTAGGAACTCCACATTCAGCTTCTTTTTACAAAAATCTTTATCAGTGAAAGAACAAGAGCGGCAGGTTTAATTATTTGTGGGGGAAGGTCTTGAATTCCTAATTTTAATTAGAACTAAAGGGAAGAGATTAAAGATCCAACATTACAGAGAAACCAAATGCTGGGTGGTAAGGTAATAAAAAAAATGTAGGGGAGGGAGTTAAACTCTTGGAGTGCTTCTTAGTCCCTTAACTGTGGTTCTTTTATCTCTTGGATAGGGAGATAGACAGACACCACATGGAGTGCTGTCATAGAGTGATCACATAGTCTACATGAGTTACAGACATAAACCATTTAGAGTGGAAGCACATGGTAAGGACATCTGTGCTCATCATCTTTAGCACTGACTGGCTGTATAGACAACCTTCACACAAATGTCTATGCAGAAGTCTGCTGTAGTCATCTCAGGTTTTTCCCAAAATGTACATTGACTGTTGTGTTTAAATGTTGCCTAAACAAACTGTAATCTCCCCTTAACCCCATCCATTTCTTGAAAGGAAGAGAAGAAGCTTCTAAAGTCTGACATTTTTAAAAAGTTCTTTCTTATTAGTGTATATTCATCACATATAGTGATGATTTTCATGATTTTCACACTTGTATATTGTATTTGAACCTCATCTACCTTCCCATTCTTTTCTCTTTCTCCTTGCACCCAACCACCAGTCCCATTTCCTATCTCCGAGAGTCTTGCTTCTACTTTATATATATGATTTTATATAACTATACCAAATCTAACATCCACACATGAGAAAAAAATGTGCTCTTTCTCTTTTAGAGTCTGTAATTTTGCCATTCCTAATTGTTTGAGGTTAGAGGTCTTTTTCAGGGAGTAAAGAAAATGTTGTAAAATTAGTCCATGCTTCTAGTTGGAGAATTTCAGTCATATCCCCAACCACTGAGCTGGTAGTGTTATATGGATGAATGGTCTGGTGCATGAGTTCCTCTTAGCACAGTTCTTAATAGAAAAAAATTAATGACCACCAAATTTCTGTTCAGGTGTATCAGGAATTTTTTCTGTTTACTGCAAAACGGATTCCAATAAAAGAGCCAAGATGTACTCAGACTGCTATATCTATGTGGCATAAGAAGATCCTGCACCAAGTTTCTCAAATAGTCATTTTTCTTTATATGAGCTTTATATTGAGATGCTTTTCTTTAAAGCTTATATATATATGTAATTTTACATTTGTGTGTGTGTATGTCTCTGTATGTGTGTGTATGTCTATTTGTGTGTGTGTGTCTCAGATGGCATTATATATCCCTGTGGAGAACTGAGGGTGACTTTGGGAATCACCCTGGATGGCTTTCATTTCCTTTATACCTTATTCTGGTTTTTACCAGGCTCCACCCACCAGGACTGGAAGAATAGACTGTCCCACCTTTCTCCCCTGGCATTTTTGCATGGGATCAAGGATATGAACTCAGGACCTTCTTCTTGCGAGCCAGAGTCTTTTTTTTTTTAAGCAGGGGAGTATCTCCCCTGCCAGTTCAGTATGTGAGCCAGAGTCTTAACCCCTGAACTCTCTCTCCAGCCCTTGAGGTCCTTTTAAAAAGTCTTTAACTGTCATTATGGTACAGTCTGGAGGAAAAAAGTAGTGGAAATATGGAAATAGGTGCAAGTTTCAAAGTGGTGTATTTAACATCATGTGCAGACTTTATAGCGAATTCTGTTGAATGTAATCTTGGTGGTTCTAGCTATCAGTCCAGTTTCTCAAGGTCTTCCTGTATTGTTAACATTAAACTTTACCTCCAATCTTTGTGCAAACCTAACTTCCTGAAAAGTTCAGGATAAATATTTAGCAAAATTTTAAAGTTTTCAGTGCAGTAGGTACTCAACTTTGTTACCATGATACAAGTTTGTTTGACCTGTGGAAAAACCTGAGACTGGGAAGTTAGTTTAGTGGCAGAGTAGTGCACTTGCTTAATATGTATAAAACCTTAGGTTGGATCCTCAGCAATGTAAAACAATTCCCAGCCAGTATATGTCACCTTTTGTTCTTGAGTTGTGAGGGTTTTTGCAGAAATTGTTTCTCTCTCTGTCTCTCTCTCTCTTTCCTTCTCTCTCTTGTCTATCTATAATAGGGGTATCTGTAACTTCTGGAGTTTGAACAGCATTGTGGTGCTCTGATCTTAATGAATGTATCTAATCAGAATTCAAGTTAGGTAATCTCTAACATTTTATTGTTCCACATTTTTAGACCCTTCTACATGCCTGCCTTCTGCAGGCAATCCCATGAAGCACAAAAAATGTCTTACTGCTGTTAAATTTGTAAAGGGAGAGGGGTTAGATCTCAAGTTAATGGTAAATGGCAGACTACTCCAGAGACAATGAAGGTTTTCCTACAAAATAAAAGTCAAATTGTAGCCAAAAAGAGTAAATGTGATATTAGACTCTATACTGTCTTGTTTAGCACTCACATTAGCTCTGAGGTACATGGGTTATCTCTAGGGATTAATTCTATATCCCAAGAGTTTGTTTAATTATAAGCAGATAGCTTTCTTATAATAGTTTAATTTAATTTAATTTAGTTTAATTTAATTCTAACCTTTACCTATTTCAATGTTGACGTTTCTAATCCTTTTGATTGCTTTTGAAATCAATAGTCTCTGTTAAACATCTGAAATTTCATTGGAGACTTCACACCTGTTTATAGAAAAGTAAAACATCTGGTAATACTGCATTACTATATTTTTTGATTTATAAAGGGATATATCCAACAAATTTTATATTAGAAACATTAGCAGGACTCTTTTATGAGTTATCTTACATAAAAGAGAATAGGTTAATCTCAGCAATGCTAGCTTAACATTTAAGTAGAAATTATGCATCTTGCTTAACTCAAAATTCAAACGTTAAAACAATGAATAAGGTGACCTGCGATAAAGTAATATTTGGAAACTATTTGTTAAGATTTGCATTTGATAAAATACTGGTGCTTGGAATGGAATGAAATGTGTCATATCAACTCCAGCTCCACGTAGTTGTGAATGCAAATTCAGCAATGCAGAGTATATTTTTAGTCTTTATTTAAAAATCTTTTATTGATTTATTTCAGAGAGAGAGAAAGAGAAAGAAAGAGAGAGAAAGAGAGAGAGAATATGCATACTATGGAGCATGTGTGGAGGTCAGAGGACAACTTTCAGAAGTCAGTTCTTTCCTTCTACTGTATAGTTCAGGGTCAAGCTTAGGTTGTGCAGGTGACGTATCCACTGAATTCTCTTGCTGTTCTCTATTTTCAGGCTTTCTTTGCATGGATAAAGTTTTCCCAAGATAGACTCTAAAAGAATGGTGGGCATGCCTACTAGTCAAGTGGGAAACTGTGAGTTCCCGAGAGCAGCTTGTGCTACTGATGATTAACAGTTTCTCTGAGCAGGACCTCAGCCTTGTGACCTTAGTTCATCTTTCCTCTAGTTTTGAGACAGGAATGGCCTGAATCTATGACAACAGATCAGGAGCAGATGTTGGTGTTTGTGAAATTCTTTGTAGGCTAAATGAATGAGGCTCAAAATGCTAAACAATGACTGGAAATCCTGCACCGCAATGCCTACTATTTGTAGAAAGGCTTGCTTTTGCATTCCTTGTTAATGGGTTTTTATGAAATGAAGAAATACAGTACAGTTTTTCTTATCTCACCCCATGAGAGACATTAAGTGATTAGACATGTCTAGCATCATTAAAATGAAATGATTGTAATTATATAGCAGCCTGTAATTATAGACAGCAAGTAGGCAGGGGCAGTTCAGGTGTTGAGCCTTACCTCCCCCGGTTCTTTCTTTTTCTTGCAGCGGGAACTTGTCCAGTACTAACTGGGGAGGTGAGAGGGGGAGAACTCCTTAGCAATTTTCCTTTGATGAAATCATTTTAATACACAAAAGATATTTATAACAAAGGCTTCAAATGAGTTTTACAAGGACTAGGATAGGCTAATCTCGAAAGAAGTGTTTATGCTGCATATGCAGTTAAAATGTTATTTGCCATCCTCTAAATTCATAAGGGCAGAATTTTTGCTGCTTAAAAAGTGCATCATATATGGCATTATGTGATAAATAGTGGGCGCCATGGAGAGGCACGGGTGTAGAGCTCCCAGCCCCAGTCTCTTGGGTGCAGTGCATTCAGTAGTGAATTCTAGTTACATCTCCAAAGTCAGTGGAAAACTTACTGCATGTGTCAATGTGACTATTTTCCCAGTTAAAACTGTCTATACAAAACGTGTCCACAGAAACTAAAATCTATGCAATGGGTTAAACATAATTTCATGTAATTATAAAGCCTCAGGGAAGAGCCTTCTTTCTTCACATCACTATTGTCTATTACTCAGAAGTCATTAGCATAAACAGCAGCAGATAAAGAAGCAATTCTGACACAGGAGACTGAGTGATTTTAAAAGACATTCCATTTTTCCGATGTGAGAATGCCTCTTCCCCATTGACCCATTCCTGGCACGTGTGGAAACTGAAGAGCAACCCATGCTTTGTAAATACAGTGTAATTAGAGTTTTAACACTGTTTTAGCATTTCTTATAAAAATCACCATGAGAGCCATTGGATCATAGGTCATGTTTACTTCTTTGGGGGACACACAGTCATCTGGGGAGCATTTGGGTGGAGATATTTAATCTGAAAATTACAGGCTGTGTGTGGGGCCATTGCAAAGGTAAACAAGTTCGCCCAGGGGACCTACATATATGCCTTGTGACGCGAGCAGGAGAGCGCCCCTGCTGGAGCAGTGATAGTATCGCAACGGGCTTGCAGGAGGGAGGCCAGCTGAAAGCTGAACTCTCCTGGGAGCAATGGCCGACCAGGAAGCTTGAGCTGAGTCTCCAGGGACAGAAGATTGTCTTCTGTATTATTGGGGGCTCAGGAGGATTCTCTGAGCTCTTCTCCGGCCAATGAAACTTTAGACTCTCCATTAAATTAAGAACATAGGAACCGTTACTAGTCAGCTTATAAAACGCTTACCACACTCAACAGAAACATTTCCCAAGAAATATAGATGAACATCTTCTCAAAAGGCAAAGAAAATTATTTATGTCTGTGATTTATGGGCAACTGAAATACTTGCTGGTAAAACATGCAGTGTTTCTAGAAGGACTTATATTAGAAAAGAAGGGAAGAGAAAAGAAAAAGGAGTGGTGAAGTAAGAAAGTTAAGAGGTATTGGCATTCAAAAAGAAATGTTCAAAAAGAAACACTTTAATAAATTGCTGGCTTCCCTTTCTTTTGGGAATTTTACATGGATCTTTCTACTCATTTCCAAATACCCTTCTCAGATCTGAGAGGTCTTCTTCTTGTCTAAATTTCATAGCAGCACCCCATTCCTCTTAGCTCCGTAATTCTGTTGCTGTTAATGAACCCATGACCCAGTTAATATCAGTTAATATCCTCTGGTTAGAGATGATCGTGATGGCAGGAGTGTGATAGCAGAAGATTAAGGAATGGCCACAGCACAACCACAGGAAGGGTGAGAGGGGCCTAAGGTCACCTAAGGTCACCCTCCAGTTTGCCAGACTGTCAGATTGCCAATTTTCCAGCCAGGTCTACCTCCACATTATCTGCCAGTCTAGGAAATGGACCACTTATGACACATTGAGTTATCCCATATGAGTTACATAATCTCCTACAAGCTTGCTCAGAGGCTAACCTTAACAAAATAATCCTTCATAGGTGTGCACAAGGACTTAGTTTTCCATCGACTAGTTGACACCTAAAACTAACTACCACACATAGTCTTTCTTTTGTCTCAGGCATCACAATCTTCAACTTCTGAACACTCACTTGTCTCTGACTGAATCAGGAAAGGTTTAGAATATGATCTTTACATCATCAGTATTCTAGATTTCTTTCTCAACTTCAGCAATTGGCTGTTCTAGAGACTTCCAAGGATTTTAGGGTTTGGGGAAAATAATGTGACCTCAAGCAACTTTCTGCTTGTCACGTAAGTTTGCAACAACTCTGATTTGGCTTTATTACCTCATGTATTCACCCTATCTAGCCATAGATCAAGAACTTGAAATTGCTACATCTTTCCCCACCAGACATATTAGTCCTAGCCTTTATTTTTCTCTTCTAAACAGAAAATACTGACAATATGACAATACTTTTAATCTTCAAGATGCTTACATCTTTATAACTAGCTATTTTCTGAGAAAATGTGTTGATGATTGGCCAAGTCTTTTCTTATTCTTTTCATTAGGCCTTCAGTCACCTTAGGCAAGTTTTCAGATGAAACCTTGTAGGTACTTCTACAAAGAGGATCAACAGTAGTTTCTTCTGGGTTCCTTCAGGTGACCGACAGTTCTTTAAGCAGGGCTCTTTGCTGTTCTTTGCACCTTCAACACTAGCATGGAGTTCTTAGGGTTTCCATATATGTTAAAAATTTGAAAGGAGAGTACCTTTAAGCAAAATCCATACACATTACCACTTAAAAAGTTTCAAACTGGTTTCTTCAGTGTCTTGGGACTCCATCTTTGACTGTAGTTGCATCATTAAATTAAAGAAGTTGCTAGGATCAGACTTGGATTGCTGTTCAAATGTCCTGTATTTCTAATTCACAGCTGTCTTTTTTGTTTTCCAGTGGAGAGTCTGTGTGGTCCACTTATTAGGAAGCTGAAGGTATCCAGAATGTTTTGTCTTACATTTTCCATAGAGAAAGCATAATGTATGCTAGTCTTTAGATGATTTAACGATGATATATTGGAACATATGATTCCCAAGAAGTGATAATTGAGCTAGTGAGATTTTCCATAATGATATTTCCAAATCAAGGATAAACCACTTTCCTTATGAAGTCCAGTCTTCATATAACAATGCTCCATTGAAACAGAATTTATGAAGATTAACAGCAAAGGCAATATAGCAACATTAAGTGGTTCCATTCTTCCTTGCTGAGTCTTATGCATCCCTAACTTTTCTGTTTCTTGCTTCACAGTGCTTTTTTTTTCTTTACTCCTTTTTTGTTCCTGCTGATGACCCTTATCCAACTTTATTATCTTGTTTATCATCAGCCAAATTATTGCCCAAGCTAGCATTCTCTTCTATAGTTTCACTAAAAGTAGCACTAAAGGATTGACTATATTTATAGTCATGTACATATTTCCCTCAAATATCTGATTAGAGCAATCATGTTGTTTACCTCAAGTATGTGCCCTAGACTCTGGTATCACTGGCAACCTCTGTTGGCACCAGATCCCACTTAGGTAGCTTCGTACTGACGTCCTATCTCTTGTATTAGATGTATTCAGTCAGATCATTTGAGGACCTTCTGATCCTTCTCCTGACTTTCACTCCTGACCACGGAGTGCAGAGAATCAGTGATTGGCCTGAAATCTGACATGATTAACTCATAGTCCTAGAATGTCTTTCTATGGCCTGTTCCCCATGTCCTGATATTCCTCCAGACCATCCCTGCTGACTATGGAACAAAGAATAGAGAGAAGAGACAAAGCTTTGTTAGAAACTGTTAGGATTAAGTTAAACACTTTAAAGATGCACCAAACCAAGGAAAATCATGTTGTAGAGATTACCAGATGGACACGGATACAGTGATGGAATTTTACCATATACTTACACTATAACTCCAGGAGGGCAGAAAGCTCAAAATGACAGAGAGACTAATATAACTTTTCAATTGGGTTCTCACTGCACTTGAGAGAGGAATCTGGACCATTAAAAACATAAGGAAAGAAAATCAATATCCTAGTTTCACAATTAAAGCTCTGTAAATGAACATTAGAGAAAGAATGCAGAAGGCACATTGAGTAAAATAGGAACCACACTCTCATAAGACAGAGAAGAATGGCTAATAGATAACATCCCCAGGGACACGATAATTAATAAAGCCTGTTTGTAAGTGCAGAAAAATAAAATTATTATTGCAAGGAAAGCAATCTGGGGTGTTACAAACAGCCTTGGAAACTGTTTGCTGACCTCACTGTGGCCATGCCAGCTTCCCACCACCTTATGCTCAGTCTCACATCCTTGTCACAATGAAGAAGAGAATTTCAGATACCAGACAGTGTGCTGGGAGATTAATGAAGCACAGTCTGGAAGAGGAAGAAGGTAGAGAAATCACGCTAAGCTTTCTGCATCTGTTGTATGAGCCTATGTGAATCATCAGTTCACGGTTACATGCTTTCCTGACTCCTGAAGATTGCTCCCCCATGTTAGAAAGTCTGTCACTTTCTGTGGCAAATGAAGCCTCTCAGACTGAAAGTTATGAGCACAGCAGTGTCTCCTTGGGCCCTGCCTCCCATGCTTAGAAGCTAAGGTGTGTACACATAATAGAAAAGAAGGTTTATCTGCCCTGTATACAATAATCTTTAGCAGAGAGAAAAGCCAAATTAACAAAATTAAAAAGGAAAATGAAGTTATCACTACTGATACCTAAGAAATTCAGAGAACTATAAGGTCATATTTCAAAAACTTATGCTCCATGAAATTTGATAACATGAAAGAAATGGATGAATTTCTAAGTAAGCACAAGTTACCTAAATTGAATCAGGAAATTTTTAATTATTTAAATAGTCCTATAACATATAATGAAATCAATGAAGTAATCTCGAATCTTCCCACCAAAAAATGTCCTGGACCAGATGGATTCAGCACAGAGTTCTACCAGACATTCAAGGAACAACTAACACCAATATGCCATAAACTGTTCTATTAAATTGAGAAGGAAGAAACACTACCAAATTCTTTCTATGAATCTAATATCATCTTAATACCAAAACCTAACAAAGATACAAAAAAACTACAGGCCAATTTCTTTGATGAAAACAGATGCAAAGATTCTCAACAAAGTCTTAGCAAATCGGATTCAAAAACACATTAAAAAGATCATTCACGGGGACCAAGTAGGCTTCATTCCCAGCACACAAGGTTGGCTCAATATATGCAAATCAATAAATGTAATTCACCATATAAACCAGTCCAAAGTCCAAGACCACAAGATACTCTCGATAGGTGTAGAAAAAGCTTTTAACAAGATCCAATAGCCTTTTATGATCAAAAAATCGAAGAAACCTTTATCAAAATAATAAAAACCGTATACAACAAGCCAACAGCAAGTATTATACTCAATGGGGAAAAACTTGAAGCACTCCTGCTTCGATCAGGAACTAGTCAAGGCTGTCTACTCTCACCACTTCTATTCAATATTGTACTTGAAGTCTTATCTGGAGCATAAGACGAGAAAGGGAAATAAAAGGCCTTCAAATCAGCAAGGAAAAAGTCAAGTTATCTCTATTTGCAGATGACATGATCATATACCTGAATGATCCCAAAAACTCCACCAGGAGACTCTTAGAACAAATACAGAAGTTCAGCAGGGTGGCAGGATACAAAATAAACATACAAAAATCAGTGGCCTTCCTATATACCCAGGATGAAAAAAGTGAACAGGACCTAAGAGAAACAATTCCATTTACTATAGCCCCAAATAAAATGAAATATCTCGGTATAAACCTAACCAAGGAAATAAGAGACCTTTACAATGAAAACTTTATAACCCTAAAGAAAGAAATTACAGAAGATACCAGAAGGTGGAAAGACCTCCCATGTTCCTGGATCTCATAAAAATGACTGTCTATACAGATTCAATGCTATACCAATCAGAATCCCAAAGCAATTCTTCAAAGAAATTGACCAAATAATTTCAAAATTCATATGGAAGCACAAAAGACCCAGGACAACAAAAACAATCCTGGGTAATAAAAACACTGCTAGAGGTATCACCATACCAAACCTTAATCTATACTACAAATCCATAGTAATAAAAACAGCCTGATACTGGCTCCAAAATAGACACATAGATCAATGGATAAGGGTTGAAGACCCAGATATAAGCCCACACAATTACAGCTATTTGACCTTTGACAAAAGGGCCCAAAAATATCCAATGGAAAAAGAACAGCATCTTCAACAAATGGTGCTGGCAAAACTGATGTTTACATGCAGAAGATTAAAACTGTCACCATGCATAAAAATTAATTCCAAATGGATCAAGGACCTCAATATTAGGCCAAAGACTATAGAAACCCTAATTGAAAGGGTATGGAACTCCCTCGAGTTGATTGGACTAGGCCAACAGTTCCTAAATGGAAATCTAATAGCACAGTCACTACAACCAACACTCAACAAATGGTATCTTATAAAATTAAAGAGCTTCTGTTCAGATAAAGAGATTGTAACCTCAGCAAAAAAGCAATAGAAAATCTTCATTAACCACATATCTGATATAATTCTATTATCCAGAGTACACAAAGAATTTAGAAAACTAAACATCAAGGAAGTAAATGGCCCAATTGAAAAATGGGCCTTGGAACTTAAAAGAAACTTTACCAGGGACGAAATTAAAATGTCTAACAAATATCTTAAAAAATGCTCCACATCCTTAGCCATCAGGAAAATGCAAATCAAAACCTCCCTGAGATATCATCTAACCCCTGTCAGAATGGCAAAAATCCACAATACAAACAATACCAAATGCTGGAGAGGATGTGGCTAGAAGGGAACTCTCCTACATTGCTGGTGGGAATGCAGGCTTATACAACCACTCTGGTGAGCCGTCTGGCAATTCTTAAAGAAGTTAAAGATTGAAACGCCATATGACCCTGCTATTCCATTTTTGGGAATAATCCCCCATACAGTAAAAATTCACCTCGATAGCACAAGCATGACCATGTTCATAGCAGCACGGTTTTTTAATTTATTTTTTATTATTATTTATTCAATTGTGTGTGTATGTGTGTGCGCACATGTGTATGTATGTGTGTGTATGTATGTTTGTGTGTGTAGAACCACGGACAAATTCGGGAACCACCATGAATGCCTCCACCTCCTGGTTTTACTCTGCCCTGCGATTCACAGGCTCCGCACTACCAGGACCAGAAACACAGGCTGCCCTGGCTTCCGCCCGGCGTCTATACATGGGGGTCTAAGATCCAAATTCAGGACCTTTCATCTGCAAGGCAGAGGCTTAACTCCTGAGCCATCTCTCCAGCCCCTAGCACTGTTTACAATAGCAAAGTCATGGACCCAACCTAAATGCCCAACAGTTGATGAGTGGATAAGGAAAATGTGGTACATTTATACAATGGAATACTACTCAGCCATCATAAAAGATGAATTAATGAAATTTGCCTGGAAAAGGATGGAATTAGAAAAAGTTATATTGAGCGAAGTATCCCAGACACAGAATATTAAGTGCCGTATGTACTCCCTAATAGGTGGATTCTAGTATCAAACCCACTTAGTGACATAGTCAAAGATAAATCTCTGTAATGGCTAAAATAAATGCAAAGATTATAAACAGGAGGGAAGGGGAAGCAGGACCTTCCCCCAGAAATAAGGAGATAGGGGATCATGCTACAGCAGAGAAAATAGGTCACCATCAAGTTCTGCAAGTAAGTAGTGAGACATCTGGTTAAGCTCACTCACTTTCCTTCCTGGTCACTTGCAACTAAGGGGGTTTGATCTTACCAATCAGGGAAGATATAGTGACTGGCAGTGACCCTCACTGTGGTCTCCTACTCTTATTCCATCTACCTTTGAATCTACTCTTATAGTAAGTCTCCATTTTAACAGCCTTTTATCTCTGGTTAGGAGGTGACCTCCAATACCAATCAGGATGGAGCCAAAGGCGGTGCAGGAACAGCAAAACTGAAAACAACAACAAACCATAATTCAGAACATCGGAGATCCTACATTAATCACCTACAACCAGACCAGCTAAATCTTTCCCCATCCTAAAGCTCAGGGAAATATGCAGAAGAGGGGGCGGCAAGATTGTAAGAGCCTAAAGATGGGGAGGAGCACAATGACATGCAAGACACTCCACACAAGTTAGGGCCACAGAAACCATAATAGGACTTTGCATGACCTGTGCAGTGACTGACATATCAATGACCCTACAAAGTCTAGCATGGATCACAGGTACTAGGATCCTTAGAGGCAAGGGATTAGCAGTCACAATGTGTTCTCATACTGAAACGGAGCTCAAGAAAGGGCTCTGGGCAATGCCACTGAGTCCTTACACCTCATTAGAGTGGAGGATGCAGAGGGAAGTTTGACATTCACATTAAAGGATGCTCCAGGGATTGGGGAGGGAAGAATGAGGCACTGGGACATAGGGAGGGAGGGAGGTGAAAGGAAGGGAAAAGGGGGAAGGAAGAAAGGGGGAGTGGGGAGAGGCGGAGGGAGGGAGGGAACCAGAGTACCTATTAAGTTTGGATGAGTGGGAAAAAAAAGTATTACCTTCAAAAAAAAATAATCATTAGCAGTCTGCATTGGCATTTTTATGCATCTTATAAAGACTTACAAGTGTAAAGACTTTACACTTATAAAGACTTACACATTTATCCTATATTAATGTAACAACACTACTATTACTTTAACACAAATGACGGAGAGTAACGTGATAAAGAACACAATGATTTAACAAAATTAAAATGAATCCAGAGCTGTTGGAAGTAAACAGGGAGACAGAATTTTAGCAACTAAAGCTAAATACAGGATGAGTAATTACCAGGATGACTCAGAGTATCCAGAGAAAAGGGCGGGAACTTTTATGGTTAACCATCATGTTGTGAAACTTGGACTGTTAAGCAGCAGCTCAGAGATCCAAGACTTATCCTCCAATAGTAGTCATTTACGGCTATGCTTATGAAGGTGGATGATAATTGTTCTGGAAGCATTTGGGCAGATCTTGCTCCATAGTCCCAGAGTGTGTGGAACTCAGCAATAAAGAAACATCTGGGATTTAGAGTTGAAGTTTGAAATGCACAAGGCAAAAAAAAATCTCTCTTCATTGTATGTGAGCCAGAAATGATAATGGATTTCAAAAAGAGAAGTTCCAGTGGAATCCAAGAAGAGACTCTTGAAGCCATTGAAATAAAATGTTTTTTTTTTTTCTTTCCAGTATGGCTGATGGAGTTACAAATACCATAATAAAATGGGCTGGGAAGTAACAGTCATCTCATATCAAAGGGTTATAGCCTTTTCTTTGTTATTTATGATTCAGTTATAGATTTCATGAGCAAAAGTCATGTAACAAAGAACTGGATGTATCAGCACTGTGTATTCTTAGGTACTGATCCCTCAGATTGTTGTCGTGCGCAATTTACTCAAAGATGAGCCAGCAAGGAATGCAGTGTCAATTATACAGCAGTCATTAGTGTTTGTACTTTACTACATATTAGTTGCTTTGGTGTTCTCCTAAAAGTAGATGTTAACAAAGATTTGGGTAAGATCAGGATACTTTCATGTGTCTGACTCTGTGCAGAGATATGGCCCTAGATATGAATACATACATCTCTAAGCACCTATAATGTGTACTTGTATCAGAAACTTTTATACCATATAGCTGAGATTTAATACATATTCTATCTTGACTTTTTTCAGGTATCACTTGAATACAGTATGTTGTCTTTTATACCTGTTTTGTCCATGTAACCATCAAAAATCACAACAGGACGTGCAGGCTCAGCATAGAGTACTTGTCTCACAAGCCAAAGGCTCTGGGTTCAATCCCCAGCAGCCCAAAAATAAAAATAAAAAAGTGTAACAAATGTACAATTTGAAGGTAAAAATTTCAGTCATTACAAGATCTTAGGTGCAAAACAAGTATTCAATTACAGATAAAATCAACACTTTTAACATTGAGTATTTCATTCATTGGTTCATTCAAAAATATTTTTAAATGTCTCTGTCTACCATCCTTTTATGTAGGATTAGACAGCTGGCAAGAAAGCACAGTAAATTGTATCTTGGAAAAGGATATATGGTATGAGGAGACAGAGGAACAAGTTAGAAAGCACTTTCCACTTTATGAATGGGCACGAAAGATGTGCCTGCTAAGGTTCTTGGAGCTGATGGCCAAAGGGTTCCAGCAGGGTGATTCAAGTCTGTCATATACTGTCAAAGTAGGTCTTAGACTGCTACTCCAACATTTCTTTTTGAGTTGTTTCAAATCAGTTCTTCGCTTGAATATATGCATGAGTATGCATGCCACAGAAAGGCAGTGACAGGCAGCAGACAAAGAACTGAACTGAGATCTGACTCTGCCAACGTTTGCCAAAAACTAACTAATTTGGGGAAAATGCCAGCTTGTCTACAATAACCGATCTCCACCTCCTCTTTTGTACATTTAAATTAAATGTGATTTTAAAGCACAGACATTAAAATCTATAGCTCTTACATATTAATGAATTGCCCTTTGATATCTGAATACATGCATATATTGTGCATTGTTACAATTGGGTTAAATTTTTCAAACAAGTCATTCTTGTATGGTGGAAACTTTCATTATCATCTTTTCATGCTTTTCAGTGGACAAGACAATTTTTCTCTAGCATGTATATGTAATCTGTGGCTCACCTAGGACACAGAAAGCAAGGGTGACTATAACTGTGGCCCAAAACAAAATCTTAAATATACTTAAAACAATATGAGGTGTTTTTTGAGTTTTCTTTTGTAACTATGTTGTTTGGTTCTTGAGTATGAACTTTGTAAGTAATAATCTCCAACTTTCAAAGATTGGACATGTCATTATACTCACCCCAATATTCAAGAGCTCATCTAAACTTGTTGCTACTATTTAACCTAAACCCATTTATCAACGTTTCTCTTCCCTCTGCCTTCCTTGCTCTCCCTGGCTCCTGTTAATCAACTCAACATTTTTTGAACTGTTCCTGCTAGTGATGTTTGTGCTTCTGTAATTGGCTAATTTCATTTAACATGATGAACTACAGTTCCATTTGGATTGTTGTAAATACTAGAATCTCATTCTTCTCTATGTCTTTGCTGTATATTTGTACCACAGTTTCTTTATCCATTTTTCAGCGATGAACAGAAAATTGGTGGCTTCCTTTTCTTGGCTATATTGATAATGCTGCATGCAACATGGGGTACACTTGTCTCGCTGATGCACTGATTTCATTTCCTTTGGACATATGCCCAGGGCCAGGTTGCTGGATCCTAGGGATGCAATATTTTTCAAGTCTGAGAAACCTGTACAATGACTGCACTGACTTACAGCTCCATCAGCAGTATGCAGGAATTCCCTTTCCTCCATTTTCTCACCAGTTCTTGCCATCTTTTCTTTTCCTTTCTTCTTTTGTGTAATAGCAGTTCTTACAGAAACGTGACAATATCTTAGTGTGGGCTTCCCGATTGAAATATTATTCACTAGTTATTGTGTCTATTTAATGTTAGAGCATGCAGGATGCCTGATCCCTAAGCTGAGAAGGCTGGAAAAGGGTGGGAATATACCCATCTCCTCACTCGAGGTCCTACATTAACACATATCCATTTCCCTGCCTAGAGAGTGACAGGTGCTTATGTCCCACTTCCCCTCCTCTGGTATGCAGCGCAGTTCACATCCTGACTTCTCCTTTCCCTCAAATGCAGGACCTTTAGAAGCAGACACTGTGTTCTGGTGGCACTGAAGTTTCTTGCTTCTGACTACTACCATGCTGTCTATTGTGGTGTTAATTAGTCTCTTGCCCAAAGAACAAAGACTTAATATCACTGTGTCTTGAAAGTCCTTTCTTCCTGCTCCAAACCCAATACTTCCATGTCAGTAATTGAGAGTTGTACTTTGAATGACTCCCATTGAAATTGGAGATTACTTATATCTTCATGTTTTAGAAATTATTTGTATATACAATTTGATATTTGGAGTATAGCAATAACTTACTGTCCAGCTGCAACTGAACTTTGGAAACTATTGTCATAATTAGTTGCCCGGTCACTTTCAGTAAGTATGAACTTAACAAGACTCCAGTTTAACAGCTTTTTGTCTCTGGCCAGGGGGTGACATACAGTGCCCAGCAGAATGGAGTGAAGGGCATTGCAGGAGCAGCAAAACTGCAAAAGAAAATCAACAAACCACAATCCAGAACTTCGGAGACTCTATATCAATCACATAGAACTAGGCCAGCCTAATCTCTCCCCATCCTGGAGCTCAGGGACATTTGTGGAAGAGGGGGCGGTAAGATTGTAAGAGCAAAAAGATGGGAGGAGCAACGATTTGCAAGATTCTCAACAATAATTGGGGCCAAAGCAATCATAATGGGACTTTGCATGCCCTGGGCAATGTCCAGTGCACTGTTGCCCTCATAAAGTCTAGCATCTGTTAAGGGCACCGAGACCCCTGGAGGCAAGGGATTGACAGCCATAGTAGTGATCCTATGCTTAAGGGGAACAAGAGAAAGGGCTTATGGAAATGCCACTGGGTCCTTATATGTCATCGGAGAGGAGGACCCAGTGGAGAGTTAGGCATACACAATAAAGGACTCTCTGGGAATTTGGGGGGAGGCACTGGGGGATGGGGAGGGAGACGAGGGGGAGGAGGGGGTTCGGGGGGAGGAGGGGGGAGGGAGGGAACTGGTAAAAAAATTTTAAAATGTATAATTAAATTTTTAATAAAAAAAAAGACTGTTCTGCCTGGATAACAGCAGCATTTTCCTTATTGTTCCACATACCTGAGGATTTATCCTTCCTTACTCTTCAATTTTCTTTGAAGCATCTTTCCTGAATGCAACTGACGTCCAAGAACCTGAAACCTTCACAGAGCATGACTTGGTTTGATGTGCACTGTCATGAAGCATGTCGTCTACTTGAACAGGTTTCCTAAGATCCTTTTCCATCTTCTTTCTTTCAAAAATTATATCCAGTAACTTTTAAGAGTGCTGTTGAACATCAGAATGCTACATTTTGTTTGCCTGACTTTCTAACTTAATGTTCTGCTAAATGGCTAGATGCCATTATCTTTCTGAGGGTCTCACTTGTTGAAGTACTTTTTCTTTATATTAACAGAAGTCCTCAGCTGTGCTCTTCTCAAATTGGATTCTTGAGAGGTTTCAAGGGGTGTAGGATTGACATCCATCTGCCTTTATAGTTCTCTTGTCTAATTTGTTTTTATACGAGGCTCCATCCTTGCTTCCATATTGCAGTTGGGTGGGTTGCTTTGGTCTAACTGTCCTTTTGGTCCTTTCTTCTTCGTTTTTAATTCCTATTTGAGATAGTTGACTTGTTCCTCATTGACTCTTAGCCTCTCAATTAGCCTTCAACTTGCTAAATGGCTATTTTGCACCCTATATATAGTCAAAGCTTGTCATTTCTGAAATTTTTCTTGTTTTCCAAATATGTTGAATAATTGCATAGACTTGCATTTTTTCCTCATTGTTTTATTCTACTATCTTTAGAATGGCATGGCTACTTTTACTTTCTTGTTGCTTAGCACTTAAGGCCGCTGGCAATTCTGTGGACTTGCTTGGGGTCAGCTTGTTGAATGTGCTGCCCCAGAGAGGGTTTCTCTAAGCTTTTGCCCTGAGCAGTTGGAGTTACTGCCAGCTGCAGGGCGATGCACACAGCTACACACTGACAGCAAAGGAGGAGGAGTGACTCCTTAGGGAGCACCTCCCTGAGCTAAACAACCCTGATCCTCACTATACCACACATGAATAAAGCCAAGGTGGCACAATTATTAAGCAGCTATGAGGGACAGTAGGTGCTTTGGATTTAGTCACCAGGATTTAGAAAAAGAGGCATTCATGAAAAGAGTGCCACACACCTAAGACAAGGGTTCCGGCTTTGTGAATGAGAGTCATATTTCTGTGTCTTTACAATGGCTGTCATAGTTGGGCGCAGGTGTCAACTTGACAGTTGAGGGTTTAAACTCTGGACACATTTGTAGAGAATTAATGGTTGATTTAAGCCCAGAGCAAATCTGCAGAAGATTTTCTAGATGATGGGGAAGGCCCAGCGCATGGTGGGTGGAATTAGGCCCTGGAATAAAATACAGAGAGCTGTTTGAATTGGCACCCTTGTGCCAGACATGCTGGTCTGGCAAGTAAGGATCGTCCCTCTCTCAGCTGTTATGTGGAGATGGTGTGGCCAGTTCCCTTGGCCTGGTGTTGGTGCATGCTCTCTCCTCAAGCTTGACTATGAACTGTAACCACACTATTGTAAGAAAATAAACCCCTTGTTCCCTTAAGCCATTTGGCGGTGATTTATCAGCAACCATGCAGGTGAAATGCAACAATGGCTTTCATATCATTTAACTTAAAAATTAAATAAGATTTCAAAATTAACTGTACATAAGCTGGGTCTACTAACTTCTCTTAAAGTTCGTCCTTGTGTGAGTGAAATGAAAAGGTGATTTCTGAGCATTGTTTAGATTTGGAGATAGAGGAAGAGTGCTAACGGTGTCCAGGTGTCCAATTCCCAGCCCCAAGCATTCAAGACTTCAAGTAAGGAGACTCAGCTGTTGACTTTAACACCCTTATTTGAGAAGACTTCAGGAAAACAAGTGTTATCTCTGTATCCCATCTTGGTTTTATCAGTTGTGAGCCCAGATAGCAAAAAAAAAAAAAAAAAAAAAAAAAAGGTCTCAGGTTGGAGGGGCAGCTTCTTTCCCTTCCTAGGTCCCTTAATTTTCCTTATCTTTCCATTCTGCTTGGCTCTTGACCTGGTTCCAGGTACCCCTTTGGCTCTTCTGTAGCAGATTCCTTCTTCTGCTCATGCCTGAGCTGCCATCCTCACCCACTTCTCATTTCCCTCTGAGAGACGCATGGCATTTACACTTGCTGGCAAGAGATTGGCAGCAGCTCTGATGTCTGTTTTGGTTTCATTGGAAAACTCCTAAATTCTTCAAGGTGATGCTATCCAAGGATACAGGTTCCTTTTGTCTGCCAGATAATCAATTATAAGGCAGGAAACATTTTAGGGTGTATATAAGCCAATGTTTATTTTAAGATGAAAAACAATAGGACCAACTGGGCAAGACCTCTGGGGATACAAGCTGAGAATTACAGCAGCTGCAGGTATGAGGGAGATAAGTGGAGAAACAGTGTTCAGCAGACATAGAAAAGAGAGCAAATGAAAATTTCTCTGTCTGAGCTTGGAGCTCAAAGAGCTGGTGGCTTCTAGTCTTACATGGCAGTAGCTTCTGTACAGGAACTCCTGAGACAAAGAGACTGAGAAAGGGCATTCAGGGAAGGAAAAGTGCAGGATCCTCCTTTCCCTTCAGCATGCCTCCAGTGGATAAGCTTTCCCAGGAAGTGAGTGGACTACTGGTCAAGTAATATTAATGTAAGGAAAGAGCCCATTGTAGGTGTGACCTAGAATTCAGATTCCATTCCAGTGTTACCAGGGTAACTGGAGGTGGAGTTTTCTGAGTTTGCAGATCTCCAAGGGTATGATTGACTTTCTTTAATGTTGATAAAAGCATCCATAATTTAGTTTTCACCTTTTTAACTTTATTTATCATTCATTGTGTGTGTGTGTGTGTGTGTGTGTGTCACATGGCACTGTATGTACTTGTGGAAGACCAATGGTGACTTTAGGAATCATCTTAGATTGTTCTACCTCCTTTTTGCTTCCCTCTGAGATTTCCCAGGCTCTGCCCAGCAGGGCCAGAAATGCATGCCTCCGCCATTTCTGCTTGGCTTTTAAAATTTTTTAATTTTTTTTTATTAATTCTTTCTACTTTTACAAGTATACTGAGTATTCATCCCAGCTTCCCTCTCTCCCCCTTCCTTCCTATTCCTTCCCTTCCCTTCACATTCCCTCCCAGTCTTCCACCTGTATGCTTCTATGGATTTTAAGGTTCACTCTAGCTTGTCTACTCCAGTGTGGATTCAGGCCTTCTTAGTGTAACAAGTTATCTCTCTTCAGGCCACCCCACTGGTATGTGCTTTTCCCTTCACTCATTCAGCTTTAGACCCAAAGGTTTCCACTGTAAGTTCCCATTTTATGAGTATAACAGCTGCCTACAGAACAGTTTGATGTGCTGTCTTCCTACCTATAGGTTTATTGGCCATCTTCCATATTAATCTATGTCCTTCCCTTTTTTAGATTCTTGTTCTAGTTTACAGTAACAAGGATGGGCGTCATTCTGTCAATAAAAGCCTTAGATCCACTTAGAACCCAGGGGCAAACACTTCCTGATAAAATGTTGGTCAGTAAGGTCTTAAAGCCCCCCAATCATCATAGGATTTTGCCATTGCTCTTGGTTGCGCTCTAAAAACTATCAGTAAGACCCTATTACTGAAGATGTAACACAAATGGATCACAGCACATGTGAAAAATATATCAACTGGAATTGGTCTGAGGACTTTCTCCTTGCTGGATAGCTTACACAGGAATATTTTAGCTGCTGTGGGAGAGAAATAATCACAAGCCCCATCAAAGACATGAGATCTGTAAGTTGCAATGTAAATCACTATGGTAACAGGTGTCCACCAGTGTAATAGTGGCATGAATATCAAGGAGCCATCCAACAGCTTTCTGAATGTCTGCCTGGCGTTTTTATGTGGGACCTGAGATCTGAACACAGAACCTTCTGCTTTGAGACAGGGTCTTCACCCTTGAGTCATCTCTCCAGCCCAGTTTTCATCTTTTAAGAGAAATTTTTGCCATTATTTTTGATGCAAAAATCAGATCACGTTATGTTTAGTCTATCTTTGCCTTAATTATAAAATTGCACTTTAGAAATAGTGCATAACAACAGTACTTAGTTTTGAAACTGTTAATACAGTTTAAGTGAAGTGATTTCTTGCGGAGTGTTTCTGTGCTAATATACTTGAAATTGGCGCTAATATTTTATGATTTCCATAGGCTACTTATATATTAATAAGTATATATTTTATTTTGATAATGAAGGATATTGATCCTAGGACTTTGAGCATGATAGTCAAGCACTCTATTACTGAACTATAGCCTCTGCTCTTTCTTTCTCTTTTATACCTCCACTGAGTTTTCTTGATTTAAGTTTTACTTCTGATATGAACTTTCTGATAGTATTATTTTGTTAGCTGTTACAAATTGGTAATATATACTTCTACCTTGTAGGTGTATACAAATTGAGAATACATGCTTCAAGTTTTAGGTTAGTTATCTTTACTAGCCTCATAGAATATATTTGGATGCTAGAGAACCTTTGTTTATATCTGCAGGCTCTGCTTATCTGTGATATTGTCCAACTGTAGAAGCTATTGCTGTGGACCACACAACCCTTTGAGAAGTGCAGTTGCCTAAAACAATAATCCTTTCTTACTATTTGTGAATATTTGGACAGATACGGTGTATTCATTTGCCTTATCCATGCTGTGTTGATAATTTACTCCCTTATATGTGCACATACACTTCCAAGTTACATAAGGAGCCCAGCTAGGGGTTGGTAGGTCTTGATCAACCTCACGTCTGGCTCAGTAAGAGTGAGTGAAGGATGACTCTCCCATGACTGAAGGATCTAACCATGCTTGTTTACACAGCAGCAGAAGAATTCCACAAGAATAAGTAAAACATGCATGTCCTTTCGGGAACTGTGGTTGGAACTGAAGTAATACCTCATGTTTAAGACCCAGTTCAAAGACTGATCTCTAAAATTGTCCAGTGTACAAATCAGTTTGCATTTCACAGCATATCTGTCACTGTGCTGCACATTAGCTATTGCACTTTTCTGATAACTTGTCAGTGTCTATAAATGGTACACTGCATATATCTGAGTAATTCTTGATTATATTGTATGATGACAATCTACTCTTAGAAAAGTATGACTGTGTTGGCATTTGTTTTCTCAGAACATTTTGAAGTCATTATTCTATTATGTTCTTTAATTTTCTTTTAATGATAAATCAGGTTTATCCTTTGAAAGTCATCTATTTTTTCTCTTTGGTTGGATATTTTTGTTGTTTTTTATTTTCTTTTTATAGTTTATTTTTCCACATTGTGTCCACATGGATATTCATTCATACATTTATTTCATTTCACTCTGTTTTACTGGACTTTATTAATAAAACTCTACATTTTCTTAATATTCACATATTCTATAATATTATTTACACATAGTTTTTTACCTATAGCATCTCACTTGCCTCATATTGTTTTACTTTGGAATTCATATCACATACATGTCTATTATGAAAATCTCTTACCAACTTTCGCTTACAGCTATCTTTACAGGACATGCTGAGTCACTGTATTAGATTAGTCATCTACTTAGATTCTATGTTTTAGAAGTCCAAACATAAATTTGCTACTTAAAGATTGCAGGGATTTATAGATTTATTTATATAAATATATTCTTTAGTATATATCTGTATAAAGCAGTAACCTTGCGTTGTAAGCATGCCTTGTACAAAATTAATCTTTGATATCATATAGTATTCTGGTTCACACTTACATTTTCCACATTATTTTAAAATTCTTCTTAGCGTTTTTCCATTTTCATGTGTATGTGGGTCATGGTTTGAGATGTGATCTGTCCCCCACAAGCTGTTGTGTTTCAATCTTCAGTTGTTTGGGAGGCCATGACACCTTTAAGAGGTGAAGCCTTAATGGAAGAACACAGTCACAAGGGGCGGGCCTTGAGATTGATTAGCTTTACCCTACTTGTGGGAGAAGTCTGCTCTTGCAGTTGTTATTTTGCAACTCTCAGCCTTCTTGATGGACATAGCTTAATCTGTCTCCAGCGTCTGTCAGCCAACCATGTCTTTTGAGACATAGAAGACTGTCTCTCCTTTGAAACTATAAGCTGAATAAATCTTCCTTTTTCCCCTAAAGTTGCTCAATTTTGAATGTTGTCTCACAGAAACAGGGAAGAATAACAGTTACAAGGTATGCAGGGAAAAGTACATGTATATATGTTACATGTTGGTGGGTGCACTTGGGGTAGGGGAGGGTGGAGACAAGAGGAAATAAATCCTTGATTTCTCTTTCACCTTACAATTTTGAGTCTTGGTCTCTAATCAAAACCTGGACTTGCCTTTAGCACTAGTGTGGCAAGGCTACTTCTGTGGAGGATTCCCAGGCTTCACTTCCTGGAATAGATTTACAGGTGGGCTACCACACTCACCCAGAATTTTACCTGAAATTCAAACTCTGGTTCCCTTTGATTACTAAGCAAGAATTTTAAGTTTCAACCATATCCCTGACCTACTTATTACATTTTTCTTTTCATTAGGATACAAATAAAATTAGTTAACATGTTTCAAAGTCCCATTTGGCATAGACTGCTCTTGCTGTATCTGTAAATGCCTTCATTAATATTCTTTGTAATTATTTGTTGATGAAACTGGGTCATGTGTTTCCCTTTAGAGTATTTTTAAAAAATTTTTCTTATTTCTTTTCTTTAGAAATCTACATGTTGCTATACATTTATTCATTGTACATATTTTTTCCATGAGTAAAGCTTGTCACTGTGTATTTTCAACATAAAAGGCCTGCCATATGCACAAATGATTTGAACTCATGACCACTCAGGGTGTTGTGTAAACTCATTGATTACACTTTTGTATTTCTGAAAATGTGACTTTCAAACCTTTATTCTTGTCTTTTGGCTTTCAATTCACATAATGGTCTTAGAATAATATAAACAATACCACTACAAAATGAACTTTGTAAAATTATGTAATATTTTTCCAATTCTTCTGTTGAATTATCTGTCTATAGAAACATGGACAATGGTAATTTAGAGTCACCCAGATAAAAATGCTTTACATAGCTCTTATCAGAAGAATATGCACCTAATGTCAATTAATTTATTTCAGATTCTTTTTTATGAATTACTTTGTTATATACTGAAGTTGTTTTCCATCCAGTTCTTCACATTTCCTCCTGAGTAGCTCTTGGTAATTTGGGCTGTTTCATTCCTTTACACCCACCATGCACCTATACTCTTGGTTGTATGCTTAATCCAAACCAGGATTACAGTTGTTAGTGATTTTCTTCCCTATCTTTTAAATTTTTTGACTTGGGTATGATGGTTTATTTTTATGATTAACCTAACCGGATTTAGAAAACACACTTCTAGGTCTTTCTATGATATCATTTCTAGAGATTATGACTGAGGCTGCAAGATGCACACTAAACTTGTACACAACTATCCAATTACTGGGGCTTCAGACTGCATAAAATGCTGGAATTTGCTGTATGAAAGTCGAGCTTCAGGTTTGCTAACACTCTTGTCTCAAAGGAATAAAGTGGAGAGTGATAGAGCGTGAAACTCAACATCCTTCTCTAGCGTCTATGAACATTCGCACATAAGTATGCACACACACACGTGCATGCACTACACTCACACACATATACAGACAAATAAAATTTCTATTATTGTTTATTCATTTATGGTTTCATAAAGTGACTTCACTCAAGTAAATCATGTACATCTATGTCTACACCCTCATGTCCTTCTCTTCTGTGTCCCTTTCCTATTAGACTTCTTGCTTTCCCAAGTACCGCTCTTCTATATAATCTCTCTCTCTCTTTCTCTCTCTTTCTCAATGTAAAGTCTAGGATCCACGAATTATAGAAAGCAAACAAGGTTTGTCTTTATGAGATTTTTATTTATTATTTAACATAATGGCCACCAATTGCCTGCACTTTCCTGAAAACAGCATAGTTTAATTCTTATAGCTGAACAAAACTTCATTGCATGTATGACATTTTCTTTGTCTATGAATCTGTTGTTGATGGGCATCTGTGATTATTTTGTAACTTAACTGCTGTGAATACTGTTGAAATAAGCATGAATATGGGAGTTTCTTTATGGTTTGCTGAGTTTTAGCTTACTTTAGGAATATACCCAAGTGTTGTATAGCTGGATCCTATCTATTTTCAGAATTTTGAAGAACCTCCATTCTGTATCCAAAAAGACTAGACCAAGTTACATTGGCACCGGCAATGTATTCTGGGTCTCTTCTCCCTTCATATCAATCAGCACTTTTCACAGTATGTTCTTAGTGACATCCATCCTGATTAGAGTGACAGGGAATCCCCATATAATTTTCATTTGCATTCCCTTGATCACTAAGGATCACTAAGCATCACAATATTAAATATGCTTATTGGCCAGCTAAAATGTAAATAATGTCACTGGAATTTTAATGGGTTTGCTTAATTGCTTTTTGTATTATAGCAATTTCATTGATTATGCTATCCATAAGCATGGGGTGTCCTATCATCTTCTAGTATATGGTAGTTAGTTTTAAGTGTCAAGTTGATATTTGATAACTGAACCTTTAAGCACACCTATGAAGATATATTTAGTTAAGTCAAGTCTCTAAGAAGTAAGTCTCTGAGCAAGATAGTAGGAAATTATATAGTTTGTTAATTTTTTGTCATCTCAATTTTTTCCACTGAATTTATGTACAATGTACTATGAGCTAAGTATAGGATGTAGTGGAGCTGAGGCATCTTTCACCCCACTGACCTGGAAGTATAGCTCATTAGCCAAGACCATACCATGTGCTCAGGGCAAGCATCTCATTTGTCAGGGCTACTCCCAGAGTGGCTAATAACTGCAAATGCAGTCACAAATGATGGATAGACCCAGGGTAAAAACAGAGCAACAGCCAGCTAAAAACAATTAGCAATCACCTTCTTGATATTAATAATTGGAGGGAGAAAAAGCACAAGGTACAGTACGTTGTGTTACTACAGAGCCCATTATTAATAAGAATGCAAAGAAAATGAGAAGATTAAGATGATGCAATTACATACAGGTGTCAACTTGACAATTAAGGGTACATCTATGGAGAATTAATAGTTTAGTAAGCCCTAAGCAAGCCTGCAGGAGATTGTCTAATTGATGGGGAAGACCCAACCCACAGTGGGTGGGACTATTTCCTGGGTAGATGAATATGACGGAAGGAGCCAGTTCAGGAAGTTGGCACACTTCAGCGTACTTTTAAACAGACTTTCTATCCTGTGGATATGGTACGGCAGGTTCTCTTGACTCCTGGCATTTGTATGAGCTTTCTTGCCGAGCTGAACTAAGAAAAAGAACTGGATAATCATAGCCAGAATACAACCCCCTGAAGCTGTTTGGTCATGAATTTCTCAGCAACATTACAGGCAAACTGCAACATATTATGATTACTTTTAGAATAAAAATGAGAAAATAGAAAGTAAATAGAACAAAGAAATAATAACGGTGAAGGAAGGTGACAAGACAATTCCAAATAATAGTAGAATGAAAAGACAAAGTGACAAGGAAAGGCAATGGGACAACCTGAAACACTCGGGTTTATGAGAAACACATCTCAAAACAATAGAGAAAGGAGAACATCTAATGCTGTCCAGCAAAATTGAAATTAGTTAATAAATAAAGGAACTATAAAAATGAAAAAAGAGAACTAGGAAGGTTGCTGATTGTGATTGCACATATCTGATAACACTACTTTTGGTCTTCATACTCTCCTTTGATGGGGTATCTGTTCTTGTGACTGTTTCCTGGCCCTCCCTTCCCTTCCCCTCCCCTCCTTTCCCCTCCCCTCCCTTTTCCTCCCTGTACTTCCCTCCCCTCCCTTCTTCTCCCTGTCCTCTTCTCCCCTTCCCTTTCCTTTCTCCCTTTCTCTTTCTCATTGCTCCTTAGCACATGTTACTGTAATTATAGTGCAACTTTTTTGAGGCTCTGTCTTTGTCTTAAGTAGAGGGTTCAAGTCCTTGCCAATGAATAACCCTGCCTGGGAGGACAGCCCTCCTTGACTGAGGCTGAGTCCATTGTGGACTGTGTATTCTCACTCTGTTTGTTGTTCCCAAGTTTCCGTTCTTCCTTTGCTACTAAGGTAGTGTTTTCTGTTTCTCAATCACCTCTCAGGGCAATTGATTTTCTTCCACCACTGATTTGTTCTCTAGAAATTCTAATAAAGTGCACGACTGTCATTTGCAATCACAGGTTCTACCTGGACCTCTTTCCCTGCTCTGGCTAGATACTAGTTCACAGCAGTCCTGGAAAAACTTTCAATCCATCTTATGTATTTCTTATTGATACAGGAGTTGTGCATGTGTTGGAAATCCTCTGGATCTATTTATACATGCAACAGGGACTTGAGATGCTAAAATCTTAATATTCACGAAATGATAACCTCGGACAGTGACACTCTAGCTCGTTGTCTCTTGCAACTGAAAAGTAAAGGTTCAAACACTTTTGGGGTGAGCAAAGCTGAAGCAAGCATTATTAGGTGATATCAAAAAATCACAACAAATTGAAGAAAAATGAGAAATTAAGGAAAAGTGAGAAATTAAGAGAAGTCAGAAACTTTCCAGCATGGGAGGATTTCCCAAGAAAGGGAAGAGCCACAAAGCCACTTTGTCTAGGGGTTTTCTAAAGCCTTGGCAGAATCTGGAGAAAGGCTGAGGTAACTGCTGTGATAAGGGGTTTGCTCTCTGGCCCAGCCAGTGGAGGGCGCGTCCACCCAATGCATGTTCCATGGGCCAGCTAGAGAAATGAACAAGCTCTGTTTATATGCTCTCCACTCAATTTGGTGTGAAGTCCCCCTTAGTGCTTCTCTGACTCTGCCTTTGCTAATTGTTGACACTGACTGACTGCTAGACATTGGTTACTAGTTGACGTTGCTACCTCCCACCTGTAAGTATCTTAGGTGTTATTAATGATTCTAAGCTTACTGTGTTCCCACAGGTAGTAAGAGGTAGCCACAGTTGTTTTTAATTAACTCCTCAAATATGAGGAAACTTCCTTAGACACTACTTTGCTTAATCTGTTACAATTGGCTACACTGGAATCAAGGATATGTATATACAATAATAATTGGTGAAAAGAGGGAAAGGGATTTGGAAGTGACTGAAGAATGTGTAGGGGTCATGCAGGAGTCCATTAATAGAGAAACTAACACAAGGAAGACACTTAAGAAATGCAAGTTCATTTAGAGTTGATGGATTGGTAGCAAAGCAAACCACACCTGAGCCTTGAGGTGAGACAGCATTGGAACAGAAGAGATAGCTTAAGGTCAAAGAGAACAGGGATAACAGGAAGGAGCCGCTATGGTCAGCATGGTGGGCAGAAGTCAGAAGGAACAGTCCCAGAGAGCCAGTCCTAGGTGGAATGTGCATATATATGATTTATTTATTATTTGTTGGACTGTCTTATGAAATAAGATCTAGGTAATCCAGTAATGGCTGCCTGAAGTCACTTAATTCAGGAGCTGAATATCTCAGCAGCTTCACTGTGGTCCCATAGGTCAGGGGATTCCTGCAGAGCCCTTGGTCTTCAGTCATGTTACAAGTTCAAAGAAGTTGTGCTATGATGTTAGCAAAGAGTAGTTACAGCAGGAAAGATGAGCTTGCCAGCATAGGTATGGAAGAGTTGGGGTGACTCCTTTAAAGTGTCCACTTTGCTAAGAAGGTCACGGGAGTGTTAGGGAAGTAGGGGAGGTTTCATACTGGGGCCACAAAGCTAAGCTTTCAGTTTACAATGCCATCAAATAGTCTTACATGTATTCCTCAAGGGCTTCAGCTGCCACCACAGGTTCAGAGCCCTACTCTCCCTTTGATGTATTTAGATTGGTCATCTCATAACTAAGTACAAGTCTTTTAGCTCATCCTCCTCAGTACCCCAGACTGCCACTGTAACTTCAGCCTTTGTTCTCACTTAACATAAGTAAGAATCTTGCAGTATTCACCATGGGCTCTTTTCTTTATTTACATAGTACTAGCTCCTGGGATTATTGTCCTTCATTTCTTCAGGTTAATATCTTTTTTTTTTAGGATTTCAATTTTTTTTTTTTTTATTCAACTGTGCGTATGTGCGCGCGCGCGTCTGTGTGTGTGTGTATGTGTGTCTGTGTAGAACCACGGACGGATTCGGGAACCACCATGGACGCCTCCACCTCCTTCTGCCCCGGGATTCACAGGCTCCACCCTACCAGGACCAGAAGCGCAGGCCGCCCCCGCTTCCGCCTGGCGTCTATACGTGGGATCTGGGATCCGAACTCGGGACCTTCCTCCTGCAAGGCGGAGGCTTAACCCCTGAGCCACCTCTCCAGCCCCAGGTTAATATCTTTAAGGTTTTAACAGAGTTTTTCATGTGTAGTTTCATTTTTTAAAGTTTTTTTTTGTTTGCAATTTGTTGTTTGCTTAAAAGAGTAATCTGACTCTTATTTGACCTCGTATTGAAGCAGTTGCCCTATAAAATTTTTGACTTATTTCTTTAAAAAGGTTTGATGCCTGTTTTAGTTAGTATACTCTTACATTTTGCCCATTTGGGATTTTTTTAAAATTTAGTTTTAGAATGCTAAGCAAAGGGATGTTAGTCATACTCACAATTTAAAGCAAAGCTTTTGGACTGGGACATGAATTAACATGTGTTAAGCTTCACTTTTAATGTTGCTTAAAGCCAGGCTGAAATTGAAAACTAAAATGGATTAAGATGCTCTTATGTTTCCTTTAGAAAAAATCCATTTTGGTTTACTCATTTGAGTAAACCCAGCTTCCCAGTGGAACTTAATTCTGGAACGATAATTATACATTTTAGATGTTTGTAATTTTCAATTATGCTTGGTTATTGTGAGTATGGGGCATGTTGGAAGATTTAGACAGTTTACTGATGGCGATTCATGCACAGCCAGTATTCAGGCAAGTAAGTCCAACAAAAACAGATGTGGCTCTGTGTGCATGGAGCTGCATAAGAGTATTGCTAATATTATCAGTAGCAGTATGATATGACACTTCCCCTGAAGAGAGGGAAATGGCAAAATTAATTTCACCTAAGGTGTATTCACTTTTCTGAGGTCTGGAAGGGAAGGAAGGAAGTCTTCCTCTTGCCTTCTCAAAGCCTCATGATTCTCCATGAGCTAGAATACAGAGGACTGATCACAATGAGCCCTTCCATTTGGTTGTGGAGTCCTGGTTCTCTTTGATGAAGAAAGCACCCATGCATTTGTAGGCTGGTCCGAACCTCCTCACTCATTGCATTCTGAGTAGAAGGAATGCTAGGAATGTATGAAAAGAACTCTTGCCTACACATAGTTAGGAACTGTTGTTTTCCTCCATTCCTTTCAAAAGTCTGATCTCAAGTCATGAAAGGAAAAGAATGCAAATGTTGGCAAATAATAAACTGTGAAAACAAGCAATGGGATTATTGCTATTACTCTTTGTCATACAGGCATCAATTTGACTGTTGAGGGTTTGAGTTCTGAGTATGTTTGTAAAGAATTAGTAGTTGAGTTAAGCTCAGAGAGAACCTGCCAGGAGATGGTCTAGTTGATGGGGAAGGCCCATCCAATGATGGTTGGGACTAGTCCCTGGGCAGGTGAATAAAATGGAGGGAGCTGGCTGAGAAAGTTGGTATCCTTTCCATATACTTGGTCTGACATGTTGGTGGTGTCATCCTTTCCATAGACGTGGCCTGACATGCTGGTCTGGCAAGTAAGGGTCATCCCTCTGTCAGCTATTATGTGGATATGGTGAGGCATTTTCTTCACCCCTCAGTGTTGCAGTGGATTCTCCTGTCAAGTTGGACAAGGAACTATAACTGGACTGTTGTAAGACAGAATAAGACCCCTTCTTCCTTTAAGTTAGTTTGTCATGATTTTTATCAGCACCAATGCAGGCAAATTAATACATTGTTGTTAGGAATGTTGTTAGTCTGTACCTGTGTGCTTGTGTGTCAAATATATGCATATGTATGTTTATAGGTGTGTACATACTTGTATGCATCTGTGGAAGCTAGACATCAAATATGTTCTTTCATTGTTCTCCACATTCTTTTGTGATACATGGGCTTCAGTGTCTGTCATTAACTTGGAACTTGCAGTTTAGTTAGTTTGGCTGTGCTGCATGCTGAAAAAATCTTCTTGTCTTTTTTCTCCCAGAATGGGAGCTATTGGCAGGTATCACATCTGCTGCCTTTTTTTTTCAACATGGCTATCTGAGGCTCTGAATTCATATACTCAGGCTTACACAGCAAACATTTTATCCACATAGCACCATTCGCTGGGTTACCTGAGTGTGTAGGTTTGCAGACCATTAAATTGAAGAGGCTTTTCTTGTTAAAAAATAAATGTTTCTACACAATGATAAGTTACCTAATCAAATCCACTTCATTTTGCAAAGTGGAAAAAAGCAATAGAGCAAAACTGAAATCAATAAAAATAGTGATGACATTTTCCCTGCAAACATATATGTTTGAACAGCCTGTTTTGGGTATTTCTGTTTAAAGCTCTCCTGAACCTCTCAATGTGATGTAATTCTTCCACAATGAAGACATACCACATCACTGCTCTCTTTTCTTACCCTACTAGTGTGTGACCTTGAAAAAATACTCTGATCTCACCTCTTCATCTTTCAGGTTTAAAAATTAATGGTTGTCTATCTCTCACCAAATTAAACAGATGAACATGTCATATTGGCCTTTGTCTTCCAACAATAGCAGAATTATTTGATTACTTCACATAGCTCTTAATATGAATTGAGTTATAAGGTATATTTTATTTATTATACTCGGTAAATAACTCAGTGGTTAAAATCTTTGCCTTGCCAGCAAAAGGATCTGAGCTTAGATTCCCAGATATATAAAAATGCCAGGTGGATTTGGCAGAGATTTGAAATTCTAGCCCTGAATTCTGGCAATAAGGATGCAGAACAATCCAATCCAGTGTGATTCCAATGACACTCTCACTATTATGCTTCCACAGTCACACACTCTCAAGTGTGCTCTTTTACACATACACATAACAAGATCTTTAAAAGTTTGTTTCTCATTGCTCGTAATCTTCCATAAAGAGGTAAGTGATTGACAATTTTATATGGGATACTAAATTTCTTACTATAGTTTTTGCATATGGTATTATTTCAAAATAAGAAAATTGTAGAAAAATTTTGTCATTGGAAATAATGTCTCCAATATTAGATGAACCTAATGTATAGTGCTCTTTATATTTAATTAGAATGTGTATGTCAGTCAGATATTCAATTTTGTTTATCTAATTTTCAAGAATATTCAGGGATGTGACTATATAAATATTAAAAAGTTGCTCATTATCCAGGAGTATCAAGGGACTTTTACTGCTCCATGTCAGGAAGTTATTTCATCCTTTTTTCAGTTAATTTTAATTGCTCCTAGTGAAGATGAAAGTTGGGTATTTGGAAGTGAACATAAAGTAAGTTCTGAAAATGTAAAAATGAGTATTCCACATATGATTTTTATAATCAGTTTATTAGACTTACATTTTAAATTGAAAAACTGATATGTTAATTTTTTTATTTTCATTTGGGTATTGCTGTAATACCTTCTGTACCTGGAATTGAAAGATTCTTTTAATAAAGCAATATTTTGTCCATTTGCAATGACTTAAGTAAAATAAGTCACATAAAATTATAGGCTGGGGAATTGGCTCAGTTATAAAGTGTTTGCTGAGCAAGAATGAGGAACTAAGTTTGATCCCAACACTCACATTAAAAAATAAAAAGTTGGGGGGCTGGAGAGGTGGCTCAGGGGTTAAGCCTCTGCCTTGCAGGCAGAAGGTCCCGAGTTCGGATCCTAGACCCCATGTATAGACGCCGGGCGGAAGCAGGGGCCGCCTGTATTTCTGGTCCTGGTAGGGCGGAGCCTGTGAATCCCTGGGCAGAGTAAACAAGGAGGAGGTGGAGGGGCTCCATGGTGATTCCCGAATTCGTCCGTGGTTCTACACACACACACACACACACACACACACGCATACAAGCACAATTGAATAAAAAATAAAAAAATTAAAAAAGATTGTTTAAAAAAAATAAAAAGTTGGGTGTTAAGATACTTTCTTATTTGAAGGTTAAAAAAAGTGTTATAAAGGCCCAGCAGGAATAGAACAGAGTAAAGAGTGGGGTTCGTCTCCAGGTATCTAGCCCTCTGATTACTCACTCCTATCCACCCAAAGACAAGGAATGGACACCAAGCGCTGTAAGCCCGTCTAAAAAAATGGTGAGTAGGGAGGAAACAGGGTCAGATGTCTCGATACTTATGGGCTTTTCCTAATAGTGGCCTTATATATTTATTTAACTGTGTTCCTTTGTCTACTCTATTGGGGTATTTTTCCTCTTAATCCCCAGGTCATGTTCCTTCATGGTTGTAATGGATATTGTAGTGATTTCCTCTCAAATATATCATTATGATAGCTTAGTTTAGGTTTCACTTATAAGGGAAAACATGCAGCATCTGTTTTTATAGTGTCTAGGATACTTTGCTCAGTATAATGTGTTCAAATTCCATCCAGTTACCAGAAAAGTTCATTAATTCTTTTTTCGTGATAAATGCGTAATATTCCTTTGCGTATATTTGTCACATTTTCATTATGCACTCGTCAACTGTTGGGCATTTAAGTTGAGTCCATGACTTTGCTACTGTGAATAGAGCTGCAACGAACATGGATGTACATGTGTGTCCATAGAAAGATAAAGCAGTCTTTGGGAATATCTCCAGTAGTAGTATAGCTGGATCGTATGGCATTTCAATTTTTAATTTTTTTAGAAACCATCATACTGATCTCTAGAGTGTTTGTACATTTCATTTTCACCAGCAAGGTATGAGGGTTTCCTTCTCCCTGCATCCTCTCCAGCATTTGTTGTTGTATGTGTTTTGGGTTTTAGCCATTCTGACCAGGGTGAGATGATGTCTCAGGGTGGCTTTGATTTTCATTTCCCTAATGCTAGGGAGGTAGAACATTATTAAGGTATTTGTTGGACATTCTAATTTCATCCTGGGAAAAGTTTCTTTTAAGTTCCAAGGCCCATTTACCTCCTTGGTGTTTAATTTTTTGAGTTCTTTGTGGACTCTGGATATTAGTCCTCTATCAGCTGTGTGGTCAGTGAAGATTTTTTTCCCATTTTATCTTTTTTGCTTGGTTAACAATATCTTTTGCTGAATAGAAGCTCTTTAATTTTATGAGATCCCATTTGTTGAGTGTTAGTTGTTACTTCTAGTTACTGTGCAATTGGAATCCTATTTAGAAAATGTTGGCCTAGGTCATTCAGCTTGAAGGAATCCCCTATTCTTTTTTCTAGGTCTCTGGTCTAATATTAAAGTCCTTGATGCATTTGGAGTTTACTTTTGTACATGGTGACAAGTAAGGGTCCAATTTCAATCTTCTACATGTAGATATCCCGCTTTGCCAGCACCATTTGTTGACAATGTTGTTTCTCTTCCACTGGTTTTTCTGAGAACTTATGTAAAGTTATCAGATGAGTCTGTGTCTTTAACCCTTATTTATTGATCTGTATGTCTATTTAGGAGCCAGTACCATGCTGTCTACATCACTATGGCTTTGTAGTATAGATTAAGGTCTGGTATGGTGATACTTCTAACAGAGTTTTTATTACTCAGGATTGTTTTTGCTTTCCTAGGTCTTTTATGCTTCCATATGAATTTTGAGATTGCTTTATCAATTTCTTTTTTTAAATTTTTTATTATTTATTATTTATTCAATTGTGCGTGTATGCGTGTGTGTGTGTGTGTGTGTGTGTGTGTGTGTGTGTGTGTGTGTATGTGTGTGTATGTATGTATGTGTGTGTAAAACCACGGACGAATTCAGGAACCACCATGGATGCCTCCACCTCCTCCTTGTTTACTCTGCCTCAGGATTCACAGGCTCTGCCCTACCAGGACTAGAAATGCAGAGCCGCCCCTGCTTCTGCCTGGCGTCTATACATGGGGTCTAGGATCCCAACTTAGGACCTTCTGCCTGCAAGGCAGAGGCTTAACCCCTGAGCCACCTCTCTAGCCCCTATTTTATCAATTTCTCTAAAGAATTGCCCTGGGATTTTTTTTTTTTGGCATTGTATTGAGTCTGTATATTGCTTTTGGTAGGATGGTCATTTTTATGATGTTTATTCTACTGATCCAGGAACATAGGAAGTCTTCCCACTTTCTGGTGTCTTCTGGAATTTCTATCTTTTGAGTTTTGACATTTCCTTCTTTTGAGTGTTGGTTTTCATTGTACAGGTCTCTCACATGCTTGTTAGTTTTATACCAAGGGATTTCATTTGGGGGGAGGCTGTGATAAGTGGATTTGTTTCACTTTTTTCATCGTTGGTGTATAGGAAAGCCACTGACTTTTGAACATTAATTTTGTAACCTGCCACTCTGCTTAATTTATTTGTTAGTTCCAGGAACTTCCTGGTAGAATTTTTAGGGTTCCTCAGGTATAAAATCATGTAATCTGCAAATATGCTTATCTTGACTTGTTTTCTTATTTGTATCCCTTTTATTTCCCTCTCTTGTCTTCTGGCTCTAGCTAAGACTTCAAGTACAATACTGAATAGAAGTAGTGAGAGTGGACAGCCTTGCCAAGTTCCTGATGAAACTGGGAATGCTTCAACTTTTTTTCATCATTTATAATTATCCTTGCCATAGGCTTGCTATATATGGCCTTTATTATGTTAATATAAGCTCCTTCCATTCCTATTGTCTCCAGGGCTTTTATCATATAGGGATGTTGGATCCTGTCAAAAGCTTTTTCTGCCTGTCAAAAGCTTTTTCTGCCTCTAGCTAGAGAATTATATGGTTTTGTTCCTTGGATTTGTTTATATGATGGATTGTATTTATTGATTTGCATATGTTGAACCAACCTTGTATGCCTGGAATAAATCATACTTGATCATGGTGAATGATCTTTTTAATATGTTTCTGAATCTGGTTTGCTGACATTTTCTTTTTTTTTTTTTCCTCTTCATTACAATCTTTTTTTAATACATTTTTTTATTATTTCCACTCATACAAACTTAATAGGTACACCAGTTCCCTCCCTCCCTCCTCCTCCCCCCGAACCTCTGCTCCCCCTCCCCATCCCCCAGTGCCTCCCCCCAATTCCCAGAGAGTCCTTTATTGTGTGTGCCTGACTCTCCTCTGGGTCCTCCTCTCCGATGACGTACAAGGACCCAGTGGCATTTCCCTGAACCCTTTCTCGTGTTCCCCTTAAGCATAGGAACACTACTGTGGCTGTCAATCCCTTGCCTCCAAGGATCTTGGTGCCTTTAGCAGATGCTAGACTTCGTGAGGTTAGTAATGTGTTGGACATTGCGCTGGGCATGCAATGTCCAATTATGATTGCTTCGGCCCTAACTTGTGTGGAGTATCTTGCAAATCATTGCTTCTCCCATCCTTTTGCTCTTACACTCTTACCGCCCCCTCTTCTGCAAATGTCCCTGAGCTTCAGGATGGGGAGAGATTAGGCTGGCCTAGTTCTATGTGGTTGAATTCATTACTGAGATTGGCCTACAGTTTTCTTTTTTATTTTATCTTTATTTTGTTTTGGGATCAATCAATCAATTAGCTTCATAGAAAGAATTTGGAGGTGTTTCTTCCTTTGCTATTTTATGGAGTATTTAAGGTGTAGTGGTGTTTTATGTTCTTTAAATGTCTGGTAGAATTCTGCATTGAATCCATCTGTTCCTGGGTAATATTGGTGGGCAGATTTGTAATCACTTTTTTAACTTTGGAGGGAGGTTATGGGGATATGGAGGTGGGGGGAAGAGGACAGGGATTATTACTCATTGTGCTTGTAATTAATAAAATAAAATAAATAAAAGTTTGGCATATAATACTTTAACATCAGCACTGGCTAGGTTGAGAATGGTGGGATCCCAAGGACTTCTGGCCAACTGGTCTAGCTGAATTGGTGGGTTACAGATACATTGAAAGATCTTTTCTCAAAGATAAATAAAAGGTGGAGAGTGATCAGAGAACACTAACATCATCCTCTGGCTTACACACAGAAACATGCATGTGAACACTCAAATGCAGCATGCATGTGTGCACATGTGTATGCTGATACACACATACACATGTGCACACAAACGCACACACATGTGTGCACATGTACATACACTAACCCACATACAGTTGGAAGCATGTGCATGTGCATGCGCACACGTACACACATTCACATACACACTTGCACAACGTGTGCACATACAAATGCACACGCAAAAAAATGAAGTTTTTTTTTAAGTCTCAAAGTTTCTATTCTTAGTTTAGTTCTTGTTTTGGATTTCCTTAAACTCTGTGTCTCTGAAATTGAATGTCAGAATTTATCCTGATGAATATTGTTGGCTATTTATTCATTTTCAGATATTGCATTTCTGGATTGCTTGTGGAAAAGTCAGCAAACTCTGAAAAAGGAATACCTCCCTCAGCTCATTTGCAGAATTAGAGCATTCCTTTTCAACTTAAGATACAGAAAAGATCACAACATTTTGATTATTTAATGGTCCATTCCAGAGCATCAGATGCAATAAGTGTATGGAAATCACATTACTTAGTATTGCAAAATTTCCAAATACAAAAAACTTCTGGATAATCACACATAGTTTCCAGTGTTAATTAGTTCATCGATATGCTACACAGGAGTTATTGAACAAAAATTAAGCCTGAAATAATCTTTCTAGGTAGCTGATACATGAATGTGTATATATTGTTATATTTAAGAGGAACTATGCTTAGTTTTCTGTAATCAAATGAGAATGTTTCCTCTGTGTGTTCCTATCACTTCCTGCCAATAGTTTGCTGATGTTCTTTAAAGCTCTGTCTTAGTTAAGTATCTAAGTCCTTAGGAGCATTCTAGAGTACAAGCTAATCAACACTGGTAGTTCTACAGTTTGAGGTCAGGGTATTTTTTATATTGGGGTTCTGTTAGGTGCATTGCAGAATATTTAACAGCATTCCTAATCTGAACCCCATTACATATGGCTAATACCTTCCTTTTATCTTCTGTTCTAGGAAAAATATAGATACCTGAAAACCTCAGATGTCTTGTGGAAGGAACCTCATTTTCTGTTACAGTGCCAGGAAGGGAACAAATTTTTTTCTGTGTTTCATTTTTAGCAGTGTTCTTGGTAAAGAATCTTCCTGATTACTTGGCAGCCTGTACAATAACATGCTTCCATTAAATATGCAGCTAATTTTAGAAAGGAACCCAGAACCAAAATATCCACCTTGGGACCATGCTTGATGCTTTTTTAATTAAAAGCTTGTACAAATTGATTTTGTGCAAGAAATCAATTTTGAAAGGAATATATTACATCACTTCTCTATCCACTAGCAGAAATGGATTTCAGCTAACAATGATAGCCCTTTCTATTTAAAATATTATAAAATAAATATAAAGTGGTATATGTGGCAAGAATACTTGAAACTACAATTCCTTCACATATTCTGGAACATATCATGCACAGCTTCTTTAGATTTTTAATGTGTCTATGAGAGAATAACAGGTTTGTTGCACATGTTAAATAAACTATAGTTAAAAGCAGTTCTGGCTTGTCATCCTGTTTCTATTCTGGGGGTGCTAGGGCTGCCAGAACCTCTATCTCATTGTGTTCCTTTTCCAGACTGAATAGGTGATGTTGATTTGCTCCCAAGATAGGCTTGTAAGATGACTGTAATAGAAGGCTTTGGTTCCTTCAATCTCAGAATGGGAGACAAGAAATACCTCATCAGAGAGGAGGACCCAGAGGGAAGTTTGACATGCACACTAAAAGATGCTCTAGGGATGGGTAGGGGGGCAATGGGAGAAAGGGAGGGTGGAAGAAAGGAGGGAGTGGAGGGAGGGAGGGGAATGGGGTACCTACCAAGTTCATATGAGTGGAAAAAATAAATAAATATTAAAAAAAGAAAGAGTTTGGGTGGAATCTGTCTTGTTCAAGCTACTCCACCTGATAGCTAACAGATCAATACTTAAGCTTACTTCCTGAAGGTTTAATGCTTTTCAAATTAGTACACAGCCATTGATATGTACTGTTGCCTCATCACAAGAATTAAATGGTTGCTGAGGGCAGAGATGGCACTGAATACCTATTTCTTTTTATTCCCTGCAGGACCAGCACATATTGTATGCTCAGCAGACAATACAATACGGAATTACCGTGCTGTAATAGAAGGACAAAATTATGTATCTTTTTCTCATAAAGAGTACAAAGCCTTTTTTTGTGTTTAGAAACAACTCATAATTCTCATTAATAAGTTCTCAAGAAACTTGCAGGAAACAAGTATTGTTGAGAAAAGAATTATATTCAATTTTAAATAGGAGGTGATGAAGTAGTATCATGCGAATGATTTGTTTGAGGTGGCAGATAAGAAAATAATAGATTTCCTTTTTGTCTTTCTGAGTGAAGACAACAAAGACTACTTTTTAGGTGAAGGACAAGGAGAATGCAAATATGTCATTACTAGTAATACTCTTTCCACATGTTGAATTCTGTCTATGCAATTTGAAGAAAGGAGACATAATGAATTTCTGAATTTCAAGATACAGGACAAAAGAAACTATGCATCTAAAGACAAATTAAGTAAAGGAAAATTATTTAGTTTATACGTACTTTGTACTCTAGTTGCATGAGAAAATCAGGCTTAAATGTTCAGTCTAACATTAGAGCCTCTTGGGATTTTGAAGCTACATTGTTTTGATATCAGTTGAAAAAAATAAGATGCTTAATGTGCCGTTGAGAACCTTCATGTTGATCAATAATATGCTTCATTTGCCCCAGAGAATAATGGCATGGTGTCACCATTACGCTTCCTAATGGTACATCTCCATATGTGAGAAATATAATTGCCATTTCACAAAGCACCACATACATAGTATTCAATGGAATTCTGTATTCTAATTTTTGAAAACTAGAGTCTTCTCATTTGCACAACACATGGTTTAGTTATAAAAGCAATTATTTCTTCTAGCATAATAAAGATGGATTGAAAGTAATTAATCCTGAAGGCTGCATGATTTTTATTTATGGAAAACAGCATAATTATACATTACTTATGTAAATGTGTTCATAAGCACACTATCTATACACATAGCCAGTGTGTTTCAGTGAAAACAATACACTCAAATTTTGTCAGCTTAAATAATAACAAATCCCCTGCTGCAATATTTCAAAAAGATTCCCTTTTCAAGTTCAAGATAATCAAGCATTTATGACAGAGAAAAACAGGTATTTTTTACATAAACAAACAATTTAATCTTGTAAGAAATTTAGGCATAAAATTATTTCATTGAAAAGAACTGTAGAAACACTTCTTGTATATTTAAAATATGTTTTGTTAAACTGATGAGATTTTTAATCTTTCCTTGTATGGTAGACATTGTTAGAGATCTGAGAAACTTTGATCTCTGTGCTGAGTTTGGGTTTATGCAACTTGGATGATGTTGGCAGTCAATGAAAGGAGTCACAGATTTATTGATGAAGTTTGTAATAACAAGCTTCTGAATAGAACTGATGAGTGAGATATCTTTAGTGCACAGCAATTCTTCTGGCAGCTAGCTACACTTTTAAAAAAATTTTGGGAGGTTAAAAAAAAAAGAGCTCTAGGCAACGCCACTGAGTCCTTACACCTCATCAGAGAGGAGGACCCAGAGGAAAGTTTGACATGCACACTATAGGATGCTCCAGAAATGGGGGGAAGGGGGCACTGAGAAAAAGGGAGGGGGGTAAAGGAAAGGGAAAAGGTGGGGAAGAGGCAAGGGGATCCAAGGAGAGAAGTGGAGGGAGGGAGGGAAGTGGGGTACTTATCAACTTTGTGTGAGTAGAAGAAATAAAAAATAAAATTAAAAAAATTTTGAGAGGTACAAACATTTTATGGAAAATGAGAGAAAAGGGAAGAAACTCATGAATGCTCAGTCCAAGGAAGGCAAGGAGGAAACCACATATTCTTAAGGTAGGAAGGCATTAGTGCAGAGGAGATGGCTTAAGGTGAGCAAGAACAGGGAGAGACTAAGCAATGACCAAGACTGAGCAAATGACTAAGAGCGGACAGTCACCATGCTGCAACCACATGGTGGGAAAGGCGGAAGAAGAGAACCATTTTTTGAATTTTTAAAGATTTATGTGTTTTAAAGCCTAAATAAAGTGGAGGCTGATTTTTTCAAATTACCACTAATTGTAAATTATTGCAATTTATTTGACTTCTCACATCATTGAGAAATCAAGATAGAAACCGCTAGCTCTACAGAACTGTGTGAGGTACTATGTGAAGAAAGTAATACATAAAAGCTGAGGATATCAACACTGGATCCTCAATAACAGTTGTTGCCTTTTTTATCTCTTATTCTCCTTACTGTGTCTTCTTAGTGACCTCTAAAGTCCCATTCTCTTCCTTTCCTTCCCAGCTTGAACCTGTAGAGACCTGTTCTGGGAGCAATCTCTGAGTCTACTTTAGGCAAAGATTGCTAGAAAAGTGTTAATTATCTGAATAGAGTCACTAGGATTAAACTGTAGGTAGAAAGAAACACTGACCGCTCCACCTTCCTGTTAAGCAAAAGATTGACAGTACTGGCCAGATTGCTTTACTTTATCTGCTCGGTTAGAGCTACTGTTATACACCAAGATCTCCATGATTACTATAGATGGCCACAATACGGTTAACTTTAAGAGGACCTTGAAGAAACAGCCAGTTATCTAATGGGGTTGCTCGTACTGTACTTGCTCTTATGGACCTTGGTGAACTTTTCCGCTGATCATAAAGCAAGCTTAATCTCTGACCTTCTGCTCCAAAGCTGTGCAGGGAATTTTTGTTTATGTTACTTCTGTCTTTCTCTTCCTCTACACACTGGAGTGGGCAATGAATGAACCCTTGTTCTCCTTCCATTGGTTTCTGTCAAACTCTCTGCGAAAGGGATGAATCTGTTTGATTCTCATATTTTGGCTTCCTTGATGTGGATTCAAATTTAATATTCCATGACCTGCAGGTTCAGTGACAGCAAAGATTTCCATTCCTGTATTTATTTCTGTTTTTAGAAAATCCACTTAATTATCTCTGCATTCTGTTGCTGATACTATCGTTCATATGTAAAGCTGGCAAAGTGATACTGTCATCAAATTTGTTGCAATGATTTAAGAAGCAGTGCATACAGAGCCTAATAGAATTTTGTTGATATCAACAGCTATTTTTAATGACATGAAAGAGGTATCATTATATCCTGTCTTTCTACGAGGTCTTATTTTTGTATCATCCTAGTGTTGACCAGCTTTGATTATTAGTAGATATTTTATCTCTCTTTATTTCAATAAAATAAGAATGAGGTATTTTTGTAGAGAAATGTTAATGCCCTGTGATTCTTGTCATGTCCTCCAGAATTCCTTATTTTAAATCTGAACTTTGAGACTTCAACCACGAAGTCCTAGTGTGAAGCTGTTACTAAAGGAGAAAAATAAGAAAATATACCCTCCAGTGCCATTCTATCTTCATTTCTGCCCATGACTTTCTCTGAGGTTCCTATCACTCTGGTCATTACCTGTAAACGTTTCGAAGCACTGGCAGTAAGATTTTCAGGGATTCATAAACTGGGCGATATTTTCTCAATCTTCAGTTTTAGTTGAGTGGTTTTGCATAATACTCATTAACTCTGATTTATGAATTATACTGCAACTATATGAGAGGAATTTCATTATTTGTTGATCCTACCTCTTGAAGAGTCTCAGCATCCTTTGTCTGGTTCCTTCCTAGTTAATAAAGAGTTAATAAACTTTTCTAACCCTTCTTCCCAATTCGTTGTACTTCTAACCCTCCTTTCCTCTTTTTAAATATGGTTTTAAGATATTTTATTTAGATACGATTATTACACATTTGTTTTGTGTTTCTGATAAGGTTGCAAAATTTTGGGGACCAATTTAAAAAAATTTTTTTTTACTTAGGGGCCAAACAAGGCAACATTTTGTCAGTTAAGGAAAACACCACATTGAAAACAATAATTCACAGTGCTGGTGAGTGAGTCATGTGGTGGGGGGCGGAAAAGGCAAATCTTTGGATGATACAGCTTAAGACACTTGATTATTTTTCAAAAGTGCCGGCGCCGAAGCCCAAGGCCTGATAATGCCAGGCATGCATCTCTGAACTTCAACCTCCAGCTCTTGTTCATTCACTGGGTAGGGGAGGGGGTCTCTTCACAAGCCATGTGAGGAGGGAAGGCTGGAAGGCAGCATTGGGGTGTGTGCTGCTGGCTGCCAAGCTCTGCCATCACAGCAGGCAGTCTGGTGAATGAACAGAGGGTTGTGGGAAGGAGTGAGACCACCACCCTGCTCCCTACTGACGCTCTGGCTCCCCAGGGCTGCCCCCAGCCTCCCCATGGCACCAGGGAATTGGTATGCTGAGTCATCATCCGTTTTTGTACTCCTCCTTTTCCCATGTGAGTTTGATTTTTTTCATTTTATGTTTGGAGGAAACCACTGTTAGCTGGCAAACGCTCTCTTTTCCAAGTTTTTAGGATACACAGGACCACATTCTGACTTCCTGCACTCTTGGCCAGGCACTCCATGAAGTTCTTCCATAAAAGCTCAGGTCCATAGTGAATCAAAGCCCAATTGCTTAGAAATAATATGATGTTTTCCTGTCTATATCACACCCTACAGTCTTAGTTTTTAAAGGAAAATGTATATTTATATAAAAAAATCCCACTTATTTCAACACTGCTGTGTTTTCAAATACTCCTCCTGAGACCCTCACCACCTCCCTTTTCCTCCCCTTCCTTATTCTCTCTTCCCCTCCTTTCCCCTCCCCTTTCCTTCTCTCCCTTCCCCTCCCCTCCTCATAATCAGGAATTATGCTGTGGGGAGATGAATGGTTGTATAATCTTACCTGGCGTTCTGCTACTAGGATGTTTATAGAGATCTAATGCCATCTCCACACACACCCCCTTTCTCTCCCCCACACTCTCCCATGGAGCCTGTTCAAAGGAACTGAGCAGAAAAAGAAGGAAGTTTCCATTACCTTAGATGATAAGTTTAGCTATCAGTGTCTCAGTGGAAGTGTCTCTTCCTGGGTCACCATTATGTTGTGGGGTTGCTGTTCCTTGGGGTTCTTGTATCCTGGAGTGGAAGATTGAAAACAGAACAGGTTGGGAAGTACAAGCAGGGATTTAACATGAGACAAGAGGGCAGAAACTCTTGGGTGCTTGGTCCAAGAAAGGCAAGAGGAAGCCATAGCCCTAAGGTGGGAGAATGTTAGAGCAGAAATAGCTCAAGGTCAGAGAGAACAGAGGGAGGAGGGGGGGAGAACCAACCACCGTGAACATGACCACAAGGCTAGAGAACCAGAAGAAGAGAGTAGGCCCATATTTTATATAATGTTCTTCTTGTCCCATGAATTCAAAATAGCACATATAATAGAAACTAGTTAGATACACATGGAATGAGGAGGTCAGCATTACCCAACATATTAAAAGTATCTTAAATCTGAAATGATTACGATGGCCTTCTTGGAATACACATGTAGATTATTTTCAGTTTGAGAAAAGAATTTTAGAAGACTGCTTATAACTTGGTCATGGCAGTTATCATGAGTTTCTTTTTAAATTTGTTTTCTTATACAGAGGATATTGTAAGAAGTTATTATATTCTTGAACCAGATGCTATAATCCCATGATTACATAAGCTTAGAATCAGAAACACCTTCAGTCAGTATCTTCCAGAAGCCTGTTGGGGACTCTTAATTTCTTGTCACATCCACTGGCTTAGGAGGAAAGGAAGTCATCAACAATGACTTAATGGATAATGTGAAAATGAATTTCTCAGGAACCATTGATGTGTTAATTTCTGATATTTCCTGAAAGACAGTGACACTGAAGTGAATCACATGGTGTCCCCAAAGAAGAATTTTGCAGAATAAAAATCCAAAGTTATGCACTCTGTAGATAATTTGGAATTTCTAAATATCCTAGCAGTCTATAAATGTTTTCTTTGAGGACTTTAATAGGGTTAATTTTAAACTTTTCTGAGATAACTTGCAAAAATAATCATAGGGCTGACTAATTAATGTCTGCTTGCTAATTAAAGAGGGAAATATTCTCAGAAGCTGCTGATATTTAACATTTGAAAACAATCCTTATGGTTGGTTCAAATGGAATATCTGTAACTAACAGTTATTATAGCTAAGTAATCATAAACTTTACCAAGATGTCGTAAAGAAGTGAATTATATATACTTACATTATCAATTCTTATGGAAATTTGGAACAAATAAATTGCTTAATGACTGATGACTTCTTGTATGAAAAAGTATCAGTTATTTTTGAAATTCTCTAAATGTGAAATAAAAACAATATGAAAAAATGGGAAATTTTTATTTTTACTCAAGTATGCTAAGAGCTTGTTATTTTTACCAAATTTAGTAATATATTTGATTTTTTTCTGTCCACTAAATATATTATGATATTAAAAAGTATTTATTAACTTTATAGATTTAAATGCCCACAAAAGCAAAGTCAAAAATCTTATACAGGTTAGAAGAAGAAAACTGCATAGTGAATATTTAAAAGATCACTAAAATGAGTATAAAAACATCATGGACACACCCCTTGTAAAAGACTCGGTCAAGTCAAAACTGTACTTCTACCTTTTCCCAAAGAGAGAATGATCAGGAACTAGATTTATAATAAATTAAAAGAAAAACAGATCCACTAGACATATGAAGACTTCAGTTACAATTGACAAGGTAGCCTATCAATATATTTATGACAATCAATACAGAAAAGAACATTAAAAAATCTAATAATGAAAAATAAAATCCTCAGAGATTAGTGTTGAGAGCTTATTTTCAAATAATAAAAACACAACCACATCACCTTTTGGGGTTGCATGAAGTGAGATTCAGAAATTCTGTCTGTATATGCTGAAGATGAAAGAGAAGAAAAGGTGAAAATAAATGTTGCAGTTGCATCTGATGGAAAACACTGTGGGGGCCTGTGAGTTTGCTCAGTGGGTGTAGTAGTTACAGTTTTTTTTTTCTGCTGATGTGAGATGACACTCATAAAATTATCTTTAGGAGGAAAGAGGATATTTATTTGGCTCCCAGTCCAGAGGGGAATTGCAGTCCACTGTGGCAGAAAGGGCACGGCAGGCATCAGGAACTTAGGGGTCTCAAGTCATAGCAGAAGGCAGAAGAAACAAGAGTCAACTCCAAGAATAAACAAGGCCAAAGCACCAGGGTTCAAGGTTTATCCTTTATAGAATGCATTCCTCCAGCAAAGTTCTACTTTTTGAAGTTGCCAGGATAGCCTCAAACTTTAACAACATGGATGTGTCATAATTATGCACAGATGTCAACTTGATGGTTGACGGGTTTGAGCTCTGGGCACATTTGTAGAGAATTGGTAGTTGAATTAAGTCCAGAGCAAGATTGTCTAGTGGGTGGAGAAGGCCCATCCCAGGGTGTTGAGAACAAGTGCCCAGGCAGGTGAATAAAATAAAGGGACCTTTTTGAGAAAGGGGGCATCCTTCTGTACACTTGACCAGACATGCTGTCTGGCAAGTAAGGTTTGTTGCTCTCTCAGCTGCTATGTGAAGATGGTGTGGCCAGTTCCCTCTGTCCTGGTGTTGGTGCGAGCTCTCCTGCCAGGCTGGACAAACAGCACTAACCAGGAATTGTAACAGAAAATAAACTCCATGTTCCTTTAAGTCATTTGATGGTAGTTTTTATTAGGAGCAATGCAGGCAAACTGCGACAGAAAGCAAGCACATGAGTCCATGGGGGACAGCTCACATTCAGATCATGGCAGTGGGTAAAAACACTTGCCGTATATCGTGGCAGCTTTATAATTGAAGTTCAAGCTCTGGGAACATTTGTAAAGAATTTGTAGTTGTCAAATTGATGGGGAGGCCTAGCCCATCTCATGGTCAGTGGGGCTAATCTCTGGATGGGTAAATGAGATGGTAGAACCTGGTGCGGAAGTTGGCATCCTTTGGTATATTGGCCAGATATGCTCAATTGGCAAGTAATGATTGTCCCTCTCTCAGTAGTCCTGTGGATATATGGATATGGTGTGGTCAGGTCTCTCAGCCACTAGTGTTGGTGTGAACTCTCCTTTTGAGCTGGATCAAAGACATTAAAGGGACTACATTAAGAGAGAGTAAAGCCCCCTGGTCCCCAATAAGCTTTTGGGGAATGAATTTATCAGCAACAATGCAGAGTAGCTGGCACACTATGTAAGCTTGCCATTGTGAATACAATCTTCAGCTTTCATGGTAGAGAAGAACATACTCCCAAAATATTGTCCATACATGAATGGTGGTATGCACACACACACACACACACACACACACACACACACACACACACTTAAAAAATACAAGGAAAGCATTGCAATCCCTCAAATGGGTAAAAAAGAAGGCTATAGAGGAAAACATAAAATAAATGAGCATTGAAATCTTCCAAGAGATTATTTGTGCTCTCATAGGTAAATTACTGGGGAGGATAACTTAAAAATTGACATATTCAGGTTCTAGAAAAATGCTCTACAGAATAACTAACCCTGTTAGCAATTTCTATGTACCAATAAAGCATGGACATGCTGCAGTGTTGGTGTGAAAGGACCAGAAGCAGAGCAAGGGTGAAGGTGGGGATTTCCAGGTGAGATGCTAGTGTGATGGTTAAATCACCTTCTCTAAGAAATGAGGAGTGGGACAAAAGTTAGAAGGAATCAGAATCATTGTGGTAATTTGAAGATATAAAGGAAAACAAGATATCAGAACTTCAAGAAAAAAGGTTTATTTGTCCAAAGTCTGAGAACCTGCTAAATGTTGGGTTTTATGGTCTTTGGCACAAACCTGTTTGATCACAGGTTTACAGAAAAACACTTTTAAAGTGTTATGGTTACAGACAAAGCAGAGGCCAGATGACCAGTGGTTCACAGGCTATATTAAGTGTTAATTGCTCTCTACAAAATCATACCCAAACTTAATGGATTAAAATGACTTCATTCTCACAAATCTGTCTTGACTGGGACATTGGTTCTTCTGCTGATCTTACTGGGTGTCCTGAAGAGGTGCGGTCAACATATAGTTCTGCTGAAGCCTACAATTTAGGATGTCCTTACCAGGGACTCAGTCAAGATGAATTTCCAACTTGGGCTTATTCACGTGGTGGAAGAAGGGACTCCAGAAAAGTGAGAATAGAGTCAGTCCCAAGCCTCCTGAGACCTAGGTTCAGAAGCTACTTGAGGTTCCTTTGGTCACTTACTAATGAAGGAAATCGCAAGGCCAGTTTTAGGTTCAGGAAGTGGCGAATCTCTTTTCTTGATCAAAAGAAGACCAAAATATTTGTGGTCATCTAAATCTAACATCATTCTGCTGAGGATGTAGTTCAGTGGTAGATCACCTGCTAAGTATAAATGAAGTTCAAACCCAAGTACCAAAGGGATTATCGATCAATCACCTACCTCTTGGATTATATTGAATCTTAAAATTGTAGATGGAGAGTCATGGAAATTCATAGGGAGGTTTTGAGGAGGGACATCCCTGCAGATCTGTATCTCCCCATCACTCTGTCAGTCACATGAAGAGTAAACAGGAGACTCGTTAGGAGCCCACCATTGGATGGTGCTCTTCCTGCTGTGCATTGGAGCTTTAGAAAGAAGCTGACTAACTCTTAATGCACAGAGTTGTTTTGTTCACAACCCTTCATGTTGCAGAGTGACACAAATCTTAACATAAAACTATAGCTTTCTGTTTCTGGAAAAGAAAATATTCTGGTGGATCAGGTAGATATTCTGTTAAATTTCCCTTGCTGTACCAGCACTTTGTCATTCAAAATACAACATCACAATAGCGTATATTATTATTTCATTTCCCAAAGATTTCTAGTAGTTTTAAAATACCTCTTAGTGGGAGTATCTATTTGAGTTATGTTTGGCAGTGAAGTCGCTGTATATTCTGGTGTATCTATGATGTCTGATATCACTGTTTACATTCTTGCTTTTTTAATGTGCTGTCACTTTTTGATATCACTTTATCTTCACTGTGCTGTTCTTCCCACAAGAGTTTTCTCATTCAGATAAGAATGATGGACATCGAGTGAATTTGGGATGAACGAACAGAAGGCCAGGAGGAGGCACAGGAGAGAGGGGAGCAGAAATCTGTCCTCTCTAGCAGCTGACCCCATTGCTCTGTGTCAGAGCTGAAGGATCTTAGAGACCATCTACTGCAGCTGCCAGTGACTGCCAGTAGACCAGAGTCTCAGATATGTTTCCCCCTCCATGAATTCTTATTCTACTTTTTCAATTCTCTGAAGCCGAGGAGATTTCACACATTTCTGTTTCTTTTTTCTTTTCTTTTCTTTTCTTTTTTCTTTTCTTTCCTTTTTTCTTTTCTCTTTTTTCTTTTCTTTTCTTTTTTTTCCTTTTCTTATCTTTCCTTTACTTTCCTTTTCTTTCCTTTTCTCTTTTCTTTTCTTTTCTCTTTTCTTTTTCCTTCAGAAAAATCAAGTTTCTTCAAGTACTGGATATTTCACAGTCTTTCCAATCAGACCAGTCTCATGCATTTCTGATTCCAACATAAACGTTGGTGGCATTTTACTGCAGCCTGTGGGCCACATGCCATGGAAGAGGGGGACCCAACAGTGACAGAAGTTTGTTCCTCTTCTAGTTCTATTTCCTTTACCTCCCCTTGTGATTCCAGCTTTATTGATATTTTTCAGGCAGTAAATGTCTATATTAATCCTGCTTTGTTCTTCAAATTGAACAAAGAAATTTATGGATGTTGCACCTTAGTAAAGCCATTTAACACCTAATTGAAAGAAAATGTAGCTCACAGGACAAAAAAGTGGGGAAGCCATGCAAGAGTGAGGGCTGGGGAGAGGCAGCAACAGCAGGAGATTGCTATTCTGATGTACACAACCAGGATGACTCCAGCTGAAGCTCACCCTGAGTTGATCATCTGTTTCATCTTCTTATTGCTGCTTTTTAGAAGTCCTACCCCTTACCTTTGCATTAATAATTCTTTTGTCTGCGGAGGGGAACAAGGCATGCTCAGGAATAAACCTGCTGCCAAGCAACGAAGTTAAGACAAATAAAAGCTGTCTAGTACTGTCTGAATTGGTTTCTAAAATATTCATTAAGCTTGATAAATTCAACTAATGCATTGTGCATACTTAAATGTACATTGTTAATTTTGAAAAAAGTAAGTTTTCACATATAATCTTAGATATAGTTACTTAAATGTTTTACTTTGAATAAACTACCATGATTTTTTTTGCCCATCACAAGACTGTTTGTAATTGATTCACTAATGTGTCAATAATCTGTGTCACTAATGGAGTGAGTGGACAAAGTAGCACATCCTGTATAGTGTATATGAGATAATGTGTTGCCCAATCTTACATTGTCATGTGTGTGTCCATGCATGCACAGTTATTATTGCTTTTATATTTACCAAAGAAAAGTCACTGACTAGTTCTTAGGAACTCTTAGATCCACAACTTTAGTCAAAAAGAGTATTTGGTCCTCTTAGGGGCATGATTGGTATGTTTTCTGGCAAAAGTGGTACGCACTTCATTAAACTCATATCTCTGGTAGCAGTAGACTTAAAACTACTGTCAGTCTTTGTCTTGCTGCAATTGAAGTAATGATTGGCTTGTAAACATCTGTGTTGGATATTGCATAACATACCTTTGGACAACTGCTTTTGTTAAACGAAATCCTGTTTGAGATATAATCAAGTTCTACTGATCTGGGGAACTTATTCTGGCACTTTCATTGGCAATCCTTATTGCCTTCTCAAATTTGAAACTTAGAATCTGTGCTCTAGTATCCACTTCTCTCTCAAAGTCACTGATTACTATGTCAATTTATATCAATTTATATGTATTTCACAAGGTCATGACTTCACTTTAAAGTCCTCCTACAGTTCCTGTATCATCATGGAGCACATAGGAAAGTTAGTAAGTATGAAAAGTAAATGGATCAGCTCCCTTCAATGGTATTACAACCTCCTTCACACATGACTCAACTTAATTCCCTCCTCTAGCCTGGCCTTCCCCACAGCTCCAGCGTGCATCCACTTACTCCCTTCTTAAACAGCAGAGTGCTGCTCCAGCAGCTTTGCTCCATTTGCACTCACCCTTTCCCTTGCTTTCATCCTTTACATCTTAATTCTAAAATCTATCTCTGGTCAATCAAGCTAATCCCTGAAAAGGTAGTTCCACAGAGAGTTGGAAAAATAGGCTAAATCCAAGTTCCAAAAGGACCATTGTAATTTGTCAGAGGGTTTTTGTGTCAATAGAATGACAACTTTGACAGGGAAATGAGTTCAGGCTGCATACACTGATCCAAAAGATAAGGAGAGTGGAAGTGAAGCTAAAGGAAGGGATATGTTGTAATGTTACAGTGGACACCAATTTGGGAAGGAGTGAACATCTGTTCCTAGACTTCTTAGGATGATGGAGTACCTGAAGCAGAGAGAGGAAAGTGGATGATGCAGACAATAACCTTGGAGGACAGAAGATCTTCAGGACCATCATGGGTTTGCAGAAAGACTGTGTTTATCCTTAGTCACAGGACAGTGCACCAATTATAACAGAAATTATGTGCAATGTGTCTTTCACTTTGGAAATTCCATCGTTTCCTGACCCAAGTCTAAAATACTGTTGTCTACCCTTCAACACACTTGCCAAGAGTCTATTGGATTGGAGTGTGTTCTTTTATTTATATCTTTTATATGACCGCATCCTTCGGAGTGAACTCTGTAGATCACATACTCAATGTCATTGTAACTTTTCTCTATGCTCCTCTAGATATGTGCTCTGGAAGGCCAGACAATACATACCATTTTCCATTTCATCCCTACATTGCTTAGACCTCCAAGCATGTATTGAACTGATGATTGATCGATATGTTTGTCTCTGTCTGAAACTGCTGCATTCTTCTTGTCATAGCCCCAGGCTTAAGTTAAAGACCACAATGAAAAATATTTCCCTTAACTTATTTGTGGCAAAGATGCTTCCAAACGTCCTATGAGGCCTTGAAATACAGTACTGAACACTGCCTTTAAGAGTTTTATATTCTACTGGATCTCTTTTTTCTCTATCCTTACCTTATGCTTAAAAAAGTTTGAGAAAATTGAAGACAAGTTTTCCCACATTAAAATAGAAAATAATTTGGAACCTGATAAAATTTAATTATTCTGTATAATTTGTTTTTATTGATGTGACAGTCATACCTGATATAGTAGAAGGGAGCAGAACATGAATGCTCATGTCCATTCTAAGTCATACTTTGAAATTCTCATCCCAAGGTGATGAGATTTGGAGGTGGGGCCTTTGAAAGGGTGATGAGGAACTGAAACTAGATTCTTCAGGGGGTGATACTGTTATTTTTAGAGAGTGAACTCTTCTGCTCTCTGCCAATTCTACATATAATGAGAAGGTGAGCATGTGCAATCTAGAAAATAGGTCAATCACAGACAAGGGGCAATGGTATGCTTAACCTACTTCTTAGCTCCTCTAGTAGTGAGAAGTCAATGTTTGTTGACTGCAAGTCACCAGTGTATACATGGTTCTGCACAGATTGGGGTGGACATCATGCTGGTAAGTTAGTTTCAAGCCTTTATTTTGCCATTTAAGTGCACTCATGTTCTTGAGAATCAGTCTTTCTTTTACTTCACCAAGATCTCCTCACACTTCACAACATGAGCTTTTTGTGTTGGCATGTGGCATTTGTTGGGAGTTCAGTAGATGCTACTTTTTCAACCTTTTCATTATTTTATCAATTATTCATGGAATTAAGCTCACAAAACTCGGTGTAACTTGTCTTAGGTCATCTGAGCCCTCCTAGTTTCTGATGTCAACATAGCGTATATTGGATGGTTCTTATATTATACTCTACAACTGTAGTGTGAAAGAAATGGTTAATAATTATAAGAGTTGCATCCCTTATGTTGATGTATTTCATTTTATTTATTTTATTGGATGTATTACAATAAACCTGAGAGGTAGATATTATCCATTTTTCTTTTAGAGATTAGAAACTTTGAGAATCCATCTTGCTAAAAGATATAAAACTAAACAGGATCAGGCTGGGATTTTATTCAAAGTATATTTGACACTGGAGATTGAAGCTTTCAATATGACTTTCAGTCTGCGTGTGAATGCTGTGCCATGTGTTAAGGGCAAAGAAACACCAGGCATTCTGCTCTCCTAACTGAATATAAGGAGGAAAAAGGCCGAAACTGATTTCAAGAGTCTACGAGTGAAAACTAGAAAGAAAATGCTGCAGCAATTACCTTCAGAAGTGCAAGTTGTGCCACAGTTATGTAGATTAAGCCTTGACCAATGCACCAATACTTGGACTAAAGGCCCTTTGAGGCCTGCAGTTACCCAACGAAAACATTAGTTTGCACAATGTTCCAGAAACAAATTTATTTGGCTTAATTTGCATACATCCCAAATGTTTTCCACTCTTCTGTTTTTAGATGTAACACATTTATTATATTATCACTTCTAACTGCCCCATCTCACCTGTTGATGATGGAAAGCTGTGATGGACTCCCTTCTTTGCAAAATAACAGAAAAATAAAATTAAAACTTCCAGTGTACTTGGTTCTTTCCTAGGATTCTGTTCACCTGTGTGGCACCACTTCTAGTGAGTTCATTGCTTACTCTGTGTCTACACCCTGCCACATTTCTCCATAAATTTGGGTCCTCAAAGCATCCTGCAAGTATCTCACCTGTGCTCAGTGGACCATGCCTCAGAATTCCTTTTTGCTGTAACTTGTTTTGGTACTTACTGGGTCTGCTTAGGAAGATGAAAGTAACTAGCTTATCGCTGAATTAACATAATTCACTGTGTGATGTCAATACAAGAAGAATCCAATGGGTTTTCTCCAAGCATATTTACAAATGACAATTAATTGTGTCAGGCACCTTTGAGGTGTGTAAAGACAGGGGTAAGTCAAGGTGAGAAGTGGGACCAACCTGTGAACTGAAAAGAGGCAGGAAGGAGGTGGACCTTAGGAATGCAGTTTTGTTAATGATGAGGAAAGTGAATATGCAGACCAGAGAAGTATGACTCATTGTTCTCAAATCTGAACAACTTTAATCTTTAAATATTAGCTCCCTATAAATATGTAATTTATGAAGATGATATTTAGAGAGTTGTTTGGCTTTGCTTTTTAAAGTCAAATAGGTGAACACATTTCTCTTTCGTCCTCTGCAACTTGTGTCTCCAGGACATACCAGGTAGACAAGGAATCCTGGAGCGTGTGACTGAATTATTGTCTAGTCTGGGACTTTGTATCTCCTCATAGTAGCATCCTCCTGCAGAAAAGATCTTACACTTGGAGTCCTCCTCCCCTTTCTGCTCCTATCAGCTTTTCTGGCCACCTGCCATAATTCAGTATAACTGGGTGAGCTGAGGCCTCATTGTAACAAATGTTTTCTCAGTTACTGCAAAGTGGTAAATTCCACAGCCTTCGAGACCTAATTTCAAGGTCAGTGACAATCAGAACTCCAAGGCATTTCCATAGGCAGTAGCAGCAACTAAATGGTACTGGGAAATGCCTTCTTAAGCTACACTGGAAGTCAGTAAATGACTAATTGATTCATTACTCTGTTAACTTAGGGAAGCTATGCATTTTCATTGGTCTACCCCAACTTTGCCTCTCATTTTAAAGTCTTCTGCAGATTCAAATATTCAACTATATTAGACAAACAAAAGAAAAACCAATGAAACAAAAATCCCAATATTTCACTAGGCTTTTAGATTTCTCTGAATCTGATTAGCCTGCAATGTAACATTGCAGTCCTCAGTAACATAAAACATCAGCACCTTCTTCTTAACCCCAAGTAAACCATGATCAGATGCCATGACCTTTGGTGAGCTTTGACAAGTAGTAGCCACTCACAGGGTGGTCCTCCTCGGACTTTACTCTCTGGATGCAGAAATAAATTTTCTGTGAGCAGAATTTATTTAAATGGTAACTGACAAGTGTTTGATATCAGAGCCTTTATTTTAAACTGTGATGTCTGTTCAGATTTGCATGAATACAGTTGAGCCCTTATACCCATGGGTCACAGTAATCTCTGTTGACTTGCTTTTGACATTGTGCAGAAGCCATGGCTACTCATGCCTTGTCTTAATTAGAGAATATAAGCATCTTGTCTATGCATAAAATCTGTTCAGTTGATTGACATTGACCTTATTCTGTTTCAGCAGTATATACTGTCCATTTTCTTTTTAATATTGCTAGACTGAAAACTCAGCACACGAGTGTGATGCTGTTACTAACTGGATATTGTGTTTGTCATGACTGTAAGCTAGTAACCTGTTCTACCTTACCCACTATGGCTTGGGAAGTATTGTGGCTTTCAACCACATGATTTTGCTTCTGTCTCATGATCTAATGACTTTAGGAGATCCCCTGTTAATGTCATAACTTGTGGCATCAGATTATTGATGAATACAGGAGACAGGCATGTTGAAGCAGAGAACTGGGTAATTCCGAGTGTGATTTGGATGATTTGAGAGGTTGGAGATGCAAGAAAGGTAGAAGATAGTCATGTGGGTAAAATTAATGGCCTCTGCAATTTTCTGTAAGTATTTTGAATCAGAGCTTGGAACTGACAAATGAGTCTCAATTAATGAGTATTCAAATTTTATAGTGAAGGAAACATTAAGCATAAGTACAGAAGCTGGCTGTTCCATACAACATAAACATATTTCCAAGCATTATCTCAAACATCTTATTTCTGCCACGCAACTTACCAAAAAGAGGTAGAAAGATTTAGAAAACCAACAAGTAATTTAAAATAGGATTTCTTTAAATAAATTATTTTTGTTTGTGTGTTTATTTCTCATTGCTAATTTTCTGACCCAACTTTGGACATTCTAGGCAAGTGTTTTAATATTGGATTATCTCTAATTCAACTGCATAAATTATTTTTATAGCATTTCCTGATTATAATTACTGGGGAGGAGTATTTTTGCTTCCCTAGAATTCCCATCCCCACTTTCTGTCTGATTCTATCTATACCCAAAAATCATCTGCACTACTTACCATATTTGTAATTAGATCTGCAGGCAATGTTTCAGACACTGACAATATTCAAATCCCTCTGTGCAGAAATTATAAAAGATTTTATAAAAATAAATTCATGAGGAATTATTCACTAAAATTTAAATTGCATATTTTAGTGTAACTGGATAGTCTCTAGCACTCAACATCTTACAGAATAAATGGACAGCACAATGATGCTCTTTGGGTGTTCCAAGGGTTAATTGTTTGCAGGCAACTTCATTTCTATTCAGACAGAAGTTCACTGCAGGCATGGATTTGATAAAGATTCTACTTTATTTATTTACTATGCCAGACACCTGTCAAAAGAATAAGACCATACATAATTCAACATTGTTCCATTGCATATTTCACACTATGTTAAGTGAATGACTAAAAGTTTATGCATGAAAGAAAAATTTAACTATTTATTGTGAGAATTTCTAATGTTTTGAAAACTGATATTAAATGATAAATACTTTCAACTAATATTCTTTAAGTAAAATATTACAAAAATTGTGTTTGTGTGTGTGTGTGTGTGTGTGTGTGTGTGTGTGTGTGCATGCGCGTACAGAGGCACTTCACTGTGGGACTGACGTGGCTTTAGGATGACTTTGGGAATCAACCTGGATTGCTGTATTTTCTCATTGCTTTGTTCTGGGATATCCCAGGCTCTGTCTTTGAGGGCTGGAAGTACAGACTATCGCTATTGCTGCCAGGCATTTTTATATGGGTTTTGGGATCCATACCCAAGTCCTTTTGCTTGTGAGGCAAAGATTTAACCCCCCCAAGGATTCTGTCAAGCCAAATATTATGATTTTTAGGGCCCTCTTAAATATTAAGAGGTAAAAGACAGGGAAAATAGTTTTGTGTTTAAGTTCAAACATGTAGAATGGAATTTTAAATTAATTTTGGGCAAAAAAAAACAGTTTCTTGAAGCTATGATCCTGTGTTTTAGAAATGTCCAATTGCATATGCTATTGTTAAGTTAGCTATAATAATTATAACCTTTTTGTCAATTTCTTCCAATTTCATTTGAGTGCCCAAATATATTGATTTAGTAGTTATTTTTCAGAGTATGGATTTCAGACTAGCACAGAAAAAAAATTTTGTTATAAAAAATTTCCAGTTCATGTGACTTAAACTCTCAGCCTTCAGGAGGCCAAATTCACTTAAAATCAACTTTAGTAAATTAACAGAATATTAGCTATAGCTAATGACAAAATTATTGAGCTAGAAAATATATCTGATTGAATTTCAAAAAACACAGAAAGGAGAAAAAAATGTTGTAGGACATGGAGGACAGTGAAAGCAAGTCTAATGTAGACAAAAAGAGCAGCAGAACTGGAAAACAGAAGCAGTGTAACAATGTAGCATGTGAAAATATGGTATCTGGGAGTATTTCAGGACCCATGAAAATTATATTCTACATATGTATGCCAAAATAGTTGTGAAAGTACAAACGAATCAAGGGTAGATCTTAGAGTGACCTAGAGAAGGGATATTTCATGTTGCATTGCTTCTAAGGAATCCTAATTTCTTACCATTTTCCATAATTTTATTACTAGATAAGATAGTCTGTCAGATATTTGAAAGCAATCATCACTTTCCACTACTGACCATTCCTTTGGAAAATTTTCATTCATCTCACAAATAAACACAGTTTTGAGAGTTGTTGTCAATTCATGATCTTTGGTTTAAAAATTGTATGTCTTGGGTTGGAGAGATGGTTTAAGGAGTAAAGGAACCTTCCATGCAAACCTGGCAACCTAGGTTCAATCCTTGGCGCATATGTGGTGGAAGAAGACAAATCACTTCTTTCTTGCATCTCTCCTTCCTTCATCTTCCTCATAAATAAATAAATAAATAATTTAAAAATTGCATGTCCTTTCAGCCTCCAAACCAGTTTTGCAGCAAGCTCTTACTGTGATTGAGTAAATAAGTAATTCTGATCTTCCTGCTTTCTGAGGTACTCTGAAGAGTAGTTTGCAGTAATAAAATCATATTTGTGATTCATAATGAGGTCACAGGCATGAATCAAGTACTTTCCACCTGTATTGTGAACTCATACTTTCTAGTATCATTTTTACTTTGGGGATACTAATGAGAACTTTAGATTAACCTCTGCTTAATCATTGTGTTATGTTTAAACTTGTCTAATACAAACCATCTTTATGTTTATTGAAATGAATGGAATAATAATTTTCACATATAACTTAAAGAAAATGTTGGCATAATGGTAGCTGGCTTATGAATACCATGTGTGATAAATAATATCAATCACCTTAACTTTAGAGATAAAGGAAGTGAAGCTCAGAATATGTATGTGAACATACCTACTGAAGGATGGCTACACATGCTTTGTTCGAATATGTTTTGCTTCCTCCAAAACTCATCATCAACTTGAATAAGCTCTTGTCCTTAGTAAAATCTTTAATGGATAATTTGGGTTCTGCCATCACAAATGGGTTAATTGGGTCATGTATTAATGGATTCATTTTTAAATAGGCTGTCTTCAAAGTGAATCTGCCATAAAATGACTAAGGTCCATTATACACGTATATACAACTGTCAAAGAATGAAAATGAAAATTATATTAAAAGCTAAGATAGGTAAGAAAGGAAAAAGGAACCTATGGGAAGATGGCATTATGCATGAACTACTTGAAAGCAAAATGAGCTTTAAAAAGTACTCACGCTTACCTTCACCCTAGCTTCCTATGTGACCTTCTCAAAGCACCTAGGCATTAAAAATGAGATAGAAAATTGATTGGACATTCTTCCAAAGAAGAGCAGAGACCCTAAATCCAAAACTGCTTTTCTAATCATGATAACTATCTATCTTACTCTTCTTTTATTTTGCCTGGAAAATGATCTCTACATATAAACTCTACTTAATAAATATTTTAGTCTTATGTTATGTGATACATATTTATAATAGTCATCAACAAATCAAAAATCATACTATAGCCTCTTACAGTAAGTATAACCTTGATTTTAAATGTAAGTTTATACCAAGGCAATACTGTTATCTTTCTAGAGATCCAAAGTCTTCCTTTTTTCCCTGAAGATATAACACAATGGACCCTCTGACTCTGAAAACATTTGCCACTCCCTTAATATGGCAGCAGGAAAATCAGACCTAAGAAATGCATGAAAAAGGAAGGGGAAACATCACTGATAGCATCATCTGCTCATGAGGATCACTCATAAAACATCCTTGGAAGCTTCACCCTTGCCCATCTGTATTGTCTTTTCAGGTTTTCCCTTGAAGAGCATATGCTACTGACTCTATCGATGGTCAGAATCAGGAAACAGCTGCATCCTTATAATGATGATTCAATCTATAAGCATATATTCTTCAATAGTAACTATTCAAGAAAAATACAGTACAACATTTTGTGAGGGTAAAGTTGTGATGCAATTAGGTAATATTCAAATAATTGCAAGCTCAAAAAAGTAAAGAAGCTGTTACATGGGGGAAAACCATTTATCCGCCTAAATATTAAGCAGTATTGGCACAAATATCAAATGTCTCTGCTACAGTGACTTGATAAGTAAAACTGAAATCACAGTAATCTTTTGGTTTTGCATTCTGGGAAACATGATTATATTTTGAAAGGTTTGCTCCTTAGAACAAGATTCAAATTAAAGAAGCATTCTGTCTTATAACGATTAAGGTATCAACAGTGGTACCCTGAATGTTTCTAAACCCTGAAGGAAAAGCATTCAAGACACAAGCAGAGTGTTATGCTTTGTTTTCTCAGCAAAGGAATATATTCAACTTATGTTTGGTTTTCTGTGCCTCACACTTATTTGGAAAAGTGAAGTCTCTGAAGCCTATGAACATCTCTGCACTTACTTCAGACAAGATGTGCAAGTTACTGCTTCCTCGGGCTTCATGCAGGTGCACGTGTACCATTTCAGAAAGAGTGTGGGGAGCAATTTGCCATCAGAGCTCATCCATGTCTTGTTCAAAATCATCTGTTGTCAGCAGGAATGAGAGGTTGTGGGAGTAATCAACAGCAGCACCTAGGGTGTATATGCCTGTAAAAACCAGTTGCACTCATCATGATAAATGACTGAGACTATAAAGTCAATTTTAGCTACTTTGCCAGATTCACTTTAATTGGGAAAGCCTAAGAATAACCTTGGCGATTTTCCCTTGATGTTTTACAAAGTCGTTAATTAAAATGTCATACTATTTATTTTTTCTATCCTTTGGCTACATGTTGAACTGTGTGAAGATCTAGAGTCGTCAGAACAATTCCCAATCCTTTACTGCTTTCTCATCCACTCCTTGGTGGATCTGACAGCTCTTGACAGGCTCATGGTAAAAGAATTAGTTATTAAAAGCTGATGTCTGAGTTATTATTTATGAAGTTTTATTATTATTCAGACATTGGATTAATAATAGATGTTTCTCAAAAATAATATGTTCAAAATTGGACTATCTGGAATGGGTATGCAGATGAATTCATAATTAATGAAGAGTTAAAGAATTGGCAATGCATTAAGCTCAGTCTTAATGATTTCAGGTAAGTTGATAAAGAAAGGTATAGTAGATGATTTAGAAATGAATTGTGCTTTCAAAAAGGACATTAATTGATTTCAGGGGGCTGATTGATGTGTTTGTTCAGTTCCCAAGATGACCATGATACTCTCATGTATGAATACTGTTGGGTTCAGAGGACCTAGAATTAAGTTAATCTGCAGCGCTCAATACCTCAGTCACATGGAAAGATATTTTCACAGTTGTCACATGCAGGAAAAAAAATCTGTAGATGTTTGTGAATACGGGTGTTTCCAGAGTATGTCAAGCACCCCATGCAATGGAACAGCATTCTTGCTTCTCAGCTAGTTTGTTGCCAGCAACCAGGGTTATGCTGACATGATTTAGAACAGAGTGTTAATGGTGCAATACAAGGCTCATTTGTGGTTCCATGTTCAAAGCCCAACATGACACCTTAGATACCAACACCCTATTCTCTGAAAACAGGCAACTAGGATGATACAAATGCCAAGGCACCATCTAGAGGTGGAGTCTAACTAGATTTCACAATCTCTAGCTCTAACGTCTCAGAATCTTAGTTTCCTCCTTATAGGGAATTATGATCATTAAGAAAAAGAAATGGGTAACAGAGATGTGTGCTTATGAGATGCTGGAAATCTACTGAAATATTCTTGCATAAAGCTCTACTTCAGAGCAGGCCATTCTCATTTTTTTTCCTACAATCACTTTCTGCCTAAGGACTATTTTAAAACTCTTATTAAATGTGTTCTTTGAAAATTTCAGATATACATACAATGCATGCTGCCTGTTCTCACCTGTGTCCTCTTTTACCTCCCTGTCAGCCCTGTCAACCTCCCTGCCCACCAAAAGCAAAACCTATAAACTCAGTGCAATATCAAACAAGACTACAGCCCATTTTCACAGAAATAGAATAAACAACCTCAAAATTTATATGGTAATTTTGTGACCCCCCAGGTATACAGGTATATAAAATTGATATGTATAAGATCTAATCCTAAGTAAATATATTTAAAATAATTATTTTGTAAACATAAAATTTTATCACTTAATAAAAATAAAACCAAATTTGCATAGTAATGAAATAGGATTTATTTTCACACAAGAATTAGCTCCATAATTGATGCTATGTGACATGACCATAGTTTATCTTCAACTTTTTTTTAAAGTTGGCTGATATTATAACTTGTAAACCATCCATGATGAATATTATTACTTTGTATACATAATTCAAAATGGTTGAAGTATGCTTAGGGTCATTTCAGAAGATATGAATTTCTGTCCTAAAACCAAGCCAGAATTCGTTTAATAATTTTATAAAATATCAGAAAGTCAAACAATAATTTTTGAAGCAAAATATGCTTACATAATGAACCCAAACATAAAGAAATTTGATAACTACATGCTTAGATATTGTGAGAAAATAATAAAAGTTTTTGCCGTTCTATTTCTCTGAGAGTATGCAACTTTGCATGTATAGCAAAAGCACTGTAACCCGTAATATACAATAGCCTGTAGTCCATGACAATGTGTTTTGGGAATGTTGCAGTCCACCTGCATGGTTGCTGATAAATAACCATCAAACAGCTTAAGGGAACAAGGATTTATTCTCTTACAATTCCTGGTTATAGTTCTTAGTCCAGCTTGACAGGAGAGCATGCACCAACACCAGGGCCGAGGGAACTGGCCACACCATTACCATTTAACAGCTGAGAGAAGGACGATCCTTACTTGCTAGACCAGCATGTCTGGCCAAGTGTACAGAAGGATGCCAACTCTCTCAACTAGCTCTCTGTGATTTATTCCAGGGCCTAGTCCCACCCACTATCAGCTAGACAATCTCTTGCAGGTTTGCTCTGGACTTAACTCAACCACTAATTCTTTACAAATGTGCCCAGAGCTCAAATCCTCAACAGTCAAGTTGACACTTGTGCCTAACTATGACACTCCACCTTTTGTCAATTTGACACAAAAACATAGCACTTTTAAACTGTAACCTTCAATCCTTGTCCCCACAGATGTTAAAAGTTGTTTTAAAAATATAAATGAATTTCATTGACAAATTTAAAATGTTTTTTTCATTAAAACTTCAGTTCCAACATTTTAAAAGTTCAAAGTTTTTTAACCTTAAAAGTCTTAAGTCAGAATAACAAATACTTTAAAACAGATAAGACATTAAAACTGAAGGATCTTAAACAATAAGAAAACATTAAAAAGATCAAAGTCCAAAAAATCAAATACCACATCCTTTGCTTCAATGTCCATCTTCTGTTGCTCATGATGCAGTCAAGGTGGCTCAAAGATTCTAGGCATTCCTAATCCCTGTTTGCAGCTTGAAGTTGTAAAAGCAGAGTTCCTCTTAACCAGGCTGAATCTCCACTTGCAGCCATCCTCAGCATACATCCCATGATTCTGGCATCTCCAACACTCTGGGTTCTCCTCTGCAGCTATAAGCTTGATCTTCTCTTGCAGGACCCTATGCCTGCCGCTTGGTGCCAAGCTTTTGCTCTTCATGAACCCTGTAATCATACATCAAAACCAGTGCCACTTGGGGGACGCTACCAGATTCCGAAGCAAATTTGAAATGAAGCTTGGTTCACTCGAGCCACAGCTGTACCAACTTTTGTGCAGCTGATGCTGGAAAAGCCTCTTTTAGGCAGCCAAACTTGCAAAGGGCAAGAAACAAGCTGTAACTTGGGCTTTCGAACCCTAAAGGAATCTGAGTTTTCAAACTACAAACTTGCCATATGTGGTTTTCACATCTTCCACAGTCCCAGTGCAAGTCACTAAATTTTCCTTCATTGATGCTTGTTTTTCCAACAAAGGCAGCTATGCAGTTTCCTGCCCTTCTTCATGCAAATCCTCAAGGCTGCCAACACAGCTCTCTTCTATCAAGCAAATCAGTCCATCATGGTCAAATTGAACAAAGTCCTTGTTTCCCTAATCAGAAACTGGGCCCAAACAATTCATTACTCTCTCAGCATCAGTTTTCCAAATGGCCCACCAAACTCTGAAGAATGGATTTTGTAATCCACAAAGTGAAAATCTTAAGCATTTCCAACTTTGTCCAGCGAAACCACTCAAAAGCACAATATCCACATAGTCAGATTTATCAGCAATACCCCACTCCTAGTACCAAATTCTGTTGGAGTCTGCCTGCATGGTTGCTGAAAAATGACCATCAAACAGCTTAAGGGAACAAGGGTTTATTCTCTTACAATTCCTGGTTACAATTATTATTTTTTTTTATTTTTTTATTTATTCAATTGTGCATGTGTGCCTGTGTGTGTGTGTGCGTGTGCGTGTGTGTGTGTAGAACCACAGGCGAATTCAGGAACCACCATGGACCACCTCCACCTCCTCCTTGTTTACTCTGCCCCAGGATTCACAGGCTCTGCCCTGCCAGGACTAGAAATGCAGACCACCCCCGCTTCTGCCTGGTGTCTATACGTGGAGTCTAGGATCCAAATTCAAGACCTTCCGCTTGCAAAGCAGAGGCTTTAACCCCCAAGCCACCTCTCTAAACCCCTCCCCCCCATTACAATTCTTAGTCCGGCTTGATGGGAGAGCAGGCACCAACACCAGGGCCAATGGAATTGGCCATACCATCACCACATAACAGCTGAGAGAAGGACGATCCTTACTTGCCAGACTAGCATGTCTGGCCAAATGTACAGAAAGATGCCAACTCTCTCAACCAGCTCTCCATAATTTATTCTGGGGCCTAGTTCAACCCACATGGGCTGGACCTTCCCCATCAGCTAGACAATCTCCTGCAGGTTTGCTCTGGGCTTAACTCAACCATCAATTCTCTACAAATGTGCCCAGAGCTCAAACCCTTAACAGTCAAGTTGACATCTGTGCCTAACTGAGACAGGGAAGTACATACAGCATGCATGTTGTGTGCTCAGAACCTGTGTGGCAGAGAACTTATCTGATGCAACACAGACAAACTTTGCTACACACCTGTGGTTTATGTAACCTTGATTTTGAATTAAGTTTTGGAGACTAGGTGTTCAGGAACCTTTTGCTCTTACCAGATTTTCATATGATCTCTATATTCAGTTACACCATTTTGGGTGGGCTTTTGACCCACAGCTGAAGAAACTGTGTTAAAGGATCAGGTAAAGGTTAAAACAATGTGAATGCAGAGCATAGAAACTTCTGACAGTTATTGTCACCTGTTCTCCTTGACATAACTGGTGTGACTGATACTTCTGGTTTAGATAGTAGTGTTAACCGAAATCACCTTCTTGATCGAACTGCAAGAGTAAATGTAGGGCATCTGATATGAATTAAATAGTAGTAAAAAATAATCTTCATTGAATTATGTTGGACTGCACGGTGGCATAAACCTATACTAACACTTCAACTTAATACTGAAACTTTTATCTGCCTTTTATAATTGTTAAATATAACAACCATCCCACTCAAACATATGTATGACTTGTTCTATTTGTAGAAGAATGTGGATTATTCTTTCAACTAATCATCAGCACTGCAGACAACAACGCAAAGCAATTCCCATATCTGGAGAGGCAGCAATGCTCTGTATCTCCCAAGGAGAGTGAGGATGGCATGCCATCTGCAGCATACTTATTCTGTGTCCTGTGGATATTGTAGGCGAATGGAGCATCTTTTCAAGAATTTGGATTCTTCCTCGTTGCTTGGGTCACCATGAAATCTTTTCATGTGGATGAGCATGCAAAGAGAACCACAAAGAAAAGCAGTCGAAATGCACATAGTGACTAACAGCTGTGTTCTAAAACCAACAAACACCACAGAGGAATTTTCATATTCATCATATGATAACCTCTAAGATATTTTACACAACACTTGCTCTTTCTCTGTCCTTAGGAAATATCTAAGTCTCATCTGTTTCTCATATATTTACCTTTCAATATGAGAATGATGTTTTAATTATTTTTTAACTTTTAAGTTTTATTACCGTGTGTGTGTGCACCTATGTGTGTTGATATAGTTTTAGGTATGTGCGTATTTGTATATGTGTTTATGTATATGCTTGTGTGTGATATTTGTGTATTTGCAAATACGTACATTTATGTGTTTGTATGTATGTGTGTTTGTGAAGAAGGGCATGCATGTGTGCATGTGGAGGTCTGAGAAAAGCTTTCTACCACTGGGCTCCAGGGGTGGATCCAACTCAGATAATCAGAATGGCATACAAGCAACTTTACCTGCTGATTCATCTCACTGGCCTGAGAATGATACTTTGTAAAAGTTGTATTTTATACTTTAAAACTTTTGGATCTTTTAAAATCTATTCTCAATACCATACTTTCAAAGATTATATTCTTTTTATGCATTACACAAACTATTTTATCCTCACAGCATGGTAGAATACCACATACCATGAAAGGATTCTTATGTTCACACTTGACAGATATATATGCCTTCCTTTCATATCATACACCAATCTAAAGAGCAGACAAACCTCACACACCATTTGGATGCTATTCTCCAAAATGTCAAAGTTAAGCATGAACATCATGTGACTTTATCTTCAAAATCATCCCATGAGTGTGAGTTTAGTTGTGTGTCTTTCAATATTACTTTTTATCATGAGGATATTTGATATTATATTAACTTACCAAAAAACCAATAGCAATTCAAATGAACATATTTTCTCTTCTCTATAATAGAAATTTTGAATATTTCAAACCTTTTGATATTATGGCATTCACCATTATCATATAAAGATTCTCTTTTTGAAAATAAGTAAGATTTGTGCTAGTCGCAAATCAGTTCTGTCTTCATCTATGTGCATGAGTAAAGACAGCATCTCTCTCTCAATGAGGAAGTCTTGTGCCTAGCAATATCTTCTCACATGCTCACAACTTGTTTCTTCTTCCTGACACCTTCAGGAACATTGAGGGAAGTGAATAAGTATATATTTATCCAATTACTGGGTCACAAAGCAGTTGGCAACACAGAATTTATTTCTTTGCTAAGACCATTATTCAGGATAGATCAAAGGGGAAGAACCAAATAGTTATTTCTGTAAAATATCACCAATTCAGAAACTGGTAGTAGAAGAAAGCCATGCTTCACACACAACAGATTCTGTTTATATTTATTCACTATTATTGTATTTCTAGTTGAAATCTCATGATGTGATGATGATTATCCTATCTACCAATTGTTTAGATCTTATGATTAAAGATTTTACTGAAGTATTTTTTGGGAAGTCCTTGCCAAAATGAAGAAAAACGGTTCCTTTCCTCAATGTTTTCATTCTTTTCTTTTTACATTCATTTTGAATAAGTTAGAAAAAAATCTCAGATTCCAAGGGACTTGCAGCAGCTTGAAAAGGAGCTTAGTTTTGAAACTCAATATTTTCAATTTTTCCTAAATCATATTGACAAATAATCAAATATTATACTGAGACCATTGGTAGACTAGTGCTGCTATTGCTTCACAAATGTGAAAAACAGCAACAATAACAACAAAAACTACCTCTATTGGAAGTACACTCTCTTTTGATGATACCTATTAAAAGAAAAATGCAGACCAATTAAATTTAAAGGAATTCAGTTGCACAAATAAAAGATTTTGAAAAGTAGCATTCCACAGTGAAAATGGTTCAGAATGACTCCTCCCTCACCTTCATCACACTCACAAATGTACAATTTCTGGTTGGCTGGAGCAGCACATTTGCTCGCCCTATGGAGTCTGATCAGTTGACAGCTCGTGATAAGCTCAAGGTTGGCTTCTGTGGTTGGCTGATACAATTCTTAATTGCATGTGTGTACTTTGACTTAAACTACAGTTTGTTTACCCATTGAGTTAGGGTATCTATGATCTCCAAGGGCTGCTTTTTCCAAATTTAATGACTTAAGCACAAAAACAGGTTTAGTTCAAATTCATCTCAGTTTAGCACAAGTGATTACTGTTTTAAAGGACAAAGTTGCAACACATCATCTTTTGTATTCCAGATAGCAAGGAAAAATTAGATTCATTTACAACTTCTCTCCTTGGAATTCACTTAAAGATGGTATCCTTTTTTTTGCACAGAAAATTGCATAAAAGTGTTCCATCAATGCAAACAGAAAAAAAATCTCCTTTTTCATCTTTATAATCCAGAAAATAACTTTTTAAATTATTACTATTATTGTTACTATTATTATTTTGTATGTTACTGATATGTGTATGTGTTCATGATTTGTGTGTTCTTGGTGTACACCTGAAAGTCAGACAGCTACTCTGTGGAGTTAATTTTCTTCTTCCAACTTTATGTGGGCTCCATATATTAAACTCAGATCATGCAAGCAGTTTTACTTAATGAACCATTTCACAATTTGAGAAAACTTATCTAATAGCCAATATACTACCCAAACTGAGACCACAAATTTTTCCAATTATTTACCAGAATACTCAGTTTTTTTTTTCCTAAAAGGCAACAGCAGCAGCAGCAGCAGCAATATCTGGACTCATTTAGAAAAAAGGGTTTCTTATTAAAAATATCTTACCCAGAACTATGAACTTCATTTTCAGAAACTCAACGTAATTCAAACAAGTTCGAGAAGTGTTGTTTGCGTAATATAACCACAACCATTGATGAACGGTTTGTAACAACTCACAGACATGCTGCTGTTGATGACCTTCATGTGGTTATGAGAAACAAGGACACAGAGATGTGATTCAATGTAGTTGTTAAAGATAAAGTCCTCAAGCGTACATGCTCTGAAAACTATCATAATTACATAACAATAGGAAGAAAAAATAGCATCTATACAACATAAGTTTGGAATGCTGGCTCTGGACTTAGACATCCTGAGTTTAATTCCAGTTCTATCAACATTAATATCTTGGTCACATTTTTAGTTAATGTCTTTGTGCATTTTGAAAGTAAAACGGGGCTGGACTGGGGATGTGGCTCAGGATTTAAAGTCTTTGCTTTGCAAGAAGAAGGTTGGATCCTCAGATCCAAACTTATGGGTGCAGCCAGTAAATTGGATCCAGGGAAACTGAGCCAGGAAAACCCCAGAGCAGAACAGTAAAGAAGAGTGATCCTATATAATTCACCTTTGGTCCTCTACAGACACACACAGTCAAGTGCCTTGCATATATGCACGTACCACACATACATCCCAAAAAACAAATGAGTAAAATGGAACTATGAAAACACCTTCGTCAGAATTTGGACAAGTATTAAGTGAGTAAGACCAGACCAAGTACTCAGAGTAGTGTCCTGAGTAGTATCAAGAGCTCTTTTTTTTTAAAACCAAGGAAATGATTTAGTCATCTCATGCCTGTATAGTCCTAGGTACTGTTTTGTATTTTTTAAAATTATTTTATTTTTCTATTTTACAAGCATATTGAGTACTTATCCCTGCTTCCCTCCATTCCTTTCCTTCCATCCCCTTCTCTTCCCTTCATCAATCCATCCCACTCCCTCCCTCCTGCCTGTCTACTTCTATAGATAGACCCCAGGGTTCCCTCTAATTGTCTATACTTGTAGGGTTCAGGCTTCTGTGGAACACCATGTTGCCTCTCTTCAGGGTACCCCACTGAAAGGGTCATTTCCCTTCATTTATCCAGTCTCCAAAGTTTCCAATGTATGTTCTTATCTCTCATCAGGAGCTCTTTATATGTTAAATAGCAGCTATGGTAGGAGTAGTGATCCTTGTGATGTTAATAGAAGAAGTGATTCAATTTTCCAAGTGCCCCATTCATCTGCATTCATATGGGTACAACTGTCACAGGAGGCAGGGGTTTCACCCAGAGTCACATGGCTGGCCACAGGAGGCTGGCATTCAAAGCTTCAGGTTCAAGCTCCACATGGCCCTGTTCTACCCTTTCAATGGGGGGGGGGGCGTTGAGCTCTGCCTGGTGAACGCAAGTGCTTTGCTTTCTCTACTCAATTGTACTTCTCCCAGCCATGATGGTAGATGACTCATTAATGCTATGTGATTCGCAATGCAATTACCGAGCCTGTGGATCTGCATCCTTGCTTTGCTCCAGGTCTTGTTCCTTCCCTCTCTGCTGTGACCCAAGGGAGTCCTCTGTCATTCTCTGCTAACCTCCAAGCCAGCAGACTTCCAAATCAGCCTCAGAGTCCTCTTAGCAGGTAATGGAATCCTGCACAGGGAGTTCCAACTCTCCGAGGATTCTACCTAATAAATAAACCTCTTAGTGTGTCTGTTTCATGGCCCTGAGAGGCCGATTAGCATTTTGATGGAGGACTTCAGAAGATGAAAGGTCTTATCTTACAGAATGACTATCTAATAATAATATATCAGGTACAAGAGGGCAGTGGGCCCTAGGGTAAATCAGAATTAATGTTTGTCAGAGAGACTTTGATCTCAGCTTGTGGGCAAATGATGCCTTGAGTAGTAACATCCCTGTGTAAAAGTCTCCACTACATTGAAAAAAGAACATGGAAATTCAACTGTCTTAGAAGATGGTAATTCTGACCTCCAGTACAGCTGACAGGTGCTTTGTATGAGGAGCTTAACTGTGATAGCCTATTAGGATATAAAAGGTCATTTAACATTGGCATGAACTGATGAGCAGATGACTTCTCATATGATGTGAGCATGTGATCAGAGGACAAACTATTTATTTTTACTCCTTTCTGTCTCAAAGTAAATATTGGCCTGGAAATCACCTAGAGAAGATAAGGTTCCACATTTCTGATGCTGCCTTCGGGGATGGATGGCTGACTTTAGGAAATCTGGAGTCCTTGGCACAGTGGACACATATGTAACATATAAGCTCCCTTTCTCACGTCTCACAATAAGGCTGTATAGGTTTGGAAAAATGGCTAGTATGCTGAAAGATGATCTTGAGATTACTGGGGTAACATGTAAGCCTGTGTTAAGAATCATTAAGATTTTTATCTACGTGTGTGTGTGTGTGTGTGTGTGTGTGTGTGTGTGTGTGTATAAATGTGTGTTCACGTGTGTGGGCACATACATACATGAAAATTCATGTGTAAGGAGGTCACAGGCTATAATCAGAAATCATTTTCAGTGGCTCTTCCATCTTATTATTTTTAAAGACAGGACTGCTAAACAAACATCGAAGTTGCATAAAGGATTAGTCTGGCTAGTCAACTTTCTTTGGGCATGTCCATTCTCTGTCTTCAGAGGCTGCGATTACATATGGATAGCCATATCCACTTAGCATCTCACCTGGGATGTGGGGATCCATACGCGTTCATGTCTTTTGGTGCCACCAGCAAGTGCTGTAACTGTTCAGTCATTTCCACAGCCTATCAGTTGATATTAGATAAGAATAAAGCTGTGCATTCCTGATCAAGACGGGAATGTGTCAGTTTACTCTTGAAAAGGAAGAAAGCTCACCTTTTTGGGGTATTTAAAATGATGAGAAATGGAGCTAAATGCTTAAATATTTGTTATTGTCCTTTCTTAGAACATTGAATGCTTCTTTCTCATGGATAAAAACAAAAGCAGTATTTCAGGTTTGTCAATAAAGGAATGACATTAGCTTGTGCTCAAAATCACAAAGGTGATTAGAGGTGGGGTTCAACCAGGTGTACAAATAAGCAGTTTGTAAGATTTTTAAAAAATAATAGAAACAAAGAAACCTACTCAGAAACAAAGAAAAAATACTCAGAAAAAGGAAAATGGGACACTTGGATATATTTATGAGAATATATTCAAGAGTAATTTGGCTTCACACACCCGCTCAGGCTTTTAACTCAACACATTTGTCATTATTTCTTCTGCAGAAGTGAGTGGGATGCCACACTGAGGTTGCCATAGTTACTCATGGCTAATGAGTTTGCAGTCTGTTATCCAACTAAACAAACATCTTTCTCTCACAAACATGTTAGGTAGTGAAAGGGGGGATTAGTGACTCAGAATGACTCACCCCAGTGCAAGTATAAAAAAAAAGACCCTTAAACAATTGTTAAGGAATAAAATCCTAACGAATAAATTTGTCTTTCATGTCAAGTACGCAAATTGAGAATCTTTTAAATAACACTAATATGAATAAAATATTAACCCTTAAGGCCTACTTGTTTACACTGTTGTTATTTTTAAAAGAAAATTAAAATGTAACTTATAATAATGAAACATACTGTATCTCTTTAGAAAGAAGAAATGATGTTTAATATTTACTTCTAAAATATGTAACCTGGGGCTGGACACGTGGCTCAGGGGTTAAGCCTCTGCCTTGCAGGCGGAAGGTCCTGAGTTCGGATCCTAGACGCCATGTATAGACGCCGGGCGGAAGCGGGGGTGGCCTGCGTTTCTGGTCCTGGTAGGGCGGAGCCCGTGAATCCAGGGGCAGAGTAAACAAGGAGGTGGAGGCTGTCCATGGTGGTTCCTGAATTCGTCCGTGGTTCTACATACACACACGCGCACACACATTCATGTACAATTGAATAAATAATAAACAATAAAAAAATCTAAAATATGTAACCTAACTTTCATGATAAATAAATCTAAGTATATTATACTTACAGTAGGAGATGATATACTTTGTGGTATAGAAATGAATGATGTGTGTTCAGAGAAAATGCTAAAGTCTCAATTAGGAGAGCAAGGTAAAAGGATGTCACAGTTACTCTTTATTATTGCTAATAAATTCATGACCAAAGGGGAATAAGGAGATTTTATTCCCTCTTGCAACCGTTGGGTTATAGTTTTTATTCTGGCTTGATAGGAGGGTCACACCAATATCAAAGGTTGAAAGATGTGGAAACACCACGTCCATAAGATTGCTGAGAAGGACAGTTATCTCTTGCCAAATGAGCCTGTTTAGTCAAGTATACGAGGATATCTATTTCCTTACCTGGTTCCCTCCATCTTAGCCACCTTCAAAGGGACTAGGCTTTTCCATTAATCGGATAATCTGCTGAAGGTTTGTTCAGGGCTTAACTCAACCACTGATTTTTTACAAATGTGCTCAGAGCTCTGAGTCCTATATCATCAAAGTGACACCTGTATCCAACTGTGACAATGGGCAAACTGCTTAAACTTAAGATGACATAAAATCTGTTTCATGCTAATGATGAAGCAGTTAGTACATTGGAGATCTACAGAAGAATAACCCAGAATTATAAAGAATTTGGCTGATATATACCTGAAATATCAATGGCTATAAACATTAGTGTCTTAAACTTCATCTCAGGATACTCAGCAAAATTCCATCTGATTTTCATTTTTACAGTAAGCTCAACTTTAAGCAGGTAATGTAATCTTAGTGGCTTTGGTGAAATACATTTTCATGTCTAGTAGTATAGCTTAGAAAATTTATGTAAACATTGTATTGCTTCAAATAACTGTGGTGTATTGGGGGAAATGTCTCAGTGGTCAAAGTGCTTACAAGAAAACGAACTGGCATTTCTTCCCTAGATTCATTCAAAATTCCATGTATGCCTAGAAGACCACCTGAAATTTCAGACTTATGAGATGGAGCCTGGGAATGCCCAGTGCAAAATTGTAAACCAGACTAGCCATACATGCTAGATCTGAGTTTAAATAGAGACCCAATATCAAAAGAATAAAGTAGAAAAGAAATAAAGGATGATTTCTGATAACAATCTTGCGCCTCCACACACACATACATGTGCTTTTGTAACTATATACATATGTGTACTCACACATATGTAAACATGCACGCATGTATTGTACCCCCATATGCCTATAGACATATAGTAAAACAAAGCAAAACAAACTATGGCATATGGAAATATTGTAGGATGGCATACGGGTTCTCTATTCAGTATAGTTTACATCCTATTTAACTTAGGTATATGAATATCTATCTTTGGTAATGAGGAACTGTAGTCATAAAAAGAACACTTATTTTAGCAGTTTAATGTTGCAGACACAAGCAATAGTAACAATTCATAATCTATAGCTAACAATAATACATAACATAAAGTTCTCTTACACTTTGGTAAGAAATATGAAGGTAAGCACAAAGGTGTATCCTTTTATTGGAGAGTGTTTAATTGAGGAATGGATGTTAATTTATTAACCTGTCTCAGGAAGATTAATTTACTTCTAAGTCCAAAATGTCCACCAATGCTGTGGTAGAAGGCTGTAGCATGTACTAGTCTGATTTAACAGACTTTTAAAGTAAAACTCCAAATAGATGTCAGAGAATATACAAGAACACAAACATCAAAATGAATATCATGTATATTTTACATTGCTTGCATTCTGACTTAGTAATACATTGTTTTCTGTTATTTGATCAGTTTCTTTTTGCTTTTCAAATTTAATTCTGCTTACTGAGTTCTGCTTACTGTGTTTATTTGTGTGATTTATTTGATGTGATACTCATAGTAGGAAGCTGAAAATGAATTTGATTTTTTTTTTGGATGGAGCGGGTAAAAAAACTCGCAAAATTTCTTTCTTTGTATTTTATAACGTACTCGGTGATGCTGCATTTCTTCTTGTGGCTTGGGAATTTTATTTCCTATACTTTATATTTAGTGTCCTCCTATTTTAAAACTTTTGAAATAGTAAAAAAATTCAACTTACTGCATATTTGTACCATGCAATTGTTGTTTAGGATATGAAATCCTTAACTAAGGAATTATTCATTGGCAAGGTTGACAAGAGAAAAGTGTTATATTTGTTTAAAGGTATCAAAGAGTTAGAAAAGATTAATAAACCCACATTGTATTCACATGTCTTCACCACAGAACAATTGACAATAATGTTTCCTTTCCAGTCAACAAAAAACAAGTGCTTCTTATGTCTAAGAACACTAGCACTCCCAGTCCTAGCTTGGAACTACATGGCATTGGAGATGTGTGTGCATGTATGTGTCCAGTAGTAATAACTAGAAAGTAAAAAAGTAAGTGTATGTTCATAGCTTATAGCTGAATTAATATCTAAAACCGGCTGCGGTATTATACCTATGGAATGAGGAGAGGGGTGTGGGAAAATTATAAATACAAAGTCAACTACAAACTGAGTTCAAACCCAGCCTGGACTACATGAAAGCCTATCTCAAAAGAAAGAAAAATGATCAAACTAAAATAGGATATGTTTTTTACTTCTCTAGGAGAAAACAAGTCTTTATACTATCATTTTTCAAATGCTTATTAAAACTAAGAAGTGAGCAATACATAGATTTCTGAGTAGGATCCTTAGTAGAACCTTAGCATAGCACCCCTTACTAGTGTTTGAATGTACATCTGTGATGGCTTAATCTATCAAGCGTGAGTTACCTTCACTGAGCTTGATGGAAATTATCTAGCAACTATCTACTCAGTAATCAACATGCCAAAGCATTAATTTCATTTTCACTTTTTCTCTCTGTCTCACAATGATCAGTTTGCTTCAGAACTTTTTTTAAAAAGCCCAATTCTATCCTATTCCTTAAATTAAAGACAAAAATAATGCTTTACCAGGACATCTCATTCATTTTATTAACTACTTCATTTTATAGCTACAAAAATTGATTGATAATTTGTAGGAATAACTATGTGATGAAACAGCTCTCAGTCTTCAGTGCACGTCAGCAGTAGCTGGAGAATCTTCAAAACACTGATCAGTGGGCTGCCCTCCAGAGTTTCTGTCACAGACATCTGAGGCAAGGTCTAAGATGTCTGAATTTCTGTTTAGGCAACACTCCCAGTGTGCTGCTTTTGGTTATGGAAGACATATTTTGAAATCTGCTGGATCTTAAATCATTTTAAATGATGCAAAATATCAAAGAGAACATCTCAAAACATTTCTCTGTGATTCAAAATCTTAATAAAAAGTATATTAATTCACTGATTTTCATGATTTCATATGTAATCATACAAAAGCTTTTACATAAATTCTAAAAGTAATTATTATTCTTCCAAGATAATAATTTCTGTGTAAAACAAGAATTAATCTCTCATGGTAGAACACTTGTAGGTTTTATTATAAGACAAGTTTGCTTTGTTCCTTAGGATCTTACTGATTCAGCCAATTAATTGCTTCTGCTTTATGCAGAGAAAAAATTAGTCCTAACCACGCAATGTTGAAGATATGTGAAATTATATCATTATTATAGTGCTAATCTGAAGTCTGCTCCATAGATTCATGTTTTGAATGCTTGTTTTCCAGCGTGTGAAATCTGTGGAGCATCTAGGAGACTCATCCTAGCTTGTGAAGTAAGTCACCAGGAAAAGTCCTCTCAAAATTTTGAACCTGTTGCTAGGTACTACCAGTTTATCTCTTTTTCTTGGTCCATCATGGTATGAGGACTTTATCCACATATATTTCCAATGCCATAAACTATTCTATAGGCTTCCTCACTAAGATAGAAATCTTTTTGAAACTGAACAAAAATCATTATTTCCTTGCTTAAATTGCTTCTGCTATATCTGAAAAAAACTAATGTAGGATATTGTGCCAGAAATGAGGTAATTTCCATGACCGAGCATGGCCCTGTGTTTCTAAAATTTTTGGAACTGGTTTGGAGAAGGATGTGGAAAGTTCAGAACTGTGAGGTAGAGTAGTTTTACAGTTCCCTAAGTAGAACTTAATTGTTCATTCTGGTGGGAGTTTAAAAAGTAAGAATGTTGATAGAAAGGGATACAATAAAGAGAATGTTCATGAAATTTCCCAACAATTGAACTAGAAGTCATTCATGCAATATCTGGAAAAGACTCTTCTTCAAAAAGACAATGTCTGAAAAGACACTGTTCTGGAAAAAAATCACCAGAAACTAATAAGTATAGCTTGTTAAGTGGTCAGAGGCTACTGCACTTGTGATCTGGGTAGCTGTGTGTGCAGATTTCTCAAATTGGCAACTTCACATTATCTAGGCAGTGTTAGGCTTATAGGAATGCAGAATGAAGAAGTTTTAAAGTCATAAAGAAACATCCAAGAATGGTGAGAAAAATCTGGGAGCTCAGGAAATGTGTAACAGCATTTAGTCCACTTGAGGAGACTCTGAGTGAGTATGTGTGGGGTTTGAGGGTGGAGTCACCATAGAAATGGAGACCACAGAATGACTAGTGAGAAAGGCCTCGTGCACCTATAAGAGGACATACATGTTGAAAAAGACTAGGCCAAATAAGTAGGCTTACCCAAGATACAGTGCGCCCAGATGCAAGTCATGGTATTAAAAAAATGATGTTTACCCTGCTGGACTTCAGTCTTGCTTTGTTCCAGTGTTTCTCACTTTTCTTCCATTTCTTTTTTTTTAGAAGTCAAAAATTTGCTCTGTGCCATTGCCCATGGGAAATATTTAACTTTCTTTTCATGTGAGGTCACAGTTGAGTGTTTTCCTTATATTTCAAAAGAAGTTTTACACATGGGACTTTTGCACAGGGTTGGAATGGTTAAGGCTTGGGTAATGTATTTTGCATCATGGGATGAGCATGTGCCTATGGGGCCAAAGGTAGAATATACAGTTTGACTTTGCAAAATGCTTAGTGGACGCCCATTTCAAATGCTTGTTCTCTAGCTTGTGGTATTATTTTGGGAGACTGATTCCTTTAGGAGATGGGGTTTAGCAGGTAAAAGTAGGTCATTATGGGTCCACCACTGAGGTCACAGCCAGCCTCTGGTTCCTGTTACCCTCTTCGTGTTTCTGTCCATTGGGATATGAGGAGTCTGCAACACACACTGCTTCAATAGGTGCTGCCCCAGTCATGCACTTCCTACTGCACGAGAGAAACTGCTTAAAAACTGTGATGCCAAAGAAATATTCCACCGAAATAGAAAAACAACTGATGTCACATGAATGATTTGCATCTCCTTAAACTAAAAGAAAAAGGATTTTTCTTTGGACTCATGGATCAAGGATGTAAATCAGCACGATGAAGAAAGCACATCAACAGGGTAGATGGTCATTAGGCATCTTTAGTTGGGAAGCTCAAAGTGGTGCATGCTGGTTCTCAGTTCACTTTCTCCATGTTATACTGTCTGGGATCCAAGTACATGAAATGATTCCACCCACAGTTAGAATGTGTCCCTCTAATTCAACTGACCTAATCTAGGAAATATCTCATAGACTTGCCCAGAAGTTTGTTGCCATGAGAACTCTAAAGCCTATCAAGCTGACAATTAATATTAACCAGCACAACTATGTACTAGTACCTAACTTTTCTTGGGCTTATAGTAAATAACTGCCATTTACATTATTACGTTTTTAGAAGACTGAACAAGCACTGAACTGTACTAATCAAAAGGACATAGGTAATATTTCCATTCCAGTGTTTATATGGAAAACTCAAATTGAGTTTGGTTCTAGTCATACCATTGCTAAGTAGTAGAGCTGAAGTTACTCTGAATTTCTACCATTGAAGTTATATGCATATATTAAAGCATTACATTGAATTATTGCAGTGGATTTACAATCATTAAGGTTGCAATTATGGGAGGAGTCTGAGGGTCAAACCCAGGGTTTCACACATTCTAGTCAAGAAATATATGACTGAACTTAGAGATCTAGTCCCAGCTCATGATATTTTTAATGATAAGGAAATCCTGAACACTGAAAATTACTTATATTTTTATTAGAGTGCAGCTAATTGCAGATATTATATTACAGATCTTCATCTTATGACTCTATCATTTTGTTGAAATTTTAAAAATTGTGATACTTTATCAGAGTTTTTAATTCATGTATAGAAAACAGAGATTTGTTATTTGTGCCCTTACATCTTTGCAATCATGAAAGCAATTCCTGCAATAAGCTTTGAGATTCAGTAAATCATATTTCTCCAAGCATATCTGATGTTTCTTTGAATAAAAGAGGCATTTAAAAAATTTTAAATTTATCAATCCATGAACTTAGCCACACTACAATTATTCTTTCTATCAGTTATTCATTTTTACTTACTCTCATGTTTTATGAAGAAGGTACCAATGCTGTTGTGGAACAGCAACCTGTCAACCAGCTGAGAATAAGGAAACGGTCTTGGCAGTGCAAGAAGCTACACTTTCATTTTGTGTTTTTTTTTTTTTGTGGTGCTAGGGATAAAACTAGGGGTCTTGCATATTCTAGGAAAGTAGTCTACACTGAGCAACATTACCAGCCCCAAGTTTTCCCTTTTAAATTGTCTTACCCATGAATAATTAGGCTTGAGCTGGAATTTGTTGAAATAAATGTTTTTTAAAAGAAATATGAGCTTTTTATGTTAGAATATATATATATATATATATATGTGTGTGTGTGTGTGTGTGTGTGTGTGTGTGTGTGTGTGTGTAGAGAAAGAGAGAGTTAGAGAGAGAAAGAGAGTAAACAATTTCGAACATATACACAATGAATTTAAGTCATTTTCATGCTAGATTACCCAATCCCATTTCCCCTCCTCTCATTGACACCTTCTTCGTAACCAGTTTCCCTCCCTCTACCATGTTGGTGTGTGTGTGTGTGTGTGTGTGTGTGTGTGTGTGTGTGTGTGATTGTGTGTGTATGTGTGTGTGTGTTCATCTGGATTTCATCTAAGTTGCCATATTGCATGCTCCTGAGAGCTTGCTAGAGCATGGATGATATATTGCTAGGGACATCATTTCTGAAAGTAACTCCACTTCCCTCAGCAGGCATTAATCCTCAACAGTCACTCAAGGAGGTACAGTAGCTTTCAAGCTCTTCCGTAGAAAGAAGCATGAATCCTTCGGTATTCACTACTCTTACTTACTCTTTTAACTAAAAAGTCTTCCACAGATTGATTTTTTTAATAAAATTTAAGCACAAGAGATTTAGTTTCAACAGACCTCATTGTAAAACCTTGACCATGATTTCTGAAAATTTACCTTAAAGGACGTTTTAGCTTCAAGGTTAGTTCCTGCACATTTTTAGAGATTCATTTCTGTCTTATTTCTAGAAGATCTACTCACATCTACCATGAATGAATAAAATCATATCATTACTTGGATAATGAGAATATCACTCATATATACAAAAGCTCTTCTAATTTTCATTGTATAGAATCAATTTTTCTCTAAGGTGCTCTGGCCTTATTTTGTAAAACAAAAATAGCATTAAAAGTCAGCATTCGAACACTTCAAATGAGTATAAATTGAGATGGTCTTTGTAGCAATGGAACTAATGGAGGTAAATTCAAATTGTGTTCTTTAAAAAAATAAACTTATTCCTTTCATGGAGCTGTAAATCTCATTTGTTTATTAATAGTGTTATCAAAACCTCTTTAAATCTTATGACAACTTACATATCTGATTTAAAATATTGTCTTGCTTGCCTTTGACATGTGCTGCATGAGAATAAAGGCATCTCATCATCTCTACAATTGCTTTTTCTCTTTTGTCTTATGTAGTTTATATTTATCCTAATGTTGTTCCTTTGATTATTAGTCAATAAAGTAAGTTAAAAAGCAATTCAGTCGTTTGTAATTTATAATGAACTTTCTAAGGACACACTTTCATGAGTGATGGCTAAATCTCCAGACACTTTTGAAGAGTCATTCAGGCATCAGTGTTGCTGTGCTGGGAAGTACTGACTGTTATCAGTGCAATTCTGGCCAGTTGTTGTCCCTAAGTAGATGGTGCATGAACCCAGAGTGTGTGAACAAGTACCAATTTTAGAGGTGTTAGAGATTGGACTAGACATCAGCTCCATTTCCCTGGTGGCACTAAAATCCATCTCCACTCTTAAGTTAATCATTTGGGCCAATCACTTAAGATTCTCAGGGACTTGATCTCTCTGGAGACAGACCCAAGCAATGGAAGAAGTAGACCTTGTTTCTCAAAAGCCATTTATCAGCCCTCCCCCTTTCTGGTCTTTCTTGGCTGCCACAGGAGGCAAAAACTGCAAACTTTCCAATACTTGAGCCTGAACTCAGAGTGAATTCTCTCTCTCCTCTCTCTCTCTCTCTCTCTCTCTCTCTCTCTCTCTCTCTCTCTTTCTCTCTCTCCCCCTTTTCTTAGTATTCAACACTTTGCTGTTTTTCCAGGAGACTGACTTCACCATATAGCTGCTTGCCAATGTTCAGCACACCTCTTTCCTAAAGTCTCTGGCATGCCCAGCTCCCTGGATTCCCAGAGTCTCTGAAATAAATGTCAGCATTATCAACTATTTTCTCACTTGATAATTCTCTATTTCTCAAGGCAAATAAATCCTAACTCAAACCCTAGTCCTAAATTGAATTCCAAATATATCATTACACTCAAACCAAGCCCTGTACCTAATTGTAGCGATAGCCTTAACTAAAACCCACCTCCTAACATGAAACTGAGACCTACTATGAGTCTGTACACAAAACATAAACCTTCTCCCTATTCCTGACCCCAACCCTAGCTACCTTAGACCCATAGCAGAAGGACTAATGCTTTGTCTTAAATAACAGATGGGAAAAAATCATAAATGTGAACAGTTATTGCAAAAAGTAGAACTAATTTTCAAATTGCTTCTATTTATTGTAAAGTAGTTTGTGCATTTTAACATTTGTAAATAAGGTAATATACTTTATATAATTTCAGATAGTTATATCTAACATAACCAAAGTATTTTAGCATTTAAATAATTGCACATGTAACATTATTTAAATAGCTGCATAATGTTCCATAAGTGGAGATTTTCTTTTGCATAGTCATTAAAGTTGCTAGTCATATCCAGCTTTTCTGTACTGTTAACCATTGTTCCATTGACAAATAGTATGTTATGTATGCTTTATTACTACATTGATATAAATCATTACAATTGGCATTTGGGGATTTTAAACATACATTATATGTAGATGCAGTTTAATTTAATCAATAAAGTCCTCTACCTTCTATATAACAGCTAACCTCTAAAATGGGATAATAATGCTTAATAGAAATGTTTCTGTGGTTACAATATCTCATATTAGGAATTGATAATAATGGCTCAAGGAACTCTTTCGATTATGACATTGGCTTATATACAGTACTAAAATAGTGCTTTTAATATTTCACATTAGTGTCTAATACTTTCTATATGCAAAATTCTATGAATATGGGTATATGTGAAGGTAAATATATATACACACATATATATTTATGTACATGAAATATACCACTTAGTTAATGGACTAGAACAATGTCATTATCATACCCTTTACATTTTTTATGACCAATCACCCTTTTGCTGTCCTTTAGAACTAACGATCAATCTGAATATTTAATTAATGTTTTATTTGTTTCCCATGTATATATAAATCCTTCAGCCCTACAGTATTTTGCATAATATTTTTATAATGAATGTGTAGTAATTTTTATTATTACAACAATGCTGGTTGACATTATAGAGCAGTCTTCTTTGGCATATATTCAAGTCTTTCTTTAAGATATGTATTTATAACTAATTTTTTTTAGAAAAGTGAATGCTTAATCCCAGCTTTACTACATAATTGATATTGTTTCCCAGTATAGTTGAAATAATTCACATTCTAATTAATAATGTATAAGTTCTCATTGTTCTACTGACTCATGAATTCTTGATATTGTTAATGTATTAAATTTGCCCCATCCATACAAGACTTCCTTTCATATTCGTGACCTTTTTTTGTATTGTTTCCTGTTCCACACTATACTAGCTAGTGTAAATGCAAGTATCCTTTGGCCATATTGCTTATTTTGATAAACAATATTATAATTTAACCTATTTTCTTTACTTACATGAAATGTCATTAATTATGCTTTTTTGTTTTGTAAGATTGTTCATATTTCTTTTCATTTTTATTTGTGATATTTCCTCATACAACTTGTATATTAATCTCTAAGCACAATAATGTGAGTTGGCAAAATCTTTTTAGCAATTTTTAGTTCATCTTTTCACTTTTATCATCAAGTATTTGATGGACATTTATCAATTTCAAATTAATTTAGCACTGTTTTATTCTATGGTTAATGATGTTTTGATGATTAATATGGTAATCATCTAGTTGGTTTTTTTTCTAGTGTGATCACATTTCTTATTTTGAGGTCATTAAAGAATATTTCTTTAGAAGTTTACTTCGCACTTTATGTGTTATTGTTTAATTAACTCAGAATTGTTGCATGTTTGATGAGTAAAAATCCATATTTTTAATTTTTCACTTTTGATAAATATATAATTTGATAAATATCTAATTTATCTGTCAGTTTTATATTTGATATTAATTTCTTATCATGCAAAGCTTTCGTTTGCATAAATTATTTCTAGACTAAATCAATTGTAGTCTTCTTTGTCTTTATTCCAATATCAACTTTTTTGAATTCTACACTTTTCTATAATTTAGTGTCTTGATAGTACAAATTCCTTACCTCATTATTTTCAGAACAGTCTTACATAGCTTAATTTTGGGACCTTCATGCAAATTTTTAATTGACTTTTTGAGTTATCATGAGACAATGCTGGTGTTTTGGTTGGCTCCACCTATCTTCTGGTATAGAACTGCTTACTCAGTAATATGCAACCATCTCATTAGGAACAACTGATAGGCAACAGAGCACAGACAACTCATTTGTCAATGATTGTGACTGGTGAGCAACTGGGTTGTCCATCTCAGGACATGTACCATTGATATGTATCATTCCTGCTCATATCCAGAGTGAAGGCAAAATGTTGTACTTCTTCTTTTCTTTGGTCTTCTTTTATTTTGCATTTTTGATGAATTTTACTCTTCAACAATTTCATATATGTATGCATTTAAAACATTCTGATTGCTACACTTTCCTCTCCACCACATCTTATCTCCCTCTACCTCCCTGAGTCCCCATTCCTACCAATCTTCCTCCCGTATTCATGTCCTTGCATTTTGTTTATTGTCCCATTGTGTTTAAGCACGGACTTTGTGTAACCCTAGTCTTGTGATCTGTTGAAGACTAGTAGGCTACTCATGGGTACATAACTGTATCCCTCCCCCAATCTGTTAGTTACTTGCTCATTTCTCAGGAGTACCATGTGTTTTTCACAGTTGAATTTGTGCTTCAAAAAGATTACTTACATTTTACATTGATTTTCAATGTATCTGAAAACTCAGTGCTCATTCTTTCTATACCTACACATGAAAGTTATTCTTTTGCATACACAGTTAATTTCAATTTGAGGATTTTAATTAGTATGTGTTCTCTTTTCTAAGGCAAATGTATGTGAACATTTCAAATACATGCATTCATTTCATGCAGTCTACTGTCAAATACTTTGAAAAGTCAATTTGTTAACTACTGTCAAGTATTTATCCTCTTTAACAACATGTGGTGAGTATGTAAATAATTCTGGTAAATCTAACAAACCTGATGATTCCTGATTTTTATGCCTGTCCATGCTTTGTCCAATACTCATTTTTTAATCAAATCATAGGTCTAAATAACTCAATAGCACAATTGCATTAAAATCACAGTGTGTTTGCCTTTGTTTCATTATTATGTTGGTTTTTGAAAAACGGTCTGACTATGTAGTCCTAGATGACTTAGAACTAGCTGAAAATGTAAGAATCCTTATGAGAGGTTTATATGGAACCATTGCCACAGCACATAAATAATTTTGCAATAATTTTGTAAAACAAATTTGATACTGAGAACTGAAAAATAGCACAGAAGGCTGGAAATAGCAACCAACCAACAAACTTGTGCCCTTTAGGGAAGACAAAATCAGGAATTAATTTAGGATTTCTGTGGCAACCTCTTTCTCACAAGCAGAAGGATCTGAGTTCAGATCTCAGATCCTGAGACAAAAAGCCTGGCAGAAATGATGGTGACCTATTCTGGAAAGACGAGCCTAGGAAATCGAGAGCAAAGAAAAAAGGAGTTAGAAGGAATCCAAGATGAATTACTGAGGTAACTCTTGAGCTTTATTATTATTATTATTATTATTATTATTTATTCAACTGTGTGCATATGCGTGTGTATGTGTGCGCGCACGTGTGTGTGTGCGTGTGTGTGTGTGTAGAACCACGGACGAACTCGCGAACCACCATGGATGCCTCCACCTCCTTCTACCCCGGGATTCACAGGCTCCGCCCTACCAGGACCAGAAGCGCAGGCGGCCCCCGCTTCCGCCTGGCGTCTATACGTGGGATCTGGGATCCGAACTCAGGACCTTCCGCCTATAAGGCGGAGGCTTAACCCCTGAGCCACATCTCCAGCCCCAACTCTTGAGCTTTTAAGGACACACACAATGCTCCCCCTGCCCACCCCCCAATCCCAGGCAGCACACTGGTCCCAGCTTCTCCCACCAGCCAGCCGGAGCCAGCACTGCTCCAGGCCAGAGAAGACCCCTGGGCCACGACGCGGCTCCTCAGGTTAATCTCGCCCGGGTCCTGGCCATCTCCTGGCTTTCCCCATCAGCCCAAAACGCACGCAGTCCCGAGACACTTTGGAGCTTAATCACCCTTACTGAAATGGACCTTACAGATCTCTATCGAACTTTTCACCCACACACCAAAGAATACACATTTTTCTAAGCAGCACACGGAACTTTCTCCAAAATAGATCACATATTGGGCCACAAAACGAATCTCCACATATACAGGAAAGTCAAAATTCTAGCCTATACCTTATCAGACCACCACGGCCTAAAGCTTGACATCCAAAACACAACAAACAACAGAAAATACAACTAACTCTTGGAAACGTAACACTATGATGCTGAAGGAGAATTGGATTCAGGAAGAAATTACAAAGGAAATTCAAGATTTCCTGAAAGTGAATGATAGTGAAAATACAACTTACCAAAATCTCTGGGACACAATGAAAGCTGCCCTAAGAGGTAAATTCATAGCTCTTAATGCCTACATCAAAAAAAATGGAAACATCAGAAATAAATAACGTAACAATGCAGCTTAAAGCTTTAGAGACACTAGAGCAATCCGATCCCAAAAGCAGTAGAAGAGAGATTAGGAAAATCAGTGGAGAAATATCCGAAATCGAGATTGGGAAAACAATAGAGAAAATCAACCAGTCAAAAAGCTGGTTCCTTACCATTACGTTGTGAGCCCAGTTAATCCTTCCTTCGTTGTGTTGCAGATTTTTTGATTGCAGTGACAAGAAAAGAAACCTCCTATATCCTCGTATATTTTCTATTTGTAAAACCAACTTCCTGTAAATTCTAGGCAGATTAGAACATAATTATTTAAAATGTGTTTGTACAGTTCATTATAATTTGGATTTTAATGAGTTAATAAAATACACTTTTCAATTCTTTAAAAAAAAGTTGATTCTTTGAAAAAATCAATAAGCTTGATACACCCCTAGCTAAATTAACCAAAAGCAAGAGAGAGAAAACCCAAATTAACAAAATTAGAAATGAACATGGAGTTATCACTACTGATACCCAACAAATCCAGAGAACTATAACGTCATATTTCAAAAACTTATACTCTGTGAAATTTGACAACACAAGAGATGTATGAATTCCTAAGTAAACACAACTTACCGAAATTGAATCAGGAAGTTGTGAATTATTTAAATAGTCCTATAATGTATGAGGAAATTGATGAAGTAATATCTAATTTTCCTACCAAAAAATGTCCTGGATTCAGCACAGAGTTCTACCAGACATTTAAGGAGTTAATAACACCAATACTCCTTAAACTGTTCCATCAAATAACAAAGGAAGGAACACTACAAAATTCCTTCTATGAAGCTAATATCGCTTTAATCTCAAAACCTAATAAAGATACACTTAAAAAAGAAAACTATAGGCCAGTCTCTCTGATGAACACAGATGCAAAGATTCTCAACAAAGTCTGAGCAAATCTGATTCAAAAACATATGAAAAAGATCATTCACAGTGATCAAGTAAACTTTATCCCAGGCACACAAGGTTGGTTCAACATACGCAAATCAATAAATGTATTGATATAACCATATAAACCAGTACATAGTTCAAGACCACAAGATACTCTCGATAGATGCAGAAAAAGCTTTTGACAAGATCCAACAGCCCTTTATGATCAAAATGCTAGAGACAGTTGGAATGGAAGAACCTTTATCAATATAATAAAAGCCGTATATAACAAGCCCACAGCAAGGATTATACTCAATGGGGAAAATCTTGAAGCATTCCCACATCGATCAGGAACTAGACAAGACTGTCCACTCCCACCACTTCTATTCAATATTGTACTTGAAGTCTTAGCTGAAGCCATAAGACAAGAAAGGGACATAAGAGGGATTCAAATCGGCAAGGAAGAAGTCAAGTTATCTCTATTTGCAGATGGCATGATCTTATACCTGAGTGATCCCAAAAACTCCACCAGGAAGCTCCTGGAACTAATACAGAAGTTCAGAAAGCGTGGCAGGATACAAAATAAATGTACAAAAATCAGTGCTCAGAATGACAGAAGTGAAAAAGCTCTGAGAGAAAGAATCCCATTTACTATAGCCCCTAAAAAAATGAAACACCTTGGTATAAACCTAACCAAGGAAGTAAGAGATCTTTATAATGAAAACTTTAAAAGCTTAAAGAAAGAAATTGCAGAAGACACCAGAAGGTGGAAAGACCTCCCATGTTCCTGGCTTGGCAAAATCAATATCATTAAAAATGACTATCTTACCAAAGGCAATATACAAATTAATGCTATACCAATTAAAATCCCAAGGCAATTCTTTTTTTTTTTTTAAAGTAGCATGGTGGTAAAGTGCAAATGAACCTCTTTTTTTATTTATTATTTATTTACTTGTGCATGTATGCGTGTGTGCGTAGAACCACGGATGAATTTGGGAACCACCATAGACACCTCCACCTCCTCCTTGTTTACTCTGCCCTACCAGGACCAGAAGCGCAGGCCGCCCCTGCTTCTGCCTGGCGTCTATACGTGGGCCTAGGATCAGAACTCGGGACCTTCTGCCTGCAAGGCAGAGGCTTAACCCCTGAGCTACCTCTCCAGCCCCAAAGCAATTCTTTAAAGAAGTTGAACAAGCAATCTCAAAATTCACATGGAGGCACAAAAGACCCAAGATAGCAAAAACAATCCCGAGTAATAAAAACACGGCTGGAGGTATCACTATACCAAACTTTATACTACAGATACATAGTTGTAAAGACAGCCTGGTACTGGCTCCAAAATAGACACACAGATCAATGGATAAGGGTTGAAGACCCAGATATATAAGCCCACACAACTACAGCCATTTGATCTTTGATAAAGGGGCCAAAAAAAATCCAATGGAAGAAGAACAGCATCTTCCACAAATGGTGCTGGCAAAACTGGATCTCCACATGCAGAAGATTAAAACTGAACCTGTACTTGTCACCATGTACAAGAATTCCAAATGGATCAAGGACCTCGATATAAAGCCACAGACTATAAAAACCATAGTTGAAAGGGTAGGGAACTCCCTCGAGCTGATTGGGCTAGGCCAACAGTTCCTGAACAGACATCCAATGGCACAGTCACTACAACCAACACTCAGTAGATGGGATCTTGTGAAATTAAAGAGCTTCTGTTCAGATAAAGTGATTGTAACTCCAGCACAAAGGCAACCCAGAAATGGGAGAAAATCTTCACTAACCACATATCTGATAGAGCTCTATTATCCAGAGTCCACAAAGAACTTAGAAAACTAAACACCAAGGAAACAAATGGGCCAATTAAAAAAAAAATGGGCCCTGGAACTTAAAAGAAACTTTACCAGGGATGAAATTTAAATGTCTAACAAGTATCTTAAAAAATGCTCCACATCCTTAGCCATGAGGGAAATGCAAATCAAAACTTCCCTGAGATATCATCTCACCCTGGTCAGGATGACAAAAATCCACAATACAAACAACACCAAGTGCTGGAGAGGATGTGGAGAGAGGGGAACTCTCCTACATTGCTGGTGGGAATGCAGGCTCATACAGCCACTCTGGCGAGCCGTCTGGCGATTCTTAAAGAAGTTAAAGATTGAAATTCCATATGATCCTGCTATACCACTTTTGGGAATAACCCCCCCCCTCATACAGCAAAAATTCACCTCAATAGCACAAGCACGACCATGTTCATAGCAGCACTGTTTACAATAGCAAAGTCATGAAATCAGCCCAAATGTCCAACAGTTGATGAGTGGATAAGGAAATGGTGGTACATCTATACAATGGAATACTACTCAGCCATCAAAAATGATGAATTAATGAAATTTGCCGGGAAAAAATGGAATTAGAAATAATTATATTGAGTGAAGTATCCCAGACATGGAAAGTTAAGCACCATATGTACTCCCTAATAGGTGAATCTTAGTACCAAATCCACTTAGAGACACTCAAAGACAAATCTCTGTAATACCTACAGTAATTGTAAAGATTATAAACAGGCGGGTTGGGGAAGGAGAGCCCCACCAGAAACAAGGAGAGAGGAGACCATGTTACAACAGAGAAAATAGGCCACCATCAAGGAGTGCTAGTAAGTAATGAGACATCTGGTTAAGTTCACAGATTTTCTTTCCTGATCATTTGCAACTGATGGGATATGATCTCAGCAGAAGGGGAGGGCACATAGGCTGGCAGATAGTAATCATTTTGCTAATGGGTGATTGACCCCTCTCTCACCACGGTCTCCTTCTTTTATTCCATCTACCTTTGAATATACTCTTATAACAAGTCTCTAACAGGCTTTTATCTCTGGCCGGGGGTGACATCCAATACCCATCAGGATGGAGTGAAGGGCATTGCAGGAGCAGCAAAACTGAAAAAACAAAGCAACAAACCATAATTCAGAACATCAGAGACTCTATCAATCACCTGGAACTAGGCCAACCTAATCTTTCCCCATCCTGAAGCTCAGGGAAATTGGCAGAAAAAGGGGTGGTAAGATTGTAAAAGCTCAAGAATGGGAGGAGTAATGATATGCAAGATACTTCACACAAGTTAGGGCCAAAACAATCATAATAAGACTTTGCATGCCCTGCGCAATGTCTTACACAGTATTGACCCCACAAAGTCTAGCATGGAGTAAAGGCACTAGAATCCTTGGAGGCTAGGGACTGACAGTCACAGTAGTGTTCTTAAGCTTAAGGGGAACACAGGAAAGGTTTGTGGGAAATGCCCCTGTGTAAAGTCCACTACCCACTTCACCACACTCATTCACAGGACTGCGCTGCTGCGGTATCGAAGAAACAGGTTCCGCTGTCCCCACCTCCACCTCAATTCCTCAGAGACTTGGCCAAGGGACGGGGAGATTGTCAGAAGCAAATCTCGGTTTATTGGGGGGAAACAAAACAGCTTATTTAGACAAAAAACCACGAAGTGCCAAATGGGCACCCAATTGTGTCAAAGGTCAACACATCCTTCTGGTTTTAGTGGTCAAGTCCAATGTCACTCAGCACAGAGCGCAGGTCAATACCTAAAAGCCAATTAGGAGTCCCTGTAATATGATTAGTGTTATGCCCAGGACACTAGCCCTAAGCGTCATCTTTAGTTCCATGTGCTTGGCCATGCCCTGGGGCAAATCCTGGGCAGGCCCAACACCCCTGGGTCCTTGCACCTCATGGGAGAGGAGGACCCAGAGGAGAGTTTGGCATGCACATTAAAGGATGCTCCGGGGATGGGGGAAGGGACTAGGGCATGGGGAAGGAGAGGGTTGAGAAGGGGGGGAGCAGTGTGTTGGGGGGGAGGTGGAGGGAGGGAGGGGATCGGTGTACCTGTTAAGTTTGTATGAGTGGAAATAAAAAAAAAGAGACAGATAAAGTTAATGCAAATTAATATGTAGCAGTTCCCTAGTGATGCTCTGGAGGGCATCACTGTGGCCAGAGATGGGCAGGTGTTCAGAACAGATTGTGAAATTGAATGGAATGCTGGCCCTATAGGCTGAGGCCGAGTATGACAATGACGTTATGTATGACAAATGAAGATGTAATCAAGATTTTCCCCAACAACTACATGTAATGTTGCATTAATGTTTATTTAGAACTAGACAAATTTGCTTGACAGAATTACAGAAGATCTTAAATGGATGCTATGGTTAAAGGTGAGTTATACATAGTATTAGTTCACTTTCCCTAAGGAAAGTTTCAAAAGCAAGATCAGGAGTTCGGGCAAGTGTTTAGGAATTCACATGAGGCTGGTCCTTGTGATTCATTTTTAAGAGAAAGTATAGGTCCTCAATTGGTTCTCTTGTATTTTTACCTTCTGTGCTTTCTAGAAAATGGGGACCTATTTTATTTAGACAGATGAACACAGTGATTTTATAGAATTTTGATAGCCTTTGAATATCTAATAAGACAAGACAGGGTCCCTTTTCAATCAGATAAAATAGAATTACAGGGTAACTGCCTTTGTAAGACTTCAAGAGCATGGTTTCCCCAGGCGAATCAGGTTAGGATGAGACTCCTGATTGGGGACTCATAGAATACACTATAAAATAATTGTTTTCACACCACAAATATTTTTCTGCTGATGGTTTAAGAACCTATAGGTGACCTTTTTCATTGTTAAGGTCAGCCAAGTCTCAGAGTTACTCTTTGGAACTCCATTAGGAGAAAAACATTTGTCTCTCTGTTTATTTAATTTTCCTTTACCAATTGTGGCATGTGCAAAGATGGGTTAAGATTTTGATGACTATTAGAGGTGCTGGGAATGTTTCCCCAACAATGGCCATCCTTTGCATCAAATAGGCAATGGGTAGTGGAAAACTCCTGTACAATTCTGATCAGGAGGACAGGTGACTTGTTCCATTATGCAATCTCTTCAGGAGTCCCATCATCTCCTTGGAAATTGTTGACCAGAGCTTCAGATAAAAATATTTGCCATGTTTTTAGCTACTTAGTTCTCTTACTGGCTTTTGTCTCCAAATCTGGTTGTTGAAACTCTAGAAGACCATCTATTCCCATCTTGAAGAAAAAATGGTGGCTTAAAATTTGCATAACATTTAGGGGCTGGAGAGGTGGCTCAGGGGTAAGCCTCTGCCTTGCAGGCGAAAGGTCCTGAGTTCGGATCCTAGACCCCTCTGCCAGGCAGAAGCAGGGGCAGCCTGCGTTTCTGGTCCTGGTAGGGCGGAGCCTGTGAATCCCCAGGCAGAATAAACAAGGAGGAGGTGGAGGTGGTCCATGGTGGTTCCCAAATTTGTCGGTGGTTCTACACACACATACACACACACATACATGTGCATACATGCACAACTGAATACATACATACACATGCGCACACACACACAACTGAATAAATAAAAAAAATTTAAAAAATTTGCATAACATTTAGATAAAGCTACATGAAGAAGAGTAAATTGCTCATTTCTATATGAAGAATCAGTTTGTGAAATGGTCAAACCTGAAAACTTAGTGGCAAATTATAACTGTCTCGATGAACTATAAAGGCCATTGTTTTGTGAGCTAATTCTTGTAAATGTTACAAACAACAAATAAATAAGTTATGACCTTTAAAGGAAGTTGTGTTTACAACAAATTGCATGGACATTATCTTAAATATCCAGCAATAACATATGCAGACTAAATATTAACAGTCTTAGTGACTTTTTACCAACAAATTTACAATAATTTTTTGTTAGGTTTATTTAAGTCTTTTTAATTAAAAGGGTTTTGCACTAAATCTGCTTATTTAGTTGTAACCAATTTTGAATTGAACTTTTCTTAGGGAACTTAATCATGAAGGTATGTCCAAGACATGACCCATGGGTACTTGCAACTGAGGATAGTTGTGAGTTTACCCCAATAAAGCTGTGTAAACATACTGAAAATCCTATGGGAATTGCTGGTGGGTAGCACTCCAAAGTTGGCTGAATAATTCTCAAGGATGAACTCTGCAGATAACAATTTCAGTATCAAAAAGATGGACACTCCTGTTTGTATACAGTTAACACATAAGGTGGTATGCAAAAGCATATATACTGAAAAATTAAGATGATATAGCTTCTGTATTAAACTTAGCTTTAAGACAGCATAACATAGCATAACACAGTTACCAACCTAAAAGGGTACAAATTCAACATTATAACAATGAAATGAATTATTATCACCTGTGCATGTGGCCAAAATCTAATGGCCTTTAATTATTGTAAACCTTGAGCAAACCACTTTGCTGTTTAGAATGTCTAATCAACATTTTCAATGTCTCATTTAAAAAAATGTCTCTGTTAGTCACAGACATGAGACAATTTTTCAATAACTCTTGCATATCTGTTTTTAATTATGATGGCAACAGCTTTTAAAACAAAAACATTAAGAGTTTCCCAGTAAGGTAGAAAGACCAAAAAATAAAGTTTAATGTGCAGAATTATGTTAAAGAAGTAAGATTTTTATTTCTAGTAGGGAAATTATCAGAGAGCTAGAGTTGAGTCACATTTACATTGTGGTGAGACACTTGGCAGCATTTTTAAGGATTGTAAGACATTTTCATTCTCAGGCTCTGAGGTAGAGAGAGAAAGTTTCCAGTTGACTTTGGGTTCCTATCAAGGAGGTGGAGCGTGTGCACTGGAGCAGAGAGGCTCGGGACAAGCTGGAAGCTCACAAGCTGATGAAGCTGTGAAGTGCAAATCCTGATTGAGAGAAAAATGGGAGCAGCAAGGTGAAATTCTTGCTTCCTGCATTGGTTATCGAGAGTAGGGATATTGATGGTGAAGGAATTCACATGTTAGACCAGAATAGAAAATGGTAATTTACTGAACACAGTTCACAGAGTTACAATTTACGGGGCACTGGAAGTCTGCGTAAGTATACATATCACAGTCACCTGTGTAAGAAATTTGGCTGCAGCAGGATTATTTTGAACTATCTTTAATTTAGGTAGCCTATGATATGATTTCCGTTATTGCAGAATGACAGAATTCTCCAGGTAAATGAGAGCAGACCTGATTGACCGATACTTGATATTGGACAGAGTTTTGTAGCCATGCATTGTGGTTTCTTATAATTGTCTGTACTTAGTCACGATGACAATCATGGTTTTGCTGGAGAGATGACAGTGTTGGAGAAAGTGTTAGTGGCGATGAGGGACATTCTGCAGAATCAGAGGGAGACTTAGCAGGGATGTTTAGACTTGCTGGCTGGTCCTGCCAAGGCACAAGAGAGAAGAGGTTCCTGTTGACCTCTCCCATCGTGGGAGAGAAGCTGTTGGTATAGCTGCTCTCTCTGTGTGGGGTGGGGGAGGACTTTCTGGATCATGTTCCATTGCGGAAATTGCCTGCTAGATTTTTCAGCTTTATCATAAAACTAAAATGTTAAAAGGTTCTTCTATTCCACAGGGAAACTTGTTCAAGAAGTTGCATTCCAATCCACTGCATATATGACTTGTTCTTTTTCTCTTTTTCTCTGGTGTCATGTGTGTATCAGGATTATATTTATGTTGGGGGATTTCATAATTTAAGTTTTTTATAATTTATTTTTATTGTTTTAGAGTTCCATGTATGAATATAATAAATTTTTGTTTTTTTGCAACATTATTATTCAATCCCAACCCCCTCATTTTCCAATTACAAACCTTCTTTCCTGCCAGTCCCATCAAAAGCAAGTATGTAAAGACTTGTTGGAGCTTGAATCATACATCACTGACTATACCATTGAGGAAAGGAACTCACCTTCTTTCCCCCAACCAGCATTAAGTTTCAATAATCTCTGAGAGAGTTATGTAGTCTTTTGAGATTTTTCCACTTCCTTGGTGAAATGTTGATAGGCAGGTCTCACAATAGAACACATAGTTGCAGTGAGTTATGGATATGACAGCCTGTCATGTCCAGAAAATGCTGTCTGGTTCATCCCTCCTCCTTAAGTTCTTCCGTTCTTACTGGTCTCTCTTCTGTGATGCTACCTAATCCTTAGAATGGGAAAGGTGATGATTTAAATGTCCTGTGGCTTCTGGTAGGAGCATCACAGAATATTTTCTGGTATACCTTATCTTCCTCTCTCTGTTTTCCCTATATAGTATATGTCTGTTTACATTGTCTTCCGAAAAACAAATATTTTGATAAACTTTTGATATAGGTTTTTGTTTGACTATATCTTATAGCCTAAGTGCTATATGTTACTTTATCACCCCTTTCCTGTTCCCCATCCCCTCATCTCTCTCCTCCTTTAAGCTGGTTTTATTTATAGATACTCACCCTTAAGGTTAGAGAGATAGATCAGTGGGTAAGAGCATTTAGTGTGTAAGCCTGAGTACCTATGATTGATCAAATCTCAGCAGACCACATACCTACATACACAATTGATGTTCATACCACACATAAACACACACACACACACACACACACACACACTTGCTAACTTACTCACTCATTTATTCACTCACACAAATTCACTTGTAAAACTTTTTTAAACAATATACATTCATTTTTGGAAGGTTTTAAATATTGCTTTGATTGAATTATTTTTGTAAAAGTTCTTGGTCTGGATATGCCACATCTATAAATATGTTCTCCTCAGTGCCGACAGCTGTTTCTTCCTTCTGTTTTCTTTACTCATTATTTCCAGTTGACAATAATTGTTAATTGTGTTTAAATTCAACTGTTAGATTTGTTGCTTTCACATCTTAATTTTCAATCTAAATGACTTCTGCAGTGATAATATCTTTCTTTTATACCTTCCTGAGTCTTAATTTCTTCTTTTTCTCTGCAATATCTTTAGAATCTTAACTCATTAGCATTTAGGTTTCCTTCTTTGCTAATATAAATTATAAAGTTATTACTTTTGTTGACCCTTTCATTTAATTGTATCCTATAGATTCTGAAATTATGCATCATAGCATGCTACATCAAAATCTATCATAGATTCTTTTTTAATGTATACAGGGCTATATAGTAAAAAGTTTCTATTTAAAATCATACATGTTCTTGCTTATATTTTCCTTATTTTTTTCAAAAATTCTAACTGAATAACATTTTAGATAATAACCTTTTGGTAATTTTCATTAATACTTGTGATATATTGACATTTATTTTATACTGTGGTACATGGTGACACTTTATTATCCTGTTGAATAAAAATGTTTATTATTTTTTAATTTTTTGAAAACATCAACAAATCATAGTTCATAACACCAAAGACCCTATATTATTCACCAGACCAGCCAAATCTCTCCCCATCCTAAAGCTTAGGGAACCTTGAGGAAGAGGGGGCACAAGATAGTAAGAGCCTAAAAATGGGGAAGACCAAGTATGCAAGATACTCCAGACAACTTAGGGCTGCAGCAGCCAGAATTGGATTTTACCTGATCTGCACAATTGTTGACATGGCAACGACCTCCCAAAGTCTAGCATGGATCACAGAGGAGAAGGCTCTAAGCAGTAGGATCCTTAGAGGCAAGGAAGTAAACAGTCATAACAGAGTCCCCATAGCAACAGGGAGTCTACCAAGGGGCTCCTGGCTATGCCACTAAGTCCTGAACCCTCACTAGGGTAGAGGACTCAGAGGGAGGTTTGGTGTTCACATAAATGGATGCTCCAGGGGATGGGAAGGAGGGAGGGGGAGGCACCAGGAAAGGGAGAGGGAAGGAAAGAGGTAAAAGGAAGAGGGGAAGTGGGGAAAGTGCAATGGGGATGACTGGGGAGGGGAGGGAGAAGACGGGGCTACCGATTGAGCTTGTATGATTAGGAAAAAAATAAAATGTGGAAGAAAAAACCCCCAGATTTCCTTATATAGATAAAGTCATAAGAAATTGTTCGTCTTTTGTAGAAGGCAGTAAAAACTGATAGTTATATCTGTATTGAATTTATCCTGTCTGAAAGTATGATTTTTCTGATAAGTCCTAAACAGATTTTTAATTTACATTAGGCCAAAAATGAATCTTGTAAGATTCTAGTTAAAAACAGTAACTATTCAATAATTATCAGCAGAACCAAAAGAAGAGTTTATAAAAAAAAAGTTTGTATCTAATTTGTACAAAGATGGTTAGATGTTTTGAAGAAGGTGTGAGTCAGGTTCAATAAAGTGACAAAAGTGAAACATTTCAAGCCAAGGGTCAGTGTTCTACAATCACGCCACAAGTGTGTTTGCTGGCAGTTTTCAAAACTGAGATTCTTTTCTCCACAGAGATTGAGAAACAGACTCCCTTCCTTCCTAGTGATTACATTCTACAAGAATGGCTCTGAGGAGCTTGACAACGACACATCTGGATCAGAAGCGAAACATCCTCACAGTTTAGAAGCCCCCCTTTTAAGAAAGAGAGTCCAGGTGTCTGTGTGGGCTACTGATCAGAACTGAGCTTTTTCAGAGAGGCATTTTCGTAGGCATGGTGGCCATCCTAAAAAGCATTACCGTTAGTCTGCAAGCTATATCTGTTTGTCTATTAGTAAAGTGATCTGAAATGAATCATTTAAGGTAGAGAATTCCATTCTTAGTAGTGTGTGGAATCTCATGTGTCATTTTCCTTTTGCGACTGGTTAGCCTTGATTGTCTCTTTGATGGAATTTACAGTCACCTGGGAGACAAACTTCTAGGTATATCCTTGAAAGCATTTCTAGATAGGATAAGATTATTCACCCTGAATGTAGGCGGCACCATTCAATGGATTGGGATCCCATAATAAATAACACAGAAAATACATGCATAAAAATATAATTCATCTCTTTCTACATCCTGACTTTGGGCAGAATGTACCCGCTGCCTGTGTTCCTACTGCCGCTGTGGGGAGCTGCTCCGCTGCCATGCTGTCCCATGTTGACGGACAGCTTCCTCATTTTATGCTGCAAAATAGCTTTTCTTCACTTAAGATGTTTCTTGTCTGGTGCTTGTCATAGCAATCAGTCAAGCAATTAATGCAGGGGCAAAATGTGGAGGTCATGCATCATTCTGTATGTAAGGTGTGTGGATGGGGATGGTTCCTTAGGAAAGGGCCTAAAATGACAGATCTTAAAGTTCTTTGCAAAGACTACAACATAGATGCTCCCAAAATAGAAATCTATGCTCTCTAATGTAAATAGAATCTTAGCTAGGCCTCTAAGTCATTAAAATTCTTTGCTATGCAAACATAAGGCTCCAGGAGAATTACATTTATAAGTCTTTTCAGGATACTTTACCATTTTTGTTGTTACCTGCTGTTATGGTTTAAAATGTGTCCTCACAGTCTCATTTGTTTGGCAAGGTCATGACACCTTGAGAGGTGGAGCCTTGCCAGAGGAAGGCAGTCACAGGGGTGGGCCTTGAGGTGGATTAGTCCCACCCTACTTCCAGGAAAAGTCTGCTTTTGCAGCAGGCAGTCTTGCAGCTCTCAGCCTCCCATATGTCTGCAGTGACATAGCCTCCTCCAGCTTTGGCCAGCCAGCCATTCCACCTCCACCATGAGGGACTATATCTCCCTTCTGGAACTGTAAGCTAAATAAATCTCCCTTTCTCCCTTAAGTTGATTGACTTTGGGTACTTTCTCACTGCAACAGTTAAGAGTAATCATTACACCTGCTTACTTATCTTTAATCAAAGTTTACAAAAGTATTTGATTAAACTATATGGAAATGGGAAAATAGTTCTAGAGTCCCACAAAGAAAATGTTCTACTTGGGCAGCCTCAATGCAATCTCAAGTCAATAATCCAGGTCCAGGTACTGGTCCCAGTCTCTACCTCCTGTAGCTGGTCAGTGATGAACAGTGATTGATCTTGGGACTTTGCCTCTTTCACCATAACAGTGATTAGAGATTGGAAGAAAATGACACTCTTCTCCAGCATTGTAAGTGGCTTCTCTCCCAATCTAATTCTATGTTATATATAGAATTTGATAAGACATTTCTTACCAAAATGTCTCAAACTTCAGGTTGCAACCAGACTTTGACAAATAAAAGCAAAGTTCAATGGCCCAACAGAACTGATGAAAAGTAAAAATGAAATTTATTACATAAATACTTGAATTAATAAAGATTTTAGACTATTATTACTTTTGCATATTTTTGTCTCTATGTGATAACATAATACATTCAGAATCAGTAGAAACTGAGATTAAATAAACAACTTGAATAATAAGCACAGAAGTAGTCATAGTGAATAATGATTAAGACAATGAAACAAAAGTCAATGATGAAAGTAATACCAATATCCTATGAATATCAAAATGTAAATTTATTATATTAAGATAGAATGAAAATTCTTTCTTAATCTATATTTATAATTATACTAATAAGTCTCAATAGTAGTTCAATTTCAAGTATTACAGTTATCTCAGGATAGCTGTAACTGCTCTCCTCAATTAGACTTTTAAATTACATTTTAATATTTTGAAAATTTTAAGAATCAGCCAGGTATTCTTTGTATTTTAATGTCACTATCATATGTTCATGGAATAATCATTTAAAATCTACCATGCAAGGAAATCAGTATTCAATTATATGTTCTATAATGCAGAGATTCTCTTTATACCTTGGAGATTATTAAATTGAATTGTCTTACTTGATCTTAATTTCAAAATGTTTGATTATTTGTTTTAACAACATGTAAGCATGCATATTATAAAGCATATAAAAGTATATGTCCTTTATTTATGAATTAAGTATGAAGGCTAGTTTCCATTGTGAATTTGATATAGTCTAGATCTCCTGGGAGAAGGGCATTTGGCAGCCGATGAAAGATTATCTTGATTACATACATTGATGTGGGAAGGGCCATTCAGGAGATCCTGGATTATGCAAGAAAGTGGAGCAGCATCAAGCATGCATTCACTAATTGCTCTCTGCTTCTGACTATGAATATGATGAAACCAGTTCTCCCAACCTCCTGCTGCTATTACCTCCCATGACAACTAATAGCCAAATGAACACTCCCCCTCCCCTTAAGGAGGAAACACTAACAGGAAAGAAACTAAGCATCAGGAAGGCCTGATGCTTTGGGACTGACATTTTCAGATTTTATATTGGATTTCAGAACAAGGAATGGTTGCTTTCTCAATCACTGAGTCTGAATCTCAATGCTTGTATTTAAATTTCATGGTCACATTTTCATTACTATTATGTGTATTAAGCTAAACTGTGTGTACACAGGTGATACACATCTGTAAACTTAGCATGTGGAGAACAGATATCAACTCTGAGGCCAGCCTGAGCTACAGAATGAAGTCCTGATCTAAAATATTAAAATAAAATAGAAGAAAAATTTTAGACAGGACTCCAGAGAAGTCTCATTAGCAGATAGATGTTGTAAGAAAGAGGGATGTTAAGCAAAATCTCTTCTAATGCGCCTGGTTTTGCATATGATATTTGAAGGAATTCTAGGACTCTTCAATATCTCAGGTTAATACAATGTGTACACTAATTCTTTAAAATTTGGTATAGTAAGTGTCATATCTTCACCATCAGCCAGTACAGAATCCTTTTTGTTTCTGCTATCTAGCTATGTCAAGCTAAAGTAATTTATTGATGTGGATTTGACTTCAATGTAAGCTGAGTGATTTGTTGGCAGTCAAGCTGATGTTCCTGCCTCTCTGCTTGCTTTCCTCAGGTGTCGATGCTCTCATAATACAGCATGTAATTCAAGTCCATTCATAATATGTGGGAATGGTGAAGACATTAGCTATTTGAGAGATCTGGCTCAAAGAGAAGCAGTGCTTCTCAACTGTTTTCTTCAGTACTGTTTGCAAGGTGCCATTTTTCACATTGCAAGGGGATAAATACACCTGTGTAAAAGATTAGAATTATCTTCAATAATTATGGAAATTAGATAGTAATCAAACTCTAAAATTATATATGCCAGGAAGTCAGCATTTATAAGACAAGATGTAGGAGCAGTTTATGTAAATTTAGAATCTGGTTTCTTTCCATAGGCACATATGTTTTCATCTGAGAAACATACACCTGTTATTGTTGCTAAACTCTAAGAAATCTTGAGAAATATTTTCCTTCCTTTCATGCTGAATGACTTGATAACTAAATGAAAGTGTGAGCTTAATGAATGTATGTTTCAAACTGATAATTGATGGTTGCTGTGTCAGTGATCTACTTCCTGACTGACTGACCTTATTCTTTTCAATCTTTCCTTACACACTTCTCTGTAGGTGCCATATCTTCTGGGTGTGGGCCTAATTTTTCTGAAAATGTACATTTTAATTTTCAGGTTCGTTTTAGCATAAACAATGAAAGAATAAGCATATTTCCAACTTATTAACACTTAAAAAGACAACGTTATAAGAACTCAATATCAGTTGTTATGGTTTTTATTTTATATTTGGCATTGTGAAACTGCGTGTCTATTAATTGTGTCAGATCATACACATTATGGAAAGAATTGAAAAAGAATAATCATGAGAAAGGTAGGGATCATATAAAAGAAACAATTCTTGAACCAAGAATGGAAATTTAGTGTACTTCTCTTCATGTTTCAGGTCTAAGCTATGAAACAATATGATCTTTAGAATATGGAAGAAGCAATCGGGGAAGCCTGTGAACAGCAAAATCAGTCTGGGCATAGTTTTTAAATAGAAAAATATTGGTTGTTGATAGCGCTGACCAAGCAATGCTTTAGACTCAAAATGATCATACTACCTAAGGAATAAGAAACAGACATGAGGAAACAGTACTTGGGAAGGGATCTGCTGACCCTTTCAATGGTGACACTGTGAAAATGAACCTCTAAAGTTGTGCAAATTCAGCATGGGGCTTTCAGTGACGCTTTCCTTCCCATTCCTCTTATTGGAGAAATATTGTTTTTCAAAGTATATGTGAAAGTGTGTGTGGTAGCTTATCTCAGTGACAAACATGTCTCATGACTAGCCACAGTGTTGATCTTTTCTGCAAAGACGTATGTTAAACTTGGGCTACCTGGGCTCAGATGCCATCTTCTTCTGTCTTGACCAGTTTTCCATGTATTTCAAGATACTTAAAGCATTACTATATTTTATGTCTCATACAAAACTTTGTGGGTAATGGACCTCACTGAAGTTCCTTTCTTACAGATACCTGGTGTACTTACAGTCTTCTATTTTGCCAGTTTGTCTGGTTCTGTATCTGGAGCAAACTCCTCTACCTCAATCCTACGGAAAGTATTTCCAGATAACTGTGCTTTGGAATAAAAAAGACTGCTGATATCATTGTTAGAACTTCTAACTTTCACTTCAGTGAAAGACAGTATGAAGGAACGGAAAACCAAAGCTTTGGAAACTTTAGGATGGAAATATCAATGATACATTTTACATCTTGACTGTTCTTTAGACATAAATATGAATTAATGAAGTTATATTACATTTAAAATAAATGATACATATCCAAGTAAATAAGGGATATACAAAAAGAAAGCTGGAATAATCATATACATATACATATACATATACATATACATATACATATACATATACATATACATACACATATACGTGTGTATGTGTGTATAATTCCTGCAAAGTTTTCAAATCCTCAAACTGTGCATCTTGGGAATATAAAACAAATACAGCAAAGTGACAGAGACATGTGTGGAAAAGCACATCACCCTTCAGGTGAGGGAAAGAGTGAATTGGTGAATATTAACTAGAAGTGTAATATTTAATTTCTTTAAAGGAAATTTAAGCAAATTAGCCAGGGGACATAGCTCAGTGGTAGAGTGATAGTATGGCTGAAGTACCTGGTTTGATTCGTATTTCAACAGGAGAAAAATGAAATATATTCCAAAGTCATTATTGCCTTAAACATCTGGATGTGCATATTACTAGTTCATCATATTCTATAATATTTAATCCATGTGATGTTTTATAATTTACATTAAATACTTTAAATGCGTTAAAGAAGTTTAAAATCACTCAATCTAATTTTGGTTAAATTTATATGTCTGTCACTTTAAAAGTCATGTTTGATTAATATTTGTTAATTTAACTTTCTCATTAATTTATATAGCTTTAATTTGCATGATTTACATTTTGAATTTTTTCTCTTCATACACAAGAGTCACACTAGACATCTAGTATGTACACAGAAAAATTGTTAATTGACAAAACATATTTTTAAACTAGAATTTTTCATATTTTTTAACATTTTTATTATTTTTTAACGTTTTCATTTTTTTAACATTTTTTACTATTATTTCCACTCATACAAACTTAATAGGTACACCGGTTCCCTCTCTCCCTCCTCCTCCCCTCCCTCCCCATCCCCCAGTGCCTTGCTTCCCCATTCTCCGGAGAATCCTTTAATGTGCATGCCAGACTCTCCTCTGGGCCCTCCTTTCCGATGACGTACAAGAACCCAGTGGCATTTCCCTGAACCCTTTCCTGTGTTGTCCTTAAGCATAGGAACACTACTGTGGCTGTCAATCCCTTTTCTCCAAGGATCTTGGTGCCTTTAGCAAATGCTAGACTTTGTGGGGTCAATAGTGTGTTGGACATTGCGCAGGGCATGCAAAGTCCAATTATGATTGCTTCGGCCCTAACTTGTGTGGAGTGTCTTACATCTCATTGCTCCTCCCATCCTTGTGCTCTTACAATCTTACTGCCCCCTCTTCCACAAATTTCCCTGAGCTTCAGGATGAGGAGAGATTAGGCTGGCCTAGTTCTAGGTCGTTAATATAGAGTCTCTGAAGTTCTGGATTATGGTTTGTTAATTTTATTTTTCAGTTTTGCTTCTCCTGAAATGCCCTTGACTCCATCCTGATGGGTATTGTATGTCACCCCCTGGCCAGAGATAAAAAGTTGTTAAACTAGAGTCTTGTTATAAGAGTATATTCAAAGGTAGATGTAATAAAAGTAGGAAACCACAGTGAGGGAGAGGTCAATCACCCATTTGCAAAATGGTTAAAAAATGGGCCCTGGAACTTAAAAGAAATTTTACCAGGGATGAAATTAAAATGTCTAACAAATATCTTAAAAAAATGCTCCACTTCCTTAGCCATCAGGGAAATGCAAATCAAAACTTCCCTGAGATATCATCTCACCCTGGTCAGGATGGCAAAAATCCACAATACAAACAACAACAAATGCTGGAGAGGATGTGGAGAGAGGGGGAAACTCTCCTACATTGCTGGTGGGAATGCAGGCTCATACAACCACTCTGGCAAGCCATCTGGAGATTCTTAAGGAAATTAAAGATTAAAATGCCATATGACCCTGCTATTCCACTTTTGGGAATAACCCCACATACTGCAAAAATTCACCTCGATAGCACAAGCATGACCATGTTCATAGCAGCACTGTTTACAATAGCAAAGATATGGAATCAACCCAAATGTCCAACAGTTGACGAGTGGATAAGGAAACTGTGGTACATCTATATGATGGAGTACTACTCAGCCATCAAAAATGATGAATTACTGGAATTTGCCAGGCAATGGATGTTATTAGAAACAATTATATTAAGTGAAGTATCCCAGACCCAGAAAATTAAGCGCCGTATGTACTCCCTAATAGGTGGCTCCTAGTACCAAACCCACCCAGCCCACCTAGAGACACTCAAAGATAAGTCTCTGTAATGCCTACAGTAATTGCAAGGATTATGAGCAGGAGGGATGGGGTAGGAGGGCCACACCAGAAACAAAGAGAGAGGGGACCATGTTACAGCAGAGAAAATAGGCCTCCATCAACGACTGCAAGTAAGTAATGAGACATCTGGTTAAGCTCACAGACATTCATTCCTGATCATTTACAACTGAGGGGGTATGATCTCACCAGAAGGGGAGGGCATATAGTCTGGCAGATAAAAAGAATTTTTCATATTTTAAATGTACAGTTGCACACATTTGCTAATTTGCCAAGTTTCAAAGAAGCAATGTGTTCCTGTTCCTCAAAAAGCCTTTTTATAATTTTTATTTATTATAACTGCCCTATAATACTTCCATATATGCCTCTTCTGTAATATCATAACTGTGCCCTACAACCCATCCAAATCCATCTGAATCAAGCAAGATGTGATTTTTATAAGTGAAAGATGGGTAATTACTGCTCTGGAATCTATTTTTTTCTACCATTTATCCCAATGAGTCAAGATCTTTCAGATGCCGATAAAGTTCATACATACTGACTTTGGGCAAAGGTATATAGAGTTTGCAAGACATACTTATCAGACATAAAAAGAAAGAACCCGCAGGTTAAGCTACAATGTATGGAAGACTAAGAAAACTCATTTTCAAAAAAAAAATGACTACAGAAGGCCAGAGATGGCTGGAGACAAGTAGTATTAATAGGTACTCAAATATTCAATTTTATCAGAGTAAAAATGTATCAGTTTATCAAAATTTAAATTGATTTTTGGTCAATTGTTGATTTTAAGTAGTTTTATTCAGTTATATTTTATGTTATGCTAAATGATTAATGTCGTTTCATATAAAGTTGACTAAAAGTTTTGGAAAATCAGGGATCAATTTGAGAAGCCTACAGTGTATCTGGATGCGCCTTCAGAAAAGTCTACAAGATAATTGCAGACACGATGGCAACTTCAGTTCCTAGGAGGTCTGTGGAATGGAGCACATCCGTGGTCCATGAGATTTCCATAGATAGGGGATAAAATCCTTGCTCATAATGGTTCCAATATTTCAGAATTACTTGGTAACTTCTCAAATTATAACTCATTCTTACTATGTGATAGCTTCATAAAGGTTTAACTTACTATTTTATTTTATTGCATAAAAATGGAATGGGACTGGATTCTTTTGTGGATTGAATACCTGTAGTTTTAAATTATGTGCATTTCTAGACATAGCATTTTGAAAAATGTAAATAATAAGGAAGAAAATATGAATTTTTCAAAACTATGTTTCTGACATTTAAAATTTTATTTCTATTTACTAGTGAGGCAATTTTATCAAAATAGAAACATAACACATTTTTTCTAGGCTTTGTGCCTGCTTTTACTGAGACTTGGGACACATGATAATTTGTAATATTGAATTTGAATAGGATCAGCATAAAGAAAAATGATTGGTTTTTAATCATAATCACTGTGTTCTTGGCTGAGTTTACTAATTAAGACAACCATACTTCAAATAACCAGCTTTCCTGGATCTCTTGTTTGTCCTCTTCTAGAAATTCCCCACCACAAGTCCCTTTAAAATAAAACTGGGAGAACCCACTCACTCTGCCCATCCAGGAGACATGCCTTTCTGGTTTCCTCTTCTTTTGAATGAACATTTTTGTACTCCTGATCTCTTATTCTACTTAACCTAACACTGTAGTTTATATATCCACAGACCAGTGAGTGATTGGGATACACACATACACATATGTACAGGGAGCATGATCCAGGTCTCTTTATGGTATTAGCATGCATATAGCATTGCTAAAGTGAAAGACAGGTCCACATTTCAACATAGGAAGAAATAGAGGAAATATGGCTGGTTTGTGCATCCACCTGGTCTATATTGTAGAAGACACAAGCAGATGGGAAAAAACTGCTGCCTCAATCGGCATCAAGCTGGGACACTTAATTACAATTATCTTGTAGCCTTTAATCTTATATACTTTGTCATCTTCTTAAAAGTTGACACAGATCACAGATGACAGGAATAACAGCTAACATGCTGTGTTACTCTGATATGCAGGTGTCAACTTAACAATTAAAGGCTGAGTTCTGGGCATATTCATGAAGAATTAGTAGTTAAAGGCAAATCCTGAGCAAACCTGCAGATTTTCTGATTAATGTGGGAAGACACAGTCCATAGTGAATGGGACTGTTCCCTAGGCAGTTGGATAAGATGGTTCAATGACTGAACATTCTTTGGCATACTTTAGACAGATTTCTGTTAGGTTAGTGGTTTGCCCCTCTTTCAAAAATATTTGTGGATATGGTGTAGCCAGTTCCCTGAGTTTCTAATATTAATATGGGCTTTCCTCCCCAACTGGCCTGAGAATAACAACCAGACAATCATAAATCAGAATAAAGCCCCTTGTTTTCCTGAGCAAGATATAGGCAAACTGCACACATATATCAACTACCATTCTGCTAAGTAGTTTGTAAAAGAATTCTCATTTCAACTTCACAGTATTTTTGTAAGAAACTATAAAAACTTGTTTAAGATTAAAATAATTAAACCATGCAGAAATTTTAATTTGAATTCAAGCCTTCTAACCACAGAGTTCATTGCTCTTAATCGCTAAGCTCTATGATACTCCAGGCAGGAAACTGAATATAACATTCTACTCTCTTAGCTAAAGCTTTTCCATTATCTAAGGAGTATGACTTCTTATGAGATCTCACCCAGTTGTATGGATTTAACTTTCCTCTACATTTTGACAATTCATGATCATTTCTACAATCTGCATCCTTCCAACTACATCCTAGATTCCTATATTGAATATTCAAATAGAATTCCAAACTGCTCATACATAAAACAGAGCCCATATATAAAACATAACTCTTTATTTTTTTTCTTCCAGCTTTTCTTTGCTGTTTCTTCTGTCTGATAAAATGGCAACTCTATCCCTTTAATTGTTTAGCTAAAAATCTTAAAACCATCATTGGCCAAACATTTCTTTCATTCCCACACCAAAGTTATTAAAATGCTTCTTAAATCTGACAAACTCCTTACCCACATTGCTGCTCTTCTCATTTTAATTCCTATCGCCCCTTTCTTAACTGCGGTAGAATCCTAACCCACCTTTCTGTTATGTTTTCTGTTATCTATTATGCACAACCACAAAGACAGAGAATCTTGTAAAATAATTAGAAACATTCTTTAAAAATCCCTTTAGGACTAAGAACATAGCTAAAGTGCTTGTCTTGCAAGTCTAAGGATCTCTAATACCCATGTAAAATAGAAGCCAGACATGGTGGCCAGCAGTTGGAATCCCAAGGCTAGGGAAGCAGAGCAAGATCTGAGGTTTGCACCTGGAACTAGGCCAGCCTAATCTCTCCCCATCCTGAAGCTTAGGGAAATTTGGGGAAGAGGGGGCAGTAAGATTGTAAGAGCACAAGGACGGGAGGAGTAATGATATGCAAGACACTCCACACAAGTTAGGGCCGAAGCAATCATAATTGGACTTTGCATGCCCTGTGCAATGTCCAACACACTATTGACCCCATAATGTCTAGTATTTGCTAAAGGCACTAAGATCCTTGGAGGCAAGGGATTGACAACCACAGTAGTGTTCCTATGCTTAAGGGGAACACAGGAAAGCGTTCTGGGAAATGCCACTGGGTCCTTGCACCTCATCGGAGAGGAGGACCCAGAGGAATTTGGCATGCACATTAAAGATGCTCGGGGGATGGGAGGGAGAGCCATTGGAGGATGGGGAGGGAGGGGGGAAGGGAGAGAGGCACAGGGCAGTGGGAGGTTGGAGGGAGGGAGGGGACTGGTGTACCTGTTAAGTTTGTATGAGTGGAAATTAAAAAAAAAAAAAAGATCTGAGGTTTGCTTGCCATCTTGCCTACCCTACTCAGAGAGCTCCAAGTTGATAAGAGACTGTGTCTTAGAAAGTTTGACCTCTCATCTTTATAATCAGACATGCACAAATGAGCTCCTGCACACACAGCAAATTCACTCCATACCAAAATCCTTTAAAATAAAGTAGGGAGATCCCTCTTCACTCACACCTGACTGTGACATCAGTCCTGTCCCACTCCCTCTTTTCCGTGTCCCATCATCCTTATACTCAGACCTGTGCCTCCCACATTGAATTTGCTCTCTCTAAATAGTCACTTTTGTGGTTCCTTCACACCTTTCACACTCTGCTAGTCTGTCTGGTTTCACCTAAAATACCAGTCCAGAAGATTCCCTCCCCAACCTCTGATCTACTTACCCCCTTTGATCTGTTTTATTTCTCTCTGTAACAAAAACAACTATCTGATTTCCTCTATACTTTTTATATCAGCTTAATTGAAATGTCAGTTTCATGAATGTAGAAAATCTGTTTGGTGCACTTCCATGTTACCACTAACTAGAAATGCACTTGGTAACTATTGAGTGACATAATGAATTTACACTTTAATAACAGCATGCATGACCTTGTAACAAAATCATCCCTGGGAACATTAATTCCTTTTAACAGGAAAAGTAATTCACTGTAGGATGCAGTTATCTATATGAAAGTGGTACAGTCAGAAAATTGCTTAAGATGACTTTGGTTTTATATTTTACCAATGAAGAGTGTTTATTTATAACTCTCATAATTAGCAGACTTGCTAAAAATGTGACACAACTGAAGCTTATAGTCCTTTACAAAATTTGACAGTATTCTTATTAATCACTGGTGACTTTACCTGCTGCTGTTCGCACATTGTGCTGTGGGTTTCCCAGACCTCTCATTATGCTAAAATTATAGCAGTGCACATGTTTCCAGTGGCTGAATCCATCAGCAGGATACTGATTTGAAAGGGAGTTTCTCTCCTCCCAGTATCTTCTCTTCCATTTAATACACCAGGAGCCTTCTTTAGAGTGCTAAAGGAAGTAGAGAAAGTTGTGCTCAAATGATGCACATGAATGTTCATGGGTAGCTATCTTGCTCCCCAGTTCTGGCATGGGGAGATCAGAGAAGTGTTTCTCATCTTTCTGGTTATAACCTTTGCAGTTATAAAGCAAGAAGGAAGATTGCAAGTAAAGAAAAAGATAAAATTGAGCACAAAAAGCGTCACATCACAGGAAGAAATAGAAAATATAGCATCAACAATTATGTGGTCTCTTTGTTAAATTTTCTTTGAGTGGTTTTATGAAGAAATGATTATGTATGAAGCCCTACTCCACATGATAGAGAGCTGACAGTCTTGCAATATGGACAACGCCAGCTAAATTTATGCCAGGAATTTACTAAAATTAAAATGAAAACCTACTAACATATGCAGGAATAAAGATTGTCTTTTCCAGTAAATGAAGTTGTGACGTCATATGTTATGAAATTCTAAACTGAAAGGACCTGGATTATAAAATCTATGACTTACAATAGGCAAGATGATAAATAAGTATCAAATGGGAAATACTGTTAAACCACTCCTCAGAGTTCTAGAAAAAATAAATAAATCAAACAAGGAAGTAGATGAAATCTGTAGACATTGTGTCTTCATGCTGTTAGAAAAGAATGTCATAATAAATATTGTTTTCTCTGGGAAGCCTATCAAATTATCAGAAGTCTTCCAATATTTTCTGCCTCACTTCCTAGTTGTTTCTTTCAGGACACATGCACACGGGCACACATACACACACTCATTATACACACTCACACATGCACATACACACATACATGCACACATACAATTTGCTGTCTATTGACACTGTTCATTTGGATGTTTTACCCTTTGTTAGAGTATCCTTTTCATGCAGCATATAGGGTCATTGGAATTTCATTGTCTTTTTTATCTCCATTAATAAGAGCAGAATTTGTCATATAGATTTTGATGAGATAAATTACAAATGAGTTATAATGCAAGTTTATCATGTATTGTTTTATTGTGTATATGTCTTATAGAATGTGTGTCTAACATTAAGGTCTCAGTTATATCAAAAATATCAAAATATCAGATTTATTTATTTAACAAAGCATGATATAAATAAAGGTATTTATAAGAGCCCATCAAAGTAAATGCTTGCCTCCCAGATTTAAATTATCACACAAGTTAATCAGCACACAACAGAATCTAAGATTTTCTTTTCTCATTTTTAAAAAGGCATAAGAAACCATCAACCTGCCTTTGTAATATTAGCAGCTACAGCTATTTTTAAAGATGGTGTCTATCTAAATTGAAAAAAGAGAGAAGAGGGAGAGGGAGAAAGATAAGGACAGAGAGAAAAAGAGAAGAATAGAGAAGAGAGAGAGAGGCACATGTTGAACTAGTGGAGGTCACAGAACAACTTTTACAAGTCAGTTCTCTTCTTCCATCATGGGTATTTTCAAAGATCAAACTCAAGTCATTGGCTCTGTGGGCAGCACCCTGCCTACTGAGTATCTTCACTGATTCCAGGCACACAGCCTTTACAAGCAGATTTTATGCCTATCAAATTATTGTTCTTATTTCAATCATCTCAAGTGTGGTAGTTGTTTTCGTACTTCATTTAAATGAGACCACAAAACTGAGAGAAAGGAATGAGTCACAATTCTGATATTCCGCTTCTGATGAAGAACTTGGAATATAAAATGAGCAATCAGAGAAAATCTGATATTCTCTTGGTGCAGCCGTGACTTGCTGTGTGAAGGGGCTTCGTGAGGCCAGATCCCATCTCTGTGGTTTCGCAGCAAATGGGTATTTTGGCTCTTGACCTTCTGTGCCTGGATGAATGGGAAGCTCAGAAGGGAGAGCTGTGCAGGTGTGTCCTTGATGAAGTGTTATCAAGCTGTATGTGGATACACATAGCTGTTCAAGAACTCGGCTTAAAAAAAAAAAAACGGCAAACATGTATAGTATGGGAACATTGAGGCATAGGCTCATGGATAAGAGTATGTGAAAATAAGACCCTCTAATGTGACAAAGAACAACAATTTTCTTCTTTTAAGGACTTTGACAGGGCTTCAGATATTTCCTATAAACTTGGATTATTGGAGTCATGGAGAATGTTTTAGAAATATTCATCAAAAGGTTTCATTAAACAAACTGTTGTTCAAACTTATAATGAAGGAAACATACACAGTCATGCTGAAGTAAAACATTGATAGTTCTCAACTATTTATTAGCTTGACACTAAGGTTTCTGGTCATTCCTGTGAAGGATTTTCTTGATTATCATAATGTGGGAGAGTCCATGTTAGCTGTGCCTGGGACCCACTGCCATAGGAAAGTATAGAGAGCAAGGTACAAGTAACAAGACTGGATTCATTTCCTTTCTATTTCTTAGCTATGTGCAATGTGATCATCTACATTGTGCTCCTGCAATCTTGAATTTCCTCCATGATGGACTGTAACAAATTTCAGTTAAATTAGCCCCCTCCCTTATTCATCTTATTCCTGATGGTAAAATGATTCCGCTTGAAGTCAGCCCAATTTGATCACCTATAGAACAGGTAATTGACAAAATCAGAAGTGTCAATAAATGAAGCACTATTTGTACAGAAACTTGGAAGAAGAAAATTGATAAAAAACAATATTATAATGCCATGATATAAGCAACATGAACAAGCATAAAACTAAATGGAATGCAAAAAAATGCATCAGGCAATATAGTGATTGATAATAATCACTGTCTATTCCAAGACATTAATTATGTGGGTTTCTGTACATTGCACTCTCTTAGTTCTTAAGCTACAGACAGGTACAGGGGTATCATCAGTATCTTACCTGTGTGTTATAGTTAGGGGAAAAAAGCCTACCTTCAATGTACTAAAGGATTGCCTGCCAGCAGGTGGACTTTGGAAAAATGACTTGATCATGTATGCACCCACTAATGGTTTCAGAATTTCATGGGTTGTTGTAGGATGGTGAGAACATAGACAATCAGATGTTGCTAAGTAGAGTGAGCCCTTGGGAACATATGCTTGCAACTTTATCTTGTTCCTGGCCCCCCTCTCTCTTTCTCTCTCTCTCTGAATGCTATAATATAAGTACTTGTGCTCCTACACAGCAATGGGTTAAATGACCACAGACTAAAATTTGTCAAATTTTAAATTTAAATATTTAAATCTTTTAAGAATTTTTTTCTCAACTATTTTGTCACAGGGATAGAAATCTATATCAAATTTATATTGCTATGAATACAGGTAATAATTCACAACAAAAAATGAAAACCCAAAGAAAATAATTTCTTTAGTAAAAGCAAGCTAAGTCATGGAAATAAAGAATTTTACATTATCTGTGAACTTCCAACACAAATAGAAGCAGCCTCATTTCCTGGTCATGGTTATGGTCTGACACATATGAATGCATTCAAGCAATGGGGGATTCTGAGGAACACCTTATGTGATGCTGGGTGGCTTGTAGAAATACCTGTATTCATTAGCATTGGTGTTTGCTAGATCTCTTAGCAGGCTTGCCCATGCCTAAGCTGGTAAGAATACAGGTCAGAGTCCACTTAGCATGCACTGTAAGTTCTTTGGATTCAGATTCCATTCGTTAAGCTAAAAGCAAGTTATTACTAAGGTCTGCAAACCACTTAGGTCATAAACTTATTTTAATTAGTTTTTAACATCAGCAAACTGATAAATACCTCTAGCTTGCATCTTCCACTCTACACTGTAATGTGACAATGGAAAATACTCATTATTTCTTCAAAATCAATCAGCAAGTTTAAATGGCTTCCAAATTATCAGATTTAGAATATACTCACTTTTTCTTTGTTACTAGAATTTAAAATTGACTTGGTTGTTATTTTTTCTTCTGCAGCCCTTTTTATAGTTTGTACATGAGTTGACACTTTACAGAACAGAAATGAAGATACAGAAGTTATAAACATGGGTAAGAGGTTTACAGGGGAGAGATTATGAAGGAAAAACAAGGAAGGAGTAACCAGAATATATGATACACTTGTATCAGAATGTGAAAGAACAAAATGTATTAATACATAATGAATGAAAATAATTCTTGAAGCTAAGGAACCACAGAATTTTTTAAAGAAAACTTTCATTTATTTTTGCATGTGTGTGTATGTGTGTCAGAAGGCACTGTTTGTCCTTATGAAGGACCAAGGATAATTTCAGGAATCATCCTGATTGCTTCTACCTCCTTTTTGCTTCACTCTGGGATTTCCCAGTCTCAGTTCACCAGGGCCAAAAGTGCAGGTCACGGAGTCTCTGTTTCAGATTGGCATTTTTACATGGGACCTGGGATCTGAACTCAGGACCTTCTGTTATGTGAGACAGAGTCTTAATCTCTGAGCCATCTCTCCAACTCCACATAATGTTTTTCAGGCACCATGTCAAGCATATGATCTGCATGTTAGGTTCTCAACATGTGGTGCAATCAAAGAGAATGCATTCTTAATTCATCTCTTAGAGACTAGTACCAGAAATAACTGATTTTGTATGAAAATTGCCATTAATGTTTCTCAATGTCAGGGCCTCATTGTTGTAAAATTTTGAAAAAAGACTATTATTCACTAGTATCGAATATAAAAATGTAAAAAGTATAGAAAACATCAAACATATATGATGAGATTTTAGCAATTCCTAGAGGCACTGAGTCATTTTCAACTTTGTTAATCTTCCATTTGCAGCAGGCTACTTTGCAGTCTCATTTTCAATACCTTCTTTTCAGTCTAAGTTTACTGACACCACTAGGCATCACAGCTTCATCATTCAAGTACCTGGTCAGGGAAGCCTGGCCTGTCCCAGTAGATGCCTTTGCCAGTTTTCCTCCCTTTCTTTTTTTGGGGGACATTTGCTTTTTCTCCCTTCAAACGTATCCCTTTCTAAGATAATCTTTCAATAAATCTTATCATTTTAAGAAAATGCCAATGACTCTGTGCTAACCAGGAAAAGCTTATGGTGTTCCTTGGAAGGTAATAGTCCAATTAATTAATGAAAATTGACTGTGTATGTAACACAGATAGAAAGAAGAAAAAAGAAATGTGTCAAAATCAGTATTTTTCTCTATGGTGAAATTTGGGACAATGTTGTTTGTTGATATTTTTCATTTATGTAAACTGTCAATATTAATAAAGAAGTAAGTTTTTTAAAAAGACATTTCTTTTTTCTCATTGGTGCTTACAAAATCATCTTTTTCATATGCATTTACATAAAACAGTATTTAGCAAGCTTATAATAGGTTATATCTTGAGTTAAAAAGCAAGTATAAAAACAGAGAGATGACTCAAATAATTTTCTTTTACAAAATAGGAAGCTTAAAAGGTGCAATTATAGTATTCTATCTAAAGTTCAGTAGCAGTTTTGAGTATAAGTAATAAAAAACTGATCATATGAATCATTAAAATATAGAGTAGTTCATTTGCTTTTTTTAGTTTCAAATATGTCTTGCTGAAATGTAGCTGTTCAAAACTTCATTAAGCTAAAAATCACACTTGTCATTTAAAATCCTATCAAATAGCATAGCTACCAGTTAGTTTTTGATAAGTAAGTAAAAAAACTAGATTTAGAACAAAATAGAAAATTCACATCATTAAACAAAATAAAAATCTCCAAACAGATCATAAAGCAAGGAAATGTAGAGACTCTAAAAGTCAGAAGAACTTAAAATTGTGATTCCCCTATCTGTTGAAACTTTGAAGTATTTCACATTTAAACATTGCATGCTCAGTTAATTCCATAAGAATTCCTTTGATTTTAAAATAATTATTCATGAAAATAAGTATGTACTTAGGTAAGGTGTTATTTTAGATAATAATACCCAAAGGACATATGATATTTTCAGGTGAAACTTAAACTAAGCTGCTTTATTTGTAGATATTTTGTTTGGTTCTTGACTACTAGTGCGTGCAGAGAAGTGAGTGAACAAATGTTAGTGTATATTGTTCAATGGGTCTCAAAATCTTCCTTACAGTTCCTGACTAATGATAAGTTGGCCTGGGGATATAGGGAACACTGGTCTGGTCTCACTGCAGTAAGCACCGGCTGCCCCTACTGTGGATCAGTGGGGTTAGTCAGAGAGAAAAAAATGGAAGATACCTGTGGAAACACCCTGGCCCCCAACTCCAAACCCAGCATGTCACAAGACAAAGAGGAAAGGGGAGGAAGAAAATGAGGGAAAAAAGGGAGAAAAAGATAGAGAGAAAAGAAGGGACAGAAAGGGAGGGAGGGAGAAAAAATGTGACCTAATACACACAGTCAAGAGAAGAGGTGAATTGATGGTAGCTGAACTCAGGGAGACTTAAGGAAAGGGAAGATGAGGTAGCTGATACATCACACAAAGGAAGGAGTGAAACATGGGATCCAATCAGTTAATATAAAATGATAATCCTCTGGTTTGCTTCAAAAGAGAATTCAGTAAAAAATTTAATGAGTTTGAATTTCTTGCAGTATTCTATTTTTTATGTATTTATCTTCATGTTGAGAATCAAACCAAGAGCTTTGTGCATGGGCAATAAAACATCACTGAATTTTATTCCCATCCCAGAATATTACATTATAGTTGCTTTCTGTAGGAGGCAGAGAAATCTGCCTTTATCTAAAGAGATGAGAGCTACAGTTGTTATTTTGCCAAAACTCATGTCCACACTTTTATGAGTTTGAGTCCTAAACTCACCATCCAGTTTCCAAACAGCATCATCAAATCTGGTCACCTCGACTTGTAAGCAGCTCAGGTCTGTCACCTTCCCATCTCTTCTGACTGCTGCTGAATCATATTCTTTGCATGCATCTGGCTCTACTACAGTAGCCAATGTGTCTCTATTCAAATGTAGCTAGCAGAAAAATCATTTCCCAGATACAACATTAGCTTCTTGATAACTTCTCATCAAACTCAGAGCAAAATCCACACTAACACAGCAAAGGTCCTCCACAGTATCTGAAATTTTATATCTCACGTTTATCCAATTTTTAGTCTGTATCCCATTTAGATGTATGTCCAGATGAGCAAGGACTTGTCTTGTATACAGCTGTGAATCCACTACAGGACCACTTCCTTTCATTCAGAGGCTGTCCTGGATGAACAAGTGATTCATATATAACCTGAGTTCAGTACCAGGAAGCCCACATGGTGGGCTTCATGCATTTTTGTATCACGCACCATGGCATGCATGTATTCTCTCTCTGTCCCTATCTCTCTCTCTTTCTCTGTGTCTCTCTTTCCCTTTTTCCTCTCAAAAATAAACAAATAAAATGGAAAGAGGTTTGATTTTATACAGCATCTGCCCTTTCTTCAGTATGCTTCTCTGGAAAGGAAAACAGCATGGAGTGCTAATGTCAAAAGAGACATCATCATATCTACCATGTGAAAAGAAAACGTGATGGAGACTCCCACAAATGGGGAGGCTGAGAGGGAGGGAGAACAATCATTGCTGTGTGGGGCAGGTGGTGCGTGATTCGTTGTTCTCACATGCTCCATGGAAAAGCTCTTCAAGGACCTTAATTGTTGATGTTTTCTACTATAGCCTCCAAAATGATCCCATTTGAAGAGTACTAACTAATGACCTCCAAACAGCAAGTTAAAAACATATCATGACTGATCATTTTATTAAATGCCCTAGAAGACAGCAAAATGGTGATAAAGGTAATAAATAGCTCTTAGGCAACTTGTAAAATGTAAAGCATTTTACATGTAAACACATAATTATATTATTATTGTTATTTCAGTTCTGACCATTCTTTCCTCCAATTTTATTTTTTAAAGTTTTTTAAAACATGTGTGTATGTATATATGTATGTATGTATGTATGTATGTATGCATGTGTGCCCATGTTTGTGTATCATAGGACATTGTAGGACTAAAAGGTGACTTCAAGAACCATCCTAGATTGTTCTGCCTCCTTTTTGCTTTGTTCTGGTCTTTCTCAGGCTCTGCCTTCCAGGGCTGGAAGTTCAGGCGGAGGCCATTTCTGCCTGGTATTTTTACATGGGGTCTGAAATCCAAACTCAGGTCCTTTGGCTTATGAGGCATAGTCATCTCTAAAGCCCCTCGATTTTTATTTGAATTAGATAATTTTTCTTCCCAATTTGCTTATTACTATAGAGTTTCTAAAATATAATCACTTATTATAATTCATTTATTCTATCATTCATTAATCATAATATTTATTATACTCTTAGGGTTTCATTTCCAATTGGGTTTCATCTGGAATGCTTTTGATGGTATTTGTACTGAATACTAGAGCATAAAACATATGTCAATATAGTATTGAGGAAATAATCTTCCATCCTTCTCCTCCATCATCGTTAACCCTTATAAGTCTCTCAGGGAGATATGAGTTCTCTTGAGATCTTTCCTCTTCTATAGCAAGATGGTGATAGGACAATTCCCTTGTATAAAGATAAATGTGTGTCTCTGAATTATTGCACACTATAATTATCCAATGTTCATTAAGTTCAAAGTACCATATCTAATTTATTTCTATAATTAATTATTCTTGATCTGCCTCTGGGTCCTCAGAAGGTAGCGTTCAACTAGAGCCGTAATTTACCCAACATCTTATTCCTTGAGCTTTGAGGCTCTTCACTCAATGTACGTGTAAGTTTACTTCCATTGTTTTCCCTGTTAAGTCTGGCAACCTCTCTGGCCTGGAGCTGCAGCATGTTTCACATATTGGCTGTGCTTCACATAGATGTGGGTCTACTGCTTATATTCATCACTCTCTGCATTTCTTCAATTTATCAGCTTCTAGACTCCTGTATATGCTTTCTCTGAACTATCTTCCCTTCTTGTTAAAGCTCTGTACCTTGTTATACTTGTCTCCCAGCCTTCCAAAGAACACCAATCTAGATGGTTGTAGTCCTCAAACAAAATCAGCCGTGGTTTCCCATGTCTTTCTTACAGTTCTCCCAGGATGCCTCCAAGACCACATTGTGCATTTGTAGGAATTAAGCGTATGTTGGACTCTGCACTTGCTAAATCTTCACAATAATTCTGTGAAATAAATACTGTTATTGACATTCATAAATAACTTGCTTTATTATAGTCTCTGCTTCAACTGAAGAGAACAATTGCATGAATTGTTGTTGTTTCTAGATTTTGTTTCTCTCCTGCTACCCTGTGGGTTACTGGATCAAACTTAGGTCATCAGACTTAGGCATAAGTCCTTTTACCCACTGACCCAAACCACATGCCCAAGACTGGGAGAATTGAAGCTTCAAAATAAATCTAATGTTCACCAATAAAGCAATTGCGTTCAGCTAGTCTTCATTTGATATTTTATTCTCTTGTATAGTTAAAAAATTCTTATTAGTTATAAAAGGCACACATTGAAATACACAAGTAATTACAGGACCAGATTTAATCTATTAAAGCAAATGAGTAATAAAATATAATTGCCGTGTATATGTAATATTAGGCATCTGCACAGCTTGGTTTACTGACATGCCAATTACTAATGATTTTTATTTATGAGTCCAAAAATATAACTTAACTAAAGCAACTTTGGGACAATGCAATTGGGAGGAAAGTTTCATATTTCAAAATTCATTTTTTATGGCTTTACTAATAACCAAATTACTATGAATTAAACAGAAATATTTTGACTGTAGCAATGATGAACATTAAAACTATAAAACAAATGTCCAAAATAGAATAGCACATATTGTAAAAACTGCTTTCACATACCGAGTATCATTTCTCATATGTACCATTATTTGTCCTATATCTGTCTCATGAAGAGGAGCATCAGGGAGAGTTAGTACTTAACCTTCAGGTGAAATGGGTGACACAGGAGAAATAATATCAGGTAAGGCTTTTAAATCTAAAAAGCCAAGGTGATAGAAAGATTCATGGAAGGAAATGTCTGGGTAAAAGACTTGTTTGAGAGGACATGAGGTTTGCTAAATTAAAGGTAAACGAGAGAGTCAGAGAGCTATGTGGTGTTCAGAAAGCGGTGGGCTCAAGTCTATGTCTTGAGACAGATTGCAGGCCTGGATAGGTAGAGGTGATAGAAACTGTAGAGTTTAGATCCTATGCTTCATATCCCAGAGCAAGAGCCAGACAGAAGCTATGGATGGGCTAGATCCTATACTTCTCATCCCAGAGTGAGTACAAGAGAGAAACTGAAGATGGCTAGATCCTATACCTCAGCTCCTATAATGAGATTCAGCCAGAACAGGTAGATGGGCTAGGCCCATGCTTCATATCCCAGAGCAAGGGCCAGAAGGAAGTTCCAGATGGGCTAGACCCTATGACTCATGTACTAGAGCGAGAGTCTAACAGAAGTGAAGATAGCTAGATCCTATGCCTCACATCCCAGAGAGAGGGCAAGACTAACAGCACCCTTGAGTATAGTAAGCCAGAAGAATCAAAAAGACAAAGGACTGTGGAGTCTCCAGAAAGCCTCAGAAGAGGCTTGCAATCTAAGATTTGGGGTCAAGCATTAAAATATGTATTCACACAGTCTAGGGTAGCTCAGAGTTGGTCTTAGTATAGTCAAGAAGACAGGTGTCCTTTTGCATGATTAATTTTAAGTTGTTCTGGTAGCACACTCATACTTTTGAGCACGGTCTAGCAAAATCAGGCTCACTGTTACATTTTCTTTAGATTTTTGCATTTTAATCAGCAAATCAGACAAACTTTTCCATGTCATTCTCACTGCCTGTTCCATTCTCCCTTGATGTATCAGATTTATATAATAATTTATATAAATAATTACATGCAATCAAATATATAATTTTTATATAATAAGATTTACCTAAAGGAACCTCAAAACTGTAAAAATACCCTGATGATCTGGAGGGTTTATACAAAGCATGTAAAACTTGGTCATAAAAACAAAACTCACAGAGGACTTACACACTTTATTGCCTGCTGTAGACAATATAAGAAATCAACACACTGAAGCATAATGTGAAATTTTATGAAAGTAAAGATGAGATTTCAGAAGATAATTCATAACATATGTTTTCACCCTGGCTAAGTGAGTTATTTATATCCCATGTAAAGTAGGTACATGAGGAATGTAATTATAGCTGTGTACACATACTCACTAGTGAGACACTCAACACATGTGGTGACTATTTACATGTAGGAACTTTTAAATAAAATTGATATCACTTTGATTAACCAACACTTTTGAAAAAAAAGCACAGTCTTAATTAATTCTTGAGAGCTGGAGCATTTATAAATATACCACATATCTTAAAAATAACCTAAGTAGCAGGGAAGATGGCTATCCAGGGGAAAGAACTTGCCATGCAAGTATGATAAGTTAAATTTCATCTCTGGAACCGTGATTAAAAAGACAGATACAGGGAAATGTACCTTGGACTCAACATGCCTTCAGTAAGTCGTGTGAGACAGAGAACAGGAGAGTTAGACAGAAAGTCATGCATGCATGGGTCAGCTAGCCTGGAATATGCTACTGTGCAGTGGCAGGTAAGAGAAACTGTGTTTTAAAACAAGGTTGAAGGCAAGAACTGACTTCTGGATGTTGTCTTTTTTTTCCTCCCACTGCATTTCCTCCCATACTTCACATACAAATTAATATATACATATATTAAAATATATATCCTGAAAATATCTTTAAAGTAACTCAAAAGTGGAACTTTAAAAAATTTTTCAGACGTTTGATCTGTCTAACCTTACAGCAAAACCAACTGAGTCCCATGGAATCACCCAGTACTCAGAATATTTTACTCCAAATAATGTTCATGCAAGTGACCTGAAATAATATTAAAGTGAGTCAATGAACAGCCAAATGCTTTGCACAATTCATATAAAAGTATTTATATAAGTGGCAAGGAGCTCAATTACATAAAGAAATGTTAAGTTTTTACACATAGGAAGCCATGAAAATCTGGTACACTGTATAGAGCTGGACATTATCATATTACTGAGGACTTGTCAAACCACATGATCAGTTTTATATGCAAGTTCTTTAGCAAAACATGAAGACATAAAATACAATCAGATTTGCCCTTTTAGATTGATGCTGTGGCAGATGGATTGTTGATCTCAGACCAAAAATGAGGAGTCACCTATAACTGTCCATGAGAAATACTTGTGCAACAGGGATGAAAAGTTGAATGTAGACAGAAGAGAGTAAAAGCAGTAGCACAACTCATCCTGGGAGTTGGTTGAACTGAACGAAAGAAGACAGAAAACAAAGTCTTTATATTTCATAATACTAATGAGCATGACAAAAGAGATGAAAATATTTCTTCTTGAGAAGGAGCACACAAGAAGTTTGAGGTATGTTCACGTGAAGCTGCCCACGAACATTGAATTTTGGATTCTCTCTGGCCAGTGCACAGAACTGGAGAATGGTGCTGTTTAAAATTGTAATGCAAATTTTGACATATTTAATCCACTGACTACATATGGAAAGAGCACATCACAAGGATTACGAACCTAATTGTCAAAGCAAGAGTGTTTTGAAAAGTTTTTTGAAACCCAGATTTATCAACTATAATGCTGAAAGTCATCAAATCAGTAAATGGGTTCATGAACTGTATAGACAGTTCTCAAAAGAGATGCAAATGCCCAATAATTATTTTTAAATGTTCAATAACATGTTAAGCTACAAGGGAAATATAAAACAAACTCTGTGGGAATAGCATACCTCCCTAGTCAAAATGGCTACTAGTCTAAATGTATAACAAATGCACAAAGAGTTCAGGGAACCAGGGATTTTTACCCACTACTGATGGAAGGGTAAAGTACAGACAGTATGGTATATTTTCAAAGATTATATAAGTTATAGCTGATTGAGGCTGTTAAAATATTGCAAGGATACTTGAATATCCAAAACATGCAACTAGCCTAGATGCCCACCAGAAGGGAATGGATATAAAAATGTGTCCACAAATACACAATGTAGTTTTTTTTAGCTGTAATAACCAATTATGTCAATTTCAGGAAAATAAGTGCAAGTGAGCCACATTCAGAATGACAAGTAGCATATTTCTCTCATTCATAGAAAATAAATTATATATGAAATTGTACACACTCAAGTATGACATGAAATAAAAGAGATTAGAGACTACAAACATGGGAAAGGGAGTCCACAGGAAAAAGAGGGAATATAGGAGAACAAGAGAAATAATAGGTATAGAAGAAAGGTGAACTATCATGTTTTCTGTCATAAGCAGAATCTATATTCATCCTCACGTGTGTGTGTGTGTGTGTGTGTGTGTGTGTGTGTGTGTGTGTGATTTCACATGAAATCAGAAAGTGAACTGTTGGTGGAGAAGTGGGTTAGGAGAGAGCTGTTTGTGGAAGTTAACATGAGCAATATCCAATAATATACATATATGAAATGGCATAATGAAATCTGTTATTTTGTAAAATAAATTTTAAAAAGTTAGTGAAAAATATATTATCAGTTGTGTGGCTTGAAAAACAGCAGAACCTCCATCTTCAGTTCGTATTTTCATCTTTGAAATGGGAAGGGCTACCATAATATGCTCCACAGCATATAGTTTTAGTGATTCATTAAGTGCATGCAAAACTCTTAGCAAAAAATGTTAGATATAACATGACATTCCCATTTTGAGAAGCAAGAAAGACAACAATTAGCAATTTTATACTCAATTACACCAGTATCAGTGCATAAATGTAGTAGCTTTTCTATTTCCTAAATCCTGTCTCACTCAAAATAAATTCACATTTTTACCTTGAATAATGAAAATAGGTTCCCAGATAGGTTGTTATGTGGGCTGAATTATGTAATTCTTGCAATAGCATTTGAAACATTGTCATATTTTCCTCTAAAATCTGAAATATTTTCATTGGTAGATGTGGAATGGTTTAATTTATTTCTACTGTGAAATAATAAAACTATCATGACTTAATCTTGAAATGTGTCCTTTGTCCTACCTAACACATTGCATGAGAAAAAAATAATCATTTGCATTAACACCTTTGGATAGGGTTCAGATATGTTATTTTGGAGCGTGGGGGAGAAGCCCACTTTACCAACTAATCTGTGGGAAAGGATAATTACAGAATCACAATCGGGGTCTCTATTCACCCACTTACCATCTGTTTCCTTGAATCTGTAGTCTGAGTAATTACATCAAGAGATGAAAAACATGAATCCAACATAGAAAGATCAAGTTGACTGAAAGAATATGCATTGCAGTATTGTTTATATTCAAAGACAAAAATAAATATCTGTTACCTGTGTCAACCTTCAAAATTGCATTATTTTTGCACATGTTTTGCATCCCCTTTATGCAATAAAACACTGAAGTTTAAGTTTCTATTCAGAGCACAAGTCATGCAACTATTATTTTTTTATTATTATTATTATTTATTCAACTGTGTGCATATGCGTGTGTATGTGTGCACGTGTGTCTGTGTGTGTGTAGAACCACGGACGAATTCGTGAACCACCATGGACGCCTCCACCTCCTTCTGCCCCGGGGTTCACAGGCTCCGCCCTACCAGGACCAGAAGCGCAGGCCGCCCCCGCTTCTGCCTGGCGTCTATACGTGGGATCTGGGATCCGAACTCAGGACCTTCCGCCTGCAAGGCGGAGGCTTAACCCCTGAGCCACCTCTCCAGCCCTCATGCAACTATTAAAATCTAAACCAAGCTTCTCACCCAAATCCTGTCCCTGGTATCAGATGAAGAAGCAGTTGAGGCTCCTGTGCATGTGGCCACAAGTACAGGTATGTAGTTAACTATTACAGAAAAGACCTGTGTGTGGTTTTAAGAGCTTGCAATAACTTTAGTACATAACAAAAATCACAAATGTTAGTATGCCACACTTAACAGATAGTTAGCTTCACACAGGAATCAAAGGTATCTTGAATTTGACAATGAATGTAGCGAGCAAATACTTTGGAAAGATCTAGTTGACTATCTGCCATCTGGATCATCTTTTGAAGTCTGATGCCCTGATTCTCTTGATTCTTCAGCTTTGATGAAAACAATTTTTAATCAACTTAGTTTTTCATTTAAAAGAAAAAGACCCATCTCAAGGATATCATATGACTTGCTATGCATTTGTTATTAACTTGTGTTCAGTTAACAAGTCTTGATTTTTAAAGCAATGTATGAGAAGTTGAACACTTCCATTTTCTAAAACTTTTTTTGACATGTTGATATGTGTGTCTGTGTGTGTGCCTGTGTATGTGTATATGTTTGAGTGTGCACATGTGAATGTGTGTATACAAGAAAGCATTTGAGTGTATGTGCATGTGGAGACCCAAGGGTGACATCAGGAATCATCCTGGATTGCTCTAACACCTTAATACTTTATGCTGGAGTTATCCAGGCTTATATTTCTGGGACCAGGATTTTAGATAATCACCATATATACTAGACATTTTTACATGGGATTTAGGGATTTGAACACACATCCTTAGCAGCAAAGGCTTTAGCCCCTGAGCCAAAGTCCTAGTACTTTAAGTTTATATATATATCTTAGTTTTCTGGTGAATAATTAATAAGGTTAAAAAATAAAATCAGGCAACATTTGATAGGATAAAGTTCTGTGTATGAAAACATTCTTAGTGAATTCGTTCTTATAGATGCAAGTCTGATATAGAATAAAGGAAAATTTTTTATTTTTAATTTTTTTCTCTTGAGACATGATTTCTGTATTGCATTTAATTGATAATAGAAGACATACTTCACTTTAAAAAATCTTAAACATTTCAGGCACCTCTTTTGTGCTGTGTGTCTACTTTTTACTTGGTTTCTAGACAAAAACACCTTCTTTCTAAGGGATCTCTTAATAGTCACTGGATCAAGAGGAGCTTGTTATAAGCCTATGCTATGAAAACCACATCAGCATGTACGAAGCATTTCTCTGCCTTAGAAAGATACTCAATCTTAACTGGCAATCACTCTGCATTGGCAGAATGCTCCATCGTAACCATCTCTGCATTCTTGCTTGCACTTTAATTTCACTACGATATTAAACCCTCCACAATTCTAATCTTCCACGAACCTCATTCATGCATTCCATCTATTTTATCAAATAAACTATTCACTAAATCTTTCGAATGGTTCATTAATTCTCAATCTTGTGTCGTTATTTTTTTTCCTTTTAGAGATAAAAACACAGGGAGCTATATTTCTAAGTAAATTATCTTTTAGCATTCATCATGCCCTCCCTAGAGGTGTATATATAATTGGATTCTTCAATCACATGTCTCAATATATGTACCACCATCTGAGTTGGAAGATGCAGAATTATCAAGTTCAAATAGAAGAATTGTATTCATTCAAATAAAATGTTATACTGAAAACATGATTCATCTTCCTTTTTCAGGAAGCTCCTCCAGTGTTACAGATAAGTTGTTCATAGTACATTTTCTACTCAGCGTGTTTGAGAACTGAGTTGAAGCAGAAGGTGCAAATTTGATTGTTAACACTAACATTGGCTTCTTTTATGGGTCATTTTTGGTTTTTGTTACACAGGTAATTTAATTTCATGAAGAAGTACATTTAATCTCAATCCCTCTAAACCTTGCATATTGTGTTTTACCAACTATGGAATGAAAAAATACCAAGCCTTCCCCCCCCAAAAAAATATCAGATTTTTGGATCCATGAATTATAGCAAATTATGATTTTGAGTTTATTAAGGAAGTAATACATGGTGTTAAGAGCAGATTCTTGAGGGTTGGCAGGTGGCTCATTGGTTTGTTAAAGCACTTCCCAGATTCTCCTTAAAATGCTGAGAAGGCTTGATGATCTACCTATATTTCTAGCCCAGAAAATGGGAAAGGAGGGAAGAAGGGGGTTTTATACAAATGTCAGAATTAATATACCACATTTAACAGACATTTAGTTCAGACAGGAATTAAATGTATCTTGAATTTGACAATGAATGTAGCAAGCACATATTTTGGGAAGATCTAGTTGACTACCTTCCTGCTGTATTATCTTTCGAAGTTTGATGCCCTGATTTTCCTGATTCTACAAGTTTGACAAAAACGATCTTTAATGAACATAGTTTTTCAATTTAAAAGAAATAGACCCATCTACAAGGATATCATGTGACTTGTGATGTATTTGTTATTGACTTGTGTTCCATTATCAAGTCTTCATTTTTAAAGCAATGTATGAAAATTTATGAGAAGTTGAACACTGATCATTTGTTCTGGCAGGTACCATTATTCAAAATAGTATTCACACATAAGCTTTAAACCAATGAACATTTTTGATATTTTTAAAAACAGTGAGAATCTACTTTTTTGGAGAATATTTTTATTCTTCTGGAATGGCCAAAAGCACACACAATAAATGAATAAGCTGGGTAAAACAGTATTATCTTTTGTGAAATAAATATGGGCGTCACTACCACAAAAACACATTTTGAGTCACTAATAAAAAGACATCTGCAAACGTTATATGTATAATGGAAAGAAGACATGGGACAGCCCATTCATAGACTCACTTCAAAAAGTAATATTCGTTCTTTATGGAAGAGTTTGAAAAGTATTGCCCTAATTTGGTAGATAAATTTTGCTTTATAACATACAAAAAATCAGTAAGGTTATATATCATATCAATTAATTCAAAGTTGTGAACTTGAACAGTATAAGATCTCTGCATTTGTATTGAAATTCAAGAAGACCCAACATAATGTAGCAAGAAAGCAAGAGAGGAAAGAAAAGAAAAGAAAAACCATCATATCTTTAATGTTATATAGAACCAATGTCGATGCAACCTTAACCACCTTGTAACCTTGTATTGTGTAAGACTTACTGTTTTCTGATTCTCACTTTTGAAGATACCTGCAAGAGATACTATTCCCCAATGATAACTGGAAACAGCAACAGTAAAATGAAGAGAAATAAAGCTTGCAGAGCAGGAAGGGCTTAAGAATGGATATTAGCTGGTGACATTGGTAAGCAGGTCACTGCTGTGTGCCCTGACTGCCATCACCACAGTCAGTCCTATAAGCCCAAGAAGACAGGGAGCAGTACTATATTGATCTTGCAAATGAGTAACCTGGAGCTAATGGAGACTCAAAGAAACAAATGTTTATTCGTGTTCTCTCTTTTCTAAAATGTTTGGAAGGTTCATTATGTTTTCATGTTTCCTCAGTAGTAGTCTACTGAGAACAGCTAGGTAAATCCATGGGTTTTTGTTATCAGAAAATAAAGAAAACTGCTAAGTAAACTTTGCAGAAACCTAATCCACAGCATGTTGTCTTCTGTTCTTATTTAGGTCAATATACATTGATTCCATAGTTCAATACTGATTGTTTCAGTTTTCAACCTATGCTCTCAACAGACATTATCTTTTCCTTATCTTTTTTTCTTAACGAATCTGAAAGTCACTCTACTCAAGGCATCTTGTGGATAGAAACCAACAAATTACTTTAGAAATAAACATAATGATGCTATTTTTAAGTTGCAGAAAAGATTCAAAGATCAAGAAATATACAGCTTGTAGAAAAATGTTAAAAATCTATTTGAAACTTATTTGTTTAGCTTCAAGTTTTCTTAAAAGTAGCAGAACTTTTCTTTCTCTGTTTGGCGAGTAGTAGGAGCAGTATCAAGTAGTGCACATTATTTGCTTTGATTTTTCTCAAAATGATTTTCCAGTGATTGTACTTGAAGATACCTTTGAGACGATCTGGTCCAAACTTTCCACTTATAAATGAGAACATTTGGTTCAGAGAACTGGAGTGGTCTTGCAGAGACCTCACAAATTAGGAAGCAATTGGCCAGATAAAGCCCCACCTCTCTCTGTGGCTTTCTTACACTGTGGCTTTCCCTGAAGCACTTCCTTTTATAATGGAAAATTACAATTCTCAGACTGTATATATCAATACAAAGGATTACAACAGGAGCAAAAGAATGAGGAGCAGAATCTCATTCCAAAGTGCTACATAAGGTTAATATTTGTTTTAGATAGAAGAAAAAAAATCATGGAGATTTACTAAAGAGAAATATTTCTTGATTCTGACAAGTTTAGATATAGTATTCGAGTTCAGGATACAGAAAACTTAAGGCTTATCATTTCACACTTTCTTTGGAAATGAATTTCTCTGAATGCTATCAACAAGGACTGTCAACAAGATCGCCAGCACCACAAGCCTAACTTCCTGCCACGTAAACATTGTTCAAGCAGAATCCGAGCAGATCGAATGCAGTTACTTATTTCATCCTTTAGCTCTGTGCATCCTTGAGGAAAAGGACCATGACATTTCAGCTTTTCAAAATAATTATGACTTAGCACTGTTACAGCGTGAAGTTATCTCCTCTGTTTTTGTCTTCTCAAAGGAAAGAATTAAGTCAGGAAAGAAGACAGGTCGATTACAAGCTTACTTGTAAAAGCAGTGCAAGTACTCCGAACAAGCTGGAAGGGGCTTCCTCTAAGAGTTCTGTGGCAGAATAGGTCCTGTGCTGTGAGTTTTTAAGTTCATTATGAATATTTATGAGGTGACCCTTTTTCCTTTTCATATCATGGTACACCAGGTCTTCCTTTTGGGGTATTTCTCTCTTTAATTCTCTATAAAACCCCACAAGATAAGGGAGTTATCAAAACTTCAAAGCGTAGGTCCTTCCTAGTTTGTATGTGTGGGCAAGTGCCCTAGCATCTGAGCTTTTGATATAGCAGGAACAGCACTAAAGCCCCAAGGATATTTAGCTACAAAGGCACATCCTGAACATCAGGAAAACTACAGCTCCCAGGTATAGCTGCTGCTTTCTTGATTGCCTTGTGTCTAACTCCTTGCATAATCTCCTGCTAACAGTTAATTGTAGTGCAAAGAAACAGCTTGTCAGATGCTCCTGACACACTGGTAAACTGTGCTGGAAGTTCCAAATGACACTATCTTGGATGAGAGCTGTGTCATACTTTAAGCTATCTTCCCCTTTGATTTTGGCCTTCTCTAAAATCAGCACACAGCTAGCTCACTACTGGGGTATTTCCAGATTGAACTCAATCTGCTATCAATCAAGGTCTTGTTATGAGAAGACAGAAAATTTTCCAATATGCTGTCAATTTCTACCACCTCCAATTTTTCTATGATAAGAAACTCTAACACATCAAATTCCCAACTTCAAAATAATAAATTGTGGGTGGTTGTGAAAGTAGCTATTTTCTTGTATTTTCCAGATGATCCATTTATAATTAAATCTGTTTGGTGCTATGATTATGAATCAAAGTACTTTATCATCTGTGCTAGTCTTCAGAACTCCAGATCTGCACTTTTGGTAAGTATCCTGGGATTTTGAGGTTTTTCTCTCCAGAATGTCTTCAGCACGTGTGAGCCAGCATGCATATGTTCATGAAGGTGCTTACTTTCAGGGAACAGTGACCATCCTCTTGACAATTTCACAGCATTAAGCCTTCCTGTCTAATCTAAAGCTCTCTTCTTTGAAAATGACATAGTTAATGGTGTTTAAAACTTATTGGTAGCTCTTTAGTTTCAGAAAATTAAATGTGTAAATGAAAATATAGTAAGAAAAATGCTTGTGTTAATGATACTATCAAAATGATAAGCAGAAGCCAGCATGATTCACAATCCTATTATCTCAATACCTGGGAGAAGGATGCAGAAGAATCTGGAAGTCGTCGTCATCTTTAGTACTTACATAGTTCAGGACAGCTAGTTAATGTGAGGCTTCTCTGGTCTCAAATACATACATATATATAATATATATATATATGAATTAAGTTAAATTAATTATTATCCAAGATAGTTGACCTCTGAATCACAATGCTATAAATGTAACTGGACAAATATTACATAGGGAAAAAGAAACAAGTAAGAAAATAACCTCAGGCTTATGAAGTCACAATGTAAGTGAGATTTCCCCAGAGAGGAAATAATGAAGCAGCCAGTTGTATTTTTTATTGTGAAAGATTATTAGAATCGGTCTGCATGTCTTGTGTGGCAGAATGGTGTCATTTTCTTTGACCATTAAGCTCTCACAGATCAACTTGCTTGTCAGTAACTGCCACATGCAAATACAAATACCCAGGGGGAAATGGGTTCAAAAGGTTTTTTTATCTGCATGTGATCTTTCTTGAGACTGAAAGAAATGCATACAGAGCAAAGCAATCTGGTATTTTTATTGATACTTTTCTGATAAGACCAATTATTAAAATAATTCTAAGGCTTACTTTCATTCTTTGTGTTCATGTTTAGGAGCTTTAATACTTTAGAGAATGTAGAAATTTGCAGAGCTAGTAGGCTCTGTTTCTTAAATATAAAATAGTGCCCCTGCCACTGTTAGTCTCTTCTGTTGTGAGACAATACTCAAATACAACCTAAGAGGAGATTTATTTGGCTTATGGTTCCAGAGAGGTGATACTGTCCATTAAGGTGAAAAGGCATGATGACATCAGAAGCTGGAGGAAGCTCAGGTCACCACAGATAGCATGTGAAGGCAGAGAGAGAGCAATCTGCAGACTGTTAGAGTAGACTACTAGTGAAAGCAGGGCAGGGGGTACCCAACCTCAAAACTGACCCCCCTGTGATTTCCCTTCCTCCAGCATGGCTCTGTCTCCTGAAGGTGCCATGAGCTTCCCAAGAATTAACAGCAAAAGATGCAAACATATCCTTGGGGAAACTCATATTTATACCAGGACAACCCACAAGGAAAATGTCAAAAAGTGAAATGATGTGTTTAAATTTTGAGTTCTTTAAGGTGAATAAAAAATACTGGAATTCGTTATTTATCATAACATGAAAATTTCAAGAAAAAAAAGAATAGTATGCATGACATAAATCTTTAACAAAAATGTTTTTTTAAGCGAGCTGCAAGTCTGCTTATTGCAAAAAGTCAGACATCTCCTAGTGGTAGTGTGGGACTAATGCACCTCAAGGCCCACCCCTTGTGACTGCCTTCCTCCAGCAAGGCTTCACCTCTTGCCAAACACATGAGACTCTGGGGACACATTTCAAACCATGACACTCTACCCCTGGCCCCCACAGGCTCATTGGACCATACTCAGTCCAACTTTAGAAGTCTTCACAGACTGCATCAGTAGTCCCAACACAGTCCAAAACCTCCTGTAAAATCAAAACACAAGTTACATACTTCCAATATACCATGGCACAGAATAAACATTCCCATTTCTAAAGGAAGGAAAGGGGGCATATCCAGGAAAGATCAGTCCATAACAAGACCAAAGACCAGCAGGACAAACTCCAAATCTTGCAGCTCCAAGTCCAATAAGTGAGCCTCTCAATGAAATCATCTCAGTTCCAAAGGGCTTTGGTTCCACCCCTCCAATGCAGCTGCCCTTAGAATACGTCGCTCTCTTAGGCTAACTCCTCCCAGCTTATACAGCTCTCCTTGGCAGATGTACTACGTTGTCTCTGGCATCTCTAACATCTTTACTTCTCAATGGCAAACTGCCCTTCTCAGGCCTCTAAACTGCACTTTCTGTCACATACTGCCTGGCTTTCATCATTTTTTGAAAGCTCCTCCCTCTTGCATCCTTGATGCCTTTAAAACCACAATCACATGGATGACTTTCCCAAGACTGTCCCCCTTAAATCACAGATGATTCAGCTTTTTTATGCTGACCATGGAAAAAGCTCTTTCACACCTGGACAGTTGCTTTATGGAAGAAGTGGATCCTTGCTTTGGAACTCTTTTCTTCTGAAAGGATTTGCATTTTTTTATTCTTTTTTCCCCTAATCATACAAGCTTAATAGGTACACTGGTCCTCTCCCTCCTTCCACCCTTCCCCATTCCCTCTTGTACCATCCCTTCTTTTTCCCCTTCCTTTCACCTCTCTCTCTCCCCTTCTCCCAGTGCTTCCCCGTTTCTGCCTCCCATCCCCTGGAGCATCCTTTTGTGTGAATGTCAAACTTCCCTCCAGTCCTCCACTCTAGTGAGGTGTAAGGACTAAGTGGCATAGCCCAGAGCCCTTTCTTGGGCTCCCCTTTAGTATGGGAAGACTATTATGATTGTTAATCCCTTGTCTCTAAGGATCCTAGTGCCTGTAATCCATGCTAGACTTTGGGCGGTCCTTGACATGTCAGTCATTGTGCAGGTCATGCAAAATTTGATTATGGTTACTGCAGCCCTAACTTGTGTGGAGTATCTTGCATGTTGTTGGCCCTCCCCATCTTTAGGCTCTTACAATCTTGTCACCCCCTCTTCAACAAGGTTCCCTGAGCTTTAGGATGGGAAGAGATTTGGCTGTTCTGGTTCCAGGTGATTAATGTAGTGTCTTTGATGTTCTGAATTATAGTTTGTTATTGTTTTCAGTTTTGCCATTCCTGCACCACCCTTGGCTCCATCCTGATTGGTATTGGAGGTCACCTACTAACCAAAGATAACAGGCTTTTTAAGTGAAGATCTTATTATAAAAGGAGATTCAAAGGTAGATGGAATAGTAGTAGGAGACCCAGTGAGGGGTTGGGGTCAGTGTCCTATTTGCAGGATGATTACCATCTATTATGTATTTATCAAATTGCAGTTCTTTTCTTTTTATTTCATATATATATAGGGAGTGTGGACACATACAAATGTGTATTGACATGTTGCTGTGTGTGGAGGCTTGTGGCTAGTAGGGCTGGATTGCTTTGGAGACTCCCTTTCCCTTCCTTCCCATGCCAGAATTTCAGGTCAGTCGCTATACAAACAACATTTTATGCGGGATCTGGTGATCCAAACTCTGATCATTTTGCTTTCACAGAAAGCACTTTAACTACTGAACCATCTTCCAAGACCAAAGCCAATTTTTACTTACCATGTAACAAAACCATGCTTAGAGCAAACAACAGAGAAACCACTTACACTACTGGACTTTTTCAATTTTGTTATTAATATTGAAGTTGTAATAAGAGCAAAACAACACCTAAAGAATACCTTCATTTGAACTTGAAGATGTATATCACCTGTTTTTCTGAACATGAACAAGTTCATGTTCACAATCAGGAAGGTTCATAACTAAAGGGACAACAGGAATTTTAAAATGATTGGAAAATGTCAACTCAGAAGGAACTTCACTGAATCCCATTTGTTACTGACCACTTGAAATACCAGTTACTCAATGAGTAGTTGTACTGCAGTTGAACGGTTCATTTGAAAAGCCATAAAATCAAAGATGAAAACTGTTAGCAACCTTAGATCATCTTCCATAGGAGTTACAGGGGCCATCTTGGTGTATGTAGTGAGTAGAAGCAGGTGCATCAGAATGACAGGTGCCTTAGTGCTACAAATTTGGGAAGGACTCCTTTTCTGATTTGGAATGTCAATATTAGGTCTTGCTATCAGTTGTCGTAGGTTCTGTAAATGTAGAAGAAAATTACTGCTTAGGATGTTCTTTTTCCCAGGGATGGTCAACCTTACAATGAATCATTATTATTCAACTGACATCTTTTAGGCTTGGACGTATTTAGTGGTGAAGTGTGTGCTTAGGATGCATAAAGCTATAGGTTCCATTGCCAGCATAAGAAGGGAAAATGAAGGTGGGGGAGGGGTGAAAATATTTGATCAAAGAACAAGGAGGACAACAGAAGACTTAACTGTGCAGTTTTAGAAGGATTTGGAAGTGTTCCACAGCTTCTGCCTGAGGTTCACACATAAAATGAGATTAATGGATCATTTCTGAGACCTGAAAACAGGGATTTTTTAAAAGCAACTAACAATGGTGCTAGGACTTTCACTTAGATTTTTACCTCATTTCTAGAAATTTATAAGAATGGAACTTTCATCTCTAGCCTAGACTTTTCCCAGGAATTTTAATGGGCAAATGGCAGAAAATGGAAATGATCATCCCATCTTCTGACACAAACTGAGACCAGCGACATTCAACCATTTGAAAATGGCAATGTAGGATAACTTGGAATATAGAACAGAGCAGAACAATGTTTATTTGAAACCAAAATTCACTTGAAGAACAGATGGAGTACCCAGAAACTTGATAGTGCAGACTCGCACAAGCTACTGCTGATCTAGGTTGCATTCATGGAAGTATAGCGAAGCCAACTGCCCATCAGAGCTGAGCATTTTAAAACTCAGTACTGAGCACCAGATCTCAGGAGGCTTACATGTGAATGTAAATGGTCAGGGAAGTAGGAAAATCATGTCGTTGCACACTAGAGGGATGTTTAGTTGGAAATGAGTAAGTAAGGTCAGAGATGTGGCCTTAGACTTCTCTCAATTCCTTTGGGAGGTTTGTAGAATCAGGGAACAGGGAGAACATTAACTCATTATCAGATATAAATTTTAAATGATTTTATGTTATTAGGGATTGTAGGCTCCAAGGTTACTGAAGATAGACCCCCACTTCTTGCCTTCTTAGTAAGTCTGGAAAGATGATCAATTAACTTAAATTAATCCATCTGAGCTGCTTAATACCCAGGCCAAGGGTCCACCCAAGAGGAAAATAATTCACCTGAAGGCATGCTGAATAACCTGGAAGAATATTACCCAGAATGAGATCGTGTATGTAATTCATCCACAAGGCAACGATTGCATAGCTTTTAGAAATAGAACCAAAGAGGAGCCCCACGTGACCCGTCGGCGGCGAGCACCCAGGCCGACTGCGGCTTGGCCTGCGCCCCCCGCCCGGACCGACCCCAGCCCCCTCCACGCCGCCCCGCCCCTGCCCCCGCCCAAGGTGAGTGAATGAGAGAGAGAGAGAGAGAGAGAGAGAGACCAGCCCAGCCCCCACCCACCCCGGAGCCCCACGCATACCAGCGGCGCCGAGCACCCAGGCCGACTGTGGCTTAGCCTGGGCCCCGCCCTGGACCCAAGCCCCTCGCATCCTGCCCCCTGGGCGCCTAGCCACCCCCCTGGATCCCAGGTGAAGAATTTTGCCATAGAGCCAGGGAGCGAAAAAGCCCAGCCCAGCCCCGCCCCCCACCCGGGAGCCGCCCTGCCAGCAGCACCACGCTGTGCAGCAGCCAGATTTGCCCCCAGGGCCCCGCCCCTCTCCGCGAATACCTTCCCAGGTCGCAGGTGAAGAATTCTGCCATCAACATCAGACCCTCCTCCTCTCTGGCCTACCGGGGACCTACGCACGTGGTCCACGGAAGACACACTGCTACTCAGAATTCAATAGAGCCCAAAGGAAACTCAAGCAAAATTCTAAGGAACAAAGGGAGCACAGGCCATACATCTGGACTCCACTACACTCATTATATCACGTGGGCGAGTTTCTTCTCATCCAGCCCAAAGATAAGTAAACTTTTTCTTGTCACCTTACTGATCCTTTAAAGTATCAATGCTGTAGATCAACTTTCTCATACAGCCACCCCACAACATACAACTCCAGGGAGTACACCAACTCACCCCCACATTTCACCAAGAAACTAAATCGTAAAAGTGCACTACCAAACTAATATTCACCCCCTGGTAATATAACCTGACTTAACTCACGTACTAACAGCCTAGTAGCCTCATCTAGGATATAATAATAACAATACACAAACATACCCAATCCAAGGTAAGCACTAGTAATAACTGGCAAGCGTAACAATACTAACTACATCGATTCAGTGAAAAACACAGAAACTGAAAGGTCCTAAAAAACAAAACAACAATGTACAAGTCAAAGTGCAGATCCACGAGAAACAAAACCTAAGAAGCCCAATCTCCTGCAGAAAGAATCAATCCGATAATGAAGGATGCCAACCAGAACAAATCCACAGAAAATAGCCATGGAAGCCAGACCCAACATAACGACTTTCAGAGTATGATCCTTACCATGATTAATACTATGAAAGAGGAAATCCGAGAAGAATTAAACAACCGTATCAACCACTTTGAACAGGAACACAACAGGCACTTGGAGGAGTTGAGAAAAACAGTTCAAGAAACAAAAATAGGTATGGAGCAATTAAAACAGTCTCAGGCAGAGTTTAAAATTGAACTAAAAGACAAGTTATCTTCAACCCAAAACTTAACAGAGAGTCTTATCAGCAGAACAAATGAGGCAAAAAATAGAATTTCAAATCTTGAAGACAAAGTGGAAGAATTAACCAGCTCAATGGAAGAGATTGTTAAAGCCAAAAAGATACTGGAGAGGAACATTCAAGAGATATGGGACACCCTGAAGAAGCCTAACATGTGCATTCATGGAATACCAGAACAAGAATCTCAAAATACCACACCTGAGGAAATATTTCAATTCATCATAAATGAAAACTTCCCACAATTAAAGAATGAGAGGCCTATCCAAATACAAGAGGCATTTTGCACTCCAAACAGATACGACCAAAATAGAAAATCGCCACGGCAAATAATAGTCAAAACACTCCACACTCAAAACAAAGAAAAGGTGCTGAGAGCTTCAAGAGAAAGAAAACAACTCACTTTTAAAGGTAAACCTATTAGAATAACAAATGACTACTCAATGGAAACAGTAAAAGCAAGAAGAGCTTGGAGAGACATACTTCAAGTATTAAATGAGCAAAAATGCCAACCCAGACTGATATACCCGGTAAAACTATCTGTCATGATCGAGGGAAAAGAAAAGTTTTCCAGCACAAAAACAACTTGAAGGGTTACATGTCAACCAAACCAGGCCTTCAAAAAATCCTAGAACTGATACTCAAGCTTGAAGAAAAGAACAAGCATATCCAGGAGGACAGAAGGGAAGTATAATATCACCAAAATATAAATATCAAACAACATGCTTACAAAATCTATTAAACATAAAAAATGTCCAGAATTAAAAATAATTTCTCCATTATAACATTAAATGTCAATGGTATTAACTCACCGATTAAGAGACACAGATTACAAACTTGGATTAAAAACCACAATCCAACAATCTGCTGCCTTCAGGAAACTCATCTCACCACAAAAGATAGGCACATCCTAAGAATGAAAGGCTGGTCCAAAATCTTACAAGCTAAAGGAACCAGGAAACAGGCAGGGGTAGCAATTATGCTTTCAGACAAAGTGGACTTCAAACCAAAGAAAATCATAAGAGACACAGATGGATACTACATTTTAGTCACAGGTACAATTCACCAGGAACACTTCACAATCCTGAACATTTATGCACCCAATACGGGCCCCTCCACATTCATTAAGAAAACCCTACAGCGTCTAAAGCAAGAAATCAACCCTCAAACGATAATTCTTGGGGATTTCAAAACCGCCCTCTCAACATGGGATAGATCAACAGGTTAAAAGCTTAACAGAGACACTATGGAACTTAATCAAACCCTTAAAAGATATGGACCTTACAGATCTCTATCGAACTTTTCACCCATGCACAAAAGAATACACATTTTTCTCAGCAGCACATGGAACTTTTTCCAAAATAGATCACATATTGGGCCACAAAACGAATCTACACATATACAAAAAAGTTGAAATTCTAACCTGTGCCCTATCAGACCACCACAGCCTAAAGCTGGACATCCACAACACAACAAACAAGAGAAAATACACTAACTCCTGGAAACTTAACAATATGATGCTGAATGAGAACTGGATTCAGGAAGAAATTAAAAAGGAAATTCAAGATTTCCTGAAAGTGAATGATAACGAAAATACAACTTACCAAAATCTCTGTGACACAATGAAAGCTGTCCTAAGAGGTAAGTTCATAGTTCTTAATGCCTACATCAAAAAAATGGAAACATCAGAAATAAATAACTTAACGATGCAGCTTAAGGCTTTAGAGAAACTTGAGCAATCTGATCCCAAAAGTAGTAGAAGAGAGGAAATTAGCAAAATACGGGGAGAAATATCTGAACTCAAGATTAAGAAAACGATAGAAAAAAATCAACCAGTCAAAAAGCTGGTTCTTTGAAAAAATCAATAAGATAGATACACACCTAGCTAAATTAACCAAAAGCAAGAGAGAGAAAACCCAAATTAACAAAATTAGAAATGAACATGGAGTAATCACTACTGATACCCAAGAAATCCAGAGAATTATAACATCATATTTCAAAAACTTATACTCTGTGAAGTTTGACAACACACAAGAGATGGATGAATTTCTAAGTAAACACATCTTACCTAAATTGGATCAGGAAGTTGTGAATTACTTAAATGGCCCTATAACATATAAGGAAATTGAAGAAGTAATCTCGAATCTTCCCACCAAAAAATGTCCTGGACCAGATGGATTCAGCACAGAATTCTACCAGACAGTTAAAGAGTCAATAACACCAATACTCCTTAATGTTCCATCAAATAGCAAAGGAAGGAACACTACCAAATTCCTTCTATGAAACTAATATCGTCTTAATCCCAAAACCTAATAAAGATTCACTTAAAAAAGAAAACTATAGGTCGATCTCCCTGATGAACACAGACACAAAGATTCTCAACAAAATCTTAGCAAATCGGATTCAAAAACATATCAAAAAGATCATTCACGGGGACCAAGTAGGCTTCATCCCCGGCACGCAAGGTTGGTTCAACATACGCAATCAATAAATGTAATTCATCATGTAAACCAGTCCAAAGTCCAAGACCACATGATACTCTCGATAGATGCAGAAAAAGCTTTTGACAAGATCCAACAGCCTTTTATGATCAAAACGCTAGAGACAGTAGGAATGGAAGGAACCTTTATCAATATAATAAAAGCTGTATACAACAAGCCCATAGCAAGGATTATGCTCAATGGGGAACAATTGGAAGCATTCCCACTTTGATCAGGAACTAGACAAGGCTGTCCACTCTCACCACTTCTATTCAATATTGTACTTGAAGTCTTAGCTGAAGCCATAAGACAAGAAAGGGACATAAGAGGGATTCAAATCGGCAAGGAAGAAGTCAAACTATCCCTATTTGCAGATGACATGATCTTATACCTGAGTGATCCCAAAAACTCCACCAGGAAGCTCCTGGAACTAATTGAGAAGTTCAGCAGGGTGGCAGGATACAAAATAAATGTGCAAAAATCAGAGGCCTTCCTATATGCCCAGAATGAAAGAAGTGAAAAAGACCTGAGAGAAACAATCCCATTTACTATATCCCCTAAAAAAATGAAATACCTAGGTATAAACCTAACCAAGGAGGTAAAAGACCTTTACAATGAAAACTTTAAAACCCTAAAGAAAGAAATTGCTGAAGACATCAGAAGGTGGAAAGACCTCCCATACTCCTGGATTGGCAGAATCAACATCGTAAAAATGACCATCCTACCAAAGGCAATATACAAATTCAATGCTATACCAATTAAAATCCCAAAGCAATTCTTTAAAGAAGTTGACCAATTAATCTCAAAATTCATATGGAGGCACAAAAGACCTAGGATAGCAAAGACAATCCTGAGTAACAAAAACACTGCTGGAGGTATTACCATACCGAACCTTAGTCTATACTACAAATCCATAGTTATAAAAACAACCTGGTACTGGCTCCAAAATAGACACACAGATCAATGGATAAGGGTTGAGGACCCAGATATAAGCCCACAAAAATTCAGCCATTAGATTTTCGACAAAGGGGCCCAAAGAATCCAATGGAAAAAGAACAGCATCTTCAACAAATGGTGCTGGCAAAACTGGATCTCCACATGCAGAAGATTAAAGCTGGACCCGTACTTGTCGCCATGTACAAGACTTAATTCCAAATGGATCAGGGACCTTGATATCAGGCCAGAGACTATAAAAATCATAACTTAACAGATAGGGAACTCCCTTGAGCTGATTGGGCTAGGCCAACATTTCCTAAACAGACATCCAATGGCACAGTCACTGCTACCAACTCTCAACAGTTGGGATCTTGTGAAATTAAAGAGCTTCTGTTCAGATAAAGAGATTGTAACACGAGCTCAAAGGCAACCCACAGAATGGGAGAAAATCTTCACTAACCACATATCTGATAGAGCTCTACTGTCCAGAGTGCACAAATAACTTAGAAAATTAAACACCAAGGAAACCAATGGCCCAGTTAAAAAATGGGCCCTGGAACTTAAAAGAAATTTTACCAGATATGAAATTAAAATGTCTAACAAATATCTTAAAAAATGCTCCACTTCTTTAGCCATAAGGGAAATGCAAATCAAAACCTCCCTGAGATATCATCTCACCCCGGTCAGGATGGCAAAAATCCACAATACAAACAACAACAAGTGCTGGAGAGGATGTGGAGAGAGGGGAACTCTGCTACATTGCTGGTGGGAATGCAGGCTCATACAGCCATTCTGGCGAGCCGTCTGGAGATTCTTAAAGAAATTAAAGATTGAAATGCCATATGACCCTGCCATTCCACTTTTGGGAATAACCCCCCATGCAGCAGAGGTTCGCCTCTATAGCACAAGCACGACTATGTTCATAGCAGCACTGTTTACAATAGCAAAGACATGGAATCAACCTAAATGTCCAACAGTTGACGAGTGGATAAGGAAATGGTGGTACATCTATACAATGGAGTACTACTCAGCCATCAAAAATGATGAATTACTGGAATTTGCTGGGAAATGGATGTCATTAGAAACAATTATATTAAGTGAAGTATCCCAATCCCAGAAAGTTAAGCGCTGTATGTACTCCCTAATAGGTGGCTCCTGAAACCAAACTCACCCAACCCACATTGAGACACTCAAGGGTAAACCTATGTAATACAGTAATTGCAAGGATTGTGAACAGGAGGGATGGGGTTGGAGGGCCACACCAGACACAAGGAGAGAGCGGACCATGTTACAGCAGAGAAAATCGACCTCCAAGGAATGCAAGTAAGTAATGTGACACCTGGTTAAGTTCACAGACGTTCGTTCCTGATCATGTACAACTGAGGGGGTATGATCTCACCAGAAGGGGAGGGCATATAGTCTGGCAGATGAAAAGAGATCATTTTGCAAATGGGTGACTGATCCCTCCCTCACCGAGGTTTCCTGCTTTTATTACATCTACCCTTGAATGTGCTATTATAACAAGACTCCAGTTTAACAGTTTTTTGTCTCTGACCAGGGGGTGACATACAGTGCCCATCAGGATGGAGTGAAGGGCATTGCAGGAGCAGCAAAACTGCAAAAGAAAATCAACAAACCACAATCCAGAACTTCAAAGACTCTATATCATCCACATAGAACTAAGCCAGCCTAATCTCCCCCCATCCTGAAACTCAGGGACATCTGCGGAAGAGGGGGCGGTAAGATTGTAAGAGCAAAAGGATGGGGGGAGCAATGATTTGAAGAGTCTCCACACTAGATAGGACTTTGCATGCCCTGCGCCATGTCCCTCACACTATTGACCTCACAAAGTCTAACATCGGCTAAAGGCACCAAGATCCTTGGAGGCAAGGGATTGACGGCCACAGAAGTGTTCCTATGCTTAAGGGGAACACAAGAAAGGGTTCAGGGAAATGCCACTGGGTCCTTTTATATCATTGGAAAGGAGGACCAAGAGGAGAGTTAGGCATACACAATAAAGGACTCTCTGGGAATTGGGGGGGAGGCACTGGGAGATGGGGAGGGAGGGACGGTGAGCAGGGGGTTCGGGGGAAGGAAGAGGGGGGAGGGAACTGGTCTACCTATTAAGTTTGTATGAGCGGAAATAATAATAAAAAATGTTAAAAAAAAGAAATAGAACCAAAGAAGCACTGTATCAAAATTAAATGCATATATTCTCTAGAAATGTTTTAGAACACTCCGTAAGACAGGTATGGTGTATGAGACACGCAACAGTCAACCTTGTAGTGATATACCACAGTGAGAAGATTTGAAAAATAAATAAATAAATACATGCCAGATAACTGCTTTTAAGAAAGAGAAAGTTCAATCACTGGGTAGAGAATAGTGGAAGCTGTTAGGATAAACTAAGTAAAAATTAAAAAAAAACCGCAAGTGTTCCTCAATGAAGACAGTTTAGACAAACAGGTGGCTGTTATCATTACACCCACTACATTTCAAAGGTTCGGTATGATGCGCGCCTCCCACCTGCATCACCTGCTCCTCCTCCCTGACCTCCTACACTTCTTTGCTTGTCTAATTTCCTTCTGACTTCCCGGTGATGCTAAGTGCTTTGCAGTGCTTGTGTTACTTGTGAGTTCCCATCCCCAGTTTTCTGCTAAAGATCAAGTGCTCTAAAACTGTTTCACTTTTATGCTTATTTGTACATAGACATGTTTTTCTCCATAAATCTTTTTCAACTTATGCCCATTTTCTGGTATAAGATATACATTTCTATATTTTTAATTTTAAAACACATTGTTGTTTCTGTCCAGGATAAGACAGTGATGGACAGATAAGGACTACATCTAGTCTTAATGTAACCTTGAACAGATAAAACCCACATCTGCTCCCTCTGCATGTGCCAAAGTTCACATTGATTTGCTTCTTATCATTAGCTGATTTTTTGAAAGATAAAATTCAACACATTTTCAGTTTAAGGTGAACAAATAAATGAATTAATATAAATTTTTCAATTGATATTATAAAATATTTTGATGTAGTGATCAAGAAATTATAAGTAGAAAGAGTGTTGGGAGAAACTTTTATAACATAAAACTGCTTTGCCAAAAAATTTTATAAACTGTATAGTAGAATTGTGAGAAAATACACATAGGATAGACAGCAAATTTTATGCATAATTCAATTTTTTTCTAACTGAGCCTAGCATCTCAATTTCTCATTCTATTCCTCTACTTCCCCTCATCTCCCTTCTTTCCCTTTCTTCCTCTTTCTCATGTACATACACACTCACTCATTCCATGCTTTTTGTTGCAGTGTCTGTATCTTACAAGCAAAGATTATTTGGATTACAAGCATACATTATTTGGATTACTGAATATCTTGGGAAAATGAAAAGACTAAGTGGCGACTGTGCACTTCCAATATCTCTATAATATGCACGACCCTTTGCACCATTTGATTTGAGAAAGTAACATACTGATGAAGAGAGATCATAAAGGCAAATGAAATGGAAACAATTCCTCTGAGTGAGGGCAGTATAGTGGAAAGGATTCACCATCTTCTCAGGCAACTCGCCTAAATTCTGTGGAACACCAATCCAGGTCCATAGCTCCAACCGCCTTCAGGACTCAGGAATTGGCCAGGTTCAGGAAAAGTCATAAAAGCTGTAGAACTGGAGGTGTCACATCCTTCTGGAAGGTATTCACTTCACACATTACACAGTCATTATCTGTATCATCCCTTTAACTCTCACATTCTGCATCTTCAGATAAAATTAACATGCATTTATTTGTTAGCTACAGGATAAAATCCTGTTACAACTTGAGAGAAAGACTATGTGAGAAATGTCTTCTGTCCTTGAAGCATGCAATTCATCTAAAGAAAGAAGACTGGAAAAGCAATATAATAAAGAGATAGACTTTTGTGTGACACAGGGTTGACACGGTAATTTTTCAGCAGAATTGGCCTGGCTCCCTACAAAAGGGTGGACTCACCAAATGCTTAACAGTTTGAGATATGGTAACATCACTAACATGGGAGACGGTGCAAAGATTTCACCAGAGAAACAACTTTAAGTCCACACTTCAAATACGGCATCTAGTCTAGAAAGAGCAATAATACAAGCAGAGAGTTTGACATCTGACAGTCAATAAGCTGGCTTAGTGTTGGTGCTGACTTTTTTATTCCTTACTTTGTTGTTGTTATTGTTAACGGTGGATTTTTCTTGGGCATATCAGTAGTAAATTTTTCATTCAAGTTCATTAAATGTTTTTGACACATTTTGATAATAGCCTGGCATTTGGTTGTAGTGTGTGCATTTGGGGCTGTGGCTGGAAACTTTACAGAGACTGACTCAGTGCACAAATGCTGTCTGATCACAGCAAAATGAAGTTTGTCATTATTACATTTGCATTTTTATCCCTTTGAACATCTGTCTGAGCAGACTATCAGCTCTGGTTATTATCTTTTCTTTAGGAAAACATATTTCAAAAATGCCTCCTAATATTAGGAAATATAGAATAATTGTGCAATATGGATCCAGACAGAGGCCAATAACAACTAATACAACATTAAGCTTTTAACTTTACCAGTTTTTCTTTGTGAATTTCAAGCACTTGGTCCTTTTAAGATTCCATAGGGTTGACTTTGTTATTATGCATTGTACAATGAAGAGGAGAAATTTGTTTTGCTGTTTATTAACTATAAATAACCCATAGTACAAATCATAGAAGCCATGATAATTAGACTTTCCTGCAAGTACAACTTTGGCTTCTATATCATTCTGCTCATTAGTTTCTTCACTAATATTTATTGCAAGATCACACTGTGTTAAGCACTATGCTAAGATCTGAGCGCACAGTAGTAAATAGAACAGACAGAATATCTGCTACTAAATGAGAAGATTTTCACCTAAATTTCACAGATTTAGGTTCCATATCTTCTGTTACTCTGCTGGCTTACTGAATCCACATATGTATTTGGTGGAATACTTGCAGTGCTAGCTCTCAATTCACCTTGATCCAAATTAGGAAGGAAAAAAACACTTCCTAAAGTAGATCAATATTTTGGAAACATGTTTGAACGTAAGTAAAATCATGAGGAAGCTCATCACAGAAAAAACTGCACAGGACAATTCCATCTGCAAGAACTGATCCAATTTTCCTTAAAGGTTTGTGAGACCAAAGAAACATGTCCAGATGCATTTTTTTTTCTGTGACAGGCTCTTCTTTGTGCTTACTATTTTTAGGGAAATAGGAAGCAAGCAACCTAGAACATGCATTCAGGACTCAAATATGACAATTCTGGATTTATCTTTGAAATCATTTCATTGCAGTAATAGAGTAGGAGGTAAACATTACTCAGAATTAAGTGACAAAGCCATTTCGAGTGTAACTAAAACTCGCTGGGGGGACTGTTACTGCTGAATAAGCATATAGGATTAAAAAACATTTTACTACTTCAGTTATTCTAGCAAGATCACACCTGGTGTTATACACATGGTTCAAGAATCTCAGTACATCAGAGAAATAGTTGGGTTATTAATCATCAGTGTCAAGTCTTTTGTGCTAATTAACCTTAATTGAGCTCTGTGTTATAGAAACCCCACTTCAAATGAAACAGTGTAGCAGTAATACCACATAGCAGATGATTGGAAAACCCAGACCCGACATTTCCTGCTGTGACTGAATACCAACGGCTGGTGCACTTTGCTGCAATGCGGTATCTTTTAAATTCCATCAAAATATAAAATTAAATACAGGAAAAATAGTAGAAGCTGCACAAAGTTTGCATAATGAAATAATTTGGGAGAGTATTTTGACACAACATATGCATCCTCACTTTATACTTATTTAAAACAGTAAGAATATACCATTTATAATAAAAATATGATTCAAATGTCTAAATTATCATGTTATTCATTAGTTAACATATTCAGTCTTTGGAATGCTTGAAGTAAAATCTTTATTCCATTTATGTCTAGATTATTTTGAACAGAATTACACCCATTAGAAACATGTTCTGCTGAATTGGCGGCTTCATTAGTCTGCCTGGAGAAGTGTACTACAATTAATTCTGTGTCCTGGGACCAGCGAGCATTTCAAGTATTCAATAGGTTATGTATTTAAAAGCACATCAAGAAGAAAGAAACTCTGTTGCCAATGAAGAAAATGGATTTTGAAATGGCCAGCAGAATCCTGGAATCAGCGAGCTTTGTCAACTGCATTTCAGACATGCATGGAGGAGCGCGAATGTTTTTTTCTGTTCATGCCACAGTTTCTGTCAAGAGAAGAGCTCAGACAGATACCTAGGGGAGTGCTTCCTGGTGTGTGTGCATGTAAAAACAAGAAGGTAAAAATGGACATTTAGTAGATTCACCAGGGAAAGGAAACCTTTGAAGAATCTGGAGATAAATTAAGCAGGATCAAGGTGAATATTCTAATGAAGTTTTATCATTGAAAAACTTGGGGAGACATTTCAAATATCTTTGAAGAAAGTATTAGCCAGGTTAAAAGCAAATGTAGATAAGGATTGATATAGTGTGGATAAGACAAGCTCACCTTTCAGAGGATGTATCTTGTGAAGTTCATTTATACAGCACTGAAAGAACATGAAAATAATTGGTCCCACCCCATAAGATAATAAATTACAGCCACTTCAGCACAGTGGCTAATAGAAGCATAATTTGTAAAAACAGCATTTCTCTAAGAATTTTAAACATGGGCTCACATAATAATTCCACCATTTAATCATGTGACTGTGAGCAAATAATTGAAGTTCCCTTTCTAAAAGACAGAGATAGATAGACTATTCTGCATCTGTGTTGCTTAGAAAGTTAGCCACAGTTTGCTATGAACCGCTTGCTTCCGTACAGTGTTACCGAATTCTAAATTATGCCAATTATATTGTTGATTTTAATTATATAATTAATAAAATATTCTAATTAATTTTAATTTAGATAGCAATATATTATCATCGGTTCCATTTCATTCATCCTTTGTTCTGCAGCTTCAGGCAATTTTCTCCCTCACGCCTCCTGTGTTCAACTGTGAGGCAGAGAAAATCTAATTCTGAATTTCAACCTTAACTATACTGGCTCATTTTACCTGAAAAATGGGGAAAGAGTTAGTGTCAGGTCTACTTTTCTTTATTTTGACTAATCATACACGCTCAACAGGTACCCCCTTCTACCTCCTCTCTTTTCCCATTGTCCCCCATTGCATTTTCTCCCTTTCCACCTTCCCTCCCTTTTACCCCTTTTCCTTCCTTTCCCTCTAATGTTTGGTTTATAAATAATCACAGTCAAATTGTTTCTAGAAGCCATTTTTGTGGCCTTTATTAACCTTTACTTGGAGAAAGAAAGAGAAAGAATGAGAGAGAAAGAGAGACAGACAGACAGACAGACATAGAGAGACAGAAAGACAGAGAGAGAACACCATTTTATGGCTCATTAAGGGAAAGCTATTTCTGGTAAAATGAATGGAATATGCATTTTACTTCCACTCCCAGATGGAGACATACATTCTGATCTCTCCCAAATATTAGCAAATTACATAATCTTGTTCCCACTCTTAAAAATTAATCAACTAGATCTGTCAGTCACCTAGGAGGAGACCACACGCAGGAAAGATGATTCACTGAATACATGCTAAATTGTTGGGAGGAATAATTGTCCCACTAATGATACAATGTGCTATACATCTCAGGAGCCTCCCCAACTGGACCATCTAGTTTGGGAAACTGCTTATGTATCATTTACTGCTAAGCCTTCCCACTTTGCCATGTTCTAACTCAAAAGCATAGCTTTTCCTTTGCTCACTTCTACCTATTCTTTGCCTATTGACTCAAATCCTAAGCACATGTGCCATGACATGCTGGGCTTTTTCTAAAGATCACTTGCCACAACTTTTCACATTGCTTGTCTATTTACATAGCTGACCGTAAAGCAAAAGATAGGCTTTTATCTCTTCCTCTTCTCCATTCTCCCTCCTCCTAGCAGCTGCCAGGATTTATAGTTTGCCCGTCTTAGGACTTTTCTCTCAAACTCATAAAATTGTCCTTAAACTTCTAAGCTCGGTTTCAAGTAATTATATCAATGAAGATAAAACCTATAGAAGAGAAGCCTAATTCCCCTGTAGTATGTTGTCTCATTCAATCAGTTGTCTGAGTCACAAAGAGCCTAGACATTGAATCACAGGCTTCTGTAAGACTCCCCCACTCACATGCCACAAAACCCCCAGTAACACAAGCACTTATGAAAGGACAGGAGAATTGCTCTGTTGAGATTAACCTCAAACAATCAATTGAGTTAGAAGTGAGTTTGTAGCTACTTCCAGTTTATCTCTAAACTAACTGCTTTAGGAGGAGATTTTTGAGGAAAATGGAGTGAAAAGTTGAAACACAGTAGTTTTTCCCAAAGGACAACTGGAAGCTGTTAAAAAATGTATAAAGAAAGGTAGTCAGTGATTGCATTTAGGTATTAGGCATTAGAATGGTAATTAGTATTATTAACTGTCAGAAAAAATCCAAGTCTACAAATATTCTCGTTTTTCTTTTGTTTCCATTTTTCTGTATATGTGTGGGATGTGCATTTGTTTATGCATCTTTGCATATGTAGAGGTACAAATGTGTGCCGGTGTGTGTGCCCAAGAGTATGTGAATGTATAGGAAATTTAAGACCAATATCAGGAATGATCCTCCATTGCTCTTCTGTTATATTTTTTGGAGGCTGAGTTTATGAAGGAACCAACACAGCTTACCTATGTGGTTTCTCTGGCTAGCCTGCTTACCCTGGGAATTCTATCTCTGATTTCAGGTGAAACACTATGCCTGCCTAGTATTTTTACAAGGATAAAGATCCAAACTTCAGTCCTTTCACTTATATAGCCAGTGATGTGTTCAGTGCAGTTGGAAAAACAGAACGTTCAGACATAAGCATGAGCCAAGGAGACAAACAGTAAGGTGGATGGATATCTGGGAACTGTGAGATACCTAGGAAAATGTCTACATTTTGTAGATGTTATTTGCTAATGTATTTGAAAGAGATGTTTTAAAACTGTTCACAGTAAAATTTAAATCTATAGAGTATTTGCAAATACAAGTGTCTCTACATCCCATGTACTATTTTGTCTTTTACATGAACTATTTCATTTACCTTCACAGAAATGGATTACAATCGTGTTAGAAGTAAACAGATATTACCATAAAATGATATAGTCTTCATGATGATCTTAGTAAAATGGAAAATCATGTCTTTTTTTCCTCTATCTTTACCATTCAGATATTAATTGTAATCCCCATCTATCACCAATGTTGAACAGTCCTTCTCCTCACATTCTTCTTATCATGTGTGGGAAGAAACATACTTAGTTCTGTATGTCTTTACAACATATATATAAGATTATCATTAAAATTATTTTTAAAGTAGATCATTGTAAATAGCATGCCTTTTTTTACTTCACAGCAAACCTTGAGTACTTTACAGTAAATCTTTGAATGATGCTTTCTTTTCTATAGATGGGTTTACAATTTTCTCTGTTTCCACATGAATGAACATTTAGAGCATTGGTAACTTTCCCTGACAATAAACAGTGTTACAGAAAATTTCTTTATACATATTATGCTGGATATTGATTCTGTAGGCATTAAATTTATTATAAACACATTATGTTAGTTATGTTAGTTCATTTTCCTCTATAACTTCTGGGTTTTGTACCTTTTATAAGAAATTTTATTACATATCATAAGCATTATATATTATAAAAGTTACAAATATTTTTCACGAATATTATTTTATAATTTTTATTTAACTAACTTATTTAAATTGTCAGATTGTTCTAAACAACTTATCAAGAGGGATGTCCTTTTTGATCAATTTAAAAGTGCATTTATTAAAAAGTAAAAACTGATCTACACATGGCTCTAGTTCCGTGTTCTCTGTTCCTTGGTTTTTTTTTTTTATTTGCTGATCCTGCACATGATTACAATGCACATGCTATTTCTTAAGGGAACTCTGCTAACTCTGTTTATCACAATTATTTCTTTAAAATTGTCTTGGACATCCTTAATCACTTTTCCCCTTATAGATTTGTATTTTATGTCAGTGAATACTATACAATTTCACTGTAAAATATGATCTAATTCTGACTTTTAGAATGTTTCAACTTCATAGATTAATTTAGAGGGAAAATTACATTGGATCTGCCATGAAAAACATAGCATAATATCTTCCTTTAAATATCTTGTATTTTTCAGTAAAAGATTTTCAATTATTCTCATGTAGTGTTCACATTTATTGATAGTTTTATTGCTTAGTATCAATGATTTTACTGTTACTGTTAATTTTTTAACACAATGAAGTCCTTATTTTTCCCCATTACAATTTCTAACCAGCTGTTCCTGGGATTTGCACAAGCTATTTTTTATTTTGTTTTATTTTAACAGTACTAAAAACTTCCTAACTCTTATTTCTTGTGTCTTTAAATAAATTGGAAAATGAAAATAACACTAGTTTTGTCTTTTTCATTAAATATTACATTTTGCTTTTTCTTGGTTTTATTATGCTAATGAGAGCCTCCTCTGTGCTATTGAAAACTATTGATGACACAAAATATCCCTGCCACATTCCTATTTTGGATTGGAATGCTCCTACGATATCCATTTTTTTTAAAAAAAACAAACTTTATTGTACAAATTGTAATAAATAAATAAATATAATTGTATATGAAAATTAAGAATGTTCTTTCTTACTGTTTTCTAGAAAACAATGATGCATTATGAAATTTAATTTGATAAATTAATGGGTAGATAAGATATTTTCTTCTACTGAATGTATGCTAGCTATCTATTTTCTCTAATCTCTTCATATAATAAGTTTAAACAGCGCATTCTAAGGTTGAGATGCCTTAATTAAACTTTAGGGTATCTTCAAAGGACTTCATGCAACCCATAGCCTATTCATTACAATTTAATGCTTTTTTTCTTCCTGTCTTTCACTTTCTTATTCATATTTTTGTTCATATATCTTATTACTTAAGTAATCAATAACAAACTGATTACTTCTAGGGTATTAGTTTTCTGTCTTTTTTACATCTTTTATTAAGTGTTATGATATTTGAATGACAATTATGTGACATTTTTGACTGATTTATGGTCTGTTGATGACTTATCCTTTCTAATTCATTTCTTCTGCAATCTCATAGTTTATATTACTTGCATTACTTATATCATATTTCATATACTTCATTTCATAGAATTGAAAATCTGCATAACTTCTGTTGCTTAGTATAGATAGTTGTTTGGTGAATATGCTTAAAACATGCATAGGAAAGCATCCCCATATATACTTCATATATATGTGTGTGTATATATTTAGTATTTTCCTGTGCAAAACCATTTTAAAATTAGCAATTTAAAATATCAATGTTTTATTATGAATATTTTATATATCCTAGAGCTTTTGTGGTAGCACATATGCTGAGGTTCCCAGCTTAGGATTTCTTTGGGACTGCATTGCATGTATCTGTTGGGAGCACAGTCATCTTATATTCAGGTTTAGGAATGGTTCCTAATCTTAATCATATGATCATGGTGTGAATGCTTCTGTTCATATTGAATGAGCCTCTCCATAGGTCTGATCTCCATGGCAGTTGGATTACCTAATACAGAATAATGACCAAAAAGACAGAGCAAGAGAGCACCCATTAGGAAAGCCACAATATCTGTGCCTCCCGGAAGTGACACTCATCAATTGATTCATTCTACTGGGGAGAAAAAGCAAAGTCAGCACAAGGGAGCATGATACGTAATCAGATTTAAATGTGACTATTAAGTTTTAAACTAAAATTGGGCAAGTCTTTAGATCACTAGGGAAACTGGACATCTTATTTGTTACCTGCCTATTCTCAAAGCATAATATCTGAATATTTTAACACTGTCTGGAATTCCAAACCAAATATCCTTAACATAATAAGTAAAAGGAAGTCAGGTGTAATAGAGCATACCTGAATTCCCAGCCTCTGAGAAGTGGAGATAAAAGTCATAGAAAAATCTGGGTAGAGAGATCATACTTCAATGTAAAAAAATCTATTGAAGAAAAATGTATGCTAAACATCATGTGGAAACTGAAATCATTTTTTTTAAATCAAGAAAGAGACAAGGACAATATCAATGTTCTCATTTAAGAATGCTTACAATTTTAGCAATTTAGTTTACATATTTAGAAACAAAAAGAAAGCATAGAGACAAGAAAGGAAGAAGTAAAAATATCCCTATTTTCAGATATTATGCTACACTTAAATAACCCTGATGTCTCCAGCATAAAACCCTTAGTAGTGACTAAAAATTTCAAGAAACTATTCTATGAATCAAAACACAAAAATCCATATATTTACCTTATCCTAATAGCGCAGTCATTGAGAAAGAAATCAAGAAAAAAATTCCTTTACAACATAACAACAACTATAACAAAACTAGGAAATGAGCCCATCTAAGGAGCCATGGAGGAGATAGCCCTCTACAATGGCAATTGAACACAGAAGAAAGAAACTGAAGAAGACAATGGAAGATCAAAGTATGTATGTTACTCATGGACTAACAGAAAAAATATTAATAAAATGTTCATTTTCCTAAAAGTAGTCTTAATAAATGTTTCCCAAAAGTAGTCTACAACTTTAATGCAACCCCATCAAATATCAATGATTGTCACAAAATAAGCGGAAAAATTTCTAAAGTTCCAATAAAAACAAGAAATAACTCAAATCATCTTAATTTTAAAATAAAAGCTAAGGATGGCAGTACAAAATCTCTACTACAAACTATTCTACAGAGCCATAGTAGAAATAGCATATACTTGTGGGAAAAAAATAGAATGTAGACCAAAGAATTTAAATAGAAGACTCAGAATAAACTCACACATCTACAACCATCTGATTCTTGACAAAAGCCTTGAAAACATATCAGAGAAAAGACAGCCTTTTAAGTAAATTTTGCTGGGAAAAGTAGTGGATTTCCATATATAGAAACTGAAATTGGATACCTATACCATAGTATCAGCAAAATTCAACTCAAAATTGATCAGACACCTTAGTATAAAGTTTTGAAATTATTAGAGAAAAATTCATGGGAAAATCTTCAAGAAATAGGCATTGGTGCAATTTCCTGACATTCACAGAATTTTGTTTTGTAAGAATAATAAACTCACCAGAAATTTTCTCACTGCAGTTTTTCCTCCAGAGTTCATTTTTCCAAAGTACCAGAAATTTCTGCTTTCCTTATTAAGACAAAGCAGCTAGTTAAGGTATAAAATCCTACAAAATTGACTTTAAGTGTTTTATATTAGGAACTTGATTTTTAAAAAGCTTTTTCTTTTCTTTATTTGTGAAGAACATGCTTATGTCACCCGACCTGTCTAGTAGGACCACACCAGATAAATTGTGTAAATTATCAATGTGTGAGCATATGCCATTGTTAATCTTCTTCCCCTTTCCCATGCATCCATCTTGATAATGCTCTAAAACCATTTCTTGAGAGAATGTCTACTATTTACTTTGAAAGACAGCTTACTTTCCACTAAAGAAACCCTTATATACATTCCACTTTTTCTTTACACTTTTTTTTTGTTATTATTTGAACTACATTTAGACAGGGGCGTCTTTATGTAACTTGCTTTGTGCTTCCTATCAGGAGATGTCAACACAAGTCTCTCTAACTTTTCATCCTACTTTATCTACAATAGTGATAAACTCAGTACTCACCAAGTACTTGGCTTCCTAACAATGGAGTCTAAGTTACACTTTTGCTCTGTTCAAATATTCGTAGTAAGTCTATTTCTGTAAAAATGTTCTTAGTCTTTACTGAAAAAAAGAATATGTTCCCAAATGCATTTAATTACATTAAATTAAACTTGTTTGAGTTAAAAAAACAAAAAGACATTTTGGACAGATGTGACAGTAGAAGTTTGAAACTCTGTTATTCTGGAAGCTTAAGCAGGAAGATTACAAGCATCTGGGATACATGGAAGATCTTGCAAAGGGAGAACAAGGAGTAGGAGCTTAAAGAGGAGGAGGAAGAAAAGGTGTTGGAGGAGGGGGAGGAAGATAACATGTCCTTTGTTTCTATTTTCATGAAAGATTTTGACATATTACAAAATGTCCAGCTGCAGTGTTTTAAATTATACTAATTTTAGTTCACCACATCCTAAAGGAAAAATTATTGGGATAAATTTGCTATGCATCACTTTTCTTACCAGCTGTTCCCCTGTCTTTCTTTCTCTTTCTTTTATTTCCACTCATACAAACTTAACAGATATACCGGTCCCCCCTTCCTCAAACCCCCCATCCCTCTGTGCCCCCCACACCCTCTTCCTTCCCCATCCCCCAGTGCCTCCCCCCCAATTCCCAGAGAGTCCTTTATTGTGCATGCCTGACTGTCCTCTGGGTCCTCCTCTCTGATGACGTACAAGGACCCAGTGGCATTTCCCTGAACCCTTTCCCGTGTTCCCCTTAAGCATAGGAACACTACTGTGGCTGTCAATCTCATGCCTCCAAGGATCTTAGTGCCTTTAGCAAATGCTAGACTTTGTGGGGTCAATAGTGTGTTGGACATTGCTCAGGGCATGCAAAGTCCAATTATGATTGCTTCGGCCCTAGCTTGTGTGGAGATTCTAACATATCATTACTCTTCCCATCCTTGTGCTCTTACAATCTTACCACCCCCTCTTCTGCAAATTTCCCTGAGCTTCAGGATGGGGAGATATTAGGCTGGCCTAGTTCCAAATGGTTGATATAGAGTCTCTGATATTCTGGATTATGGTGCATTGATTTTTTTCAGTTTTGCTGCTCCTGCAATGCCCTTCACTCCATCCTGATGGGTACTGGATATCACCCCCTGGTCAGAGATAAAAACCTGTTAAATTAGAGTCTTGTTATAAGAGTATATTCAAAGGTAGATGTAATAAAAGTAGGAAACCACAGTGAGGGAGGGGTCAATCACCCATTTGCAAAATGGTTATGTTCTATCTGCCAGACTATACGCTCTCCCCTTCTGGTAAGATCACACCCCATCAGTTGTAAATGATCAGGAAGGAAAGTCTGTGAACTTAACCAGATGTCTCCTTACTTATTTGCAGACCTTGATGGTGGCCTATTTACTCTGCTGTAACATGGTCCCCTCTGTTCTTGTTACTAGTGTGTCCCTCTTTCCCCATCCCTCCTGTTCATAATCTTTGCAATTACTGTAGGTATTACAGAGATTTCAACAAGATTTCTTAACACTCCTCTCAGTTGCCCAGTGTGTATGTGAAAGGGCGGTTGGGACATACATGCAGTCAGTACAGCGAAGGAAAGGAGAAAGCAGAACTGAATCACCCTTTGCAGGTGTGAAATGACAGGTCTTTCACGTTTTTACACAGAGTTTGGTTATAACAGCTAAATGAAGACATGCTCCTTTAGGGAAAAAAGCACAAATGATTTTTTTAAAGCATGAATTAACAAGACTCTTTGCAATGCTATTTTTCTGTGAGGGTTCTAGTTTTGAAATGGAAGCTTCAGTTTCTTTCCACTTGCGAAAAATGCCTGCATGAAGCCCCTTTAAAACACTCCTCCAGTGCCAGCATCTTAAATAATTTCTCAAAGGGAAGAACTGTGCTCTGAGTGAGTAGCATGACACTCTGAACTGTATCTAACATAAGAAGCTTCTTCCGCAGGCCTGTCAGCGTCCTCAGCCTGCTACAATGAAATGAGAAGCATGCAAGCTTGGAAGAAATATCTTCCTCACCCTGGTTCTTTTTATTAACTTGGAATTGTACTATTTTCTTCACCATAGCAACAAAAGCAATGAATAGAGTGAGCGCTCACCTTCCCTGCAGAAGGTGACAGAGAAAAATCGCAACAAAGGAAAGCGAAGCAAATGAAGATTTCAGGAAACAAGGAGTTAAGGGAACCATGAACCCAGGGCAGTATGAGTTCAACTGCTCAGCACTGTGCTGCCTTCCAAACAGGTCATTATAGGAGGTGACAGGAGTCAGGGAAAACAGCTTCTATGTCTACATGATAAAATCTCAGAATAAGAAATCTTCAATAACAGTCAATTGCAAAATCAGGATATATGATCTCATTTTACAGTAAACTTAGTGCCAATTTTTTGAAAGAACCTAGTCTGACCGGTCATCTTGCAACAAAGCTTTCAATTATCCATCTGCAGCATTATTGAAAGCCAAAACAATCCTGTTCTAATCAGCACATGTAGTTCATTCACTAATTTCCTAAGAAGTAATGCTGATTTGCACCATAAAGTATTTAGCCATGTTTTCTCTCAGGAAATAGCTTCAGATATCACATATTGTATATTCTTTCAGTTTACACAGTTCAAATAGTCAAAGCCTTTCATCTCCCTCTGACAACCTGAGGTTTGCAATAGGTTTTCTCTCAATAGGACAGGCTGGATGGGGACAAAGGGCCAAAAGCAGAACTTATGATTATTCCTTTTAGAAAAAGAGAACAAGTTCATATTGGTTTTACTTTACCTGAGAAAAGTGCAAAACAGTAATAAAAGGGAACTAATATTAGCTAAATCAAATTATTTTAATACAGCTAGACAGCTCAAAAAATGTTGGAATCATGGAATTTGAGCTATGTAGGATTTTTTTCTCCCACATTTTATTTTTATTTTTTTCCTAATCATACAAGTTCAATAGGTACCCCCATCCTCTCCCTCCCCACTGAACTGTATAGGATTTTTAAGATTAAAAATATAAAAAAGAAAAAAGCACTTTCACCATCTATCATAGATGAAATAAAGTATGAATAAGTCACAGATACTATAAGTTCTCGATTCATAATTTTTAAAATATCAAATATATATATATATATAGAGAGAGACAGACATACAGACAGACAGAGACACAGAGTCAGAGAAAGAGAGAGAGAGAGAGATGCACATGCATGCATGGTGTATGGGTGAAGGTCAGAGGAAAACTACCAGAAGTTGTGGTTCTCTCTTTCCATCACATGGACTACTGGGGATTGAACTCAAGTAGCCAGGCTTGTGAGCAAGTGTCTTTACCTGCTCAGCTACCTTGCTAACATGATTCAAAAGTTTTAATATCACATTTTATTAAAAAGTTAGTATTAGAGATAGAAACAGGAAAATAACTTGGAAGAACTTTTAGGCTACACTCAGTCCATGTTGTAAAAGTCCTTCCTCTTGGCTTAGAACATGTGGATAATTTGTTTTGTCACATTCTTGTCTTTCTAGCCTTATCAGCCTTCATAGGTGTCCTCAATGGGGTTGACCACCATGAGACAACCATCAATCTCTGTTCATCCCTGTCCTTGCATTCCAGGTTAGCCCTTAGAAATGCTACAGGACTTCAGTTCCCCACTCCCTCGCCCTGGCATTAGCCAGGCTTTATCAGTACTTTCCTCATTCTTGACTTCTATAATTGACAGTAAACTAGACTGAGTCATGTGATATCAAACACTCCACCACGTTCTGGAAAAGCTATAAAATTAGAAGTTCCTTTTGTCCAGTGGACTCTGCAGCCTTCCCCTGCCACAGTGTCATGGCAGTGATCCCTCCTATTTCCTCTCACTCCTGGCTCTCTGTCTTCTTATAATGTTTTCCCACCTCAGGCCAAACCATGGTCCTCTTGGCACCAATTCTCTCAGATCTATTAACACTTTAAGGCTTTCTCTCATGTTGGATTCTTTTTAAATTTTTTATTTATTATTTATTCAATTGTGTGTGTATGCATGTGTGCATGTATGTGTATGTATGCATGTGTGTAGAACCACAGGCGAATTCGGGAATCACCATGGACGCCTCCACCTCCTTGTTTACTCTGCCCCAGAATTCACAGGCTCCGCCCTACCAGGACCAGAAACGCAGGCCGCCCCCGCTTCCGCCCAGCGTCTATACGTGGGGTCTAGGATCCGAACTCAGGACCTTCTGCCTGCAAGGCCCAGGCTTAACCCCTGAGCCACCTTTCCAGCCCCATGTTGGATTCTTTTTATCACCAGACCTACTTCTCAAACATACAGATGGAAAGAATGATAACTTCAGTACTATGAACCTTGATACACAGTGAAATTTAAAATTAACCACACGTAAAAGTAATCGTATGATATCAATGTGATTCTCTAAATGTGAGAATTCATTTGCAAGTTCCATTACCATTTGGACCAAAGCATAATTGAATTTTAATACAAAGGATGTCTAGCTAGAGTTCAAATTGTCCTTTGGGCTATTTGTAAAGAAAAATGCCCTCAGAGCAACTATTTGTTGAGTCCTTACACATTCCAGCTCCTTCTATGAAGACTTTACCATCATCATTTCATGATCCTGCTCCACAAGTTTATTTATTTCAGTTACTTATTATATGGTAAAAGTAATCCCCAAGATGCTGTTATTTGGTCTTTAATCTTCCAAGGAGCCTGTTTTGAATAACCTACATATATATTTTGAATAACCACTCAATATATAGGACAAACTCATGAGTGTTATACCCAGTGTAAGAAAGCATACCTAGGGATCAGTGGGAGAAAGTGTATAGAGAACAGAGAAGGATTCATCCTAACTACTTGGGAGGAAAGGAATAGGAAATTAGGAAAAGAGGCAACATGAAAAATACCTTTGTTGTCTTTATTTTTGTTTTTTTTTTAATAAGTGTCTGAGATCAGAGATCAAACATAAGTGCAATTCTAGGCTGGAGGGAGATGCAGAATAGTTTCCCAGACCCACTTTTTAGGCTACAGGCCTAAGTACGGCAAATATATGAAGTGAACAATGTAGTGTTAGACGGCTGAATCAAGGGATTTTTTTTTTTTTTTTGCTATTTTTATTCAATTGTCCGTGTGTGTGTGTGTGTGTGTGTGTGTGTGTGTGTGTGTAGAACCACGGGCGAATTCGAGAACCACCATGGACGCCTCCACCTCCTCCTTGTTCTCTTTGCCCCGGGATTCACAGACTCCGCCCTACCAGAACCGGAAATGCAGGCCGCCCCTGCTTCCGCCCAGCGTCTATACGTGGGGTCTAGGATCCGAACTCAGGACCTTCTGCCTGCAAGGCAGAGGCTTAACCCCTGAGCCACCTCTCCAGCCCCCAATCAAGGGATTTTTAAAATAGATGGCCACTCCCCAAGACGATTGGTCTGCTCAAAAAGCCAGAACTGGCACCATGAAAGATTCTGTGCTCTATGGGAACCGTTTCACAGCAGAGTTGCAAGGAGATGTGGAGGATTCTGGAAGATATTGGATTAAGTCAGATTCTAGGCCAAGGAGTACTAAGCATCTCAGAAAACTCCTGCCAAGGTTTTTATGAACCCCATATTGCTTTCTCCATTTTAAGCCCTAAGAGCTTCTGCCCAGAGTCAGTGTCAGTAATGCTTATCACTACCAAGTGTGATCCCTGAGCTAGGCCTCCACTTGACCAGTGACAATATAACTGACACCTGTTTAAGCTTTGAGCCTCTTTTCTACCTAATAGGCTGTAATTCCCTTAGGACTGTCTGTTAGCTTATTTACCAGAATCTATTGGTTTACTTCAATTATCCTCCCTAAAACCCTGAAAAATGGAGTTTGAAGAGGTGGTTTGACAGCTGGAGGATACTACTAACAATTGGGTAGTTCCAAGTCCAAAAGACAGCTTTAGATTGGAAATGGGTATTTGCTGTGCCCAAGGTTTAGTTGTAGCATAAACATAAATTACATATATTTCTACTTACTGTAGTGTATCATTTAGAAATCAATACATTGAGTAAAAGCATAAATTGTTCATCAATATCTCCTGATAAGTATAGTAAAGTATTCGCTTGGTTTTCTGCAGTTTTGATACCTCCTCACAGTGATTTTATTTCCTTCTTTGATATATGGAGGCTGGTTCTAGTTTTAATGTTTGACTAAGCATAGACTACATCATTTAACAACTCAAAAAAGAAAACATGTTTAATAAATGTACAGTTTCTCATATGGCAACAAAATATTAATTTTGAACTTTAATTATTTTCCAACAACTTCTTTGCATTTTGATGCAACTAATTTTCACCCACATCATAAAAAAGAGAACCAGTATTCGATTTTATGAGTCATATCTGATTATAGACTGTATTTGGATTATAATATTGTTGAATAAATGATCCTACCAGAGACCCAGCAGGCACACCACCATATTAATTCTACCATTAATATACATAATTAATACTTTATAATATAGAAAAGATGATTTTCAACTAGAACCTAATAATTTTTTTGGAAACTTAACACCATTGTCCCTGAATTGCTATTTTTTCTTTTACAATGACTTCTTTTCATGCATCCAATTTATCCCAACTGCAGTTCTAGCTCCTGAAGTGTGACATGGATAAAAGTGAGAATGTGAATATTACATGCTGTTAATAGCCAAGTAGGCAGCTTGATGGACATATCACAATTGTTTCCATTAAATTAAATGACACTGTTTCATGCAGTGTTTTTTCATTTAATGTCAATTTGTTTTTAAAAATGAATCACAGTGGACTGACAGACTCCCAAATTAATGAACTGTATCTGTTGGACACCAATTTGAGCTAAGATTTGGGCACAATTGATACTGAGGGGCTGCTGTTCATTTGTGAATTCTGCTATTACCATAAAGTGAGTCTCCCAGAAGGAAGCTTCATGTAGGACTGTCCAGTTCAGGAATAAGATGTGGATAGAAAAAAAAATGCAATAATTGTCCCTAGCTAGTCCTAGGGTGACATTAGGACTCTTGATTGGAATGAGCAAAGGAAGAATTTGGAGTTCTCATGGATACTTGGCAGCTGAAGTGTGAGGCCAAGTGATATAATGCTTCTCTGTCCTCCCTTGCCATATTGCCTCTAGTGCACTTGTGTGCTGTGAGACTTCCTGGGGATGGTGATTTGTGCTGATAAGTCAGCATCAGTGTTTGGCAGACAGCTTGTATAATAGATTGATTAATGGCTTTCTAGTATTTCCACATCCTAACTTATGGAAGCCATGAACACAGCATCTTAAATGGATAGGGGTTTTCCAGCATGAGTTAATCGATGACCTGAAATTGGAGAGATGAGCCTTGATTTTCTAAGAGGTCCCAGTGTAATTCCAAGTGTCTTCATAAGGAGAGAGGAAGAGTAGATTAGAGGAGATGGAAAAAATTATGAGTGTGGGATAATGGAAGCAGAAGTTGGACTGATGTGAAGATCAGCGAAGGTGCAAGAAGGGTCCCAAAGTCAAGAAGTACAGGGAATCTCGATAAATCCTCAGAGACAAGGAGACAAATGGCTCCCTCCCATGTCCCAGGCCTCCAGAAGAAATCTGGAGTTTAGACCCAGATATCCATTTCTTATTTCTACAGGATTACAAAGAAAAGGAATTCACATGATTTTAACCCTCAGGCTCATAGTAATGTATTGCCATAGCATTAGAAAACTGATAAATCTCATAACAAAAGCACATAAGGGCAGAGTAACAGGCGCCCAGACCCAGTGCAGCTAGAGCAGGCAAGAGTGCCTTGCAGGTACCTACTCAGAGACACCTGAGAAGCAGTGAACTAGGGACACTTTGCCAAGGTCAGAGACAGCTGTGTGTAGAGCTGTGTGCACCCCGGATACTGAAATGTTATCAATAATGGGATATCATTTGTAATCAAGAACAGAGAGGCCTGGGAACAACCCAGAGATGAGATGATCCCTGTAGACTGGCTTGCACATGACCTCACTAAGTCACACAGCCTTGGCTGCAAAGGCTTATGGGCCATCTGTGGAAACCTTGCTATAAGTGCATCTATATCCCTTCCCTTTCACTTTACCTTCTGCCACTCATGTTCTTTGGGGCAACGGAGATCAGGGAAGTGTAATGCTCAAGTGCAGACAAAGTTAATACCTCACCGAGGGAAGAGTCTTTTGTTTTTCTGACATCATTGGTTGTTGGTGGATACAACATATATTTGAAGAGACACAGATGGTCTAAACTCCCGGATTATTTCTACTCAAAGAAGATGTGTCTGGCCCTTGACCTAAGTGACATGTTCTTAGGGAGATTGGAGGTAGAAGAATGAACATGACCTTAGACTTTCATTTATAATTATAACCCGGCTTTCAAAGGCACAACATCCCAAAAAAGTTAATAAGCTACAAAATTTTCCCATGAGAACTATCCATGACTCAGAGATTGTCACAATACCGCACTAATATAAACTGGGAGAAGATTATACTTATAAGCACAGTAGCCCTTTTTAATTACACAACTTCAGCAATACCCAACTGCATTGTAACTCTGACTGATAATTTAATGAACACCATCACTAGCTGTATAAAAAAATAACTAGAAACACTGGTTGGAACTTAGTATAAGTTCTCAAGTCAAAGTGAGTAGATCACATCCTTGCATTAACTTGATATTAATCATATATGACTATATGACCACCCCCAAAATAAGAATTTAGAAAAAATTACATATTAGTCACAAGGCTAATTTGTATGTATGCACAATTAAAGTTTCTTGTGCATATTTCTCTGCAACCAGTTTAAATAGCATATCATAACAATCAGTGAGTGACTCTTTATTTTACTGTGCTATAAATTCTTCCCACTTGGCCTAAGAACTTCTAAAATAGCATTTCCATATGAAAATGAAGTTCATTTCTCTATGTCCTATAAATAAAGAGATAAATATTAACTCAAGTTTGGCCTTTTTAAAAATTTGACACATGTTAATGATATATTAATAGAGTTCTGGGTGATAGATCCTCATGTGCATATTCACAAGTCATCTCCCACTATTGTTCTTTCACTGTACCACTAGTAATCACTATGCTACTTTGAGATCAACTTATTTTAGCCTCAACATGTGAGAAAGAACATATGGTCCATTTCTTTCTGTCTTTAGCTTTTTTGTCCAGCATAATGTTCTTTAGTTTCATCCATTTTGCTTCAAACATCAGAAGCGTCTCTTCCTTGTTGCAAAATAATCCTCTGCTGTGTATCTATCACTTTCACTATCCCCCCAACAGTTTATTACCATTCGACTCCATGTCTAAGCTGCTGTGAATAGTGGGCAATGAGAAAAAGCTTAAGAGTATCACTTGTCGTTTGGATGTGTAGGAGGACTGTATCTGGAACTTATGGTAGCTATATTTTTGTTTAAAGAATCACCATAAAGGTTAATGGCTCTTGTCATTTACATTCTCACAATAACAGATAAGTGATCCTTACTCTTCACATCGTTATCAGCATCACTTAATATGATGCTTTAAATTCATTTTTTCTACATTTTATACATATATGTATAAATAATACACACTGGTTGTATCTCTATTCCCATCTCTCATCCCCCACAGATCCCCTTCTTCTTAAGCCCCCTTCAACTTCCATGTCTTTGTTTCTTTCATAGCTTTGTACAATGGTTTTCTTTTTCATTTTTCTCTCCTCATTATTTGTTCTCATCCCTCCTCCTAGTCTCACTGAGAATCCTTCAGTTCCCTAAAAGTTTCTGTCTACTTTTGCATTTTTACCTGTCTGTGACCCACTGAGTCCAACAAGGCCTTCCTGCACTAGCATGTGCTGGTTAGGTGATAAGTGATTGGCAATGTCATTGCTGAAGCTAGTGGTTCCCATTCCTACAGCCGGCATCAACCATCAATATTTATGGAGAGGTGGGACCACATGTGCTCTTCCCTTATTCAGGAGGTAATGTTGATGGGCTATATATAGTCCTATATATAGTATGTAGAGGTGAACCCAACTGTGGTAGTAGTCCATGGATGCAGAGACCTCATATCTAGGAGATACTGTTTGACATCCTCACCCTGTGGTCCTCACATTCTTCTATCATGCCTCTTCTATCATGCTCCTTGTACCTTGTACCTTGTGGGGAGGAAAGGAGGGATTTAGACATCCTACTTAGGGTCAAATACTCCAGAGTCACTTATTCTCTGCACTTTGACTCATTGTGAGTCTCTATATTAACCATTATCCATTAAAAAAGATGAACCTTCCCTGATGAATGCAGGGAGCTGCATGGAGAGTTACATGGATTTAAAGGTAAGTGTTTAGAAGGTAGTTTGTTGCCAAATCCACTTAACAAAACCATAATAGTGAGTTCTCTTCTCAGACCCATGATCTCCCCATCCATGGATTCTTAACTAGGTTTACACTATGAAGCACATGTTTCCTCCTGTTGAGAGAGTTCTAAATCGGATCAAAAATTTAATGGTTACCCCCATAACTCTCACACCACTACTGCACCAACAGATACATCTTGTCACCCTGCTTCTTAAAGCTCACATGATTTATAGCTGGAAAAAACTGTTGATAGCTTTTCTCTCCCAACAAGTTGTGCATTAACTTCTGCTCTTGCCAAAGCCAACCAGCAGGGAGGTACTTGTAGGTCACTTTCAACTTGGTGTCATGTCCTGGGACTGACTGTGTGTGGTGCCTTCAATAATAAGGTATTACCGAATAGCCAAAAGTAATGGCAAAAGCATCTATTGTTTGGGAATTCTCTGGAATCTTTTCATATGGTGATATCACACACCTGGTACTGGGAACATTGTATAATTGTCTGTCTTCTGGAAGGAACATATCAAGGTAGTTTCTGTTATCTCTATTCTCATTTTCTCTGTGTGTTCCTATATAGGGTACCTCTATTTAAATTCTTGGGGTTTTTTCTATTTTATTAATTGCATCTTTAATAAGCTAATAAAATGTTGGCTCCCATACAGCTTATGCTTCATAAGTGTAACTTGTCCCTTCTCTATTCCTCCTCTATACTACCTCTCCTCTCCCTCCCACTTGTACCCTAGTCTCTTGTCCACCTTCATACTGCTTTTGTTCTTTTACTTTTCCCTTGAGAGCTCTCACCTTCCCCTTCTTTTTTTTAATACATTTTTTATTATTTCTGCTCATACAAACTTAATAGGTAGACCAGTTCCCTCCCTCTCTCCTCCTCCCCCCGAACCCTTTGTTCCCCCTCCCCTCCCTCCCCATGCCCCAGTGCCTCCCCCCCAATTCCCAGAGAGTCCTTTATTGTGTATGCCTAACTCTCCTCTGGGTCCTCCTCTCCTGATGACGTACAAGGACTCAGTGGCATTTCCCTGAACCCTTTCTCATGTTCCCCTTAAGCATAGGCAAGATCCTTGCCTCCAAGGATCTTGGTGCCTTTAGCTGATACTAGACTTTGTGAGGTCAATAGTGTGTTGGACATTGCGCAGGGCATGCAAAGTCCTATTATGATTGCTTCGACCTTAACTAGTGTGGAGAATCTTGCAAATCATTGCTCCTCCCATTCTTTTGCTCTTACAATCTTACCGCCCCCTCTTCCACAAATGTCTTAAATGACTCTTTTTTTCTGGTTTTAGTAGGAAATCTAAGTTAAACACAGAATCTGAAGATGTAGTGGTAGAATTCACATATAAAAGAGATTTTCCTTTCTGAATCTGGGTTGCCTTTCTTATGTAACTCAATGTATTTATTTAGGGTTGTCTGCATGAACATAGGTGAAGGTCGAAATATTTTCCTAAGCAAGAGCAACTTACCACTAGCTACAACACTGAGGACTATGGTACTCCCTATACCACAAATATCTAGAATAACAGCATTTTTGACGTTGTAACTAATTATGTCAATGTAACTATTATAGGCTTGTGAGCTATAAAGACTGTTCTCAAAGCAATGGCTTGGTTTATATAGCCAATACTCTCTCCACACAAATTTGTAAAGCTGGTGCGAAATTTCTTGTCCTTTCCTCCCAGAGTGATTGGACACTCAGGTTATCAACCACAGTGTTCTTACATTTTTTCATTTTTCTCTTGTGTACTTCATAACAGGTATTCAAAAAATTAGAAGGGAGCTAAAAAATTCCTTGTTGCAGTTCGCCTGCATGGTTGCTGATAAATGAGCATCAAACTGCTTAAGGGAACAAGGGGTTTATTTTCTCTTATGATTTTCTCGTTACAGTTCTTAGTCCAGCTTGATGGGAGAGCACGCACCAACACCAGAGCCGAGGGAAGTGGCCACACCCTCTCTGTGTGATGGCTGTGAGAGGGACAATCCTTGCTTGCCAGACTAGCATGTCTGGCCAAGAATACGCAAGGATGCCGACTCTCTCAATCAGCTCTCTGTGTTTTATTCCAGGGCCTAATCCCACCAACCTGGGCTTTCTCTATTAGCCAGACAATCTTTAGGTTTGCTCTGTGCTTAACCCAACTACTAAATCTCCATAAATGTGCTCAGAGCTCAAAACCCTGAACTGTCAAGTTGACACCTGTGCCTAACTATAACATTCCTGTTGCTTTTACCCCATGGCCACCCTTATATTTCTGATCACTATGTTGCTCATGTGTCCCATTCACCTTTTGGCCATCCTAATATCCTTGCTCACTATGCTACTCACATGTTTGAGGAGAGGCTGTTGTAAACATGCCTATTGTGCTCCTGGTATTTTAAAATGTAGTATTTGATATATGTGTACAGCAACAAACACTTCATAATAAATAGCTATATTATATGTTTATGTATTTGTTGCCTTTTACATTGTCATTTTAGTGAATATTCTTAGTTATATATGAAAGCTTATTGTAAAACAGTATGCCAAAATGTACCCACAGCAGTGTATTGCATCTTGTTTGTCCCATTACTTGATTGCATCATTTTTCTTGTGCTTGACTTAATCTCATGATGCTTGATCATAATTGCCCTAGAACAAAAGACTCTACCATAGACATAGCATATATGCATAGTTTAAGTGTATAATATACCATCGAGCTTTCTGCAAGTGCAATCTATGATGTTCTTATAATGAAGAAAATCATCTAGCAACATATTTCTCACAAAGTAATCCTGTTGCTAAGCAACAGGTCTGATCTATAACCCTTGTGAGTATCCACCTGGATTTCTTTGAGGTTCCTGTTATGAAAGCAAGAAGCTATGTCAGTCAATAGCATACTGAATAGCACATACTTGGCTTAGTATGCAGGTGTTGAATTAATGAATAAAAGATTGAATAAATACACAAATGCACGAATAGATATTAAATAAATTTACATTCTAAGATTATACTATTCTTAGGATTCTTTTGCTTTCTGACTTTCCCTTCTTGCATTAACATTTACCATCATTCTATTCTTCACCCATCATAATGATCTTATAGCAGGGAATACATATATGTGTATGTTTCCAAATGTAAAGTTCTATGTAAATGTATAAGCTACATAAATGGGTGTAAAAGAGCATTGGTACTTTCTTTCATGGGCAAGAAAACTATGAGGCAGGAATGTACTGTAGTATCACAGAACATAAATTTCCAGGTCTAAAATGTGGATTTGGGTCCAGCTATGGCCTGAAATTGTAACCTGGCACAATTTGTTTGCATCTCAGCATCAACTTGCTCACTGATATGTGGTCCTATTAATATATACATATATATATATATGTGTGTGTGTGTGTGTGTGTGTGTGTGTGTGTGTGTGTTGTTCAATATATTTTAGTCAATCTTGTGCTAAGATATCAGTGACTCTCCATTTACTTGGTACCAAATGTGTTAGTTTTATTTTTCCATTTCTTAATTAATTCAGGACCCAAACAACTTAGGGAAACAAGGAGCTCATTCTAGCTTGTGATTCTTCGTTGCAGTTCACCAGCATAGCAAGGGAGTTCATACAAACATCAGGAGTTGAGGGAACTGGCCACATTCTATCCATAAAATAACTGACAAAGGAGTCTATTTCTCACTGGTCAGCATGCCAGTCTGTCAAAGAACTGAGGCATCACTCTTCTTCTCATCCATATGTCCAAGGAATGGTTCCATCCACTACACACTGGGTATTACCACAAAGATTAGATGATCTCTCAACAGACTTGCAAAGGGCTTTCCATAACTTAATAACTTCACAGATGCCCCCAGCGGCTCATTCTTAAGTTGTCAAGTTGGAATCTGAAAATAACTGTCCAGATTTATGTCCCTTCCTAATACCATGCAAGGAGAATCTGAAGCTGAGCGACCTTGGCAGTGTTAGAAGAAGGGCCATAGCAATATGTCAGTTGCGAAACTACCAAGAGCAGAAGCTGGAGCAATCCCGGGTCAGGAAGCAATTCTCACCCAAAGTTCAGGAGCCTGAATGCATACACAGTGCAGTATCAGAAAAACAGATGAAATGGAGGGCCTGAATTCTGTTTGGCAAAGGTTGCTGCTTAAATTTGTTTATTTTCTAATTAAACTCTAATAAAGGGGTCTAAAATCAAAGCACCAATTATCATTGTTATGTTGAAGACTGCTATTCCATAAGAAGGGGTGAGCATTTCTCTGGGTTTATTACAGTTGCATCGTTTTTACTCAAAATAGAAAAATAATATTTCTCCTGAAAAATCTCCCACTTGATTGTGGCTTTAATACCTCAAAATGTGTCATCAATGATAAGGCACAAACTATTTTGTGTTCTTAAACAGACATGCCTTCTCTTCTCGTGATTAGTTTTTAGCTATAAACATCAGGAAAGGAGAATTTTATCTGTTACTAATCCAATGTACATGAAGTTACCAAACTACTTTCTAACTTTATCCTTCAGACTTTGGTGTCAGCTCTGAAATGATGGAGGCATATAAAAATAAACCTTCAGTTCTCCACAATTTCAATCAATTTGAGCATCCAAATGAACTACAGCAAGGTCAGTCAGAAGTAATTTTTCCTCTCTCACTAGCATTTTGGCAATAGCTGAAGACACATTTTTTTTTGCTTTGCAATGTTGGAACATTCATTGTTACTGGTTTTCTCCTTGGAAAAGCTAAGATATTATGAAACATCTCACAATGCCCAAATTTCATCTCTTCTAGAATGCCAACAGTGCTAAGTTGAAAGCTCTACATTGCAGGGACACATGGTATATTTAGTTTTCAATTATCTAGCAATTCATGAGAAGTAACTACATTGAAATATGTGGTAAGAACTACAGATAAGGCTCAAGGGCAGAGATCTTGCCTAGGATGTGTGAAGCCTTGATTTCGATGCATTTCAAAACATATGGTGCTTATTTTGGTGACATCCCTGATTGCTCACAGAAATGCTGCATACAATATGATAGCAACTACCAGGAATGTAATAATTTTCAGGAATTGTCATAATTAGAAAACTGTTTATGATAAATTTATCTAGGGAACAGAAAAGAAATCTAGGGGTACAGTAAAGTTTATTTGTTTGTTTTGAGTGAGTGAGTGTGTGTGTGTGTGCATATACCAGAGAGTATTTGAGTACATGCATCTATGGAGACCGAAGGGTAACTTAAGGAATTATCCTGGATTGTTCTACCTCCTCATTGCTTCACTTTAGGGTTTCCAAGGCTTTACCTTTCAGAGCTGCAATTGAAGGCCACTGCTATTTCTGCCTGGCATGTTTACATGTTATCTGGGATATAAACTCAGGTTCTTTTGCTTGTGAGTCAAAAGCTTTGATGCAGCCACACGATAAATTTTAAATGATATCACAAATGTGCAAATATCTTGCATTGTCATGTTGATATACATTTCTGAAAGTCATATTTCAAGATATACTATACTGTAGTTCTACTAGGCAAAATGACCACCTTTGTAACCATGGGAATGCCAGTTAGACTTAGGGACTACAACTCCATGAACTTACAAATACATGCTGTAAATTCATCTGTCTATCTTTCTGGCTCATGGAAGATTTTAAGCAAAAACATTAACTCATGCCTATAAATCATTTTCAGAAGTTTAAGAATAATACAAGAAATCACTCTGGCTCTCATGAATATAAGGCCCTTTCTAATAATCAAATGTTTGATTTTGTAACATTTTGGTTTGAGTTTGAATAAGAATTTTGTCAAATTTCCAGATCAGTTAAAAACACTGAATATCTCTAAAACAGTCCACATTCCTTATCATGTTAGTTTATACTATCAATTGCACATTAATGAAAATTGACCAAAAGGAAACATTTAAGCTAAATCTAATTCACATTAATCTTTTTTGGGGATTTTTTATTTAAATAAATTAGTGGCAGTTTAACTCTTAAGCATCATGTTATGTTAATCTGCTTTTGAAACCTACATCAAAATGATATTAAATGTAATTTTTCAAAAGAAAGATTAACTTTTTAAAACTTTGAATTATGAACCAGTTTATATTCCCTCACTGGAAGATCAACTAAGAAATAGCTCATAGCCTTGAATCATCCACCCATTCTTGAAACACATTCCCAAAGCATAAGGCATCAGAAACTTAATTGTCAAAGTCAAACATCTCTCTCTCTCTCTCTCTCTCTCTCTCTCTCTCTCTCTCTCTCTCTTCTCTGTCTCTCTCTCTTTTTGTGTGTGCTTGTGTACATATGTTGCATGTGTGGGCACTTATGTGGAGGCCAGTGATTGACCTTGGGTATTGTCTTTAGTTGCTGTCCACCTTGAATTTTGTAAAGAGCTTTCAATGGTCTTATATTCACTGACTGGGCTTGGCTGTCTGTACCTCCCCGTTGCTGGGATCACAGGAAGCTTCCATACCTGACTATTAATATGAGTTCTGGGCATTGATATCATCTCTTACCCTTGTGAGACAAATCAACTTGATCACTGAGATACCTTTACAACCACCAAAATAGTATGTTTCTGTAAACTATGATAATAGTATCTTTGGATCTTATACACTCATTTCATTGTGCAAATCCACAAATTATATTGAATCAGAAAATACAGAGTTTAAACCAACCTGAGGATCTGTAATTGGGAGGAGAGGAGACCTCTGAGTTCACAAGCACAAAGCACAATGATTCACTCATGAGCAGGAACTGGTGAGATGCTGTGGGATGCGTAACACATGGGTGCTGCCTAAGTTTGTTACTAGTAGAAACTGAAAGATTGAGTCACTTTGAAAGAAAAGGGGAATGTGTCTAAAAAGAATCTCATATGAATAAAAAAATGAAAACCACCACAAAACAAAACAGAAAATAAAGAAAATTGAGAATCAAGGATAGAAAGCTAGAGGGATTTTAGAAGTTCTGACCGATAGCTAAATGATGAGTCCTATTTTAGTCCATGCTTATAAGCAGAGATATGATACCCTCTTCTCTGAAAATATGTCTGTAAGACAACTTAAAGTTCATCTCTACAAGCATCTTTCAGCAGAAATCCTTACAGAAGGGAGTACAAGAGTACCGTGCCAGACTTCCCAAGATGGTCCCTTAGAAACAGGAGATGATGGTAAAGATGGTCACAACAATTTGTGAGAAATTACCTAAGTAATTGAGAGTATCACTGGTCAAAAAAATCCAGTAGTCTCTATCATCTGGGAGGAAGACTAGCTTAGAGGGAGACATGTTTCTTGACAACATCCATAGCTCCCAAGAAGTAAAGGTAGTCTTCCCTGGTTCTCAAAAAAAGCTTCTTAAGAACATTTTCATCCAATTGTTCCTATAAGGTTTAATGTATAAATCCAGTATAAATCAGCCTTCCTTTGAGATTGTCCCTATCCACTACAACAAGAGAAATGACACATGCTAGGGAAAACTGGAAAGATCCTATGGACTCTAAAATCCATACAATTGTCCTGAATGTCCTGAGATCTTAGGATATGTCTCACTTTTCAGCACACCAGAGAACCGAGGAATGAGGAAGCATCTTTACAAACTTAATGTGCCAGAGGTTTCTATTAGGAGTCACACTTATGTTTGCATCATGTCATTTACACATGTATGGAAAGCCCCACATTCATATAGCCAACTTTTGGGGTTCAAAAGGAGATTCATATTGAAAAGAATCTTGATGTGCTCTCCCTTTGACAGAAAACACCTCATAGCTTGGGGGTTCACTGAAAATTGATCTCAAAAGTGTTCTTCCTCGCCAGAAGCTTCTTCGGCTTCTGCATCAATGTAAAATTAGTAATCATATGCATATATACATTCACATGGCAATATTAGCAAACACATGCATATATATCGATATGGCAAATATCCGTTCATAACATGCACTGTTCTGACTGTTAATCCATTTCTGGATTAAGCTGTCTGTGGTTCTTCTCCACTAAAATGCAAGATGGTAGAAGAAATGAAAACTACCAGTTTCATCTAATCAAGCAGTCCAAATGCCTACAAAGGGACAGACATTTTATAGCCAATAAAATGATTTGTATAAGTTAATGAGTCTAATAAAAAGAAAATGTGACCCATTCACCTGGTTGTGGGATACCAGAAAGATCTTGTAAGTGAAGCAGAACCCAGACAGGGCACACAGCCGCTCCAACCAATGTCATTACATGATGCCTCGGCCTGGAAACCTGAAAGTTTCTGAGGACAAACAAGAAATTTACATACTTTCAAAATATCTGTTTAGCAAAATTATCCTAATAACAGTCTGCTTTCTCTACTGTAAACCATTAGAAGTAGTGATATCTCTGACATGATTCCAAATTTTAAATAAAAAGGCAAACATATCTACCCAGTGATCATTTTCATTCTTTCTTAATATACCCTGTCTGTGGGTATGGACTGGAGATAACATGAGACATTTACACTGCAATCGTGGTCCACAATGTTTCTCAGTACCATGATGCCTTTGCCTCTCCTCTTCTAACTTGTCATCTCGAAGAGTCCTAACAGAGACCTGGTTCAGAGAAGACCACGAAATGGACCATGGTCTGCAGGAACAAACAAGACCAAAACCAAAATCAAAGGGAAAAAGGCATCATCCTAGTTGTAGCAACCCCAAAGCTATTGTCCCTTTTCAGACAATTTGAATCTCAGTTCAAGATAAGTAATCAGACATATGCTATGTGGTGTAAGAGGGAACACTGCAAAGTTGTAGGAGGTATTTCAACAAAAGCTTTCAAAGCATCAAGAATACAGTTTATTGGATTACATGCACCTATGAATAATTCTCATAATTTGTATGAGATTTTTCCAAGTGGGCATTCTCAGTTATAGAACATTTGCACTACTGATACCCAACAATCAAAATGGTAGAGAGTATGCTATGTTTTCAATAATGACATTCTTTGCATTGTAGCATAGATATTGAGTTGTAATTTACAAATACTGACAATGACCCTTAGCATAATACTCAAGCAACTTTTGAAATACAGAAAAAGAATCATCTTTTTTTAAGTACTGAGATAGCAAATTTTCCAAAGATTACCTGTTATATCAGGATAATTTTAGAATACATGCTGTTTATCTACCATGAGAATTTTTCCCACTCTGCGTATAATAGTCACTACCTCATAGACATGTATCCTTAGCTCTCTTTTTAACCCATCTGTGACTGGGACTCACTAAGTTATTCAGATAGACTGGTATTTGTGATCCTCTGCCTTAGTGTTTAGAGTATCTGCTATTACAGGCTTGTGCTCACAGAACCAATCCTTCATGAGAAATTTCCAAAGGCAAATGTATCTATTTAAAATTGTATTGGTGGTGACAGATTCAAGACTCAAAGCTATAAACAATTTAAAATCTTCAGGTTCCTCTATATAAGCTATTTAATTTTAGAATGAAGAACTTGAGACACAAAGAAATTAAGTAATTTAATCAAAGTAATTCAGCTAACTAATATACAAATTCTACCTAGGAAGGTGTGTCTTCTGCCTTCCAGGGATTCACTCTTGCTGGAAACTCAGAGGCTGTCCATATAGAAGCCCTGGTATCTTACATTCTGGCATCTCATTATTCCCTCCATACAGTAAAGACACAATGACAGTAAATGCTAATTCTCACTTTATCCCTAGAATGTAGACCAGTTCTGGCCCCCTATCAAAAAGTCAGAGTAAGCAATCATACTGAACTACACTCCCATTTATATCTGAATCAGGATGTCCAAAGTAAAGAATATCTTTCTGTAGGTAAATTCAGTATCCCCCACACTTCTGTTTCAATGGGGAACACCAATTACACATTCATATATATCATAATTCATATAAATTACACATTAAATTCCACATTGCTAGTGTGTAATAGGCATTAAATAAGGAATCAGGACATGAAATACATTTTTACACTTATACTATAAATGACTGAAAAATCTTTCAGGCCTGAACAAATGAGAATGGTTGATCACTATTTCATCGACATTTTTTTCTCATGTAAATATATCAAAATAACAGTAACAAAGTTCTTCAATAATGACAACACCTAAGTAAATCATGGTCCTCTCTTAGGAAATTTGGAAAATCATGTCCCAGAATATCCTAATTTTCATGTCTTTTCCTTTCTCTTCTTTGTGTATGGCAGAGTCTCATGAAGCACACACTGACCTTAAGTTCATTATATAGCCAAGGATGACCTTGCATTTCTAATCCTCCTGACTTTCTTTCCCATGTGCTGCAACTGCATCTGTGTGCCTCCTCTTCAATCCCCCTCCCACCATTTCTTGTTCTTCAACATGCTCATCATGATCATTTCTTGACAACCTATGATCAGATTTATTTAGCCCCAGTAATGGTGATGGGTACATCCTAGTCATCAAGAAGGACAAGATGGACTTTAAAGTCCATTTGTAATGGCCATTTAGCAGATGCCTGTGAACACATGGAAATCTTCCTGTCTCTTCAGCTGAACATGCCTCTCTCAGGTAATCTGATATCTTATTTGTTTGCTAGTTTTCTCTTACTTAAAACTTAGTGACTATTGCTGCAGCAACCTACTCCTCTGTATTCAAGTATTTAAAGCACCCATGAAAAATTTGTACCATGGCCACCCCTCAATAGATTCCTGGACTCCTTCTATCACCCTTCTTTTCTACAAGGCTTGATAAATCATTTCTTGTTACCAGTGAGTTCCATTCTTACTGACTTCCTCTCTCTCTCTCTCATATTTTAAAACATTTTAAATGAGAAGATATTTGTATTTAAATTTTTTATCACTTAACTAAAATAAATTTCTACTCTGGGAAAGGAATTGAAAAAAATCAGTTAATATAAGTAAAAATTACACTGAAGCATGTGACTTGGCAGAGAAAGAAGTGGGATGGGCAGGCAAAGAAAGAAACAAGAGGAAACTAGAAAAGAAGAAACTATCATCTTCTCCATTTTCTGTATCAGTAGGAATCTCTGTCCACTTCTCCATTTAAAAATCTCTCTGTGTCTGATCTTGGCAACTTAATATATCTGATATAAGACAAAATTATATTTTTAAATTTGATCTTTATTTTGTGTGGCATGTTCTGATTGTTTGAATGAGATACAACAATAAGAAATTATACTAATTAACTAAATTTTTAAAACAATGTGCAGCTATGGCATCCAAATTATGATGTAAATTTATGCAAAGCAGGTAAATCAGAAGCTGCATTAGTTTTGATGTAATAATATCTGTTCCTCTCACAATAAACTCTTACAGTTTTTCCTTCAACTCTATTGAAAGAGGAATAGGTTAAATGTTATCTTCTTCTAGTACTTCCCTTTGGAATTCCTGTCATTCTTATTTAGCACACCTTATTACTTCATGGAAATGGCACTGTTTAGTTAATTAAAAATTCATGGAACACAATTTTCTCTGGAGTACATATGGCCTACGGCTTTCATCCATGCCTGTTTTATTGCCTAAAACCTTACCTATATTTAAAAGATTCATGAATTCAGTTACTATTGGCAGAGTGCCGACAATGACTTCTGTAGAGTTACAGAAACAGGATTAGAAAGTTCTGTAAGAGGCCATTTTGGTATATTCTTGTTGAAAGACTGGACTTATGTAAATAAAATAGATGAATAACTTATTCCTAAGAAAGAAAATGTGGCCTTTTACCTTTGAAGGTAGACATTCAATAAAGAGATTTATTTTTTGAGGAAGGAGAGGTGTTTTTTTTTTCTTTCCAAAGATGATTCTTTCTTTTCTAAACAATGAAATAGGATCTAAATAGCATTCATGCTTTAGTCTTCCTATTTCTCATTTCCTTGGGATAATTTGTCTCCTTTCTATTTTGTAAAGTTCATATTGTTCTCTTAAATCCAGAGCATGTACAGTATTTGACATTGATCCCAAGCTCCAATCTGCTTCAGAAATGTCTAATTCCTTTTGTTCATCTTTAACACCTTAACACACAGCTCTGGCTTGCAAGTCCCAAAATGTTGAAAGTCAAGAATATCAGTAGCCTGAATGTATACAAAGTGCCCAGCATTATTTGGTCTCTGAGAGTTTATAGTATGGGGCTAATGAGTCAAGAAAGGTACATTTTATATGATGATTGTAATCTGCTATTAATAAAGCCTAAGATCTAAGGGCTTCACTTATCATCTGCTGCACAATGGCTCTTAATACAATTATTAGCAATCATCAAAATATCACTCATTCCTTCATGACAGAGATTATCGGAATTACTCATCTAGATTATACTCTCATTCATCCCTTCAGAGTAAACTGTCTAAAAAGGAATTTATCAAGACAATGAAGATCTGTATCCATATATGAAGTTATAAAATTAATTTTGAATAATGTTTGCACTAACACATTGCCGTATCTAATATTAACAGTAGCAGTCACTGCATATATATAGCATATCCTAGATTCAAAGCATATCCTAGATTCAAAGCATATCCTAGATTCAAAGCATATCCTAGATTCAAAAAAACTGTATTGAAAAACGTTTTTCAAAAACCATCTTATTACTTCATATCAGCATTATCAGATAAAATTATCACCTACTTTTACACCTGAGGAAACAGGGACTGAGAAAAGTCTAAAGTTTCCAAACTGGAGACTGTCAAAATCACAATGCTGTCCAGCTTCTCTGATTTCAAGTGTTGCTCTTTCCTACTATAACCATATGTCCTACTTTAGCAACTTGAAATTCATGTATTAGTAATGGTGAACATTTAAACTCCATATAAGCAGGACAATAAATGTTTATAAAACTTTATTGAAAAATTAGAACTACAGAATGCCATTAGTAAAATTGCAATGGAGTATTTGATTGCTAGAAGCATTTCAGCCTGATGATCAATCTCAGTTTCACAGAACAAACAGGAAGGTTGGCACACCCTTTATCACAAAGTGCTAGTATATTATAGATTTTATTATTTAAATATTGTGTATATTTCATATATTTGTTTTAGGTTATTAATTCATATTAATGCACTTAGGTTGTTAATAAGTATTAATAATATGTTTCTATAGAAATGGATGTTAATAAATTCAAATATATTAAATATGATTGAATAATTAGATTTGTCTTTTTAAAGTTAGGTTTGTCTTTTTTAAAACTTAGCTATGAACTTATACCATAAAGTTTACAATCTTAACTTTCTCTAAATGCACAGTTCAGAAGCACTATATGTATTTTCATGGTCATGAACCAATCCCAGATATTTTCATATTGGACAGTTAAAACTTTACATCACATCCCCTTTTTACAAGACCTAAAACCATCATTCTATGTTCTATTCATTTTCTACTCTAAATGAAGCATATAAGTAAACAAACAGCATCAACATTTTGTAAATGGCATATGTCACTTATTATCCTCAAGAGCCACATACCTGCTGCAGAATGTACTCAAATTTTATTACCTCTCTTCCTAGTTCTTCCTTCTTTTAAGGTATTGAGGATCAAATCCAAGACCACATGTAGATAAGGCAACATGCTAACACTGAGTTCTACCCTCAGCCTTCCCTTCCTTTTTAAGCCTAGGCAATATTCCATCGCATGTATGCATTTTAATTTGTTTGTCCAGTTATCTATCAATAGATACTTGGATACTTAGGCATTGCATTGGCTATTGTGAAGAATAATGCTGCTATGAGCAAAAGTAAAAGACAGCTTTTCAAAATTGTGCACTCAATTACTTTGCTTTTATATGCAAAAGTGGAATGAGTGGATCATGAGTTTATTACACATTGTAATTTTGGAGGAATCACTCTAAAACTTTTCATTGTGCAACACCATTTTACACTCCCACCAACAATGCATCAAAGATCCTATTTCTCCACATTCTTGTCAACCTTTATTTTCCAATAATTATGAAATAATAGCTTTCTGTTATTTTTATTTAGATTTCTTAATGAATACTCCTGCCATCTTTTCATAAGTTTGTTGGTCACATGTATATTATCTTTAATTAAATGTTCCCTTTTCAGTCTGAATAAGCAGATTTACTTGTTGTTGGCTTGCCAAAACTAACTTTCTTTGTATCACAGCTTCCATTGTAACATGGAGCACTCTTCAAGAAAAATGGGTTGTAGTGTAATCTGATACAAAATGGCAGAGAGTAGGTGCTACAGTTGAATTTGCATATTCTTCTCATGGTAAATTTGAACATAAGAGCAATTCTTGCCCTTATTCATGCTATTTAACCATGTTTCAAGACCTGTGAACAGTTTTACTTACTCAGTTTTTGATTTGTAACATATTCTTAAATTCACATGACTTAATGTTAGTAAGACTGACATTCAAGATGTAGTAGAGTTTAGATATCACCTAATCTGATTCCCTCTTTTTGTAGACAAGAAAACTTCAAAGAAGAAAGGGTGTTTGTTACACAGATAATAATGGCACAGTTTGGCCTGAGAATCGGGTGTCCTGGATCTCTAGCCAACACTTGTTTTCTACTTTCTGCACTGCTGACCTGAAGTGAATAAAGTTGAGAATATTTGTTCGCTTGATTGACTTACTGAATTGGAATACAAAACACTTAGTCTTCATTCCTGCGCTGTACTTATTAAATTTTTAACAAGTAACTATTTCCATCAAAAAAGAGGTATATTTATCCCATGTAATATCATTAGTGACTATGAGGTTTAACTAAGTTAAAGCAATTGGAAATGTGTAATTTTGTGCAAATATAAGGTACTATTACTCATGACATGTAACTTTTCTAATGTTTTTAAGAAAAATGAGGAAAATTATCTGAGAATATAGTTTTCTTTGTCTCTAAGCACCTGTACTCATAAGGAGACTCAATGACAAGACTTCAGATTTTCTCTTGTGTTTCTGGGTTTCAGTAATATCATCTCTATAGTAAGAAGAACTATTTTAGACCATTTTACACAACAATCCAGTCTAAAGAATTTATGTTCTGTTCCTCCAGGTCATAAAGAATCCTCTAAGTTATTAAGAGCTATACTGAGCCAGATTTCCAAGAACAAGACTCCCTTTGACACTGTTTAAACAAATGACAAAAAAGCAGCACACCTCCATCTTAAAACTCCTGCTTACCAGCTCTCTGACCTTCAGTATCATTCTATCTCAAAGGGCTTCTCCCAAATCTGAAAGTAGATTAGTCATGCTGCAATTACTCTTTGTTCTACTGTGAGACAATACTCATATACAACGTTTGGGGAGAAAAGGGAGATTTATTTAATTTATGGTTTCATTATGGTAGTAATCTCATAGCAGAAAGCATGATGTGTGGCAAAGGCTGGAGAAGGCTTAGGTAATGTCAGTTATTATGGAGACAAAGAAAGCAAGAGAGTACTAGTGGAAGCACGGTGAAGCTAACCAGCCTCAAGGCCTGAGCAAGGCTCCACCTCCTGAGGTTGCCAAGACCTTCTCAAACATAAACATCAGCTAAGGATGCAAACATATGTGCTTGTGGGGAGATAATTCACCTTCTAACCATCACAAGATAGTTCAGTCATCTCATTAAACAAGGAAGCACTTTTTTAAAGAACATACACAATACAGATAGTTTGCTTATTGCTGAGTTCTTTTTTTTAATTTTTTTTTATTATTATTTATTCAACTGTGCGCATGTGCATGTGTATGTGCGCGTGCGTGTGTGTGTCTGTGTGTGTGTAGAACCACGGACGAACTCGCGAACCAGCATGGACGCCTCTACCTCCTTCTGCCCCGGGATTCACAGGCTCCGCCCTACCAGGGCCAGAAGCGCAGGTCGCCCCCGTTTCTGCCTGGCGTCTATACGTGGGATCTGGGATCCGAACTCAGGACCCTCCGCCTGCAAGGCAGAGGCTTAACCCCTGAGCCACCGCTCCAGCCCATTGCTGAGTTCTTTATGAAGATGTAGAATCACCTAAAGTTCAATTCTATGAATAAACGAATCGAATGTCCTGATTTTCTACACCCATACGCAGGACACAGTGAGATAATTCAGCATAAGGAACTACTCTAGTTTCATAACTTCATTACTCTAAAACTTGAGCCAAACACTTTCAGGAATAAGAAATTGTTATTTGTGTTTATGATTCCAGTTCATCATGGCAGAAAAATCTGAGCGAACTGACCCATCTATCTCAGTCCAGAGCAGAGAAGTAGAGCAAATACTGTTTCAAGTCTGCCATCTTCAAACAATGCCAAAGTTTTATCCAGCTGCTGAAGAAGTGATCTTACCCTCTCTATCAATCATGCAATTAGGATACTCCTACAAATTTACTCAGAGGCTGTCTTAGCTAAATAATTCGTCACGGGTGTACCTAGAGGCCTGCCTCTCAAGTGTTAAGGTGATGCCTGAAGCAAATTAGCCCAGGGGCCTAAATATATTTATGCCTAAAGCAATTACTAGTTACTGCTATGTTAGCAACAGTTAACAATATACAAATAAATATACCAAAGAGACTGTAATTATCTATCTTCAGTAATCATGCTCAAGACTGAGTAAGCTATCCCTATCCTGTATAGGATACTTAGCCCAGAGGCAGATCCTGAGCTGATGCACAGAAGGTATTGAAGACCTTCCTTCCCCTTCCATGCATCAGCCACCCTTTAAAAAAAGGGGACCTCAGGTGAGGCCAAATTCATCCCAATGGGGATGATCCTCGCTAGCATTACTTAGAGAAGAGAAATCAACGTTAGTGCAAAGCATAAGTGGTTACCTTTCTGGCTTCTGATACATGAAAATGTCAGAAAGGCAGGGTTCAGTCTGCAGAGACACGGTGACAGAGCTGCTGCCGAGGAAGAAAGGAACAGGCAGACATGGACACCTGAAATTTCTCTTGAGGTTTCCCGTCAGAAGCCTAAGAGAAAAAGAAAGATAGGTCTGGCAGTTCTGAATCTTAATTTCCAAAAGATGGTTTTGTGAGAGCCATTTTCTTGAGAGAAAGATGTTTCTGACATAGCTGGGAGCATTCTTTTAGGGTATCCATTGAGTTCCAAAAGAAATAAGAGACTATAAATATAAATAAATATACAAACCATAAATATAAACCATGTAGAGTGATTCATTCTTTCTCTGTCTCTCTGTCTCTTTCTCTGTTTTCTCTCTTTCTCTCTCTCTCTCTCTCTCTCTCTCTCTCCCCCAGCATGGTCTCGTGTAACTCAGGTTGGCCTATATAGCTTCCTCTGAAGCTGAAGTTGTCCTGAACGCCTGATATTCCTGCCTCTATCCCCCAGATACCTGAATTACAGATGTGTAGTTCCATGTGCTCCACCATGACCCCCTTAAAGGAAATATCTAAATTTTGGTTGTATCTCCTAAAAAGTAAGAGATGTTTGATCTACATCCACTTTCCTCTAACTCTAATGAATATAAGTGGTGAATTCAGATTGATCTTAGCTAGAAATATGCCTGTTTAGATTGAATTACTGGTCAAGACACTTGAACTAATGGAAGATGCACATCATAATCAGGATGAGACTGACAGTAATGTAAGAAACTCTCACTTTCCACTATGGTGGGGTCTTCCCAAACCATTTTTCAGTCTCTGGGTATTAATACATTTACTCTAAAAGAGGTTTTCTTGACCTTAGTTCTGGAACATTTAGAGTTGCATAATCCTTCCTTGAGGGTGCCCTAATCTTTCTGGGATGTTTAGGAGCTTCTACCCACTAGATGTCAGTAGCACCCTTCCCCCTAATCCCTGTCACATATCCATCCCTAGGGAGGCAAATCATCCCAGAATGAGACCATTAATCCAGCAGAAATGAGTGATACTCTCATATTCAGGTATAAAATTTATGTAAGTGTTTCTTGCTCTATGTATTGTATTTTAAAAGACACCCAAAAACTTACATACAAATAAATACAAGAAGTGGAAAAAAGTGCTTAGAAAAGAAAAAATAAGTATAAGAAAAAATAAGTATAAGAAAAAATAAGTATAAGAAAAAATAAGTATAAGAGCTGTGCTTCAAGATGACACAGATATTAGAACTTTCACAGTCCTAGTCGCAGTATCCATTTATTGTTTGCATTTGTAGAGACTGGGGAAGTCCAAGATCAAAATAGTACTAAATTCTGTGTCCCAAATAACACCAAAATGTTGCTTCTTTTTTTTTTAATCTATACTTTTTCAGATTCTAATAAAATGAAAAAAATGTTGGTAAGATAGTTAGGTTTCTGTTGCATATGTGGCTTTTCAATGAGCAAAGTCATAAGTGGGGTACTTCCTCTACCCCAGTCCAGTACCTCTCAGTTCTCAGAGTTTACTCAAGATACACCCTATTACATCTGAAGATTAATGAAACAGAAAACCACAACTGGCCAGCATTCAGAGTAACAGTGATCTGAAATGTCCAGCTCTAATCAAGTCAACAAAAATCTTTTTCCACCCCAAGGTTCAGGGAACTTTGTGGAAGAAGGGGCAGTAAGACCATAAGAATCTAATGATGTGCAGGGCTACTTCTGGCCAACACACTCCTGCCACTATGTGACTGCTGAGCCCAGGTGCGCACTGCAATGAGAACTTCTACAACTGGTTCTAAACACTGGACAAACATCAACATTCCCCCAAGGACTAGTGAGGATTACAGGAGAAACAACTACACTCAGAGAAGGTTGTTTCTTCCCAAGGGAACTAATGCTCTGTGGAAAGGACAGAAAGCCAGACACAGCAAACACTGTCTGATGCCTCTTTTGTAAGGATACTAGATACATTCATGAGATTACAATCCTCATGATCTAATCATCCTCTACAAAGATCTACCTGTCCATGACAGCACATCATAGAGATTAAAGATCAGCATACAGTCTTCGTAAGGGACACCTTCAGACCCTAGTAAACGAGGGTCTAAATTACTTTAAATTAGCATGTTATATCTAGGGGAAAAGAAGATATTATGGTCACTTTCCACAGACAGGTGAAACTATAAGCAAAATTACATAGAAATAACATAGATTAACTACAGAAATACAAAGTGGTATCAGCAACACATTAGTCAAATTTACCTCAGTAGAGAGTACCTTAGATGGAAAATTGTTTAGCTTTTTCTGCTTCTGCTAAAAAAGTAATGGATTCTGTTCATCATGTTTTAGTTTCCCAAGTCATACACAAACAATATTTGGGTGGTAACTTAAGTTCTAAAGTGATGTTTAAATATATATATTTAGTGGTTGAATGTTTTCTATTTTATTTTTAGAATATATGCATACTTAATTGACAAAAGTCTTGCTTTAAATATTAATGATCTCTGTTCACTCTCTTTAATATTTTTTACCTTTGCTTATGGAACACTATTGATAGGAAAACTGATGATTCCAATTCTCTTTTTTGCTGACTTGATTTGTGGATTTTCATTGGAATTTTTCTTTGCCTTGTTTTTTTATTTCATTAGTGATTGAAAATATATAGTGATTGATAACATAAGCTTGCTTTTAGTGCAAAGATTAATTTTCTGTACATAGGAAATTTTTCTTTAATTTCAAAATCTTAATTTATCTTATTTATATGTGTGGGGATATGGGGAGGTGTGTGTTTATAATGGGGAGAGAGATTGAGAAAGTATTTATGTGGCGTGTGCATTCATATGTGTGTACTACATGTGTGCTCTTGCTTATGGGTATGCATGTCTATGTGTACAAGTGCAGAGATCAAAGGAAGATGTTGGGTGTACTACTCTAAAATTCACCACCTTATGCTTTTGAGATCGATAAATGAGGTCTTTCACTAAACCTGGAGCTAAGCCGGTGTCCAGCAAGCCACAGAAATCCTCCTGTCTCTGTCGTACACAATGCTGAGGTCACATGCTGGGCCAAGCCTGGCTTTTCACATTGGTGTTGAGATCCAGACACAGGTCCTCAATCTTGCACATCAGGTGATCTCACCATGCAGCCCACTCAGTAGTCTTTTAGCATCTCGGGTGTCTTCTCAGACTCTCTCATTTTTCAACCACCTTTCATATGTACTATGGTAGATTCCTATCTCAAATTACAAAGTTGGCTGTAAGGTTTGTTCAGCTTACTGTTTAGTAGATCTATAATATTGTTTTTGTGTTTTTATATTTTCCTCATTTAAATAGTTCTCTTATTTATTATAGATGAAAGCTGCATCAAATCTTTAAAGCAAGCATCAGAACAGTTTGAAGGTCCTCTTTTATTTCCTGGGTTGTTGTTTTCCCTCCAAGGAAAACTATTCTGTGTACTGTATTTGTACTTCTCCTGCTTCTATTTTTTTGGTTTTGATTGTAATTTTGTTCAGTTTTGAGCTTCCTGATTTTCTTGGAATCCTACTGCTCTTGGAATACTGAGAAACTTTGGAAGCAGGAAGAGGGAACTGATTATTTCCCTCAGAAACAGGATTTTAAAAAAAGCAAACCAATATCCTATCATCTGTATATGGTTGCCTATATCAGTGACTATAGAGATGAGTCTAGTAGCATGATGGTTCATGCTGAAAGAAAATGTGGACCTTGCAGCAGCATCCCACACTGATTGTGCTAAGATCCCTGCCTTTCCACAGAGCTTCATTCTCTAGACCTACTGATTCAGGCAGTGGCCCGGTACCCTTCCAATGGTGCATGTCCATATTTTAGGGCTCCAGACTCGCAAATCTGGACTCTCTTCTTTAATTCTTGTGGACTATGCTAAGGGATAGTCCACAAGCACAACTTTAAACTTTTTTACTTTTCTTTCTCTGTTGTGGCTCTGTATGAGTGGACAGGGTGTGTGGAGATCAGGTTTTTCTATCCATGGTGGGAGACAAGGAAATACAATGTCAAATAATTGGAAAAGTAAGGAGGGCTTGACTACAGGGATGGAAATTTTGAATTAATTTCATTTCTATGCAGAAGTGGCTTTTCCTCTCATCCCTGTCTGTGTTTTTGTGTGCTTAATCTGAACTGGTGGTAGTTCAGATTCTGATCTTTTCTTTGGTTGTTTGCTCATTTAGAAATAGAAGTCTGGAATGACATCATCATCCCCTGTGTAAGGATGTGATTTTAAGCTTGCATTGACTTAACTTGAGGTTGTAGCTCTTGGATATCTTACACTGCAATTTCCCCTGTAAAGGTTTTATCACCCATTCATCCCACCTGTTTTCATTTCATATAATCTCTTAAAACAGATGGGTCTCTGGTTTAGTTCCCTCTTTCCAGAACTGGAATATACATCGTCTTCATCTCAATGAAGATCATTCGCCATCATCACTTACTTTTATACATTTCACAAGGAATGTGTGAGGAAGGAGAGAGGAAAGGACCTGTTTAGGCACCATATGCTTTTGCCATCACATGACATTTCTCCCCTTTCTTTACTGTTCTAAGCCATGATTCTCAGTCCTGCCTTTACCTTGGAAAGCTTTCAGTCCAAAGGATGATGATGTACCTGTTCTAGTATGGAAATCACAAGATGACTACAATGTGGCATCAATTTACAAATGTTTCTTCTAATGTGATCTATGACTCTGTTTGAATATATAAGCAATTTCTCCACCTCAGTGTTTCTAAAAATACTCAAGATTCTGAGGGTTTATAAGCATAACTGTTATAATTGCCACTTTTGTTGTACATGTCTACAAAGAATACAGGGACTTTCCTATGGCTTGGAACAAGTGTTTCTCAAATATCCACATTATCAAAAATGTTATATGAGAGTTATTTTACTCAATTCAGATGGAGATTACAGGTAGGTGATAGGTGTCTCCATGTGTGTTAATGACCTGAGTTTCAGAATTTCACAAACTGAGCTTCCAAACCTAGTGACTTAACTCTAAGCCTTGACAACTAAAATTTTATTGCTTATTCTAAGTTAGAAACTTATTATTTGAAGTATTGAAGATATGTATTATTCCACTGTACTTAAAAGTGTCAATTCCTAGTGTAGAGAGGTATAACTTTTGAGGCTCATGAGGTCTGTAACTCTTGGTGACTCTGTCAAACTCTTCTTGCATCTAAGATTCTCACACAGGTAGACTCCTCCCCCACTTTGGCTCTTGGCAGCCTTTTTCATTCCACAGTCTGGGTTTTTCTTTCATTTTGCATTTTCAATATGTCTAAGATCTTCTGTAGTCTTCACTTTTACAGTATTTATTGTATGTTGCTCTCTAATCCTCTTCATGCATTTCTTTCCTGCTACTGCTGTGAGAAAGTCCCAGAGTTTTTATTCTTATTATGCAACTAGCTTATCTTGCTATGCCCATGAAAAAGATGGCAAGTAGGCAAAAGAAAAGTAAAACAATCCCTTTATTGAATATACGCTTGTGACTTCAAGGTATACGTTACGGAAATCTACCAAATTAAAAATACTCAGGCTTCTCATAATGTCAGAAATGGGGGTGACAGACTTGTGCATGGATTGTGATTCTACCAAACACAGCCCCACATGTGCATGGCTCTTATTTCCATCAAATCCAAGTCTTATGTATGCACAAATGACAAGCCTTTTTTGCAAACCAATCACAAGATTCACAATGCATCAGACAGATGCCATTGGTGGAACTACACAGCAAGTGATCCTCAACTTGTTTTGAGAAACAGTTGGATTGGTGAGTTATTTAGAGTATTCTGAGGTTTGTGGGCAGTACAAATCATCTGGAATGTAAAGTAAGGCCTCCCATAGTAAGGTTGTAGTTCCAACAGCGGCCACCATTGACAGTTTTATTTGCAGCTAAGGTTGGTGGGTTAGAGTTCCTTTTCAAATTCCAGACCCCCAAACTGTCTTTCTGTCTCCTTCTTATAGTAGTGAGACCAACCCCCAGAAATCTGACCACACTCCCCCTTCATCTCTTTCCATGTGACTTAACATGGAAGTAAATGCTTCTCAATTATCTACCAAAACAGAATGTTGAATATTTTCAAGTGTTATAAAAATTGGGAGAAACATTACATTTAAAGCCCATTGTCTAAGAAAGTATTTCCACAAACTAATTTCTATCTAAGGTAATTTTTAATTATATGAGCATAACATTGAAAGAACAAAAATAACTTTAAAAGATTAACTACAAGTTATTCTTCATTGCTTAAATCAGCATTAGTAAGAAAAATGGAATATATCTTATTCAATTATAAAACATGCATTTTCATTCCACAAAATATATAAAACTTTTTCAATTATAATCCAGTTAACACAGAAGCACATTTAATTTATTGACTCTTAATTATATGTCATAGATGTAGTACAAAGAAAGGAACTAGTTTTCTTCAAAATTTTTCTGTAGAGGGAAATTAAATGCAGACTCTCTTGAAAGTATATAATTAAGAAATCACAATGTGAAACATCACTTAAATAAAATGTAAGGTAAAAGCATATGTTTATATCATTTCTCTGAGATTTGTAAAATCCTGTCTGGAAATTATTGACTATGTACTGCAAGGAGGATGGTTCTGGTGGATCTCATATGCATAATAAAGTGTGACTTCAAAAGCATGGGAGGAAAGCATGTCATAATTCCTAAGGACAACATGTGTTTGCTATGCTAAAAATAGTTTTTGAAGAAAAAACAGAGCAATCACTCTTGAATTTAACAGGTATTTATCAAAGGAAAGCTGCATGGCAGGCACTCCACTGGATGCTGGAAGTACAAATGAAAGTTAGTCTCTCCTCTCATGGAGAGATCCAGTAAAATGCACAAATGAAATCAACAGATACATGATAAGTTGCAACTAAACGTGTGCTGGCCGGGACGTGCGCGCAGTCCAGCCAGGCCTCACCGCGACCTAGGTAAGCTCCGTCCCTGCCCACCCCCAGAATCTCAGGCCAAATAATTCAGTTTAGTGAAATTGAAAGATCTTAAGAGTTAAAACGACAATGCCAAAGTCAAAGTGCAAATCCATGAGAAGCAACACTCAAGTAAACAAATTTCCCACTGAAGAAATTAATCCCATAATGTTAGACTCCAACCAGAACAAACCCACGGAAAATGGCCAAGAAAGCCTCACCTAGGATAAAGACTTTTAAAATATGATCATTACCATGTTCAATACTATGAAAGAGGAAATCCGGGAGGAATTACATAATCGAATCAATCGCTTTGAAGAGGAACACAACAGACACTTGGAGGAGTTGAGAAAAACAGTGCAAGAAACAAAACCTGGCATAGAGCAGTTAAAACAGACTCAAGCAGAGTTTAAAACTGAGCTAAAAGACAAGTTATCTTCAACCCAGAACTCCACAGAGAGTCTCATCGACAGAACTAATGAAGCAGAAAACAGAATTTCAGACCTTGAAGATAAAGTGGGAGTACTAACCAGCTCAATGGAAGAGAAGAGGTTGTTAAAGCCAAGAAGATACTTGAGAGAAATATCCAAGAGATATGGGACACCCTGAAGAAGCCTAACATGTGTATTCATGGAATACCAGAGCAAGAATCTCAAAATACCACTCCTGAGGAAATTTTTCAAACGATCATCAAGGAAAACTTTCCTCATCTAAAAAAAGAGAGGCCCATCCATATACAAGAGGCATTCTGCACACCAAACAGATTTGACTAAAACAGAAGCTCGCCACGGCAAATAATAGTCAAAACACTCCACATTCAAGATAAAGAACTGGTGCTGAGAGCTTCAAGGGAGAAAAAACAAGTCACTTTTAAAGGTAAACCTATTAAAATAACAAATGACTTCTCAGTCGAAACAGTAAAAGCAAGAAGAGCTTGGAGAGACATACTTCAAGTATTGAATGAGCAAAAATGTCAACCCAGGCTGATTTACCCTGCAAAACTATCCGTCATGATCGAGGGAGAAAGAAAAATCTTCCAGCACAAAGACAACTTGAAGGGATACATGTCCACCAAACTAGGCCTTCAAAATATGCTAGAAATGATACTCAAGCCTGAAGAAAAAAACAGACATATCCAGGAGAACAGAGGCAAGTATAACACCATTAAAAGCAAAGCAATATACTTATAAAAACTACTAAACATAATCAATGTCTGGAATTAAAAATAGTTTCTCCATTATAACACTAAATGTTAATGGAATTAACTCACCGATCAAGAGACACAGATTACAAACATGGATTAAAAATCACAATCCATCAATCTGTTGCCTGCAGGAAACACAACTCACCACAAAAGATAGGCACACTCTAAAAATAAAAGGCTCTAAAAATACAAGCTAATGGAAGCAGAAAACAAGCAGGGGTAGCCATTATGATATCAGACAAATACCTTGGTATAAACCTAACCAAAGAGGTAAAAGACCTTTACAATGAAAACTTTAAAACCCTAAAGAAAGAAATTGCAGAAGACACCAGAAGGTGGAAAGACCTCCCATGTTCCTGGATTGGCAGAATCAACATCGTAAAAATGACCATCCTACCAAAGGCAATATACAAATTCAATGCTATACCAACTAAAATCCTAAAGCAATTCTTTAAAGAAGTTGAGCAAACAATCTCAAAATTCATATGGAGGCACAAAAGACCCAGAATAGCAAAGACAATCCTGAGTAACAAAAACACTGCTGGAGGTATTACCATACCGAACCTTAGTCTATATTACAAATCCATAGTTATAAAAACAGCCTGGTACTGGCTCCAAAATAGACATACAGATCAATGGATAAGGATTGAAGACCCAGATATAAGACCACAAAATTACAGCCATTTGGTCTTTGACAAAGTGGCCCAAAGAATCCAATGGAAAAAGGATACCATCTTCAACAAATGGTGCTGGCAAAACTGGATTTCCACATGCAGAAGATTAAAGCTGGACCCGTACTTGTCACCATGTACAAGACTTAATTCCAAATGGATCAAGGACCTTGATATAAGGCCAGAGAATATAAAAACCATAGTTGAAAGGATAGGGAACTCCCTCGAGCTGATTGGGCTAGGCCAACATTTCCTAAACAGACATCCAATGGCACAGTCACTGCTACCAACTCTCAACAGTTGGGATCTTGTGAAATTAAAGAGCTTTTGTTCAGATAAAGAGATTGTAACACGAGCTCAAAGGCAACCCACAGAATGGGAGAAAATCTTCACTAACCACATATCTGATAGAGCTCTACTGTCCAGAGTGCACAAAGAACTTAGAAAACTAAATACCAAGGAAACCAATGGTCCAATTAAAAAATGTAAACTTTCAACTTTGAAATTTTTCTTCTAGCCAGAATTTGAATGATGACTCACCTCAGAAAATGCAAATCTAATATTGATAAATATTCAAAAGCTTATTAAGTATTAGTAAATTCAATATTATTTAGTATTGAGCAAATTATGGTTTCTTGCAACTTTGTCTGGATTTATATCATTTATTCGTAACATTGGTTTATGAAAAAGTACACCTTTTAAAAAAAATGGGCCCTGGAACTTAAAAGAAATTTTACCAGGGATGAAATTAAAATTTCTAACAAATATCTTAAAAAATGCTCCACTTCTTTAGCCATCAGGGAAATGCAAATCAAATCTTCCCTGAGATATCATCTCACCACGGTCAGGATGGCAAAAATACACAATACGAACAACAACAAATGCTGGAGAGGATATGGAGAAAAGGGAACTCGCCTACATTGCTGGTGGGAATGCAGGCTCCTAGAGCCACTCTGGCGAGCCATCTGGAGATGCTTAAAGAAATTAAAGATTGAAATGCCATATGACCCTGCGATTCCACTTTTGGGTATAACCCCCCATACAGCAGAGGTTCACCTCGATAGCACAAGCATGACCATGTTCATAGCAGCACTGTTTACAATAGCAAAGACATGGAATCAACCCAAATGTCCAACAGTTGATGAGTGGATAAGGAAACTGTGGTACATCTATATAATGGAGTACTACTCAGCCATCAAAAATGATGAATTACTGGAATTTGCCGGGAAATGGATGTCATTAGAAACAATTATATTAAGTGAAGTATCCCAGACCCCGAAAATTAAGTGCCATATGTACTCCCTAATAGGTGGCTCCTAGTACCAAACCCACCCAGCCGACCTTGAGACACTCATAGGTAAATCTATGTATTACCTACAGTAATTGCAAGGATTATGAACAGGAGAGATGGAGTTGGAGGGCCACACCAGAAACAAGGAGAGAAGTGACCATGTTACAGTAGAGAAAATAGGCCTCCATCAAGGACTGCAAGAAAGTAAGGTGACACCTGGTTAAGTTCACACACATTTGTTCCTGATCACTTACAACTAAGGGGGTATGAACTCACCAGAAGGGGAGGGCATATAGTCCGGCAGATTAAAAGGTAACCATTTTGCAAATGGGTGATTGACCCCTCCCATTGCCAAATGCCATATGACCCTGTGATTCCACTTTTGGGTGTAAGTATTGCATCTACCCTTGAATGCGCTCTTATAATAAGACTCCAGTTTAACAGTTTTTTGGTTCTGGCCAGGGGGTGACATACAGTTCCCATCACGATGGAGTGAAGGGCATTGCAGGAGCAACAAAACTGCAAAAGAAAATCAACAAACCACTATCCAGAACTTCAGAGACTCTATATCAACCACCTAGAACTAGGCCAGATTAATCTTTCCCCATCCTGAAGCTCAGGGACATTTGCGGAAGACCGGGCGGTAAGAGTGTAAGAGCAAAAGGATGGGAGGAGCAATGATTTGCAAGATACTCCACACAAGTTAGGGCAGAAGCAATCATAATTGGACATTGCATGCCTGGCGCAATGTCCAACACATTATTGACCTCACAAAGTCTAGCATCTGCTAAGGCACCAAGATCCTTGGAGGCAAGGGATTGACAGCCACAGTAGTGTTCCTATGTTTAAGGGGAACATTGGTAAGGGTTCAGGGAAATGCCACTGGGTCCTTGTACGTCATCGGAGAGGAGGGCCCAGAGGAGAGTCAGGCATGCACAAGAAAGGACTCTGAGAATTGGGGCGGGAGGCATGGGGGGATGGGGAGGGAGGGGTAAGGAGAGGGGGAGCAGGGGGCTCGGGGGGAGGAGGAGGGAGGGAGGGAACTGGTGTACCTATTAAGTTTGTATGAGCTGAAATAATAATAAAAATGTATTATAAAAATATTGCTTCACCAAATTAAAAAAAAAGAATTAAGAAAAAAACTTCATTCATCAATAAATCACCAAATTAATGAGACTTCTTAGTGTTGCTGAATTAAGGAAAACATTTACTAACATTTTTCAAGAAAGTTCTCATGACAACAATGGCTCACAGATACTGGTAAGGGAATGTGGTAGGGTGATCCTACTATTGGCTCCCCAATCTCTCCAAGGAACTTCTGTGTCTGAAGGAGTGACATTTAGACAAATTAGACATACTAGACGTAATATTAGACAGATTAGACAAATCAGAAGCAAGAAAGCAGAGCCTGATGAGAATATGCTATGAAAAGTTTAGTTTCTCCTTAGGAACTGTGACAACAGGAGAAGGAATACTGTAAATGTTGCATGCTTGAAGTTGTTATGAAACTGATGTGCTTCTGATAAATAAAATAAAACTCAAACTATGTATATCTTTTTTAACAAAGTAGTAAAAAAACCCAAAGTTCTCAAGTCCATCATAACCTTTTTAACTTTATTTCTTTCTTTTTCTTTTTCTTTCTTTCTTTCTTTCTTTCTTTCTTTCTTTCTTTCTTTCTTTCTTTCTTTCTTTCTTTCTTTCTTTCTTTCTTTCTTTCCTTCCTTCCTTATTTCTTTCTTTCTTTCATTCTCACTTTCTTTCTTTTTTCTCTCTTTCTTCTCTCTCTTTCTTTTGTGTGTGTGTGTGTATCAAGGATGACTTTGGGAATCATCTTGGATTACTCTTGCCTCCTTTTTGATTTGCTTTGGGATTCCCAGGTAGGGGATGCAAACCACTGTTTCTGCCTAGCGTTTTTATGTGGGTCCTGGAATCTGAACTCAGGACTTGCTTGGGAGGCAGTGTCTTAATTAACCCTTGAGTTACCTCTCCAGCCCCATTAGAACTTTTTGTAACAATAAACAATTTAAGTTACAGAGGGAATTTGTAGCATAAACAAAATATTCACTACTAGGTACAATCTTGAGACTTGCTAAAAATGAGGCTTTGGGTTATACTAAAAAGTAAAGGTATAAAGTTGATATTAAAAATGTTTTATAAAGTAGCTTTTCTAGAATTCAAGAGGAAAAAATGAAAGGATACCATATTAACATGATGTACTAATTATCTGAAATGATAAATAAAATCCACATAAAAGATTTATTTCATTATTCAATACATATAAATATATTTATTTCAAATAGTTTATTTAACCAATTCTAAAAAATCACCTGAAGTTTCATTCCTTAGCTCTCAAGAAAGTGCAAAAATACCTTTCTTGCTCCCAAGTATTAAGCCTTTCACATAAATTATTAAAAAGATAAGAACGGGAGCTCTTACAAACTGCAAGAAAAACCAAACCAAAGCAATCTCATAACCTGTGGCCAATAAAATGAAGGCAGGACAGACTCTCTCATTTACTGAGATTTCTCATTTAGGAAGAAACATGTCTGATCTGTAGGAATGTGTAAATAATTGTATCCTTTGTGTTGGTTTTGATACTAACTTAATAAACAGGGTGTGATTACACTTTTTAGTGTTGAGGCTTTTCTGCATGCAAATCCACAAGAATAAGACTGTTTAGAGTGGAATGGATGAATGGAAAAGTACTAAGTAAACAACATTTCTGGAAATTCAACAAGCAGTGAACAATCTATATATTCACATTTTTAATGAATTAAATTCAATTTTTCTTAAATAATTGTGATTCTAACTTGCTGTGCTGTGGTTTATGACTGGCTATGACAATTCAAGGAATAAAATTAGACTATTTGCTTACATGACTCAAACATGTAAATCATCACTTAGACTAAATTTTATACAATATTTGAGAAATGATTTGTGGATATTTTGAGCACCAATAATGTCTATAAATACTATATTCATAATGAGAAAAGGAAAAAATTATCCCTTCTTTATTAGAAAACATGAAGTTAGCCATGAAATTTAATCTAAATGTATTTATGTTAGAATTGAATTTATATTGAAGAGAAGATTTCTGGGAATGTCATGATGTATTTTACTAATAAATAACATCTGAGTAGTCTGAGTTGTAAAGACAGCTGTCGAATTGCTGTGAAAACTGAACTGTCTCTCATTTAGTATCAGTATAACATCAGTATAAATATGGTGACTTTGAAACCCTATAAAAATGAAATTAATAACCACTGCAAAATCAAATGAATTCTCATATTAAAATGGAAATTGTCTTGCCATCTACCATTATACATAGTGCAAAATAGCTTGGAAATTCTCTGATGAAAACATACAGATTTGAAAGACATAAAAATTTAAAAATTTTAAATTTAAAGTCTGTGACACACAGACTTTAAAATTTTAATGACTGAATTGCAAAGCTTTTGACTTGAAAGGCAGTGAAAGGTAGTACTAAATAGCAAAATGGAATAAAGATAATAAAGATAAAAGACATAAATTGATGCAAAGAAGAAAACATAAATTCAAGAAAAAAATTTCATCATAATAAGTACAAAAAAAGCCTCATCAGATTCTGCTGAACAAAGAAAGAAATGAATATACATGTACTTTTCATACATTTCATATGTATGTCAGAGACAGCAAATGAATTTTATGAAGCAAAGGGGAAGGAAAATGGTCACGGCCCAGATTGAAAAGAGAGTCGATAGATATCAGGATACTATAGCATAAAATTCTATGAAATTACCTGGGAAAAATAAAATCAAGTGGGTAATTCTCTGAATAAGATTAACTAATTTGGAAAGAAAAAGGAAATGAATAGAAATTATTTCAAGTAATGAAAGTGAGCAACTGAATTGAAAGAAAATAGCTTGGTTGCCAGTTTGAATATGTAAGAGAAATCTCTCATTCACAAAGTATGAGTATTGTTTACATAAGATAAATTATGGCAAATTACATTGAGAAAATATAAAACTTTTTTGTGAAATATAAAGGTTTTAAACAAATAGTAAAACTATATGAGAGGCCTAACATTGTATTCATTTTCACATTTTTGAAATTGATAACAGTATTTATGTAAAGATAATTGAAGGAACCTGATCAAAAGGATTAAATTTCATTTGATAGAATGAAAGTAGATGAACTTTTATGGAAAGAAAATGAGTTAAAAGAAAAGAGTTGTTGGACTCAGTGAATAAGAAGATGGCTCAGTGGTGAGTTGTGTACTGAACAAACAAGAGGACCTGAGTGTAGCCCAGCGCCCATGTGACACACAGGGCCCTGCTGTAGGGTACTATGTTTTAAGTCTCCCAGGTTGAGCCTGGGATGCCCTGAGCAAGATGGGAAGAGTCCTGTCAGTGAGCTCTGGGCATGTTTAGATACCAACTTTAAAATAACGAAAGAAGGACAATGAAGGATAATTATAAACATTTACTTTTGCCCTCCATATGCAAACACACCCTTGTTCATCAACACTCATGTAAATACATAAACACACGTGTTTTAACTTTGTGCATACATACATATGAAAATGGAAAATTAAAGAGAATTGTTTAAGATATTTATAATATAGCATATTTCAATGTGACAGTTTAGAGTTCCTGACTGTACTAACAAGACTGTAATAAAAATCTCCCCATAAGATAGAGACATACATACATATATATAAGATTTTCATGTGTCAAATGATTCATAAATGATTCAGTAAGTTATACTGAAAAAATTACCAAAGGAAAAGTTAAAGATTTTCTAGTTTTAGGTTGTTAGACGAATTGTTATTAACTAAAATAAAGTTTTTAAAATTCAGCAGCATATATTTATTACCATAATTATTAAATATTCTTAAGCCATGATACAATGGGACAGCTCTTCTTTTCTGTCACATGTGAGCTGCAGGGGTTATCTCCAACATATTTAAAACACATTTAGAGAAGAATTAAATATTATTAAACATTGAATAAAATCATGAAAATCAAAACTAAAAGAAATAAGATCATGAAAAAGTAATTGCCATATATCAAGCTCTTATTTTTTATTTTGTATTTCATTTGTTTTTCTGGGGTTTTGAAATTGGATTACACTGTGTAATCCTGTCTACATAACCCATAATGACTTAAGCTCAGAGAAACCTCTATTAAGATGGGTAAAAAAAAACATGAAAACCTCACACAAATTAATTTTAATAATTCCCAAACAATACAATAGAAAAATGATCCAAAAACCATGTAAACAATTTTTTTAAAAGGAGAGCTGAGTTAGTAGTTCGAGCATGTAGGAACATGTAGTTGAAGATTTAAACGAACAGAACTTGATGGGACAGTAGGTTGATAGAGGGGTGTGACTAATGATAAAGCAATTTGGAGAGGTTAGCAATATTTGCTGAGCCATATATCTAGACTGCTTTGTTAACGTTTAAATTTTTGAGTTTTTAAATATATTCTGGACACTAATTTTCTGTCAGAGTTATAGCTGAAGAATACTTTTCTCATGTTTTGTGCTATTTTTCCCCACATTTAAAACTATCTTTTGCTGAGCTTAATTTTATAAAATTCTCAGTTGTGTATTATTGGTCTTAATTCCTGTGCAAATGAGCTTCTATTCATATATTCCATAATTCTAAACTACAATCCTACTCTATCATCCAGCGGTTTCACAGTTTTGAGTTTACTATTAATATTTTTGATCCACTTGCAGTTGTTTTTTGTGTACAGTGAGAAGTAAGGATCTAGTTTCATTTTTCTACAAGTGGATATGCAGTATTCTCAGTACCAAGAGCATCAGTATCCTTATTCTGCATTCCATCCAACCTTCCCTTTTAACATTGTCGTTCTGATTATTGTTTTGATATTGTGATACAACTCTTCAAGTCTTAATTCTGTAACTATTGATACTTAGTGATGATTTTCCATAAAAATTATACACATCATTAGGCTTTTTCCACATCTTTCCCTCTCCTGAAATATTTATTTTTAGACACCAATCAACTGGTGACAGTTTAGTTTTTAATATTTTCAAGAAGGACTTATACTTCCAGAGTTGGAGAGCATGGGATGATATCGTTGATTACTGTTTCTAACCAGATTGTTTGTTATCCTCAGAAAAACAGAAAGACCATTTCAATTAACTATAAGCTAAAAGAGTTCATGATCACTGTATTTTTTAATTTTTTTATCTAGTTATACCAGCTCAGTGAATATGTACCACCTTCTTCCCTATGATAGTTTAGCCCGGGTGTCAACTTGACATACTTGGTATTAACTAAGATCAGCTGAGAGCACACCTGGAAGGATCAACTGAGACCACCTGAAAGGACTATACCCACCCTAGATCCCATGAGAACATCCATGGATCTCATAGGAACTTCCCAGTAATGGGCCACATAAAAGAGACCATGGAGAAGGAGGAGAGATGTTCCAGGAATGCTCAAGTCATGTGGAGGTCTGCTGTGACTTAGCCTGCCTGCCAGCCTCAGCCAGCCAGCCGTGTCATCTCAGCTGTGAAAGTCTGTATCTATTTCCCCTCTGGAACTGTAACCTGAATAAATCTCCTTTCTCTCATAAGTTGTTTGACTGTGGATGCTCTCTCACAGCATTGTAAAGAGTAACCATTACATTCCCCCTCCCCCTCGTCCCTCTCTTTATCCATTTGTCTCTCCATCCTGTTCTCTTCCCCCATCTCTCTCTTTCTCCCACTTTTCCTCCCTCCCTCTCCTCTCTTGGTGTTTTCCACCTTCTCTCTATCACCCTCCAAAACTTCAGCTTATATGGGCCCTGATGCTCCCTCTGAGTAGTCTATACTAGTGAGGATTCAGGACTCTGTGGTATACCTTGAGACCTCTTCTTAGGCTGCCCACTAATATGGGAACTCTAGGGATGCTCCAGGGAATGGGGGAGGGGCTTCCACTGGGAGAAGGGGAAGGAGGGGCTGAAGGAAGGGGAAAAGAGGGGGAGGGTGCAAGGGGACTGGGAAGCGGGGAGGGAGAGAGGTGACCGTGGTACCTATTAAGCTTGTATGATTGGGGAAAAATAAATATAAATAAAAAAATGCCTAACAGAATCCTAGGCCCAGAAAGCAAAAGTGATAAATACCATTGTGAGAGCACACAAAGGAATAAATTCCACTAAAAATAAGAAGTCAAAACAAGTCAAGAATTACCAATACAGTAAACTTTCAAATTTATAACATAAATAAGGTAAGTAGACACGAACAAAAATATTTTAAGCAATCAGAAATAAAAATTAACAAAATGACTATAACAAATATAAAATTGTCAGTAGAATACCTGAATGTAGTAATAATCTTGAATTTCTGAACATATTTAAAATATTTAAAAAATACACTTAATGGTCAAATCTTTTTTAAGGTTTGGTAAGTATATATTAATCACATGTAGCAAAGACTTTCATTATACTATTTTCATATGCATACATAATGCATTTCAATCATGTTCACCACATTACTTTCATCTTGTCTCTCTTCCAGGCCTGTTATTCCCTTTCCTACTTGTGGCACTATTGATTCAGGGAGGCCTTAGTCGGGTTATGAAACCTAGGAGGTCCAGCCACGACAAGCCTGCACAAATTGGGACATACCCAGGACATCTCCGAGGAACCATACAGGCAGAGGGATGAACAACCCTTGTGAAGCGGCCATCTAACCTGCCCCTACAATGGACACTTAGTAAACAGTTAAATGATTGGTGGCTGTCTCCCGGGGCTGAGGGATGGCAACACCTGATTGGACCCCTGACCCTATATAAGCTCAAACACTTCCTTAAATAAATTGAGTCTGGGGGCTGGAGAGGTGGTTCAAGGGTTAAGCCTCTGCCTTGCAGGCGTAAGGTCCTGAGTTCGGATCCCAGATCCCACGTATAGACGCCAGGCGGAAGCGGGGGCGGCCTGCGTTTCTGGTCCTGGTAGGGCGGAGCTTGTGAATCCCGGGCAGAGTAAACAAGGAAGAGGTGGAGGTGGTCCATGGTGGTTCCCGAATTCGCCCGTGGTTCTACACACATACACACACACATGCACACACGCACAATTGAATAAATAATAAAAATAAATAAATTGAGTCTGCAGCAAACTCATCCTCTGCCTGCCTCTTGCCTGACTCCCAGAGTCTGTGGTGACTCCTCCTCGCTCACCCCCTGGCCTCAAGTTCTGAGGTTCCAGCGGAATTTCCCCCTCCTTTCCCTGCTGGCCCGGTGGGGATTTGGCAATACCTTCTTTCAACTAGACCCCTTTTGTTTTCCTGTCTTTTCTGAGTATGTGACTCAATAGGTTTTGTTAGTGTTGTTTACAAAAACATGGGTGCGCATTTGTTTACAATGACATGTGCAACTTACGCTAGCTGCGCCACTGAAGAGTGTCTCTACCTTTCCAACAGTCATCTGCATGTAAATCCTCAGTGAGAATTGGGCTCTATGAAACCCTCCTCCTTACATAACAAGCATTGATGAGCCCAGTTTTGTGGAGATCATCTGTTGATAATCACAGCTGCTATGTGACCAAGAGTAGAACAGCTATAACGTGCCTTGACGTCATCAATTTCACTTTTAGCCCACTGCTTCCTATGGCTCCTACATTGTTTCTGACCTGGCTTCACACTATTATGAGTCTTGGAATGGCTCATATAGATGCCCCATTTATGACTGGGTACTCAACAACCATGTAGTCTCAGTACTTTGACTACTTTGTCTCTGCAGTCTTGGTCAACCACTGGAAAGAGAAGCTTATCTAATGAAAACTGACAGCAGTGATAATATATGGGCATAAACGAAATTACTTAGAAGACAAATACAGATACATCGTGCTCACTTAGCAAGTCAGCATCAATAGCTTCTCCATTAGGGCCCGTGGCCTCCCTAGTCATGGGTTTACAATACTGGATTTAGATTTCTTCCTGTGCAGTAGGCATTACAAATGCTGGTAATTACATAATAGATTTGCCACTTTAAATGTAACCATTGATAGGAGAGATATAAGCCCTAGTATGATAAAGAATTATTTCAGTACAATTATTCCAAAGCAAGCAGCAAGAGCTTAACAATAGAGAGATTGTCCAAACAAAAGTCAATACAGAAACATTAGAGTTAAAGTGCACTGTGCCATATGGATCATTTATGGATCACTGAAGCCAACAGCTGCAGAATGTGGATTCTTTACATCAACACATTTTTATCTTAAATGCATTATATATTAGGCCACAAAGCAATACTTATAAATTCAAGATATTAAAATAATGCATTCTATCTTTTCCTTATCAAAATGCATTAAAATTAAATCAACAAAAAAGAAACATTCAAATATTACACACACATGGAGACTGAAACATATATTTTTGAATGAAAAACTGGGTCATTGAAGAAGTTATAAAAAAAACTTTAAAAACTATTGGATTAAGCAAAAATGGAAACAATGTACAAAATCTCTGGGGTACCTCAATTCAATCCCAGGAAATTCAAGGCCATAAGTACCTACCTCAAAATAGAACAGGAGAGTGCTAGTAAGATAGCACAAAGGGTAAAGTACCTGCTTGCAAACCTGGTGATCTCTCTCTCTCTCTCTTTCCCTTCCTCTCTCCCTAACGTATAAATTAAAATGGTTTAAGAAAATAGAAAGAACTCTATGTAGTGAACTTAGATAAGAACTTAGATAAAAATAATCAAACCAAATTTAAAAATCAGAACAAAAAATTCACAGAAGAAATAAATGAAATGGAAACTAAAACAATAGCACAAGGGATAAGCAAAAATTAGTTGTTAGAAATTGACATGCTGTGAATATGCTCTAACCAAGAGAGGGAGCTGAATATATCAAATTCAAGATGACATAGAAATCCCAACTGATATTCCAAAAACATAAAAGGTTATTACAGAAGAACTTGAAAGACTATAGTGTCAAAAAGTTGGAAAAACAATAAATGAATCAGTCAACTGAAAATAAATCAAAGGCTTTAACGTAAAATCTGAAATTTGTTTGAAACAACTAGAACAAAACCCAAAAGAAACACTTCAGGTTTCTTTCTTTTTAGGTTATCACCTGTGAAACTATTGCTTTTGGAGGGGACTCCAAAATTATAGGGAGCAAAAACAAGATTTGATAACGCAAATTATATTTAAAACGTTAAAAAGCTTCAGAAACAAGAAAACAGGCAGCATCACAAAGAAGTAACCTACAGCCTGGAGGCAAACCTTTTGCATCTATTCACCTAACTAACAATTAATACCTATAGACTACATGAAGAACAAAACATAGTAAGAAAACCAGCAGTCCAATCAAGGAATGTGCCAACAATCTAATAGGCTCCTCTCTGAAGAAGCACAAAAAGAGAAGATGCTCCTTTGTTTATCCATCAATGAAATTCAATTAAAAACTATGTGACAACCTGTGGAAGTTCTTTCAAGATTTGGAACAGAATGACTGCATGATCTAACTCCTCCACTCCTGAGTATATATATGGAAAGGAGAACACAGAACAGAGATGTGTTTTCATACTTGTTGTGGCATTACTCATGGTGCCCAAGACATGGAATCAACCTCAGTGGCAGGCAACAGAAGAATGCATAGAAGAAATATGGTATTTGGACACAATGCAGTATTATTAAGTGATGAAGTAAAATGGGATCCTGTCATGTGCAGGAGAGCAGAAGGAAGTGGAAGACATCATGGTAAATGAAGTGATCATTCACAGAAAGATATGTTTTATTTCCTCTATAGAAGCTAAGAACTAAAATAAACCATGGCCAGAAAGCAGAGAAAGGTGCAATAAGGGTCTAGAGATGGGTCAGCAGTTAAACCCTTTTCAACACAAGTCAAAGGAAGACAGTTCAGGTCCCTAGATCTCATGTAAAAAATATCTAATGAATATGGCAGCTTAGCTATAATTAAAGCCCCAGAAAGAGCCTGTGGATCCTCACAGCAAGCCGATTAGCAAGATTAGCTCACCTGACAGATCTGGGTTCAATGAGAGACTTAACGTCAAGAGAGTAAGGTATAACAGCAACTGAAATTAATTCATATCCATCTCAGGTATACACACACACACAGAGACACACACACACACATGTAAAAAAAGATATGAAGCAATGATAAAAAGTTCAGGGGAATACAAAGAGAGGAAGAAGGGAGGTAGACATTATCAAGAAATGATGCATTCATGCATGCAAATGCCACAGTGAATTCCACAAATTTACTCAATTATGATAGACCTGCAGATACATATAAAATGTAGAATATGAGTACTCTAGGAATGCTTAATTCCTACTCCAGTGCATCACAACCCACATGTCCATGAAGGAGAACTGGGTCGCTCCAATCAGTCATCTTGCTTTCTCCTGATTCTGAATATATTGTCTGATGAGTACTTTGTTTTCTTTTCAGTGAAACTTTAAAAGCTTAACTAGCATATGTGCATATGCTACTCTGTGTCACCTGTTCATAACCCTGCCTATCTATCTTCCTTATGTTTAAGTTTACATTCTTTTTATAGAACACCTTTAGGTCTCTTAAAATGCTTTCAACTCTTTTAAAATTCTATTCATTTAGCTTCTCACTGTTAATTCAACTTTCAGTCATAGCTCTTCTTATTTAAAATTAACTTTTCATGATGTATGGTCTTACAGCATGCTCTCATGTTTACTAAGGAAACTGTGAGTAGATATTATATCCATTATACAGAGGTGGAAAATGAGTTTCCAAGAAGTAAAAGCCTCATAATTTTTACATATGAATGAGAAACAGATATAGTCAAGAATTTTAATCCTACAATTTATTCACATTTGCCTAATTTTTCAAAACATTCTCTGTAATAGTTACATTTTGATGCTTTTGAAACACTGGATATGAACATCACAAAGATTCATTCAACGTGGTTATTAAATGCTGATATCCACAGGTTGCCAGACCAATCTTTCTGGATATGTGTAAGGTAAAAAGATGTATAAGGATAATAAATTACACCTGTAGACCAGCTGACATTTCATCTATTCTCTGAAGAAATGGTTCTGTAGTTAGGTATCCAATTCATCCAAAACCAATGTGCCATACCTATCACAAGATCTATTTCCATGATAAATGATGAACATTTCAAAGACGACCCCATTCAGTTTAAAAAGGCTGTCTATCTTCAAAACACTTTTCATTAAATAAATAGAATTTAGTGCTAATCCTCAAGACTCTGCAATGAAATAATCACTACCAATGGATTTCATGTAAACTCCCAGACTTCAAAGTATTGTTAATTGAGGCTGGTAAAATGACTGGAGGTAGTTTAAAGGCACTCGCTAGCACAGCTGGGAACCTGCATACAGTTCTGGAGCCTACATCATGGGAGAGGAACTTTGTGGCATATTCTCTCTCTCCCTCTCCCTCTCCTTCTACCTCTCCCTCTCCCTCTACCTCTCCCTTTCCCTCTCCCTCTCCCTTTCCCTCTCCCTCTTCTTCTCCCTCTCCCTCTCCTTCTCCCTCTTCCTCTCTCTCTTTCTCATAGATAATAAATAAATATCTTTAATAACAGATGTCTGTTAATCCCCAGTATAAAGGCACCTATTGATGAGTTTACGAAATGTATGCATGTGTTTACACGTGTAAAGTTTTTCGAGTTTATTGAGTCACAGATCACCCCCAGTATTTAACATTTTTAGAAATTGCAATAAACATTAGAGTTAAAGGATACTGTGCTCTAGAGTCTTACATACATCAGGGTCTTTTATTATGTGCTAAATGCTTAGTCTGCCAATCTTCAAAATTTTTGTCCAGATGTTTCTGAGACTAGCCATGGTATAATCTAATTTGTAATTTCATGGAAATGCTTACATGGTTTCTCCTCTCCATACTAAATAATATAAAGCAGTTAATGTCTGCCAAAATATGTGATCTATGGAAGCAGTCTAACAATAATAGCACTCGATATAAAATAACTTAAAACAAACTTGCTTGTATGCCCAAAGTTATTGAATATATGTTTCTTAATATGAAATTTCATTTGAGAAATAACCGCTTCTCTTTAATGTCTATTCATTGGCTGAAATAGCACCTATTGTCTTTTCCTTCTCGTCATCACTCTTTTCTTTTCTTCCTTTAGTCACCTGCTTGTGACTAATTCTTCCATGGATTATTTATTTTATTTGATTGTGAACTACATGAAGTGTTTTATTTTAAACTTCTGTCTCCTATTTAATGTAGGGTTTTGGTTAATGAAAGTAATTCTCAGACATTTCAAACTAAATGTGGGAGAAAAGACTGCCAAAATAAGATCTTCAAGTAATGAGAAGAAACTTGTGTTGTTCGTTGTATCTGAGTGCTCTACGGTTGAGTAGCTATGCAAGCAATCATGGTATAATTGTAATTACAGAGGTGTGTGGGTTCCAGCTATAGCATAATTGATTTTACACTATTTTTACTTAATATAACCTTATAAATCTTAAGAAACATATAAAGAATCCATACCCACATTACTAGAGTTAATGAGCATAAGCTGTTAAAGTATAGTACTACTTTGTTTTTGTATACTTCCTTGAGAACATAGAAACAAAAATCTTTCGACGTGAAATAATTCACTTATAATTCCAAACATGGTGCAATGAGATACAAACTGAAACTTTTCTTGACAATAATTAACTGATTTGTGTGAGAAAGCACTGAATCTGGTTAGATTCAAGCTTCCTGGCCTGCTGTATCTTCTGTGGGTTGTGTTATCAAAGATCAGTTGAGTTTTCCAAGTCTTTGCATTGCTCTTCTGGTTGGCCTCTCATGCATGTCACCCAGGGTCAAGTCTGAACCCTAAACAGAGGTCTATACTGTAAGTTAGCTCTCAAAGCATGTTCACTCCTGTCAAATCTTGTCTGCATATTTTGGTGCCATGTGCCAAGTGTTTATGTAGATACATAATGCATGTGTATATGCCAGCAGAGAACAGTGGTTGATAAAGTGTGTCTCTCTCATTCACCTTCCATATTACTTTTTAAACTACAGCTTTCATTAAGCCTAGAGTTTTCTGATTCTGCTAAATTGACTGGACAACAGATTCTAATGATCTGCCAATCTCTGCCTTCCCAACACTAGGATTATAGATGTCTGCCTCTGTACCCAGATTTTTGACTTGGTGTTGGAGATCAATTTGGGTCTTTATGTTTACACAGAAGTTTTCTCAGCCATTTCTCCAGACAAAACCCTTCCAGTAAGTTCCAGAGATCTACTTCAGGGAAAGTTTAGAAATCTATATCATATTTAAACAATTCTTTTCTCTGACAATTCTTGCAGTCTTTCTAGGCCTCCAGAGCCTCTTTTCTTGATGCACTTATCTTCTCTCTGTGTGTGTGTGTGTGTGTGTGTGTGTGTGTGTGTTTACCAGAAAGCCCTCGAATGTGGGCCTGTAGAGACCCATGGGTGGCATCAGAAGTAATCCTGGCTTACTCTTCTCCCAGCCCCCTTAATGCTTTGTTCTGGCATTTCCCAGGCTCTACTTTCTAGGGCCAGAATTTTAGGTCCCTGGCATTTTTACTTGGATCCAAACCTAGGTGTTTTGTCTGCAAAGCAAACACTACAATCCCTGGGCCATAACCCCAGCCCAATACAATGCTGTTACTTTAGGAACTGTCATAGCTCCTCTGGAATTCTACTGTGAAAAAAGAAGAAAATCACCTTCATGCACTGTCAAAGGCAAGAATGGCTATATGACTTGCAAAACTTACTTCAAAACTATACGGACTATCAAAGTGACAACAGCTGAGCATTTAACTACATGTAAAGCCAATTGGAGCACAGACCCTGGGAAAATCCATTCATTGTCCTCCATGAAGCTGGCACTGAAGCTGGCACTGTTCATAGCCCACAGAAAATCAAAGCCCAATCAGCAAGACAGCACCAGGAAGCATGTCATCACAGAAGCTTAACCTCTTGGTAACCTTTGGTCCTGTATCCAAGATCCATATTTTATGAGGCAAGAGCATCACTGTGACCAATGCTGAATAAATTAAGATGGAAAAAGCATACCAAGAATGATTAATCCAGCAGTACTAATCTTTACTTATGTCCCTTTGTATATATTCACAGTCAGTGTGATCTTAATAGTTATAATAGAGGTACAGAATTTCATCAAAAGTGACAAAGAAATGAAGAGATGCATTTTTCACATATAGTAGAATGAAATATGATTTCTTTCTTCTCCCTGTGAATAGTGAAAGTGAATGGGTACAGGGAGATGCTTCCTTGTTCCTCCTGTGATTATTGAAGTCAGACTGGAGTGAGAGCCACAGTCAGGGACTGTACCCTGACCTTCTATTTGAGATCCCTCTTCTGCATGTTCAATTTCCCATCAAGCCATAGTCACATGTAGTATAACTTTTCACATGTCACAGTAAAATCAATTAATCTGCATGACTCTCGATTTCATTTAAACAAATACAGGAGAGCTATTTCAGTGTGAAAATTCTCAGCTATTAACAGAACACAGATGGGCTTAGGAACAGGGAATGATCCAGAACAGTCCTGAGGATTTAAGCAGATGATCTCATACACTAGACAGCAAAGGATAACTGAAAGCCTATGATACATATGATTCTTTTTTTGTTCATATGCACATGGATGAATAAAGACATTTTTGTCTTCAAACCTACTGGACATACATATAGCTTAATCTACTTTTGAAAGAAGAACACTACTGTATAAACACTGACTCACGATGTGAAATCTAACATCTGAAATACTAAATTCCTTTTGTATTTCATTGAATTACTATCCTTACACATTTCATACTTGAACATTTCTTAATTCTTGGAAAAATATGGGTCCTGGTATGATAAATCCATGGTTTCATATGGGATTACAACCTTTAGTTTTGTCTATCCTACCTCCATTTTCATACTCAAACTGCAGTTCACACATTTCCTTAATTCTTTTTTGCTGCATTTTTTGTTTATTTTCATTCATTTTCTTGATCTATTTATTTTAAGTGTTCTCTTCCATATGATATAGGGCACACCTTTCATAGCTAAAAATCACTCACTAGGCTTTAATTCTGACTATGAGAGATTATGCAAATGGGAACTCTAAGATCATCTATAAAAATAGAAATGGACAACACAATCAATCATCAATAGCTATCCAGGGAGTAAGACCATAGACTGTAACAAAGAGGTCCCAGTGGTCATAACTTCTTTGATGTTTACCTCCATTCCTACCCTGCTTTCCAACTTGGGATTAACTGAACAAAACCAATTCCACTCTACTAACCAACCTCATAGGAAGACCCCCTTCTATGTGGCCAGTCTCCAGCTTCCCCTGACTGTGGCCTCAATCAACACATATCTGAAGCTTGCCTTCTAACCACTAAAACTTCCCAATCTGCCTTGGAGTCCACACCAAACGTAAGTAATGGCAGTTCATTTCTTCTCCTTGAAAGGCTTTAAACAAATATCCTGGACTTCTTTGTGTGAAATTTATTTATGTTCACAGTTTTTCCATTCTGTAAACATAACATAGAGAAGCTTTGAATATACTCCATAATTGTATAAACTAATTTTCTTAGTGTCATGACAAATGCCTGATAGGCAACAAACAAAAGAGGTTTCCTCCTCAATTGTAACTTCTTGGAACCCCAAACTGTGTTCCATGGTGATTCTAAATCCAGTCAAGTTGAAAAAAGAAGTCATTACGTTTTCTCAGCTTGAAAGTCTAATACCTCACTCCACATCATAGCATCCCACCACTGTTCCCTAAAGTGTCATTTTCATATCACAATGGGAAATGCATTTAGTCTGTTGTTAAAATTTCCCATAATTTTTAATAGTCCCAACATAGTTCAAAGGTCCAAAATCCAAAATCACTTCTGAGATTCTAAAAGTCATTTAACTGTGAGTCTCCCATGCAAACAACATGTTATATACTTACAATATACAACAGCACAAAGTAAACATTCTCATTCTCAAAGGTGAAGAGGGTAACACAGCAAAACTAAAAAACAAGATCAGATCAAAGAAAGACTTGGTCTATCTGCTGTTCTGTGGCAGGTAACTGACAACCCTAATGCAATCAATGGCTCCCCAAGGGACTTGAGTCACCTTGCCTTTCCAGTTCTGCTTATAGCGCATACAGACTCTCTTAGGCCAGGTCCTCTCCATTGATGCAGCTTTGCTTTGTTGCTGCTTTATTGTTCTATCATCTCCTGCATTCTGGCATCTCCTTTTCAACTTGAGCTTCACCTTCAGAGATTCAAGCCCTAACTTCACGGGCCTCCTTGCTGAAACCTAACCCTGCCATGCATTGACTGTCTGTAGAGTTTTGGAATAAACCTCCAGTGACACAGTTACATTTACATTTTCATGACCACAAAGCCAGTACCAACACAGGGATAATACCACCAAGTCTGGTTCCTGGATTAAGACATGGTCCAGTTCCCTTGGACCACAATCATATTAGCCTTTATGTGGCCACTTGGTTGTTTTTGAGCAGGAAATCCCTTCAATAGTATTCTCAGTCCAGTTTTTCAAATGAATTTACTTTTTCACAAATCAGAGCCTTCTATTGAATAAGTTCTTGCTTTTCCTTGAGGGCACTTTTCCCACTATTCTTTTGAAGAAAGCTACTTCTCCCTTTAATGGGGCTGATTTCTTTTGTGTTTTCCCTGCAAACTTTTCATACCTTTCTGCTTTCATTTGCTACCTAATCTCACTCCATGAAAGCAGAGTACAATAACATGATACTGTCTGAATCCCATCCTATCTTGAAATTTCCTCCACCAAACAAATAGTAAACAATTTAAAAAATTTTTATTATTTATTATTTATTCAATTGTGTGTGTATGCATGTGTGCGTGTGTGTGAATGTATGTGTGTGTAGAACCACAGACGAATTCTGGAACCACCGTGGACTGCCTCCACCTCCTTTTTGTTTACTCTGACCATTTACAGGCTCCTTCCTACCAGGACCAGAAACTCAGGCCGCCCCCGCTTCCGCCCAATGTCTATACGTGGGGTCTAGGATCCGAACTCAGGACCCTCTACCTGCAAGGCAGAGACTTAACCCCTGAGCCACCTCTCCAGCCCTAACAATTTTTGATTTCAGCCTCACTCAGATTCTTAAGACATGGGCAGAATGCAGCTGCATTCACTACCAGAATGCAACAGGGATGGCTTCAAGCCCAGGTCTCAAAAGAGTCCTTGTTCCCCTTCAAAGTCTGGAACTGAGTTGACACTGTCTTGATTTCCTTTGGCATTCTGGTTTCCAAATGCCTAACAGAATGGTAAATTAATATCCATTTACAGTATTCTAGAACTTTCTAGCACACAGTTCTAAACACTTCCACATTCTCTCTGAACACTAATTCCAGAAGCCTGAGAACCTCATGTCACTTTTTAGCCCAGCAATGACTGTACTCCTCACTACCAATTTTTTTTGCATCAGTCACCTTTCTTCTTCTTGCACCTTAGAAGTTTTCTTCATGGTAGAGAAGACAAGGCACAGAAGTGTGAGGCAACTGGTCACATTGCTCATACAAGCAAAAGAGAGAAGTGAGTGTCAACATTCAGTTTGCTTTTTCCTTTTGATTCAGTCCAGGAAAATCCAGCTCATGTGGTGGGGCAAACACATTTAAGGTGGATCTACCCACCTCAGTAAAATCTGAATGTAAACCCAGAGGTGTGTTTCTATGATAATTCAAATTACAACTAAGTTAACAAGGAGAATTAATATTAACAATGTTTTTGGATTTCCTAGAGTCATTAATTTTCATTAGCTTAGCCCTTGATTCCATATTTTGTCCACTTGCAAGCCACTTTTTAGGAAGTTTTATGAGGAATTGTTTTCTTTACAATATATTTTATTGGACAGAAAGGAGGATGAAATATAAATTATGTTGGCTGTATCTCCACTGTAGCTTCCACATAGAATAGTAAAGTAATAAGTTTGTTACCACAGCACAATAGGGGATTCATTATTGTAACTGTTAATGAACAAATTTTGTGCAGTCATTTGGTCTTGTCTCAAACAGAAATTCTAAAATTATAATAACGTGCTTTGTTTCTAAAACTGTTATGTAAGGTCTCAAATGTCTCAAAACGTCTCTGGAAGTTCAGTGTTTTTCATTCTATTCACGTTTTTGTTGAAATAAAATGTAAAAGAAAATAACCTTGTGTATGCATATTAGAAATTCTAGCAGGTACAGGTTTCCATGGATACTTTTATGCACCAAAGAGTACATGTGAGAAGAGAAGCATTCATTTCTGGTTCTAAAAGATTCTGTTTGGATTTAAAAAAAAAAAGAACTGCTGTCAATCATTATGTGTATCTTGATGTTCTAAAAAAATGATAGACATCATGTGTACATGTTATAAATGATGATACAGTTCTATCTAAATAATCTTTTCAATCATCTGGCTTCTTAGTAATGCCTTGGAATTCTGTTAAAGCTTGAAAAATCTGTGAGGGTTTCATGAGGAAATTTTAATAAGCTTAACATAATGACTTGTCAACATTTATGAAGCATTTTCTTCTTTCTTTTTGCTTCCATTTAGATACCTTGAATTAGTCATTCACAAATAGCATGATAATATAAAAGTTTGTTACTTAAAATAGATTTTGGAGCAGATTTATCTTTAATTTTAAATAAATTTGACTTGAAAATATGCCAAAGTACATTTGATTGAATGCTACTTCCTAACAACCCACCTAAATCAAAATTCTGTGTTTTCTTTTCACCTTTTTGAAGAATATATCAAAAACAGATGCAAGATTTAAATTCATTCTCAAGTTTTAGGCAATAGTTTTAGGAGAAGTCTTTTCAGATTCTGTGACATTTTTATGAGTAAATTCATTCTACAGAGCATGTTTTCAATATACCCTTGTCTTACATTGCCATGCGAATAAATAACTGTAAATTGTTGGCATGGCCCAAATAATTTGAAAAATAAATTGAACTCATTCCAATTAAAGGCAACTGTATATATTCTATTTTTGCTAGTTTAACATGAACTTTTTTAGTATTGAGGTGGAAATCATAGCCATCAATAGTTAGATACAGGTGTGTCAACCTAACACTTGAGGTTATGAGCTCTGGACACATTTGGTGACAATTAGTACTTGAGTTAAGCACAGAGCAAGTCTGCCTACAGAAGATTGTCTAATTGATGGGGAAATCCCAACCCATGGACAAGTGTATAAAATACAAAGAGCTTGTTGAGAAAGTTGGCATTCTTGTATATACTTGGTCAGACTGCTGGTCTGGCAAGTAAGGATCATTCCTTGTCATGGTTTGAAATGTGTCCCCCACAGTCTCATGTGTTTGGCAAGGTCATTGGCATCTTGAGAGATGGAGCCTTGCTGGAGGAAGGCAGTCACAAGGGGTGGACCTTGAGGTGGATTAGTCCCACCCTACCTACAAGATTGCAGCAAGCAGTCTTGTAGCTCTCAGCTTCCAAGATGTCAGCAGTGATTTAGCCTCCTCCAGCTTTGGCCAGCCAGCCATGCTGCCTCTACGATGAGAAATTGTTTCTCCCTTCTGGAACTATAAGCCGAATAAATCTCCCTTTCTCCTTTAAGTTGTTTGAGTTTGGGTCCTCTATCACAGCAATAGTTGAGTAACCCTTACATCCCTCTTTCAGCTGTTATGTGGATATGATGTGGCCATTTCCCTCAACTCTGGTGTTGGTGTGGGCTGTCTTGCCAAGCTGAACAAGGAAATGTAACTGGGCAATCATAAGAGAAAATAAACTTGCTTCCTTAAGCTGTTTTGATGATAATTTTATCAGCAATCATGCTAACTGAAACATAGCCCAAATGATTTTTAAAAGTAATCAAAATATCATCATTTAAAAATTGATCAAGTAATTTTTATAACCAAAAATCCATAATTATATATATTTTTTTTCATGGAACTGAATGTCATTTTGTCTCTTTATATTATTGTAATGTAAGACAAATGACTTTAAAATATTTTAGTTTAATAAAACGAGAAGAAAAAGGAGTAGAGGTATAGCCATGACTTTGGTTTTGGCCCTGGTATAATTTGATGTTTTTGTAATAATTACCAGGATTATAGCTCTTAGGAGAGATAAGTCCTTGAAAGATAACCCATTGTGATGTTGTGCCCTGCTTCAAAGAGGCTTCCTTTTAAAAACCTACTTTAAATTACTGGGTTTTCATTATATGCACTGACTATGTGATTAAGACTACACCGTGGCGATTACAGCTCTTTTTATATACTTACCATCAAATTATGTCAACTTCTGGCCTGGATTATTCTAAAGCTCTATTTGATGATACATTCTGGTAACACTGAAAATCCTTTCCTGTATTTCTTCCTCTTTAATATCACTAAACTCTGATATTTTTTAAAAAGTGATTCACAGATCAAGTTCTTATTTGGGGGGGGGATAATTTAGCTGGTTCTTTATTAATTCAACAAAACAAAACGGTTTGTAGATTTATAACCAAAAGTTAAAATTAGGTTAAGTCTTAAGGTCTTTGAAAATGTCTCTGTAAAAATTATCAAAATATGGTCCTGAACATTTCACTTAAAATAACAGAAAAACTTAAGCAAATAAACAGTAACATATGCTTCTCTATTCTGTGAAAAAAAAAATTGTATAAGAATGTGTATAATGAAAGTTCTTAAATGAAAGGCCATCCATTATAACATTATGATGAGTTAAATTTAGCATAGATCAGTTTCAACAAACTACATCAAATTTTATGTGTCTTCCCTAATTTTTGTATTTTTTAAAATTTATTTTTCTACTTTTACAAGCATATTGAGTACTCATTCCTGCTTCCCTCTATATCCCCGGCCTCCCATCCACTCCCTTCCCTTCATCAATCCCTCCCACTCTTTCCCACCCTCCTGCCTGTATGTTTCTATGGACTCCAGGGCTCCCCCTGGCTTGTCAACTCTTGTGGGGGTTTAGACCTCTATGGCACACGAAGTTGCCTCTCTTTGGGGCACCCCATTGATAAGGGCATTTCCCTCCACTCATCCCGCTTTAGTCCCCAAGGTTTCCACTGTATGTTATTATCTTTCTTGAGCTCTTAAGTAATGTATGGGGCCATGTTGGTATGTCAGTCATGCAGTTCTGGTAAGGACAAGTCTCACTGCAGGGATTCCTAGATTCATCAGTCCTGCCTTGAGTGGGATGTTTTGTTCAATGATGAAACATCCCATCTTTAGATTCTAACAGTCTCACTGCCCCCTCTTCTGCAAGGTTCCTAAAGCCTTAGTATGAGAAGAGATTAGGTTAGCCTGATTCTAGGTGAGCCTTGCTGAGGTGCTGGTACTCTGCATATGGCTAGTTATTGTTGTCCACTTCATTGCTCTCCTGCTGCTCTAGGTTGCATCCTATCAGGCTGTTGAGATCCTCTTCCTCTGTTGTAGAAGACTTCCTGGCTGAATGTGAAGTATTCTTCCAATCTATGGGTATAACAACAGCTATTCACAGATCAGTTTGATGTACTGTATTCCTACCTATGGACTCATTGGCTGTTTCTCCCTATTGATCTCTTTTAGGTTCTTGTTCTATTTTACAGTAACAGGAATGTGTTCCATTTTGATAAGCAGATCTTGAGTTCAATCAGAAAGCTGTTGGTTGTCTCCTTGACACTCATGCTACTATTACACTGTTGGTCTCCTGTTGCTGTGGTGATTTTCATTGCAACTTGCAGATCTCCTGAATTGATATGGCCTGTGATTATTTCTCTCCTCCAGCAGCTTCTACAGTATTCCTTGGTACTGTGTAAGCTTTCCATCAAGGAGGAAGTTCTCAGACCAGTTCTAGTTGATATATTTTGCTCATGTTCTTTGATCCATATGTTCTGCATCTTCAGTAACAGGTCTTACTGAGAGTTTTTGGAGAGCTACTAAAAGTAATGCAAAAGCTTATGTTGTTTGTGGGCCTTTGAGGCCTGTTTGATTAACATTTTATCAGGAAGTGTCACATTCCTGTTACTTCTAGTATAATTTTTTCACTGGGTTCTAAGTAAATCAGTTCAAGGCTTTTTTTTTTTTTTTCTGTTTCCTCACTCTATGCTCCTCTGAATAGGGACTGTTCATTCTTGTTCCTTTCTTTAAAAGATGTGGGATTTTGACATGTTATTAGCTTAGGAGGTTTCTTTAGGGATGCTTCCCACAATCTTAGGGTTTTACTATAAGTTCCTCTGTGCTTCCTATCTCCTATCCCCTTATTCTCCACTATGTACTTTTCCAAATTATTCCCACCCTCATCCTACTTGTCATGGTTTCCTGAATGTCCCCATTAAAATATTTCACACTAACCATTCCTTTTTTCCTGTCATTGGCTTTTTTGAGTTTTCTGCCTCTTACAGTAATTCCAATCCAAATACATTGAAAAGATATCACTGGTAGCATCTGCATATAAAAGAGGACATTCAATATTTAACTTTCTGTGTCTGAGATACCTCTCTCAATATTAAGTTTTCCAGTTCCATCCATTTATCAACAAATTCCATAATCTCATCCTTTCTGATGGCTGAGTATAATATTTCATAGTGTACATGTACCACATTTTCATTATCCATTCCTCTGTTGATGGACTTTTTGGCTGATTCATTTTTTTCTGCTATTGTGAATAGAGCTGCAAAGAACATAGATGAACAAGTGTTTTTTTCTAATAAAATGTAGTCTTTTGGGAATATTCCTAAGAGTGATATAATTGGGTCATACGGCAGTTCCATTTTTAACTTTCTGAGAAACCTTCATATTGATCTTCATAGTGGCAGTTTATACTCCCACCAGCAGTGAATAAGTGTCCCTTTTTCTCCATAGCCTCACCAGAATTCTCTGTTATTTGTGTTCTTGATCTTAGCGATTCTGACAGGTAAGATGGATGGTATCTCAGGATAGTTTTAATTTGTTATTCTCTGATAATCAGGGAAGTTGAGCATCTTTTAAGGTATTTGTTTGACATTTCAATTTCTTTTTGCATGAAGTCCCTGTTTAGTACCAGGGTGCATTTTTTAAAAATTAAAATGTTTGCTACTTTGGCGTTTAGTTTTTTGAGCTCTTTGAATACTCTGGAAAGATTAATCTTTTGTCAGATTCACAGCTGGCAAAAAGTTTCTTCCATTCTATGGGTTGTCTTTTTGCACAATTAGCAGTTTCTTTTGCAGAACAGAGTCTTTTTAATTTCATGAAGTCCCATTTATTGATTATTGGTCTTAATTCCTGGGCACTTGCTATTCTGTTTAGAAAATCTTTACCTAGGCTTATCAATTCAAGTATATTCCCTACTCTTTTGATCTTAAATATTTCTTCCCATGTGCTACTTTTAGGATTGATTTATTCCTTTTTTTTTCTATGGCTTTCTGGAGTAACATTAGGTCACTTATTCGGGATCTTTCCTTTTTTTGTGATGTAGGCATTTAATGCTATAAACTTTCCTCTTAGGACTGCTTTTATTGTGTCCCATAGATTTTGGTAGGTTGTATCTTCATTTTCATTGGCTTCAAGGAAGTTTTTACTTTCTTGTCTTATTTCATTTTTTCTCCTTTCCTCATTCAAAAATGTGTTATTTAGCTTCCATGAGTTTGTGCAGTTTCCATTGTTTCCTTTGTTGTACATGTCTATCATTATTTCTTGATGGTCAGATAGTATGCAGTGAATGATTTTGAATTTTTCTCTATATGTGGAGGTTTTATTTATGTCCTAACATATGATCTATTGTCGAGAATGTTCCATGGGCGCTGAATAGAATGCATACACTTGAATGCTTGAATGAAATGTTCTGCATATATCTGTAAGGTCATTTAACTCCAATGTATCTCTGTTTAGTGTTTGGCCCATTTACCTGTTCAATGTTGTGGGATATTGAAGTCTCCTACGACTTCTGTGTCTGGGTTGATTTGTTGTTTTTTTCTCTTACAGTGTTTGTTTGATGAATTTGGGTGCTTTCATGTTTGGTGCATATATGTCAAATCTTCTTGCTGGTTCCCTCAACTAAGATGTAGTATTCATTTGTATCTCTTATGGTTTGCTTTAGTTTGAAGTCTTCTTTGTTTGATATCAACATGGCAACTCCTGCTTGTTTCTCTTTTTCATTTGATTGGAGTACTTTTGACTATCCTTTCACACTGAGAAAATGTTTATCCTTCAAAGGGTTTCTTGATGCAAAGAATTGATAGGTCATGATGTTTGACCCAAGTTATAAGCTTCTGCGACTTGATCAAAGAGTTGAGCCCATTGACATTTAAAGTTATTACAGAAAGATGCTTAAGATTCCTGACATTGTGATGATCTTACAGTGTTTGCCTTTTTTTGGCTCTCATTCAGCCCTTGTACTGATATTATTTATTTCATTTAGCTTCTTTAATGTGTTTATCCTCTCTTCCATCTTGCATATTTCTTCCAGTATTCTCTACGGCCCTGGCTTAATGGCCATATAGTCTTTTAGTCTGTTTCCGTCATATAATGTTTTTCTTTCACCTTCTATTATGGCTGGCAGTTTTGCTAGATATAATCTAAGTTGGCATTTGTGTTCATTCGCAACTTATATTGTGTCTCTCCAACCCCTTCTGGTCTTTACCTTTTCTATTGAGAAGTCAGTTGTCATTTTGAAGGGTTTACCTATATAGGTGACTTGTTCCTTCTGTCTTATAGTTCTTAAGATCATATCTTCAATGTGTATATTTGGTGTGCAGCCTATCATACGTCATGGGGTGTTTCTTTTTTTTTTTTTTTTGTCCTGAGTATTTGGTGTTCTGTATGCTTCTTGAATCAAGATGGGTATCTCTTTTTTTGTAGGTCAGTGAAATTTTCCTCTATTATCTCATTGATTATACATGGTGGATCTTCCTCTTCTGTATCTGTGTCTGGGATATTCATGATCCATATGTTGGGCCTTTTGATGGTGTCCCAGAGGTGCTGTATGTTATGCTCAAGAGAGTTTTTCAATTTATCAGTTTCTTTCATTGACTTATGAACGTCTACTATCTTACCTTCCTTCCAGTTCCAAGACTCTGTCTTCTATATGATCAGTTCTATTTTTGAGACTCTCTCTATTGAATTTTTTTATTACACTGTTTAGATTTTTTTAGATCTAGTGTTATTTCACTCTGGACTTTTTCCAATGTTTCTATATTAGTTTGTAGATGACTTTGGGTTTTTTTTTTTATTATTGTTTCTACATCTGTTTTCAGGCTATTTTCATTCCAGTTGTGTCTTGTTTGTGTTTTCTTGGTATCCTGTCTTGAATTGTTGTGTTCTTGAAATGTATTTAGCCATTTTCTGTGTTCTTAGAGCTGTTTGAACGTATTTATAATCAATCTTGAATTCGTTGCCTCAGTCATTGCTCTTAGGTACCTTCCAATGGACTCTCTTCTGTGGGATCTGAAGCCTTGGATTCAGTGATCTTGAGAAGAGACATGTTTTCTTGAATTCTCATTTTTTTTTCTGTTTTGCTGTGAAATGTTAGCATTTTTAGAGTGAGTATATGTTGACTGTAGTTTTATTTAAAGTCCCTGTGTTTGGTTTCCTCTATCGGGGATGGAATTTTCAGCACTTAGATGATGTTAATAGTTTCTAAGTTTTTCTTTGTGTTACCTAACAAATGTTTGGTCTTTCACTTGCAAACAAACAAACAAACAAACAAACAAACAAACAAAAAGGTATTGATTCTATTGATTCTAGTGTTCTCTGGCCGTAGAATCATGTTGATGCTTCTCAGATGGGTCTTCTGAAGTGACTGTTACGTTGTGTTTCAGAGGCTTTTTATGTCTATATTCTTGAAGGTTTGGTGTTATGTGAAATCTATTTGGATTTGTTTCCTCTGTGTGTGTGACTGGGAGGCAGGGTGCTGGCAAGCTGGCAACCTAGGGGCTCAGGTTCAGGAGAGGAAGCCTTCAAGTCCAACTTCTTTTTTTATATGCTCCCTTAAAAATTTACCCAATCCAAAAATTCAATGACATTTTATCCCTTAAACTTCATTTCCTGCCCAGGTTTCTAAATCACTATTTCTTACCCAGATTGTTCTCCTGGGATTCTGATGAAAATGTCAAACCATTTGCATGAGAAACCTGGACCAAGCATATTTTACTCCAGACTCAGCAAATTGATTTCCAGAAGCTATGGACCTTTCCAGGATGCAGCTGCAGTCTACTGAACTCGTGAAGGGAAAACTGTCGGCAAAGGGCTGCCAAACTTCCTCTGGCTTCCAACCTCATTACTGGCTCTTTGACTAAAACCCTCATCATCTTTTTACTATTGTTTTGATGGATTCTGGAGTGTTTTCTAGATATGAGGATTGCCTTCCAACCTTCATTCCCTGCAGTCAAAACAATCTTTCTACAACACTAAATTTAAATTCTTATAATCTTTCTCTTTGCCCTCCATGACAAAAATCAAACTAATTAAAATGTTGTACATTGTGGTCTAGCCATGGTGATGCTATTATTTGAAACTTAATCCTCCTAAAGTCTCTTCCATGAATAAGATCATTTCTGACTGGCTACTCTGCAAAGATTCCCTGAAGAAGCCCTACTCTATTGTGCTTCCTTGCTGGGCATGCTCTATTTCTTTGCTTTGGATGTCCTTCTGATTCACCTCACCCTCACACTCCCCAATATCTACTTCAGACTCTTCCTATAAGAGACTGCAGCTCCTCATCACGTCATGCTCTCCACTGCAAAAAGTCTTTTCTACCAGTGAACTTCAAAATCTCTACTATGTATTGATGCAATCTGCATCATGTTACTTACTCTATTTTCTGGAATATTGGGATTTCCATACAAAACCTAGATCACTCTAAAGAGAGGAAACTGTAAGTTGAATGAGTAAACTGAGTCTGAAGACAAGATTTACTAGTTCCTGCCTATTTTAAGTCATAAAACGAAGCATCAGTTGAGAATGAAAACCTTTCCCAATTCTAGTGGTCTACAGTTCTGAAACAGTTTCAAACAGCATCCAGGGCATGAATGTTTAATAATATTCAAAAAAAACTATCAGGTCCCTCCAAATATATGCCTAGAAATATGCTAGATTTTATTTTTTAAAAATTCTGTATTTGTCACCTTAGCTGAAATTAGACATATGTTTTTATTTTATATATAGGTTCCAGTTTGTATGTGTGGATGTGTGGTATAGGTGTTTCTTTGTGTGTATCAAAGGGCACACAGTGAATGCCTGTGGAGGCCCAAGGGTGACTGGGAATCATCCTGGCTTGCTCTACCTGGTTTTTGCTTTGCTCTGGAATTCCCCAGACTCTGCCTTCCAGAACCTGACATACAGGCCTGAGTCTTTTCTACCTGACATTTTTATGGGGTATCCAAGATCCAAATTCATATCCTTCTGCTTTTGAGGCAAAGGCTTAAACCCTGAGCAGTCTCTCCAGCCTAAATTAGAAGTATTCAGAACCACTTTCTTGATTAAACAGAATCACAAAATGTATACAAATAATAAAATACAAGAATTGCATGTTTCAAGGTGGGCAATGTGGCATTCTTACAATCCTGGTATTTTTTATCAAGATTTTATATCTCTCATCAAATGTTGAGATCAAACATTGACCTCAAAAGGACTTATAATTACGCTATGAAAATTGGCATGATTAATTTTTCATCATTACTTCATCATATATATTTCATAACTTTTCTGAAACTTGTAAAATGTGCATTTAAAAAAGTAGATAAGGTTTTTTCGGCTGGAGAGGTGGCTCAGAGGTTAAGCCTCTGCCTTGCAGGCGGAAGGTACTGAGTTCAGATCCCAGATCCACGTATAGACTCCAGATGGAAGCGGGGGCGGCCTGTGCCTTCTGGTCCTGGTAGGGCGGAGCCTGTGAATCCCGGGACAGAAGGAGGTGGAGGCGTCCATGGTGGTTCGCGAATTCGTCCGTGGTTCTACACACACACAGACACACACACACACACACACATGCATATACATACGCACACACGCACAATTGAATAAATAATTTAAAAAAAGTAGATAAGGTTTTTGACAATAGCTCAATGGTAGGCATTAGCCAGCACACAAGGTGTAGCAGATTCAAACAAGTGCCAGAAGTAAAAAAAGAAAAGGAACAAAACATGAAAATGAACAAATGAGTGGGATTGTAAGTCAGCAAGGTTAGTCCCACAGCTGGTCAGTGCTGAAGTGTGGTATTCAATACATACAGATTCGGTGATATTATTCTGTTTTGTCATATATTCCATAATAAAAGAGATTTTCCATAATAACAAGATTTTTTTAAAAGAAAGAACAATTGAATCAGAATCCATGATGCTGATTCTCATCAATATTTGATAAAAAATAAATCATAATGACAAATTTTGATTTTTTTCTGTTTTTTACAAGCATATTGAGTATCCCAGTTTTTCTTGCTCCCTCCTTCCTTCCATCCTCTCCCTCTCCTTCACCATTCCCTCCCACTCCTTCCCACCCTTCCACCTGTATCCTTTCATGGGCTCCAAGGTACACTCTGGCTTGCCTATTCCTGCGGGGGCTCAGGCCTTCATGGTATGTCAAGTTATCTCTCTTCAGGCCACCCCACTGATATATGCATTTCCCTTCATTCATCCATTATTAGACCCAAAGGTTTCTACTGTAACTGCCAAGTGTATGGGTATAATAACAGTTATCTACAGAGTAGTTTGATATACTGTCTTCCTAACTATAGGTTTATTGGCTGTCTTCTCTATTATCTTTTTCCTTCTCTTTCTTTAGATTCCTGTTCTAGTTTCCAGTAACAAGGATCTTACCATTCTGACAAGCGGGTCTTGAATCCAATCAGAAAGCTGTTGGTTGTCTAATTGATACTCTTGCCACTATTAACACTGGTGGTCACCTGTTGCCATGGTGATTTATATTGCAGGCTTATACCTCATGGGTTGATGGGGCTTGTGATTATTTCTCTCCCCTAGCAGCTTCTACAGTATTCTTTAGTACTGTGTAAGCTATCCCGCAAGGAGAAAGTCCTCAGACCAGCTCCAGTTGATATATTTTGTCATGTTCTATGATCCATTTGTGTTGCATCTTCAGTAATAGGGTCTTACTGAGAGTTTTTGGATTGCTACTAAGAATAATGTAAAAGCCTATGATGTTTGTGGGCCTTTAAGACCTCTCTTACTACATTTTATCAGGAAGTATCACATTCCTGTTACTTCTTGTGTAATTTTGTTCCTAGGTTCTAAATGGGTCGATCAGCTTAAGGCTTTTTTTTTCTCTATCTTCCTCACTTTGCATAAGGACTACTCATTCTTGTTCTTTTATTTAAAAGACTTTTTTAAAATATGTATTACTAGCATAGGAGATTTCTTTGAGTTGCTTCCTACAATCTTAGGCTTTTCCTATAAGTCACTCTGTCCCTCCTACCTCCCATTCCCTCATTCCCACTATATATTTTCCCCCAATTATTCATCCTTGTCTTGGTGTCCTAAACCTCCCCATTGAAAGGTTTCACCATAATCATCCTTTCCCACCTTCCCACTCATAGATCTTTCTCAAATGTTCTCTTTTTTGCAATGCTTCCAATGCAAGTATATTGACAAGGATAACAGTTCAATTATCCTCATATAGGAGAGAACATGCAGTGCTTAACTTACTCTATCTAAGATACCTCATTCAATAGTAACATTACCAGTTCCATCTGTTATCAGAAAATTCCATATCCTTTCTGATGTTTGCATAATATTCCATTGTGTATTTGTGCCACATTTTCATATCTGTTCTTCTGTGGACAGGCATGTTGACTGATTCCATTTTTTCACTACTGTGCAGTCCTGAATTCAGTTCCAGCCTGGATTAATCAACAACCAAAATAAAAGAGTTATCTGTTGTAGCAACTAAAAGTTTAATAAGCTGATTCATATATTGAGTTTAAAAAAATCAATTTACACAAATGCACTATGAAAATGTGCATTGTAAAAATCCATGGGTTTTATGACGTTCACAACTTAGTAAATTTAGTAAAGTCAATCTGTTTTTAAAGTTTTTAATTATCTACATGGCAAGGTGCCTAAAGAATTCTAAATTAACTTACACATTATGTGAGTGAATGTTACTTTATTCATTACAAAATCCAAAGCATGCATGAGGGATTAGCTCTTAGTGTTTCAAAATTATGTAATCTATTTGGTTGTTGGCCCTAGAAAATAAATAATAAATGTATCCAGTGAATTCAGTTTTATTTCTTCTCTTTATATAGTACTATGTGTCATGGACATGAAGACTCATATAGGCTCTGAAATCTAGATACAGAAATGAAGTGATAGAGATTCCAGATAAATCAGCTAATCAGTTTCTCTCTCTCTCTCTCTCTCTCTCTCTCTCTCTCTCTCTCTCTCTCTCTCTCTCTCTCTCCTTTCCTCCCATCTCTCCTCTTTCTTCCTAGCTCTTCCTAAAACCAGGAAAATGTTAATATTATAATAACTATAGCAGGAATTATATTCAGTATGACATTCACCATAGTCTTAGGATTTTAAACTTAGTAGTAGTTTAATAGTTGTGAACATCAATTCCTCCCTGAAGATTGTTTTAGCTATAACTGGGTCATGAATCTTCCATTTGACATAGTTGGCTATGCAAAATTCAAGGACAGCCATCATAACCTAGGAGGGTAATGCTGTTTTTCTCATTTTATAGAGCAACATTTAAGAGACAGATAAGTAAGCTGCATAATTTTAGAAAAATAGGAAGAGGTACCACTGTGATTTAAGCCCAAATAGTCTTAAAATGGAGCTCCTAAATGCCACATTAAAAATTTAAACTGGGAAATTTAAAGAAATTCCAATAAGTTTTGAAAATGAGTTTCAGTTTACAAAATATGACATCATGTGGAAGATTTAAGACCAATGGTCTTGACACAAGTTCAGGAGATAACTAACTTCCCACATCTCTCGTGAGACTTAGGTCCATGTTCTGGGACAGGGACTTGTAAATGTGGTTGGTAGTACAGTTGTTCTAATAGGATGTAAGAAAAAGATGGAAAGAGATGCTTTCTGCCTCAGTCAGTCTTCAAAATTTCGGGGATAGCAAGTCTGAAAATGTCAGTTTAACCCTGGAACCCACAGAGACCTAGATGTCAGAGTTTGCATCTATAAGGGCAGAATTCCTATGGTAAGGATGGGAGTGAAAATGGAGGATGCTCTTAGAAAACTGACAAATCGAGTAACCTTGAGCATGCCTCCCAGATGCAGGAGCAAGAGAGACCTCAATGAGATTGAAAGCAGGAACCAATTCTCAAAATTTAATTGAATTCTGACCTCCACATGTGCACCAAAGCCTGTGCATATATGTAGTACACAAACACAGACACACAGACACACACACACACACACACACACACACACACACAGAGTAATTTAAAAGATCAGTGTTGTTATGAGGCCTTTGCATTTGAGATCAACCTCAGTTTTCATTTACTCTGTTGTACAAATTTCCACCACAGCTTAACCACAAAACAAAAAGAAGTTAATGATTGACTGTTTTTCTGCCCCCAGCTCAGGATGTCACAAGAACATCCAGATTCAGCTGCATCCAGACTCAGTTGCTACATCCCAATGACCTGGATTTAGAAGAAATGTGACCTTTAGTTGTGTTATCTTGCTTTTGCAGAACCTTCCAGTCCCCTTTAGAACTGCTTCTTTCCTTGTTTGTGAATAATGGCACGTAGACGATATTGTCAAAATTGGTCTCAACCAATTGATTGATTTTGCTCATTCCCTAGCTGTCAGTCTGAGAAAGTGAAGTTTAACCTAACTGTCTGGTGAGAAGTACTGGAATGTATCAAGTATTTCTGTTACAACAGTGTCACTCTTCCATCTTCTTCCTCTGTCTTCTCCCACTCTGAGCACTAGAAGAAAGCAGACATCGTTCCTTACATTCATAACCAGGAAAGGCCTAATTAACACAATACTTAACTTGTGACTTTTAGTCAAAAAATGTATTTTCTTCTTTTCTTAAGACTCCTAAGTTTGAGCTGGGAGGATGGCTCAAGGCTTAACCTTCTGCATCTTGGCCTGAACTTCTGGCCTTGAGAAGTGGAGCCTGGAAGGACATGGAACAATCCTAGATAATTCCCCCAAACACCCTTGGGCCTCCACAGGCACACACAGTACCTTCTGAGACACACACACACACACACACACACACACAGTGGGTATGCACAAAAAGTGACTCCTAACTTTATTAGAATTAATTTCTAATAAGACTCTTGACTTAAAGAACATTTTTCAGGTTGTATTTTAGAGGACATTATCCTAAGGAAAGACATGTCAGAGACATTAATTAGAATAACTGATTGGCAGAGCAGCCAAATCTCTCCCCATCCTAAAGCTCAGGGAACCTTATGGAAGAGGGGGGCCACAAGATTTTAAGAGCCTAAAGATGGGGAGGACCAGTGATATGCAGATATACTCCACACAAGTTAGGGCTGCAGTAGCCATAATCGGATTTTGTATAACCTGCACAATGACTGATATGTCAACGACCCCCCAAAGTCTAGCATGGATCACAGGCAGTAGGATCCTTAGAGGCAAGGGATTAACAGTGATAATAGAATTCCCATACTAAAGGGGAGCCCAAGAAGGGGCTCTGGGCTATGCCACTGAGTCCTTACACCTCATTAGGGTGGAAGACTCAGAGGGAGGTTTGGCATTCACACAAAAGGATGTTTCAGGGGATGGGAGGGGGAAAGAGGGAGGCACTGGGAGAAGGGAAGGAGGGGGAGTAAAGGAAGTGGAAAAGGGAGGGAGAGTGTAAGAGGGGACTGTGGAGGGAAGGAGGGAGGGAGAGGACAGAGGTATCCTTGTATCATTGGGAAAAAAAATAAAATGTGGGAGAAAAACAATAGCTGGTTGGGTCACTTATTCTGACTAATATGCCTAAGAAATATTAATGTCAATAATGAAACACAAAAATAATAGTAATATTTAGAGCTAAGTAATAAGGAAAGTTTTAAATTATATGTCACTACTACAAAAGAATACTCAAGAAATATGCAAATGAAAAACAAAGACAAGCAGAAGAATTTTTATTATTATTTATTCAATTGTGCGTGTGGTGTGCACGTGTATATGTGTGTGTAGAACCACGGATGAATTCGGGAACCACCATGGACGCCTCCACCTCCTCCTTATTTACTCTGCCCCAGGATTCACAGGCTCCGCCCTACCAGGACCAGAAACGCAGGCCACCCCACTTCTGCCTGGCATCTATATGTGGGGTCTAGGAGCCGAACTCAGGACCTTCCACCTGCAAGGCAGAGGCTTAACCCCTGAGCCACCTCTCCAGCCCCAAGTAGAAGTAATTTAAACGTGCTAAGTAGAGGTAAAAAAAACCTGACAATTACTAGGAAATGAAGCAAGCATATAGATACTTGCACATTTAAATAAAAATGCACAGTAGAAATAACCTAACTCTAAAGCAATAGGATATGTAAATAAATTTTGAAATTCTAAATGATGGAATATTATGTGATCACTAAGTCGGGTCTTGTGTGTATGTATGTATTTGTGCATCTGTGTGAACTGGCCCATGAAACAATGTTTTATTGAGCCTGGAGTTTATACCTAATCCTAATCTGACTGTCCATCAAGCCTGTGGAATGTCTCTGTCTTCCAAAAACTGAAATTCTGCCACTGCCACCATGCCCAGATTTTTATATGGCGATCTGAATTCAATACCTCATGCTTATATAGCAGATACTGCACTCACTGTTCCATCTCCCAAGACCTAATTGGAATGAAAAACCCACAACATAATATTAAATGAGTCAGATGCACATTAAAGGATGCTCTGGGGATAGGAGGGGGAGGCACTAGGGGATGAAGAGGGAAGGGAGAGGGGAGGGGGCACAGGGGGATAATGAGTTGGAGGGAGGGGGGGACTGGTTAAGTTTGTATGAGTGGAAATAAAAGAAATATTAAATGAGCCAGGTTACAACTGTGAAGTATGGTTTCAATTACAAAAATATCAATTTGTCTTACTCCTCATAAAATGAAAAACTCCTTTAATATTTTCAAGCATTCTTTTCCAGATGGTAGAATATAGGGTATCATTTTGAATTTTGTATTTTCATTCTTAATTAGTACATACTACTCTTGAAAAATCTTTTCACATCATTTTGCAATAATGAAGAGTCAATATAAAAAGTCATATTTACCAGAATTTGTAAGGAGGAAAACTAGGAAATGATCAAGATACATTTTCAATACAAAAAATGTTAGCATATTCCCCTGAAGACTAAAGATATGGAAAGTTCAAATAATTGAGCTTTTACATCTAAGACATCTTCCTAAATGAGATGGGATGATGACATCTCTATCTAGAACGAGGCACCAAAGCTTAATTGGTGGATAAAATTGAGAATGTCAAAAATTTTTAGTTGACTCACTCAACCCAATCTTTAGAAGACATCAACTCTTTTTACAAAACATGATCACCTATTTCTGTAAAACATCGATGATACATATGCATAGAGATTAAGAGAGGAATTATGCTTGCAAAGTCAACATCCCCTTCTGCACAGATATTTCTAATATTTGGTGATACACCTGCTTTAAATTCTCTACTCTTCAGAATAACTCTAGTTCTCCAAGATATGATATAGTCTCTAACTCTTAGCCTAGATTCTGAGAAGCTCATCTAAAAGCCTCGCTGCATGGCTTTGCCATCCCTTTCCTGATATTGCTCTTATGTAGACGAACACATACAAATTCACCAGGAAGGAGAATTCTCCACAAGTCACTATTGTGATGCATAGTGCTGTTGGGTCAGTCACCATGCCCACACTCTGATTGCCCATTCCATATCCAGATTTCCTCTCTGATTCATGCTATGACACCCAAGAGTGGCCTTCAGCCCACCTGTAGCTGCATGGGACACACCGAGGCAGCCATAGCATGTGATTAACGGCTGATGCTGTCCCACAGATGTGTCAAGCAGGCTTGTGATTTTAAGTCTTACATTAGTCCTGTGAAAATGACAAAAAGCAATAGGTGACATACTTTTGAAGAACACATATTAACTGAGGCATCATATCATTTCAACACAAGTGAGCAGCATGCAACTGTTTAATGGAGCAGTGTAGAGATCCACATGACTCAAACAGTGAAAAAGTAAAAGATAGCAGGGAATTAGGTGAAAAACAGCAAAAGGTCTGGAGTCTGGAGAGAAAGCACCATGGGTAAAATGAGGACCCGACTTCTGATTCCTACCACATAGGTAAAAAACCAGACACAGTGACTCACAACAGTGAAGCACAACACTGGGGTAGGGGTAGAGTGGGTGACAGAGACAGGCAGATCCCAGGGGCTTGCTTACCAGCCAGCCAGGGTGAAATCACCAAACTCCAGGTTTTGTGAGAGACTGTCAAAAAATATTAAGTGCAGAGTGCTAAGGGAGGGCATTGGATCCACCCCTATGGCCTTCACTTACATCCACATGGTAAGTGTAGATACACACACAAACACACACCACATACACACACACCACCACCACCACCACCACCACCCAAGTACAAATATCTTCATATTTATATATGTAAATATAAGCACATTTTGAATAAGTTTTACTTTGTATAATTAATAAGTGTCTTTTATATATATAATGGAACAAAGAACTAAAACTTCAGTCACAGAAAAGAGTGTGCCAGGCCTTTTGAGCTGAGTCCTTAGGTAGCTCTGGCTAATGCTGTGAAGTAGTTGCGGTTTTGGTGATGGGATGGCCGTCAGGGAGCAAGTGAGGAATGTTCAGATCTTGGAAGACTGCTGTCAGGACCAGGTGGGAAGCAGTGGGACATGGACCAGAGTTACAGTGGGAAAGTGGAATGATATGGAAAACATGAACTGTGTTTTCCTAATAAGAAAAACACGCTGGAGTGTATAGTGTAAGATAGCTCAAGGGTGGGGACCATCATTTAAAATTAAACACCAAGGAGAGAAGAAGACTGGGAAAAAGCAAGCATATTTTGTTGGTTCCAGCATATAGGAGTATCTTTAATTTTGAGATCCTGATGTCACATCTTACATAATCATAGCATAAATTTCTACCTAAAAAGAGTTAATAACAGAGTTCATTGTACTACTCAAACTTGTTCACAGGTGCTAACACTGTACCTAGAATACAAATGATTTATCTCTCCTATTTATCATGAAAAATCCAGGTATGTATCTTGTCAACAAATACAAAATTTACTCAGTCCCCTCTTTCATTTATGGCATTAGTCTGAGCTCCAAATTAATGGCCCCATGCTGCCTTTACTTAGTTTGGATTACACTTTAATAAGTGATTCTCTGTATTCTCCAGTCCTTCAGCCTCTGTCCTTCCAGCTGGTCTGAGTTCCAGCCCCTAACCTATGACTCATGCAACCATCTGCTTGATTGACAGAAGCACCTATGCTGCGAAGCCCTGCTGCAGAAAAGGATGCAACCCTGCTGCTTGGACTGACTGCATAACCTTGTCTCCAGTCTCCTTTCAGTCCTCAGTGGCATCGACAATCTGTCTCTGCTCAGATATTTTTTCTCCCTTTGCCAAGGTAACCAATTTGTTTTTTAACACTCCTACTCCGGCTTTCACTTTTATAGCCAAACAAAATGAATGCTCTAGGTAATTAATTTATTCAAATTCCCTCCTCCATACTTCTTCACTCTGCATGCTAACAATGATCTCCGCCTACCACATTCAACCCCTCTCATTTTATCTCCAGACTTGCTCCTCCAGATTTTGCTTTATTTCATTGTCTCCTTCTTCATTGATTTCTCTCTTCCTTAGCAACTATGCCTAAGTCTCCTACTCTAATCATAACTTTAATCTGTCCCTTTAAAGACCATAGTATTGTCTCTGTGATTTTGACACAGGGTCTCTCTGTTCAGGAGTCAAAGATTGAAACCAGAATATGCATGTATGCATGGAGGAGAGAAAGAATGGAACTCTCGGACAATGATCCATGAGGAGCAAGAGAGCCCTGGAGAACCCATGGACTCCAGGCAGAGTGCCGTGAGAAGCACTCTCGTTTCAGGTAAATATTGTAGGGTCTCTGGTGTTCTAAATTATGGTTTGTTGTTGTTTTCAGTTTTGCTGTTCCTGCGCTGTCTGTCCTTGGCTGCATCCTGATTGGTTGTTGAGGTCATCTCCTAGCCAACAATAAAAGACCGTTTAAATGAAGATCTTAGTATAAGAAGAGATTCAAAGGTAGATGGATGAATAGGAGTAGGACACAACAGTTGCCTGTTGGTTACCATCTAACTTTCAGTCCCTATACCCTCTTGACTGGGAGATCAAACCTGTTCAGTTTCAAGTATATAGGAAGGGAAGTGAGAGTGAAATGCATCAGGTGACATGCAGTACATGCAGTAAATACATGCAGTACATGACCATGGCCTGATTTCTCTACTGAAGTGTTTTCTTTCTTTTGTCTCCTTTCTTTTGAGGTCTTTTTCCCCTTCACTCTTATTTATAATCCTTTGTGATTATAGTGGGTATTACAGAGGTTTACCCTTGATTGTATCATTAAGTGGGTTTGCAACTAAGATCCACTTAATAGGGCATATATATGGCATCCAACTTTCTGTGTCTGGGATACTTCACTCAATATAATTTTTTCTAATTCCATCCATTTCCTGGCAAATTTCATTAATTCATCCTTTTTGATGGCTGAGTAGCATTCTGTTATATAAATATACCACATTTTCCTTATCCATTCATCAACTGTTGGGCATTTGGATTGATTGCACGACTTTGCAATTATAAATAGTGCTGCAGTGATCATTCTTTGCTCCTGTTACTGTAATGCACTCACAGCTGTATTTGGAAGCACTGCATCTGATGGAAAGCTGTGATTGCTAGGGACTTCTTTCAGCTAGTGGCTGCAGGTAGTAGAATTTCATTGCAGCTCACATTATCAAGAACAGGATTCCTTCAATGAGTGACTTTTACCTAGAAACAGGTGTTTTGTGGACTGTTCTGTAATCTATGTATGTTTCTTCCTGATTCTTGTTTCCTTCTTCCTTCTTATTCTTATCTCTCTCTCCTTCCTCCATTCTCCTTCTTTGTTTCTTTCCTTCCTTCCCCCTCCTTCTCTCACCACCACAGGCACTAGACTTACATTGTGCTCTGAGGGGTGTTGCCAAATCCCTGCCAGGCCAGCCAAGAAACGGCCAGGCCTTGGGGCTCCAGGTGAGGGGACAAGGCGCGGGGTCACCACCCAGACCCCCAGGAGTCAGGCGAGAAGCAGCAGGCAGAGGTTGAGTTGCAGAGGATGAGTTGCTCTGCAGACTCATTTATTTCAGGAAGTGCTTGAGCTTACATAGGATGAGGGGTCCAATCAGGTGTTACCACTTCTCCGCTGGGGGGGGCAGCCACCAGTCTTTTAGTTGTTTACTAGGTGTCCATTGCAGAGGCAGGTTAGATGGCCACTTCCCATTGGTTGTTCATCCCTCCTTCCCATTGGTTGTTCATCCCTCCTTCCCATTGGTTGCTCATCCCTCCTTCCCATTGGTTGTTCATCCCTCCTTCCCATTGGTTGTTCATTCCTCCATCTGTATGGTTCCTCTATTGGGACATGTCCGAGGCATGTCTGTATTTGGGGCTTGTCTATAACCAGACCTCCTGGGAGCCAGGGCTAGGGCCTCCCTGAATCAATGGTGCCACAGAGGGGGTCTTCCACTATTTCTCTCTAATTTTCTTCCCACCTTTAAAGCAGTTTCTTGGATCACCAGATTTAACATACCTTTTTACTAACAAATTTGTCCCTAATTATCTTGACCTCGAGATAAACTTGTTTTTCAACTTTTCCCAGATGACCCAAATGTATTTCTCCCTTTTTTCCTTTGGTAACACTTTTATTTTGCCCATTCTTCTCCTTTCCCACCTTACCCACTCACCTTCTTTTCTCCCGCCCTCTTCAGTTCAACCAGGCCCCTCTCACCCTCTTGTCGCTGGGCTTGTATGAGTCTCAGCTCACTCTGAGGTGCCTGTGTTGCTCTAAATGTATTTGAAATCTAGCAGTCCTCATTCTTTCTCCTCTGCAAAAATTCTTGACTTGACAATTATCATTCATTTGTTTTCTCTCTCCTGTTCACCATTATCTCCTCAATGTGGTTGGTTTAGGCTTGGGATTTGTGTGTGTCAATTATAAAGAACTGGTTTTCAGTATCATCTTCTTTGCAAAAAAAAAAATGCTATGTTCACAAAACAATGTACAGGCTGAGTTCACCATAGTTTCACCTGCCCAATCACCTAGAACCATCATTACAAACAAATCTCCCCCTACTAAATTTCTATCATGTTTCTGCACCATTCTGAGTCACTGCCGATGCCATTCCTTATAAATGCCTACATTTTTTCAATTTTTTCAAATACTCAGAAAAGCTCCATCCCCAAGCATAAAATATAGCCACAATTAAAAAAAATGTTCTTTACCATCTTAGTGAACTGTATAGTCCCAAATCATGGTACTTTGTTTATCATAAAATAATTCTTGTATTGCCATTTTCTACTACTAAGTTGTTAATTTTTGAAGGATTTGTCCCTCAAAGTAAGTGCTTTGTAAATGTTTCCAAAATTAACTGAAACAGCAATGAAACTGAGCTACGTCATGGTTCACCCTTTTCCAAAGGAAGGTAATGACTCCTGGTGATTACATCATAACATTTCTAAAATGTGTAGAATTAACGTTCATACATTTTTTAATTCATCATCAAAACAGATATGAGCATGACAAGGTTGGGACCACTTCTTAAAATATGAATCAAAATCAGAAGTAATCTTTCTGGAAGGAGTTAAGACCAATGAGAGACACTCATGGGAGCAAAACAACTGTAGCAAAGTTTGTTTGAGATGTATTGATTGCAAAGCAGAGAGATGAGATGGTACTTTTGCAGGCATATTCTGTATTATAAACAAGAAAGCACCTAATATTGATTTTGTATATATAATGCCGTCAGCTTTCCACGCATGTTTACTTAAGTGGAGTTCAGAGGTACATCAATGTCAGTCACAGATGAATCAACTTTCAAAGCATGGACTCCACTTGTTCTTCCAATTTTCCTGTTTCGTGTATAAGTACCAAGGTCTTCCCTGAAGGGTTGATTCCTAGCTGTAGGACAAATTTTTTGAACAAAATAGGATTTAGTAAATTTTCAATTTCATGAAACTGGTAAGGGACAAAATGAAACAAAACTCAAAGTTAATGGTTTTTGTTTTCTTTTATATCAAAAAAAGCCCAGTTTGAAGAAATCAGCCAGAAGACAGTGTTTTATAGAAACAAGGAAAGCCATGGTTGATATTCCTATGTGAAAATCACATTGCATACTGGTAGATATCTGAATCCCATGTCTCCTGACTATGGCTTCTGTGAGTACTTATAAGGTAAACTGGCAAACTTCTCATTTTAAAAAGATACTTGGGGTTCATAGCCAACTATTTTCACACAGACAAATTGTTGTATGGGGACATACTACTCTTTTAGTGAAATAATAAGATACAACATATTATTTAGCTTCTTTTTTATTAAGACTGCATTATGCCTTGGAATGTTTGTCAGTTTGAGAAATGGGTTGCTTAGAAGAATGTGTGTTATTATTATTAATCATTTGTGTAGAATATTGTGTGTGTCTGTTAAGTCCTTTTGTCATATGGTATAGTTTAACCTAAGGTTTCTTTGTTAATTTTTAATTTGGATTATTATCTAATAAGAGTGAAATGTTAAAGCCACCACTACTGTGATCTTGTATGTTCACTAGTGTTTGCTTCATAAGATTAGGTGACTCAACATTTATGTAAATCTATGTAAATATATGGACATATATTTTAAATTACTCTATCTTCTTTGTGAATTGTTTCCCTTGTTAAAATAGAGTTATTTTCTCTATTTTTATGATTAACTTTAATTTTAAATCTACTCTATCAGATAGCAGATAACCTATCATTAGCTTTCGCTTCTGCTTGATGAAATCAGTTTCTTTCTCAGTCTGTGAGTATCTTTCCCAGTGAGGTGAGCTTTTTGGAGACAACCCATTCAGTTTTCAATCCATTCAATTAGTCTGCACCTGTTATCAGCAATTTCTTGTTGTTATTGGCAATTGCATTTAAGGGTTTTGTGAAAGAGGCTTATAGATCCCTGCAATTGTATTGGTTATTTTTTGCTTGGTTGGATTGTTTCTTCTTTTTCTTTCATATCTATTAAAGAAGGGGGGGAAGTCAAGATGAAAGAAAAAATTGAAGTTTTGAAACAACTCCTTTCTGGGCCCTTGAAATTCTGAGACTGCTAGCTATGAGTGGTGGGACAATCAGTTGTTGACTAACTCTTGTCTTTTATGTGCTATGCTGGTGCTAGTTTTGCTGGTCAAGTGTTCTAAATCTTCCCGAGATGTCTTTACCCTGAAAACTCTCTTTCTTTGAGTACCAGTGATGTCTCTGTGCACTTTTAGCTCTGCTAAGTGTGGTCTAAGAATATGCTCTTATCTTTCTAAGATGCCAGCCCAGATCCTGTCACCTGGAGTAGCTTATCTTAGCTGAGGGGGAATTCCTAGGGGAATGAAGGAGTGGGAAGCAACCCGCTTATAGGCAGAGCAACTGTCTTTATATCTCAGGATTTCCTAGATATTTATCACCTGCTGAAGGGATCCTCTGCCACAGTGACTCACAGGCAGGTAATCTATTTGCTGTCCTCAGGCTCAGGAATATCCAATTCAGTGTCATCACGGTTCATTTCAGATGGTGACATCATCTGTGGTCACACCAGGGAGAATTATGCACTGAGCAGAGCCTCCTACAACCTTAGTTCATGACTCAATGATTCCATATCATGTGACTTGTTATTTTTAAAAAAATCACAAAAATACACAAATAAGTTTCTGCAAGATTTGTGAGATTGAAAAACTAATCTAGTTACCTTATACTTAATTTTTTTATTCATTTCTACAGAGGTAACAGTGCAAAAGCCAAAATATATACAAGAGGTACTCTCAACCTTGCCCTTTAATAACCCAAGTCCCTGTGGGTAGTAAATAAACTGTAAGAGTATAATTCAAGAGACGTTCTAAGAAAGTAAAGAAACCTAGATCTATATATTGAATATATCCATCTTTTATCTCAACAAAGATCAGTCCAGAAGAGTCCATTGTGAAACACAGCCTAGTAAAATTTCTCACCTTTAAAAGTAAAGAAAAGATCCCTCTGGGTTTCCAGACAGAATCAAAGTATTTACAAAGAAGAAAATCAGGCCAGCCTCTAAATTCTTGTCAGCAATAGACAACACAAGAAACCAGGGCAACACTTTCCAAAACTAAAGAGAGGGCAAGAAACAAAATCTTGCATCTACCTAACCTGATCTGCAAATACTAAGAATACCCATGAGTGTTTCCAATGAATTTAGTAAAGGGAAAACTTCATTTAACAAAAAGATGATTAACAAAACTAACAAAAGAGGTAGTAAAAAGGATTAAGTGCATATAATTATAAATCTATGACTATTACATAGGTAAAAATAAGAGAAAATTGGTATATAAATATCTTTTGCTCTGTCAAAGGCAAAGTAGTAGAACTAAGCATAAGAAAACAGGAAAATACAATATTCTCATTGATTGATGTACACATAACAGCTGAAAATAAAAGCAAATCATATGATGTTGAAAAGATAGTTGAAATAAAACACTAAAAACATTAAATGAAGGAATAAATATTGTAAGCATAAAGAAATTAGTCTAGTAAATGAATGGTCCACATTTAAATTTAAATGTATATTATAAAAAAATCTTATCCACAAATTAATAAATAGATTACACTTACCTATTTTAAAAGTTTATATTTACTTGCAAATCAAGCAAAATATTCTCTATGGTAGCAATTTCTTCCAAAAATTGTGTCAGGGCTGAAAAATGGCTCAGGGCTTAGGGCCTTTGCCTCAGAAGCAAAAGTACCTGCTTTCAGATCACAGATCCCTTACAAAAACTGGCAGGTGAAATGGGTGGCAGGCTGCAATTCATATCCTGGAAGACAGAGCCTGGGAAACCCTAGAACAAAGCAATCAGAAAGTAGAGCAATCCATAACCATACACACTTAAGTGTCCTCCTATGTGTGCTCATGTTAGAATATATAGAGAAGAAAAAGTAATAAATAATGGAGAAAAAAAAACTTAATCCAAATACTAGAATCTGAGTGTGGAAAAGAATTTTATAGAGTCACCAGAAGCCTGAAGCGCTTCTCCATCTCTCTGATGTGTATGTGACCATGGGCAGTGGATCAGGCAGGACAGAAATTTGGGCAGAAAAGCCACATCAAGAGTCTACTTGTATTGTAGACAAGGACAACTGATTATCACACTGTATTTCTCACTAGGCCAGGAAGCAGGCAGAACTGAAGGTTAAAAATGAAAGTAAAACCTATCCTTAGATAAACTGGCACCAACTGAGAATTTTAATAGCAGTCTTTAAAGTTCTTTCATCTCTGAGACTCAGAAAGAGAATTATATATTACCTTCAATTAAAAAATAAATAACTAGAAAAAAATACATATAAAAGGTAATTTCGGGCTCCGAAGACAGTTCAAACCTCTCAAGCAGAAGGGCCAGCATTCAGGTCTCAGGTCCCACTTAAAAATATCAGGCAGAAACGATGGCCTGTACTTCTGGCCCTGGTGAGCAGAGCCTGGAAAATCTCTGAGAAAAGCAAAAAGGAAGTAGAAACATTCCAGGATGGTTCCCGAAGTCACCCTTGGTCCTTCACAAAGACACACAGTGTTCTCTGACATGCACACACACACACACACACACACACACACACACACACACACACTAAATAAGTAAATAAAGTTTTAAAAAGTTTACAAAAGGTAATTTTTTAAAATTTTTTTATTATTATTATTAATTCAACTGTGCGCATGTGCGTGTGTATGTGTGTGCGCGTGTGTGTGTCTGTGTATGTGTAGAACCATGGACGAATTCGCGAACCACCATGGACGCCTCCACCTCCTTCTGCCCTGGGATTCACAGGCTCCGCCCTACCAGGACCAGAAGCGCAGGCCGCCCCGCTTCCACCTGGCGTCTATACGTGGGATCTGGAATCCAAACTCAGGACCTTCCGCCTGCAAGGCGGAGGCTTAACCCCTGAGCCACCTCTCCAGCCCTACAAAAGGTAATTTATCTTACTAGGTAATTTTGATCTTGCATTAGCATACATTATATTAGTGAGCCACGTACCAAGAAAATTTCAGAGCATGTTAAGGAAGCAGTCTGCTTGTGTTCTTTCCTTAGGTACAGTGAGGCTTAGTTACAGTAAGCCACAGTTCATACACAATTATTGTGATTGACATATTCAGAATCGTATGATGTCTAAGTATCAAAGAGATTTACTTGTTCAACATTTCATTTAAAAATGCTGGTTGATTCAAAAGTCAATGAATGTACTAAATGACCATGATTTGTGCTTACAAAATCTTTATTATTTCCTAATGTTTCTGTCTGGATCTGATGAATGATCCCGCAGTTCCCTTCAGACCTAAAATGTGGTGGTTCTCTGAAAATCAGTATAGTATAGTGAGATCTTCACAGAGTTATCAGAAAATCAATTCAGCCCATCTCTTTTAATACATATTGACATTTGCCCTTTCAGTGCAAAGTTAGTTTCTGGAAAAAGCAGGTTTTTAACAATTTGTGTTGTTTATTTTGCATGAGATTACTCGCAGAAGCCTGGCTAAATGAATCAATACTTGCTTACCATCTCCGGAATAAACTGGAGGTAATTGTTAAAGTAATACACGTTAATTTAGGCTACCAAATTCATTTCCCAACACTCCTTATGCTACATGAGTCTTAATTAAGGAACAACTAAGACTGCCTTTTCTTATAGACACTGCTTAGTTACCGGCTCTAAGCAGTCATTTAACTCCTTTGATGTACCGTAAAGCATTTGTTACACCTTAGGTTTGCAAAGGGTCTTTACCATTTGCAAATTAATTCCTTGCTCTGTTCTGCAAACCATGTTCTGCATTGCAAGATGTAGCTCAGGACTCTCATGAAGCTTTTTCAATACTATGTGGAGCTATAAAAAGTGACAAGAGAAACCATGTCTGAAGAGAATCAGCAAAGAATTAACATGACTCAAGAGGAGAAAAGGGGGTGAGGGAATCTGTGGAAATCATAAGAGGAACAATTGAAAGAACTGGAAATGTCTACCAAAGAAAAAAATGTGATATCATAATAACTGGAGAGATGCTTTCTTGTTAAAAGGTCTGCCATGTGTCTCCAGAGCAATTAATTTCATAATGTGTTCAGATGCTCTTTCACATAAGAGTCCTTGATGGAGACTGGGATGAATCAAGAGACTAAAATCATCATCTCACAAGCAAAAAGATCTGAGTTTGGATCCCAGATGCCATGTAAAGCTTCTGGGGAAAAATGGTGGTGGCTTGCAATTCTGGACCCGGAAAGCCCAGTCTGGCAATGAGACGGACCTATCCAAGGTAATTCCCGATGTCACCCTTGGGCCTCCACAGGCACATACACTCAAGTGCCCTCTCTTACACACACACATACACACACACATGTACATATAAATGCACACATACATTCACACATGCACATAACAAAAACATGGAAAACAAAACAAAGCAAGGCAAAATAAAAATACACCAGAATTCTTGTCAATAGAAAGAGCTGGCTAGCAGGAGTAGTTCCCTGATGGTAAGGTTACCAGTGACAAAGCATGATCTGGGCTTTCAAAGAAACAAAGTGTCAGCGAATGAAATCCACTCAGTAGACATTCTTACCTCCCTTAATAGACCTGCCGGGACCCTTGCTATCATTCTGAGGTTCACATTTCAAAACTTCAACAGATTGGAATTGTCAAAAAGCTTTTATTTTGCCAATTATGGTTTACCTTATTTCACCATATATTTGCCATTTCTGGAATGAGAGGATCAAAAGATGACTTATAACCATAAGCTTCAATGTAGCCCTGTGGTAGTTTGAATGTGAGTTGCTACCCACAGGCTCATGTGTTTGCATTATTAACTAGTGTTAATGTACTTTGGGGAGGCTGTGGCAACCTTAGGAGAGTGGAGCCTTGCTATAGGAAGGTATGTCACAAGAGGTAAGCCTTGAAACTGGGTAACCCCACCCTGCTTCCTCTAGTAGTGTGTCTTGCTCTCTCTGCCTCCATGATACCTGCAGTGAATTGAACCACCTCCAACTTTTCTTGCTTGCCATTCCCTTCCCACCATAATGGACTGTATCTGTCCTCTGAAACTGTATGCCAAACAAACTTCCCGTAAGTTTTGTATGAGTATTGTCTCACAGCAGCAAAAAGGTAATTACAACTATTCTGAGAAGTCCAAGAGGCACAGCCATCTTGGACTTAATTTTAAAGCAAAGGCATAAGTGTATTTAGGGAATGATAGTAAACAGTGTGTTGATCTAATCTATAACTACATGGACAGAACATTTTATTTCCCAAGCAAATTTTCCCCAGATCCTCTGATAGCAAGTATCTCAATCAATACTCTCTGCAGCCTGGGCAATCATTAATCAATAGACTTTGGATTTTCAGGTGATAGCCATAGACCAGGTCTATTTGGGAGAAAAATGAGTCACCAGCCCTCTGACCCGTCCTCACTAGGGCATTAGCTTGACTATTGAAAAGAGCTGTGAGACCAGGGCATTCTTTGTCATTATTCTTCACAAATGACCTGCCATACTCTATCAGTCTCATTCAGAGCTTATTATATAGTGTTCTGTCAAATTGTACAACACTTGGATATGATGCGCTCTTTAGGATTAGAAATTTCTAGTTATGTTTGTTTCTGATTTATACAAAGGTATTTCATTTATTAGATATAAAGCATATGTTTAGTGGATGAGCAAATATATCTTATTCCAAAAAAGACCACGTCAGTGTTGGTACTGTTTCAACAGCAAGATGCACAGAATTCAAATAGCATAGTCCAAACCTGACAGAGTCTTCAAATATCAAACATGAGTGAAAGGAACTATAGTGAACAGGGCTCTATCCTTCTGAGGTTCCTTTCCAGTCAAAAGATATTTTAAATTCCTTTTTTTCATAAAAATGCATCCTGGTTTGACGCTGCTGATCCCTGGGTCTTTGAATGCGTCCGCATCTTGTAACATTGCACTCAAACATTCTCTCCCTGGGGAGTCTTCCTGACCTCATCCTCTCTACATATGCTCTGCATTTTTCCTGGACACAGATGATATGGTTGTCCCGGTGTGACAGAGAAGAGCATGGTGTTGCTGCATGTTCTTTGGACTGGCTTTCATGCTGACAGGGGTCATTCTCAGAGGAGCATACCTGTACAAGTACTTTGCCCTTCAACCAGATGACGTGTGCTACTGTGGATTAAAGCACATCAAAGATGATGTCATCCTAAATGAGCCTTCTGCCCATACCCCAGCTACAGGACAACTGAAGAAAACATTGAGGTCTTCAAAGAAGATGAGGTTGAGTTCATCAATCTGCCTGTCCCAAGTTTGCAGACAGTTACCCTGCCAACATTGTTAATGACTTTAACAAGCCTATTTAGATCTTAACCTGGACAAGTGCTACGTGATCCCTCTGAGCATTTCCATTGTTATGCTGCCCAGAAACCTGCTGGAGTTACTTATTAACATCAAGGCTGGAGCCTATCTGCCTCATTCATACCTTATCCATGAGCACATGGTTATTACTGATGGCATTGAAGACATTGATCACCTGGGTTTCTTCATTTATCATCATTACAAGGAAACTTCAAGCTTCAATGCAATTGTTAAAGGTATCCAGAAATATGAAGCCAGTAATTGTTTTACAATTTTACATTTCGAAAAAAAATTTGCTGTAGAAAACTTAATTTGCTCTTGAATAATCAAGAAAGACATGGAGAAAATTTAACACTATGACATAACTCCATCCTTTGTATTTTCTGCAGTGATTATTTTTTAAAATCTTCTTTCATGTAAGTAGCAAACAGGGCTTCACTGTCTTTCAAATCTCATTTAATTCAATAAAAACCATTATCTTAAAAATGCATCTTATATTCAAAAGGGGAAACTATGGCATGAAATATTAAAATTTTTTTAGAATTTTAATCTGTGGACTATACTGGTAAGTTATTGGTGCTCTTTTTCTGATTTTCAAAATATTTACTTACAGGAGGAGTACATGCATATGGAGGTCAAAGAATATCTTGTGGGAAGCATTTCTCTCCTTCTACCATGTGGGATTTGGGATTCAAACTCAGGTCATTTGGCTTAAGAGCAAGTGCCTTTACCTGCTGCTAAGTCACACCTTTAATTAATTCAAGATTCTTTAGCTAACAAGGAGTTCTTTCAATTAATTTAAACAATCAAAGGAGGAAAGATTTGGTAGAAATCTGTGGTAAGCTCTCTATAAAATGCAGTTTGGGACATTATGAAGGAGATTTGTACACTGACATTAAATGTAGTCATTTTTCTACATATTTATTGAATATTCTATGGATTTCCATCTATACTAAGAGTAAGGATAGATTTTTGACATGATGTGGACCCCCTTACTGAATATCTTTAAGAAGATCACTTATGCTAATTAAGATGCAGTTGACTTTATTATCCTTTTATACATCATGAAGCGAGATGGAGTTTATATTATGATTTATCACTAGCTTTACTTGCAAGAAGTCTGTGTCAATGATAAGAGTTCTTAAAGCACGGTCAGTAATTCACTACTCATCTTGCTTCTGCTGCGGTAGAGAACGAAGGATTCATATAGGAATCAAAAAAGCCTCACAAACGACATGGGTCCTTCCAAGGGAAGCAATGGCCCAGGATTCTAGACTTTTCCTCAGATGCATTCAAACCAAGTAGATACCACCCTTTGTAGTCCATTCTCCATGTTTATATCACAAAGGTCCCAGTTTATTTAATCATGTAAGGAACCAATTATTTCATTAAATTGAAACATTCCTAGTCATGTAAATGACAAGTTAGCTGTTTTCCCAAAGCATATTGATGCTCTGAGAGTTAAAAGACTTGTTCTGAAGAACGACGTAAATTTCATTGGTGAATTGAACTTTTTCCCCCTCATCTTTTTTGTTGATGGTGTTGGTGTTTTGCCTTTTAACCCTTTAACATTTTTTGTTCTAAATAGCCACCTAAATAGGACTACTTTATAGGTTGATGATGTTGCTGCTGAAAGTAATTTTGACCATAACTAGAAGAATTTTTCCTTAATTTGCTAGTTGGTACACAGTTCACTAGACAATGGCCCTACCCCCTACCATTTAGATGCAAACAGTCAAGCAGAAGTTAAAATGCTCCCCACTGTAGGAGACCATTCATTTCATAACAAACTCATTCATATACTTTTATAAACAAATGATGGAGAGTTGCCAGTGCTTCCCCATCACACAAAATCACCTTAGCAACATGGACACAAAAGCAGCATGAATTTTCCTTCAAAGCCTCCCATCATTGTTAGCAATAGAGTTCAGCCACAAAATGGAATAACAAAATTCTCCATTTGGTTGAATCCCTAAGATGAACATCAAAGATTGTATAAAACATTACAGACTGAAAGTAAAGCAGAAAAGGGGATGGACTTCTTTCAGAGAGTACATAAATCTCCCAGTTATGTTTCAGCAAAGCTGTATTTGGCTTTTTCTTTCCTGACATGGCAAGAAACATCATGTGCTCAGGGCTCAATGAAGTTCAAATGAATTTGAGAACCAAAAGCTAAGAAAAGTAGATCTCAAGCTGATCTTGCACAGCTAATTTGAACTGGAAGCCCAGTAGAAGTCAATTATACTTCATTTTTCTTTGATGTTTGAGGAATATAAGGCTTGGGAAACTGAGAACATTGAAAACAAACCGCAGTCATGGAGCCTGCTGCAAGGTCTGGCAGCGCTTGCCGGGACTACCATGGAGTCTCTCCCTCCACAGAGACCTTTAAGAGCAGGCAGGAATGCATCTCTGCCTCACTTTCTGGGATGTAATATTATTTCAGTGTCTGATAATGGTGAATGTGGTCAGTTTTTACAACCTTCTCTATTAAATAGCTTTCTCTCCCAAGTATATGAGTTGACATGAGGGTTGTTACAATTGCCCTGGGTGTCCATTTGAATTCAGACTAATGAACTTACCAATAGGTACCCAGGTCAGTTGTATAAACCAGACTTGTGACAGGACCAAATTTATTAGCTGAGCCTTCTATACTCTGTTAATACAGAAGCTACCGTGACACTTTAGGAGCTTAGATATTAATGTCAACTCCAATTTCTTGTTAAAGGTCCATTAAAATAACTACTCCCCCTTTGGCCTATTACAAAATTATTCATTGGCTAGCACAGGACCTTTAAGGAAGAATTAAGGAACTCAATCACTCATGCTCGAACAAGGCTTCTTCCAGGGTTTTCCTTCTGGGGACCCAGTTTAATCTCTCCTTTTGTCAACAACTTCTAAGTCTGAAAATTGGATCTTTATTGAAAACGGAACAAAGAAACATGACTTCTTAATGCTTTGGAACCTTGATCATTGGACTTTGATTTTTGTGGGAACAAGTGGTGCATGCAGATGGGTGCATGAATGTGGAGGAACTTACATGCATAGGAGAGCGTGTGCCTGTGGAAGCGAGAACTCAACTACGTGGCAGTGTAACTCAGCAGACATACATCTTGGTTGATGAGATAGCGTCTCTCTCACTGGTGTGGAGCTAACCAAACAGACTAGCCCCCCCGACCAGTGAACACCATAATTGCCAGCTATCTCCATATCTCCAGTGCTGAGATTGTGAGTGCACACTGCCACGCCAGGCTTTTCTACATGGTTTCAGATGATGAAACTCAAGTTCTCATGCTTCTTACACACTCTACAGACTGAACTCTCTCCCAGCACTGACCCATGGTTCTTTTGATTATACATGCTAAGTGTTATCTTGCCCCTGGAGACATGTATACCATTAATTATATCTATAGCTTTTCACTGGTCAACCCACACTAATGATAACACTTATTATCAGTGCTACCACTTGCCTTAATTAATGTTAGGATGTGGACCTTCCCAGTACTAAAAGAAATCTACTATGAACATAATTTCAGTTTAAAAGATACTACTGAGTTTCTGAGGGATTCTGTAGCTCCTAAACCATGTATATATTTGAGTAAATGTTAATGAGTTTTTTTCTACACAGAGCATAGTCAATGACTAATCTGACTTCATGTATATGTGTATTCTCTAAGCCATTATTTACAAGGAAGTCCTAGAATTTCTTATTCAATAGGGACCATTGAGTTTTCCAGCTCAAAAATACTATTGTTGGGGTGGCTGGGGAAATGGCTTAGAAGATAAAGTTCTTGCACTCAAACATAAGGACTAGATTACTTATCAACATAAATCATGTAAACTGTAGGTGCATGTAGTAGCTGATGTAATCATAGCACTCAGGAGGAAGAAGCAGGAAAGACCCAGAGAATTAACATAGCCAATAAGTAAATTTTGGGCTAACTTGAGAGATTCTGCCTCTAGAAGTAATGTGCAACACAAACAAGAAAGACATGTAACATCAACCTCAGGACTCCAATGTATACACACATACACACACACACACACACACACACACACACACACACACATATGTGCATGTACATATGCCCATGCACATATGTGGACCAAGAGTCTACTAGTAGCAAGTGACACTTGGGACGCCACCTGATAGAAAAGAATGCTACGAGGAAAACTGAAGTACACAAGCATCTAACCCACTGGTACATTCAAAAAGTCAGCCAAAATAGGCCATGGCCTGATACTTTAGGGATTTCTGCTCTACTGGAAATATATCCATTTGCCTGTCTCTCTCTGGCCTAGGATAGGCATCAGGAATGTTGCTTCTCTGGCTCTCATGTTGGCCATACAAGCATACACTGAAAACTAGGAGGAAAACTATTTCCAACCAATAAAAGTTCCATGCCTGAATTTCCATAAAAATTCCTCAGCCCCTGGTTATAAATAAAATATGGCAGGACTAGGCAGTGGATTCTCACTGCTCTCCCTCTAAGGGGAGGTGGATTTTCCCCTTTGTTTCACCCCAACGGTTCATGTTTTCTGGGTCCTATTAGAGTCCCCTTCCTCCCATAGCTGGCCTTGCAGTTTCCACTGGGGCTATATTCTCATGACCCTCAATTTTTAGTGTAATATACAAGAGAGAAGGTAAAGGAAGAACCAAAAATCGCTTTCCTGGAATCATTGCTGGCATCAGTATTAAGTTAACTTCCATTAGAAATGAGACCATAAGCTGAAGAACTTCATGAAGGTCTGGAAGGGGGCTTATTTATGATAATCAGGAAAAGTCGAACCTAGAATCAGAAAATTCAGCAGTCCACAACCTACATCTGTGCATTTCAAGTATTGGTAATGTTGGAGAATCTCCTGGTGCGGGTGTCCCCTGTGTTAAATAAGTAGTTTCTTATTTTTTGAGAAGTCAGATTCTTATGATCAGGGGAAACAAGAGTCTCTTTCAGCACAGCTTTCTTCAGAAGCTTGTGGAAAAAGCAAAAGCTTGCACTGAGATCCTTTGATAGCAATAAAAATAATCACTCTTAAGCAATAGTTACTAGAGCATCTGTGGCAACCTAAGTATAAAAATATAGTTTTAGAGATTTCACTGTAGTTCACTTAAATTTCCACATATCTGGAAGGTTTGCCTTTGACGCAGTTGTGTCCAGGAGTATTTATAATGTGAGCATTTTTAGTGTATAGACACATTGCATGCATTAATCATGACTGGGAAATGGCAATAGACCACTTGTAGTACTGATTGGGGAGGGGTGGTTAAGAGTTGCTATCCTTTGGTTTACAATAAGAAGTAGAAGGAAAAGAAACACAAAGTATTGCATCTGAGAAAAACCATTTCATCATTTAAGCTACATGACAAAAGAGAAGGCAAAGTAAATTTCAAAATTGGAATTTCTATTCCTGGACAATTGAATGTCTTCAATTTTATCAATTGACAATAAAAGCCATATAGCAAAAAACGGATGCTTCTCAAATCACCCATTTTCTATGGTGTAAATCATCAAATTAGCTTTCAATAAATTGAATTAAATTCAAGCTGAACTAATTGTTTATATTTACTTGGTGGAAAATTAATTCAGAATTCATTACGTTAGGGGCTGGAGAGGTGGCTCAGGGGTTAAGCCTCTGCCTTGCAGGCGGAATGTCCTGAATTCGGATCTTAGACCCACGTATAGACGCTGGGTGGAAGTGGGGGCAGCCTGTGTTTCTGGTCCTGGTAGGGCGGAGCCTGTGAATCCCGGGCAAAGTAAACAAGGAGAAGGTGGAGGCAGTCCATGGTTGTTCCCAAATTCGTCCCTGGTTCTACACACGCACACACACACACACACACACACACACACACACACACGCACAATTGAATAAATAAATAATTTTAAAAAAATGAATTCATTACGTTACCATTACATAAACTGATCCTTCAATTTGCTGTTTCTTTTTTACTTATATATTCGTTTTTCCACACTGCCAACAAATAAATGCTTAAAAATAACCCATTGGACTACATATTGGAAAAGACTTGAAAATAGGATGGAATCTGGCAAGAAAGAAGAGTTGTAATAGAAAGAGGAGGAGGGATAGGATTTGTAATTAAGGTGTTTAAATTCTGTAGATTCATTATATTCATTTTTGAAACATTAAAAAAAATTAAGAGGGGCTGGAGAGGTGGCTCAGGGGTTAAACCTCTGCCTTGCAGACGGAAGGTCCTGAGTTCGGATCCCAGATCCCACGTATAGACGCCAGGCGGAAGCGAGGGTGGCCTGCGCTTCTGGTCCTGGTAGGGCGGAGTCTGTGAATCCCGGGGGGCGGGGGGGGGGGAGGTGGAGGCGTCCATGGTGGTTCCCGAATTCGTCCGTAGTTCTACACACACACAGACACACACGCGCGCGCACACATACATACGCACACACGAACAATTGAATAAATAAATAAAAAAAGCTTTAAAAAAATTAAGAAATTTGAAACCAAAACATGTCAACAAGAAATTTCCTTTCATATCATTTTATTCATTCACATTTACCATGTTTGAAATTTCTAGTACATGCTATAAAATAGCTCACAAATAACTCGCAATTTAGTAGGGTAGATAAACACTTAAGTATGCATGACATGATCTGTGGGTCAATATACAAAAGACTATCAAATACTAAATGAATGATTGACCATCTTCCATTTCCCAGGCATTAATAATGGTCGCAGCTCTTCATGGATTGATGGGACAGTCATTGTTTTGTTTGCTTGCTTGTTTCATTGTTTCCTTACCTGGACTTCTATGTCTTTACCAGAGGACCAACTCACCATTATAATGCAGTGGTGGAAAAGCATGTATATTTTAAATAAGTCCATATTTAATAATTATTTAATATTTAAAGAGAAATGCAAAATCACAGGTATTCCCATTTAGAGAATAAACCTGATGTTCTTACACAATAGGTAGTCTTCTGGGTACAGGGAATGAAATGTGAATTTGTAGGCATGAAGATTAGAACAGTGACGTAAAATTAAAGAAAGAGAAGAGGGTGTGTTGGCTGGGATTATTAGCAAAGGAATAGTGTCACTCATACATTACGATGTCTTCTATAGCTCAGCACCTTTACATCACAGAGTCCAAGCAAAGTAAATAAGGAAATGAAATGATAAATAGTGAACTAGAAGAATAGGAAGTATTCATTTAATATAACATCCTCCAAGGCTGAAGAGTGTGGTGTGAACTGGTGGAGCAAAAGCTGGAATGACTATGGCCTGAGGGTGAACGATTGAGGCTTGACATTTCAGAGGAAGAGCCTGACACATGTGAAAAACAACAGAGTTACAGAAACCAGTGTACTATAAAGAGCAAGAAAATCATGGTCATTTGGATTTGAGAGCAGGCAGGACTCTGGTGGTACTTGGAATGCAGAAGCAATGAGCTGGTGGTTAGCCCTGGCAGAAGGAACAATGAGCTGATGGTTAGCCCTGGCAGAAGGATGTCCACTGCCCAGGTGCTGCTTTCTCAGGATGCCCTCAGAATCACAATGGTTTTCCCTGTGGGTGGAGGTGGGGCGATGCAGTGTGAAGAACTTGTTTATCTCCAGGAGAATGAGTTTTATATTTATTCCTATAGTTCCCACCAGAAAGATCTAAGGTTTTTAAGTGGATATTAAGAAGAGATCATTTGCCTCTCAACATAGAGATCTGGCATTAGCAATTCAACTTAAAGGAGTTTTTCCTTTTAGAGTTCATAATTTGGTGGAAATCCTGTGTGTTAAGATATGATTTTGTGATTTCACTAGTATCTGTTGCAATGTTTCCCTTTTCATCTCTATTTTTAAATTAACTTGTATATTTTCTTTCTTTTGATTAATTTGGTAAAGGGTTTGCCAATCTTGTTTACCTATCAAAGAACTATTTCATTATTTTTAATGTTTCTGCTTCATTGATTTCTACTATGATTTTAATATTTCTTTCTATCTATGATTTAGGTTTTCTTTATTCACATTTTTTGAAATCCTTAAGGTGCATCATCAAATTGCTTGAGATCTGTCTAATTTTATAAAGAAGGCACTTAGGCTTTAAACATCTCTGTCCTACACCCTATTTCTGGAGCAGCCACAGGCAACAGCAGAGAATTTCCTACTGTTTTGCTAAATGGATGTGTAGTCAAATGGCTTCCTAAATACTTATATTTATAACCACAAACTAGTGCTTCCCTCAGTCTTAGCCAGAAAAACTTTTGGCATGGGCAACAGTTAAAACAGAGACTCATACTTGGTCACAGCACTGAGAATAAATGATTGTTGTATGAGAGTCCCTAAATGGGACATCTGTTACCCTGTTCTGTGTCAGGGAACATCTCAGAAGAAAGGGTAAGAAACTTATAAGAGCCAGAGCATAATTGTACTGTGTGATACTGTGTAGCAGATATGACAGAATTGTTGCAATCAGGAGCACAGGAGCAGTTGTGGCTCCACAGAAACTGTGTGAGAAGTGACCAATTGGGAAGAAGAACAGGCATGGCAGGCATGCCAGGCATGCCAGGCAGATGGAGGGACAATGGGAGCGTGTGAGGTGATCAAAATACACTGAATGCATGTATGAAGTTGTCAAAAACATTTAAAAAATAGAGAACCATGATGATAAATAAAAGGACATTACTCCTCCCCCCTCCCTTAGCAGAAAGATTTTTAATTTGGGATGCTAATTTCTTCCTTTAAAAGGATGTTTTGCCTGGCTGTGTCTTAAATAGAAAGATATGGGGCAATTAAAAACTTACTATACTGAACACCAGTATCTTCCTAAAACCCAGTTTTACATCTTGGATTAGTAGGGATAAGGTATGGAATAATCCTTGCTCTCAATCCAGGAAGAAGACCATTTGAGTTCTAATCTAATGTAAAATGTAACTGTAGCAGTTGCTTTTCTTTTCACTGCTGTGAGATAATACTCACACTCAATTTAAGGCAAAGGTATATATGTTGCCCCATGATATGGTCAATTATAGTAGGAATCACATAGCAGAAGATATGGCTAGAGGCAGAAGCAGGAGGTATAATCAGGTGACCTCAGCCATCATAGGGAGAAAGAACAAGAGCTAACTGAGAAGAAGAAGACATGAGTCACCAAATTTCAAGGTCATCCTTCTGTGACATACCTTTCCCCAGCAGCTTAGGATACAAACACATGAGTCTATGGGTCACAATACACATTCAAGTCATGACAGTAACATACTGTACTGGAAGAACTTAGCCTGAGTCCTGGTGTTAGTGGGAGATAATGGGAAAAACACAGAGAATGCTTAAGATCATGAAATGAATTATAAATATGCAATTGCATTTAGAGAAAGAGATTTGCCCAAATGTTATTGTTGTGGTTTCTGTTTGATTTCTTTTTGTTTTCTAGGAAGGAAGACACTATGATTCAATTTAAGCTTTTACTCAGGAGACAGACAGGAAAATACTACCTACTATGATTTTGAAGAGGTGGCGTTGAGCACATTTTCTGGGTGTCCCTCATCATGCTGACATTCGCTACAAAGAACAGTTTAAGGATTTCTGAGGATTTCCTCTTTAGGCAAAGCTTGTGACAGCAGAAACAGCACAGGACTGAGGAAAAGATCAAAGTAGAAATCTAACTCAAGTGAAGCTCAGCTTTTTGTTTGATTCTAAAGGAAAGAGAAGAGTTTGGGGGGCTATTTCAGAGGAATAGTATTTGCCTGACACCTGAGATCCATTGGTCCACATACTACAGCTGTGAAGGAGGAGAGTTACCTTTGGGGCTGGTGATATGCTCAACAGGTGACGATACCTGTGTACAAACCTGGAAATTTTGAATTCAATTTCCAGAGACCACAATGTGAAAGGGGAAAACAGAAAACTGACTTCCCAAGGTTGTTCTCTGATCCACAACATGCACTCCAACAAGCACATACCTCCCCTCCCTTCTCTCATAAACAAATAAAAATGTAAAAACTGTATTCAAAACAGATACATCCACAAAATACCCCCTGCTTGATGCAAGGCATTCTGTGACTGCTCTGTCAGGTTCTGTGAGGCATTTCTTAGAACTAGAAGTCACTGATAAGACTTTATCGTCTGAAGTTCATATCAGCAAGGCATTAAGTGTACCAACCAGCCAGAAGATTTAAACAAAAACTACACTATCTCTTTTATGAACCAACAGAAAGAAGGAAAGCTCAAGAAGAGATGAGAGGCCACCTAGAATAGCCATCAGCAGAAAGGGGCTAGCACTCCCAGATGCTGGAGAGACAACCAGGAGTGGTATTGTCAAAACAATGAAGCAGACCACACCTCAGCACCTAGATATGGCCTACACTGACCAGGGACCGCTGGAATCACAGAAGAGGACATCTTTGCCTAAACTAGGCCTGTGAAAGAAATGACGCATGAAATACCATGAAACTTAAGGTGGGGGATGAGGAAGAAAAACTCTAGCAACCATCTTCCCATCCCAAATGACAGAAGGCCAGGATAGTCACCGGAAACTTAGGCAGGGGTAGAGTAGATATCTCAGATCCAATAGGAAGTTAATCGATGTCCCCTTAGGAGAGTGAACTGTGAATGGGGACGGACTCCATTCCCTAAAAACTCTATTCAGGCAACCACATCCTGGCCCTTATTGTAACTTTTGTCTACAGTGTGATTATCTGATAGACATTAGCTACACCCCTAAGAAGTTCCCTGTGGGTATTTTAATATGTCACCTTGACAATTCAGTGGTAAAATGCACCATGCTGACACTGGTTTTAGTGACTTGTAGAAATCAAATCACTTACTTGGAGCCCCTGTGATGACTGGAACATGGTGGTAAAATGGGCCTTTAGGAACATCTATAATAAGTTAAGTTGAGGCAAGACTATGGAGACTATCCAATTGATGTGGGAAGGCATAGCCCATGGTGGATGGACCATTTCATAGACAGATAAGACAGAGAGAGAAATGGTTGGCTTCGACAGACTAGAAAGATGGAAGGTATGCTTTAATCTTTGTTCTCTGTGTTTCGTGTCACTGTGATATCTATGATGTTGCCAGTTCCCTGGACGTAAGCTGATAACTCTCCTGCCATAATGAATCACGACCTGAAACTCTGAGCATGAATGAATCCTGTTCCCCTGAATTTTGTGGGTCATGTATGCATCACTACAACTAAAGAACAACTAAGACATCCCAATCTGATGTTTCCCTTGTGTTGTTTTACAGGTTGATTTACAAGAACATTTGTGTTTCAAATTTGCCTTTCATGGTGATGAGAGGTTCCCGATTTAAGATTTGATAATATGATTCCCAAGTACTTCATAATCCTGGGAGTGATGTCTCTCAAGTGAATTTAAGCATATTGCTCTGTGAGTCTCAAGAAGTGCTTATAAGTAAGCATCTCTTCCTGTCAAGGAGGATTAAAGCTTTCTACAGACAGAAAGTTCTGATCAGTTCAGAAAGCACTGCTAGTCCCCACAAGGAGCCTTCCAAGATCAAAGGGTATTTTCATGAAAGAACCTGAGGAAGTGCTTTGAGCAACTGTTAAAGCGTCTGGAGCCTGGTGGTTGAGTGGCCTGTTCTGGGAAGTGGAAAATGTCAACTTGCTATAAAATGCATGATTAGAGAAAGAATTGAATGACGCATTATGTACTAGAGTGGTCTGAAGAACGGCAAGGAGGTGGCGTGGAGGGAGAAGCCAGATTTGCTGGGTTTGTAAATTGTCTCCACCTGAGAATTTCCCTTCTTGTATCTTGGGGCTTCATTCTTCTATCGATCCTAATCTTGCCTGATGGGTTTGGAGGTTATAACAGGAAAGAGAATGCTAGAAAGTTACACGTCTGGAAGGGAAGGACTGATATCTTTCAGGATCAATAGTTCTCAGTTGCCCTTGCAGGATGCAGGCAGTGGAGCCTTGCAGGATTTTGTTTTTAAGGCATCTAGTCGCTCTTCCATACTGCAAGCAAAATTAAATCAAATTAATCTTGCACACAGAACAAAATTCCTATGACTTCTTATAAATGTAATGAAATTTTTACCATTTTACCACCATGGTCCAGTCATCACAGGGGCTCCAAGTAAGTGATTTGATTTCTACAAGTCACTAAAACTAGTGTCAGCATGGTGCATTTTACCACTGAAAGATGACAACATGGATTTTTTTATGAAAGAGACTTTATTCCTATGTCATGTGGTTTTATCCACTTTTCTGAAAGCTGTTCTTATGTCACTCAAGACTGAGTAGTTCATCGCTTCATCAGTTGCATATACTATCTGTTTTGATAGATACTAGATATCTATGTTGTAGGAAAAGCATTATGCTATTCCTTAAAAGATGCAAAAAGAAGAAATCAGACTTTGACAACCAGGAACTACCAAGTCCATACTCAGTCCGTTGGAGATCTTCTTCCCTCTCTTCTTCTAATTACTTGATCTGCCTTAGAAAGTAAGCACGAATATCACTTTTCTTTGAGTTCTGTAACCACAATTATTTCCTGGATGTCTCATAATTCCTGAGATTAGGAACTACTAGTAACTAGTCAGTAGAAGGTATGTGGGCTATCTGAACTAAAAAGACATCCAGTGATCAGTCTGGCAAACTTAGCAGAGCACAAGCAAAACACAGAAAAAGAAAGGACCATGGGACCATTTATTGATCACACAATTTCTAGTCAAGATGCATTAATAAAGTAAGAAGATGTAGGTGGCATTTATTTAAATAATATATATCATTTTAAAACGTAAGTAATTAAAGTATCAATCATTTGATTCGTAAGTTTGATTTTTTCTATGAGGATTAGAAATATAATATGTGCATTCTATAATACCACATCTCAGATCTCAACTACCAATGATCTATTGCAATTCAAAAGGTTGTCAATATAGAGATGATAAGGAGCTTAAGAGCTCCTGTGTCAGGAAACAATGATCAAGACCAACTGCATGTAGATCATGACTACCATCCAGGTACCCTGGTACTGAAGTACATAAGGATTCTATTTTCCCTGATAACAAAAAGCAAATTGGAACAGACATTTAGCTTTTGGTAAAGTGAAAGAACTGTAAGCACATATTGAAATGTAAGAAAGATTCTAAGTATATGGGGGGGAAGAGGATGGAAAGTCACTAGAGATACATCTGCATGCATAGGCAAGCCTTAAGTCAGGCATGAGGTTGCATTAGTTATACCCCACTTCAGGAGACATTTGCTCCTCTTATATGGCCCCAATGAATGTCCCTCCTCTTGTCCAGAAATGGACACATTTCTGGAAAAGCTTTGGTGATCTCTCCAGAGTAGTCTTTCCTGATCTCAGTCCCTGACATCAGGCTGGAACTACAAAAATAAATTATCCAAGACGCCTAAGCCTGGCTTCAAACTATGAACATAAGCCAGCAAAGATCAGCTGTTCATGGATAACTAGTCACCAGTTTTCAGATGACTAAATATAAGGGTGTATGTGGGTAGCTGTCAAGTGTAAATTCATGAGGAATATAATGCTCTAAAGACCTTAAACCATATATCTATCAAAAGTCATAGTCAATCTAACTGGAGGAGCAAAAACGACCACTGCTAGAAAACCACAGAAAGCAGTCACAGAAAGCCACAAAATTACCCAGACTTTGGGTCAGATAAGTACTCCACATTTTCACACATCACCTTTTGCATGAATTTAATCTGTCATGCTAATTGATAACCAACAGAAGAAAACTGATGAATGATTTTGAACCTTGTCCACTCCCTAGAGGTATTGGGATAGGACTCAAAGTTGAAACCCTGTAATCACCCAGCAAGCTAACGCGACATTAGGGATTCTCAACCACCAATCATCTATTGGAATTCAAACAGATGTCAATATAGAGATGATAAGGAGCTTAGGAGATCCTGTGTCAGGAAACAATGATCGAGACTAAATGTTACATCAACAATATGATTCTAAGTCTGCTGTCATCCGAGGAGTTACACAGATTTTAGAAGCTCTGCCTTAGAAACTGAGAACAAATGTGTATTTATTGTATTGCACCTAGTTTGGATGGAGATTGAGATTGTGTTGTCTCACCTTTCATAGACATAAAATCTCAACTCAAACAAGCAGATATCAAAAAAAAAAAAACCAGATGGGCCTTATTGGATTTATTCAAGGTACTGTGACTTGAAAGTTTGGAAATGTGTTCAGAACACATCTTCCTATATAGCAAGGAGGCATTGGAGCTTTATTCTTGGTAAACTTTTAAATAATATACTGTCAGAAAACAGCTCCTGTAGATACAATACCCCTGTTTGCATGTAATATTTTTTGGATCCTTCAAAGAGAACACATGCATAGATCTGCACTCATGCATATTAAACAGAAGGGAAAAATTTTTACAAGTAATTGTTACCCTATAAATGCTTTACTTGGTTAAGCAAATCTAAGTATTCATCAACTAGGTCTCAACTGAATATTAATTCTTTTAAAAACACGCTAACTCTTTGTTTCGATCTCCCGAAGGTCACAGCTTGACTGTGAGTGGCTTAGACATAGCTGAGGCATGCAAACATCAGTTCACAGCAGGGCTGTGTCAGGAAGCCCTGTCACACTGCAGTCTGCATGGCCACCGGTCTTTCCCTGAACTACTCTGTCCTACCAAAAACTTTGAAGAAAGAAAGAAATGCTTGGAAAGAAGCCAAGGTTTCTGCAGTGAGTTCTCCAGTGCTGTTGCCCTCTCATGATCAGAGGACACTGACTGAGCAGCAGTATCTCTCCCCACCTGCAGGCTCTTACATTCCTGTAGTCCCCTTTTCCACAAAGTTCCCTGAGCCTTGGGAAGGAGAGTAATTTGAATATCCTCTTCAGAACTGATCACACCAGTCACTTTCTTCATGGCACTTTGACCAGTTGTGGTTCTCGGCATAACAGGTCTAGTGCGAGGAACTTCTCTATGGGTATAATGAAGAGTATTCAAATAGCAGTTTACGTTCCAGTACTTATAGTTAGCTTAAACGGCTTTTATCTCAGTCCAAAAGCAATTCTTAGGAAGGACTTTCACAAACAACATGTTGCAGCAAGATCACCACAAGACCATGTTATAAGACTTTACTTCAACTTCAAAAAATAAGGCTAAGCAGATATCTTTTTCTTTTAAATGACATTCCCTACCATGACAGATTTGCCATATTTTCTCAATTAGTTATTGGAAAAGTTAACTACCATGAAGACATAAAAATACCTGGATACCTTTTTGGCATTTTAAGAACATGGCAAGTAACACTATTGATAATGTAATGGCAAAGCAATGACATTGAATCTTGCTAGCTTTAGAGCATTCCCAAAAATACATAAATAAATATGCTCTTCTTTGAAGCTGCTCAAAAGTTAAAGTAAATTTTTACTTCTAAGATGTAATTTCTTCTTTGATGCTGAATCTGAGGAGTATCAAAAGTTATTTCTAAAGTCATAATACTTCCCACTCATTTTGTTCAAAGAAAGATGTGCTATTAAATATTTATTTATGAAAGGACAGCTTTAAGCTAAATGTTACCACAGGAATTAAAAAAAGACAATAAACAAAAAAATTGAATAATTTCTTTTTAAATTCTTCAAACATCTTACAGCTCTTTAAAATAGGATGGTGGAGAAACTCAAACTTCAGAGTACTTCTCTCACATGTAAAAGGACATATGTTCCAATCCCAGAATCCATGTAACAAAAAGCTGAGTTATATATCATGTACTTGCAATTCCAGCACTAGAAGGTGGAGAAAAAAGTGATCCCAGGGTCTCACTGGTCAATCACCCTAGTCTAATTGGTGAGCTCAAGTCCCAGCTCAAGTCTGGTGAATGGCCAACTTGAGGTACAATAATAATGGCTGACACTGGCCTTCATATGTGCATATACACATGTACAAGTGAATTTGCACATAACTTTGTACACACATCCATATAAAAGTAGTTTATTAACTAATTGATTAATGTTCAATGCTTTGTATATAAACTAAATGCAACACATTATGTAACTGAACTCTTTGAGAGACAATGAAGGATTAATGATAGGGAAATACTAATGTGCCATACATATATATATATATATATATATATATATATATATATATATATATGCCATACATATTTAACCATTGATATAGACTCTATGTTCTTACAAATACTCGGGTACATGCTAATACAAACAACACAGATAAAACTTAATGGACCACACACAGAAAGACTTGAAAGAAAGAAATTTTCAGTGAGAAGCAGGGGGATTATGGAATCAATGACTAAAGAGTAAAATTTACATAAATTCCTTGAAATTTATGTAAAATAAATTTATGCAAAATAAAATTAATTAAATTGATATATTTAGCTTCATTGATGATGAGACAGATCTACACTCTCAACAATTTCATGATGGAAAATTTTGACAACATACATGATTTTCTTTTTAATAATCATAAATCAGTTCATCAAACAAAGCTTAAGAGAAATTTACAATTAAAAAGATAATTCTCTACATTTCTTCTATTTTAAATGTAACTATAGGCCATATCTTCTTCCAGAAAACGATAAATTCATTTTAACAATAAATGCCTTTGCTAAAACTAGGATTGTGAGCATTCTGTCATAGAAGGAGAGGCTCATGGGTCTCTCACAGGAGGAAACCATGGACAGTTGATGCTATTATAGTGGGGGGATCATTGCTTTATTGGGCAGCTACAGGTGCCTTGCCAACCTACTAGTGAACAGCTCCATCCCCATGTTCATATAGAAGAACCTGGTAAGAATCAGTATGCTACCAAAGAAAACACAAAAATATTTAAACAAAACAAAGGGATATGAAAGTGGGGTGTGGCTTGGCAGAGATGGGGGAGTGATGAAAGAATGTGGATAAACATATGTATCCATGCATTAGTCATACAAATTTGTGAAAGAATAATTGCAAAAATAGCAAGAATTTTCTCTAAGTAACAATGCTTTCATGATGATCAGAACATGGGTTTAATTCATATTAATTTAATCATTGAAATTGCCAATGCACAAAATTCTATTAGAATTAATAAAACAACTCAATAATGCTGCAGGATGCAAGTCAAATAACACAAAAAACAATAATCATTACTGTACATGGAAAGTTAGTCATCTGAAATAGAAATCAAGAAAGCAATTTCATTTACAATAGCTTACAAAATGCTAAAGAATAAGTATAACCAAAATAGGGGAGTGCTCTATCGTGAAACCTATGAAACATTGATGAAAGAAATTGAATAGCATGTAAAAAGTTGAAAGTAATACCACATTCATAATTAGGAACTTAATATTGTCAAATTGCCAATGTTCTTAAAATTTACCTGAAGAATTGATGCTGATCTGTCAAAATGCCAATTCCATTCTATACAGAACTGGAAAGGGCAGGTCTAAACTTTGTGTGGAACCACATCCTGAAAAGGTGAAGTAAACTTGAAAAAGAACAAAGCAAAATACATTGAACATCTTAGCATTTACAAAGCTGCAACAATCTGAACAACATGATTTAGCTAAATAACAATATACATGCACACACTAATATGTATACATTGATACACATATACATAATACCCATAGATATGCATATATACACTGATATATACATATGCCAGTGTAATGGAATCTAAACGTGAACTAGTACATTGTTAGCCATGTTTTGAAAAAAATGTGTTGAGAAATTTGTGTATACATATGCACTAGAATTAACATGTCTCAAAATTATGAAAATAAGTTCAATCAGATTGAATACTAAACTTTCATTCTATAGCTATGAAATCTTTAAGAAGAAACATGGAGGAAATGATTCAGGACATAGTAAGAGGCAGTTAGGTTTAAATAAAGTATTAAAAAATCAGAATAAATGAAAATAATAAATAAATGGATTACATCAAACTAAACAACTTCTGTACAACAAAGAAAATGAATGAGAGGAGACATAGCATGAAGAATGGGAGAAAATTACATAAATCGGATGAGGGGAAGATATTCATATATGTAAAGAATTCAAAGCCTTCAACAGCAAAAGCCTTACAGATATATTACAAGTAGACAATAGTCCCAATTAGACATTTCACCAAAATCATAAAAATGGCAATAAGTGTGACCCACACTACTAATGATCAGGTCAATGCAAATCAAAATCTCAGTCATCTTGTTGAGTTCAGCATGCTCATTAACAAAGACTAAAGAATAATAGTGCTTTATGAATATAAAACAGCATACTTGAAGCCTTGGGTTCAGTCCCCAGCCTCACATAACCCAGACTGATGGTTTCTTCTTGCAATAGAGGCAGGAAGATCAGAACTTCTACTTTATCTACTCATAAGAAGTTGGAGGCCAGCCTGGGATACATGAAACACTGTTTCAAAATAATGAAGTAAGCAAATAAAATTTATATGTCCCTACCAAAAAAAGAATAGTTAATCAGTTGGTATTCAACTGAGTGTTAAGTATAAGTTAGAAATTCTGCTGTGTTCTTAGAACTGGTCTTGGAAGTTTTATAATTAACACTTACAGATTATGAGTTTTGTGACTTTTAGCTATATGAGTGCAAAAGTTCTTTCTACTGTGGTGGATCTCTCTTCCTGGGTATGACTTATGCAGGATGTCCACTGGAGGTGGACAAACACTGTTCCGATCCCATTGCCTGCATAGAATTTTTTCAATGCTTGCCTAAGTCTCTTTCATATAAGTAGTTTGCTCAGTTTCCTGCTGGTGCAAGTAGGAACTCAGCCATTCCCCATTCTTGTCAAAATCTCCCCTAATGAGACAGGCTGCATTCACTCAGCTTATACTAAGTTGAGGATAGAGACGAGACAGTTTTGTCTATCATCTGTCCATCCATCTTTGGTGGATAGCAATCAACCAGAAAGCATAAATGTTTCATCTGCGGAAGAAGAAAACAGCCATTCCATTCTTCATGTATACTTCTGATATCAACTTTTAGAGAGAAAATTAAAACTCTTTTCTGACTTTTCACATGACTGTTATGTTTTTAAAGGATGTTTTATAAGTTATGTGTTCTTCTGTAAGAGTATTTCTCTGACTTTTTTTGTTACATGAAAGTAAACTTTAAGGAGTTTTGGAAGAAATAAATATCTGCAAAATATATATAAATATATTGCAAAATAAAAGATGGTATGTATATATTTGTGTGTTATTCTTCGACAGTTTCAGACATGTAGTACTGATCTTTAGCCATTTTGTACCTCATTACACTGTTGATTCACATTTTTCCCATTGAAAAATTCTTCTCTTGCTCATCCTTCTCCTTCCATTCTACCCCCCACCCCATGTGTGTATGCGTGTGTGTGTGTGTGTGTGTGTGTGTGTGTGTGTGTGTGTGTGTGTGACTGAGTCTAATTATGGCTGCCTGCTTAAGTGTATGTGGGAGGTTATTTACTGATACAGAGAAAAGCTATTAGTGACTATACCACTGAAGAAAGTGTACTCCTTCTCCCAGGCAACTTACTTTTCAATAAAGCCTCAGGAAGAAGTGGGTGCTTTATGTAATGTTTTTAACAATTATTAAAAACATCATCCTTGATGTTAACTTGAAATCTTTCTCTTCTAAGAAATGAAAGAATGTGCCTTTAGGAACTGCCAATCTCCCTTAATATCTGTGATGATAAGGAACAGGCATGTAAGGATTTATCATATTCCCACTAAAGACAAAGTAGCTACCTGAAAATAAATAAATGAATAAATCATTACCTGTCCTCCCTGTAATTCAGTTTCTCAGCTCCCCATAATCCTTCCTTCCCATAGCTACATCTCAGACTCTCTTTAAAACTCAAAGCAAAATGTTAAATCCACCCACGAATGGTACTGATTGTGAAAGTATTTTGGCTGAATTTTCGAGACCATGTAATGCACAGAAACTCCTCTTGGCTTAGGAATGAAGACGCTGAGTCATATCAGTTCTGCCTCTCATCACTTCTCCATCTCCTGAGCTGCTGCCATGAGCAAGACTTTTTCAGGGTTGCCAGAAAAGCAATTTTAAGCAAGATTCATTGTAGCTCTGCTTTTGTGAATCTTTGATTCTAACTACATTAAGTGAAAACTGAACAATTTCATGAGTTGTTCAAGAAACAGCATGAGGAGGATGATGACCAGAAAGGCAGTATCACAGGATCACAAACTGGAAACATCTGACAAGGGTGTAGAGGTGGCTTTCATGAGGTAGAAACATTGACCTGGGCTCAGTAATAGCAAGACTTGGCTAGACAAAACACAGAAGAGCACACCCAGGGAGACCCAAGACCCCATTACAGGAAGGAAAGGCAGCATTGATTGTTGCACTGATGAAAAACAATCCCATGAGCAGAGGTGAGAACATTGTGGCGAGTCCCATCTCATTCTTCCACTGTTACACTTCACCAGGGTTCCGACATCTATTGCCCTGGCTCTGAGAACATCTGCCTGACCATCTTCTATATCTTTGCAGGGTTCCTACATCAATTGCCTTCCCATCCTTCAAAAACAACCTAGGACATATGAAACCAGGCACAAACTCAGTGATTTTTTTTTGGCTGATTGTTATTATCACCCCTGGATTTATTTGTCTGTCAGGTTGTCCCTTTCCCTCATTCTTGCCAGTAAGCTGTACGATCACTGGTCTCTCTCAGTAGACAAAATATACCACAAATTATAAATGAAAACTATCTCATTATTATCTATTCTTTCAAAATCTGAAAAAGGGGCTTATAATGTAATTCTAGCCTATAATTGTATACCTTGCTTCTAAATGATTTTCCATGGACCAGCATGGTTTACATTTTTCAACTTTACAAAGACAACCCAGTGCCCATTATTCATTGTAAGGTAGCTGTAGTCCTGGATAAACATTCAAAGTGTTGATTTATTGCCAAAAGGAAGTGTGAAGAGTCAATTTCATACAAAAGATTTCTTTCTTTCCTACATATGATTTCAGTGGTCATATTTATTAGAATAACTAATATAAATTAATCAGTACAGAAAATGACTGCTCCTCACATTTACTTAAGATGTACAAATTGTCAAATATAATTATAACCACTGGCAATGTTATACCTCAACAGCAGATATATGACAAGCATGAGTGTAGTGACATCATTTTATTATTGATGAGAAGTTTACCAAGTACTGGCTTATCAATTAATTAAGGCATCTTTCAAGCTCTAAAATTTAACATAGTTCTCACCAAAGCTGAACACATTTCACAATTTTCTAAACATATGCACTGTGCCTTCAAATGTGTTGAATATCATGAACTATAAACTGGAGTCAGAACTGGAGAGATGGCCCAGTGGATAAGGTCTTACAATGTGAGGGTTAAAGTTTAGCTCCCAGAATCCATATAAAAGTGGGACAGCATAGCAATCAGTTTTAATTCTAGTACAAAAGCAAGGGATTCCAAAGTGGGCTCACCAACTTAGCCTGGCCAGTTGGAGAGCAGTAGTTTTACCTGAGAGTCCCTGCCTTAAAGGAAAAAAAAGTAGAAAGAAATGGAAAAAATAAAACATCTAACGTAACTCCAGACCTACACATATACATATGTGTAATTGCATCTCTGCATGTGTGTCCACACATATGCAAAACATCTACACATATGTAAACATATGAAAGCAAAAAATAAAAAAATAAAATACTGGAACCTGACATAGATCTAATTCTGGAGGAACCTGCATTTATTTGTAGCCTAAATTTTCCATAGAGTTTAACAAGATATACAACCATTACACTAGCAAATTTGTATACATCACATTTTGCTACTCTCCTCAAAATCTGATCCATTCATAAATATTTTATGAAGTCCTCATTGGCCCAGCAGAGTTTAATTTTCATAGACATTAGACTTTACAACTAAGGGGGTATGAACTCACCAGAAGGGGAGGGCATATAGTCCGGCAGATTAAAAAGTAACCATTTTGCAAATGGGTGATTGACCCCTCTCATTGCCAAATGCCATATGACCCTGCGATTCCACTTTTGGGTATAAGTATTACATCTACCCTTGAATGTGCTCTTATAATAAGACTTCAGTTTAACAGCTTTTTGTCTCTGGCCAGGGGGTGATATACAGTGCCCATCACGATGGAGTGAAGGGCATTGCAGGAGCAACAAAACTGCAAAAGAAAATCAACAAACCACTATCCAGAACTTCAGAGACTCTATATCAACCACCTAGTCTCTCCCCATCCTGAAGCTCAGGGACATTTGCGGAAGAGGGGGCGGTAAGAGTGTAAGAGCAAAAGGATGGGAGGAGCAATGATTTGCAAGATACTCCACACAAGTTAGGGCCAAAGCAATCATAATTGAACATTACATGCCCGGCGCAATGTCCAACACACTATTGACCTCACAAAGTCTAGCATCTGCTAAAAGCACCAAGATCTTTGGAGGCAAGGGATTGACAGCCACAGTAGTGTTCCTATGCTTAAGGGGAACACAGGAAAGGGTTCAGGGAAATGCCACTGGGTCCTTGTACGTCATCGGAGAGGAGGGCCCAGAGGAGAGTCAGGCATGCACAAGAAAGGACTCTGGGAATTGGGGCGGGAGGCACAGGGGGACGGGGCGGAAGGGGTGAGGGGAGGGGAGCAGGGGTTCGGGGGGGAGGAGGGAGGGAGGGAACTGGTGTACCTATTAAGTTTATATGAGCTGAAATAATAATAAAAAATGTATTAATAAAAAAAAATAAATAAATTAGATAATTACTTTAAAAAAAAAAAAGACACAAAGCACACAATCCCACAAAGTGGGATTGGGGTTTATACTCACAGCCTTGTGATGATTTACCTGCCTGAAAATGGGCTTTGATGCCGCTTAAAACATCAAGGAAAGCTCATAAGATGCAGGAACCTGTCAGCATGGAAGGCTTCTTCTGTTTCTTGCATCTCTAGGTCCACACTTAGTATTTCTCTTTCATGGGCAGAAAGCACCCAGCTGTACTTCTGGAAATGATTCCATTGCTTAATGCTTGCATGAAGTCATTCTTGCTCACTAAGAACTCAATGAAATTGGTGCAAAGAGTCTTTGTGAGAATCTCTGGAAGAACAAGTTTGTCCTGCCTCAGATTCTGAAACCTTATTCCTGTCTTTGGGGGAAATGTTTTCAGAATACATATGCATTTGTTCCTCATTAGCATAAGATGTGATATAGCACAGGACCCACAGTTAGCAATCAGGTAATGGTTTCAATTGGGCAGAAAGCTCTTCATGCTCTTGCTAGACATCCCAGCCTTTCCACTCAGTTCAACCTAGTAATTCAGGAGATCACACAGTCTGCATGGAGGAACTTCTCTTGCTTTCCCTCCCCCCAGTTTTCTGCCCACCCAGGATGGCATTGAGTATCACAAAAGTTTCTTTCCTGGACAGAAAGATGACTGATAATGTAACACTTCTGAGGTTTATTTTCAGCTTAAAATACAGCTCATTTTTATATGCCCTCTTGGATCTCTAATTCTGAGGTGCTTCTTATCCTCGTCTTCCATATTAGAGTAAAAAGTTCCAAAGATTGCCCCACATTTCTCTCTCCATCCATTCTAACCACTTCACACCTTTATCCTTGAATTTAGACAGTAGTTACAACACACTTTAGTCAACGAACAACAAGGTGTTATATAGGCTTTGGCCAATGTGCAGCAAGATGACATTTGTGTGTGTGTGTGTGTGTGATGTGATATGTATGATGTGCTATGTGTACATGGTATATGTATGTGTGTGTATGCATGTATGCATTGTGAATGATGTGGTATATATGGTATGGTATGTGTACTTAGTATGTTGTATTTGTGTGACATGTGTATATCTGTGTATGTAAGTGTGTAGAGGTGACCATGCCTGTAAGTAAAAGCCAGAGCTTTTCTACATTTTTTTTTTCTACCTTATTTTTTGAGACAGTCTGTCCTGGAGTTTGTAGCTCACCATTTGACTGGCCAGCAGAACCACAGGATCTTTTTGTATCCTCTAGCCATTGTGTTGGACTTATAGACCCCCACCACTGTATCTGACTTTTTCATGAATGTTGAGATCTGACTTTAGGTCCTCATGTTTGTAAGCAAGCATTTTACCCTTTAAGCTCTCACCAGTAAATTCTTTTGAGGATTTCTAGTGTGAGTTTTAAAACTATCGGAAGCTTTTGTTTCCTGATCTTGAAATACTTCTTGGAATCTAGGTGTTATGCCAAAAAGCTTAAAAATAATCCTGTGTTGGAAGCCAGATCAGCCGACTGAACCAATAGCCCAGCACTTGATTGGTTGTAACTACAGCTGACATTCACACTCATACAGTGCAGATCTTACAATAATGCAGCACTTCGCTGACACTGTGCAAAAGCTGAATTGAAGAATTCTTTCTTTAACATGCTGCTTATTTAATATGTTATTTATTTGAAATAAAGAGAGAGAGAGAGACAAAGAAAGAGAGAATACATATGCACATCACAGCATACGTGCAGAGGCAGTAAAACAATTTTCAGAAGCCAAAAGTCAGTCCTCTCTTTCCACAATGTGGGTTCTGAGAATCAAATTCAGGTCACATGATCTAGACACAGGAGTTTTACTCACTGCACCATCTTATCAACATAAGAATGACAGAGTTTTAATCCATAACAAATTATTATTATTATTATCTATTGCATTTCATGTGAATTGCTCAGAATCTTAAATATAAGTGGACACTAAATCATAGAGCTAATAAATTAGTAGATTTTAGCTACTGTGTTTTTATTCAGTGTCAATAAATGAAACATACTCTATTCGGTCGGCTAGTTTTATCCAAAAGGTGTTATTCACATAGTTCAAAAAACAAACTGGCGACAATGAATAAAAATGTAACATTGTAGGTCAATGATTAAATTTAGAATCTCTTTAAACAAAACGTTTTGTTGATCTATACCAGCAAATTCTTTGTTACCAAAATGAGATAATGCTTTAAGAAATATTCTTAATTTATCATTAACACTATATTTATTATATCTCATTAGTTTTAAGTCTTTACCACTTGAAAATGTTACAAAATATTCTGTTGTGTGATGAAGTCATATAAATTTCTCTACACTTGTCTCTATAGGCTTTTTAAGTTTTCATATTGTCAAGACCATGACAGTATATGAATAAGTCATGCTGCCTATTTCATTGAAAATTGATGAGGGAAAGATGATGAATATTTCTAAACTTTTTGACTGACATTTCTAAATTGCCCTTCATAGGTATGTGCAACAATTTAGGTATTTAAACATAATGTGTGGACATTCTGTTTTCCTAGGTGACATTCTCCTGTAATGTAAATTAATGAGCAAATTTACAGGACTACTCCTGATTTTTATCTAAAATGAGAGCTAGCTTCCCTATTCCTCTTGACTCTTCTTTCAATTTAACAGTTAGGAAATACAAACTGCCCTAGTCAGTTCACATGTGAATAGATTGTCTTAAAAATATGCCTTCCAGATTACTTTTCAAGATGCACAGAGTTTCCAGGGCTCCATTGTTAGCAAAGTCTATGTAAATATTTTCAGCAGTGTAGAGAGGTTCTTCAAAGCCTGAAGTTCAGAATTTACCTTTGCAAGGTGTCACAGAAGTGTCTGCTCTCACCAGCCACATACCTTCCTTCTTTGATCTAGGGAATTCCTGAATTGGTCGTTACAGTCTATAAAACAAAGATCAAAAATCCTGAAATTTGGAGTGATGCTCTCTGCCTTGCAGAACACATGCCATGGTGGGACAATAATTCTGCAGACATGTCACATTATAGAGTCCAGACCCATTTTATTAGTAAATACAAAGTCCAACAAATATAGATCCCTGGACAATTAAGTAATTTTGAGTAACTCCATGTGCTATTAAAAACATATCCAAAGACTGAAAATCTTCTTCCAAACAAGTTTTCTTTCTCTCATTCTCTCTCTCTCTCTCTCTCTCTGTGTGTGTGTGTGTGTGTGTGTGTGTGTGTGTGTCCGTGTCCTACTAAGTTTGGTAAAGGTTGTCTACATTAGCATGTGACTGGGCACTTACTAGTGGCATGACAATAGCAAACCCAGTGAAACAAGTGGGTTTTCTGGAGACAGTCAGCACTAACCATCCACATTCACTCAGAAAGAGTAGAGCCACATGAGCTCTTCCATTATGTAATATTGATGTGCCCACCCTTACATAAGTTTTGTCAAGTTCAACACAGCTGAAGTGAACTCTTGGGTACAATATAGGGAAAACATTTCAAGATTTCATTATGCACACACATACACACACATGTGTGTGTTTATATATATGAAACTTTCAAAGAATCTTAAAACATCTAATGGTTGCCTTTTAGCTTAATATTGTATAAATCATAACTTGAGGAGGAGCCCAGATGAAAATTTAATTACTTTCACATTCTTAATAATGAGATGGCATTGTGAAGCAGATTCACATTGGGGTTTTATTTATTTGAATATCTATTCAAATATATAATTTTTTTTAAAAAAAGAAGGGATATCTAGGAAAGTAGGTGGGCTTCAATTACATGAAATAAACAAGACATAGAAAGTTATTCGACATATTTTTGCAGTAAGCAGAGGTCAAAAACATTGGTCAGAATGTATAATGATTAGTAGATGTCAGGAAGGAAGATAGAAAAAGATATTTGATTTTGATCAAAGGATTTGATGACTATATGTATGCATTGAAATAAAATAGAAAATCCCATGAATGTATACAACTAGTATATGTCACGTAAAAATTGTTTAAAGTATGCAGTAACATTTTCTGCTAGTTAGATACAAGTGTTAACTTGACAGTTGACAGTTAGTTTAAACCTTAGGCACATCCATGAAGAAAGAGTTAATACGAGCCTTTGTGTAAGCCCATAGAAGGCTGACTAATTTAAGTAGGAAGACCTAGTCTATATAGGGTGGGTTATTTCTGTATTAATTTCATTGTCCTGTTCAAACAACTTACAGAAATGAGAGATTCCTTCTTGCTTCAAATTCTCAGTTACATTAATGGCAGGAGTGTTCATGTCAACATGAAGAGCTCAGGGAGTTGGGCACAGCATGACCATAGAAAGAGCTGAGAGAGGCACATGCTTTTTCTCTTACTTAATTGTCAGTATGCCACTATGCCAAAATTTACCAAAATACAAAAACAGTAATATCTGTCTTATCTATCTGTCCATAGAATGGTCCCACCCACTGTAGACTGGGTCTTTTTTGCACATTAAGTAAAAAGCATCCTACATGCTTAATCATGGCTTTTTTTCACTAAACAAACTTTTACAGATGTGGCCAAAGAATTAGCATTCAGTTATGAGGCTGGCACTTGTGTTTGATCGGCACAATTCCCTAGGCAGGTAGACAAGATGGAGAGAGAACTGGTTGGACATGATGATCATGGCAAGGAAGAATATATGCCACCTTCTCAAGTCTTCATGAAGATAGGTTTTGTCCAGTTCCTCTGACTCCTGGTACTGGCATGAACTTTCCTGTCAGGCTGATGAATTGTAGCCAGAAACTGTAAATCTTGTATAAAACTCCTGTTTTCCGGTGCTGTCTGGGACCCACATTCACTCAGAAACAGGGAGATGAAACTAACATAATTTACATAATTTTTCTTATGAAAAGGATAAAAGGAGATGGGGAGATTGTTCAAAGGGTAAAGTGCTTCTTGTTCATGTCCAGAGAACCCAAGTGCAAATCTTCAGCACCAATAAAAAATCTGGACATGGTTTGTGTCTGACATCAATGTTGGGGAGGTGGAGACAGGAGGAACCTGATGCTTGAAACAGTGAGCTGCAGGTTCATTGAGAAACCCTGCCTCATAGTAAGGTAAGCAAGCACTGAAGAAGATATCTAGACATCAACCTCTGACATCCACATGTACCTGCACAGGTCCAAACACAAGCACTCATGTACATATGTACACACACACACATACACACACACACACACACACACACACACACACACACACACACACACACACTGATCTCTTGGCCCATTCTCCTTCTCACCTTTGTTTTCATTGCTCTCACAATATGAAGCCATCCTCTCATAATCATGATAGAGTTCATATTTGCCAGACTCTCCACCATAAGATAAGCTCTTACAGAGCTGAGCATTTGTTTTCTCTCCTCTACCCCAAGACCTCAAAATAGTGACTGGCATACAACAGGTGCTCAGGCAACGTTTGCTGATGGTACATCAAATGGCACTTTGAGAAGGTAAGGGGCGCGAAAGAAAGCAAAGGAAACTGAGAGTAGTTATGAAGAAACGTCACCTGCAAATGGAGAAAACAGAAGAGGCAGCATGTAACAGTGCTCCAGATGGAGGTTTTCTGTGCTGACCCCCAGCTGGGCAGGGATGGCAGCACCTAGCCAGCTAAAGCTGGAGGACCAGGCTTCAAGAGCAGCTTGGCCATAGTGAGGATTCTATCTGTTAAAAATACAAACTATCATTCCTGGATGCCAAAAATGTGATGACTGCACTAGAAATGTTTGCACTAAATTCAATGCTAAAATGCTACTCTCAATAAAATGTGGTATGATGCATTGATCTCTTTTCTGACTGAGATACAATGTGTTGTTTCAGATATACTTATAAGAAAAGTGTTAAATAAAAAATAGCATTTTATTTAAGGAAAAGGAAGGATGGGTGAAAGAAAAGAAGGAACAAAGATGCAAAAGAAGGAAGGAAGAAGGAAGGAAGGAAGGAAGGAAGGAAGGAAGGAAGGAAGGAAGGAAGGAAGGAAGGAAGGAAGGAAGGAGGGAAGGAGGGAAGGAGGGAGGGAGGGAGGGAGGGAGGAAGGAAGGAGAAAGGAAGGAAGGAGGAAGGAGGGAAGGAGGGAGGAGGGAGAAGGAAGGGAAGAGAGGAAGGAAGGACGGAAGGCAAGAAGGCAAGGAAGAAGGAATGAAGAAGGAAGGAAGGGAAGGAAGGAAGAAGGAAGGAAGGAAGGAAGGAAGGAGGACGGAGAAGGAGAAGGCAGAGAGAGAGAGAAGAAGGGAGGGAGGGAGGGAGGAAGGGAGGGGGAAGGAAAGAGCAAATGAGCAAGGAAGGGAGAGAGGAAGAGAAGGAGGGAAAGATGAAGGAAGGGAGCAAAAGAGAAAGTAAAGGAAAAGGAAGGGGAGGGGAGGGAAGAGGAGAGGAGAGGAGGGGAGGGGAGGGGAGGGAAGAAAATGGTTGCTTACGTACTTAAGAAAGACCACATCAGATACTTTGTGATTTCTAACTTCATTTTTCTCCTTAGCAGATGGCAAGAAAATATATAGGATAGGTACTAGAAAAGAGAGGGAAGCCTTGATATTCTATGGTTTATCCAAAAATGAGCCACTGGCTCCTTGGTCAGTAACCAGGCACTAGTGTAGGCAACCTAGAGGAGACCCAGCGAGAATGCACACCCAGAGAGACATGGGATGGGAGGAAACCTGACTGGAAGGGAGAATGGATGGATTTTGGATGGGATGTGGGGTGAGAGTAGGTATCAGGTAATGAAAACACATTAATAAAATTTTAAACATAATATAAATAAAATAAATAAAAATAAGGGCAAGTGGACCTTCATCATTTATCATTGATGAAAAAGCATAACAATTTTCTCTGATGGAAAGACAAGAATTCATTCACCAGTGCCCTTTATTTCATTTTAGTCCCATTCTTTATCATTTCCTTTGCATTTGACACCTATCTTCCCTGAAATTAGTTACAGATATCTGAAGGCAAAAATAGGACAAGAGTAGAATATATTATATGATATATGCCTAAGAAGTATTTTCAACCTTTCCCCTAAAACCAGAGTCAGTGTGGGAAGGATCTGATTAGTCAGTCTGTTTATAACGTGACAAATCAATGAAAACTCAACACAGCTCATGCAATTCATAATTATCATGTCAAAATTGTCATCCATAGGTGTTGCAGTCCACCTGCATGGTTGCTGATAAATGACCATCACACAGTTTAAGGGAACAAGGAGTTTACTTTCTTACGATAGTCCAGTTATAGTTCATAGTCCAGCTTGACAGGAGAGCACACAACAACACCAGGGCTGAGGGAACTGGCCACCATAACAGCTAAGAGATGGACAATCCTTACTTGCCAGACCATCATGTCTGGCCAAGTATACAGAAGGATGCCTACTCTGTCAACCAGCTCTCTGTGATTTATCCAGGGCCTAATCCCACCCACCATGGGCTGCGTCTTCCCCATCAGCTGGACAATCTCCTTCAGGTTTGCTCTGGGTTGAACTCAGCCATCAACTCTCTACCCAGAGCTCAAACCCTCAACAATCAAGTTGACACCTGTGCCTAACTATGACAATAGGCATCTAGAGAAATAACCAGAAATCTTCAGAGCCATATGTCTTACATCAATTTCTGATTAGTTTCTTGGCCTTTGTCATGGTTTAAATGTGAGTTGTCCCCCACAAGCTCATGTGCTTGTATCCCTAGTTGGTGATGATGTTTGGTAAGGTCATGGTACCTTTAGGAAGTAGAGCTTTGCTGCAGGAAGGCACACCATGGGGTAAACTTGGGGTTGAAGAAGTCTCTCCATCATGCCCTGCTTCCTCTGGTAGGCTGTTCTTGCAGTCTGCTGCTTGTTCTCTTTCCTCCATTATGATGTCTGTGGTGATCTGAGCCACCTCCAAATTCTGCCACCTGTTATGACTTCTGCTATGGGATTCCCACCTTAAAGGATTATGTCTCCTCTCTGGAACCTGTAAGCCAAACAAATCTTTTCTTTTCTTAAGTTGCTTGAGTCTGAGTGTGTCTCACAGCAGCATAAAGAGTAATTACAACAGTCTTTAAAACTGACTAAGCTGAACCACTGGGTGTAGTAAAGCAGTACTTGGGAAGAGGAGGCAAGAAGATCCAGAGTCAAGGTCACCCTCAGCCGCATGAGTGCCAAGACACCTGGACTCCATGAGATACTGACTCAAAATCATATAAACTTACATGGTGTTCAATGGATCTAAAAATCTGAAATGTGTGACTGTTTGGTCTGCAAGGAGAAGGGCAAACATAATAGAAAGTTAGTGCCTAACCAAAAATAATATATTTATTTCAATAGAATAGTGTTCTCTTTTTTCTATTTGAAAAAATCAATATTAGCTTTTTCCAGCAAACTATTATTTCTAGTGAAAGGAAGACATAGAAATCCCAAATCTCTCTCAAAATTGTTTATTTTATAATAATTACTCAGCAGCATGACCTCAATTCTGTGAACTATGGTTAGTTTATTTTTGAGAAACTAAAAAGCTATTTGTAGAATCTCACAAAGGTTCTTCAAAAAGAAAAATAAAACAATTGCATCAGACTAGTTCTCATTTGAAATTTGAATATGCAGAAGTAAACAGAGTTTTTAAGACATACTCACATACTGGCCAAAGTTATTTAACAAGGAAAGCATGTGACAAATTCAGTATAACCTGATCACCTTGGCAGTAAGGGCCATCTTGGAAAGCAAGCAGGGAATCTCAAGCAGCAACATGTGCCAGCTCCTCAGCTCACTGATATGGACATGCATGTAGACTACATTTTTGGTTTGTGTTACTTTATAAAAACTCCTTATATGTCTGATTTCACCACTTTAATGCCATGACCTTGTATTATTTCATATAAAATACTCAATAATGCCAAGCAGTGCATTTTGTAAATGGATAAGAATCCTAACATATCCAGGGTGCATCACACAGGCAAAGAGACAAAGGAGAAGGAGAAACTCTTAGGAACATAAGAACATGGCATTACCTGAAGGCATCCACAGGATCTGAAGAGGGGAATGGTAGCCCCAAGCCTGACCTTGCCCTCAAAAAAGCTGGGGCTTCTGTGATATGTGTGTCCAAAAACAAGACAGAATGTAAAAATTTGTTTGGTTAAGGGTATACTAGAAGAGAAAAATGTCTAATTTCTCTTTTAACTAATGGGAGAAAAAGGTTCCTAAGAAAACAAGCCAGGCAGAGGGAGCCTGGAAGCACAAGTGCATGTCACGCCTCAGAGCCAAATCAAATTCAAACTAATGAGATAGTGTCTCCAGAATATTAGCCAAAGAGAAAACATGTGATCTTAGATGAGTCCTAAGAATTCAGTATTCATGACTACTAACACAGTGACACAAAAAAGTAAAATTCACAGAAAAAAAACAGTCTTCAGACACCGGGATCTTTAAAGACTTATTATAAAGTATACTAAGTAAATACCTCATATTCCTATTTACCAAAGTATAAAACAGAACTTTAAAAGTTGAGTGGGGCAATTTTTTTTAATTTGCAACATGACAATTGAGGCCTGAGCCTTTTGTGCACATATGAAAAATTATTTAGTTAAGGCGAGTCCTTAATAAGCTTATGAAGATTAGGTAATTTGTGTGGGAAGGTTCGGGCCATAGTGGCGGGACAATTTGATGGTCAGGCAAATGAGCAGGAGAAAGATGCTTCAGTATCCTAGTTGACTGACAAACTAGAAAACATCCTCTCTTGGCTATTTCTGTGAATGTGGTGTAGCCAGTTCCCTCACCTCCTGAGGTTGGTATGAGCTCTCCAGCTGTCATAATGGATAGAAATCAAGAAACCAAAACTAAGCCACTTGTTCCTCTATGTTGTTTGGTTATGTATCCGTGTCAGCAATGGGAAGATGAAGCATATATAAGATGAAGAGAAATACTATCAAAATACATTTTTTAAGCAGCTTCTTAAAAAGACCTTTGGAAATAATATAAAGATTGAAATAAAAATACATAAGCTAAACAACAGATTAATCCAAATTGCAAAGACTCTTGTGTTAGATAGATTTATATGGTATCAACTTGACACCTGAAGGCTGAGCTCTGGTCATATTTGGAGAAGAGTTAGTAGGTAAAGCAAACCCTTGAATAAACCTACAGAAGATTGTCTGATTGATGTGGAAAGACACAATCCATAGTGGATGGGACCATTTACCAGGCAGGAGGATAAGATGGGGGAAACTGGCTTGTAATTAGTTATTCTTCAGCACACTTTGGACTGACTTGCTGTCTTACAAGGGAAGAAATTTGCCCCTCTTTCAGCATTCCCTTTGCATGAGGTGTAGTGAGTTCCATTGGCTCCTGGTATTGGCAGAAATACTTCTTCCAAGCTGGACTAAGACCTGTAGAACACACACACACACACACACACACCTACATGCACATACACACTATACCTGTACATACACTGTATGAACATAAATAATAAACCAACAGCATAGAAAGAATAGGTAAAGGATGAATAATATAGCTAGAGACGGAGGTGATGGAGTGGAAAGAGCTCATACCACTCAAATTTAACAATATTTGAGCATTTGGTAGTCACATGAGGTTCACATTTCCTTATTTAACAGTGACATTCTACTGTGTGTGTGTGTGTGCGTGCATGTGCATGCCTGTGTGTGTGTTTTGTCGGTTCAGTGGTATTGACAGAATGTCTATTTGTGAATGTGCAAATTTGCTAACACCATCCTATGATCAGCGAATCACATTGTTGCTAAGACCAGAGGGACCTTCCTTGATAAAATTCATGGAAAAGGAAAAGTAAAGATTTACTCATTTCTTATGATAACAGTGATCTCATCATCCATTCAGACTGCTCTTGTATACTCAATCATTTTCAAAATCTATTATAGTATACATCTCTTATACATGACAAACTAATCTGTATACAAATAACTTGCCAAATTCATTAAGTTAAACAAAGCGAGTGTCAAGTGCAAGCTCACAGACACTGACCACAAATTCAGTATTCTGGAGGGAAATTACTTTAGAATTTGTTGAAGATAACAAATGTTTAAGAAGCAGGTTGCTTATCTTGACCTGAATCTAATGTTCAACCACTTCACAAAGGGCACAACCTATTTTCTCTTCATCCTAAGGAATCCAGAGTAAAAGTCCCTATGTTAACTATTCTAAATGCTTTCAACCTTTGTGTTAGCAAATTTAGCTTTAGGGCTCAAAATAAGCTCAAAGTTGAAGGATTCTATTGATCAAACTGCTACCAACATTTTTCTGAAGCTATGCAAGGAGATGGAAGTTTCATAAGTAATTAATTCAATAAATAATTGATGCATTAATCATTGGTTTTATATAACAAACTACCCCAAAACATGGTGACCTGAAGCACAAACACTTATTGTCTCATTTGTTTTTCTGATGTGTCAGGAATCCAAAAGTTGCTCTTTGATTGTCTTCAAAGCAGTATCTGTCATGAGACAGGAGTCTGAGAGCTACTGCAGCTCACCTCAAGCCATCCATGTGCCTTTTGGTCAAAGACACAAGCTGTTTGTGGCATGGGCCTTTCCGCAGGCATATTCATGGCATAGTATTATATAGCTATGTCTTCCAAATTATGTGAGTGAAAAAGCAATTATCAAATGAAAACCTCAATAGAATACTTAGCTAGCAAGCAAGATCAAGGACAACAATGAGCTTCAAAGATGGATGACAAAGATTTATATATATATATATATAAATTTCAAGAATACAGCTGTTCAATAATTCTGGGTACATTCAAGAGAATGAATCTTAGAATCCATGGAGTATAAGGGACTGAGATAAATTAAAGGAATAAACAAATTATTTAATGAAATTTTAATAAATTTCCCAAACTCAGAAAAAGAAATTGGCATCCACATGTGGACACAAGAAGCATTTAGAACCACAAACATACACAACCAAGGAAGAACTTCTTCATGATTCATCATAGCCAAGGTGTCAAAAAATACAGTTACCTTGATTGATGGAAAATAAGAACAGACATAAATTAGGATAATTCAATGCAACTATGCAGCACTAAAAGATATAAACAAATAACATGCAAGACACTAGCAAAATAGTCTTGTTCATGATAACACAGAAAAGAGTACACGCCATGAGATGAAATCAAAACTAAAAGAATAATATACAGAATCAACTAAACAAAGTTAGCGTTTTTCCATTATTTTCATCTGTATGTGTGTATGACATGCATGTATGTATATATGCATGTTGTGCATGTGGTTTAGTGACCGTGTTGTTTGGAGAAGTCTGAGAGAGAACACGAGAGATTGACAGATGAATAAAGAAGAACTGGGAAAGAATTAGTCATGCTCAACAGAGCAAACCAACAAATCTTCCAAATGAACAGGGACTGGAGAAAAGAAATAACAGAGCCAAGCAGAACATCATTGAACTAAAGGCCTTTTCAATAATAGCTTTACATGTAAATGATTTCAACTCTCTCTCTTTCTTTCTCTCTCTCTCTTTCTCTCTCTCTCTCTCATACAGACACAGCAGAGAGTAACTGGATTTAAAAGCAAAAGTCGGAGCTGGAGAGGTGGCTCAGGGGTTAAGCCTCTGCCTTGCAGGCAGAAAGTCCTGAGTTCGGATCCTAGACCCCACGTATAGATGCTGGGCAGAAGCGGGGGCAGCCTGCATTTCTGGACCTGGTAGGGTGGAACCTATGAATCCCAGGACAGAGTAAACAAGGAGGAGGTGGAGTTGGTCCTTGGTGGTTCCTGAATTAGCCTGTGGTTCTACACACACACACACATGCATGCACACATACACACACACATGCACAATTGAATAAATAATAATAAAAAATTAAATAAAAAAGCAAAAGCCAATTATCTGCTGCTGTCTCCAAGAAACATGTCTAGCTAACAAATTCGCCAATTAATCAAACAGAAAACAAAGGAGCATAGCTACACTTGTATCTAATAAAATAGACTTGCTAGTCAAAGGAGATAAAGACAATGGTACAGTATTAATAAAGAGAGCAATTCATCAAGATGGAATAATCATAGCAAACAATTGTGCACAAAATATGGAGATTCCTAATTTCAGAAAACAATAAAAATCACAAAATATCACATAAGTCTTTGATACAATAATGATGGGAGACTCTTTAATATGCCATTTTTATATTTGGATAGAAAATCACCAAAGACCCTTCAGAGCTGAATCATAGCATAGACCAAGCGATTTTGACAGCTAAAGCATGACATCCAAGAGATATGGAATGTACATTCTTTTTGTCAATGCCTGAGACCTTCTAAAAATCAATTACACCATAGGCAACAAAAATTGAGACAATTCTTTGCATCATCAGAACATATTAAAATAAAAGTTAATAAAATCAAGAGAGTCTTCAGAAAACATACAAATTCTTGGTGGTTGAACAATATACTTCTAAGTACCCATCATATATTGAGGAAATCAGAGAGTAAATTTTAAAAATTCCTAGAAACAATTGAAAATGACAGCCTTCCACACTAAATCTTCTGGGACACAGCTAAGATAGTCTTAACAGGAAAGTTCCACATTCTAATTAAAAAAATTAAAAATTAGTGAGATCTCAAAAAAGCAATCTAATTACTCATCTTCGATCTCTAGAAAAAACAGCAAGAAACTAATCACAAACCAGTAGATGACAACAAATAATGAAGATTAGGACAGGACTTAATGAAATTGAAACTAAAATAAAAATATATAGAATCAACCAAAGAATTAGTTCTTCCACCATTTTCATGTGTATATATATATATATATATATATATATATGGCCTGTATATAAAAATATATGCATGTCTTACATGTGAGTTAGATCTCGTGTGTGTGTGTAGAAGCCTTAGAGAGAAGGTCAATCACTTTTCTACCTTACTGTTTTGAAGTTGCATCTCTGTCTAAAACTCACTCACTGATTGACCTACTCAGGTATCATGGTTTGATTGTGAATCTCCCCCTAGACCATGTATTTGAATTCTTATTGGTGTTAATATTTGGGAAGGTCGTTGTATCATTAAACCTTGCTGGAGGAAGGCACATCGCAGGGGGCAGTCCTTGAGGTTTGGTAGTCTGATTCTGCATCTTCTTGCTTTCTTACTCTTTCTCCAGTGGTGACTTGAACCAGCCTCCAGCTTCTTCCTGTAGTCATGCCTTCTGCTATGTGTTTCCTGCCTTAATGGACTATATCCCTTCTGGAAACATCGGTCAAATAAATAACCTCTTATCCCTTAAGCTAGTTATGTTAGAGTACTCCCTCACCCAAAATAAGAGTGACTGCAACATCTGGCTAGTCAGCTTACTCTGGGGATTCCCAGGCTCTGTCTTCTGAAACTGGAGTTATCACTACCACATACATCTGACCTTCTGTATGGAATTTGGGGATTCACACTCTAGCCCTTTTGTTTATGCAGCAAGCAAATTAACCACTAAATCATCTTTCCAGCTCCAAGAGTTGGTTTTTTGAAAAGGTTAACAAGATTGACAAAACCCTAGTAAAACTAGCCAAAAGAAAAAGAAGGCATAGACAACATTAGAGATAAAAATGGAGGTGTTACAATAGTCCTCAATGAAATTGAGTTGATCATTAGAGAATACTATGAAAATTTATATTCCAACAGTCTGGAAAACCTAGATGAAGTAGATAAATTTCTAAATGTGTATGTGCTGCCTAAATTAAAACAGAAGTTATAAATAATTTAGCAGCCCCATACAAGCAAAGAAATAGGTGCAGTGATTAAAAGTTTTCCCAGAATGAAAAGGCCAGGATCAGATGGATTCACTGCTGAGCACTACCAAGCTATTGAAGATAAACTAACACTTCTTAACCTTTTCCACAATGTGAAAAAAACTACAAAATTCATCCTATTAACCCCTATTATCTTGATGTCAACAATGGACCAAGATATAAGGAAAAACTACAAACTTACTTATCTGATGTACACATATGCCAAAATCTCTCCAAGTAATATCTGAAAAATGAACTCAGTAATGTATTAAGAAGCACATACATCAAGAAATAGATTTCATCCTAAGGCTGCAACATTAGTTTAAAATATACAAATCAGCAACTGTAATGCACCATGCAATAAATCTTAATGAAAAAAAATCACATAGCAATACCTGTAAATGCAATTATTGTTATGTTTTATAATTTAATAAAGGCATGATGAATTTTGTAAGTGCAAAGTTCATCATTTTTTTATCAAAAAGTTTTGTAGAAAATAGAAATAGATGGAATATGCCCAAAATATCAACATAAATATGTGACAAACCTAGGATGAACACTATACTAAAAGGGGAAGGAAGCATTGCAATCTTTTCTTATAAAATCTGGAATGTGACTCGTTATCTCCACTCTTTTAAATATGTGTATTTAAGTCTTAGCCAGAGCAATAAGACAAGAGAAAAATATAAAATGGATAAAACGGGAGAGAAAAGTTTCTCAGTCTGTATTCATAGATGACATGATTCAATACTTCAGAGAGCCTCCAGGCTCTATCAGAAAGCTCTTATATATGATGAACACCTTCAGGAAGCTCTTATATATGATGAACACCTTCAGGAAGGTGTACAAAGTTAACACAAAATCAGCAGTTTTTATATGTACCAATAACAAACTTGATAAAAAAGAAAAAGAAATTAGAAAACTACCTCATTCATATTATGCTCTCAAAACACAAAATATGTCAGGATAAACCTTTCAAGGATGATCTATCACACCACAGAGACATCCATGTTAATTTTGATAATGAAAATATGGCATATATATGCAATGGAATGCTTATCAGTAGTAAAGAAAAATGAAATTATAAACTCTTCAGGAAAACGGATGGAAATGAAAAGTATCACACTGAGTAAGGTAACCCAATTTCAGAAACACAAAAAAAACACATGTCTTCTTTCACATACAAATTCTAACTCTGTATATATGTAAATAAGGAATGTGAAGACAGGAAATCAAGGATGGGGTGACAAGGCCCCATGTGACAGGAAGTAGGAAGGATACTACTGAGGACCAGAGAGAGAGAGAGAAGTGGGGGAAAAACAGAACTTTAAATTTTGGTTGATAAAAGCAACTAAAAACCAAATTCTTTGTAAATATCTGTTAAAAAGAGAATGAAAGAAATGGAGTCTGTTCCAGGCATCTGAAAACAAATGTGGCAAGTTTTATGTCTGCATGGAGTACCTAGGGAAAAAGAAATTCACCAGAAAGCTCAACGCTGTGCTAGTGAGCTTTGGGAAGGTTTTACTTGTAGAGTTCACATAAGGCATAAACAATAAAGCAAGGCAGTTGATTATGCTTGTTCCCAGTGTGAACAGTTATTCCTGGAGAGCACACGGATCATATCTCTCCCCTGCCAGAAAGTGTCCTGGGACACTCACCCAGCCCACTGCTCTATCATCAACAAGGTGTGTCTAATAGGAAGGCCAGGGCTATAGCGCTGGCTGGAAACCTGTTAGTATGGGAAATTTATTTAGGTAACTGACACAGCAGATGAGAATGTGGTCTTGCTCTCTCCTGGACCTGAATCAAGGCAGCCCCATTGAGACCATGAGCAGCAGTGAGACATGTGATAAGTCCATGGGAGCAGCAGCATCCAGGATGAAGAAAATAAGATGCTCATAAAAAATAACTGTGTTTTGGGGGAGGCTACAAAGAAGAGTGCCTACATTCCATGCCATTAGTCTTGTACTGACAAAAGAAGAAAAAGATTGATGCAAAGGATGGTATGTATTTGTAGCAGTTAGTCTGTATGGTTGCTGATAAGTCATTATCAAATGGCTTAAGGGAACAAGGGGTTTATTTTCTCTTAAGATTTTCTGGTTACAGTTCTCAGTCCAGCTTGATAGGACAACTCACAGCAGCACTAGGGCTGAGGGAACTGGTCACACCATCTCTACATAATGGCTGAATGAGGGATGGTCCTTATTTGTCAGACCAGCATATCTGGCCAAGTGTACACAAGGATGCCAACTTCCTAAACCAGCTCTTTGTATTTTATTCCAAGGCTTAGTCCCACCCACCAAAAGCTGGGCTTTCCCCATCAACTAGGCAATCTCCTGCAGGTTTGCTCTAGGCTTAACTCTGGCCACAAATGTGCCTAGAGCTCAAACCCTCAACTGTCAAGTTGACACCTGTGCCTAACTATGACAGTATTAGACCTTGTCAACATCTCTTTTGTAGTATTTCCTTAGCTGTCTTGAGACCAGTTGGTATTTCCTTGGGGCATACATTCATGGCCCTTCAGAAATCCAGCACACTGTAAGATAGGTTTCTTTCTATAATCTATATTTCCCTCTTCAAGACACAGGAAGCATCACAAACAAGGGATAAAAAAATTATAGAAAGCAAAAGAATGGAAGAAAAAGGAGAGGGGATGCAGTGTTGTGTAGCTATCTTCCTAAAGAAAGGAGGAATGGGAGAGATGACTAATATTCAAAGAGTCAATGAAGCTTACAGAAAGCTCAGAAAATTACAAGATTGTCAAGATTCCTCCCCAAGTTTATGGAAGCGATCAACAAATGCCATGAAGTAGAGATTAGCTAGTAGAACTGCAGGGAGTTCCAGGAAAATAGCTTTTGTGTGTCATCATGAATGTGGGGGTTAATATTTGTTCACAGACTCCTTTGGAAAAGTCATACCAGTATGATTCATTTAGCTTCTATAAATTACCATAGTAGAAGCTATAAACTTCCTGACTTGATTCATTATCCTTCAATCAGAAACCTTGTCCAAAATAGCTTCTACTTGTTATCTATGTCTCTATCAATTTACAAATTGAGGCCGAAGGAGTGTCTTTAAAAAATGATGGAGAGTATTACAGTAACACAGACTAAGTGTGTAGCATATCTAGATCTATTACCCAACAAATAGTACCAAAATGAGGAAATAGTCTTTCCATACTTGAAACTCACCTGATTCACCAAAGTTATTTATGCCACTGATGGTAAATGATGATAAGCAGAGCTTCTTGTATTTTTCCTTCCACCTTATTTATTAATATAAACAATAAGACTAATGTTCACAAGGTTGGCAGGGTAAAGTTGCTCAAATCTGGGTATTCAGAAAGGAAAGAGTGGAGCAACAAAAGGAAGAAAGAGAGAGAGGCCCTAGATAAGTTTTATTCAAAAAGATAAGTCCCCCACCCCCAATGACTAACATCAAATTGGACTCCATTCAGAAAATTTCCCTTGCCTGCTAATAATGCTATAAAATTATCAATCCACTAATAGATTAATCAAGATTAGGTCAGAATCTTCATTATCTATTCACTGCTCCCAGATCAGATTCACCCACTGGGGAACTAACCTTCAATGCTGAACATTTTGTGGCAATACTTCTTATTCAAATCACAGCAGTAAGCATCTTTTAACAGTAGTTAATTATTTAAAATTTCACATACACACCTACAAAAATGTTATTTTGTAAAGAACCTGAGAAAAATAGACTGCATTTTTAAATAATCACAATTTACATTGGATGTTGAAACAAATAAGCTTTATTGCTAATTGTCTTAGGTTCAAATCTTTGGAAAATGCTGCTGCATATACACATACTTCATTCAGAAGTTACCAGGACCCTAAAGAAATTGAGGGAAAAGAGAATTGTGGTAAAGCACATTTGTATTTGACAGTAAAATTGTCAGAGGCTCAAAAGTTGCTCTAGCACCATGACACAGTTGGTTGGTTCTAACATTCAGGGACTAGATAAAACACAACACACTTGTTAAATTGCCTTCTTTATTGTCTGTGTGGCTTAAATTTAAGCCAGTGTCTAAAAGGAATTCTTTTTTGTCAGCTTGTAATTCACTGTTGCTATGAACACAAGAAAATTATTAGAAAATAAATGGAGACAAAGACAACTAAAGTAACAGCAATAAAGCAGAATTTGATTGCCTCATCAAGTCTAATACACAACCTTGATTTTACTCAATATGTGGTCCAGAATATTCTCAAGGCCAACCAGTGACTTGCTCAAATTCTCTCATGTATAAATCCAAGGCTCAGCATGAGCAGCGGAGCCCAGCAGCTTTGCTCCCAAGCTGAGCATTCCAGTCCTTTTGACTTGAGCAACGGTTTAAAGCCAGGTCTTTGTTCTTTCTGGTCCTCCTCCTTCTCTACCTCCTCCAGGTCTGTTTTTAAAAAGTGGAGCCCACAGATACAGAATTCAATCCTTCAGAGTTGCCTTGGCAACTCTCAAAGCTAGGACAGCTCACAGCTTCCGGGCTCATTCCATCACATCCTTCAATCAGTCGGTGAAACTGAGCACTCTTGAGCAGTCAGATATTCCTCAGAACTGCAATCAGGAATAGGATCGTCTTAAATTATATCTGTGGAGACCCCTGTGGCAGCTTCCTCTGCATATCTTGAGGAATTTCTTCCTCCAAGGTCCTTTACTCTGATGCCAAAAAGTGGGGCCAGATTCCCATTAGATCTTTTCATGTTTCCCTCCCTTCCGTCTATGTGCTTTGCCTTGAAGATTTACTTTGGTGTGTGTCTCCTGGCCGCCCTGATCTTTTGATATCTTATGAAACTTGGCAGGATTCCTTGGTTGGCAGTGAGGACTGGCAGGTTAATTTTTTTTATTTTTTTATTTTTTTACTTCAGGTCCTCAAATGAGAATCGAAACACTCCTGTGTTAAACAAGACATCCCAGTGCATGCGACGCTGGTGAGGCTCAAGGTGGAGCCACTCTGCATCCGTACAGGGAGGAGACATGTCACCTCTGTCCTTCGCTTTTCACACAGGTGATAACACAACAGACAACACTGCCTGCCACACAACACCAAGCTGTCACTCATCTGACCCAACAGAAAAAATCGCCCATATTCAGCTGCTGGATCATCAGACTTGAGAAAACTTGGAAAGAGAACAGATGGTGGGAACAAATTTTTGTCATTAGAATTTCACAGGTCTCCTTTGAATATCTCTTCTGCTCACTGAATGCAGACTACTAAGGAAGGCACAGAGACAACAAGGAAGTTTTTCCTTTACTTTAGCTAAAGTGCATGAATTCATTACACATTTGACATGTCTGTAAAGATGGCTGGATATAAAGAAACTTGAGCCGGCTGAACTCTCTTCCATAAGCAAATTGAATCAGGCTTTTATTCAGTATGTTATACTAAATTAAGACAGCATCTGTTGTTATTCATTTACAATGAATAAGAAAATGAGACAGCAGCCTTGCAAGTGATACAAGTAATAAATCACACCTATGCTAATGATGTATGAAAAGGTTTTGAGCTTGACTTCAATTTGGCATAGTTTACAGTAATAGATCTGAGGTGACTTCCATAAGGGCACTGTAAATTCACATCTCATAAAATAAATTTAGCTTTCCATACTAACCTAGCTAATGGGCACACAAGGAATTGAAATAATGGTCTTTAGCAACAGTTCATGTCATAAAGTACATTTTGCAGTGAAAGATTATTTTTTCTCTCTCTTATTTTTTTTGCCTTTCTAAATCTGTGTGCACTACATGTACTGACCATAGTTAAGCAAAGGTTATCAAAACATGTTTGCTGCCTGCAGTAAGCCTAGAAATACACAGCGAAGCAGAAGCTCTTCAATAATTGCAACGGTCATTGTGTCAAATCTGACCATTCTGACTTGTCAATTCTTACTCTTTTAAAGAACTGAGTACTTTGCAAAGTTGTACTCATATTACCTTAAAAACAGTTAAAATAGACTAGATTCAATAAACTATGATCATACAGAATTTATTAACTATTTTTTAAATATTCTTTACTTCTTTTAAAGAGAAAGAGAGGCCATAGGAACTATAGAGGTGAGAAGACAATTTTCAGAAATTGGTTCTTTCCTTCTACCATATGGGCTTTGTGGATTAAACTCATGCCACATGCTAAGCCATGTTATCAGCCCTATTAGTTTATTTTTAAATCTATAAGCCCATGGGCAGGGCACTATAAAATGGTCTTACAGTCCCAGCACTAAGAAGACTAAGGCAGGAGAATGATATGCTCCAGATCTAACTCAGCTAGATCGCTTAAGATTGTATCACAATCAAAACAATTAAATTTTTCATTTTTACTACTAGAGAATCAAACTTATAACCTAATGCATTCTACATGAGGGCTCTGCCTGAACTCCAAGTCCATTCCCCAGTATTGTTGTTGTTTTGTTATTCTTATCCTTTGGTCCATGAAGTGCTCATATATTCAAAACCTCTGAAGCTTAGAAAAAAGTTAGACATGGATTCTGACCTGGAAATTTTTACAAAAGCTTGTATGAAACATCTGTCAATTTAAAAGCCATCTATGTTTCCATTATTTATTTCACCATTCAAAGCAGACCACGAAGAAGAGCTTCTGAAATTTGCTTTATCAGTGACAGACTATATGTGTCTTCAGAGTTCCTTCAGTCACGAGGATTCTGGGCGCTCCTGAGGAACACTTGGTGGTATTTTTAGATACATGTAATTGCTCCCCATTCCTCTATTATGTAATAACAAATACAAGAACAGATTGCTATAGAGATAAATTAATGTTTACTCTTTCTTTATCAGTCTGCTCAATAAAAATGTTTCATAATAATGTGAAGTCCAGCCTCTTGCTAATATCACTTCTCATGAGATCAAATTTGGTGCCTGGCTCCAGCTGATACTTCTATACACTGCCCTTGCCATGTGTTCTGTGAAGGAAGAGAGGAAGGAGTCAAGTGAATAAAGCAGCTTTATTTCGAAAGGCAAGTAGGCTCCTTTCTGCCCCCTTGCTTGGTTTTCTTGGTGTTTCCATGGAAGAAAATGGTTGTTTTTTGTTTCCCCCTGAAATATAAGGAAAATCTTTTGTATTTACTGAAAACACCATCTAATTTAGAGCAGAACAGCTTGTTGAGGAAACATTCAAAGCCTTCTCAATCTTTCTGATGTGAAGCTCTAAATCTATGTCTCATTATAGCCTATTTTTGTTCTCAGTTCTCAAAGTAATAAAAGTTCTTGCAAATAGCAGTTTCTAACCAAAATAGACATGTTGGCCACCCATGGTTTCAGTGAGGACATTCATGTAATTAAAGATTGAAATTCTGGTGGGATTTCTTTTATTAGAGTAATTTAACTTTACAAGTCAGCCAGAAGGACTTTTGAGATGTTCAAATTCTGTTAATGAGATCCTTTCCCTTTCTCTCTCAGCAGATTTTCAGCTTTACCTTAGTCTTCTCCATCTTTCCATCATCCATAAAATTATACAACCTAGAGCTAAGGTTTCTGCTTGCTCTCTAACTCCATACTGAATCCGTCAGCAAAGCCTTTCACTGGTGCCTCCAAAACACATTCCTGAGCCTGATCACTTTTCACCATATTAACATTTCACCATTAGGATGCTACCATCCCCTCCTCCAAGCCTGTGGGACCCTCTATAAATCCTAGAGAGAGTCTCAAGTAGATTGGAATAAAAAGAACCGATCGAAATTGTAGGCAGGCTGAGGCTTACTTTTTATTTTGATTTGATTATCCTGCTTTGTGAATTTAAAACACTTTAAATGATTCTTTGAATATAATCATTATTGTACATGTACACATAATACACAGAAAGGTTCCCAATGATTTTCTGATGAATGTACACATAGTTGCAGTAAACCCCAACTTGGCTATATACTTGCTATATAGAATCTTAAGAATCTTAACTGTTGCAACAAGTGAAGATAATAGTAGTTTTCTCATATGAGGAACCAAATGTTTGCATTTAGGAATAAATGGAGGGCTCCGTTCTGCCTCTGTCATGTTTCCAACCCTTTATATATTTGATAGCCAAGTGTAATCTAATGACTGTGGCATTTTCTCTTTGCTAGATTATTCTGGTATAATAATATAAAGTATCATCTCCTCAAGTGGTATAATCTCAGAATATTAAAAAGTACTTTGAAAATGATGATAAAATAATGAAATTCTTTGCTCACTAAGCTTAAAAAGATACTAATAAAACTAGCTTTTCTGTCACAAGCCCTCTCAGGATTTGAATATGGTAAAATAAATTACAACTATCCAAGAAGAATTAAATTCGTTTCTTAAGTTATCTGACCATTAAACCATTAATTTTAGAAATATATCATTGGCATGTATTCTGGAAAATATTTCTGTGATTCACTGCTTTCTCTACAGTTTCACTTTCCATGGTTAGTTACACACAATCAACCACAGCTCAAACATATTAAGTAGAAGCTTCCAGAAATAAACAACTTTTAAGTTCTTATTGTGCACCATTCAGAGCAGGGCGATGGAACTGGGTCCTGTCCACTCTACGCCACCTGACCACCACCCTAGCCTGGGACATAAGTCTCCTTTATATAATATTATCCACACTGCTCAAACCATGTCTCTGGCTCTTGATAGTTATCTTAGATCATCCCTGTGGTCTCCCAGTGCTTTTCTTCAAGTAAACCTTGTTTTAATTAATAATCAAATTCATAGGAGTAGTTTGTATATACCAAAGTCCTCCTATAAAGAGCTGCTTTTGTTAAGTAAAGAGGTGAAAATTCAGTAAGTTATTTTGAGATACAGAAATTTTGCTGTAATATTTTGTTATGTTTACAATTTTATTATCACTGCTAAATGTATTTGTTGTGTCTGTCTACTAATGAAATTTTATCCTAAGTATCTATATAGGAAACATTGTGCAGAGAGTCAACACTATCCAGGGTTTCAGAAATCCACTGGAGTGGATACTATGACAATCCTTTGATATTATCTAATGCTTCTGAGACTATGAGACTCAAATACTTTCCCAAAATCTTTATGAACACGGATTTCAGCAGAACAGCAGTGGTCAGAACTAATCTCTTCTTTCTTCCCTTTGATCTCTGACATTCACTGCTTAGCATTTTCTATTTTCTGTCTATTGTTTCTATTATCAAGCAACTCACTTATGTATGCCCATGACTGACTTAATGATAAATGGAAAAGGCTATCATCTCTCCTGCTAATCACATAGAATTTCATTAGAGGATTTGGCACTTCTTATCACTCGATAGTACCTGAAGGTGTCAAATTCTTGCTCTAACTTCTTTGCTCTCTTCTCGAGTTTCCTGTTCCATTTCTTTATCTTCATCTACTTCTTATACATTACATGACATTGTTGATTTTTTGCTAATCTTCTTTTCTTACTTAAATTCTCCAATTTAATTCTATCCACATTAATTATTTCAAATATTATTAGGGGATGATGACTCAAGAGCTAAAACCCTAAAACCATTCTGATCTCTAAATCTCTATGCAATTCTTTCACCTAAATGGCAATCATCAGGCCTCTCTACTTCTGTACCTACAGACGCTTCTAATTCATGTTCCACAAAATTATTCCATCACATATCTTCTACTTCACGATAAAAATGCACATCCTACTTCCTGAAATTTTTGTTTTCATTCATATTTAATTCACAGCAATTATCAAGGTTGATAGTGTAATAAGTGAGAAAACACTCGGGTCAGCTGTTTTGCATAAGATGACTAATGAAAATGTACATTAACTTTTGATCTATACTACTTGGAACATAAGCTCCATTCAGAAAACATTTTTGGCTTAGTAATCCTGTTTGGCTTATTGATAAGCATCCAATATCTAAAGCAGTGCAAGTCATAATAAATGATTGCTAAATGAAAAAAAATAAAGTGGGTGTACTTACATTTCATATAGTATTCCATTGGCTTAGCCTGAGACTATCCTACCCTTTTCTTCCCCTGAAAAAGGCTCATGCATTTTTGGAAGATTCCTGCCTAACTTTCAGAGGATAGGCTACTCAATGTTTTACTTTTGAGGAGCCCTAAGTATATTTGTAAATGATTGAATCCAAAGTGAATATTTCCACTTTTACAGAGACTTCACATAAAACCTGTGATTATTTGGAAAAACCAGGACATTATTCGGCCATGAAGCTTTAAAATAATTGTATCTTTATCTAGTTCATTATTGTAATGGAGGAAGTTCAAACTGCAACATTATGATATTGGTGTTTTAATGACAAGAATAAGGCCAACTAGACTCCAACATCCACAGCAACATGAAGTCCTTTCCAACTTTTTAATTTACCAGTGGCGACTTTTCTTATATATTGCTATACCACAGTTTATGAGAGACAGTGTATGTTAGCTATCATGTGAGGTCTTTTGCTAAAAATAAGCTCTTCAGTTTCATAAGATCACACTTATTGAGTGTTGATTCTGGTTTCCATGAAATTAAGAGCTTGCTTAGAAATACTGGCCTAGGTCAATTACTTTAGGAAATTCCCTACTCTTTCTTCTAGTATTTTTATAGTCTCTGGTCTAATATTAAGGTCCTTGATTAATTTGAAACTGATTGTTGTGCATGAGAGTCCAGTTTCACTCTTCTATATGTATATATCCAGCTTTACCACCATCATTTGTTGAAGCTGCTATTCTTTTTCCAATATTTTTAAGCACCTATATCAAAGATCAAAAGACTATAGGTATGTGAGCTTACATCCAGGTCTTCAACACTTATTCATTGATCTATGTCTATTTTGGAGCTGTCTTTATTACTGCAGATTTATAGGATAGATTAACATCTGGTATAGTGATACCACCAAAAGAGTTTTTATTACTATTAGATTATAATATTATATTATATTTATATAGTATATATACTATTATATATTATACTATTATACTAGATATACTATTATATACTATAAGATTGTTTTTACTGTTCTGGATCTTTTGTGCTTCCATGTGAATTTTGAGATTGTTTTATCAAATTCTGTAAATAATTGCCTTGGAATTTTAAACGGTTTTACATTGAATCTGTATATTGCTTTTGGTAGGATTGTCATTTTTATGTTAATTCTACTGATCCATAAGCATGAGAGGTCTTTTTCACATCCTTGGTTAGATTTATACTGATGTATTTCATGTTTTTAGGGGCTATGATAAATGGAAGTACTAATCCAATTGGAAAATGGGACTTGGAACTCAAAAGAAACTTTTCCCAGGATGAACTAAAATATCCAACAAAAATCTTTAAAAATGTTCTACCTCCCTAGCCATTAGGGAAATGCAATCCATCTCACCCCAGTCCGAATGGCTAAATCCCAAAACACATACAACAAGGAAAGGGAGAAATGGGCAGAAGGGAACCCTTATACATTGCTGGTGGGAATACAGACTTGAACAATTGCTCTGGAGATCAGTATGGAAGTTTCTAAAAAAGTTAAAAATGGAAAATCCATATGACCCCACTACACCATTACTGGAATATCTATCTCCAAAGAATGCTTCATCTTACTACAGAGACACAGGTATACCCATGTTCATTGTGGCACTACTCACAATAGCAAAGTTATAGAATCAACCTAAATGTCCAACAAGGATGAAAGTATAATGAAAAATTGGTACATATACACAATGGGATGCTATGAGGCTATCAAAATAATGAATTAATGAAATTTGCTGGTAAATGAATGGAGTTGAAAGAAGTTATACTGTGTGACATATCCCAAACAGAGAAAGAGGTTGCATGTTCTCCCTTCTAAGTGGAACCTAGTACTAAGCCTTCATAATGACATACTAAAGGGAAAATCTCTATAATATCTATTATAACTGCAAAGTAACATAACTTGGGGAGATATGGGAAAGAAGACCTCAAGAGAGTGGAAATAGATAAATAAGGCCACTATTAATAAAAGCCTGTAAGTATTGAGATATCTGATGCTGTCCAATGTCAGCTTCTTCCATGTCCACTGCTGTTTAGAATGATTTACAGTACTGCACTCTCATGGGGTGCAGGGGGTTAGGGGTTAGTAGGTAGTGGTTGATTATCTAAAGGCTAACCCCCTCTCTACTGTATCCTCTTTACTGTATCCTATTCTTGTTCTTCTCTCTCCTTTAAGCCTTTTCTTATATAAAGATCCTTTACCCGTATTTGAACTGGAGAGGATCTCAAGTCCCAGGCAGAATGCAGCCTAATGCAGTGGAAAAAGAGTAAAATGGACAACACCAGCCAACCAGAATGCAGAGTACTGATGACCCTGCAATGTTCACTCAGAATCAGGCCAACCAAATCTCTTCATATCCTAAGGTTCAGGAAACCTTGCAGAAGAGGAGGTGATAAGATGAGAAGAGCCTAGAGATGGAGTGGTCCACTGCTGGATAAGACTTTCCACTCAAGGCAAGACTACTGCATCTAGGAATTCACTACAATGAGATTCTCTTTACCAAACCTGCACAATGGCTGACTTAACAAACATGGCCCCAAAAACTAGCAAGGGTCTCAGTAGAAATGATTACATACAGTGGAAACCTTGAGGGCTAGGGCTAGATGATTGAATGGGAGTGCTCCTATCAGTAGGGTGACTTGAGGAAGAATCACTTGATATGCCACAGAGGCCTGAACCTTCACTAAAGCAGATGATTCAGAGGAAACCCTGGGAATCATAGAGCAGACAGACAGGAAGGTGCAAGGAAGAGGAATCAATTGATGAAAGGAGGAGAAGGAGGAAAGAAAGATGGGAGGAAGGACAGAGAGGGAGGGGGCTGGGATTATTTCACATTGTGCTTGTAAAACTAGGAAAAAATAAAATTTCAAAAAGCACTTTAGGGCTGGAGAGGTGGCTCAGGGGTTACACCTCTGCCTTGCAGGCGGAAGGTCCTGAGTTCGGATCCCAAATCCCACGTATAGACGCCAGGCAGAAGCGGGGGCGGCCTGCGCTTCTGGTCCTGATAGGGCGGAGCCTGTGAATCCTGGGGCAGAAGGAGGTGGAGGCGTCCATGGGGTTCCCGAATTCGTCCGTGGTTCTACACACACGCACACACACATACACACGCGCGCACACATACATATGCACACACGCACAATTGAATAAATAAAAAAATTTAAAAAAAAAAAGCACTTTAGCCTAGAGAAACACTTATCTATTTAGAAAAAATCTTTGCTTAGCTGTTACACAACTACTCTTTCATGTTATTAGATGTCTGTTCCCTGATGAATATGCATTTTTATTTCAGTGATAAAATTTAACTAGCTTCCAGTCTCTTGCCAAAAAGCAAGTATTATTAATTAATAGAAGCAAGTAATAAACAAGACAAGTACCATCCTAGTTGTTTCATAATTTATTTAATCTGACATCAAAATTATGATGCAGATACTACTATCAATGATTTTATAATGAATAATGAAACTAAATTACAGATGATAAGAAATCTGTCCAGGATCATAACTGGCTCCAGGGTCTTACTCTTAAACACGATTGATTTGGGCTATTAGAACACAAAGGACTTTATTAACCAGCCACTGTAATGTATTCAGGTGATGACCTGTCATCCTATATCACTTTCTTACATTTTAGAGATTAATGAATGGGGAGGTTCCATCTCTAGCTGAGAAAAAGAGTTAAATAGGCAAGAACAGCAAGAAGTCAAAGCCATGGTGCTGCAAGCTGTCCATTATGGCAAAGACATTTAAGCCATGGTAGAGCCAAAATTCACAGAAAACATAGAACTTGCTAGAAAGTCCATTGTTGGTGCCAGTCAGTCATTGTTGGTGCCAGAATAATTAAAGAAGAAAAGGTGATGGAGGGAAATTATGAATCAAGTTGTACCTAAAGGTAAAGCAAATGATGAAAACATCTAGCTCATGTTTGGAGGCAGAGCTCAGCTGATATAAGACTTGCATAGTGTGCCAGAGGTTCTAGGTTAAATCCCCAGCATGGAATGTACTGAATCACACCTGCAATCATTTCACTGAGAGACTGAGGAGAAGAAGACTAAGAGTTCAACTACATAGACTTCAAAGACAGCATTGGACACATAAAAATCTGTCTCAAAAAAAAAGTCTGCCAGTTTCTTGTGTCCTTAATGAAGACTGGCGAACTCAGGTTTCTTTTTGTGATCAACACAGAGTTATGCTTTCCAGTCTCTTCCATGAAAACCTGCTGCCCAGCAGTGTGAGGTTAACAACTGACTCAGCCATGAAATTCTTCAGGCCACTTCTGCTGAAAAGAACCCTGTCTCTCAAAGACAAGGGTATCAGGATAGCCCATAAATTAACTGAGATAGTCAGACACCGATGTCAGCTTCACAGTTGAAGGCTTGACTCTGGACACATTTGTAAAGAACTAGTATTAAAGCCCCAATGAACTCTGCAGGATATTGTCTAATTGACCCATGGTGGCTTGAATAAAATGGAGGGAGCTGATTAAGGGAGTTGGTACGCCTCTGCATACTCAGAGAGACATGCTGTCTGGCAAGGGACACTTGCTCCTCTCTAACTGGTTCTGTGAATATGGACCCTAGTCTTTTTTTTTTTTATTAAAAATTTAATTATACATTTTAAAATTTTTTACCAGTTCCCTCCCTCCCCCCTCCCTTCCCCCAGTGTCTCCCCCCCAATCCCAGAGAGTCCTTTATTGTGTGCGCCTACTCTCCACTGGGTCCTCCTCTCCGATGACATATAAGGGACCCAGTGGCATTTCCATAAGCCCTTTCTCTTGTTCCCCTTAAGCATAAGATTACTACTATGGCTGTCAATCCCTTGCCTCCAGGGGTCTCGGTGCCCTTAACAGATGCTAGACTTTATGAGGGCAACAGTGCGCTGGACATTGCGCAGGGCATGCAAAGTTCCATTATGATTGCTTTGGCCCCAACTATTGTTGAGAATCTTGCAAATCGTTGCTCCTCCCATCCTTTTGCTCTTACAATCTTACCGCCCCTCTTCGCAAAGTCCCTGAGCTCCAGATGGGGAGAGATTAGGCTGTCCTAGTTCTATGTGATTGATATAGAGTCTCTGAAGTTCTGGATTGTGGTTTGTTGATTTTCTTTTGCAGTTTTGCTGCTCCTGCAATTCCCTTCACTCCATTCTGCTGGGCACTGTATGTCACCCCCTGGCCAGAGACAAAAAGCTGTTAAACTGGAGTCTTGTTGTAATAGCACAATCAGGACCCTAGTCTTGATGTGGACTCTCCTGCCAAGCTGATTAATAACTGTCACCAGACAATCGTAAGCCAGAATAAAACCTCTTGTTCCCGAAAGCTGTTTTGCCTCAAAATTGAAGCAATCTGTGTTTGGATCTCCAGATCCCATGTAGAGATAATATGTGGATGTGGAAGCACACCTGTAATTCTAGCCCTGGAAGTGGAGACTGGGAACCCTCAAGCTGGCCAGCCAGACTATCCCTAATGACATGTTATAGGTTTAATTAGAGACTCCGACTCACAACAAGATAGAAGAGGATTCCCTTTCGACCTCCACAGTTTGCACACACATATACACACATGCACACATATGTGCATATGCACAGGTACATATCTCATATACACACACATGAAAGAAAAAAAAGACATTTACACAGGTCTACATCATCTTAGTAGTTAAGTGTACAGCAGGTTTCATAATTTCATTATATTCAAAATTCTTTCTTTCTTTCTTTCTTTCTTTCTTTCTTTCTTTCTTTCTTTCTTTCTTTCTTTCTTTCTTTCTGTGTGTGTTGAAACTGTATTCGACTCAGAGACTTGCTAGGGCTACCCCAAATTCCTTCTACCTTCTTGTCAATTATTTCTTATCAGAAAAGGGCTTTTATTCGGGGGGCATTGCGTGCATGTGTGTACAGGCATGTGTATAAGAGGACACTTGAATATTTGTGCCAAGGGTGACGCTGGAAATCATCCTGGATTGCTCTTATTGCTCTGCTTATTGCTTCACTGTGGGGATTCCCAGTGCAGGGCTGAAATTACAGGCCACTGCCATATTTGCTTGGCATTTTTATATGGGATCTGGGGCTCTGAACTCAAGTTCTTACTTACTGGTTTTCCCAATGGCTATAGATTTTGATGTAATAATCCCAGAATTTTACTGAGAACCACATCCATCACTGCATCTATTATTTGTACGATATAAAATCTGGAAATTACATTATGGTTTGTGTAATTACCTAGATTACATAATCTTTTAAGTGTGCTCACTCCCACAAAGCATGCAGAGGACACTTAATTTCTTTCCTAAAATCTTTTTGTCTTTTTCCACAATTCTAAGAAAACCATGCCCCAGATTCTATTACATCATATGAATTACATTGCTTGAAATTCTCCTAAAATATAATTATAATAGTTGCAAAAATTCTATTTTGTACAATGAAACATAAAGCATGATGTATTCTTTTATCTTATATTTGTTATATACTGTATTTGTCCTTGCTGACCTTGAGCTGACTTGGGAGTGTGGTTTTCAGTCAGCTGTGATTAATGTATGAAGACTTTGCTGTTTGTTTTCAAATGAAATTGACTATGTAAAGTATTTACTTTTTCTTAAATACAAAATCCCACAAGACACTTCATATATAATAGTAAAGAATTTAATTTTTTATCCATTTCTTTGTTTTAAATCCTTCCTTATTGCTATTCTACCTTTAAAGAGACAGGTAGGCAGAATGATAGACTGGAGGATAGATTATAGATCATAGTTGATAGGTAGATTATAAAAAATAGATAATAGGTGGTTGAATACAGATGATAATATATACATATATATAGATGATAGATATTATTGAATAAATATAGACAAATGAAAAGGTAGATAGATGATAGATAATAAGTGACATAAATAATAGATGATGGTTAGAAGATCAATGATAGAATTATGGATGATAGATAAATAGATGATAGCTATTAGATAGATAATACATAGATAAGAGATAAGTGTTATGCTTTTTTAAATTAACAATGTTGCATATTAATCATATCTATTGATCTTCCTGTTCATATCTAATACTTTATATGTTATGAATTATTCCCATGTTAGATCTCTAGTATTTTCTTACTTTTCCATTTAATGTTGCCAAACCAAAAGACTTATAGTACTTTTTCCTCACATGATTTAGACACATTTGAGTAACATTTTGCTTATACTAATGATACTTATGAATATAGTCTGGATGAAATATTGATGTCAGCAAAATTAATTCAAGCTTCATTAAAATTCAACATATCTGGCTCAAAACACAAAGATATGCAAGAAGTGGCCAAAGAAGCTGTATTTCAAGGTCAATCTAATCTCAGTTGTATTTATTTCATTTTTTTTCTGATCAGTTAAACACTGTTTTCCAATTTAGGACAAACATGCAGGAAAGTAGTTGAGTTGCTTTTCAGATTTCAAGTGTGTAGGAGATGGTAAACTAGGAAAGTCTCCTAGGCTTTCTGCTCCAGCCACTATTGCTTCAGTGTTTTAATACATTTAGAAGCTTAAGTTTAATGTCTGACCATGTCCCTTAAAACTACCAAAAACAGAAGCTCTTCTTGCTTGGAAACTGAACAACCAAAGTAGTTTATTATATAAAGAAGATGATGAGGTTGAAATACTCCCATTGTTCTGGAGTGGATCAGCATACCAACAAAAGAAGCTGGCAGATAATGATGAGTGTAGTCATGGCAGGTCTTGATGGGGGTCCCTCTCTAGTGTCTTTATGTGTTCAGGGTCTTGTGTTTGGAAGTCGAAGACTGAAACGAGAACACACAGGATTAAGGCAGAGTTTATTACAGGAAAGAAAACGTGGAACTCAAGGACCTTAATCTATGAGGGGCAAGAAAATTGTCCAGTGGCTGGCAGGGTCAAGTATACATGTAAGCAAGCCCAGGAAAAGCAGCTACTCCTTATTGGTTAGCTCCAGTTTTTGCAAACCTGATTGAAGCTTTTGGTCCCCTGCATCTCATTGGTCTGCTCCCATGGGCCCAACCCAATGGACCATATGGCTGGTCTCTTGGTTCAGCTGTTTATTTTGAGGAATTTAGCTTAGTTGCAAAGGAGAACTCATCTCCCTATCCTTTCTTGAAACTGAAGGATTGAAGTAGATTAGCGTCATGTGATAAAATTGCCCAAAACTAAATATTTGAAAATAAATACTTGTGACACTAGAAAATTTGAAAAGTATTTATAGATGATTCTGCCAATGTTAATTTTCTTGGCCATTGTTTTTTTCCTTGTATCATCATTGTGGAATACTAACTGCATATGAATAAACAACTATTCGAAAATAAAGGTTATATTATTATTATTATTTCTTTATCTTTGGGAGTTCATAATCTAATGGCTGGAAACTGACAAAAATTATGAAAACTTGATAAATTGTATAGTAGGTTACAAAATGATTAGATACTATTTAAAAACATAGAATAATGCTTAGAGAACCAGAAATAGTCTAGGTTTATTTTGAAAGCAATGTTTCAGCTATACGGAGGTTGCCTTCTCCTATAGGCTAAATATGTCTGGGAGAGGTAGCCCTTGCAAAGGAAGTGAGAGCGTGTGTGAGGAACAGAAATGAACATTGTGAAATGAGCAGAAACAGCAGCCTAGTGCAGGATCATCAAGGAAGCTCTGGTAGGGACCTCGGCCTCTTATTTGAGCAGGAACCTGATAAGGTTTGGGCATATTTGTGACAGGCCTGTGTATAAAGAGCAACAGTGGCAGCAGAGAGTATTAAGAAGAGGCCAAAGGAGGCTCAAGCAGGAAGCCTCGTGTGACCCAAGACAAATCCTAGTAATTCGCTGCCATGCGCTCACATGCCAGTGCCTAAGGTGCCTAAGGTGCCACTTCCACATATTCAACAGTTTTCCTACAGAGACAGTTTAGAAGTAGATTACACACGTGCAATTTGCATAAATTACAGAATGAGCTCTTTCTAGTGGGAAATCAGAAAGCCTCAATTGTCAATTCTAAGTCGTTCCTTTATGAAGCATCAACACAATTCATAGAAATCTTGCCACGTCAGATTCAGAAAACTGTTGCACCCTCTCTGCCTTTGGGAATGCAAAGAAGGCTTGCTGGCGGAGTCCTCTTTTCTTACCCAATTGAAGCATCTGCCTGGGTCAGAACCACTGCTAGGTAGCTCTGGCTCCCTCTGCTGACTAAACCAGAGAATCAGCAAGAAGTCAGAGTCTTCCTGCTCTGTAATGAAGTTGGGGGAGGGGAGGGGTTGATAGGGGAAATCTTCTGAAGAAGCAGATGTTTTACTGCTATCAAACATAACTGAAGAATCACAGAATCAGGGCCAGTTCCAAGCTTCACGGGTAGTTGTTTCTCTACCTCCATCAATTTCACTCTGAGTTTGTTGCAGGTACTTTCTTCTCTGCAGAGCCTCCAAGGGACGACTCTTTAAAATCTTTAGAATCTGTACACTCGTTTCTAAAAGACAAAAATGAAGCTATGAAGTGATCCAATCCCTTTAGCATTTCATTTCAAATTGTGTTCATTCATCTTGATGTTCTGCCAGCCAGGCGATAAAGCTTAGAAAAATGAAATATGACTCAGGTCTAAGCAGAAGTTGGGCATCCTGAGATTGGGGGGTAGGGGGAGTCCACATTCTCCTCACCACTAACAGAAAGGGCTGCATGCAAACAATAAGGGAGGTCTTCTGTCTTCCTTTGGTAACATGCTATCAATGAAAACAGTTATTCAACAGATCTTGGGTAAAAAAGACAATAGCTCCAGCCCTATGACTGTTCTGACTCTCCACAATTGCAATTGCGTTAACAGACTTCTGTTTGTATCTCCTAGGCCAACAGAGCACAGAGAGGTATCTCTGGCCCATAATCTTCTCCCAAATGATGGAAGTTCTATTACGCTTTGCTAGATACCTTCATCCTAGCAAGGGAAGCTATGTGAAGACTGGCACTGCATCCATTCCTGTTCGACCTGTGTGAATGGAGCATTAATGTCCAGCAAAAGCTGAGGATAAGCAGCCAAATGCATTTATAAATCCACTATGCGATATTCCTAAATCTTGTGGAGTTTAACACATGGAAAAGTAGCTTGGATATGAATCCCTGGCTTCTTCATCTACACATGAATCCTGTAAGTTTGGCTTTTAAAACCTTTTTGCTTCTTTTCTGACTTTGAGGCAAGATTGTACTCTTAGTTCAGGATGAACTTGATTTGAGGCAATTCTTTTACCACAACCTCACTAGCTCTAAGATTGACCTGCACAGCCACCTTCTAAGTAATTTGTGGATTCTAAAGCCATCACACTGCAGCATAGCAAGAGTGATGCAGGTTTTAATTTTAAAACAACCTTTTACATCCTGTGACTACTTCAGTCAATATTCAAAACCTTTTCATTATTATGGAAACAATACCATACTCAAAAATCTGCTACAGAAAACGTCTGCTCAGCACCTGTTATGGAGGAAAGAACTTAAGTCTTCTTTCTCGATTTTATAAATAATCAAATGGCACACTTTGTGCCCACAATAAACTTGTACTGAAACATGGAGTGGGTCTACCTTTAAGTCTTGTGATTTTATAGCTCCAGTCTGTCAACACATATTCTGATATCATTATTGTTGTCACAATGTTTATGTAACTCCTTTAATAAAAACTTACACAACTCTCTCTCTCTCTTTCTCTCTCTCTCTTTCTCTATCTCTCTCTTCATGTCTATGCATGTTAGTAACCACACACAAGAACACGTATACCAGAAGGACTTCTTGCTTTTCCCAGGTCTTGAGTCTCAGAATTTTAGGAACTTTTCATGAGCAGCAAAACAAGGAATTAATGGAGACAAAATAATATAGATAAAACACCCCCAGTCTCTGTATTCAATAATAACAGCAGCCAAAGACAAAATAGAAGGACCAAATCGGAGTGGGTGGAAATTTTCTCCCATCTGTCTTTGCACAAAAAAAATCCCCAAGGAAATTTTATAAACAGGTTACATTTTGTTTTCTATGCAATTGTCATAAGGCAGAGTTGCTGTTAGTAAGGAAGGGAAGAGAAAACTATTTTGATGATTTAAGTAGTCCTAGCTAAACCCCTGTGGTGTCTAGGCTACTCACTGCTCTGGGAACAGAGCAAAGCAAGACCAGGCTCCTACAGGTTCACACTTTTGTTAGATCTCCTGTTCCCACCAAGTCTGGCTGACCTCTAGGCATGTTTTGACCCCCTAAACGTTCCTAAACTGTATGTTTTGCATCTCACTTAATCAATTGATTCATATTGTGATGAAATTAGCTCCTCTCAACATATATGTATTAATCCAGAGAATGCACACGTTCATCCATGTGTGCACATGAATATACATGCATGCACATATCTTTTGGGGATGTGCCCTCACATGACCTGTTTCATTAACCCTGAGGGGGCAGTTTTTCAGGATGTAACTTGGGTCTTGAAATTAGCCATGCATAGCACACCGGAAACCCAACCTATAGTTCTATTGTACATTCAAAACCTGAGAACCAGAATACTATTGATGTAAGTTCCAGTTTGAGTCCAAATCTGAAAGCAAGAGAAGGCTACGTGTCATTTCAATGACAGACAGAAAGTAAATTCCCTTACTCGTTCTCGTTAGCTTATAAAGGTCAATCCACAGGCTGAATGAGGCCCACCCACATTTGATAGATAATGTTTCCCTACTTTTTATTAACACTTTATGAATTACACCCAAACCCTTGCTATTCGTTTTCCCATTGAACTCTTATACACATATGTAGACATGCATAAGGTATGCATGAATAAATAGGGAGACCAGATTTATGTATGCAACTAAATAATTGCTATAAGCATATTCTTCAGACTGAGGACACTGTGCAGGAGCAGGCTAAATATATAGTTAAGTCTTGGCCTTCAGTATATCATTTCTGAGGCATGGACTATCACAACCACAGACTTGAATGCCACATGGCTGACTCAGTGTTCCTTCCTGTGACTTGCTAGGCTTAAGGCTCTGAGTCTCAGGAAGGCAGACACAGTGAATGCTCTGGCACTGGTTCTCATGGGACTGTGCATACACTGCTTCTGGCCATGCACTCTGAGGCTGGAGTTACTCATCACACTCCCAAGTATCTGCGAAGCTGGCTAATTAGGAACCAATATCCTGTTCACTTTCACCATGACAGCTGTGGATTCAAAAGCTTTCTCTTCTAGTCTTTTTAATGAGCATTTTTATTGGTAGAATATAAACATTTTATCGACTGTCTTTCTATTAGGGAATTCAAACTCCACTAGCATGTAAGTAGCTGCTATTCACACATTACTGTTTCACAGACACAAAATCTCAGAATTTGATAAAAGGAAACATTGTGCTGGGACCTGGGAGTTCCTCGAGGCAGTTCTTTTGCCTAAGTTTCCTTCCTCCAGCTGGGGTGCCAATGGCAGAAGGAAGGACACCAAGCAGTACTCAAGTCTATGCTGTATTATTCTGGATAGCAACCATTGGACTCAAATAAGTTGTATGACCCAGTTCCAAGTTAGTAGGATGAAAGCATATGCATCTTTAGACAAAAGGTTAGGACAAAAGAAATGGAGATAAGGTAAGATAACCCAATGCACCGCATTTCCCCAAGTCAATGAAGAAACAAAATGTTCACAGGAAACAAGAGGGCAGAAAATTTCACTTAATTCAGATAACTCATTACTTAAGTAAATCATTATAAGTGAATGCTACCTTTATAACAGATGGAAAACTGCACTTTGGAGAGTTTAAGCAACTTGCCCAAGGACACACAGCTAGTTGTTGAAGAAACAAGAAATCAAATGTATCTATTTTGACTCCATTCGCTGCCCCTATTATGAAGCTTTTCACTCAGCTCTGCTAACTGTGTTGCAGGCACAGGTGTGGTTGTCACAGTGGATACCTCAGCATAGGAGGGATTACATGTGCATGCTTACTATTCACTCTGAGTCACTAAGCACACATGTATGTTTTGCAGGAATACGATGATCAAAGGCTTCATGTAGAAACAATGTCATTAGGTGAAAAGGACTTACTATTATGAGACAGAACACCCGTTTTGAAATTTAGTCAAGGCCTTGAGCAACTAACTTCAACTCTCTCAACTACAGGTGAAAACAGAGGACTGTAAAGATGCCCCGGTGATCAAAGCCTTTGTTTGCAAAGCAAAAGAACTTGAGTTCAGATCCTTGATTGAAAGTGAAAACACTGCACAGAAATGGCAGTGGCCTTCACTTCTGACCATGGATGAGGGAGGTTGGGAAACTCAGCAAAAAGCAATGAGAAGGTCACAGTTAAGCCTCCACATGTATAAACATCACTCAAGTACTCTTTCCTACACATGCACACACACACACACACACACACATACACACAATTAAAAATAAAAAAGGAAATGAAGATGAATAATTATAATTTTATAGTATTGTCATAAAAATAAAATACCCAGGGTCTATGCAGATGGCTCAGATATTAAAGTGTTTGGATACACAGCAACTATTTAAGAAGTCAGGGAGACATAGTAGAATCACCTCTAATCTTAATAAGAAGGAAGAGGGCATAGGCTAGTCCCTGGGGTCTAGCCAATCAATGAGCCACAGGTTCAGCAAGAGAGTCTGTCTCAAGAAAAGAAAGTGGAAAGGATGAGGAAGACACTCAACATTGACTACATATATGTACAACACACATTCATACACAATTATATGCACACTTATATACCACATACATAGATGCATAACACAAATTTTAAAAAAGAATAATGAAATAGTTAAGTACATTTTATCTTGAAAGAATGAGATTCAAATTCATATTGTATGTATATTTCATTGGCAGTATAAACTCATTCTCCATTAAAATAAGGGAATAAATTGTATAATTTTTCACTAAGAAGACATATGAGTAACCTAAAGAAAACAACAGACCCTAAGAATCTCAATCTGTGTAAAAGAAGAAAACTTTGGAATAATGAAACACTAATATCAAATGTCTTCTTTCCATGAAAACAGGTTGAGTCAATATCTAACATTCTAAATGAAATAAAAACTTTGTTAGTTTATTAGCTAATTCTAGTTATTAAATGTACAACTTCATTTTTTAAAATGGTAACATAGCTGTTGCAGCCATGTTTTAAAAAAGGGTTGTCTTTCAAAATACAGAAGAAAATATGTCAATTATTTTATCTAGATCTTCATAAAATATAAGTAAGAGTGTGAAGGGGTGAAGGTTCAAGATGAAAGGATAGGCCAAGTTGATAACCACTGAAGAAGCATGAGGATTTACCCCATACACATTTAGTTTTTGAAAATTCAGTGTGAAAATTAGACAGCACTTCAAGTTTGAGTGACAAAAATTCTTATTACAAGTGACTTAAGTTGTACAAATACTCTTCCTGGTGATTGACATGTACACAACTTTGTACATGTGAAGAATATGTCAAAAGTCCCCTAATTATAACACATTTCAAAAGGTCCAAGAAGAACAGGGAAGGGAGTAAAGGAAGAGAGATGATTAAATAGCCATTGTGGCACTAGATACTTCAAGGTGAAGTCACTGGTAACTATCCTTTCCTTGAGTATAGCTTTTCTCTGGGTTCATTCTTAACCAACATTCTGTCAAATCATGGAACACACTTACTTTGGTCTCTGAAAAGACTGATTATCCCTCCACTGGGGAAGTGAACTCCTCACCTCTCATCATACACAGCATACATGTCAACATGCAACAGTCAGAAGATATTTCCAGATCTACCTATTTCTTTGTCTTCAGGGGCATTTCTTTCTTTTTCCATATTTTTATTCTCTAACTCTATGGTTTACCTCATAGTACAGGAAGATTTAAGAATGCAGATAACATGAGATTTTCTATTTTTAAGATCATTCTATAAAGCAAATGTGCTTTGTGCCTCATTTCATGCTCTGGGCTAGATGCACATGGAATGCAATGGACACAAAAGAGATACCATCCCTATGTTCTGAGAGTCCATTTCTTTCACAAGCACAATACTTTGAATGTGCAGAGAAGAAGATAAAAGCAGGAGAAAAGGGCTGGAGAGGTGGCTCAGGGGTTAAGCCTCCGCCTTGCAGGTGGAAGGTCCCGAGTTCGGATCCCAGATCCCACGTATAGACGCCAGATGGAAGCGGGGGCGGCCTGTGCTTCTGGTCCTGGTAGGGCGGAGCCTGTGAATCCCGGGGCAGAAGGAGGTGGAGGCGTCCATGGTGGTTCGCGAATTCGTCCGTGGTTCTACACATACACAGACACACACATACACACACACACAGACACGCGCGTGCGCACATACACACAGTTGAATAAATAATAATAAAAAATTTAAAAAAAAAGCAGGAAAAAAACAAAAACCATACTAAACTTTGATCCCTGCTCTGTGATGGACTACAGAGTTGCTTGGACCTAGTAAATTCCTTGGAAAATCCCCCAGGGCTCACATTCTCACTGCATCATTCTGTAGAAAATATACCAAACTAAATTGACTCAAATAGCTCACTACTCAGTAGAAGATTAAGATGAACTCATGAAGTAATTGAATGTGTAACAACATGGCCTGATATCCGGGCCATCTTTATACCTCTATATCTAGTTATTATTGTTGCTATGATAACATATTTAAGATAGAACCAACTTCAGGTAGAAAAGGTTTATTTGGCTCACAACTCAAGGATGCAGCCCATCATGGTGGGAACCTCAAGACAGCAGGAGCTTGAAGCTGCTGGTCACATCGTATCCACAATCAGGATGAGCAGAGAGCTAGTGGTTAGCTTACTTTCTCCATTTTAGACAGTCCAGGATCCCACCCCAGGAAATGGTTTGCTACATAGATAAAACGAGTCTTCTCATAGTACTTAAGCTAATTAAGATTAAATCCTCACAAATATTCCCAGAGACTAACCTTAATCCAGATAGCTCCTCATAGATATTAATAGACACATGTATCCTACATGATTCTAGACCCTGTAAAGGTGATAATTGTCACCAACTATTGCATTATGCACATTGCATAATCTGGGTTCTATCCAAGGAATGATATTTATACGTTTCAGGTAAAAGAATTTTCCTGATTTCATCCAGCTTAGCTTTGTTAGTCTAGGCTTGATCCTTGCATCTATGATCACATGATGCTCCTAGGTGACCCCTCACTGGACTTATGCATATATGTGAATATAAGCACATAGAACCAAGAAAGGTTGACGGTGTTCACAGGTAAAAGAATGGTAACTAGTCAGAAGAGAATTGACTGTTTGATGGAAGAATATCTAATGAAGATGTAAGAATTCATAGTAACACTCTAGTTCTTCTGTTGCTGATACGAATACAGCTGAAAATAGTTTCAAGGAATGAGAGGTCTATTCTTGGCCCACAGCTTCTGGTTACAGATATCATCAGGGCAGGAGAGTTCAGACCAACATCAGAATCTTAGGAAACCAAAACCACCTTATCCACAGGAAGATGTGTAAGAGGAGCGTACCTTTTCACTTGCCCAACTGCCAGTTTACCAAATTTCTGAATGAACTGTCTCCACCTTATCTATCTGCTCAGAGAAGTGGGGTTTTTCCCACTTCGATTAGAAAATCTCCTACAGGTTTGCTCAGGACATGTCTTAGCTAAATAACTTTTCACAGTCGTGTCCCAACTCTCAACCTTCAACTGCCAAGTTAGCATCGATAACTGTGACAGTTAAATACAGGTGTCAATATGACAATTGTGGGATGAGCTTTGGCCATATCTATGAAGAATTGATACTTAAAGCATACCCTAAGCAAGTCTGCAGGAGATTGTCTAATCGACGTGGGAAAGTAGATAAGATGGAGGAATCTGGTTCAGTAAGTTGACAATCTTCAGCATACTGAAGCATACGTATTACCATGACAGGCAAGGAAAGTTTACCACTCTCTCTTAGTGGTGGCTATGGTGTGGCCAGATTCCTTGGGATCTCCTACCAACATAGACCAATTGGACAATCATAAGCTGAAATAAAGACCCCTTGTTCTCATAAGCCATTTGGTCATAAATTTGTAATATGCAAATGACAATAGTAGCTAACCGCCCCCAACTTACACGTGTATATTAGCACAAACTCATGATGTTCAAGGATGCAGGATATGGACAGACTTAACTGTACCACAGTGATGTCCTGTGATCTGTCTCTTTCCATCAGTTGTTCATGGTCACCTCCATCTGTTTTCAGGCCAGTTTTCTCTCTATGGTAGGATACTAGTGTCTCAAGTCCATAATCCTACAGGAAAAGAGATGCAGAGTCTCCTGGTATTCATGCATCAAATCTTAGGAAGGGACCTAAATGGAGTTATTTGGCTCATGTTCTTCACCCTTAGACCAACCTCTGTGTTCCTTGTAGTGAAAGGATTGTTGTTTCGCAGAGGCACATTTGCCTCATGAACAAAAGCGTCACCCTGAGTGCCTCATGAACACTTTATTATGTTTACTATCAGATTCCCTGATGGACCATAAACCAGATAAGAGTTGTATTCATAAAATAGAGTCGTATTTATAAAATACAACTCTATTGTGGACTGCTAATACAGGACTTCATCCAAAGCAGGATTCACTGAGTATTGAATGAGAAAATAGAGATGTGAATAACTACCGAGAAGAGAAGAGAGAATAGAGGAGGTAGTACCACAACATGTGGCAGAACAGTGTGTTAGGGCCGAGGTTGCTGCTCCCTGGCGATGTGGAAGAATAAGAAACACACAGAACAGTTTGCTCTTGGTCCTTAAATCTCTGGGAAGCTATTTCTAAAAGGCTACCTGCCTCCTCAGCCAGCATAGGCAGAGTGAGACTTGATTTAAATATTAGTGCCTGTCTTTTAATACCATGTGAGATATTTAAAACTGTGGCACATTCTTTTTGTTTAGTGCGAACTTGATCAGTGAGTCACCGAAGGTTCTAGTCTAGGATTCAAACTGAGATGCCTGGGGTGCTTGTGGTCAACATTGCTGACTTTTTGTGGAACGTTCTGGTAAGAGTGTGCTACAAGAAAGTAGAAATTCCCAGGGTGTGTGTGTGTGTGAGAGAGAGAGAGACAGAGACAGAGACAGAGACAGAGACAGAGACAGGGAGAGACAGAGAGAAACAAGAGAACACTTGACTACGTGTTCCTGTGTGAGGTCCATGGGTGATATTAGGAATCACCCTGGTTTGCTCTATCTACTTATTGCTTTGTTCTGGTGTTTTCCTAACTCTACATTCCAGGGTCAGGATTGCAGGCAGCTCTTATAACCGCCTGGCATTTTTACATGGGATCTGGGATCCAAACTCAAGTCCTTTTGCTGATGAGCCAAAGGCTTTAACTTCTGAACCAACTCCCCAACCCCCAAGATCATTTTTTATTTAAATTTTATTTGAAAGAGACAGAACACATGCATTACATGGGTAGAGGTCATCATAACTTTTGTAAGTCAGTTTTCTCTTTCACCATATCATCATGTGGGCTTCGGGGAATTGAACTTCGATTTCCAGGTTTTTTGAGCAGGCACCTTTGCTGATGAGCCTATCTTGCCTCCTAACTCCACACCCCTGATTGGTTTAGTACATTTAAGGTTAACTGTTTATATAAGTAAGCTATTATTTCTCTTCATCAGTGAGCTAAAAATGGGATATTAAATTGGTGAGATGCCAGTGATTTAAACTGATCCAGTTTCATATCTTCAGACCCAGAGTAAAGGCACGTGGAAGGGACATTGTTGTGATGTTGCCATGTGTCCAGAGAGGCTGAAAGGCTGGGAATTCATGGAAGAGCTGGCTATAGAGACCTGAGAACACAACACATGAGCGCTCACATCCATGCATGCTTGTGTGCACACAGACACTTATGCAGATAATTGAAGTAAACGAATGTTTTAAAGAATGCAGCCGAAAAAGTAACTTCAGGCAAGTAAGAAAAGTCTAAAGCCTGAGTATTTCTTTTCTAAGCACATAGATCTTTTGTGTAGAAATTTCCACATTAATTTCATTTCAGTCAATTGTCATTATTATTAAAATAAAGTTCAGATCACAGTGGAAAATCCACAATAATTCTTGGGCTCTCATAATAGCTCCGACAATAGTGGAACCTGTATACAAACCTGGCGACCTGAGGCCAATTCCCAGAGCGCAGGTGTTGAAGAAGAGAACCAACTTCCAAAAGTTGTTTTCTAACCTCCACATGTGGTGGTTACTGTCCTTTCCATTATTCTCTCCTCTCTCTCTCTCTCTCTCTCTCAAATAAGTAAATAAAATAACCTTTTTTTTAAAAAAGACCCTTTCGTTGAACAAGAATTCTTTTTTTAAGAGTTGTTTTAATTTTTATAAAGTAAGTCCTTTTCCCTGCTAGCTACCTCTCCCACCCTCCTTTCCAACTACAATGACTTAATATTTGAATGACAAATAATAAATATTATGAAGTTGAAATATTACAGTGTTTTGTTACATTGCTATCGTTAACTGCTTAGTAATTTCTCCTAAAACTAAATATCTCCATTATCTTTCATATATATTTAAAATAATATTTAATATTTAAAATCTGTGAACTCTCATCCCTTGATGAACATCCACATGTTTATGATGCTTAGAATAAATTAAAATATTCAGCAAGTGATATGAAGACAGTAGCAATATAATGCAAAAACAAATAAAATTTATAAAGAAAGAAAAAATGGACAGGGGAAGAGTTCATGAATCCCAATCTTCCATGGGAACTAAAAGGTTAATAATGTCTATGGAAAGGGAAGGGGAGCTATCTTCTTCCTTTCTTCAATGGAGTACCCGCATACTAATGTAAGCAACTCTTAAGAAATTCTCTGGGACTCTATATCAACCACATAGAACTAGGCCGGCCTAATCTCTCCCCATCCTGAAGCTCAGGGACATTTGCGGAAGAGGGGGCGGTAAAATTGTAAGAGCAAAAGGATGGGAGGAGCAATGATTTGCAAGATTCTCCACTTTGCATGCCCTGCGCAATGTCCAACACACTATTGACCTCACAAAGTCTAGCATCAGCTAAAGGCACCAAGATCCTTGGAGGCAAGGGATTGACAGCCACAGTAGTGTTCCTATGCTTAAGGAGAACATGAGAAAGGGTTCAGGGAAATGCCACTGGGTCCTTGTATGTCATCGGAGAGGAGGACCCAGAGGAGAGTTAGGCATACACAATAAAGGACTCTCTGGGAATTGGGGGGAGGCGCTGGGGGATGGGGAGGGAGGGGAGCCAGAGTAGGGGATGGGGGGGAGGGAGGGAGGGAACTGGGCTACCTATTAAGTTTGTATGAGCGGTAATAATAAAAATGTATAAAAAAAAAGAAATTCTCTGGGAGACACACACACACACACGCATGTGTGTGTGCAAAGGTATGAAAGCATGCATATGCACTGAGAAGAGATTTCCAATAGGAGAAGGGAGGTGTGATGAGGTAATATGGGTGAAACTGATGTAAATTCATTGTATATACATATATACAGAAATATAAAATGAAAAGTTGTCATATAAATATAAAATAAAATGCACAAATACAGAAAAATTCAACATACTAAGACATCAGTAGAATAGAAAAAGAAAGTAGAATAAGATCATCATTTGAAAACAAAACATTTATAGCTAATACTTCAATAAGCCACAATATAGTATAAAATTACAAAGATGCACATAAATGACTGTATCTGTTGGTATTGAGAAATGAGAAATAAAATGCTTAAAGGAACAATGTGCTTTCTCTGGGAAGGGTAAATTCAAATCTAATGCATATAAAAACTGTAAGAAAACAGCAAAAATACTTTCTATTGCCATTGTAAGGAGAAAGCACACAATGCAGTGGGAACATGAGGAGGGGAAGGAGTCAGTTGTCCACTCTGGGAAGGTGCAGTTCTTTGAGGTCATCTGAATCTAACTGAAAATTCAAAGGCCTTTAAACCTCCGAAATCAAAACAAGGATAGTAGCCTGCCTTTTAGTCTCATTATGCGAAAACACAAGTGAGGGTAGTTCTTTGTCAATCCCTAGGAAACACAGCACCTACTTCTTTGCATATGGCATTTCTCTTTTCATTTTCAGGCTAGTGAGGACTTGGGTTGTTTAGCATAATGAAGATAAGTCAGGAGGACATGAACATATCAACATAGATAGATGAGGTCATCAGTCCAAAGCATGCTCCTGCTCTTTCCAAGCTAGCTCCACACCTGGAAGTGGATTTAGTCATCACATTCAGTTACCACACTCATGGTTTTGAGAGTGTGTGAGTGACTTCCCAAAACAGCAGCAACTGCAATATAGTGATCAAGACGCAGACAGAAATTGCCATCCGTGATCCTTTTCTGATGGCCTCTTCCTGCATGACTTAGATCCATGAAGCTGTGGGAAATCTTGCAAGGCACTGTGATTGAATCACACCCATCCCAAAAAGTTACTGAAGCCATTAAATAAACCAATAGGCAGAATCAAAATATCCTTCATTTTCTACATAGCATCCTGCTGGAACACATGTGCTAATTTCTCCAAGCCTCACCAGCCTGGAAGGGCATGTGAGGTCACACAACAAAATTCTCTTTCCTTATAGAATTTTGGGAAGTTCCCAAACAAGTTTGCCCAAAACAAATCAAAGTTTCTGCAACGTGACTCCTTTGGGAAACCTGCCTTCCAGTAAACCATTTAGGAACTCATCACAAATTCCCAGGGAGGAGATGACTTCAACCTTCCTAAAAGTCACAAGCCTCCACGATTCTCTTGAGCTCCCAAGTTTCAGGAGCACCATGATGCCTGTACAGAAAAGTGCATCTCTCTCTCCTCATTCTGAATAAAGAGTTTCTGAACTCGGACAGTGCTGAGAGTAAAAAGGAGTTACAGGACAATATAGAAGCATTGTCCCAGGCTAATTGGAATATATGGGATCCCCACATTCTGAAGCCAGGGAACCTACCTCCTGGCTGCTCACCAGTCCTTGGAGGAAAACAACTCCTGCAGCTTCTTCCTTTCTTTCTTAGGACACAGATTCATCCATACGACTCTGCAGGAAGAAGGCTCATTCTGTTCTCGCTATTGACTACTCCAGCTGTACATGCCAACCTTCCTTTGACACGACCTCCCTGCCCCATGACTATCTCAGGCCACTAAGTTCAAAATAAATACAAACAAGAGACCACAGGGAGATCAGCCTGTCTCAGCTCATAATTAACATGCTACCCTACAAGGCAGAAATCTTCAGCCAAGACCAATTCTATTCATTATGTATGTATAAACAAAAGTTGTCTATTGTGAGTTTTTCGGTCATTAAATATTGATAACTATTTGATATATATATATATATATATATATATATATATATATATATATACACCAAAGCAATAGTAGTGAAATTGATCTTTGGGAGAAGGAAGTTAAATTAATGATAATGATGTTATTACCAAAAACAATATTCCCTTTGAAGGGGAATTAGCATTTTTCTACCAGAAAAGCATGTGACATCTATTGAATACTAATTATTTGAAATGAGCATATCAACATTTTCATGTCCATCTGCTGATTGTTGGAATTCATAACAAGCTGGTGACCACATTCAAACAATTAAATGCATATATGTTCCCTAAGAGATTCCCACATCTGTGAATACAGTTTTAATAATGGAATATATGGCAGCTAACTGAAGCACGAAGTTTTAGAGCAAAAGCTTAACATAATTATATGCAACAGCTTAAAAGAGAAAGCAGTTTCAGTCCACTTAAGGAAGAACCCGCTTTCATTTTCTATTAACATACAAAATGGAGCATGACACACTGTCAAATTCTAAGTAACCTGGCCGAGCTTTCTGCATTGATCTACACTGCTTCAAGGATGGTGAAAACTGGTTCTTGCATGAGTGGGGCACAATGTGGCCACTTGCTGATTTGATAACACGAAGTGTCCCAAGAAGATAAGAAATGTCTCATCTCTGGAACTGTAATCTTGGCTTTAGACCAAAATCTAAGAAATGAGAAGGGAGAAATAACACATCTCTGACTCTTTTCTCGACTTGTAGAGATGTTTCACTGGGAAAAGTTCAGTTCTGGAGCAGAGAGACAGAGATGACAACCATGAAGTGAATAGAGAACTAGTCCATTTGAATCCAAATCAGGACAGCAAGATATGACCAAAGCTGTTACTATATGCTTAATTAAGGTCACTGGGTCCATCAGGGTCAGGGACTTACCAAACTTTCCTGACATCCTCCATGTCTGAATTCCCACTATTGTGGAATCACTTTCTGTTCACAAAGTCTGTTTGACTTTCTAAAATTTCTCATAGAAATGAAAACTGACTATATGAAGGTCAGATTTTTAAGGCCACTTCTACAAAAATGCACATTTCTAGTCCTTTGGGATGCATCATGGGGAAAAAAAGAAAAGGAACAAAAACTTTGTGGTTAAAACTCTTTGGGTAAGCTCTGCTGTGCTAGTTAGACAATAAGTGTCAGCTTGACATTTGAAGGTTGCACACTGGGTGCATTTGTGAGGAGAAGTAGCTGAGGAAAGCCCTTGAGCTAACCTGTCTGATGGATGTAGGAAGACCCAGCCCATAGTGCGTGGGTTCACTTCCTGGACAGGTGTATAAAATAAAGTAAGTAAGCTGACATTCTTCTGACACGTTGACAGATATAATCTGACAAGTGATGATTGCCCTTCTCAGCATTCCCTGTGACTGTGGTGTGATCAGATTCTTCGATTCTTAGTACCGATATGGGGCTTTTCTGTCAAGCTAGACCAGGGACTGTAATAGAGAATCGTGAGAAAAAGTAAAACTCCCTTGTTCCTCCAAGCTCTTTAGTCGTGACTTTATCAGCAACATTCAGGAAAACTGTGACACCTACATCCTTTCTATTATTCTTTTAATACTGACTACACATATTTTTAAAAGCTTTCCGATATTGTGCAGATAAATTCTTTTTAGACTATGCAATCACTTGGTTTAATGCTCAATTATCTTGGCTAGGAAATACGTCAGAATGCTTTCTAGCAGCCAGAATATTGCAATATCAAGTCACGATGAATCATCAATGTCTGGAAGCATGAACAATGTGATCAGCAACTGGGGAGCCAAAAATCTGGGTGACTAGAACCATTGTCAGGGGACTAATAGTTACTGAATCATATCCGCAGCATCAGCGTTTTCCAAAATTGGCTGGCTAGCTAGAAAAGTCTAAGTCTGTGCAGGTCAAAATTTATGATATCCATTATTAGAAATGAAAACTAATGATGAAAAATACACTGAAGTAGGCTATTCATATATCTGAACTCTGAAGATTCATGGGCTGAGCTGAGCTTGGAAGCATGTGTAATATGTGAGCAAACAAAGGGAACTAGAGGAGAGCAATAGATGATGAGAACAGACAGGGACCCATGGGCTGAAACTTCCAAAGCTAATGCAGGCAGATAAGACCATGGTGAGGGCATTTTCTAAGTGTCCAAGGACCTTGAGTCTCCATAGGAGATGCCTTGGGTAAGAAGTGCTTCCTATAAGCACCACTAGAAACACACTGAATAGTATCTGTTTCACCAAGCAAGCTCATGAGGAAACTACCTATCGCCAGACATTGCCAAAAAGGAATTGGCACTGTAAGGATCAGAAAATGAATTAGGATGAAATATCCTTATTAACCAGTTTTTTTTTATAAATCTATGATCTGACAATACAACAAATTTGGACACAATAGTAGCCATGAGAGTACAAAGCTCAGATATCGTCCTGCAGAAGTGTAGTGGATTTGTCACAGTTTGCCTGCATGGTTGCTGATAAATCACCATCAAATGTCTCAAGGGAATGAGGGGTTTATTTTTTCTTACAATTGTCCAGTTATAGTTGTCAGTATATTTTGACAGAAGAGCTCACTCATACCAACACCCAGGGCCAAAGGAACTGGCCATACCACCTCTACATAATGTCTGGGAGAGGGACGATCCTTACTTGCCAGACCAGCATGTCTGGCCAAGTATACACAAGGATAACAACTTTCTCAATCAGCTCTCTGGATTTTGTTCCAGGGCCTAGACTTACCCATCAACTCCATCATCTCCTGTAGATTTGCTATGGGCTTAACCACTAATTCTCTACAAATGTGCCAGAGCTCAAACCCTCAACTGTCAAGTTGACACCTGTGCCTTACTATCACAGGACTAAAGACTGAGGTTCTGTCCCCATAGACCCGCTATCACATTCCAGCTCAGGCTACAATTCCCATGAGAGTTTCTTCCTATATAGATAGGCCTGCTACAGGTACGCATGCATGCAAGATCTACTAAGATACTTACTGTATTTCTTTCAAATGTAACAGTGGCACAGCCTTCATATGGTCATAGCTAAACATTTCTTGGAACTGCATTGCAACCAGACTCTCTCTACCCCTCATTCTTTCCTTTTTAGAGTCTTTTTCATAGACATCATACCAGTGTTGTCATCTGAAGGCTCCCTCCCTCCTCTAGTTTCTTTGCTTCTATTCTCTTTGGGATTTGTTTCCACACATTTCATTCTAGCTTGACGCTGGTTTCTAGGCTGCCCAAGTTGACATAGAGAGTCACCTATAAGATCCATTCCATTGCCTTACATGTTCACTCTTTCTCTCAGAAGCATCCCCAGCACTCATCCAAGACTCAAGCGGAAAGATTCCCCTTTTCTATCATGCCCATGGTATATAGACAGCAGGCTCAAATCTTTCCTTCCTCTTCCATATGGCTCAGTTTGGGAAGGATTACTCCTATATGCATGAAGAAAATCAATTAACAGTGGAAAATGAAACAGGAGATTGAAAAGATCAGAGATGTATGAGAAATGCATTATTAAATAATATTGGAGGTTGAGGAACTTATTAGAAGTGACTATTGATTTTCCAATCAGAAAATCATCCTATTTTTTCATAAGTGGTGTATTTATATTACCAAAAGTGCATAATAAAGTGTCACAAACAGGGGGACAAACATCAGGAATTCATTTTCCCATAGTCTGAATACTAAGGGCCTAAAGTAAAGTCAAGGTGTCAGGATAGTGGTGCTTCCTCAAGCGCTACAGGAGAATTTGGTCCCTGATGCTCTCCTAGCCCCTGGTGTCTTAGTGTAGTAATGCATTAGTTCACCAGTTTTTTGTCTATGTGCTCACAATGTTCTCCATATGTGTTTCTCCTTCTCTCCTTTCACAAGAATTCCAGTCATAATGGATTGAGGCTTACTCTAATGAAATATCTAACACAAATACACCACTAAATACTTTTTTCCCAGTTATTTTTAAGGTGTGTGTGTGTGTGTGTGTGTGTGTGTGTGTGTGTGTGTGTGTATGTGTAATGTGTATGTGTGTGTCAGAAAGCATTGTGTGTCCCTGTGGAGGACCAAGAGTGACTTTGAGAATCATTCTGGATTTCTCTGCCTCCTTAATGTTTTGCTCTGGGGTTTCCCAGGCTCTGCCTTCCAGGGGTGCAGGCTGTTGACCATTTCTGCCCAGCATTTCCTTTCTCCCAGTTTTATCACAAGCCTGGTACCAGGCCTTACAATTATTTTGGGGAAGAACATTCAAACTACAATGCTGGGATAGAGGCTTTTTTTTTTCATTTTTCATGTGTGGGATACATATATCTATCTATATCTATCTATCTATCTATCTATCTATATATGTGTGTATATATATGTATATAAAATCATGTCAAGAGTGCATACACTTGTGCCAGTATCTGTATGTGAATGCAATAGTGTGTGTACATTTGCATGCATGTGAGCATGTATGTAGGTACCAATTTTATGTCAAGAACAGTCACAGATCATTCTTCCATTCTATCCCTTGAATCAGACCTCTGAATCAAGCAGAGCTCACTGATATGCTTGGTCTCTTCATGAGTCTGGCAGCTCTGGGGATTTGCTGTCTCTACTTTCTGAGGCTGGAGTTACAGATGGGACACCAACCCCACTCAGCATTTATGTGGGTTTTGAAAATCTGAAGTCTGATGTTCACACTTGTGTGGCAAGTGCTGTAACAAGTGAACCAACTCCAGTAGAAGCATTTTTTTTTTTACAGAAATCAGGAAGCTATATAGCTGAAAAAAATTCCTCAGCGACCTAGTAGATAAGCAACAATGGCTGTAGTGGTAGCCAATGACTGATGATGTTGCTTGTATTTTGTCCTGAATTATGTCTGATGTGTCCTCATTTTTTATATCCTCAGATTTAGGCAACATTAAGCACTGCTGAATTTTGCTGAGTGAATCCAGTTTGGACCTCTTATTGTTGGCTTGCAGATGACATGTATTGGTAAGTATAGTTATTATTCCTAGTGGAAGTATTGCTAGAGTGAGGTAGTGACCTTTCCAGTTGAAATTTATTAGGTATTTTTGTTGACACGCTTGTACTTGAATACAGTGTCCTGATTCTCAGCAAACAGAACAAAGGAACCAACAAGTCAATCAACTAAGAAGGATATCATGAAACATTTGTGAAATGATAAATCACAGCACGCAAAGGCTTTGTTTGCATATTGTTAAACATTTTACCAGATTTGTTCCCACCCTTCCATCTGCCACAGGAAAGTGACTGAATTAGGAATGTCGTGAATGTTGATGGGCCTCTCAAAAACCACTTAGAAACATTCGTTGAGTTTACCAGGCTCTTTTCAGAAGGTGCGAAAGTTAAAAATCATGAATTCTTAGCCTCTTGTGTAAATAAGGGAGAGGTGACAAGTTCATGTGACATAGTTCAAACCAATATGTAAGTGGAGTGAGATGGTGTCCGCCAAAGAGGATCATGTGTTGAAAACATGGTTCTCATTTGGTACTGTACTAAAAGGCAATTTGGCGAAAGCATTCAGTCTTCATCAATACATTAGTCTGTTGATGAGTTACAAAGTGCTTGAAAGAAGAATTACCAAGAGAGTATGTTTGAAGAATATGTCTTTTTTTAACATTTTTTATTATTATTTCTGCTCATACAAAGAATATGTCTTATCCATGATTCCTCTCCTCTTGCTTCACTCCTTTCCTTTCTCCTTGTCATGGTTTAAAATGTGTTCCCCATAGTCTCATGTATTTGGGAAGGTCATGGCACTTTTGAGAGGTGGAGTCTTGCTGGAGGAAGGGGTGGGCCTTGAGGTGAATTAGTCCCACCCTACCCCCTGGAGAAGTCTGTTTTGCAGCAAGGAGTTTTGCAGCTCTCAGCCTGCAAGATGTCTGCAGTGACCTAGGCTTCTGCCAGCCAGCCATGCCACCTCCACCATGTAAGACTGTGTCTCCTGTCTGGAACTGTAAGCTGAATAAATCTCCCTTTCTCTCTTAAGTTGCTTGACTTTAGATGCTGTCCCACAGCTGCAGTTAAGAGTAACTATTACACCCCTTTACTTTCCCTCTCTCCCTCTGCAAGCCTTTGCTCCCTACCTGCTCCCTGGCATGATACTGCACCTTAGCCATAGGCCCAGAAGCAGTGTGGTAGTCATGTAACCTGGAATTTAATCTCTCAATCCTTGAACCAAACAAAATGAACACTTTATTCCTTGAGTTATTTTCCCAGAAATTTGTTAAAGAAATGAAAAGTGACTACCAGTTTCACCACAGAGCACTTTCTCAATAAAAACATGGCCTCTTTTAAGAAGAAGTCTGGAATCTTATGACTTGATAAATTCCTTTCTTGCCAGGAGAATATACCTGATGCCTAAATGTATAGAAACCATGTTACCATTAGGAGTTCAAAAGTTTCCATGAAAATAGTATAGCCATGTCACTGAAAGTGACATTAAAAAGAGGATGCTCCAGGAATGAGGGGGAGGGGGCACTGGGAGAAAGGGAGGGAAGGGGGAATGAAGGGGAAAAGGGGAAAGGAGCAAAGGGATCCAGGGAAGGGTGGAGGGAGGGAGGGAAATGGGGTACCTATCAAGTTTGTATGCATGGAAAAAAATAAATTTTTAAAAAAGCTATAATAGATCTGGATTTGGAAGGTAAGCTTCAATTTGGACCTTACAATAAGTGAACCTAAATTTATCTTTAATGGTTGAATCTATGAACAGTAGTCAAATGTCAAATGACATTTGTCAATGTCTTAGAGACTTTGTGATTGCTCTTACAAGCACATAGAAGGAGAGTTGCTGAAGCTGAGTAGGTAGAAGCCAGAGACTGCTGCTAAGTATCCTCTACTATACCAGGCAACTCTTCACAACAAAGAATTATTCAGTCCCAAATGTCAAAGTTGCAGAGGTTCTTCAATCTCTTCAATGTTGAATAAGAAGTTCTAAAGAGATGACATTTATTATTCCATTCGAAAATAGAAAATAGTCTGAATATTCTTGATAGGAATACTTGGGTTAGATTCTGTACTCTTGAATGCAATTTACACTATTTTTTCAAATGATAGTTACAAAGGTTAAAAACAGAAAAACTTTCTTATTGGATCAGAAAAAAATCATTTAGGTATTGAACGATTACAGTTATTTAAAAAGAAAACTGATATAAGTGACAATGACATATCAAAATGATGGCAAAAGTTGTATTGTGGATTCCATATGAATTTGTTCCTCTACTTGGTGAACATTATTCAGTGTGATAATGATATTTGGGAAATAACTCTTTTTTTCAAAAATGAATTGGTAAGAGAAATGAAAATAAATTTATTTCTGTGACATTTTTTGAAAGTTCTTCTTACTCATGAAAGTACATTACAGGCTATTATTATGAAATGGTTTATGTAATTCCATGCTATTTATTGTGAATCATAATGTCAGAAATATTAATTGTCTAGCCTTTCTACTCCCTGAATGGAATCCTTGGACTTTGAACTGTAGGTTCTTCGCTATGGCTTCTGCAGCATCAAATTTCCTGAAACTATGAAAACTGCCTGAAAACTTTTCAGTGAAGTTTTTTGTCTTGGATCTCTATAGGAGGTACAAAATTACCACTTGGGATGACCATAAAAAAAGATCATCTGCTCTCCCCATCCTGAAGCTCAGGGACATTTGCGAAAGAGGGGGCAGTAAGAGTGTAAGAGCAAAAGGATGGGAGGAGCAAGGATTTGCAAGACACTCCACACAAGTTAGGGCCGAAGCAATCATAATTGGACATTGCATGCCCGGCGCAATGTCCAACACACTATTGACCTCACAAAGTCTAGCATCTGCTAAAGGCACCAAGATCCTTGGAGGCAAGGGATTGGCAGCCACGGTAGTGTTCCTATGCTTAAGGGGAACACAGGAAGGGGTTCAGGGAAATGCCACTGGGTCCTTGTACGTCATCGGAGAGGAGGGCCCAGAGGAGAGTCAGGCATGCACAAGAAAGGACTCTGGGAATTGGGGCGGGAGGCACAGGGGGATGGACGGGAGGGGTGAAGGGAGGGAGAGCAGGGGGTTCAGGGGGAGGAGGAGGGAGGGAGGGAACTGGTGTGTCTATTAAGTTTGTATTAGCTGAAATAATAATAAAAATGTATTAAAATTTAAAAAAAAGATCATCTGATAGCTCAAAGGCCAAGAGTCCGCAGTCAGCTTCAAGTAGAACTCAAGATGTGTCGCCAGAAACCACAACCTCCACAGATCCTGCAGAAGGTCCCTGTTTTGCCTTTTCTACACTTTGGTGGCTCTTGACCTTCTTTTCCTGAATTCATTACTCCAACCTTTGCCCTACTTTCCTGGGCCTTCTGCTTTCTTGGCCTCCCTTCCATAGGCACCTTGAGAGCACTTAGGGACCATACTTGACATTGCAGGTGAAGCATGACTGCATGACTGAACCTCAATCACTACATTGTCTCATGGCATCCACAGGCACAGAGCCATCTATCTTCTATGGGAACCCAGGTAGTTCAGACCTTGGTTAGATGATTGTGCTGCTCCAGTCAAGCCTTGGGGTACAAAGACTATTCTCTTATTTCGCTGCTTGAGTGGACCACCATTAATTGGCTCGAGATGAAATGCAGATGAATAAAAAGGGTTGAAAAAGGTGGAAATTTATGCTCTCCAGTTAATGCAGTCAACAAGCCCACATCGTCCAGACTTGTACAGCAGAATTCCAGGTTCCTAGGAGAGTGACTCCCTCGGGCCTCAGGCTATGAGTTACTTCATCATTGTTCTTCATGCTGAGACCCGTGGACTTGGACTGAGTCATGCTGCTGCAGTGTCTGGTAGTCCAGCATGCAGACTATCACAGAACTTCTTGACCTCTGTAACCCACAAACCAATTCCCAAAAGAAATCCTTTTCTGTGTGCGTCTATGCGTGTGTCAATTCTGTCTCTCTGAGGAACACTGACTACACTCCATCTTGTCTTGAAATTCTTAGCTTTTAAACACCTGTGGAAGCACTCTTCTCCAACTAAAATAAATAAAATAACTATTTCAGTAGTTATGGCCTGGGTTCTTTAGTGTCCAAGCTACAATAATATAATAAGAATTTGTAAACATAACTGTTAATCTTATTTGAAACTATTAGCTTCCAGGAGTATCTAGCTAGATCATCCAGGACTGTGACAAGAAGCACCAAGAGATGAAGAATCCTCAATATTCTAAAAATAGAAGAAATACAAATTTTGGTACTACTAGGAAGCCTAACTTTTTCTATGTAAAATGTTCTATAAAATTGTGAATTAACCAATAAAATTTGCTTTTGTTTTTGCATGTTAAAATATGAGGGTGGGGCTGGGGCTGGTTTACTATTGAAGCATTTTTGCCTGGCAAATAAACTGATGTAAATTTGGATCCTACAAAAATGGCTGTGGCTTGCAATTCTGGCCCTGCAAGGTGAAATCTGTGAAATCTAGTGCAAAACAGTGAGGAGGTAAAGCAATATAGAATGATTCCACATGTCACCCTTAGACCTCCACAGACAAACACGCACACTCAAGTACACTCTTGTACATATGCCTGCATACACAAACACACACACACACACACACACACACACACACACACACACACACACACAAATAAAGATGTAACAACTTCACATCTAAACAGGAAAATATATTGCATGGTTTTTGGCATAGATTAACAGCCATGGTTCATTCTGAAAATTAATTGGAGAATATAACCTTGACGGAACAGTCTAGTGATCATAAATCTGTGAAATTACCAAAAGGGCAGGATGGTACTTTTTTTTATTTGAGTTGACTAAGAGGCTGAAAATATCTTAACTAACTCCAATTAAAAGCTACTTTGTCAAAATTACATGAGCACATAAGTAATTAAAGCTCTAGAGCTTCTATTTATTTCCCACATTTCTTGTATGCAATTTTTCAGGTTAATTTTTAAAAAGTAATTCTGTCAAAGACATGTTTGGGACCACCCGCACTGTGACAAACATTTTTATATATCTGAACTTCAGGCCAGCAGCATTTCTATAAAGATTTATTTTCATATTACTTAAAATACACATAACCTTGAAACTTGAGAGCCTGTAAGACTTTTTGTTTAGATGCAGTTAATCAGGAAAACTTAATCATTTCCAAAGCCAAGACTTATCGATGTAATTCCCTACTTAGATAAGTCACAACCTAGCTTCATTATCTTTAAGACTCTGAGTGTATTGTGACACCTCCTGACCTGCTCTTTGCTGAATGAAATCTGAATGTTCTAGCTTTTCTGGTTAAGGAAAAGCACAAACTGGCTAAAATATGTAGTTTTTAGAAGAAGTGTCTATCTAATATTTTCCCCACAAAATAAATTTCAAAATTAACCTTTTAATAACTGTTCAATGTAGGAAACAACAGTCTAGCTCCCTTCCCCATTCCCTACGCCCCCATTCCCCCATCTCCTCTCAAGGGCTTTCATCACCATTCCAGTGATCTATCCCTCTCTTTCACATCATGAAATTAGCCTTTTCAGTTAGACCTTCTCATTTATATACCAAAAAAAAAGCCCACCCCACCTCACCCCACCACCCTAGTTCCTGAAAGAAAAGAGACTCCTCCCTCCTCCCTGCTCCTAAATGTTGATGATCAGTGAATTGGTGGATTTTGCTTGTTGCTTCCATTTCCTTGTCTCCCACTTATTCCTTTAGCTCTCTTCAATCTGGTCCTTTTTAAATCTCAGATTATTATTATTGTGATGAAAGTATGCAAGACATAATGTTAAATGTTTTTAAATGAGCAGCACCATAACATTAATTGAATTCATGTTATTGTAAGTCATTGCCACCATCTAGCACCATATGCTTTCTTTTGCCTAGTGAGAGTGTAGACCTGTTAAACAATAATCCCTCTACCTTCCTATATCCAAACCTCACCAACCAGCTGGCCAACTTGTTCTGGGAATTTCCAGTCTCTACTTTCTGAGAGTACAATGAATGCAGGCCACCACACTGCATTCGTATGGATGAAAAGAACCAAACTCCAATGACTTTGCTTACACAGCAAGCATTCTAAACACTGAGCCATCTCCAACATTTTCCCCTGTAACACTGAATAATTTTTACTATAAGTTACACTACATTTTACTTACATTTTTAATTTATTTAAAAATTGCTATATCATTTTCTCAGATAGCTACACCATTTTCCTATTGCTGATCAAGTATGCCATCCCCTGATATGAGGAAACTGAGCCAGAGAGAGTATGAACAATGCTCTATAGCCCATACAAACAGCACAGTGCATATTTGAGGCTCAAGAGTTTGTCTCCAGAACTATGAGACAAATTAGTTTTGTCTTTTAAGCCATTCTGTCTTAACTATAATATCCATAGGAAATAGATGCACTTCCTGCAGGTGAGAAGGCAACTTTTTGTGAATGGTTTCAAAGACTCTAGTCTTAATTCTCTTGTTTGCCTCCAGATGTATGATCCCAGTGCATCTCTTACACCATCTTGCTTTTCCACAGTATCATTCAGCTGCCATCATTCTTCCTTCTTATCTTTGACCCCTACTCCAAAGGTTTTATAAATGGCAGAGCTGTGGTCCCAAACACTCTGGATAAAGCACAATCATATTTACATCCTTATCCTCCACCATTTCAAGCTGCCTCCATTTCTGCAGGCCAAGAATCTTGTGTGATCCATTTATGTAAGACTACTTTCAGGTTGCCAGGTTGCAGAGTGCCTTTCATTCAATGGCCACAGCTGTATGCACAAGTACAGTATACCAGTGAGCCAGAAGGATTGAAAGAACCTGAGGTCAATGACATGGCATATAGAATACTTTCACTTTCTCCAATAATATCCCAGTGTCATATTATTACATGGATACTAGCCTTATTTCCATTGTCTTGACTAGAAACACGACAGTGACGTTGACCTGGCATATATAAAATCCTGGGTTCAATCCACAATATTATTTGCATGAACAAATAACTAAGCTTAGAGGACTCTTCTTGAACCACAGCACAATGGACTAAAGTTCTGAAGTTGCTCACAGATGTACTTGAGGTTTGAAATTCCAACTCTTCCTATGATCTGATTACCCTTAGTGGTTCCTGAACACTACAAGGACGATACTTGTGATAATACCAAAGGATCCAAGATTAGTTGCTAGTTTCTGAGTCAAATTTAATGGCTAGTGCCAATTTTCTTTTACATTTCCTTAAAATATACGTGAATGTATGTAGAACAAACAATATTTATATTTATTTTTCTATTTAATCTTAAGAACCTAGAGTAAGTAAGAAATCCAATGGCAAATATTCAGAAGACTTTACACACTTGACTTTTATAACACCAACACTTCAATCTAAGTCTTCTACCACTGAGTACAATGCTTGGCTTCATTTCGTGTCTTTGGATGTGCCTGCATTCCTTGTATCTACTGGTCACAGGAACATTCTTTCAGATGATGTTGATGCCGTGGGTTTCTCCAGCTTGGGGCATCTGTCTCTTTATTTGCCAATCCCTGAAGTAGATAACTGAACCATTATGCCTTCTATCTAAAGATGACTTCTTTTTTTACAAGCATAATGTTTTTCCACCACCTACCTCTCCTTTATTATCCCATCCTCCCCAACCTTTTTATCAGTGCATCTCATTCCTTCCCACTCTCTAATCTATCTTCTTCTGTGGACCCCAAGGTTCCCTTCAGATTGTCTGATTTAGTAGGAGCTCAGGCATCTGTGGAAGATTAAGTGACTCATCTTTGGGTAGAACCACTGATAAGGACACACCCCTTCGCCTGTCTAGTCCTAGCCACTAAGGTTCCCACTGCATGTAATTATTTCACCTGAGATCCTCAATAGTTTTGGGTGACTGTTGATATATCAGCCATTATGCAGATCTGGTGAGGATAAGTCTCATTGCAGTCAGTTCCTGAATGCAGCCTTACCATGAAATGTCTTAGCCAGGGCTGAACTGTCCCACTTTAGATTCTTACAATCTTACTACTCCCTTTTCCACAAAATTCCCTGAGTCATAGGATAGGAAGAGATTTGACTGGTTCCAGCCGAGCGTTTCAGGATTGCTTTTACTCTGCATTCTCTTTGATTGCTGTTGTCTGTTTCACTTTTCTTCCATTGCACTAAGTTGTGTTTTATTTAGGTGCTGAGACCTTTTTTATCTAAAGATAAAATGAGAGGTGTTTCTATGGAAGTTTATTCTCTAGTGTTTGTGGTTAGTATTGAGATATCCAATCCTGTCTACTGTCAGTTTTCTCCCAGTTCAGTAGATGTCTGTCAGTTCTATTTGATTTATGGTTTGGTTTAATTCTAGTATGCCTCTGTTCAGTTTTGGGCCTGTTGACCTGTCTTTCAGAAAAAGTGGGGTGTTTAAATCCCCTACTATTATCATATTTGGATTGACTTGTCGTTTTATGTTTTATGCATTGTAGTGTTTGTTTAATGAATGTAGGTGAGTCTATGTTTGGAGCACATTGTTTGGAAATGTGAGTTCTTCTTGAAGTATTTTTTCTTTGATGAGCATGTAATATCATTCTTTATCTGCTATTATTTGTTTTGGTTTGAAGTCTATTCAGACAATGGGTTGCTACTTCTGCTTGTTTCCTAGTTGCACTTGCTTGGAGTATCTTATACTCTGAGATGGTTCCTGACTTTCAAAGTGAGGTATGTTTCTTGGACTTTTAATCCATACTGATAGCCTATGTCTCTTGATTAGGGTGTTGATCCCATTAGTGTTTAAAGTTATAATTGAGAAGTTTTTGTTGATTCCTGTCATTTTTTTAAGTTTACTGAGGTTTTGTGTGTGTGTGTGTGTGTGTGTGTGTGTTGGTAATTCTCTGCTTGGTAGTGGAATTGGCATTACTTTTACTCTTTATCCTATTGAGTGTTTTGATCAATATTTCTGTTTTGAGAATTTATTCTAGTATTTCCTGCAGGCCTAGTTTGGTATATAAGAAGTACTTTAGTTTATTTTTATTGAGAAATACTTTTCTTTCTCCTTCAAGCGACTGATAGCTTGGCTGGATATAGCAGCCTGGGTTGGCATTTGTGATCTTTCATGATTTGAAGTATATCTTTCTAAGCTCTTCTGACTTTTACTGTTTTAATTGAGAAGCCTATTATTCAAGAAGGTGTGCCTTGGGGCTGGAGAGGTGGTTCAGAGGTTAAGCCTCTGCCTTGCAGGCGGAAGGTCTTGAGTTCGGATCCTAGACCGTCTAGATGCCGGGTGGAAGTGGGGGCAGCCTACATTTTTGGTCCTTGTAGAGTGGAGCCTGTGAATCCCTGGGCAGAGTAAACAAGGAGGAGGTGGAAGCAGTCCATGGTGGTTCCGAATTCACCTGTGGTTCTACAACACACGTGCACACACGCACAAAACACATACACACACATGCACACATGACCCATTGAATAAATAATAATAAAAAAAGAAGGTGTGCCTTTAATTTTGACCTGGTTTTTCTCTTTTGCAGCTCTCAGAATGATCTCTTTGTCCTGTATCTGAGGTGTTACTATTATTATTTGCCTTTTTGCACTCCTATTTTGATCATCTCTGGATGGTGTGAGATATGCATCTTGAACTTGGATGGAGTGCTCTTTTTGAGATGTAGGAAATTCTCTTTATGATTGCTTGAATGATCTGAACTAGGGTGTTTTCTTGGGTCTCTTGCTCTGGGATTCTATGATACCTAGGTTGGCTTCATCATGGTATCCCATGGTTCTTGTATATTGCTTTCATTTTTTTAGACTTTTCAAATTCTTTAATTGAAGAATCCTGTTCTCCAAAGACATCTTCTTTTTAAGTGATCAAGAGAGTAATGGTTCCCTGTCTCAGAAGGCTGAAAATGGTTGAAAAAAATGGCAGAACAAACACAGTCACTTGAAAGAGGATGCTTACTTTAAACCCAGGGCGAACAGACTATCCCTATGATGAAGACAAAAAAATTTATTTAAAAAAATAAAAGTAATATGAAATGATAAGCACAGTCAATATAAGCTAGAATTACAAGACAAAAGATACATTCATATTTAAAACAGAAAAAAATACCTAAAACTTATTTCCCCCATTTTTTTCTGCCTTCCCATTTCAAGATGATGGACAATAATCTTTTTCTTACATGATTTTTGAGGACAGCACTGTTGTTTCATGTCTTACTATGTCCTTCTGTGTGGCGTAAGACGCTGGATGTGTATAGAAGACTCCTTAGTCAAAGCATGGGTTCTAGAGTAAGAGTGTTCCCAAGGCCTCCCCTCCAGCCATACTAGCTGTGACCTCAATGAAGTGCTAAACCTCGCTGAGTGCTCACTGTGAAATGGAGCTATTGATACTAGACTTTCCTCAGAGTTCTGTGGGTGTTAGTCTCATATTCCAATTCTGAAGAAACACAACACCAAAGAACTTAGGGGACAAAAGGGTTTTATTCTGGCTAGAGTTCATAGTCCAGTTTGGCAGGAGAGTTTATAGCAATGCCAGGTATCAAGGGAACTGACAACACCATATCCACACAAAAAACTGAGAGAAGGACATGCTTTTTCTCTTTCCAGAATGATGTGTACATGCCCGAGTCTGTCAAAGCATAACATTTTATCTACATACTCATGCAGTGGTCCCACTCACAATGGATTGGTCTTCCTATATCAGTCGGATGATCTTCCACGGGCTCGTTCAAGGCATGCTATTACTATTAACTTTTCACAGATGTTCCCAAAGGATCAGCCTTCAATAGTCAAGCTGACTACTGGCACAGGAGAATTAAATAGTTAAAATAAAGTGCCAAGAATGTCGATGTCCTATAGAACAGCCTTTCAAAGAGTATGCCTTTATATATATTCAGGAACATGGAATTTTACATTCAAAGTTCTAGAAGAATCTTCTCACAACTTGAGAGTCAGAGGAAATTTAAAACTGGGAAAATTTCAGTAGTTTTTCTCTAATATTTGCCGTACAATGATTCCATGTCTCTTCTTCCAAACAACGAATGCAAACATTTAGCTTTCCTGAGAAAATCTTTTAACCTAATAAATATTATTAACCTTTATAGTGTTTATTAGAAGGTATTAGCCATTGATTTAGATACAGAACAAGCAAAATCATTGCAGAATAAGTAGCTAGGCTTTACAAAAATAAAATACCCTTGAATATAATGTCAAAGAATCCTGCCAGACATGATTCTACCAAAATTCTTTCAAGGATGAAGTAAAATCCTCTTAAATTTTGTCTACAATGATCTCTGCAGTTTCTAGCAATTTACCTGTGGTGAATTACATCTTTCTGTATATTCTGATTTTCATATACTTTATTCTTTCAGTATTACATGCATGAATATAGTGAACTTATGATATTTTCACTCTTAATCCCCAATCCCATACCCTCTACTCTTCCCTGTATACTCTTTAGTCTCCTCTACCAAATGCCTTCCTTATTTTCATGTCTTCTCACATGTGTGGCCCACTAGGTTTCACTTGTGTTGTGTTTGATGGCATATGCCCAAATACTTTTTTGGAACATGGATCATATATCAGTGGGTATGTCATTGAAGAATATATCATCCTTTTCTTCCCTATCAGCATTAGTCTTATTAGTCTCTGAGGGAGGTGTTGAGTCTCTTGAAATCTTTTCCCTCCCATGTTCAGATGTTGATAAAATGATTCCTGTGTAGGTCTTGTGAAAATATGCACAACTGCTGTCATGTGTGGGAGATAATGCTTGGTCAAAATACTGCATCACTTCTGACACTACTACATATGTTCTTAAATTTACTGTATGAGTTAGTTAGTATAGAAGCCAAGAAAATAGTGAACAGGATTAATGGTACCATATCTTGTCTGAATAATTTTTTTACAAATATTGATGAAAAAAATTAGGACTATGCCCTCTAAGTTCCTTGTAGTTTAACATATACAGATTTAACCATACTGATATGTCTACCCACTTACTCAGCTTTAAAAAACCTGATCCTGAAATCAGAAACTTTCTCATGGGTATCTACCTTTCTGAATTATAGTGGAATTTAGCAAAATGGAAATATTGAAAGTTTGTAGCCATGTTATATAAATAAGGCTGATGATGGGCTATCATGCAGATGTGATATAAGTGCATTATTAAAGAAAAGAGTCAGAAAGTCAAAAATTCATTCATTTTAAACATTGGAGAGCTACTGTTTTTATAGTATTTTATATAATCACCTAAAATTTTGTCTGAAAATGAATATATTTTAATCCATACGTATATTTACATTAAAGGAAAACAACCATCTTATTATAAATACCAGTAATCGAATATACTTAAAGAAATAGACAAAAAGACATCCATGAAAAGAAATTTGATTGTTTTATGATATCAAAGTCAAATCTTTTTCATGGTTGCAACCCAAAGACTTTGGCAATCTATCACTATCAAATGCCAAAGCACTCCAACTGATCACATGATCACACTGGCAAAGGCTGCTTGACTCACTTGAAAAAAATGTTAGATTGAATATCCAGTGGCAAGACTCCTGCTCTGATAAACTCTTGTTTATCTAAATACCTGCCTTTCTTCCAAATGCCCTGACTCCCCCAGCCCTGGCAATAGAGGCTATGCATCTGATGGAAGATAAACCCTTGTGCTTGTTTTCCACCTTCATTGAAGAAGACCTTTGAATTTGTGACTTAAGCAAAAGATACTCATCACACAACCTTCATTTGCCAGGAATGCAGAAAGTGGGCCATGGCAACTCTGCTGGAACCAGACCTCTGCTTGTATTTGGTTTCCAAAGAAGAAAAGCAAAAGAAGCCGCATCTGCATGACCTACGTAACAGAATTTTGTTGCAGTAACCGGAATGATCCTACAATCTAATCTGGAGCAATTAAAGCTACCTGGCAGGTTTGCCAAGGAAAAATGATTTGCATGTTCTTGATCATATCCTGGAGGACACGTTGATATTCTGACATAGTTTATTCAGGCTCTGTGCTCCTTTAAAATGATATACATTGGCAGGATTTCTATGCTGTCGTAATTAGTAGCAGCTTTTTTTTTTTTTTTTTGAGAAATCAAACCAGAAGAGAAGAGATTTGGACTTAGTTTAACACTAAACTGACATTCAAAGACTGACATATTAAAGAATAAAAATAATACAAAGTAAATGTTTTAATTTAATAACTAAAATGCTTAAATATTTGAATTCCCTGCCATGAATATTCCAAATGCCAGATTTCAGAATGTTCTGTCCCCAGTGAAGTCAAGTTATTGAGGCAATATTCCTAGAAGTTTTATTCTGCACATTTTTATTTCTATGTATTAACCTCATAGGTCACTGTCTTCCACCAGACACACAATATCTAGGCTGCCTTGGCTGAAGAAGTCAGGCAAACCTACCAATAAGTAAATCCACACTGATATATGAAGGAATCTCAACACACCACTACTCCCGATGGGCTCTTCTTAAACTGGAGATTCCCCTGAAATATGTGTCCACCTCTTTGTTCAATAGGTATTTCCTTGTTTCAACAATCCAAAACACAATCCGGCTTATCTCACAAACCATCAATTTGGATTATTTTCTCTAGGATCTTAAAACTTTTGCTATCTTTCCTCTGTTAGTATTTAGGTAATATTCATTGAGAACCAAGCGTTGTGCATTGCTGATATCAAACATGGCTTGCAAAATACTAGCAGATCACACAGAGGAGTGAATGAGATTCTGTGTGATTGCAGAGATCACATCAGTTTCCTGTCAGCATGAGCACCTGTTGAAAATGCACTTTAAAATTTCATGCAATATGAAGACAAAATGAGTTGCAATGTTCTGTTTATGAGGTTGAAGCAAAATCAGGCTTAACAACCTGCTGCAATCCATAGATAGTCAAACCCTTATTTCCCAATTTAAAGAATTTCTGCATGGAACAAAGCATCAGTAGAAACAAAACTAATTTGTGAAGTAGAAAATAAACTAACAAGTCAATATGCAAGTCTGATAGGCCAATTTTAGGTAACTAGGGGGACTTTTCTATTGTTTATGGTTTTACTTTTAGTCATTGCTTGAAAGTACTTTTGAATGTGTCTGATATGTTGGAGAGATTTTTAAAAGTTTTACTTTCCTAACAAAATATTCCGGATATATTTAGGGATTTAGCATATTTACTTGTAGCTCTGACTCCATTGCAATTCTAAGTGACTCATTTCAGAATCTGTCAATCTCATTGATACAACTTTCTGCTGTTCAAATATGTAAACAAAGAAAAGTGGCAGAATCAAGAGCAGATTTTCAGTCACTAATTTTCAAATGATTTACAATTGATATGCAATGTGGTAGTATCTCTTGGACTCCATTCCTTTCTCAGACCTGAAGAATATCACCTGGTATCCCTGAAACTAGAAGTGATGGCAAGCGTGTAGATCTGGAAAGATGGAACACCAAGGAAAGTTACAGTGAGAAAATTTAGAAACTTCAGGGAAATGGTCACATTAATGTGAAAACAGACTTACAGAAACAGTCTCTTTGCAGATTAGCAGACAGAGGCTATCAGTCATCTGCCATATGGGGAGTGGGGAATGAGACTCTTAAATAACAGCCATGTATTTGTTTCTGCTTGACTGTCTTCACTGCCTTTTACTATAATCTAAAAACCGGTCATTTATAAAGTCACTTGAAACCAACCAGGTCTGGCGATAAACACTTACAATTCTAATAGTTACAATCCTGAATAATTAATCAAGTTTAAAGCCATAGAAGGCACATAGTGAGATCCTATGAGAAAGGAAGCGAGGGAGAGAAAAGAAGAAAAATGAAGGAAAATGAGTGAGGAGGAGAAGAAGGAGAAGGAGAAGGGTAGGGAAGGAATGAAGACAACAGAAAAGGAAAGGGCAGAAGAAGAGAGAGGAGGGGAGGGCAGAAGAAGAGAGAAGAGGGGAGGAGAGAAGAGAGGAGGAAAAAATAAAGCGAAAGAGAAATGGTTCAAAGATGAAAAGGAAAGGAATTGAAGGAGGAAGAGAAGGAAGGTAGAAAGAGGGAGTAGGGAAAAAAGAAGTCAGGAAAAGAGTGAGTCACTTGTGCTAACAAATATATGGAAAGACCTTTCATAGGAACATACTTTGTTGCTGACTTTTATGTTAGGATCCACAAACAGAAAAGGCAGAAATCTATGAAGCTGAAAAAAAACAAAATAAAACAAAAAAAAAACAGAACCCTGTTCATAGAAAGCAAAAACACACTTTAAGAACAAGGCAACTAAACAAGCAGTACATAATGTGACACAACAAAAGTTTACTATGATCTTTTAAAACCTAATCTCTCAGTGACAGGGTCTTCATTGTGAGTATGACTTTAAATATCTTCAGAGTCTGGCTGCTGGAGGGTTATCTGAAGGTGCAGGGACAGAGAACAGGAGTGGAAATGTTCCATGCAGAGTATTCTGCAACACAGCAGAGGGTAGACAAGGTCAAATAAAGAAGAAATAATTGTTTGGACTGTAACTTGTGTCTTTTGGGTATGGGGAATCAGAGCTGATGAGGAAGAAGGGTCTTTTAGGAGTTGGGTTACAAAACACCATTTGGTTCCTACTGAAGTCTAAATTGTATCATTTAGTCTAAGGGATGGTGGGTGCAAATACGGGTGCAAATTTGTATTTTCATCTATCTATCAAAAGATGAATGGATAGGGGCTGGAAACGTTGCTCAGGGGTTAAGCCTCTGCCTTGCAGGTGGAAGGTCCTGAGTTTGGATCCTAGACCCCACTTATAGACGCCGGGTGGAAGCGGGGGCGGCCTGCGTTTCTGGTCCTGGTAGTATGGAGCCTGTGAATCCCAGGGCAGAGTAAACAAGGAGGTGGAGGCGGTCCATGATGGTTCCCGAATTTGTCCGTGGTTCTACACACACACACACACGCACACACACATGCACACACATGCACACACCATACATGCACAACTGAATAAAAAAAAATTTTAAAAAAAGATGAATGGATAAATAAAATGACAGACATACAATGAAATCCTACTGAGCAACCAATGAAGTTTGTATGAGCGGAGATAATAAAAAATGTTAAAAAAAAAGAAGAATAAAGTTACCTTTCATGCCAGAAAATAGATGGAACTAAGCATCTTTGTATTAATTGAAGAAAGTCAGTCCTGCAAAAATAAATATTGAGGGATAATGACAAGGCTCAGTGAGTAAAACTGCCTATGCACAAGTCTGACAACCTAAGTTGAATGTACAGAATCCAAATAAACATGGAACAGAGAACTGACTACACAAAGCTGTCCTTTAATAATTCTTAAATGTAGAAGAATAAAAAACTTGGGTGATTTCTGTCATATATGGAAGTTAGTGTTGCAGGGGAGGGGATTTTTGTCGAGATTCTTATGTTTGGGAAGTCAAAGATTAAAACTATAACAGTCGTAGAGGATTAAGGCAGAACTTATTAGAGGAGAGATGAACAGAATTCACAGACATGGATTCTGCAAGAGGCAAGAAAACCAAGGACTCATGGCCTCTAGACATGAAATCTATGAGGGGCTAGCGAAAGCCAAAGCTGGCTGGCAGAATCAGGTGTATTTATAGATTTAGGCAGGCTCAGGAAAAGTGGCTTTTTTAAAAATTGATTAATTCCAGTCTTCCAAATCTATTGGCGCTTTTGGTCATCTACATCTCATTAGTCTGTTCACTTAGGGCCCAATCCAGATGGTCTTGTGGTCTACCTCATAGTAGAGTTTATCTGAAGTAGAGTGCTAATCTCCAAATCCTTTTATAGACTGTTTAGGGGAAGTTGGCAAAGGGTGTGTTCCTTCAGATAATCTCAGCAATGGGGAAATGACCTTCAAAGACATTCAAAGATCTTCCCAGTATGGCCCTGTTTTGAACTGCCTAACTAGGATACCAAAAAAACACAAAACTAAAAGGGGCAGTATTAGGAGTACAGAAGGAGAAAAGAAACAAGAAGCGCACCAGAGGGCGGAAGCAGAAGCAAGTGTTCCCCGTACATTTCCTGCATGCATGGCGTGCATAGTGGAGCGCTTCACTTTGTTTATTCATGCATACTGAAAAGGCACTCCTAAGGAATCCTGTTTTCTTTTTTCTGCAGAATGAACTGGAAAACTATACCCAGGAAGTAGAAAGGTCTAAAGGGAGGTTGAAGACATGAGAGTAGAGAGGGTGTTGCTGTGCCATAAAGAGGTCCTGTAAAGGATGCTAGAAAGGACATTTAGAGAAAAATGGGCTCCTGAGTTATGGATGGAAGCAGAAGGCAATAACATCAAATAAGAAACTTAGCATGGAACGCTTTATAACAGGGTCAGCAAAGTCACCCCCATGTAGCTATTGTATAACATGAATAGCAAGGTTCCTCTTTCTTTTTTCTCTCATTTGCTTTCAACAAGTGTCTGCAATAACAGCAGCCTTCTACTTCTGCCATGTGCTCCGCAAGTTCCTGTTCTCTGGAACTGAAAGGCAAAAAATAAAACTCTTTCTTACTTTAATTGCTTGGATCAGAGTATATCGCAATAGTAACTGAAGAGTAACTGAAACATAACTTGGTACCAAAGAAGTAGGATCAACACTGTTGATGCTGATTATGCAGCTTTTTAAACCTCTGCAACTGTCTTGTTTGGGCAGTTTTAGAGCAACCAGGCTGGGACAGTCTCTGAAGGTTTTGACCTCATCCCCAAGGCTGGGATTACCCTAAAGGAGCACGCCCTTCGCCAACTTCCCCCAACCCTCTGTTCATGAAAGGATATGGAGATTAGTTCTCCCATTACAAAGAAGCCCTGCAAGGATGTAGCGCACAAGATCAACTGGGTTGGGTTCTAATATGGACAGCTAATGAATTGTAGAAGACCAAATGTTCCAGTTAGGTATGAAGAAACCAATGAGGAAAAGCCACTTTCTCTGAGTCTGCCTGGGGCTCCAAGTAATCCTGACCTGGCAGCCATCTTGGGCACCCTTGTCCCCTCATGGTCCTCTACATCTGGAGTCCTGTGAACTGAGCAGTAATTAATTTGACTGTCTGCAGAAAGTCATTGTTGACTATCATTATCCGTCAACGTAATAAATTCCCATTTATATATCTCCATCTATATAATTGTTTTTGTTACTGTACAGAATTCTAATACATTTTTAAATTGTAGACTAGTTTAAGACAAGTTGGGATTTTTTTTTTCACTCATGAGACTGATATGAGTTTACATCAAGTCTCATAAATGACTAGACTTGGAATCACGCCAGTGAAGGTGATTACTATACCCAGACAATTTCAGGGGATTGTTGGGAAACTAGTGAATGAAACTGACAGGATGTGACACCACAGATTAGTTTCATGAATTGGAATTTGCCACTGATTTCAAATTGTTTCTAGAAAAAGGTATTAGGGTGAGTATTCAAGAAAGTATCAATGAATTCATAGGACTTAAACTAAAATGTATGCCTGGATACAATTCATCTAGAACTACTTTGTAAAATATGTATACTTCTTGGATGGGGGAGAAGGCTCAGCAGCTAAAGTACTTGAACCACAGACAAAGGGACCTCAGTTTGAAACTCCTGATCCCAAGGAAAAGGCCAGGCAGCTGTGAGAGCCTGTCTGTAATACCAGCCCTATAAAACAGAGCCGGAACTTTTCAGTGTATACTGTCTAGTCAGATGGACTCCAGCTTTAAATAGAGATCAAGGCTGCAAACAGTAAGATGGAAAAGAAATTGAGATGATTTTTCATATCAACTTTGGCCTTCCATACAGGCCCATCCCCATGCACCTGATCCCCACACAAATGTACTTCCATAAATGTAAGACATTCATACATACAAGCACAGCCACATACAAACACATATGCATGAAAATATTTTTGCTCTTCAGTCTTAAAACATTATATTAAATGCCTTAGAGAATAACACTTTTTTTCTGAAAGATAAAGGATTTATTACTTGGCTTATGGTTCCAAAAGCGATAGAGTCCATCATGGCAAAGAACACATAGAATGCAAAGAAGCATCCAAAGCAGAAAGAATGAGAAAGAAGCTGGGCCAGGTTACAATCAACACCCCCACCCACACCCCAGTGATGTACTTTCCTCCAGTCAGCCTCCACTTACTAAAAGATTCTATAACTTTTCCAAACAGCACCACTATCAAGGAGCCTGTGGGGGGTAATTTACATTTGATACATAACAGATACCATCTAACAAACCTTTAGAAGAGATCATACTTTTCACCTATTAAGAAAGAATTTTGATCTGAAATAGACTGTCAGTCACAGACATCTGATACCACTAAATTTTATACATTATTTTCCGTATGTTTTGAAACACAGATACAAATATAAATTTCAGTATAGAGATGAGTAGAAGGCAGCTCAAGAGAACAGAAAAACGTATAGTGAGAAATGCATGTGTCTCAGAGAAGCAGATGTGGAAGGTTCTACACTGTGGGCTCATTGGAGTCACCAAGAAAATGATGTCCTCGTCTGAAAAGGAAATCCAGAAGTATCTGTATCATTAGGGCACCCTTGAGAGACAGAATAAGTTTATGTTCTGTGAGACATATAATTATATGAACTATGATAGTACAAAGATAGTTCAAGAGAAATTTGCTGAGTCATTGACTAATGTCTTGCCTGAATACATTGTTATTCTGTTGATGACACCCACATTTGCAATGTACTTCCCATGTTTTTCACATCATTGCTCACGTGGAAAATGATACCAGCTATTCGGCACATTGGAGTAAGTAGTGAAAGAGAAAATAACACTTTTTTTTTTAATTTTTTATTATTAATTCAACTGTGCGCATGTGTGTATGTGCGCGCGCGTGTGTATGTGTAGAACCACGGACAAATTCGCGAACCACCATGGACGCCTCCACCTCCTTCTGTCCCGGGATTCACAGGCTCCGCCCTACCAGGACCAGAAGTGCAGGCCGCCCCCGCTTCCGCCTGGCGTCTATACGTGGGATCTGGGATCCGAACTCAGGACCTTCCGCCTGCAAGGCGGAGGCTTAACCCCTGAGCCACCTCTCCAGCCCAAGAAAATAACACTTTTTTAAAAAAATGCTTTATTATTTATTTTGTGTGTGTGTGTGTGTGTGTGTGTGTGTGTGTGTGTGTGTGTGTGTGTGAATCAGAGAACACTGTGTGTCTCTGTGGAAGACCAAGGGAGACTTAGGGAATCATCCTAGGTTGCTTCTACCTCCTTCTTGCTTTGCTCTGGGATTTCCCAGGCTCTGACTACCAGGGCTGAAAGTGCGGATCACTGCCCATTCTGCCTAACATTTTTACATGGGACCTGAGATCTAAACTCAGGACCTTCTGCTTGTGAGGCTGTCTTAACCTCCGAGCCATCTCTCCAAGTCCTTTGAGAATAACATTTTTATTCACTGTAGAAATTCTTATCCAATGCTAATGAGGTCTCTGGTTCCTTGTCAAGTTTTAGGAATTTAAAAATAGGTGAGCCACTATGTTCTTTCTTAACAAAATAATTGCTTTTACAAAGAAAAAGTCACAGGGGTCAATACAAGTAATAAATATGCAAAGGAATAAAGAATTCACAGATAAAATTACTTTTAGCTCAGTTATGATACAAATAAAGCTGTCATTTCAAGACCCCAAACAAACACAAAATTGTTCAAAGACTAAGCCAGTTTCCATTTTTAAATTCAGATATAGTAGAAAGATTTACATGGTATCCTTTGGTCAAGGAGAGTGTGTTTCCTGAACCCAGTCCATCATTTGACTTTATTTTTCTGTACCAATTTACTAAGTATGGCATGCCGCTCTGAGACTCCTGAACTTCTGGAAAAGAACTACTTTAAAATACCAAAAATGCATTATTTACTTCTGTTAAAATGGGACTAATACTTACAATGGTGATAAAAATATTAGGAGCAATAAGAATTGTAATAAATTCTGGTGCAATAATAGCTATATGTATTGTGTAGAATAATGGTCTATACACTGGGAGGTTTAAGTGCAATAACTTCAAGTTCTGTGTGCATCTGTTTTGTAGTTATCCATAGCTATCGAGAAGAACAATGAGCCAAAGAAACTGGAACTCTTTCTTTTGAATTTTGTTAAAACCATTCAGCAGAACAATTCTTTAGTCTTATAAATTTGGGCCATTTAGTTTTCAGTTTGTATCTACTCATTAAATCATAATCATGTTCAATAGGAACCATCCATTTGAAAAAAAAAAAGTAGAAGAGTTTGGAAGTTGAGAAAAAAAGATGTAAAGCAGTATCTATCTGTCTATCTCCACCATGAGTCAATGGCACTTATTTACACTGGGGAATCCTGAGAGTTTATGGGGCATACAGGCCTCAGTTTGATATATTCAAAAGGTAAGGCAATTAGAATACTCACTTGCACATCAACATTTTTAATATTTTTAATTAACTTTGATTATTAAAAGCAAACCTACATGACAAAAATATTTCAACAAATTCAGTGACAAATTATATGAGGCTACATTTACATGGCTAAGGCATCTTGAGTTCTTCTGGGAAGGAGCTCAGACTGGAGGACATCCATCTTCCCAACATGGAGAGACCCCAGGATGGCGTTGGTGGGGCAGGTAGCACTGAATGCACAAGTCCCTTTTCTCACTGGGCAAATTGGAACAAGTAACACTGAGGGTTGAAGTTTAGTTGATGGCTGTTTTCTGAAAGGTAAGGGAAATATGCTCGGCTTTGCTAAGTCTTCCCAGCTGTCGCTTTCTTTGGAAGAAAGACTCTTTAGAAGAGTCACTAGAAAAGCTGAAGTGAGGCGTGGCGGCTTTTGCTCAGAAGGTCTATTACTCTCCAGGTTCCAGACTTCTACACTACAGCTTTGCCTTCTGTGAGTAGAAGAGATGGAAGTCTACAGAGACTCCATGCTTGTGTCTTGGAAAATGATACAAAGTAGACAATACTACCTGGATTGTGAATCAAGAAGAGGGAAGAGAATTATGCGGGAGAAATCCGTGAAAGGAGATTTGGAAATTCTCACCATGCCTTCTGCACACACCAGAAATCCCAAAGCATTTTGGAGCTGAACAAATTGCTTCGAGAACTCTCAGTCAGTCAATAAATAGTGTTTGAAGCTGTATGAATCAGATTCCTTTGTTGCTTTGGCCAAACAACTAAGCAAACAATTTCTTTCGCTTGCTGTTTCACTTTAGGCCGGTGCTTTGGGTGGAAGGTAGAGCAGAACCTCGTGTCTGTCAGAAACCTTGGCAGAAATTGTTCACCTCGTGGCCAAACAGAAACAGAAAGAAGGTAGGGCCCAGGGCCAAGATAAAGCCCTGAGGCTTACCCCTTCCCGGCGAACCCCACCCCAGAACCAACAAGAAGCATGAGTTTGGGGGAAGAATACTTGCAATCCAAACTCTAGCAGATGGTAATGTGCTAAAAGTGTTGGGACGCTCTAGGATGATTAAAAAAGAAAATTTTGGGAGAATAATGATGAAGACAAATGAGCAACTGAATAAGATGAAACTCTCAGGGCGAAGTTTCCAGGCGAACAGAGAGAAGCATATAGCTGAGGGGCCTGATCTTTAAGGGTTAAGACTGTCTTGTAAGCAAAAGGTCTTGAGTTCAGATTCCACATTCTATGTAAATAAATGCCAGCAGATAGTGAGGGACGCCTACACTTCCTGCCCTGGTGGGTGGAGCCTGGGAAGTCCCAGCGCAAAGTAAACAGGAGGCCAAAGCAATCCAGGATGGTTCTAGAAGTCACCCTTAGCCCCCCACAGGGATACGCACACACACTAAGTAGACAATTTTTTTTAATATTTATTCAATTGTGCGTGTATGCATGTGTGCACGTGTGTGTATGTGTATGTGAATTCGGGAACCACCATGGACCGCCTCCACCTCCTTCTTGTTTACTCTGCTCAGGGATTCACAGGCTCTGCCCTACCAGGACCAGAAGCACAGGCCGCCCCCGCTTCTGCCCGGCGTCTATACGTGGGATCTAGGATCCGAACTCAGGACCTTCCGCCTGCAAGGCAGAGGCTTAACCCCTGAGCCACCTCTCCAGCCCCTAGACAAGTTTTTAAGTAGATTTTTTCTCTTGCCTCTGAAGAAATAATTCGCTGAGAATGACTGAGTGCTCCATGGATGCCGGAAATAGCAGGTGTTCAAAAGGTTGATTAAGAGGATAGAGTGTCCTCAAATAAATGGCAGGTGACATGATATTGCAGAGGAATAACTTACCCGAGGAAGGACGCAAATACCTTGCAATCAGGCCATTTCCTCCCCTCAGCATCTATGACCCAATCACGAGCCTGCCTACTTCCTTTTTGAGCAGAACCCTTAAGAACAGGGAGCACGTAAAAATCAATGTTTACCACACTGTCCTGGATTAACAGGAACAATTCTCCATGTGAATAAAAAGCCATCCTGATTCTGATTCGCAATATCTAGATGAGCTCTTCCTGACTGAGTCCTCATAGGAGACGTTCTGCCCTAAGCATATTCCACCTTAGCAGCCCACCTTCTGCCTGACTAATTGGTTGTCCTGATTTCCTCTAACAACAATGTTAATTCCTTCGCACCTGATTCAGGGAACTTGTAGAAGAATGAATATTGTTGCTCTTAGGATTTAGTTGATTTCTGAATTAAGTGAGCAACTTTGCATTTCCAGTGTCTCTGAACTGTTCTGCCCTATGAGGAATTAATTTCTGGCTGGGCAACAATCCTCCCTTCTTGTAAGAGGACTGCTGTTTCACTTTGGAGACCTATCTGGATAGGTCCTGCATGTAATTCTGCAAAGTTTCCATCCATTTTACTCTTTGTCCTGGCCTGCACATGATCACATGACCAGCTAGATAAAGGCTTTTTTAAATATAATTGGAAATTTGAATAAATTTACATAGGCACTAAATATGGCAAGAAATGCTTCACAATACTTGAGGCTCTTCTACTTGTGTCTTCCTTAAAATAAATGTTTTCCACAAAATGAGCTGTTTTTAAATTAATAAATGCTAATCAGAAACTCCGGCTTCAGAGTTTCTTAAACATGTTGTTGCCTCAAGAGGTGTATTTAAATACCTATTCCCAGGCCTTATTACCAAAGGTTCCAGTTGGAAAGGCTGAGTTTGTCCTGCAATCTATAGTATGAACACTTCCCAGCAGATTCCTTGCCCAAACTAGGAAAGTTTACTTTCAGATCACAGCTGTGGACACAGCAAATGTGTCTGTCCCTGATAGTTTGAATAGCCACATCTCTAGTGCTATTTTGTTAAATCTTTGGCTTTGCAGTGATACCCAATGACCCGGGAAGTAAATTTTTAAGGTTCGTTTATACATATCAGAACAACAAAGAAGGTACTGTCAGCTTCTTATTTCATTGAGTAAAAGTCAATGAGATTACAAAAGGGAATATTTGGCCACAGAAAACTAAAATTACAAACTTTGCTGTATCGTGCAATCTCATAATTTACATAAGACAGCTTTCAGATAAACACAAGTGTCATCTTATTTTCTGAAGGTCTTCATATACACGTATGTTTATCTCAATTGACAGGGGTATGGGAATTGAACATCTATTGTGACAAGAGTGTCTCCCTTAAAACAGTGATGAGAACTGCTGACATAATCAAATGCTGTCATAATCAAATGCTGCTGGGGTTAAAAGATTACCTCTAGGGCTTATATATAGCGTATCCCAAGTAGTTTTCACAAATATTTAAAAGTCAAGTTTAATTTTTCAAAAGCTAAAAAAAGGGAAAAAAATTCTTGTGCAATGCAAGAGACTACATTTTTTAAAGCTGATTGATGCTTTTCCAGATAGCCCCTTGTTTAAAACAAACAAAAAGACATTACAAGGTAAATATAATAGAGGAAATAGCAAAAGCCTGACTGTTTGTATGAAATGCTCAGGGTTACAGAAAATTAAGCGTCGTATGTACTCCCTAATAGATGGTTCCTAGTACCAAACCCACCCAGCCCACCTTGAGACCCTCATAGGTAAATCTATATATTATCTACAGTAATTGCAAGGATTATGAACAGGAGGGATGGAGTTGGAGGGCCACACCAGAAACAAGGAGAGAAGTGACCATATTACAGTAGAGAAAATAGGCCTCCATCAAGGACTGCAAGTAAGTAATGTGACACCTGGTTAAGTTCACAGACATTCGTTCCTGATCATTTAAACTAAGGGAGTATGATCTCACCAGAAGGGGAGGGCATATAGTCTGGCAGATAAAAAGTAACCATTTTGCAAATGGGTGATTGACCCCCTCCCTCACTGAGGTTTCCAACCTTTATTACATCTACCTTTGAATGTGCTCTTATAAGACTCCAGTTTAACAGCTTTTTGTCTCTGGCCAGGGGGTGACATATAGTGCCCATCAGGATGGAGTGAAGGGCATTGCAGGAGCAGCAAAACTGCAAAAGAAAATCAACAAACCACAATCCAGAACTTCAGAGACTCTATATCAACCACTTAGAACTAGGCCAGACTAATCTCTCCCCATCCTGAAGCTCAGGGAAATTTGCGAAAGAGGGGGCAGTAAGAGTGTAAGAGCAAAAGGAAGGGAGGAGCAATGATTTGCAAGACACTCCACACAAGTTAGGGCCAAAGCAATCATAATTGGACTTTGCATGTCCTGTGCAATGTCCAACACACTATTGACCTCACAACGTCTAGCATCTGCTAAAGGCACCAAGATCCTTGGGAGGCAAGGGATTGGCAGCCACAGTAGTGTTCCTATGCTTAAGGGGAACACGGGAAAGGGTTCAGGGAAATGCCACTGGGTCCTTGTACGTCATTGGAGAGGAGGGGCCAGAGGAGAGTCAGGGATGCATATTAAAGGACTCTCTGGGTATTGGGGCGGGAGGCCCTGATGGATAGGGAGGGAGGGGTTCGGGGAGGGGGAGCAGGGGGTTCTGCGGAAGGAGGAGGGAGGGAGGGAACCGGTGTACCTATTAAGTTTGTATGAGCGTAAATAATAATAAAAAAAAAAGAAAAGAAAAGCAGGAAAAACAAAAGAAATGCCCAGGGTTAGAATGACTATTTGTTTGACTACTTTTGTAATGTTATCCAATAATCCCCTGCAAAACTTTCAAGCAAGACACAGAAAAATTGTAGTTTCAAATTCCATTCTCTATGACTCAATTTTTTTTACCAAATACAGAGAAAATAATTTCAAATTTGAATAAACTTATATAGGAATTATATATGACCAGAGCTGCTTCACAATATTTGAGACTATTCTACTTGAGTGTTCCTAACACATTAGAATACTTGTTTAACAGAGATGAGCTGCTGTAGTATTTTTTTAATTAATAAATGTTAAGTTTAGCAGTTTCTAGGAAGGATGTACAAAAGCGTGAAAAGCAGAAGATTTTTATACTAACTACAAAAATAAGATTAAAAGGACAATTTTAAAGGGCAAAAGGAGCCCGGTGGCCTGACATATAATAGGAACACAAGTAAAAAGCCTGTGAAGTAGAGACCGGACTGTGGCCCCTGGCATCTTGTGCCACCTTCCCGTGGCTCTGGTCGTGAGACACACAGATCATGGCTTAGAGGAGAGGGACTATTTGCTGCATGACACTTCCCTGCCTGATACCATCAAGATTGTTCTTGTTGTCTTTTGACCACTCTTTCAGAGACAGAGGAGGGGGGGTTGTCACTGGACCCTGAAACTCCCATCTAGGGTTAAAAGATGGTCTTCCCAGGAAAAATGTCACACAGCATTATTGCAAAGTAAAGGTATACAAGGGGGCCATACCAAGGGGACTTTTGTGTCAGCCATGCTTAAGGCAGGCTGTATTCTGTTTCTGGAGTCTCTGAAACAGGTAGCTTTTCCTGAAGGCCTTTACTGTCCAGGTGACTGACAAGCCAACTTTAGTGTGACTTTTATAGGACAGAGCATTGGTACACCTTTAATGTTCGTTTATTTGTTAATTGGTAGCTGTTCCTCTTTTTATCAGAAAGGCTCCTTCTGAACTATAATACTGTATGATTTCATGTTCCTAAGTGCAGACAGTGATCTAATAATTAATTCACAGCCAGTGTAGGATGGTAGGTGCCATGTCTGGTTCCAGCTCCAAGACTCACATCTTCCTCTCGGCAGAGTTCGAAGTCCTGCAGTTTTCATGCTTAGCATAGCGAGCTGCTGATTCTGAGGAGGGGGTTTAGTATCAATGTCCTCTAAACCTGCAGATGTCTAACCAGCCTCCTAGCAGTTCCAGCCAAGCAAGCAGGATGTTGCCCTCTCTGCTCTCCATACTGAATGTGACATTCTCGGGGTTCACAGAGGGGGATAACACACAGTAGAATTCAAGTCTGAGGCACTATATAGTATTTATAATCAGCCATACACTTGGAGATGTGGTATTCATTGTTGATGTTCAAGTTCCAAAGAGGAAAAAATTAAAGAAATTATTTAAAATAGACTCAGAATGTTTGTTAGAAATCTGTTCTTATTTTTCCCCAGTGTTGCTGGATCATGTGACAGTCACAAGAAACCATGTCCTGATAGTTGCCAAATATTCTTTTTGACTAAGCAGAAACAGAACTAGGTTACAGGGAAACTGATGTTCTTCCTAGCTTTTACACTGTGTTGATATTTCTCGTCTACAGATTTAATTTGTCTGATGATCCTTAAGCTAATGAAGATCTCTGATGATAGAGGCATGTTTCATTGCTTTTTTTATTATCACAGAAAATGTAGAAGATTTTAATGGAAGTGCTACTAAAATAAAAGAAGTTCAGTAAAAATGAAAAATCAAGAACTGATTTCTACAGACCTGACAAAAGTCAGTGAGAGTCGCTTGGCTTTCTGAGGGACATACAGGGCTTGTGGAGACTTTTGGAACTGCCCACAGGGTTCAAGTATAATTTGGGAGCTGCCAAGTTCAAATATAACTTATGGGTGAGTGGAGAGTTATCAGGGAAGGGCGCTGCTGGCCTGTGCCACTTAGTTTTGTAGTTGCTCTGTGAAGGCACCAGGCAAGAAGATATTTCAGTGGGGACGTTGGAAGACACAAGTTTTCTAGAACAAAAGGGACGAGGGAAATTCTTTTCTCTGTGACCCCTTCATTCTGTAACCCCTTTCTGGTGATAAGTCAGAATACCACTAAGTCCTTACACCTCACTGGAGTGGAGGACTCAGAGGAAAGTTTGGCATTCATACAAAAGGATGCTCCAGGGAATGGGAGGGTGGAAGAGAGAGGCACTGGGAGAAGGGGAGGGAGGGGGGTGAAGGGAAGGGGAAAAGGGGGGAAAGTTCAAGGGGACTGGGGAGGGGTGGAGGGAGGTAGGGGACCGGGGTACCTATTAAGCTTGTATGATTAAGGAAAAATAAATATAATTTAAAAAGTAAAAAAAAGAAAATTAAAAAAGAAAATATACTTATTTACTCTTCTTCATGAGAGCAGTAGAGAGAGAGTAGAAGAAGTGGAGGAAGAAAGGAAGGACGCTCGCATGTTATGTCTCACAGGTGGAAGTCAGAGGATGACAGCTTTTGGTATTCAGTTTTCTCCTTCCACTTGTAGGCTTCCTGGTAGCGAATTCAGGTCACCAGGTTTGCAAATAAGTTTTCATTCGCTGAGCTAATCACACCAGTCCCAAGCAAGTATTTATTTTTGTTTGTTTGAGATTTTGTATTGCATTATTGTTATTTATTTATTTATATGAAATTTGCATATATTTGTGGATGTTGAAACAGGGACTAAAAAACTGCTTTTTCTTAAAACATCCATCCTACACTTCGCTCTGCCTTGGGCTATCAAGCAGTCAGTTTTAACTCACTTGCAAAATTAATGTGTCTAAGAGAAGTGCAGATGTCTGACTCTTAGAGTTGACCTTCAAAGCAAAGATACAAAATGCTGACACTGCTATGCTTTAAAGGAATGGAGGCAGCAGCAAGAATTTGCAAGACCTGGACTGAACAAGAAATTGCTATATCCAAACCCGGTTCTCTTGTTTATTCAGGTTAGGACTCTTTCAGATCCTGCTTTCCTCTGCTCAGATTCTGGAGACAATCACGAGTCCAGATTCATTTCTCTCTTTTAAAGGAATAATTAACCCCCTGACTATTAAATTCACATGTGTTGTAGCATGTTTTTTGGTTTTCTATAAATTGTAAGATGACCACAGGGAGAGTATAGAGGAAATCAGATACCACAATAGTCACACTGTATATAAATCCATTTCTTTTATTAATTTCTGTTTCTTAATTTAATTAAAATAAAGGGATAGTAGTGCACTTAAGAGTCTAAATGACCAGTAACAACGCCACAACATTTTTTCAATATATATATAATATATTCATCATAATGTTAAAAATCAGTCTAATTATTTTTCATTTCTCTGTGTAATAAAAGCAATCAAATGTTCTTTCCTTTGTATGGTTTGAAATATACAGTATATCATTGTTTCAAAGTTCAGTAGAACACCAGAACTTATTTCTTTCATCTGCCTGCAATATAATACCTGTTGGCTGACTCCTTCTCTTCCCCATGTGATGAGATTTAACAGCTCCCAAATATTTCTAATGTACCCTACAGTTTGGAACCCCTTCTCCCAGTGCCTCCCCCTTTCCCCCCTCCCATTCCCTGGAGAGTCCTTTTGTGTGAATGCCAAACTTCCCTCTGAGTCCTCCACTCCAGTGAAGTGTAAGTACTCAGTGGTATTCTGACTTATCACAGAAGGCAGGAGAGATGGTTTGGATCATGACTGCTATCATAGTATCAGAAACCCAAGACTGGCCTGCTGCAGGTCTGAGCACTATGGACTTGCTCTACAGGGAAAGGGCAGAGTTAGAGGAGTTATTGACTGTTGGTGGCAGAAGGGAACATGCAAAATCCATGTAGAAACATTTCTCTAAGTACTGCCAAGCCTGTTGAGGCCTACATCTCTGTACCTTCCTAAATCCTCCAATTAAAGCTTAAACTATACAAGTGTGGATCTAAAAGAGTTAGTTTTATGGTGAAACCAATCAAACAAAAAAGTTTCCATTTTCAAAATGCCTTGTGTTGCTTTTCTGGTTAAATACAATCATTTTGAAAATGAAAAATGTCTCTATAGTTTGTTTACATAGTATGCGGAAAATCAAAGAAAAATATTCTTGACATGAGGCAAGGTTGGATTTGCTGATTCTACATCACTATAAATTCCTCTGCCCTTAAAAAAAACACACATTTATTTTCCATATGACTCACCAACAAATTTCTTCTGTTCCTTAGATGTGGGTCCTGCATTGTAAAGGTCTGCACTATCAAATAACTGAAACATGAAGGAAGATGTATATAGTTCATATTTTAGCCCAAGAAAAATTCCACTTTAGGTAACCAGATGAGTAGAAAGTTCTCTTTTTCATAAGAAAAAGAAAGCTCAAATTAACTTAGCAGTATTAATAGCATTAAAATATTGTCAAGTTATATCCTCAGGATAATAAAGAATAATAAAAGCTACAACTACTGTTAATATTACTTATACTGGCTCGCATGTTGTTTATAAACTGTTCCTATAAGAAAAGACAGATACACTCAGTTCAATCACTTCATTTTATTATTCCCTGTTCTTTCAAATACATCTGGATAATTCCTCTAAAATTTTTCATCAAATACATCAGTAAAAAAATTCAGCTACTACAGAGAAATACGATTTTCTCAACCTTTGAAACTCAACTATTCAAGAGATTGATCAGAAAAGGCATAAAATTACCAGACTTACTTATTCGATACCAGATTATTTTTGTTACTCCCTCTTCTTCCATAGCTTGGGCTATAAAGGTAACAGATGTGGAAATACAGTTAGAGTCAAAATTTGTTTTGGAATAGCTGTGAAATAACATGAAGACCTTGTTGTAATCAGTTTATGATCATTTAAGAATATTTACTCTGGAACTGATAAGACAGTTCAGCTGGTAAAGCACCTGCTTACAAAGCTGGGCACTTGAGTTCATTCCTCTGAATCCCACATTGTGGACAGAACTGACTTCTGAAAGTTGCCCTCTGAGCTACCCGTGCAGCATTGCGTTCATATCTCTCTCTCTCTCTCTCTCCATCAAGTACATAAATTAAATAATTAAAAATAAAAGACTATTCAAATCTTTGCGCCTATTGCTTCTCAGCCTTTTGGCTAAGATCAAGTGCAAATCTTTGTGCCTTTTTTTTTTTTTTGCAAAGTAGACTTTATTTTTAGTTGTGCAGAAATAATTAGAAACACCCAGGTGATTGTGTTTCTAAATTGGAAGACACTGCTTCTCATTCAACAAGGCTTTTGGTCTCATACAATTATGAGATGCTTAGGTATAAAAGAGTTTGCCTGGCAGAAAACTATGAAGTTTCAGGTATGTACTAGGGTATGTATCAAGATCAGGTCAGCGTGTTTACTGAGATGACTCTCGGGACATGTTTTATGTAAATGCACTAAGAAGCTCCATATCAGGGAAATGCCCTGTGAAAAGCAGATGTCTAGGGCTATGCCTCTGCCACAGGTGTTCAAAGGACAGGTGTTCAAATCTCAATCCCAGGTAAAAACACCTGGAAGAAATGGAGATAGGCTGTGCTTCCAGTCCTGAAAGGAGGAGCCCAGAGCAAAGCAAAAAGGAAGCAGAATAATCCAGATGATTCCCGAAGTCACCTTTGGGTCTCCACAGGGACACACAGTGCCCTCTGATACACACGCATGCACACACACACACACATATTTTTTTTTAAAAAGAAAAGTAGATGTGTCGACATAATCTGAGGCAACCTGTACTGATGTAAATGAGTCCTGTTGCTGCATTCTATCCTCTAGGGCAAATACAGAGATCAGTGGAGAAAAGGAGCTTGTTAGCTTCTAAAGTGCTTGCCATTTGGACAGCTGTCCAGTTTTCATAGCTAAAAGTAAAGGCTAATTATGTGAACAAAATAAACATACTGAAAGAATATTTAAGTCTCTAATGTACTGCAGAGGCTACTTTATCACTTAATCTCTCTCTAATGAGCACACACCCTATGATAGTCCTGGTTTTCTGAGGTGGCCACTTAATGATAGCAAGTCAATATCACAGCTGAATGCCTTGCAATTTCCATACCTTAGCCCTTCAATGGTATTTACATAATTACAAGCAGCATTAAAGAAACATATTCTTAATAATTCTCATTAAAGGTTCCTGGCTCAGCTTCCTGAATGCTGGGATCATAACTTTATTACCACACCTAGCTCTCAGCATGTAGCTGTCCTTAGAGAAAATTAATTCTTAATAATTTCTTGTCTCTAATAAAAACAACTCCTTTTGAATATACTGTAATTTATAATCCCAGTGTTCAAGAAGCCCAGACAGGAGAATCACGAGTTTGAGGTCAGTCTGGACTGCATAGCTCGGATTCAGGCAAGGCTATATGGCAAGGGCTTGTCAAAAAATTAAAAGCATACAAACAAACCAAAAAGGAAAAAGAAAAAAAGATAGGACAAGACCATTCTGTCAATGCTCCCTGTGGAAAGCAGATTGCTTCAGCATGGTGTTGTGTTATTTACTCCCAATCTTCTGTCTTTCCTAAAACAGCTCCTAAAAAGATTTCTGGAGACACTCTCAGAAGTAATTGGGACCCTAATTAGTGATGCTTGGAGCCCATGGTTCCATCCTATTAGTTTAGGGGGGGAAACATGAAAAACAGAAGGAAGTCCATATTTGTAAATACTTGTCACTCTATCAAACCCAGGGCGGGGGTGCTTTTATATAAAATCCTTCTCAGTGCCATGATGATCATGAGCAGTTGGCATTATACCCTTTACATAGGAATAAATGGAAGTCTAGATAAATAATTTGATAACAGACTTAAGTAGCATAAAAACATAGTTGAGCTTAGTTCTATGTAAATCCAAAGCTGTTATGCTTTCCATAAACTTAATAAAACATCATACCTGGGATATGTACTAATAGATTAATGATGACTCTTAAGTTGTTCTTAATTTCTAAGAGTTTTCAAAACATTGCATGAGCACCATGCCATATTAAAGGAACTGGTAGAAGAGAGAGCCCCTTGGGGCTTTTTTGAAGCTTAGTGATACTGTAGATAAAGCATGAGTCTACTGTAAAGCAAGGGCTGAATAGCTCCTGCTCTTACTACTGATGCTCCTAACAGGAAGTCACTGCAATTGTTTTCCCTTCCTCTCAGCAAAACTTCTCTGAAAAAGGTAGAAAGGGACAGGAAGACAAGGCTGTGCTCTGATGCTGCTGGAAAGACTTCAAGCCTGCTTCCCTCCCCCTCCCTTACACTCTCCGTGCACACTGTGAGCAAACTGAAGCACTGTGTGTGGGGCCGGGGGGGGGGGAGTCCTATAAATAAATGACTTGTAAATAAAATTTTAGAGGAAAGCTTCCTTATGGAGCATAATATGAGAAGGATTCATCTTCGCAGGGAAGAGGAAAGAGAACCCTGCTTGGGGTGTGCTGCTGGACAGGGACGGGGCGCCCCGTGAAAAGGTGCACCCTTCGTGCACAGCTGAGTGAGCTGTTATCAGCCTGTGTGTCCGTTGGGTTTAACTTCATTCCTGCTGGGGACAGCAGACTGTGAAGTGCAAGCAAGCCGCGCTGCCTGGTGACTCACAGCCGCAGGAAATCGTGAGCAGATCCGCCCTTCCTTCCTGCCCTCAGGAAGAGCCCAGTTGCAAAACCACAGGCCACAGCCTGCCTCGAGTGTTGCCCAAAGGAGCTGAAGCCAGACCAGGGCTCCCTCAGGCTATGTGAAGCTCTTTGTCCTAGAACATCTTTCCTACCCAGAACTCTTTCCCCTGCTATGCATTGGTGTATCCTGGCCTTGGTGTTAGGTGCAAACCTGTGAACACTAAACTGGACAGAACACAACTGAGGAATGATCCTCCCTGACACAGGTTCATAAAGTGTGGCAGAAAGACATGACAGCCAACCAAAGTGGTCCCCTCCATCGCCCCCGAAGCAAGGCAGGAAGATGGCTTAACACTAGAAGCTTCAGGCTGGCCTGGACAGTATCACAAAACCTCTTTAGACAAAGAAGAAAAGAAAAGAAGTGACCGCGAAGCAGCCATATTAACCAAAGTCTTCAGAGAGATACAATCACTTTCACGGAAGATTTTGAACATATCGGAGAATTCTGTCAGTAAGTTACAATGTGGTTCTCTCCCTGTGAGCCATAGATGATGATGATGAAGATGATGATAGTTGCCAACTATTGATCTAATGACTGCTCAGTGCACTTTCATTTCATTCTTAGCAAATCTTTTTAGATAATCACCATTATTTACACTTCACAAGCCATTTCATTCTTACCAAATCTTTTGAGATAGTCATCATTGCTTATACTTCACAGATAAGGAAATCATCAAAGTCAGTGCCTCATTTTACAGTCCGTAGGAATGAGCTTCAAATGCAGGAATAATCAATAAAACCTAATGTATAGGCATACATACATGTAATATGTACATGTGTACCATAAATGTAGCTTCTATTTACAGGGATTTGCTATAAGAGTGAAATGAATAATGAGAGAAAATGATGATTTACATATTTTTCCAGCCGGCCAGGTATTTTTAATTTGCTCATAAAACTGCACAAAATGTTATAACTATTAAATGTCAAAGTCAAAATAGCAAAGAATTTTCACAATGGGTCAAATTCATTTCATTCCCTTCCTCAAGGCATCTTTGTGTGTGTGTGTGTGAAAATGTGCATATGCACATATATGCATGTGCATGTGTGTACACACAAATATGTATGCGTACTTGCATGAGAGTGTGTACACATGTTGATGTTGATGCAAGTATTTGTATGTGTGTGTGTCTGTGTCTGTGTGAGTGTTGTGTAGTGAGAGCATGTTTTAATTTTCATATTTTATTTTCCTGCTTTCCTAAATGTTAAATCATACTCAGTGTTGCAGTCATGCCAAAATATTTTTGTTATATTTGTTTTCTCATGTCTTTGAGTACATGCTGTTTTCTCTACCTAGAAAGCCATTTTCCCATCTCATCCACCCACTGTGTACCTGCTCATCCCCTAGCATGCAGTTCCTCTCATTATCTTTCTGTGGCCTGTGCACTGAGAGAGTGAAGAAGCGTTCTAGTGTAATGAAGCAAAACGAAGGTAGGAAAATAAAGCGCAGAAGAAGAGGAAAATGATGGGAGGGAGGGACGGACGGAAGGAGGGAAGGAGGGAAGGAAGGAAGGAGGGAAGGAGGGAAGGAAGGAAGGAAGGAAGGAAGAAAGGAGAAAAGGCACTAATTGTACCAGGGCATATATGACTGCACAATTACTTTATCATGTATGAGAAATCCAGCCAGCTAAGCTCTAAAAGACAAGAAGAATATGATAATGTAGAAGTGAGACATACAGAGTAGCTTTCTGAAGCACTAACTAGTTGTTCAAAAGTGCTAAGAGAACAAGTTAAAGTGATCTCAAAGATGGACTTGGCCAGAACAATTTAGGTAAAGCCAGGAGTCAATAGGATGTTTAAACTGAAAACCTAAAGTAAATATTTGATATAGTCTGATATATTTTAATAAATCATGTAAGAGTAATAAATGAGCATTGGATTTTTTTTAAATCAAGTATAGAAACAATAAGAGGAATTAGTATAGAGGTGCAAGAATTAGACCAAACATTCTTTTAGACACCACACAACATTTAGTAAACATTCAAAATTAACACTAATATTACATTTTTTTCTTCTGGTAAGTTAAGAATTCATTGAAAGCAATTATGAACCTTTAATATACAGCAAATATGCCATGCAGGAATAAGTTAATGAAAGAACGAATGAATAAAACACAGCCCCTGCTCCCAAAAGCCTCACATCCCTAAAAACAGCATTCTCGATTCATCTCACTAGACTGCCGCATGCGTCCTGCATCAGGATGTTCAAGGGAGGGAAAGCACAGAATGGAAGGACGAGGAGAAGCATGCCAACCAAACACAGGGATGATGCAGACTTCCAGTTGCAGGTCTGTTGTTCTCCAGAACAGTGCAGGGGAGAAGAGTGGTAAGGATGCTCAGAGACAGCCTCTATGTGAGATGCTTCAGTTTCAATGGCTGTGTGTACACGCAGAGTTCTGGATCCAGATTGTCGTGGGTTGAACGTGGGTTGTCCCCTACAGGTTCATATGTTTCAATCTCTAGTTGTTGGTGTTTGGAAAGGTCATGACATTTGGGGGGAGATGGAGCCTTGCTGGAGGAAGACATGCCACACGGGTCGGGCTTTGAGGTTAGTTTGCCCTACTCTATTTCTGTTAGTGCTCTACACTACCAGTTTGCAGCTGGCTGGCTGTGCCTCAGTGATGACTGTATGTGACTTGAGCCTCCAACGGCTTCCATCGTCTCCCATGCCTTTTCTGCAACAACGGATGTACTGTATCTTCCCTTTGGAACCACAAGCCAAACAAATCTCCCTTTTCTCTTAAGCCGAGTTTGTTTTCTCAAAGCCGCACAAAGAGTAACTGCCACACAGATAAAAAAAAAAAAAAAAAAATCTATTGAGAGAAAGGGCATCTCTGCCAGACCACTAAAGCAAAGTAAACAAGAGTAACAGGCACTTCTGTACTGCACAAGTTACTCTGGACACGGGGCTGATGAAGCCATATCCTAAATTTTCCTTCTGGGAACTATAAAAGGTTGGTCATGAGTGAGAGCGAAATATGAAAAACCCTAAAGTACACACACACAAAAAAAAATCAAGTCCTTGCCCATGCTTCTGGCTGCCTCTTCTCTGACCTGCCTCAAATGCCCATTTACTAGTTAGTTTATGTGTGTGTGTGTGTGTGTGTGTGTGTGTGTGTGTGTGTGTGTAGGTTCATACGTGGGTGTAGGTCCATATGTGGGTGTGTGTACCAGAGGACACTTGAGTACACATGCCTATGGGGCTTCAAGGGTGACATCTGTAGTCATCTGGATTATTCTTCCCTCTTCCACCCATTGCTTTCCTCTGGGGTTTCATAGGCTTCACCCTCCAGGACCAAAATTGCAGTTCACAGCTATATCTTCCCAGCATTGAGATCTAAGTATCCAAACTCAGGTCCTTTTGCTTGTGAAGCAAAAGATTTGACCACTGAAGCATCACTCAATTCTCTCTGGTTAGTTTTTGCCTCATCTGTGCAACATAAATTCTGATGTTTGAAAATCACAGTCATTTTCAAATTCTTCACAATTCTATGGGCGATCTATTATGCAAGCTCATTTGGTACCTTCTTCTCCTTTTTGGGGTTACAGTTGAGATACTTCTCACTTTTTACCAACAGCCTCTCATTTTAAGATAGATGGTTCACAAAGTTAGTTCCCACCAGCAAGTGAACATAAATCTTATGTATAAGCACTCACCAAGCTACATGTTCCACTGTCCCACCGGTCAATCCAAGTTACTTGACCCAGTCTAGGGCTAAAAGGTAATATAACCTTATAATGAGTGGGATGACCAAAATGCCAATGCAAAGGATCTATGCTTTCATTAATCTTGGGGTCCACCACATTATCATGCTATAGAAATCCCAGCAAGCCCAGATTTTAAAATCAAATAAGTATACTGTTCTGAGCCTCCTTGGACAAATTTCTTAACCCTTTTGAATTTGACTCAACTAGAGTTGAACAAGTAACAAGGTGATTTGCTTGTTACTATGGCCGAGTATTTCCTTTAGGGAACTGAGGTATAATTTCATTAATAGGAAATTCATATCACCATTCTTCCAAATACTTTCTACATAACTGCTCAGTAAATGTCAAATTAATTGACATGTAGGAGGGAGAATAAAAGCACATGAATATCAGCTCCTTCCCAAATGCTACCTTAGAGACAGGAGATGACATTTTAAACTTTATTATTTATTTATTTATGTATTTATTTATTTATTTATCTATCTATTTATCTATTTAGTGTGTGTGTGTGTGTGTGTGTGTGTCAGAAAGCACTGTATGTTCCTGTGGAGGGCCAAGGGTGACTTCTGGAATCATTTTGGATTGCTTCTACCTCCTTTCTGCTTCACTCTGGAATTTTCTAGGCTCCACCCACCAGTACCAGAGGTGCAGGTTACCACCATTTCTGCCTGGTGTTTTTACATAGAACTTGAAATCTGAACTCAGGATCTTCTGCTTTCGAGGCAGAGTCTTAACTCCCAAGCCATCTCTCCAGCCCAAATTGTAAAATCAAATGAATACACTGTCTGAGCATCCCTTGAACAAATTTCTTAACCTCTCTGAGCTTGCCTCTTCAATTGCCACAAGGACACAACACCTTTGCCACAGGGACATTTGAGAACTTCAACAAAGGGATACATGCAGAAAATCTGAAAGTACACATGCCTTCTTACAGACATTCAGAAATTGGCTAAGAGTCAAGCAAGCTTATCTTCCCACACACATTCTAATTCTCATTCCTTCCTTTCCCTCAGTTCTAGATCTGCTTTCACTCACCAGCCCTACATCGCCCCAATCAAAAAAAGACCCTGGCACTGAGTGAAGAGTTCCAAGGTGTCTTTGATTCTGTGAGCCAGAGTATGTCTAGATTGGGCCCTGGGAGGTAGTTGAAGCACTTCCAAAGTCTTCCACTTCCAAAGGACACCTTTGGTTACTCATCATTGGCCATTGCAGTGTCACATAAAATCCCAAGCAATAGCAATATAATCCAATGACTTTGTGAATTTAATATTCAGAAATCCAAATTCAGAAAACAGAGAGAAAACAAGCCTTTCCCTCTTGACCCCTCCATCCCACATTCCACTGAAATTCCTGATTAAAAATTTGAAAGGGTATGAGTTCCTAATAAATCCCAGGATCAGAAATTAAAAACTTTCTATATACTACTTCATGGTAAGTGGAGTATGGAATCACAGATTGCCTGGATTCACACCACAATAAGGCTAATCATATTTGAACAACTTTGTGTATTCATTTAAAAATGTGGGTAGTTACGTATTTTTCCTCATAAGATTTTTGGTGAGATTAGTCAAACTACCCATGAAAATCTTAGGACATTGACAGGAAAAGAGCTCAAAATATTTTGCTCTGATCAAGTAGAAACTAAAAGATCTCGAAGTAAAAAATCAGTCCTTCCTTCTTCCTCATGTGTGGGGAACTGGTTCCAGGTCTCTCTGCAAATACTGCAATCAACGGAAGTCCAAGCACTTGCAGGAAATTAAGTGGTGCTCAGTTACACAATGTACATCTCTAGTACACTTCAGATCTTCTCTAGATTACTTACAGTTCATGTCATTCTTCATAAATGATTATATTACTGTATTATTTAGGAAATAAGGTCAACAACGACAACAACAAAAGTCTAAGCATTTTCAACCCAGATGCAAATCTTCTTCTAAAACCTTAACCCACAATAGTGAAATCTATACATGTGTATCCCACAGATTCTGGAAGATAACACAATGAACACTGGACATTCAGGTACTTGAATTAGCAAGAATTCCAGGGCAAAGTAAAGAATAAATCAAGGGTGACATTTAAACAGCTCCTGAAGGCTATGCCAGTCTATCTACACCCTGCTGTCTTCTCCCATGTCTACACATGGAAGGAAATGTACTTTCAGGTAAAACAAAACCAAAAAAAATTTTCCTAAAGAGTTTAGCGGAAATAATAATAAAAAATGTTAAAAAAATAGCGGAAATAATAATAAAAAATGTTTAAAAAAAAAAAAAAGAGTTGAAGAGTTTGCCTGAGAAGAACTGAGGTCACCACTGAGGGGCCCTGAGCATTGCAACTGGAAGCTTGGCTGCCATCCCGTGGGACAAAGAAAGATGGACTCCATACTGAACACTACCTGTATCCTCACTGTCAGAGATAAGAATGTAAAATCTTACTGAGAGAGGAAATGAGTCATATGTGCAGAAATGATAACTAGATTATTTTACTCTGCTCCCAGAAAAAAAATGATTGATAGAAGATAATAGAAAATACCTGGAAAGTGCTGAGGATAAATTCTTTTAAAACTAGAATTACACGTCAATCTAAATTACTCTCCAAGTTCAAAAGGTATCTTCAGACATGCAAGTATCTAAAGCTTGTTACCTTCCATGTATTCATTTTGAACTTAAACTATTTGGGATATATTGGGGGAAGGATGGAAAAGTAATCTAAGAAAAGAAGATAATGGCAACCAAGAAAAAGTGAACTTGGCCTATAAATCTATGAAAAATAATTGTTAAAGGAGAGATGCCTACCAACCTCAGGAAATCTGCAGTCCGGGCAGTGACAGAGAGATGTTAACATCAGTTTTCAGGTGAAATAGCCCTGCATGAAATACACTGATGAAAAGACTAGGAGATGTGTGACAAGACAGAAATACATGGTAATTCTTTCAACAATAAAAATCAAATTGATGAGAAATTTACAATACCTTAAAAGGTGTAGAAAAACGGTCATGATTTAAAGATACAACAAACCTTGATACTGTGTATATTTAACAAATTTGCAAAATGATTCAACTCAGTCTTGGCACTTGCAATGTTTTTGAAGTCAGTACTGGTTATAGCTCCTTCATCATGGCTGTAAATGTGTTCTATTCTGTCTTGAAGAATAATGTTCACATTATAATAATAATGAGAGACTTCTTTGCTTAAAAATACTTTAACCAATCTGTAAGCAAAGCAAAGAACAATCAGTCATAGAGAACCCAGTCTAAGTGTTAATATACTGAGAAAGTAGGCAGATAGAAAATGCAGACAAACACATATGAAAAGCATACAGGCCTTCGGTAGGTCATTTAAATAACTGTGAATCCAGGTTCCTGAAGCTAATAGATCAAGAAAAAGAGTTTCAGTACTTAAAGATGTTAAGGCATTCCATTCAGTGCTTGGTTTCACGTCTAGAGAAAGAGGAATTGGAACTACATGCCTGTGTATCTGTATCAAGGCAGCTGTGCTACAAAATGTCAAATAGGAAAGGCAAGCATGGAAACTAAAGCAGCCTTGTAAAGGATGCTTCCACCATCAAAATGTGAGCATCCATCTGGCCATTTGCTGAAGAAACTAATGCCAATCCACAGTGGAGACCTCCTTCATCCAACCGATTTCATCAGCTCTTCACTTTACACACCTCTTAACATAGCCATCCATGACCTTTAACGTTCAAGGGATTTTGAACACTGTTGAGGTCATGTGGTGTTGCAGGTGTAGAAACTGATGAAATTAAGATGAAAGAAAGATAAAGAGGTTTATGAGAGAGAGAGAGAAAGAGAGAGAGAGAGAGAAAGAGAGAATGGATATTGTGGTTCACAAGTCAGAGGACTTTTAAAAATGAGCACTCTCTACCCACCATGTATGCCTCTGGGGATCAAACTAAGATCAGTAAGCTTGCAAGCAGACATATTACCAGCAGTTTTTAGTGAGAGATGGTCCACCAAGTATTCTAAACCTTGAAGTGATTGTTATCTGTTACATAGATAAATACCATGAACAGAACCAGATGAAAGATTCAGTACTCATAATTTAGAGGAAAAAAGAATTCTGCTTACAAGCATCAAAAACATCGTGGGGTAGATAAACAGGAGCAATCCCCATTTGAATAGGCCTATTCTAGAACTCACATGAAATGGACAATGTTCTCCTATAGGAGGTTCATTTGTTTGGTAGATTTTATTTTGTTCCTTGAAATTCATGTTTTTATTATTATTTACCTTTTAAAATAGTTTTAAAGAACTTTTAAAGTTTCATATGTTAGGACCATGAATTTATATAATTTTTCACCTTATATAACTCAATCCCATCCCCTTCCTTTTCCCATGGCAAACCTTGTTTTCTGTTAGTTTCTCTCCTAATTTCATCACTTTCTGCATATGTCAACCACTGAGTTTTATTTGACTTTTTTTAATTTCCGCTCATACAAACTTAACAGGTACACTGGTCCCCTCCCTCCCTTCACTCCCCCACTCCCTTGCTCCCCCCCTCCGCTACCCCTTTTCCTCCCCATCCCCCAGTGCCTTCCCCCATCTCCAGAGCATCCTTTAATGTGCATGCCAAACTCCCCTCTAGGTCCTCCTCTCCAATGAGGTGCAAGGATCCAGGGGCATTTTCCATAACCCTTTCCTGTGTTCCCCTTAAGCATAGGAACACTACTGTGGCTGTCAATCCCTTGCCTCCAAGGATCCTAGTGCCTTTAGTCTATGCTAGACTTTGTGGGATTAATAATGTGTTGGACATTACACAAGTCATGCAAAGTCCTATTATGATTGCTTTGGCCCTTACTTGTGTGGAGTATCTTGCATATCATTACTCCTCCCATCCTTGTGCTCTTACAATCTTACCGCCCTCTCTTCCTCACATTTCCCTGAGCTTCAGGATGGGGAGAGATTAGGCTGGCCTAGTTCCAAGTGGTTGATATAGAATCTCTGATGTCTGAATTATGGTTTGTTGATTTTTTTTTCAGTTTTGCTGCTTCTGTAATGCCCTTGGCTCCATCTTGATGGGTATTGGATGATTTGACTTGTTTTTTAATGGCATGTGTTTAGGCTCTTGCTGGAGTAACAAAGATATTTCAGTAAGTATGCCACTGAGAAAAGCAGTCCTCCCCCATTCAACATTCACCCTCAGTAATCTCTGTCTTAAATCCAATCTGAAAGTACTTGGTTACCCCCATAACATTCATACCACTATTGCACAGATGGTTTTCTCTTGCCAAGGTGATTATATAGATCACAGTTTTCACAACTGGATGAGATTGTTGATTGTCTTTCTTCCTTACATCTTACATGGTACTTCCTGGTCAGAAAAGAGAAAAATCTCCAAATCATCTCTAGCTTATGCATAGTGTCTTCAGCATTAGTGTCTTTCTGTCAGTTTCCAGGTGTCAGACTATCAAGAGCAACTGAAAAGTTTATACTATCTTGGGGCCCTTGAGACTTGTCTGACCAACAGTTCATTAGCAGGTATCAGTTACCTAGCATTGCAAATTTCCTTTAATTGTCTATGGCTTTGGGCAGGCAGTTTCCTTTACACCTTATCATCTTCTCACTGTGTTCCTATGTATAAGGCATGCCTGTTTACATTCTTTTAAGTATGTTTATTAAATAAAATTATAATATATAAGATTTCTGTCTGCCTGTTATAACCTTAATGTTATTTTCCTCTCTATCTTCTTGCCCTTTGTGTGGCCTTTTACATCATTAAAGTTTTATACCCCATCCCCATCTTACCACTTGCCAGTCTTTTTCATGTTTTCTGAATGTTACAGGTACTAGTGGTTAAGTACACAAATCTGAAGGATCAGTGCTACCATTCACACATAACATGAGCTGTTTGTCCTTCTACATCTGGGATACCTCACCCAACATACTTTCCAGTTCCATCCCCATTCACAGAAAATTTCATAATTTCATTATTCTTAATAGCATAAATGCATTCCATTTTCATTATCCAGTCATTAGTTGATGGACATCTAGGCTGATTTCATTTCCTTGCTGATATGAATAGAGCCACAATAAACACAAATGTGCAAGTGTCTCTGTAGCAAGATGTATAGTCCTTTGGGAATATTCCCAGGAGTGTTTAATTTTTTTTTTTTTTAGTTCTTTTTGAATTCTGGATACTAACCCTCTACCAGATATATGGCTGATGAAAATGTTCTTCCATCCTGTGTATCACCTTTATTCCAGGACTTTGGTAAAGATCATGTGTGGTGTCTGCTCTTATCAGTGTAACAATTTGATTATTTTATATGCCAATGTAACAGTCTAACTAATCACTAAATTAAAATGACTGCTTTTTTGAGTTTGGTGAAGTATTAATGTTTCATCACAACAATGAAATATTGGATGTCCTAAGTGCAAAAAGAAAAGTAGTCAATCCTGCTTCTGTTTAGAGAGGGGAAGTACACACACATATAGAGCCCACAGTAGGTGTTAGGATGCTGTGTTCCCAAGAATCTATTTTTATTCCCTCTGAAGACAAAGTCTTACTGACCAAGAACTTTCTCCCAGGCCCTGTGAACTAAGTTAACATCACTTCTCAATGAAGGCCAAGCCTTCCATTATTTGGACATGAACTCTAAAACCATTCCCTAACTTAGTAAAGACTACATTAAGTGTTCATTGAAACGAGTTGGTTGATGCTTCCTTCTCGGTTTTGTTTCTTTTCTTTTCTTTTCTTTTCTTTTCTTTTCTTTTCTTTTCTTTTCTTTTCTTTTCTTTTCTTTTCTTTTCTTTTCTTTTCTTTTCTCCACTGGGTTTGAAGTGATCTAGTCTTTGAAGAATCTGATTCTTCTCTATTTAGATTTCATGTTTCACGACTTTCTCTGTCTCTAAAGGCTGGCTCTCTTTCTTACTATACCACGACTGTTCTTGAACCATATGAAAGTAGGTTGTATCAATTCTGCCATTCGTTCCTTAATAGTTCCTACACTGAGTATTCCTATGCTGAGTATTTTTCCCTTTGATAGAACTGCAGAATATCAAGTGATCAAATATCAGACTCAGGATATTTTATATTATTCAGTTTGATGTGTTTTGCATGTGAGTGAGTGTACAAGTGTGTGGAGGCATGTACAGAAGATGGTACTTGAATGTATGTACCTGGGAGACCGAAGGGTGACTTGAAGAATCATCCTGGAATGCTCTGTCTCCTTTTGCTTTGCCCCGGAGTTTCCAAGACTGCTTTTCAGGATCAAAATTATAGTTTGCCCCCATTTCCACCTGGCATTATTTTTTAATGTAGGATCTAGGGATCCATATACAATAAGGTCCTTTTGGTTGCTAGGCAAAAGCTTTAACCCCATCTCCCTAGGGGCCATCTCCCTAGCCCATTGCTCAGCTCTTTAAAGTCCCTGATAATTTCCCCAGCTGCTGCCAAAGTTTCCTTTAGGAGACTTTCTCCAGTGTGGGACACTGCCGAGCATCACATATCCGTTCAGTTATCACATGTCTTGAGTCTCACTCCAAACAGCTGTGTGGCCTCTTTTGTTCTCTTGCCATCGCTGCTGAGTGAAAGCCAGTTTTCTGCAGCATACGTGTATTTGGCGTTGGTTTTCTCTGCTGTTTCCTTGTAGTCCTGGGTGATTCACATGTGGTTGACTCATGGTATGTGCTAGGGCTTTCTTGCGGAATTGAGCTGGGAAGCACGTCTTTGTTCTCTGGTGAGGTTTCATATTACTCAAGCTGTGATCCCATTTCCATGTTATAGATCAATCCTTGTCCATAAGTATTAAGTGATTTGTAGTGCTGTCTTTGCAAACATTTTTGTCTCATTAAAATTCCCTCAACTAGATGATCTATTGATCTTTCTGTGATCAATTTTACTACCACACACTAGCCTTTTAACTCCATTTTTACTATTAGACATCTCTTTGTACCAGGCAGCATCTTTGTTCTGTAATAAAAAGTCACAAGGCTGGAGAGATGACTTTGCCTTGCAAGCAAAAGGACTTGAGTTCAGATTCCGAACTCCTCATAAAATGCATCAGGCAGTTGTCTACATAGTGGTCTATACTTCTGACTTCCTAAGGCAGAGCCTGGGAAATTCCAGAGGAAAGCAAAAAGGAGGTAGAAACAATCCAGGATGATTCCCAAAGTCACTCTTGATCCTCTCCAGACACACATACTGCCCTCCCTCTGATACACACACACACACACACACACACACACACACACATACACACACACACAAATAAATTAATTTTTTTTCAAAAAGTCACTTTTGTCCTTATTTAATTATTATGAGCTTGAATGTATGGATTCTTCCTTTTCATTTATACTCCATTGACTTTCCTCCTCTCACTCCAGATTTGACCAGTTAATGCACTAAGGTGGTTTCTCTGTTCCTTTGTGGTTTTGTTTGTTTGCATGTGTGTGTGTGTGTGTGTGTGTGTAGTGCATGCATGTGTACATGCATGCTCACAGATATGTAGGCATGCGTGTGTATGCAAGTGCCCAAAGTTAACATCAGGGATCTCATTCTATGGTTCTGCAATTTATTTGATAAAATGAACTCTTTCAATTGACCCAGGGCTCTCTGGTGAGATGTACTAGCCAGCCAGCAAGAGCTGGAGACTTCTGCATCCACTTCCCATATACTAGGGTTTCATAAAGTCTGAAGCCTGTTCCGATTCTTTATGAGCTCTGGGGATATGGACTCCAGTCTCCATGCTTGTGTAGCAAGTGCTTTAATCCACTGAACCATCTCCCCAGTCTCTCTGAATTCTTTGGACATGCTTCTGCACTTTGTCACTTACTGACAAATACAATGACAAAGACCAGCCTCATCATGTTCTTTCCTGTGGGGAAATCTGAGTTTAGCTGTTCTCCAGTAAACCCCAGTTCCCCATTTGGGCTGACCACTTTTTAAAGCTGGCATCAGGGAAGTCTACCAAGTCCTTCCAAAACACAGCTTCTGCTTTTGTAAAGAAACAGAATTAGGAAACAGAAGTCTGTGATTAAACTTATACCAGCATAGAAATATTCTTTGCCTAATTTTTCACACAATTTCTCTGGTACTATGTCTGAAACATAAATTTCAAATGAACTGAACTATATATGTTTAATTATAACATAAAAGTAGTCTGTAAAATAAATCAAGTCAGTTGAAATTGTCGTATTCCACATGGCTATAATCAAGTTTTGTTTCATGAAATAAAGATAACATACTACATTGTAGAGTGCTTTAAGACTTTTCAATTGGTTGAGCTTAGAATAATCTATAATATAAATTTGAAATATTTTAAATTTAAAGCTCAGAGTATGATATATTTGATGCTCAGAGTTTTGTTAAATCAATTAAGAAAATGTAAAGAAAAATTATCGTTCAAGAATTGAAATTAAAATGTTCGTGATTATTGGTAATCATAAACGTGGGTACCTTCCCCATCCACAGTGTATGTCCAATTGACAACTTGAAAAACAGTTCTTATAAAGGTTGATTGATTTTTTTCAAAAGCCACCAGAAAAGCAAGGTTGAAAGATAAAATAGTGGCACATTGCAGAGGTTTATTTCAAAGGCAGGCTGGGGTTTATAGTGTCTTTGAACAGCAGGTCTGCCCCACCAGTAGGTCATTGTGTTAGCCTTTCATTGTTTCCCCCAGTTCGTGGCAATACTTCTGCAGTTTTGAAGCAACTAAGAGTGGACAATTGTCTGATTGCTTGGCATGTATATTCCAGCACTCCACCATATGTTGTAAGAAAATGTAGAACTCATAGTTCTATGTGACCATAGGACTTCACTGTGGGAAGAAAGACTGAAGCATCTACAGGTGTAGACAATGTGAACTCTCTTGCAATTTGGGTACACAAGGCATGTATTCCACACTTACATGTCCTTATTCAATCTCGAGGTTTATTTCAGAATCCCCAGGCTTCCCTGGTGTCACGTGTGTAATAGTAGAAAAGAAACTGAGATCAAAAGAGACTGCAAGGCAAGACAGGCAGCCAGGAACAGGACCAGACTAGACATTCAAGGCCCTATCCTAAGTAGTAGAATAGGCAGAGGTTGAAAAACAGAAAAGAGGCTGGGCAGTCAGGCACCACCCAGGATCACGGTGGACTGTGCCAAAGCTGCTTAATCTTGCTCATTTGGAGACAGGTGGCCTCCTTAGTGAAGTTACTGTACTGTAGGGGGAAATCCTCCCAGTGCTTTAAGGACTGCAGCTTTAAGGACTGCATTGGAAATGATATAAATGGTGGAAGCCTCCCTCCAGCAGATGCTCTGGGCCGTGGGAGCTACGGCTCTCATCTGTACTTCACTGTGCTCGATTCCGCAGGAAGGCTTTGCCCATGACAGGAATTGCCTGATTTACCTGCTCAGAAAAGAGGCAACATGGGAACACATGATAAGGACCTGTGTGCATCGGAATTAGAGCATGGAGGAATTAACCACCAGAGGAAAAGCGAAGCAGAAGCTAGGAAGTGGACGCCCTCCTCCCTACCTACCTGGGTGCTGCTCTGGCCCTCTGCCTGCTGCCCTGTTCCTCCGCGGTGACTCAGGAAGCCTGAGGGGAAGCCAGAAATGACTCAGGCTGACATGGAGTCTCACAGGGTGCCTGTCTTTGCACAGTCTGGTGTGCATGCTGAGTTGCGTGTCGCCTAGGACTGACTCCTAGGCAAGGAAGTGAAGATGGATCCCACTCACCTGAGTCATTGCCCTGGCTGACCCCACAGGCTCATCTCCCATGTATTGTCTGCCTTGAGTTCCCCAGGACAGAACAAGGGGGCATTGTCCCCAACCCGACCCTGAAGAGGGTGTCCTGATTCTTGCTCTGTCACTGCTTCTGATTACATGTAGGATTCTTATCAAAGCTGCCTAATATTTTCATAGACACTAACTTAGCAAAATAAAGAACTACATCTTACCCACCTTCCCTCATTAGTTCCCATTTTCTTCCCTCCCTTTTATTTTCTCCTGTGTGAGAAAGAAAGAAGTTAAGCAAAGGGAAGGATTCCTGTCATCCTTGTAGTATGTCGTGGTTAAATACAGGTTATCAACTTGATGTTTGATGGTTTGAGCTCTGGGCATATCTGCAGAGAATTAGTCAGTTGACTTAAGCCCAAAGCAAACCTGCAAAAGGTCATCTAGTTGATGGAGGAAGGCCCAGCCCATGGTGGGTGGAACTAGGTCCTAGACAGATGAATAAAATACAGAAAGCTGGTTGAGAAAGTCGGTATCCTTGTGTACACTTGACCAGACAAGCTGGTCTGGCAAGTAAGGATTGTCCTTCTCTAAGCTGTTATGTGGAGATGGTGTGGCCATCTCCTGGTGTTGATGTGAGCTTTCCTACCAAGCTGGACTATAATAAGATAATAAACCCCTTGCTTCCTTAAGCAGCTTTGTCATGATTGTCAGAGTAACTACAATACAGAATGAAGCTGTTTCAATTCATTTCCTCCATTTTTACAGCTGTGAATTATAATCATAATGTTTTAAGTGCACATCTACATTGCCCCAAGTTCAACACACCATGGATTAAATTACATTCATTGTGTGTGTATTGCTAGTCACTTTATTGCATTCAAGTTTTGAAAATCCATGTGCAATATATTCAACCAAAGTGATAACAAAACCTAGACTCTTCCATCAAGGAAAGCTCCTGAATAGATTACTGGCAAGAACAGAAGACAATAAAAGCAGGTCCCTTGGGCAGACTCTTTTCATACACAGGATGGGTTGAGAGCAACTCTTCCTGTCATCTTTGTGTAGATGAGATGCAAAACAAAGTCAGAATTCTTATTATGCTTTTGAATCTTTTTTGTATGCCAAAACTAAACAAATTATTTCTAAAATGTAAACTTGAAGGATCAATGCCATCTATAATAAACTTTAGATTTCTCTGACACTGTTAATTTTTTTGTGTATATCCTTGTGAGATGTGTATTTATGAGTGAATCCAGTCATTTAAAGTGGATCAAGTAAACTTAGTGCTTACTTGTCCCTCTTCTTAAGGAAAGAGAAGGAAAAGGTACAGTTGCTCAGAGTCTGGTTTGTGTAAGTCAAAATTGCATTCAGTTGTGAAGCCAATAATCATTATTGGCACCAAAAAGTAATGAACATACATGGTTGTCTAGCGTAGAAGATTACTCATCTGTTATTGCTTTGCATAGGTTGATCTGTCAATTATATTAAAACTTTTAAAGAACCACCATGTAAATTGATTGATGCAAATTCAGTGCAGTAATAATAAGGTCAGCTTTTCTTTCTTCTCTGAATCTTGTATATCCACAAGATTAACACCAAAAAGCATTTGCAATGTCCTAGAAATGAAATTTTTTAGCTAATTTTACCAAAGGGACATTACTATACAAAAACAAATTTAGAATTTTAAGGGCAATTTTTCAATGTTGCTTAAAAGGGGCAAATGAGACTTTTCCTTCTCGTAACTAAGTATTGCTATTTTGAATGACCACAACATGATGTTTAAAAGGATTTAAAAAATAATTATGAATGTGAGTTGAGGGCTGTACATTCATAACTCATGCTTCCATCACTCTGGGAAATCTTTGTACATTTTCAAAGTGACATTTTCAACTTACTAATGACCACACAGATCCTTAAGCCAAGTTTTCCCACATCACTAGGATGGTAGGCACAGCTTGATCTCCATTAAAGAGGGATGCTAAAGTCAGTAACCAGACTAAGGACCATGGACCTGCCTGTCATCATGTTTGCAAGTGAAGATTCACAATTCACGTGTGCGGACAGCAAATTGTGCTGAAAACTTGAAGCCAAATGAATAAATAAAAGCTCTTTCCCCCACTGACTCTGCTTCCTTTTATGGAGAAGGAAATCCAGACTTTGAAGCAAGTTTAGAAATTGTTGAAATTGAAATGCAGAGTTTAAGATAAAAAAGATTTAACTTAATAATTCATAAAAATAATAATTTCACAGGGGCTGGAGAGGTGGCTCAAGAGTTAAGCCTCTGCCTTGCAGGCGAAAGGTCCTGAGTTTGGATCCTAGACCCCACGTATAGAATCCAAGCCGAAGCGGGGGCGGCCTGCGTTCCTAGTCCTGGTAGGGCAGAGGCTGTGAATCCCGGAGCAGAGTAAACAAGGAGGAGGTGGAGGCGTCCATGGTGGTTCCCGAATTCGTCCGTGGTTCTACACACACACCCACACGCACGGACCCACGCATACACGCACAATTGAATAAATAATAAATAAAAAAATTTGGCAAATACTATTAGTACAGATTTTAGTAAGTTTTAAGAAAGATATTGGTGTTATCATTTAGAATAAAAAAAAAAAAACACACTTAGGAGCCATATATTTGCTTAAAAAGCTCCTAAATTTCATCCAGAATTTGTTTTTCAACTTCATTTATCCTGCCGATATTGAAACCGGACTTTCACAGAACATATTTAGTGAAGGTGGCTTTCAATCATTTGTTCTAAAAATATTCAGTTAGAAATATGACACTAAATGTCAACTTGGAATGCTGTTTATAAAGATATGTAAAGATAGTATCTCTAAACTCCATCTTTCTTTAAAGTAATGTATTAACCATTTTTTTTTTTAGTTTTACAAGCATATTGAGTACTCATCCATGCTTCCCTCCATCTTTCCTCCCTCCCAACCATATATCCCTTCCCTTTATCATTCAATCCCACTTCCTCCCACCCTCCTGCCTATCTGCTTCTATGGACCCCAGGGTTCCCTTTGGTTTGCCTATTTTTGTGGGGTTTGGGCCGCTTGTGGCATTCCAAGTTGCTTTTCTTCAAGCCACCCACTGATAGGAGCATTTCCCTTCATTCTCCCAACTTTAATCTCCAAGAATTCCAGTGTATGTTCTTATCTCTCTTGAGTAGAAGACAGAGAAAGTGACCAACAATGACCAGCCACACTGCAGTATACCAACGACTTAGCCAAGTTTCACCCAGAATCAGGCCAACTTAATCTCTCCAAGGCTTTGGGAACCTCGTGGAAGAAGGGGTGGTGAGATTGTAAGAATCTAAAGATGGGAAGGTTCATCATCAGACAAAAGATTGCATTCAAGGCTGGACTACTGCATCTAGGAATTCACTACAGGGAGACATGTTTCCTTCCCAGACCTGCATAATGACTGACATACCGACATGCCCCCATAAATCACATCTTTTAAAAAGATGACCTGAAAAGAAACTGAGCTTTGAATTAAATCTAGGGTACAACGAGTAATATAAACTAGATGCAGACCAGCTATGATATGGGAAGTGCCCCTCCATATACTCCTGTCCCCCTATGCACTGCGAGCTTGCTCCAAGGTTGCAGTGCTGTTGAGAGGTGGTAGAATCTAAATGCAGAGCCTCTGAGAAGCCTCTGGTCTTTGGAGGTGTGCCTTCAAAGGACTGAGTCCCTCCTGCTTCCTGCCCATAAGGAGGTGGCTGTGCTCCCTTAGGGCTGGCTGTCTCAAGACAAGGTTCAAACAAATGAATCACAAGCAGATGCTCCAAAATGGTCAGCGAATCTTGCCTCTTGATAATTTCATTCAATGAACCACCCATTCAGGTGGGTGTCGCAATAATGGAAAGCTGACTAATAAAAATGTCTGTAATTATCAGTTGACTGTTTTATCTTTTTAAATGGGAAATTAGAGTGCAGTCATTTCCTCCAGGCTTGATATGACCACAAACACCCTAAACAAGGTTGCTCTGATGGTCTGTGGCAGACCCTCAGTCATGGCAAGGCGTCTGTTAGCACTTGAAAGGCACAAACCCCTTAACATTCCAGCCCACCTTGGGGCTGCCTGCGCTGCATACAGATGACTTGCTTCAGGTGTTCTTGGGGCCCTGGAACACAGAGAAAGTGAAAGTAATAGGCCGTGGGAATTTTGATGATGTGGTTTCCCATAACATACTTAGCGTGTGACTATCTATTGGTCTGACTATTCATGAGCTGCCTGTGCAGGGAGGTGGAGGGATTTCTCAGATATGACAGTACAAAACAAGTGAAGGACACCAGTTAGTCTGCTTTCAACCCCGGGCCTTCAATCCTGTATTATACTAAAACACAAAAATAAAGACATAAGCAATTTGCTTATGCCTTTCCCTGTTCATCTGTGAATAATTTTTTGGGTATCCTGAAGCAGATGAATACAGCAGCAGAAAAGATGTAGGAGTCAGAGCTTCCCATCAGCTCAAAGTAAAGAAATAACTGTAGGAAATTAACTGTAGCACAGAAATTGTACATTAAAAATCCCTTAAGACTTTGTATTAATTAATGCTCCTTTTAAAAAAATCTTCATTGAACCTTGGAAGATCAGAGTTTTTATATGACATTGAGATAGAAAGTAAATCTTTGAATCTTACTGATAAAGCTTGCCTAAATTAAAAATACCATGCGTTTCAAATTTCAAAATGCAAATAAATCCAGATACTTAACCGGACCATGACCTTTTAACTCCAGTTATCTCTGTTTACTAGGAGTAAATTTCATTTGGCTGCTAAGTGATTTTGACAAAAATCTGTTCCCTGTTTGGAGTATAAATTTCCTAACTCAAAATAATGGGGCAGAGTAGCTAAAACTTCTGAAAAAAAAAATGTGTGTCAAATTTTTTTTCTGTATGGGTTGAAACTCAAGCATGTTAATGTATGAGAAATTTGTTCTCTGTTCTATAACAATAAATTACAGAAGAAATACTTTAAAGAGAACATTTATTTTGCCTTGTAGGTTCTGCGATTGAACTCAGATCATCAGGCCTAATAGCAAATATGGTTGTCCACTGGGCCATGGTGACAGTCCTTAAATACCATTTGACATCAACAAATGTGCACGGATAATACCATATTGTAAACAAGAAAATGTAAAACTGTTGCTATAATAAAAAAAATTGTCATAATATGCAAATCCCAGCTCTAGGTACCAGACAGAGATCAGTAGCAGGAATGTTCCAATGTTCTATCAAAGCTTGTTATCGATCCCTCCTTCCTTTGTAACTAACAATGCTCAATTTATAACAATATTAATGCATACAAGTTTATTTTCATACACATTTATCAGTATCATTGCCTCAGTTATTTTTAGACTTTATGAAACAATACAGATTCATGATTTCAACATATTATAAATTGTCATAATTACAAACATTGACTTCTTTGCTAGGTTTTCACTGTTTCTCTTGCCAGAGGACATCAGTATATCACCTAAAGAAAAATATGACAAAGTAAAAGAAGACCTGTCTTCCCAGGAGCTACTTTGCAAATACAATACAATAAAATGAACTTTATGTGTGATAAGAATATGACATGCTGCTATTAGAAATTACATTAATTTTAACTTATGAAAACAAACCAAACAAAAGGCCAATGCAAATTTGGCACTTGATGCTTTTCTCCTGTAATCAAATATCTCAGTACTATTGTAAAGAATATTTGATAAAATCTCAGCTTCATTGTGTGCTGGATGCAAGTATCTTAGCAGCATTGAAGGTTGGCATAATCATCTCCATCTTATTGCTCCTGTGCTTTGGACTATAAAAATGGTTGGATAGGTGTTGGGAGAGATTTTCTCGTTGTTTTCTTATCTCCCCTTCAGAAGAGGAGTTTTACACATGAATAGTCCCTTCTGATATTTCTATAACCAGGCTGATAATTTGTCTTTGGCTTATGAGGATATACTGGTTAGTGATCTTTTCTTTCTGGAACAAGCCACTGAATAATTTTTAAAGGATACTGTTCTGGAAGCTGTTAATGTCCTCCTTTCCTAGAATCTATCAGAGATCTGATTGTGGAAGCAGATTGTCTAGAATACATGTAATGTGCATGTGAGGCCTTTCCAGTATCATGATTAAGCATTTTAGTCAAATCCTACCCTGATATGTCCGAAAATTTTGTCCCCAGCTTTCAATCAAACTCTGGTGTCTGGTTTCATTCCCGACTTTCTGTCTTGAGGCAATCTTCCTGTCACTAGGCCCCAGGCTCACAGATCTCTTTATCTTCCTCAAAAGGACCAAGTGTGGATCAGTCCTGTGAAGCAGCTGCCCCTGGATGTCCTGTTTAAAACCATTGCCAGCTACAAAGCCCTGGGCATGAGTAGGTTCCCTGAAATGCCCGCAGATTACAGTAGACAGATGGAGGGATAGATAGATAGATAGATAGATAGATAGATAGATAGATAGATAGATAATGTCTTTCATGTGTACAGCTTATCTTATAAGACAAATTTAAGGAAAAGTGGGACTCACTATGCAAGGGACACAGCTTCTAATCAATTGTATGCCTGCTTCCTAGGCATGATTATCTAACTTGTTATATAAGTAAATTAGCATAAAAAGTGGAACTAATCTGACACTCTGCACTTCCATCCTCTTACTAATGTCTCTAAGCCCACAAAATCACCCCACCCACCTCCAGTATGACCTCCATAGCTGAGGTTTGAAAAGGTAGTTAGTTGTATCTGTTTATTCAGACAGTTTGTCTTGTAAATAAATCTTCAGCTTGCTGGTCTTTCATTGAGAATAAGAAGCCGGACTATAAAGGTCTGATCTACTGGAGTCTTAAGATCTTTTTCTGATTGATCTGTCTGAACAGTTCTAGTCCAAGGGCACACATTGTCATCCTTCATCCTATCCCTGGTACTTAGTATATCCCAAGTCCGCAGAAAATTTTTCCAGAAAGTCCATTCTGAAATAACATCTCTCTTCTTACCAAGTCACTCTCATGTTATGCATGTGTGTGTGTGTGTGTGTGTGTGTGTGTGTGTGTGTATGTGCATGTGTGTATCAGAAGGCAAGTGTTTCAGTCTGTAGTGTTGACCTTTGCACTTCACTCTTTGTGTGTCTGTGGGCTTTGATACACATGCAGTAACGGATATCTACCATCATATCATGCAGCATCTTTTCAATGCTTTGGAAGTCTTCTGTGCTCTGTCTATTACCCCATCTCTCTTAAGTCCTGATACTCATTGATCCTTCTAATGTATACATAATTTTACTCCCATAGGATAATGTATATTTGAACTAATCAAATGTAGATAGACATCTGAGGTCTTGGTGTTCCTCACACTGTATGAAGGGCTTAGAAGAGGCACTCATCTAGTTAATCGGGGTTTTTCAACTTGACTGAATTTAAAGGTTCCCTGGAGTTTAATAAAGCATATGTCTGAGTCTATCTGTAAAGAAGTTGCCAAACAGAACACATTAAAGAAAAGAAGGGGGGAGGGAACCAGGTCTGAATATGAACAGTGCCCATCTTTTAACCTGGAGCCCAGATGGAAGGAAAGGGGGCAATAGAGTGTCAGCGATCAAGACTGCACCCCTCCCAGCTTTGTGACTACCCTGTAGTGATGGGAGCTGCTCTCTCACATCCTCCCTCCTTTACCTGGGCTTTCCTGACTTACTATTCCTTTATGGAGTCTTTTGCTCTTGGCTGTTGTTGTGAAAATAGCTAAGAACTATCACAAAATACCATGGCACAGTCTGACTAATAGGCTGACTTGAAATTTCTAGAGCTAGATTAATGATTCCATCTTCTTTAAACCCAGCCATCCATCAAGACTATAGGAATGGACAAACTACATAGAAGGTCTTTACCAGAATATGAGATGAATGAAAGTCTCTTTCATAATCTCTATCACAATGAGGTCATGAGCAGAATAAATCCTTCCTCCCCGAGGTGGCTTCCGTCATTTTGTCACAGCTATAGAAAGCCAGCTAACTCATAGCAACAGAGAATAAAGGCAGAGTTCATTTCAGCAATAAATCCATCAGATAAATTCACCAAATGACCAAGAAGTTTTTTTTTCCTCTCCCTTCTGCCTTGATTCTATAGAAGCCCTCGCATGCAGGCTTGGTTTAAAGTGAGAAGTCAAGGGACATAGCTCACTAACTGTGCTGAGACAAGGAAGGATTAGAACTGTGGTCCTTTCTGCCCACCTCAGAAGCCATGCTCAATACCCTCACTGCTGTAGCTCCTAGAATTTGAGACTCAGCCACTAGTCGGGGCTCCCTTAGCAGCTTTCTAATTGCTCCCAATGGTTCTGGTGTGGTCCAAACCATTTGGGTTTGATCTCCACACTGAGTACACATGATTGTGATATCTTTAACTGAAAGCCTTCTCAAGTCCTTAGGGTCTAAGGACACTACCATGTTCCATTCCTTTCCTCACTCCTTTACCAAAGAGATAAGGTTATGGCTGAGACATCCCTGACTCTCTCTCTCTCTCTCTCACACACACACACAAACACACACACACACACACACACACACACACACACACACACACACACACACATATTGAGCACCCTCTGTAATTACATGGCTTCTGTCACAGACACACTGTAGTCCCAGTATGTAGAGATGACCAAGAGAAATTTTGAGATTATTTGTGATCATTATCCTATTTCACATATCCTATTTAAACATATAGACCTCAGAACTAGGTCATTTGGCTTAAAATTGCCCATTAGCTTTTAGCTGGATTTGGAAAAGTCATAACTGTCTTTGGCTTCCATTTCCTCACGAATAAAATAGGTATAATTATGCTCTGGACCTCGCAGAATTGTTTGAGGGATGAGTGACTTAATAAATATGAAAGATTTGGAACTACCTGGACAAATGCTATGTGACATGAGTGATAACCGTGTCATTACTCCATCAACCTCTGCTCCCACATTGTGCGTGTGTTTGAACAAATGACATAATGAATGTCCCAGTAAGCTTAGACTCCTGGCCTCTGTCTCTCCCATAAATCCAATGTTGGAAGGTTTCTTTTATTATCAACCACTTTGGATCATTATGCTGCAAAAGAAACAAGCAAGGAAAACAGTTTAACTGAAATTCCAGCTCTAATTATTAGTCTTTCCCAATCATTCCTGTATTAGTTTGCTAGGGCTGCTATAAGAAAGTATCATGGATTGAAGAAAAGTCTTAAAGGAGAAGGAAGAAAAGGGATAGGAACTAGTAAGGGATAAGGGAGCAAATTAAAAAAAAAAACAGACAAGTGGCTTGGGATGGGTAGCTATAAACATTGCAAGCTATACCAACTCTGGTAAGAAGAATCCAGTGGAACAATCATGGTATATAAGGCCCACAGGTAACCAATTACTCTTTGAATGAGCTCTAAACTCTCCATCCCCCCTTATTGTCAGAAAATAGATGCCTGTACTGTAAATGTGTCCAAATAACAGTAGAAGGGGAAAAACAGACAGGAGATGGGAATAGATACCTTAGGATTAACTACAAATACTTGACAGTAAAGTACCATCTCAACACTACTTAGACTACTCAACCAAAATGCACCCTATTGCAATGTTAGATCAGTGAAGCAGAAAACCACATCTGGCCAGAATGAGCATTGGAGACCTTGGGATGTTCAGCCCTAATCAGGCTACCAAAACCTCTCCCCATCCTAGGGCTCCAAGAGATTAGAGGCGAAGGAATGTACTGCTGGCTAAGACACTCCAGTCATGACAGGGCTGCTGCATCCACGAGTCATACAATGAGATCTGCTGCCACCAGATCTATTCAGTGATTGACATAGCAACATTCCCCCTTGGACCAGCAAGGATCTCAGGAGAAACAACTACACTCAGAAAGAATTTCTGGGTCAGGAGCTGGACAAAAGAAAGGGAGCTTCTCCCCCGGTGAATTTGCTCACTGAAGGGACACTTATACTACCTCAGAGACCTGGGTTTTTTACTAGCGCAAGTGCCTCAAAGAGAGCCATGTGATCCACATATGTAGAGGAACACGAGCGCAGAAAGGACATGTCTGGATTGATGCAGCATGGGAAGGATAGAAGAGGAGGAGTGATGGGAGGAGACAAGAATATGGCAAGATATACACTCAATAAAAATGAAATAGAGTTTAGACTAGTTTCAGAAATATTCTAGTGCTTTTTAAAATGTCAGCATGACCATTATATAAGTAATTGATTCTTTACTTTTAGTGTTTGTCAGTAGAACCCATCTGCAACCGTTATCAGTACAGATCTGGGAACAAGGAAGTATGAGTTTCCAACGGAATGGCAAGGCTACTGTTCTGGGTCCTTCAAAGCACACTGATCCAGTTAATACCAAAGCAAGAGAAGTATTTGGAGAGAGAAACAGATTGAGGAATATTTACCCAGGATGAAATAAGCTTCTTTAGGAAGTAGTTTTCATAAAATTATTGAGCAGAAAATCATTTTAAAACAAAACAGGATGTAGCACCCCTTGCTGTTCCAAGACATTATTTTCTCCCTAGCAAAGGGGATAAAGATCATAAGTTAGACATTCCTGTGTGTCATAATTAATATAGATAATAAACATGATTTTCCTATACCCCTTATACTCTGGCACTGCAATGTTTATAGGTAGAATGCCACAATTTCTAAAGCACAAGCAGCATAGATATAAAGCAAGGCTGCAGAAATTCTCAAGTGGAAAAAAATTAATACTCTTGGAGTTATTGATGTATTACTTAATGTGCTCCTAACACAAGCCAGAGAGATGAATCCTGAGGTGATAGACCTGAGCTATTCAGTCTGAAATGCCTTGTTCGATGCTTCTTTAATGAAATCAAATTGTTAAGATAATGAAAATAAAAAGAAAGGTCAAACCACAGGAGATAAGCCACTTAACCTTATATCTTATTGCATATAACAGCCTACGGTAAGAAACCCATCTCCATAAATTGAATTTACTTCATATTCCTAATGCTTATGAATAAATCATCTTTGTTAATTAAATAATGTATGCTGCTTTTGTGAGAAGCCTCTTATCAATCATCAGTGTTGGTTTGCATTCTTCAGATTTGAGATGTGTCTGCTGGTGACCTTCCTGTGGGGTCACAAAGGTGCATGGTCTTCTGGGACACTTACTGAGTCTGAGGATTGGAGTAACCGTGGGATCAGAGAGGCTAATCCAGAGATCAGTCCTAAAAGCAGCTCTAGATGATTCTCTCTGTTCCTTATGTTACCAATAGTTACACTTTATATCACACAAAAGAAAGAATGGTATTGACATGCTATGATTACAACCCCCTCCTTTGAGGTTCCCATTTCTAGAAATGGAATTTAGAGATGTTACTTGAAAAATTACTTATATGAGGACATATACTTTCATAATTGCTAGAAAATAGCCCATTTTTGGTCTTTTGCATCAGGTAATTTTTTTCCTGAAATATAATCATTGCCTTATTCTAACACAAGTTTGAAAAGAAAGAATCTTTTTTTTAAATTTTTTTATTATTTATTCAGTTGTGTGTGTGTGTGTGTGTGTGTGTGTGTGTGTGTGTGTGTGCATGTGTATGTGTGTGTGTAGAACCACGGACGAATTCAGGAACCACCATGGACGCCTCCACCTCCACCTTGTTTACTCTGCCCTGGGATTCACAGGCTCTGCCCTACCAGGACCAAAAACGCAGTCCACCCCGGCTTCCGCCTGGCCTCTATATGTGGGGTCTAGGATCTGAACTCAGGAACTTCTGCCTGCCTGCAAGGTAGAGATTTAACCCCTGAGCCACCTCTCCAGCCCCTGAAAAGAAAGAATCTTAAGCTAAGGATAACACTTCCTTTTCATGTTTTCTCAACTTTCTTAAAGAATCTTTATAAAAAAGATCTTCCAGCCAGGGAGGGTGGTGTGCATGCATAATCCCAGCCCTCATGAGTTAGCAAGTTCAAGGCCAGGATGGATCAAAAAGCAAAACATTTCTCTTTCTCTTTTTCTTTCTCATACATGCGTATCTGCATATATAATATATATGTATATATACACATTTATGTGTATATATATGTTGTAAGTGTATATGTGTTAAATAATACATAATGTCTTCATATTGGAAATTTGCTGACTTTTCACTTAAATATATATTGCGTATGTACATTTGAAACTTTCCATTTATTTATTAATCAATTTATATGAGATGGCCTCACATGGCTCTGGCCTCACTTACACTGTGCTACTGAGGCTGGCCTTGAATACTCACTCTTCTGCTTCTACCTTTCAAGTGCTGAAATAAAAGTTGTAGGTCCCAATACTCAACTAGACTTTATTATCAAGCCCAAACCTGATGGGGATGGTTTGAATAACTACAATCAATAAATGAAAAAAGATGGACATCTATTTTCTTCATGTAAAATGTATCCCACCTCCTATTACTTCTCCTAGGATGGGACATTCAGAGTTCATACCTTGCACTGTGGCTACTTGTCCTGGGCGAGCAGCCTTGAGCTCTTCCTGACACAAGCTCCCTGGAGCCCATGTGCTCACGCTGGGAACATGTTCCCAAACACAGTCATGAAGACCTACACCCCAATTCAATTTTCCCTTTTTCCTTTCAAGAAAGTCCATCAGAATATAAATAAAGGACAACCAGAGTAGCATCTTTAAATGGCTAACTTTGCACACCATTGTTCTTAAAATATAAGCACACATACATCAAGTAATCATAATATCAATAGTATTGACAACTAATTTCAATGATGTTCTATAACATAATTGCTATTGTTAATATTATTGATAAATAATAATGATATACTATTTTGTAAGTTTTCAGCAGAGAATAATATTTTGGACATTTTTCAGATGAGAGTTTAGAGTGGGTATTTATTTTCAAAATTAGACCTTTTAAACATCTGTATTTTTGAGATATATTTTACAGCAAAAGTATTTTTCTGCATAAGAAAAAAACAAAAGTTGCCTCTGTCACAATTTGAAACTATAACCTTTGACTTATTTCATGTTACGTTTACTACTTTCAAATTTTGAAAGTATCAGACTTTGATACCAATTACTTAAAAATACAAAATGCTTGACTGGGTTACATCTTTTTTTTTTTTTTTTTTTTTTTTTTGCATTTGTGTGTACTTGTGTGTGCAAGTGTATATACATCAGGGTGACATCAGGAACCAAGTTGCATTGCTCTACCTCCTTATTGCTTTGCTCTGGAGTCTCCCAGACTCTCCCTTCCAGGGTCAGAAGCACAGACCACCGTCATATCTGCCAGGCATTTTTACACGGGATCCAGGGTTCTGAAAACATGTCCTTTTGTTTATGAGACAAACACTTTAACCTCAGAGCTATTTCCCCAGCCATGATTGTACTGATAGTGTTAATATTTTGTATACTGTCTTATTGCTTTTAGGCCTCAGCCATGACTAACTGATTCTATTCTCTAGTTAAAACACTTTGCATCGTAGTTTGACTCAACAGAAAAGGTCTCCTTCAATGAAATAAAAATCTCAGCTAAATCATCAACATTTATTGAAAATAATCAAAATTTAATAAAAAAATAGGCTCGTGCTTTTTAAATCTAGTTAAGAATCACATTTTTAATGCTTAGCAACTCAGGTTTCTCTTTGAGAGAAAGTCTGTTTTCAACATTTACCAATGAGCAACTCCAATGTACAGAAAATAGTAGTGTGAACAAATAGTAACACAATTTAGTTAATCTTACTGGAGGAAAATGTTAGGAAAAGAAGAGTTAATAAATACAAAAGTCCCTCTGTAGTGAATCAACTTCAAGGCTGGAACAGAATAAGGGCACCTTGCCTAAGTGAACACATGGCAATCATTACTTTCCTTCCACGAGGATGGTGATGCCAACACATAAATGGCAAAATAAAAATGAAGCCATACCAAATAAGCTCGATGGTTGGTGAATGAAACAGATGTGATCCACTAAACTTTGACCACAGGGAATTCTATTTTACTGCTTCCCTAGACACGTCAGGATAGATGCATTTGCAAAAGAAAGACAAAACTTGTGATAGAACATTATGGACATATCTTGGCTCACAGTGGTTTGAATGAGAATTACATAAATACACTGAAAACCTTCTGAGAAAAGCACTGAAGAAACACTTTCCTATCTTCTCCGAAGACTATTTGAGAATTACGATTGTATGATTTATTCATAAAATGGTTTATAAATGATTTCATGAATCCATTCTTTTCCAGCCATTTTATGAGGGAACTTTGTTCAGTGAGATAGTATGTGTCAAGTTTCAGTTAGAATTCTAGTGAGTACAAAGTATATGTACAAGTTAACAGGAAAAGGCAAATGGCACCCCCATCCCTGTTCTGCACTCCTTTTGCTCAGTCACCTAATTGTGGAAAAGCAAAGAGACAAAATATTTTTTCCTTAGAAGAATCAAAGAGGAAACTGTAGAATAAATCATTATAAATAGTTTGACATAATTTCATTTGAGAACTTATATTTTTAATGTAAAACTGTTTGAATTTTTAGTCCACTGAACTTTTTTGTTATTATAGTAAAATATTAGACAACAAAACCATGAAGAAATGCCAGTAACTGTATCCAGGGCAAAGATGCAGAGACAGCTTGTCTTACTTGCTTTTAATGAGCTACAAATTTGGATTAACATCTTCAAACAATTATTCTAATGGTCACTTAATGATTTTTAAAAAGTAGTTGTCTTTAGTTAACAGTTGTCTTTAATTAACATATTAAGACAAGAGAATTGGATAAGCAAAAGTACAATTAATCCTAACACACCAACTGTTTGGTAATAGAATGCAAGTAACTTTCTTCACTTCTGGAAGTGAAATAGCATGAATACCTTCTATGTTTATTGCAGACAAATATTTAAATTAATTGATTTTCATAAGCAACAATTTAGGAGCCCATGAGAATGAAAACATGATCTCCGAAGAGAGAGTTATAAAACCAGTTCCCTCCTTTTCATCTGGTGGCTTTATAAATGCATTAAATTCTGTGGCACAAAAGAAGAAACATTGGGCTGGAGAGATGGTGCAGGGGTTAAGACTGCCTCAAATCAGAAGGAACTGAGTTTGGATCCCAGATCCCACGTAAAAATGCCAAGCAGAAATGGCAGAAGCCTTCCATCTCTGGAAGGTGGAGCCTGGGAAATCCCAGAGCAAAATAAAAAGGAGGTAGAAGCAATTCAGGATGACTCCCTAAGTCACTCTTGGGCCTCCACAGGGACAAATAGTGCCTTCTGATACACACACACACACACACAAATTTTACATGTGCAAAAATAAATACAATAAAAGGTAACTAAGTAAAAAGTTTCCAAAAAGAAACATTAACTGTGGATTATGTTGAAGATTGCATGAATAATATATGTATATAAAACAGCTGTCACATAGTAAATCAATGCAAGTGATCATTACAGGTGACAGGTAAATGGATTTGAATCAGGCTAAAAAGGCAACACAAGTCTAATATTAGGAATGGCAGCACAAGGGAGCCTCAGAATTTAAATGATCTACAAAATAACTTTCCCCCAGCACAATCCTTCCTGAGAATCATGTTGCACATATATGGCAGGATTTATATTTTATAATTTATAATGTTATAATATATAATATATAGTTTTATATTTATATGTCAAATTATATATATGTAAATTCCTGTAAGAAGGAATTGTATTCAATTTTAAACAGGCATATAACGAAACTCTAAATATTGGAACACTCAAATGTTTGCAAATTCACTTTCATGTTAAGTTAAAGTTTATACTATATAGTAATTAAATTTAGCTTGTAACATTTCCTCAAAGGCAAATACTTTCCTGTTGTGTTACAGGATACTGTGTATTGCTCAGGTCATACAATATTAAACTACAATGAGAACCAGTTATTCTAAAATATAATTAACTGGAGTGGAATCCAAATTATCCTGTTTTGATTACTGTACTTACATGAATATGTCACTACATCGAAGTCCATAAATATATACAATTATGACACTTAAAATACAAAATAAAATTTACAAATGAAAACTAAAGAGACATAATAACTTCCTTAATTAAAAATATTAAATTTTATTTTCTAAAGTTGAGTGTTCATATAAGTTCTTATTAGAAACCACAATAGTTCTACATGCTTAAATTGCTTTGTTAATGTTGATAAACATTTTATATTCACTTTTTAAAAATGGAAGAATTATATCGATGCTATTCGATTTAAATTAAAACATAGGTATGGGACATCTGCCCCTAATGGCATTCCACATGTGGAGTCCAAGAGTTCTTTTCCACCTCCACACCCCTCATGGACTCCACGCCTGGGGTTCATGAATTCTTGATCCAGGGTGCCCTTATTCTATAGAATTCCATTCTTTCTCTCCTCTGATAAACTCTGCCTTAATTCTCAAAAAAATTAAAATATAGGTATGAATAATATAATTTAAATGGCTTAATACTCCTGGGAACGGCTTTGAGTATATAACTGAACTATACTTAGCACAAAGAACATGCCACATTCTCCGAACTTCTCGACTCATTTTTCTATATACACTTTTTTTATAAAGAGAAAAAGTACATTGTATAATTCATGTCATGGTATATGTAGTTGATATTAAGACATTTCAAAATTAAATTTGAATGTTAATTTTGAATCCCTAATATTCATAAAACCAATACCTGATTTTGAGTGACACTCAATTTATAAGCCTTGACATTCATTTTGAAACAAGAGCTGAAGAATTCAAGAGAGTCAAAAATAAACTGTTAGGAAACAGATGTTTTTAAACTTCCTAATTTTAAGACAATGCCAAGTGTGCAAACGAAAGTATTTTCTTTTGCTTCTTAAAAGTTAAAGAATGAAAAACGTTTGCTCCCAAATGCTGTGCCATGCAAAACAATTCCAAGTTTATTTCATGGTCATCTTTGTCCCTAGCATAAAAACTTTGAATTCCAGAGCGATTATTCAATCTTCAAATGGTGCTGCTTGTGAGTCAGAACAAATAACAAGAGAACAAGATTCATCATCATAGGCTCATCCACAGGCTGCGCTGATTACCACCCAGGAGTGCAAGGTGAGGCCTTTGACCTTTGAGGTCTCCAGTTCCATCCTGGAGCTGGTTACATTGCACGTTTGCACCTACATTGTTGGGAGATGCCTGTGTGACTCACATAGTCAAGTGTGAGCCAGTGACAAAACCATCTGATTACTACTGCACACATCGGACTCTTTCTTAACAATTAAATTGATGCCATGACACAGTTACTCTGCATACTTGGAAGCTGGAAGTCTGGGCTGAGAGAGAGGCACTCCGCAGCTCCCATCTCTCCTCAACCTCCACCCACAGAATTCCACGGGAGGATAAAGATCTATTTGAGAGCCATTTTAATCCTTAAACTGTCTTTTCCCTCTCACTGCAGCATGGCTTTTCTTTTCCTTTGAGCTCAAGAAGCCAATTTCAGGAAACAGGGCTAAACAGCATTAGACAACAGCTTGCTACCCAAAAGGGATTATTAAAGGCATAAAAACTCTCTTCTAGAAAAAGTCGTCATGCAATTATTTGGCATTATTTCACAGGGGAAGGGGGAGGAAAATGTTTGTGCTATTTTTAGCCACATGTTATAGGTATATAAAATAAACCTCCCTGTGTAATTCTCAGAAGGCTGCATTTGGGAACAAAATAAGCCAGTTGTTATTGGGATAAAAGCAATACATAGTCATCTAAATTACTCATAAAAGCAATATTGAGTTTTGTTTTCTTTGAAAGAGTAGATGATGATTGAAATGCTGGAAGAGCAGAAATAGTTCAGACCAGCTCTACAGGAAGTGGAAATAGAGCCCATCCTGTTCAAAACAACTGCTCTTTAATTTGGGAGATTTGGGTGATGATGTAGACAAGGAAAAGTGGCGAAGATCCACTGCGGTGGAGTCCCAGGCTTCTTCACGCCCTCCCTGAAAACATTAGACAAAGGAGGAGTTTTTCCACAAGGGAGCAGAGAGACTGTGTGATGGAGACATTTCTCCTGTGTTTTATGAGAACACACTGGTTCAGTTGCAGTAAATTAGCTGTCCTACCCCTGATAACCCACAGCCACCACTGTCCCCAGTAGTCACAAGGATACTGAAGTTTCCAGATTCTGCAGTTTATTCTCAATTCTAATCCTTCCTCAGCGCTCAATTCTAATCCTTCAGGAAATCAAAAGAGATGTCTTACAAGACTTAATTTAAAATGAGAGCAATTAAAAACGTATTTTCGAAATGATACAGGAAGTCATGATAGAATTCAGGATCTATTATGCTTATCCATGTCCAATTTTTCTATATTAGCCTTCAAAGTGTAATGACATGATTGGTGCTGAAGGGCTTGGGCTTTTTGTGTGTTTATTCCAGAGTGCAAAATATGTTCATTAAACTTGGGAGAAATCTGTCTTTATCACCACTCAAAAGGAGATTAATATATTTTCTCTAATTTGGGGAAGTAGAGAATTTAATCACGGATTTGGGGGTAAAACACATGTTTCTGAAATAGATGTGAATTATCAGCAAAGAATTTACAGCATAGAATCATTATCAATTGCCTCCTGCATTAATGCCTTTGATTCCTTAATCTTAAAAAATGGTGCATTATTTTGTTAGTGCTGCAGTCAGTCTTCTCATAGGTGTTGAAGAGAAGAGATTTAGATTAGACTTTTGTCCCCAGAATTTGCCTCTAAGGGGAAGATAGATCTAGAAATGCCATTTAAAGCCACACTGTGTTTCAAGTACTATCTTTATATAGAGATCAAACTTTATGTACAAAATTGGATGCTCAGAGGTTCACAATTGCATTATAGATCTCAGGAGCATTGATTTTAGAACAAGAAATTCAAACACAATACAAACAAGAGCCAAATGAAGTCTTCAAATTACCAGTCTCTTGCTTGTGTAAATACAGGAATCATTGCTTGGGTAAGCAAACATCTTCTCAGAGGGTAAAAGGCAGACTGTGAGGCTTCCATCAGGTTGAGAGCCCAGTTAATATTTCCAGCTTAACATCAGCTGACTTGGGAGGCCAAGTCACATCTCTGGACACAAAAGTCTGTCCTCAACTTCAGGCAATTGCCTAGGTGGTTGTTATTCTGGGGGCCCGACAGCAAGAATAACTGAACCAGCATCTTAGAATTTGTCAGCAACAATGGTTCCCAGACCCTGCAGATATTGACTGAGATGATTGAGGGATGAACATCACATGTTTTCATAAACTGGTCCACTGATCCTGTTATGAGTCCAAGTCAAGGACTGTTTCCTACTTGTTGCAGCACATAGAATACCTTAATATGTGGCTATATCTCCACTGAAATGACTTTAAAAAAAAGTCCCAGTATGTATCTATGGCATGTATGTCTCCTTTTTTATTCCATCCTCTTTTTACTTTATTACTGTTGTGTGTGCTTGTCTTTGATTTTTGTACAGAGAGCTAACCACTTATAACTTTATTTTTTACATGCTGTACAGAAATGGTTCTCTAACTTCACTGACTATGTGACCAAGAGCACCTAAAGGGCACAGATTATTGGGCATCGTTGTCTGTGTTTCTGATAAGTTGCAGCTGAGTTTGCACTGAATATGAACATTCGGCAAGCTCCTGGCCCCAGCGCCTAACTCTGAAAATCCCTTTCTTGGCTCATATTTCACTGAGCATACAGTTGGTTACAGCTCAAATGGGTTACAGCTAGCATTTTATTTACATTGCACAATGGTGGATCTGTTTTCAAACCATTCAGAGGTAAGTCACTAAATGACATGTGCAGGGATCATATATTGATTATGATTTTAATTTTCACATGCAGATTTTTGGGAATCTGCTCACTGCCTAACCAAGACATGCCTGCGTTTGGAAAAACAATGCACAGAAACATTTGTGTGTAAGACAGTACATACATATCTTTCAATATTTTAAAACTATTTTAGTCTTGTTATTTTGACAGTATTAAAATGACATTCCCATTGGTATTATAGTGACACTGACATTCTGAGTTACAATTTTTCACAGCCGAAATTTTAAAAAGTAAAGAAATATCTGTCCACAGCTTTTTGTTCTATAGTAATACTTGGCTGAAGTCAATGTAGAATCTTGGTATAGTCTAATTTTTCTTATAACTTTGATAAATTTTTGACTCATTCAACTAATATTTAGGGTTAACTTGTACAAGGCATTATTGAGGGCACCGGGGGGTAGAAGGGCAAGTTAAATGTCCTGTTGTTATGAGCTGGCCTTCCAGTGGAGGGGCACAATGGAGGCCACTGAGTGTCCACAGAGTCATAGAACCTGTCTGGCAGCAGGGGACCATGATCCCAGCTATTCAGGCAGCCAAGGTTGAAGGGTTACAAGTTCAAGTTCTGCCTAGGCAACTTAGACTCTATCTCAAAACGAGAGAGAGACAGAGAGAGAGAGAGAGAGAGGAGAGAGAAGAGGAGAGGAAGAGAGGAGGGGGAGGGGAAAAAGGAGAGGAGAGAGAAGAAGATTAAAAAAAGAATGAAAAAGAAAGGAAAAGAGTTAGAGCTACACCTCAATGGTAGAGTGCCTTTCTAAAACAAATGAAGCCCTGGGTTTAATTGTTAGTACCACAAAAATGTAGTAGGCAGATAAATCTCATTCACATGTACTGCCCATCAAGGATTTAAGTATATATTTTAAAATAGTCCTTTCTAGTTAAAGACATATAAATTAATAAACACTTCTTTTACTCATTAATCCTCATTCTCAATCTGCAGATTCCACACACTTCCTTGTACTCCACCTCCCTACCACTCTTTCCCATGGAGTCAAATCACAAATATTCATGGAATATTTTTACCCGCATAATGAATGGGACTTACATAAGAAAGCAAATCATGGTTGCTATGGTGATCACAATTTAGTATTGTAGACAAAATCTTAGCCTTTTCAAATAAACTGTATTATAAAAATAATTGCAATAAAGTATGCTGAAGGGTCAAGTTTGAAATGATTTACAGAATTCATCTTTGCTCTAAGGAGCACAGAAAGAGTAGTTGAGAAAATATTTTGCTAATTTAAAGGAACAAAATTTCAGTGGCATTCATATTAATAGTAATTACAGATTCGGTCACTTGACTGTCTCCGTTTGACTATGTTTTTTGACAAAATATTCTACTTGTCAATGAAACCAGGCTTTATACCCTGCTTGCAATCTGACACTAAAAATCAGATCACTCTAACTTTTTAGAGCTCAGATACCTAATTCTTTCAAACTCAGTTTGTAATTCAGCTGTGATAATAATATCTGTTCATCCTCTTTTTCAGAAACACACATAACACATATATTCAGTTGTGTTTCAATGGCTAAAGGGGCCAGCACTGAGCAATGACAAAAAGATAACTCTATATATGTATATATGAATATATGAAAATTGATATTATTATTGAACAGGACACTTAACATAACTGGCCACATTCATTGGATTTTTTTAAAGCTGCATTTAAATTATTAAACATAAGTACTTTCTCAGAAGGCTATTTATTTATTCCTGATTTATTATCTACTTTGCTCGTTATCCCTAACTGCCAACTCCAGAACATCAGTCTACTCTGACTTGGCATGTACTTTTCCTAGTTAAAAAAACATTAATTAAGAAAGTAAGAAAGTACAAATAATGGGAAAAATCCTCTGCCACTGTGATATATCCAATGACTAAGCTATATCTTCTGGAAAATTAACAGGAATGGCTTCTTTCCCATCTATAAGATATTCTTCTCTGAGTGAAGTGAGTTTAAACAGGAAAATAGTACATTTACTACAAAATGTAAATGGGAAAAATTTATGATACTTTCTTTAAAAATATAACTTTTGAAATTAATGATCAAAAAAAGTTGTTTATCAAAGGGTATGCTTCATTGCTACACTGAGAATCACTGCCATGCCTAGGAGACTTTATACAGCCTTTGCAAATCAGTTATTTGTATAATTTATTACTGGGCATATTTTTGGCTGTTGAAAGCATATTTTCCCTTGCTATAACTAGACACACTTTTAAATTAGACAGAAAACACATTACTCAAAGTTTATAAAACTTAGAGATAAAGAGAAAAAAGTTTGTAAAAAACATACAGATAACTAGAAAAGAGGAATACAGAAAAAAAGAAACGGGAAATATACCAATAAGGAATAAGTTTCTGAATCTTGGGTTCATACTAATCAATTTTATCTGATATCTCCATTTGAAATTTAATGCAAATATGGTATAGAATCAACTTTTTTTTTACCAACACCATCCACTCTAATACAGATTATTGCTAAATTTGGAAGCAATGTTCAGTTATGCAAATCCAGTCACTTTCACCAAATAGTGCTTTGTGTCATCAGAAGTGACTCTTTCATTAACTGCTACCTGGCTTTTATAGACCCCTTCGAACTGAATTGAGCCCTTTGATGACCTCGGAGTTTATTCTTGCTCATTTACAAAGACTGACCTTTCCTGGATCCTAGGAATGTTTGGTTTCCAAATGTATGTAACTTAGAAATGTGGAATCATAATTTTCCCAACAAGCAGGGTGCCGGATGATCTGGTTGCTTAACGTTTTTATGGGTAGGTTACCTGGCTTTCATTAAACAGTGAGCAGAGCAAGCATGTCAGCCTCAGGGTGTGTTAAAGATCTGTGATCACTGAGTTAATTCCACATTAATGAACTCGCCCACAGGACACTCAATGTTGTTTTCCAGAGCTCAGCAGGCATAGTCCTTGTGCTGACCAGAAGCCACCAGGTTCCAGAGCGCTGGCGCTGCGCTATGGTCACCCCTCACCCACTCTCTTCACTCCAGCCTAAGCTTTTTGGAGGCAGACTGGAGGGCACAATCCAGCAGTGGGAGTGTGCCCTGGACATACCTGTTACCTGAAGGTAGCTAAGAAAAAGGAAGCGAGCAAGCAAGAAGGCTAAGAAAGAAAGACTGAGCTCATCATAAAAAATGCAAACTAAACAGAAGAGGCCTGAAGAGCCTCTTTTCTCCTCCAGAGTGAGGGCAGGAGAAGAAGGGGACCTGAATTTCCCTGGGAAGACTTTGGGGGGAACTGAGGAAGTTTCAACAAGAACAAAAACCCTCTAGCTGTCTGCAAGTAAAGGTGCTGAAATCAAATCTGCAGTTGCTCTTGACTTTCTTTTGGGGATCCTCCCTACTTCTGGGCCATCTTGTTCCTCAGGAGGCACTTTCCTCACTTATCTAGGTAATGAAATTCTCAATAAACATCACCTTCCATAGCTCTGCATTTCTCAGACTTAATGGATCGAGCCTAGTGATATTATCTGAGGCAAGAGAGGATGCTGACCATTCACGAGTGCGGACAGCAATGCTCACAAGCAAGTGAAACCTTAGTGCTGTTTGCATGGAGTTCAGTTCTCCTTCACTGTTTATGGCTTCTCCATCCCATAAGGCCCAGTGTAGAGTGATGATTCTGTTGCCCCAATGAGCAGTATGTGCTGATAATCAGCTTTGTCATGCTGGGGGAAGGAGGGGCTGCCAGCATTGATTATAGAGAGAACAGACTGCTTGCTGTCCCACCTCCTAAAGTGTACATGATACTACTGCATGCACATGTGCACATGCACCCCCTCATCCCTGGACAAAGTACTGTCCCTTACAAAGGTAATTGCTAGAGGCTGAGAAATCCCAAATCCCATTTAGGACAGAGCATTCTGACTCCACACTACAGGTCTCTTTATCTTTGGCCCCTAGCAGCTCCAGGCTTAGTCAGTGCTGTACCGTGAAGAATCCTAACTTTGTACACAGGGAAAGTGTCTAAAGTAGAACAGAGGAGTGGGATGTAGGCTGGATCATTCTGTCTCCACCTGAAGTTGAGGCCCCGGCTGCTCTATCACATTCTTCATTGCCAAACCATTGAGATCTCCCAAACTTTATTGCTGCTTATGCTTCTGCAACGGCACAGCAAAAGTTAGTGTGTGCAAAACTGTAGAACAGTTCTGCTTTTAGACCAAGATTTCCATTATCTAGTTCCTTGAACAGTATGTTGGGATGAGATCTCTCCCTGTCTGTCTGTCTGTCTATTAATCTAATCTTTCTCTCTCTCCTTCCATTCTCCACCCCCCAGTAGAAGATTAGCAGGGAAGAGCTGAAGTGGAAATATTTTCCAACAGTTTTAAGTATATTCAAATGAATATGCTTCCAAGCTAATCAATTTCTTAATGTCATTGATCAGTTTTTACAATGAAGCACAAGTTATACCTGAAACTCATGTTTGTGAGGTGGACCATCCTTCTTATTGGAAATGTTTCAGTGTAGACCTTAAATACAGAAGTAAGATATTTCCACATTTATATATCGATCAGCCTAAACAGTTCTTAGATGTTTTTATTAATTAATGTGAATGGCCTTAGTATTAGAAGAAGTATTTGCATGAACTAGATATGGATGTGGGAAATGATATGCAAATGACAAAATAAAGCTAAGTCAACTAAACTCTGATTAAAGAAGTAAACCTCAAGACTTCTAGGGGGTAGTTACATGGAAATTAAATTTAGAAGCAATCTTGTAATTCTATTGTCTACTAAAAATTGTAAAACTTGAAGTTAGAAATATTTAATATTAACTGTATGCTAAAATACATAATATATTTATTTATATTCTTATTGCATTTAGTCAGTAGGGGTTCTCCATTCTTGAATGAAAAAAATCAGCATATTACCTTCTATAGAGAATATTTAAACTTTTATATTAATATTAGTATTAATATATTAATGGCATATATCATGCTATGTATACATTCATATGCATATCATATAATCATATATTAACCTATATAATAATATTAAAATACTCTGAGCTTATCACTCAAATCGAATTTTGAAAACTTTTTAGTAATATTCAGAAAGTATAAAAAGCATTGAAATCCTTATTCGTGGTATAAAACTATAATAAATTTGCATTTCATAAATGGCCCACTGCAGTTAGATCTTTTAATAAAAAAAATACAATCACAATCATTCTCTTGACTTATTCTGCTACTGCTGTAACTTGTCACACTTAGAAAGTATGGTGTTGAATTCTGGAGATAGTCTGCACAAATGGTCCCTAGAAGTCAGTTTACAAACCAGCACAGAGGAATTGACACAATCTATTCTATGATTTTATAATAACTGCTATCATTTTCACCTCCCCTAATTGCCTTTCCAGGATACCTTCCTTTAAGCTGCTTGCCTTCTTCCAGCAAGCATTAAAGTTATAAGAACTAGAGCTTTTGGAAGGTAACTATTAGCTTAGCCGACTTCCAATGTTAGTTTAGTTCTTCAGTGTACTCATTTTCATAAGATTATCTCTGTCACAAGAAACACCTTGCTCTAAATCCCATTTAGAGGAGCAATCCCTAAAGACAGTGCCAATCTCCTTTATTTCTGGGAGAATAAGGAAATGTCCTTTCTTGCTTCATCATCTTTACAAAATGAAGATTCCTTTCTGCAAGGCTTTCTTTTCCCTTTTTTTTTTTTTTTTTTTCTCTTCCCTCTGGCACAAGCATACAAAAGCATTTCTGTGCCTCCCATTTCTGTGCTCAATTTCAGTTAATTTCAAAAAGAGAAAGTGGAAATGCTTCAATAATTAAATGATGTCCTATTACAGGGTACTACATAAAACAAAAGTTCCTAATTACTTAAGCATCATGAGATTTAATTTTATTTACATTGCCCATTGTGATTTTCAACAAATGTACCATATGCTTACCTGTGAGATGCACAGCATTGTAACTGACCATGCATATAGCATGCTCTTCTGTTTACCATCATTGCCATATACTTTCCTTGCAGCTAATGGTGAAAAGAAGCAAATATCTCTGCTGTATAGCACTGAATACTTACACCAACCCATGAGTCCTTACACTGCAGTCTAGAGTATATATATGTTCAATATATGTTTGTTTAGACCTTTTGATGGTACCTGTGTTTCCAAAGCATGAATAAAATTTCCACATTTATTTGAAAAGGTGTTTGTACGTTTTCACAATTACCGCAAATAAGAGAACTACATACTTTCAAACCTCTGAAAATCTTCAATGTTCATAAGCTTATAATTCACTTTAAAAAGATTGTTTAGTCAACTGAACATGAAAAGTACAAAGAGCTCTTTCCTCCAGTTTTTAAAACTGATCAGTACAATTCCAAAAACAATAAGGCCACCTTGGTGTCTCTGTCTTTATTATCTTTAGTCATCTCTGTTTCTCCAGGAAGCAATGACACTAACACTTTAGAACATGCTACTCCATTATTAGTTCATCTTCCTGCTTTTTATGAATATTAGCCTGTGCTAGAATGAACTATTAAATAATCTGGATTGTCTAACTTCACTGTACAGGGCACTTCAAAATACATTATTGTAAACTAAATAAAACCTCAAATTTTGAAGTTTAAAGAAGTCAGGTAATAGTAACCCAAGTTAACAGTATTAAAAAAAAAAAACCATAACCAGAATAAAATGTTATACTAAATCATTGCTTCATTTCCTTATCACGGTCAGTTGCTTTTTGATCATGGGAACCTCTAAAGCTATCACGGACCTCAAAATATCAGTCAGAAACATATGCAACTTTTTTAAAAGTGAACCTTACAGGTAACAATAACTTGCAGGAATTACCTTTTTTTTTTAAACCACATGTGAGGATGGAATAAAAAACAGTTCTAAAGAGTATCTTCATGAACCTATCTCAGAGCAAACAAAATCCTACCATTTTTTCAATCTGTATTCAGCTTCTACTCAAATGGCTTCTGACTTAACAATGCTCCTGTTCCCCACATTCTGCAAGGTTATCAAGCTACAGGAACGACTGCTATGTAGATACATGACAATAATATAAGAGGGTGGGATGAAATGTGTCCATCAAAATATTTATTATTATTACTTATAGCTATTATTAGAGCAAAAATAAATAGCCCATATCCAGACAACATGAAAAATGTAAAAGCAGAAATGCCTGAAGTCCCTTCTCCTCACTCAAACATACTATTTCAACATCTGAACAATAGCTATTTATTACATTCTCTGAATTGTAAAAGAGCAATCTGGAATGAGCAACTCCACTATCAGTCACTGGATGTGTTAATTTGATGCTGCTTTAGAAGCCAGGGAAGACCCAGATATTTCACACAGAGTTCTGGGAACTTCCTTAGAGTAATATTAAAATGCATATCAAACAAGAGGCAGGACACAGCTTTAGAGTGTACATTTTCCCAAAATGGAGAACAGTCTAAAGTAGGATGTAGCCAACAGTAGCAAACAGCCACATAGCTAAGAGGCATACATGTGTACTTCTTCCCACCTGAGAATCTGAGTTCTCTAATGAAACTTATTTTCAGAATTCTTGCTAGGAAACATGAGACTGAGTGAAATCCTTGCTTTTTAATTTCAAAGTACAGTGAAGTACACAATATTTTTAAATGTTCCCTTTGTCGAAAGTGTTATTTTCCCCCCAGGGGATGGAAATTAGGTGCTCACTCTGAGCATTAAGCCCATGCTCCCATTATAATGGTTTTCTCAAGTCAACTTCTGAGTTAACACAGAAAACCTCAGCTACTTGTTAGGACAGATAGATGGAATTAACCAAAATTCTGTTTCATATCACACACAGCTGCTCAGCAGTCTTATTTTAAATGGAGTTTGTACTCTCCAGTATATTAGTTTATGACCTCAGTAGAAAGCATTTTAAAATGTAGATTTTAAGTCTATACTTCAGAATGGCTAAGCAGAACTTAAATATCATACACATTTGCCCTTGGGATTAGACCTTTGGTTCTTAAATTGAGGTACCTGGACCAGGAAAACCTGTAAAATTATCCCACTGTCACTGAACAAGCCAACAGAAAGGGTCCCCAGCAGGTGCTTGAAGCCACAGGTGATTTGGGTACAACAGTTCAGCTAGAAAGTCTCACTCAGATGGCCGAAGTGGCCTTGAGACACCCAAACCCTACCTAGAGGTTTCTCTAGACTTGTGCTATGCCCAATAAAATACCACCACCAAGAAAAGCACACTCTATCAATATTTTTTTTAAGGATCTACATTTTCCCAGAGAATATTTGAATTAGCAAGCTTATCTCAAACAGACACTAATACATGGTTGGTACCATTTTTAACCAACAGTTAAATTAAATCTTGGCTCTTTTCACATTTATAATGCAGGGACTTAGTCTAGTTGTTGTAATGAACCTTTGCTTGTATGGCAGTTACAATGAGGTATCCTACAACTACTGCTCCAAACTACCTGGTGTTACTGTCCCATACTGGAACGTGACTCACTGTGACCATGATAAGAACCCTTAAACACTTGAAACAAAGGAACCATTTTAACATTCCCACCATTGGCAACTATGAACTTTGTGAAGACGCAGGAAGCCTTAGGCCTTTCACCTGAAACAGACCCGGTTCTACAATGTGACTCCAGGAAGTCAAGCTCTGCACTTAACAACATGGAAACCTTTCTGAGAAGCAGATCAAAGTGTGAGACTTGAGAAGTCCTGAGGCTTTTACCAAAGCAGAAGGAAAATAATGCTTTGAAATGACAGGAAACGTGGCTGGCTGTCAGGGACCAAAAGGAAAAGCTGTTAAAAACAAAACAAAAACCAGCAGGGGTGAAGTTTAATAGTCAGTTTTTGCTAAGAAAACTCCTCTCCTACTCAATTGCTGTTTTGACAGGTGATTGCCTTACAAGAGACCCCTCCCTCCCTGCAGTACACTTAAAAGCCCCCCCCCCAGTGCTTCACTTAGACAAATGCTCTTATCTCTTCACACCATAATACTGGAAGAGGTTCTTCCTAGCAAAGAAACTCATTCTTAAAAAGGATTCTCTCCAAAAGAAAACGATAAACAAACAAAAAAAGCATTCCCAAATTCTATGTTGCCAAGAAAATAATGGGAAAGCCAAAAAACTCAGATTTTCCTGTAGCAGCTTTAATTGAGAAATCAAACAGCATTTATTTTACAGTACTTTGTAAAAGCATATTAAAACTTATTCTGTCATCCTAGACCTTTCAAAAATCCTTTTACAATTAATATATCCAGCAATTGATTGCATCCTGCTCTCCACTTTAAAATATTTTCTGTGTGGAATGCATTCTTTTTTAACATTATAGATTTGGCAACATTTCTGTCTCAAGGCTTCCAAATAAGGTCACCAAATACATAAAAAAAAAAAAAATCCTTCAGACAGTGCTTGAAGCAGCTTCAGAATTTCCCACACTTTAGAGACAGTTAAGGAACTTAATTTATTCCATACATAAATCTTTGTAAAGATGTCAATTAGAGCAGTTTCTCTCAATTCTTAATTTTTTGATAACTTACATGGCCTTTGAGTCATGTTTGATACTACTGGAGAACTGGGACCAGAACTGAAAAACTAGATGGCATCAAAACCATCACAGGCAAAGGTTCCTCCTCCCACAGGGATAATGAGATGCATCCTAGATGGAGAAGAAAACTTAAGGCAAGATACAGGGACAGAACTTGAAAGAAACCTGTGGATGCTTTTGGCTTTCTCAAGGGAATACATCCCTCAGTTAAAAGACTCTTCAGACTTCAGCTTTGCTTCAGGAACCTAAGAGAAATTCTCTTAACATACACGGATACTTTCTGTTATTCGATATAGATTATCTTACTAAAGACTTCTTTAAGAAAAATAGCAAAGCTCACACTGCCTCCTACTGTTAGAAGGAAAAATTCGTGAGGTCAAATATGGTCCCCAAACTGTGAAGCGAGCAAGAGGCTTGTCTTAACCTGTTTATTTCTTTTGATGTTTATTCTCAATCTAAGGATCTGTTGATCTGTTTCAAATGCAAACTTTGCAAATACTGCCTAGGAAGCACAAGATACATTGCAGAGTACAAGTGTGCACGCTGGGGTGTGACTTCAGAATTGGCAACACTGCTGACTGGATTGATGTGTGACACAGACAGACAAACACGCCCAAGGAAGAATTGAAAGTGCCGCCCTCCTCTGCAAAGAGATGCTTACTTTTCCAGATCTAATGCAATGGGAGCACAGAGTTTCTCAAACTGCACGCCAGCAAAGCATAATCAAGACACCATCTCATCCTGGAGTCAGATTTTCTCACCATGTGATTCTTGGGCATTGGCAATTTTCATTAGAATTTCACCTAGTTCATGCTAGCTTCAAACTTTCAAAAGTAACTCTTGAAGGTATCATGCCCCTGGCCCTATCCACCTCAGACACAATGACACTGTATTGTCACATACACTGCAAGTCACCAAATAGGAAACACAGAAACACAAATGATGCTTTTGGGTTTGTTTCTTTAAAAATGGCATTTGTATTAAAAGGCTTAAAATGAGACAATGACTAAACGAGTGGAATTTAAAGTTACAGTTTGTTAGAATTCTCTTGGTACATCACAACAGTAAAATGTTGCTCCTTGCTTCTCTGGAGGAATGTCTTCTAACAGACAATCAAACATTTAAAAGCCATAGAAAAGGGGGAGCTAAAGAACTGAAAGGGGGGACCCCACTGCTAAACACAGACTTAACATTTTTAAAGGCTGAAATTAATGAAGCAAATTCACTGAACAAGAGGCCCTATTGTCCTGGCTCCTTCAGGAAGATTACTGAGAGGAAACTGGAAAGTGGTTTGGGGAACCAAAGATTCTGGGATGTGGTGGGAATTCACAGGTTGGCACCGGCTGGAACAGCTGAGTTTGAAGGCACTCTGCAGACACAGGGGTGCTAGGGCCCTGAATCACATTTACAAAGTCTTTGTATTGTATTTTAAAAGCTAGTCAGTAAAATGTTACTGCCAACCAAAACAAAAAAAAAGCTAAACTTAAAACACGCGCACACACACATACACACACACAATAGTACACACAAAAATGTGCAGATCTGTTAACATTTTTTTTCACAGCTGATTAAAAAAAAATACTACCATTCTCCCCCAGACTCCCCTTTGAATACAGTAGGTAAACAAAATAGATTTTTTTCCCCCACAAATATCAGCAGACACTTTCTGGCACCCTACACTGTATTGGCCTCAGAGTTAACAGTGCAGTTTGGATGTGCAATACTTCAGATCGGATACACTGTAACAAGAATCCAACTTTGCATAGACAGCCTCAGAATCCCAATCAGTCTCTCTGGGTTGCCCTTTCAAGCTGGCAGGAAGGGAACCCGGTCTTAGTTTCCAGCTTCTGGAAAACAAGAAACTTCTTCCTTTCATCTCCCTCCTCTTCAGGGTTTCCTCGAATCTCCTTCCAAGTGTTTAAACCTTGCAACTAGGAAAGAGTTGTTGGGGGACCCCCCTCCCGCCTTTTCACTTTCTCCCCCTCCCCACCCTACCCCTAATTTTCCGCCAGGCTTGAAACTTTGGCTTGCCGGGTGTCAAGCTGCCCACACAACGCCTTAATGGCTACTAAAACGGGAAAATTTGCGTCAACTAAAATCGACAAGAAACGTGTAAGGCTCAAAGAAGCCACATTTCCATCAGGGTTTCAGATGGTCGGGACGAGACACCTCCTCAGAAACAGGGTGAAGGCAGGGGACGCTGGCGGAGGAAGCCAGCCGGGTTCCCGGGACACCCCGGCCGATGCAAAGTCGTCTCCAATCTCAAAGCAAGAAGAGCAATCACATTAAGAGTTGGATGCGTTTGGCTTTTGTGCGCAGAGCGTGGCCAGCGCCCGGCGGCGGCCGGGGCCTCAGAGGATGACACAGGCCGAGCAGCAGCCCTCGTCGCCGTTGGGCTGCGCCGCGTAGTTCATCTGCCGCACGATCTCGGCGAACAGCTCATCCACAGAGGCTTTGTTTTTGGCCGATGTCTCCATGAAGGGGCAGCTCCACTCCTCTGCAAGGGCCTTGCCCTCGCCGTACGAGACCTCACGCTCGCCCTCCAGGTCCACCTTGTTGCCCACCAGGATCATGGGCACGCGCTCGTACCGCTTCACGCGGATGATCTGGTCCCGCATGGGCTTGATGTCCTGGAAACTCTGCTGGTTGACCAGGCTGTACACCAAGATGAAGCCCTGGCCGTTCTTGATGTACAGGTCCCGCATGGACGCGAACTGCTCGGTGCCCGCCGTGTCCAGGATCTCCAGCACCGACGGCGACGAGTCCACCTCGATCTCCTTGCGGTAGAAGTCCTCGATGGTCGGGTCGTACTTCTCGATGAAGGAGCCGGTCACGAACTGCACGGTGAGCGCGGACTTGCCCACGCCGCCCGAGCCCAGCACCACCACTTTGTACTCTCTCATGGCTCCGCCGGCGCTCTCACCGCGCCCGCCGCCGCCCCGTCGGGGCTGCACGCCTGGGAAGGCTGAGCTGCGCGGGTGGACTTCTCCTCTTCCTCAGCTCGGCAGGAAAAAATCCGGAGCCGGTGGCCCGCGAGCACCGATCAGCCAGCGGGGGCCCCGCGCCGGGACCGACCCGCGGCGGCGGCGCGTCCCTGGGGCGCGGGTCCGAGGCCCGCGGCAGTCCTCGGCGGCGGAGGCGGCAGCCCTGGCAGCGGACCCGGAGGACAATGCCGGCAGCCCGGGCTGGGCGACCGCTGCGGCTGCTGGTCCCGGCAGCCCTGGAGAACGGAGAGACGGTGGCGGCTGGCCGAGGAGGCGACTGCTAATTGCGCGTCCGGCCAAGACACGCGTGGCATGAGTCCCCGTGGAACGTGCGCCCACCGTCGCGGCCCATCGCGCTGTCTCGGGCAGCCTCCGCGGGGCGAGGGCTTCCTACTCGCCGCGCGCAGCCCGGGCCCTCCCCACCCGCTCGGGCGAGCATGCCCAGTACGCCGTGCGCCGCGCCCCGCCCAAACTTCCGCTCCGGGTTTTCCCTAGGCCGGGTGGAGGCGTGTCTAGGGCGGGGCCGAGGGCGGGGCCGGTTTCGGCCCGGACGGCGGGAGTCTTGGAATTGCAAAGGAACCGTGTGTGTGTCGAAACGGTAAGCCGCTGCTGGGGGCCGGGGGTTGCCTTCCTAGACACCCGGCTTCCTGCACAGGGCCGCGGCTCTGCGACAAGTGCCCGAGGGCCGGAGCGGACCGGCCTCTCCTGGAGCACTTGCGTTGTGCAGAGATGGCAGACGCCACTTCCTTCGCCCAGGCCGGTGGGCGCTCCGCAAAGACGCATTTGGACGCCTCCAAAGACACGGGGGACGGCTGTCCGCCCGGTCCCCACGTGCCTATGCGGATCGGCTGTCCTCGCGATAAAGGAAACAGGACGATCTCAGTTGGAGACGGAATCCGGGCAAGCAGCCCGCAGGATCGGGCGCTCTGTCCCAGCAGGGCTCGGGTGGGTCCACCCACTTCCCCACTCGGCTAGGGCCAAAACCCGGTCCGTGGATCCAGCCTCACGGAAGCCTGTGGGCGCCCGCAGCCGAGTCAGGGCATGCTCAGTCCGCAGAGCAGGTTTGGGGCTTGGAAGTGGGCAGGTTTCGCACTGCACACCCACGCGCCAGCTCAAATTACCTCTCCCAGACTCCCAGCCCATTGGCGGCGGGGCGCGAGTCTCACAAACCCCAAGGTTTTCCCATTGGCTGCCGCCGAAGTTTTTGCAGTTTGGAGAGATCTATTGGTTGCAAAGTCGCCTCCGCTCCGGATTGGTTATTTATAGAGACTGTGCGGAGAGGCGGAGGCCCAGCTGTTCTTTCTCCGTTGCTCCCGCCCCCTTCCTCCCACTCCCCGGGTCCCGAGGATCCGAAGCTGAGTGGGGGAAAATTAGGAATTTAGGCAGAGAGCTCCGAACTAAATATAGCCCGCTGCTGGCGTGCTGGAGAGAATCTGACTTTCACGGTGCCCAGTCACCACCATCCCCGAAAGGGAGCAGTGAGGGTCTTGGTCTGCAGGATCGGAAAGTGGGTCTTGATCTGCAAGATCGGAAAGTGGGTCTTGATCTGCAAGATCGGAAAGTTTCTGAAGCGGTGTGTGCAGGAAGAGAGGCTGGCTCGAGGGATGAGCCGCTCGGAACCGGCAGAGGTGGGGCTGTCCGGGCTTGTCTCCGCCGACGCCGCGCGCGGCGGGCCGGGCAGTAGTGGGACTTGGCTCCGCTCCCTTGCACCGAGAGGCGAGGCGACGCCTGGACTTGCCCGGTCTCCCTCGCTCCTGGTGGGGGAGAGATGTCGAGACCTGTCGGCATTTCACGTTGCCAGCGGGAACCGCGGGGTGCAGGGGGCGGGAATCGGATGTGCTGTGCGTGTTTCCAGTCAATCCTGCCTCGGAGGCCCTCCTCTTACCCGCTCCTTCAACCACCGTCCCTGGAGGGTGGATGGGCGGTGTGGGGACACTTGGTTTCAGTTCCTGGTCCCACGGTGACTCACACAGGCTTTGCGAGTTAACCTGCGCCAAATGCTTGGCTGCGGCTTCCTCTTGAGGGAGCGGGCAGCGGCATAGAACCGGGCAGGACGTGGGCATCAGTCGATGCCTTGGTGCAGTGGGCGATGCTCTCACCGCGCTCGGCTCTGCAGTTTAGTGAAGAAGAGGACTTTCAACGTCCACTGTGAACTTCTCGGAAACCCTTGCTTACATAACTCTCCAGTGAAACTCCTCTGAAACGAATTCTAATGCAGCCGGATAGAACCCCTCCCACATTCGCCAAGTGTGCAATGTCTGCCAAGTGCTTTGCATGTATAATACCATCTCAGTTACTGCTTGTGAAAATGATTGCCCGCGTTCAAGATGGGAAAGCTGGGGCTTTGAGACATTGAGAGGGACTGAACCTTGATTACAGCCACCGAAGCTGGCTGTACAGTCCAGTTCTGAAACCAAAAGCTGGACTTTTTCTTTCCACAAGAAAATTACAAGCTTTTCCTCTAGGGTTGAAGCAGTGTAGTCCTGCTGCCTCTGCTTCTACGGTTTCTCTAGTTGTCCCAGAGTGAAGACGGTTGACTTGTTAAGTGTGGGCTCCAAGAAGTCTAGACTTAGAAATATCCTTCGTGTGTCAAAATCTACTTCTAGCGTATATTGGGATTGAACTCAGCAAATCCAAGAAATTTCTCTTTATTGGGGTGTACACTCCAAGGTGCTGTGAGCCCAAATGCGAGAGGAGGGGTCAGTTGGGGTCACCTCTGTCATCTTGATACTTTCCAGCCCACCCTGGGAAGAGTTCAAGAATTGCTAACTCACACATGGACGTCCAAGCCTTTGTAAAGAGTTAACTTAAGTGCAAAAAAGGTCACCTTTTAACAACATCTTCATTTATAGCTTAAACATGTTAATTGATGCCATTTAATCTACCCGAGCCTCTATGCAAGGCACGGTTCTAAGTATGAGGTGGAAGAAGCAGCTTTGTCCCATAGGTCTGGTGTATAATCTGGGCTTCTGAAGGTCTCTCAAGCTCCAGTGACCTTAGTTTCCCTATCTATGAATGGCAATAAGAAAACTGGCCCTGCCCAAAGACCTGCTCTGGGAACCTAAGAGAGACCCAGCCCTCTCTTTACCTCAGAGAGAGATGATAGCACCCTGGCGGCCTGACTGCCCTTCCCACCCTAGGCATTCCAAGGGATAATAATTAACAGAGGAAGGGTAGAAACTTGGTTTTAAAGCTGTAGCTCTCCATACAAGGGCCAAATTGCCACCTAGATCCAGTAGCCTCTTAGACTCATGTAGAAGAGATGTGGCATAGCCATGTAATGGTATTATTGAGCCTCGATGTCCTCTTGGGATTAGAAAGATGCCAGTCTGAATGATTTCTATTCGAAATTCTTCAACAGCAGTTTTTATAGCACTCTGATGATCTCCCACAGATAAATATGCAGGGGTATTGAAATTCAAAACAAAGCAAAAAGTCCATTTGTTTTTTTGTTGCTTGGTTGGTATTAGAGATTAAATACCACCTTTTTTCCATGCTGGGCACGTGAAGTTGCATCTCCACCCCTTTATATATATTAAGACAGGGTCGTGCTAAGTTGTCCAAGCTGATCTTGGCTTTGCTCCTTGATCCTTGCTTCAGTTTCCTGAGATCGTGGAGAGAACATAGGATTGCAGGTCTGGCTCACAGGGCCTGACTTAGAGGGTACAAATTTTAGGGTTGATCACTTTCTTCTGTGATTTTGTTCGGAGTTGCTGCTTGCTTTATATTGACTTTGTAATTTTACTTATCTGTCCTCTGTATTATGCTATAATTTGCATAACTAAGCCTGGTTACTCTAAGCACCTTTGGAACTAGATTACAGACTAATGTCACAAGCATTTATTACGAAAGGAGGTTGCAAAGAAATTTTCATTAATGAATATATTGATGGTATTTCATTTGTTTTCAGAGCTGAGTCTGTGATGAAAAATTATCAATCTTTCATGGGCCATAACATTTCCTTGGTCCACAGAAAACACTTAAATGCTAATGCTGATGTCTCCCTGATCTCCAAATAATTGAAAGAATGAAATGACCACACTAGTTGGTGCTGTCTTAGAGAGCGATACCAGGCCGCATCTGATGGCAGGAAAAGGTGTTTCTGGTCAAAGCTGTCAGCTTAACCTTTGACACCTAGCACTGCGTGAACAGAGGCCCATCCTTGACCATTGCCTCTTGGGGACATGGCTGGGGTTAAAAGGGTTGATACAAAGTGTGTCTCTAATAATCCCCCCCCAACCCCCAGCAAAAAGCTGTCTCACCTGACACTTTATACAAAGTGAAATTGATTTCATGGCCCCCAGCCAGGGCCACCTGTACACACGTAATTCTAGGTAAACTCTTCTAATTTTGAAAATGGCAAGGATAAGCGATATGTCTACACAACATTATTTTAAAGTAGAACTTAACTGCTCTACCGAGTTCTCAATGATATTTATGACATGACTAAAGTTGTGATAATATAACCACCTAGCTGATTCAGAATGTTCAGGCAAAGGTTCTTTTTGAGTACTCTCCAGTTATACCTCCGAATATATTTTTTACATTGGCCATTGACGCTGTTCACATCATACTTTAGATAGCTAACATTTCATGTTAGCTGGTATGTATTCCTCTTACTGTTGATCAGTCATCTTGAATAAACAATAACTCGTATATTCGTAATGAGATCTTGAATCTGCATATCTCAGAGGTGCCATAAAGGTCCTACAATGATAACTAAAGACATAAAGGTCTACTTAGTTTTGTAATTCAGCTGCTGCTTAGGATATCACTTGTTCTCTGGATTCTTTCCCTTGTTTTAATAATTTTTTTAAAAGTAAATGTATGGGAAGGTATTACATTTTAAATTAAGTAGCCTCTTCACATCATGTAAGCTTTCTACATTCTTCTGTGTGTGTCTCTGGGGGTGGTCTGCTTGTATGTGTGGGTGTGTGCATATGCGTGGGAAGGTGTGTGCACATATGTGTGGCATATGTATGAGGAGGTCAGAAGTTGGCATCACTCATCTCTCCTTCATTTGTGAAGCAGGGTCTCTCCATTTTGCCCACAGCTGTTACCAGCTAGTGTGGCTAGTCAGCTTGTCCTTGGAATCCCCTGTCTCTGTGTCCCAGTGGTGGGATTTTTTACAGTTGACAGCCACACTTGCTAGGATTTATGTGGGTTCTAGATCCAAACTGCAGTCTTCACACTTATTTAGCAAAGCATCTTACCCACTCAGTGAGCATCCTAGCCTTTTCTGTGTTTTTTCTAAGAGGTTAAAATCAACCAAGATAGATGAGAGTCCAAACAGCTATTATCTTTTTGTCTCTGCCACTTTGGTATGAAAGAATGATGTCGACCTATAAATTAACACATGTTATTTTTTGACCGCTCATCTCCGTAAAGAAGTTACCCTGGGATAAGCTGTCCCAAGGGAGCAGGGAGGTAAGGCATGAGTCTTTATATGTTACATGGTATGTTTAAATTCTTTTACTAGGCTTTAGAAAGAAGAAAAGAAGCAAGAGATAAAGTCCTTCCCCTAAAAGATAAAACATCTGACTTTTCTCAGATTTTTCTGGTGACCTCGATCTATGGAAAAAAAATCACACTTCTCTTATAGCATGATTTTTATGTGATGAAGGTATGTGGACACCAGGGAAATTTCAGAGAGCTTTCACTGATCCGGGCTTTTCTCAGTTGAAAGATCCACTTCAAATCCCAAGCTGCTCAGGATTTGTCTCCTTGGAAGTTTCTGTTCCCCAGAACCAAATATAGAAAGAATAGAATAAATTGCTTAGCTCCATTATGAAGAACTTCTCTCTTTCTCCTTTTTTTCTTCTTCTTACAAACCACTAGATTAAAGAAACTCCTCTTTGCCTGCATGGATAACAACCACCACTTCCCAGCCCAGTCGAAGCCCTATCGCCCTCCACAGCAATGTTTCTGCTGAGTCTTTCAAACTGTGGTTTTGATGGAGACAAAGAGGGGCTGCGCTGGAGGAAGGAAGTTACCCATGTAAATTATCTCCTGCAACAGAGTCAAAGTGAAGGAGTCTGCCTAATGGGATATCGCTTTTACTGGCAGTTACACAATCTCCAAATCAGGAGATAGGGCAGAAGATCCTGCAAGTCACGGTTTAGGAAGATAGTGCATGAAACTGTAGAATCCCAACTGTTGTTTTGCATTATGTTCAGCTCTGTCATAGATGCTTGTATATTTTTCAAAGGCTATTTTTCTTTTTCTTTTTTTGAAAATCTGTTTTGAAATATATGAGCAAAAGGGAGATTCCCATTCTTTTAGCCAATCTACTGTAATATGGATCTAGTGCCAGAATGAACATAACTAATTCTTTCTGTTACGGTATCTATCTATACCCCTAGAAATTATCTAATTGCCTCACAGACAATTTTTTTATGGAATTAAAAAAGGCAAATTGGGAAACCCAACAACTATTTCATTGTTGAGAGAGAGATTCTAAGAAAATGCTTTCAACTGTTGTGGTGTGATGAGCCAGATCATAGCTATGTGAGGTTTTGAAGGTTGTGTTATCTTTCTTGCAACTACTAAATTCCATGGAGTCTGCCAACAACCTTGGACAATATGCAAATGAATGGGCATGATGAGTGCCAGTGATACTTTCTTTGTAGAAACAGGTAGTGGAGTGTATTTAGCTTGTAAACCCAGGGTTTGTCAATTTCTAGACCATCTATTGAGGGGAAAAGAAAAGGCCTTCATTTGTTGTTGGAGTTTTGTTAGATCAAATGTATTACTAATCTGCCAATACACGTAATCACAATTTTGGCCAGAATCTACAGGAAAAATGTCACTCAAATAGTGAATACATATCAACAGATAGAATCAAATCTTTATGTTTTTATAAGATGTTCATGTCTATGATTACAAAAATATTAGATATTATAAAACTTCACCTCAAAAATAACATTGGACATGTTCTCTGCACTTCTTCATATTCATTTGTAATTGTTAAATATAGATTTTTTACATTGTATATAAGGAAACAGTGTTTCTATCATGCTTATGTCTTGAAAATAAAATTTCATTGATTTAATTTTAAATATTCTTTTTATTTCAGAGATAGGGAGAGATAGAAGGTATGCTTACATGCGAGCGAGTGTGTGCATGTACGTGTGATGGTGTGTTTGATTGTGTGCGTGTAGAGGTAAAAGGACCACTTTCAGATGCCACTTTTCTCTTTCCACTTTGTAGGTTCCAGGATTGGAATTCAGGCCTCCAGATTTGTGCACACATGGACACTTTCACCTGCTGAGCCATATTCCACTACCAGTTTCATCAATTTCTGACTAATGTTTGATTTCTCAATGCTTTCCAATTTTTTAAAATTTATTTATATGTGTGTGTGTGTGTGGTGTGTGTGTGTGTGTGTTTGTATGAGGGCACTGTGTGTGTGTGTCTCTGGAGGCCCAAGGGACACTTCTGGAATCATCCTGGCTTGTTCTACCTTCATTTTGCTTTGTTCTGTGGTTTCCTAGGCTCCACCTTCCAGAGTAGGAAGTATACTCCACAGCCATTTCTGCCTGGCATTTTAAGTGGTACAGAACTCAGGTATCCAATTGCTTGCAAGTTAGAGGTTTAACCCCCTAGCCAATCTCTCTAGCGCCTATAAATGCTTTCTAAATGAAGATTTTTAAACAATTCCTATTCTGAATTCATCTTTTTTGTAGGTTTTTGTAGGTCCTTTGTAGACCTCACATTCTCTACAACCAGTGTTTCCTTCTAACATTTTTATGATTAAGTTTTGGCTTGCTTTTCAAATGGGAGGTGAACACCAGTTAAGATGGAAACAGCAACAGGATGTCCACCAAACAGTAGCTTCTGAGAAAAAGGCTAAAGAAATTTGGGAAATTGGATGAATGTGAACAAGAAGAGCCAAGACGCCTGAAGGCCAGAGCCAAGGACAAGGAAAGCTGCAGAGCTGCATGTACTGTCTCCAGAAATAAACGTCAGGCACCTGGGAGAGGCTCAGGCAGGTGTGGGTGGGGTGTCTGAGCAGAAAGGAAGGAGTCGTTCCTACCAGTGTCTGGAGGGTATGAAGCTACAGGGTTGCTAAATTTGGGTTGCCTGAATTTGGGAGGCTGCAGATTTGCCTTTTTAAGCATTCAGGTATTGGTAATTTTTCTCAAGTATGTCAGATCAGATTCCACTAAAATGTTTGAACACCTACAAATGCACCTACAAATGCATAATTGAAAAATGGACTTGATGTCCCCATGTGTCACAAACCCTTAGTGAGAATACACACACCTATGCCTGTGTAATTAAAAATTCCATTATGGGTAGGAAATTAAATGAATTTGAGAAAGCTGTCATACCTGTGTAGTCTTCAAGTCTTCCTACTGCTTGCTAAACTGCAATAAAGCTTGCCTACCTAAGTGCTCAGTGAATGAGTCATTTTAAGTAGCCGAATATTTGTCCACAAAATGTTGATGTTGTCTGAACTATTCCATTACAATAAGAAAAATATTTATATCCTTTGCAATATGTAAGTAGCATTGCCTAATTGTAAGACAGTTGGGACAATTAAGAAAGAAAGAAGAATAAAGGTGAATTACTTTTTAAAAAATCCTTACTGTTTTGGTTAATTTGTCTTTATTTCATAGAATTACTTTATATGTCACATTTGGCCAGTTCTCTCTTGCCTGTCTTAACTTATAATTCAATTTAGAATCTCTGTATTCTATAAACAAGGAATAAGTGAAATAATTGTAATAAATCAAGCCCCTATTTGCTGAATAGGTATTTTCTTCTTACTTGATTTTTATGGGTGCTTTTTATCTCTTACCCTAAAGTTGTTGTGATCAAAAGTAGTTTGGGAAGTTGCTCCATTGACCTAGTCCCTGATTTGCCCTGGTTTGGGGTTATCAGCAGCCTGTTTGACCTGAATGTGGGTGAAAGCACGCCCTGGCCTGGCACAGCTGGACGAGCTGCCTGTTTGCACAATCAGCAGAGGACCCCAGGGGCATTGGTGGCTCTCCAGCAATGGTCTGGTCACTCTCCAGAAATGACCTTCCCCTTTGTGGCTAGCAGGATCAGCGCTTTCCATGGTGCAGGCAGTGGGTTCTGCAACACCAACACTCCTCCGCCCACTTGGTCACAACGCATCCATGTTTTTCTCTGTCTTCCTCAAGTTTTCCCAAAGTCTTACCAGAAACCTTCCGCTTATGTTTCCCAAAGTGTTTCTTAGTGTGTCTGGCAAATGGTTTATTCTTGACTCTGCAAATTCTTCATAAGAAACAGAGAGTTACTTTTACTGACAAGATTTCATAACTAAATTTTCTCTAAACTGTTGTTAGAGTGTGATCTGAATAGAAGAGAGGGCACAGGCAATATTAAAGTTGGGTATCCACTGTAATATGAAATGAAAATTCCTGAATACTACATATCTGATAAATCTTCTCATTCAAACCTCACTATAGTAAAATTTTCTATCTGTGTAACATGTTTTCTGAGCGCTGACCAGGGAGTGTTTGGGATTGGAAGATACAAATGCTGCCACGATGCGCAGCTGGATTTCCTCTGAATGCGCTGAATACCTGCCTAACACCAGGGTAGTTTTGTGATGCCCAAGATAAGCTGTGGTTCTGAAGAGATCCTTCCTTAACTGTAACAGAAATAGTTGGGTTGTGAACATCCGCGATGACTCTTGTCTTTCTAATCATCCTGTGCCCTGCAATAAGTCATACTATGGAGCATATGAAGATTATACAATTGTTCACATACTGAATCCTGAGCTTATTCATATTGTGTTAAATGCAACTAAACTTTTTTGAATGTATAAAGCTACAAGTTCCATGAGAATCGCGTAATATATTTCTTTGTGTCGGGAATTGTCGTTGGAGCCTGGGGTTATTTCATCCTGAGGCAGAGCAGCCACAAAGGATGGACTTCAGCAAACTACCTAAACCAGTGCTCTGCCGTGCCCCTGCTTTGGGTTATCTGGGGCCAGTCTCAGCAACCAAGCTGGTCTTGAACTCATGACAATTCTCTTGTCTCAGCCTCCAAGCGCTGTGATTACAGGCAGGAACCAACACATCTACCCTTGGCCACAGCTTCTTTAACTGTGGGCCATAGTCCCATATGGATTGCCTGACTGAATGTGGAGATTGTGTAAAATTTGGCAACACTAACAGGGTTCTTAACATATAGTGACCTGAAATGAGTTGAAAGCAAACATGTGAGGACCCTAAATTGCTTCTGGCAGAGCTCACCTGCATTACATTGCACAGTCTCTGCAGACTTGATTCTGAAAACATAGCACTGGGACGTGCCCAGGTTACACGCCCTACATTTCAGGAACATTGCCTGAAATTGTTTCCCTTCAGATTCAACATTTATCATATAATAGTTACATAACATGCATTAGTTATCAACTGTAGTGATTTTCCTAAATACACAAAGATTTCTGCTCCTATAAAAGCACACATTGATTATGGAAAGAAGATTGTTTCTTTACTATTGTTCTCCTGTGTGCAAATATCAAATTAGCATATCTTTTGGATTACGTGGGGCAGCATTTAATTACAGACAATCGAGGGCTGAGCTTCTGGGTGCATCTGTGGAGCTATTTACTTAAGGTAAACCTGTGGGAGAGTGTTTATTTGGCGCAGGTAGATCCACTCCTAGTAGGTGAGACCATTCCCTGAGGAGGTAAACACGAGAGCTGATTCAGATCTGTTGTGTGTTACCAAGGGAGAAATTTTGCTCCTCTTTCAGCAAGTCCTGTGCATAATGTGTGGCCAGTTCCTGTAGTTTCTGATGCTGGTATTTACTTTCCCATGATGCTGATGAATTCAGAAGAGTGTGGTAAGCTGGGATAAATTCTTTGTTCCCTCAAGTGGTTTTGGTCTACATTCACTCAGCAATGGGAAGATGAAACTGACACATATTGCATTAAAAACTTTAAATTTAATGATTCATGCTTGAGTTGCTATTCCAGTCTTACAAGAAAAATTTATCAAATGCATAGTGGCTTAGGATTAGGACAGAATTTCCAACAATTATTTTCTCACAACTGAGTTTGTATTTATTTTTTCTGTGCCTACTCAGTAAGTTTAGAGTAAAGATGGTTGCACTTTCTTTTTTAATTAAAAATATACTTTAAAGGCCTAGATCAATTGTGAAGTTGGTTATATACAGAACACAAAGATGTACTTGTTTTTCTGTGATAATGGGGAATCTAATTCAGGCCCTCATTTGTGAAAGAGAAATACTCAAAACTAAGTTATCCCTGTCCTGATTTAAAGGTCTTAGAAAAAATTATATTGAGTGAAGTATCCCAGACACAGAAAATTAAGGACCGTATGTACTCCCTAATAGGTGGATTTTAGTATTAAACCCATTCAATGACATATTCAAAGAGAAATCTCTGTAATACCTATAGTAATTGCAATGATTATAAACAGGAGGGTAGGGGAAGGAGTACCCCCCCCAGAAATAAGGAGAGAGGGGATCATGCTATAGCAGAGAAAATAGGTCACCATCAAGTATTGCAAGTAAATAGTGAGACATCTGGTTAAGCTCATTCACTTTCCTTCCTGGTCACATGCAACTGAGGGGGTTTAATCTCACCAGTCAGGGAGGGCATAGAGTCTGGTAGATAGATGGTAACCATCCTGCAAATGGGAGAATGACCCCCCACTACTATAGTCTCCTACTCCTGTTCCACTTACCTTTGAATCTATTCTTATAGTAAGACTCCATTTAAACAGCCTTTTATCTCTGGCTAGAAGGTGACCTCCAATATCAATCAGGATGGAGCCAAGGGTGGTGCAGGAACAGCAAAACTGAAAACAGCAACCAACCATAATTCAGAATATCAGAGACCCTATATTAATCGCTTGGAACCAGACCAGCCATGTCTCTCCCCATCCTAAAGCTCAGGGAAACTTGCGGAAGAAGGGGCCGTAAGATTGTAAGAGCCTAAAGATGGGGAGGAGCAATGATATGCAAGATACTCCACACAAGTTAGGCCTGAAGTAACCATAATAGGACTTGCAAGACCTGTGCAATGACTGACATGTCAATGAACCCCCAAAGTCTAGCATGGATCACAGGTACTAGGATCCTTAAAGGCAAGGGATTAACAGCGACAATAGTGTTCCCATACTAAAGGGGAGCACAAGTAAGGGCTCTGGGCAATGCCACTGAGACCTTACACATGATTAGAGTGGAGGATGCAGAGGTGAGTTTGACATTCACACTAAAGGATGCTCCAGGGAATGGGAGAGGGGGAAAAAGGAGGCTATGGGAAAAAAGGAGGGAAGAGGGTGAAAAGAAGGGGAAAAGGGAGGGAGGGTACAAGGGGGACTGGGGAGAGGCAGAGGGAGGGAGGGGACCGGGGTACCTATTAAGTTTGTATGATTGGGAAAAATAAATAAACAAACATTAAGAAAAAAGTTTAAAATATTAAAAAAATAAAGTTCTGACTTACACAAAAAAATCTGCAAAAAACTTTAATCTTTTAAAAATATGTATTTTGGCTCCTGTTGTCCAAAAACTTGTGAAACAGAGAGAACATTGGATGTTTAGTCTAACAGACTTGCTTTTAAAATTTGACTTTCTAGGTGAAACGTTTTGGAAAACTGAATAATTTACTCACTTTCTAAAGCAGCTGGTTTCCAAAGTAACCCCCCATGAACCCCTGTCTATTAGAATCACACCCTTCAAAGTGCTTCCCAGGAACCTTGCAGAAGAGGGGGTGGCAAGATTGTAAGAACCTAAAGATGGGGAGGACCAATGAAATGTAAAATACTCCTCACAAGTCAGGGCTGGAGCAGCTAGGATTAGCCACAATGTGATGGGACCTTGCCTGACAATGCATAATGGCTGACAAGTCAACAATGCCCCAAAGTCTAGCAAGGATCACAGAGAAGACTTCAGATAGTAGGATCCTTAAAATCAAGGGGTTAAACAGACATAATAGAGTTCCCATACTAGCGGGCAACCCAGGAAGGGGCCCCAAGCTATACCACTGAGTCCTGAACCTTCATTAGTGTAGACAACTCAGAGGGAAATTCAGCTCCCACATAAACAGATGCTCAGAAGGATGTGAGGGAGAAAGCAGAAAGCACCAAGAGAGGATGAGGGAAGGAAAAGGGGTGAGAGGGAGGAGAGGAGAGTGGGAAGGGGAGGGAGAGTGGAATGGGGAATAACGGGGGAAAGGGAGAGGGGAGGGAGAAGAAGGGAGGTACCTACTGACCTTGTATAACTAGGCAAAAAAATATAATAAAAAAGTGCTTCCTAGGAAACCCATCTATCAGCATCATACTCTTGGGAGTTTTCCAGCAGTCAAAGTCAAACCTAGAAGGGAATCCCTTAACAGTTAGATTCACTGAAACTCCACAAGAGAACCTGACGAGAACCATCCAACCAAGCTGCTTCCAGGTCCTAACCTCAGTAACTGTGTGAGATACACTTCTTTTTTTCCTTTTATTTTAACTTGATAAGGTTGTAAGTACTTATTGTGCAGAAGTATATAAGTAAAAAAAAATCTCTAAATTTGAATAGTCCAACTTTACACTGGGTATATAACTGTGAGGCTAACTAAGATCACATATAGTAGACTGTCCATTGGTATTCATTCAGCACGATTACTCATGAAGAGTATATTTGACAAAACTCACGTGTTCATGATCAATTTTACACATTTAACTTTTGGAAAAATCCTGGTTAACATTACTTTTCTCTGGTACCAGTCCAGATGCATGTCTGGCTGTGGCATTTACCTTCCACCACTTTGTGAAGGTTTTGCTACTTATAGTTATCATGCATAATGATAATCATCTTAACCAGAATGTGCCACGGATGTGTCTTGAGTTGCTAGGGAATCCATGTTGCTCTGTCGTTGATGGAGTCTGTCCTGTCTTCCCCTGGAAGTTCTCGGTGATTCTGCTACGACCCCTCAGAAGGATACGCCTTCATAACCAGATCTCTGAGATGTGAAGTGACTGTCTGTCACTCTGTCCCACGCTCTAAGGGTCCACTCCTGTTTCATTTTGGCCTTGGCCTTGGACTCTTCCTACTGTCCTGTCCATTTCTAATCACTGACTTCATGATCAGAGCGACTGACAATGCTGTGACCCCGCTCAGGATCGTCTCTGCTGTTTTTCCTTTTTCTTTATAAATACTGCATTCTCATTTCTTGTCTTAACTCCTTGTAAATCTTGATGCTTTCATGCCAAAAAACAAGGCTGCATGAATAAGTAAGTGAATGTCCACAAACATGCGTGTACAGGGTACATTTACACATATGCTTCTGCTAGCATACATTCTATCCATTTGCAACATGAGTTCTTGGTCTGCACAGCATGCTGGATAGTGCTAGCTTCATTGATATGTCTTTATAGTTTTTATAGACCCGTGTGGATAGAAGTTCAGGGTCTGTTTCTTTGTACAAAGGAGAGACATTTGCTGTTGTTACTACTCATATGAATATTTGAGTTTTTGTTTCTACATCTGAGAAATGCTAATTGACTAAGAGTTTTAAGGTATTGGCTTCCAGAGAACAGAAAATGTCCCGGAGCATTTGTCATTAATGGGTCTCAGGTCCTCGAATGATAATTTGTCACTTTGCCTAACCTCTTAATTGAGCCCTTTGCCTCCAGTTCTTCCCCATGTACCAATCAATGCTGTGCAATGTTAATGGAAATGATCCACTACAACATAAAGGGGAAAAAATGAAGGAACCACTATGTGATAATTCTTTTTTTGCATATGTGTCTGTGTTTTGCATGTGGGTGAGTGCACATGTGTATGTAGGAATGTGTACAAGAAGGCAATTGAGCTGCCTGTGGCGGTCCAAGGGTGACTTCAGGAATAATCTTGGATTGCTTCTACCTCCTTATTGCTTTATCTGGGTTCTCTAGGCTCTGCTTTCCAGGACTGGGATTATTGGCCATTACCACCTCCTACTGGCATTTTTATAAAGGATTTAAGGATCTGAACTCAGGTACTTTTGCTTGTGAGGTAAAGATTTTAAATACTCAGCCATCTCCCCAGCCAAAGTGATATTCCTAATAATAGTGTGTGTGTGGGGGAAACATATAGGACAGAACACATATTATATTATTTTGTTCAGATACTATTAGTTAGATGCAGGTATCAACTTGATGGTTGGGTTTGAGCTCTGGGCACATTTGTAGAGAATCAGTAGTTGAGTCGATTAAGCCCTAAGCAAACTTGCAGGAGATTGCCTAGTTGATAAGGAAGATCCAGCCCGTGGTGGGTAGATCTAGTCTCTGGGCAGGTGAAGGAAATGGAGGGAACTGTTGGATAAAGTTGGCATCCTTTTGTAAACTCAGTCAGACATACTGGTCTAGCAAGTAAGAATTGTCACTCTCTTAGCTGTTATGTGGATATGGTGAGGTCAGTTCCCTTAGTCCTTAGTGTTGGTGTGGGCTCTCCTGCCAAGCTGGACAATAAATTATAAAGGAAAATCATAAGAGAATAATCCCTTAATGTTCCCTTAATCTGTTTTTGTCATTATTTTATCAGCAACCATACATAGTAACTGGTTCAGATACAATTTATAAAAGTCAAAATCAAACTATCTTTTTCCTGACATATGCAAGTACACAGCCAGTTATAAAGAAAATCAAAGAATATAGTTAGCACATAGTCAGCTACGTTGCCAAATCATATATTGGGTCAGCAAAAAACAAGCAATTTGTTTCCACGCAAATGAAAAAGGCAGACTGCTTGTTCAAAATGATTATGAATGCGACAGCAAGCCATGAAGCAAGCAGTGGACCTGTCTCAGCCCACATCTCAGGGCTACTGAGCATCAGGCTCAGGTGTGAGAGAAAATTAGGAAGATGTTGGCTTCGCAAAATTTATGATCAACTTTCCCTACCTGTATTGTTTAATAATTTAAAAATGTGAAATAGAGAAATGAATCAAAGCTGATCAACATACTTTCCACTCAAATGCTTTCCACTGCTCCTTCATCTGTTGCAGGCCTGGCTCCAATGCCAGCTCATCCACCAGGCATCTAGATTTTTCCCACAAAATTAGCCTTTCTCATCCTCTACTCCTGAGCATAGCTCTGTTGGAACTTTTAACATCTCTGAATCATACCAGAGTTCTTTGAGAATGCTGTTTGTAATAAATATAAAATCTTGGGGAAATATATATGTAATTTATTCCAAGTGCAGTCCCCTATAGAGACTTACAAGGTTCATTTTCACTGAAGTTGTGGTGTTGTGCCCAGATTTCTGAATCCCAAGAGAGGATGGAACCGACACCGATGCAATTTGCATGAGGGCTTTATTGCAACCTCGAGCCTGGGCTCACCACCCAACCGCAGCGGTGCAGCGGTATGGGTCCGAAAGCTTGGCCCTTTGTCTCAGCGAAGTTTTTATAGCTTACTGGCAAGGGGCAGGGGCTTCCAACTTAATAGTTACATGATTGGCTGACAGCCAACAGTTTCAGTGCACAGGGATTGGTCGTCCCCCCCTCCCCATCAGTGATCAGTTTGAATTGCAACCTGTATTACCCACAACACGTGGGGTTTCCCATAACACCTAGGATTTCCCCTTCTGCTGACAGTTGGTTGCTGGCCTCCGATTAGCCCGGGCTGACTAGATCACATGAGAGCTCCCTTGGGCCACATAAGAACGCTATATACATGTAGAGAAACATACTTAAATCGGATTCTAGGTTTCCTCAGTGTAAAGGTCACAATATCCCATTATAGAGCTGAATCTGCTCAAAAATCCTTCACTGGCTAATCTTTTGGTGATGGTGTGAGGTAACATAGCAAGACTTCTTTTTTTAAATTTTATTATTATTATTATTATTATTTATTCAACTGTGTGCATATGTGTGTATGTGCGCGCGTCTGTGTGTGTGTGTGTGTGTGTGTGTGTGTGTGTGTGTGTAGAACCACGGACGAATTCCCGAACCACCATGGACGCCTCCACCTCCTTCTGCCCCGGGATTCACAGGCTCCGCCCTACCAGGACCAGAAGCGCAGGCCGCCCCCACTTCCGCCTGGCGTCTATACGTGGGATCTGGGATCCGAACTCAGGACCTTTCACCTGCAAGGCGGAGGCTTAACCCCTGAGCCACCTCTCCAGCCCAGCAAGAGTTCTTATGCAAACTAAGTTGTGTCGGCTCACCTGGGGGAAATTTGGAACAGACAGCAAATGTCTCATGACACCATTCAATACTTTTTTATTTCACATGCAAGATGAGCATCATAGCCATCTTTCTTCAAGTTGCTTTCATAACATAAATGTAATATGCTGGAAGGTATTTTTTTTAGTTATCAACACCCTAGATACCATTTTTGTTCATGAGAAACACCTTTTGAAACATTGTTTCTCATTATTTTCTTTCTTTATTTTTGTGACATTTTTGCTCTCACTAACACTTCGGAGTCTTCTGACAAACAGGGGACTTGTACATCTTCTTACCAGAGACAGATGGGTGTGTTCTCTGGGTATTCTTCTTAAAATGAAGAAAATGTTCCTCTTACTAGCATCTGGGCAAAATTTGCAGTTCTGTCACTGACTTGAAATATGGACAGAAGTAATCATTTTGCTCCTACATGAGGTGACTCTGCAAGTCATCTTTTCTATTTCTTCCCTCTGCCATGCTTTGAAATCACCAGGGTAGCATAGGTTCAGAAAAGCCACTCTACTAAACACTGTTTGGACTTGTCATCAGTCATTTTTATGGCTGTTCGCCAATCACTTGGCCCAGATGGTCAGCTTACAAATCATCAACAGCAAAGAAAACCCTCTCACAAGTGAAGTACTGTAGTTCCAAATGCACAAGTAAATAAAAATGTTTAATTCATCTTTGTACATAATTTCACCGTACGCGTTCTACCCAAATGAATTATGACATTTGGTTGGCAAACATGTGGTTACATTCTCAATGGCACAGACATATGGTTATATCATTCAGCGAAAAATGTCCACCATTCCTACAGGATAACTCATTTTAATCAGCATGAAGATTTTACATGATTTGTGACTCATTCTGCCAAGTAATCGTACACAAGGGGGGATCAATTTATCATCCTTGCAAGGGACAATGACAGGCATCTGACATTCCCACAAAGTTTATTTATGTTTGTTCATGCCATCTGGTTCTAAGGCATTTCTTATATAATGGCCAGAGGGCAATCAATGCCTAAACATAACACAATCCATGTATTTCAAAAGTTTTCAAAGTATATATTTTATCCATTACAAACCTTTATATGCACAGTATATTTTCTTTCTTTTTTTGGCTTGAAAAAAATTTTTATTTTTATTTATTTTTTTCTCCAATCATACAAGCTCAATACGTACCTGGTCTTTTTCCTCCCTCCATCCCTCCCCAGTCCCCCCTTACACTCTCCCCCTTTTTCCCCTTCCTTTCACCCTCCTCCCTTCTCTTCCTCATTCTGCCTCCCTTATCCCCTCCCATCCCTTGGAGCATTCTTTTGTGTGAATGCCAAACCTCTCTCTGAGTCCTCCACCCTAGTAATGTGTAAGGACTCAGTGGCATAGTGTCTTGAGGACTCACACTGCTTCAGGGTTTTTTCATTTTTTGCTATTTAACCCAGAGTCCTGTTTTTCTCACCTTTTCCCATTGTCAGGGTCTCCTCATCTATGAAGATGTCTTCTTAAAAAAAAACACAATTGATTTTGATGCTAGAAATTAAACTCAGGACCTTGACCATACTAAGCATGTGCTCTACTACTGAGCTACACCCCAAGCTACATACTCTGGGCCATTCACAGAAGGTGTTCCAATCTGTCTGTTCTTGATCCAGGTAGCCAGGAGTTAATATAAAGCATATACCATAGTCCAAATATGACCACAGGCTTCTTTAGTATAATCCACAGGCTGGGAATAGCTTTAAGGGGCTGGAGAAATGGTTCAGGGGTTAAGACCCTGCCTTGCAAATAGAAAGACCTGAGTTCGAATCCCAGATTCTACCTAAAAACTCTGGGCAGAAATGGTGGCAGCCTACACTTTTGAAGGAAAGAGCCTGGGACACCCTACAGCGAAACAAAAACGAGATAAAGTAATCCAGGATGATTCTAGAAGTTACCCTTGGGCCTCCCCAGGCACACACACATGCCCATATACGCGCACACATATACACACACACACTTTAAAAAGGAATGGCTGTAAACACTTTTGATGGTTAAAATAGACTATTTTGTAATGTAATGAAAATATTTCAAATTCAAAGTTTAGTGTTTATAAATAAATTTTTAATAAAGAGCATACTTCTGTTTATGTAGTTTGCCTTTAAAACCATTCTGTCATGGTGTCTAAAACTTAGGACGGGTTCACAGGCCTCCTAGCTCAGCGTCCCCAGTGCTGGGATTGCAAATATGCACACCACTGCTCACAGCTCTAGCTGTGCTGAAGTTGGAAAAGTTGAGTGAAATACTTCCAAGGAGGTGAACTAGCTTAAGGTGAACATCCCATGATGGAGGAGATCTCATAGCTTCTACTTTATTTTACCGTACTTATAGATCTGTACTTCTTCTTTGCCATGCCAGATCACTAACAACTTGGAGATTCATAAATATTTGTTGAATGACTATAAGATAAATAAATAGATAGGATCCTCTGGGATAAAGCTTCTTATCTCTATATATCCTTTTTCATAGATGAAGCAGAATGAGAGGAGCTCATTTTTCTATTGTAACTAACTGCAATGTAGTATTAACAAGATTACTGTCACCCATGTAAAGGCACAGGCCCAAACCAGGAGCAGCACTTGGTGGCTCCCTCATTGAGAAGGTGGCTGCTTTCACTGTGCATTCACTTGTGAGTCAGGTGCAGGCAGAAAGGACAGCTCTCGGGTCCTCTGTCCAGCTCATGCTTCAGATCCAGTAAAGCCTTTTAGTTCTAGTGAAGATTTTAGCCTTTTTCTCTCAGAGGCATGATTCCCACACGTCCTCTATTATTTGGACATAATCTGTTACTAGCAAAATTAGAAGTCTGGAGTTCCAACCCATTACAATTAAGCCAGAGAAATTAACTTAGTCAGTGGTACTTGTGTTTTCTAACTCCAATTAGAAATCTGAAGGAAATCCTTCATAGACCCCAAATTCCAGGGACACCAGTTGCCAGTGAGGATACTGTAGTGGCACATATGCCAAAGGGGATGTTCTCTGGTCCCATCCCATAATTTGCATCTGGGATGCACACAGAGTTGCCCCTCGCCGAACTACAGAGAACAGAAGGATTTCAAGGCTTCGGTCCTTGTTTGTGAGCCTGTAGCGCTGGCTGCGGGACCCGGACCTCAAAGATAGCCACAATGGCTGAAATTGGAGATAATGAAAAAATGGCTGCCCTGGAGACCAAAATCTGTCATCAAATCTAGTATTATTTTGGAGATTTCAACTTGCCATGGGACAAATTCTTGAAAGCACAGATCAAATTGGATGAAGGCTAGGTACCTTTGGAAATAATGATAAAATTCAACAGGTTAAACTGACAGTAGACTTTAAAGTAATAGTGGAAGCACTGAGCAAATCTAAGGAAAACTCATGGAAATCAGTGAAGATACAACTAAAATCAGAAGGTCTCCAAACAGACCCCTCCCTGAGTGACCGACGAGTATAAAAATGGTGTCAAAAACAGATCCGTTTATATTAAAGGGTTCCCAACCGATGCAACCCTCGATGACATAAAAGAATGGGTGGATGATAAAGGTCAAATACTAAATATCCAGATGAGAAGAACATTGCATAAAACATTTAAGGGATCAATATTTGCTGTGTTCGATAGCATTCAATCTGCTAAGAAGTTTGTAGAATCCCCTGGCTAGAAGTACAAAGACACAAACCTACTAATACTTTTTAAAGAGGATTACTTTGCAAAGAAAAATGAAGAAAGAAAGCAGAATAAAGTGGAAGCTAAATTAAGAGCTAAACAAGAACAAGAAGGAAAACACAAGTCAGGAAATGCTGACATGAGATCTCTGGAAGGAAAGATTGGACGCTTACTGAAGTTTTCGGGTGACTTAGACGACCACATCTGTACAGAAGATTCACACATCCTTTTCTCAAATCACAGGGAAATAAAATGGATAGATTTTTGTCAGAGGAGCAAAAGAGGGAATAATTCTTTTTAAAGACAAAGCCAAGGAAGTGCTGGATAAAGCCAAGAATGCAAATAATGGTAACTTACAATTAAGGAACAAAAAAATGACTTGGAAAGTACTAGATGGACATGTGGAAAAGAAAGCATTGAAAAAAATCATAGATCAACAAGAATCCCTAAACAAATGGAAGTCAAAAGGTCGAAAATTTAAAGGAAAAGGAAAAGGATATAGAGGTGGCCATTCTGGATCTGGAAAAGGAAGAGTACAGTTTCAGGGAAGGAAAACAAGATTTGACAGTGACGATGGATGTGGTACAACTGGACCAATGAAAAGAACAAGAGAAGAAAGAGACAGAGATGAACCTGCATCAAAACATAAGAAAAGAGAAAATGGTGCTAGAGACAAGTAATTTAGTATGAACTTTTTATTCATCTTAGTTAGTTTTAAACTGCTTTTTGTCTTTGGAGTCTTTTAAAAAGAAAACCGAATTAGGTCCACTTCAATGTCCACCTGTATAAAAGGAAAAAAAAATGTTTTACTTGTCTTTTTTGTTATCCAAATGAAAGTTTTTTAAATTGTATAGTTCTGTTTGTGTTCAAATGACTGAAATATGAAAAGGGAGATTCTAGCTCTTAATTGCCTTTGTAATAATATGAGAACGTATTAGTACAAACTTATAAATATATACTATATAAAATAACAAAAAGGTTTTTTTCCTCCCTTTACATGCCCCTAAAACTTTTGACAAAGAACTGTAACTTAAAGTGTTGGCAGTTAGTATGGGCTCTTTGGCTGGTAAACTTTTATATTGACTGCAATTCTAATACACAGAACAGAATTGGGAGACTTAACTGATTTCTTCTTATGAAAGTTGTTTAATGCTGGCAGGTCATACTGAAGCGCTGGAAAACAAAAGCCACTGGAGAGTAAAGTTATTTCCAAATGTTTGCCACCCCTAAGCAAACTTTTCCAAGCACTGATTTAGCAAATTGGACATAGTGTTTTTATTGAGGATAAGTATGAAAAATAATTATGAAAATTATATGACCTTTGTTTTAATTTCCTAGTAATCTACAACTGACTTATTTACATAACAATGCTTACTTCAAAAAGTTTCTGTCCAGATTTCAGTAATGATAGTAAGTCCCTATTTTCCCACTAAATTTTTAAAAGTAAAGCACATTTTTGGTGTTTTTTCCTTCTGTATGCTAATATAACTTGATATTCTTACTACTGATGAGTTTTAGAAGAATGGAGAATAGCTACTGTTCCTTTGTATCTTGTGAGGTAAATCCTAACTGTATAGGTCTCAGCTCTCAAATTATAACGTGTAATCAAACACCTGGTGACCTTGTTGAAGGGCATATTAGTTCAGTAGCTCTAAGCTTGTAATTCGGCATTTCTGACAGGGTTGTCACAGCTGATGGTCTGAAGACCACATGTGAAGTACCAAGGTTCTGGCTTGGTGTACTATTAATACTATTCTAAAGTGCTCCATATTTTGTTCTGTAATATAAATTGTATAAGGGTTGACAACTGAATGTAACAGGATGACCAACAGATTTTTATGGACAATGTATCTAGACAGATGCTTTAACACAACAGGGCCAGTTTGTATTAAGTTTATTATGTAGAAAAACATGTTTCTTTCATTGCACTCTTATTTCCTGGCTTTTTCCTTGAGAATGAACCTAGGACCTTGTACATGGCTAGGCAGATACACTACCACATCCTCAGCTTCATTGCACTTCTTACTTCAGACGTTTCAAAAATTATCTAGATTATACTAGCTTTTAGTTATATTTTTCCTGTTGTGATGTAAATTTACCTAATTTATAAAAAAAAATCATACATGATCACGGTGTGGATGTTTATATTTTGTCTACCACTAAAAAGGAAAAGGACAGTTTAGTTCAACTTAATATAAACTGGTGGTATTTTTCCATGAGTGGATGTCAAGTCAGAGTTTTACCAACTCTGAGCCTGTTTTCACTTACTGATATTAAGTAGTTTTCTGTCTGGGTCTGGAGTTGTGTTAATTTGTTTTCAATAAAATGCATAAACTGGGATAAACACTGGTAAACTTTTATATTGACTGCAATTCTAATCAATTGTGAGCATTTTGAAAATCATTGCATAGCATATATTTTCAACACTGTGTAAGAATTGTGGCTGGATAAAATGCATGTTAGCTTTTAGATAATTAACATTGAGACAGCTTATCTGCAATAATTTCTATCTTGACTTTCCATTTTGCAGCTTTCTTTTGAATATGCTGAACACAAATAATATTTTCATGTGAACTGATGTTTAAGTGATTTTTAAACTGCTTTTTTTTCCTAGTTGAGTTAAGGTCAGTTTCATTAGATGCTGGATTCAGACATTTCAGCATAGACACATAATATTTAAAAATCAGAAGTCAAGTCATCTCACTGTTTAACAGTCTAAACTAAACTAATGTGATTAAATTCAAGGTGATAAAAACTTTTTTGAAAAATCCAAAGTAGATTATGTACTTACATTGTTTAAAAAAAAAAAAGAAGGATTTCCATACAAAAGGAAATATGAAGTCAATAGCATTGCTGTGTTCCAGTGGAAAGCCAGAAAATCTATATTGTCACTCATATGGGATACATTTGAATCTTGCTCTACTCTGGGGAAATCTGACTAATGGGTTGTACCCTCTGATCTGGAGCTGTGCTGGGGAGCAAACTATACAAAAGGAAAGCTGGAACTTCACCAACCCAAAGGTTTGTTTAACTTCTTTAGAACAACTGACAGAGGATCAGCTGGTTTACCTGGTACTGAAAGATGACTCATCCCTCATCCCTAGCTACTTTTTTCTCAATGAACCCTTACTGCTTCAACCAGGCTTTGTGGCATGCTGTAAAGCAGGGCTTGTTCTTTCTGCACAACAGTGTTGTAATGCAAAGAGCCTGTCTGTCTGCAGTGTTTAGGGCAGTGAACCTTGCAGAAGGGAAATTCACCACAGGTCTCTCTACAAATGTGACTCCCTATAAATCTGAATAATCCTTAGAACCTGGAAAGTAAATTTTAGGTATGCACCTAATGAAAACCAGACAATCACAAATACCTTCTCCAAGTTCTGGAAGTGGAATTTGGCCATTTTTGAATAATAAGTAACCAATAATTATGATTTAAACTGACGTATTTCATGACTTGAACATTTTAATACCTAAAACTCATAAAAAGACACATATGGACAGTCAGGTGTAGAATGATTTGTATTATTCCAGTTCAACGGTTTGCACTTCAGCTCCATGCACAATTTAGATCAGGTGTGAGACCACCAGTTTGATGAGGGAGTTGGGGGCACTGGGTATTGCAGCCTGTAACTTGCTCTTAAGATGCAGGTGGTATGGTTTGTACTTGAGGGGCACATCCTGAATTCGAGTCTTCCCTTTTCTTTGTCCCCTTGGATAATCAGAGCTATAATTTTGAATTTCAGATTATTTTCAGAGTTAAATTATTGAATTTTAAACTGTGAAAACATGAGGGTGGCAGTACATGGGTTCCAACTTTTCCGATCAGGTGAGCTCCACCTACTCACATTGCTTCCATAGGCCTTGGTATTCTCCCACTTATTAATCGAAAATATTAAGATATTTTCAGATTGTTCTGGGACAAAGCTCTAGAGGGCTTTTGGGGGAGAGGCATGCTTCTGCCAGGGCTCTACAAAGGCTTTTCCTCAAATACAATTTTGCTAGTTTACACCGTTTAAAAAAAAACAAGATCCTTGTAAACAAATGTAAGAAGACTTTGAGAAAATTCTCATCATTTTGGTGGCTTTACCAAGCTGTATGAAATTTTCAACATTAAGGTTAGAAATTGAATCACTGAATTCTAATCCAGGCTCTTCTACTAATTTATTATGCTCCAACTTTTACAAGGGATGCTTTCTTTACAGGGTTCTTTTTTAACTCAAGATCTATAAATTTGGGGAATTGAATGCAACAATTTGAAGGTTGCTTTTGTTTTAGAAAACATCATCTATTCTCTTTCAACCAACTTTTCTAAGTACCTATACTCTTACAAAGCAGTGACATGTTAAGTGCATTGTGGATTTGAATAGATGACTATATTACCTGCTCCTTAGTTTTATAGTCTAGGATTCTATACTATTACTACATACATTGAAAAAGAAAAGAAAACAGATAAGGAGAGGACTCACAAAGCAGAAATACGGCATTTAAGTTTGGTGTTATTGTGAAAATCTCTTACTTGCTCAAAGGGAGTTTCACGAAAGTGACCTGTGAAAATCTGATAAAGGTCTGAGTCAGATGAGGGTTACCTCACAACATCACAATGTTTGTGTGTGGCCAAGATGACTGCTGGCCAGACAGAGCAAGATGGGGTTTTCCTTGCTGCTGGAACTAGTGCCAAGTCATATTCTTGCTGAGGATAGTTTCTGCAGCACGAGCTGTGGTGACATAGGAATGGGCGGGGCATCTTTGCCACAGTTTTTTCCAACAGCTTCCTTGAATGAGTTTCCTATGGCGTGTCCTCAGTTTGCATTGTAAAGTATGACGAGGTGTCAATAGTGTCACTCACTTTCAGCTCACGTGCTCCATTCCTGACTTCACAGCAAGGAAATGGTTTTGTTTCCCAGATGAAGTACAGGGCTCGCTAAGAGAAAGCTGTTCACCCCTGAGCTTTCATGAGAGTTTGATTATTAGATCATTGACCCTCTACCTGCCTTTCTCAGAAATGAAGCCACATCCCCTGCAGTGCTGCTCTATGAATGCCCCAGTAAGCATGGGCTGGGCTAGGAAAAGGGTCATGCTGTGAAAGAAGGTCTACAACAATTACTACTATTGGTTACCTGCTGTTCTGCTCATAGCTCCCTGAGAGTTCACATTGATAGTGTGTGTGTGTGTGTGTGTGTGTGTGTGTGAGAGAGAGAGAGAGAGAGAGAGAGAGAGAGAGAGAGAGAGAGAGAGAAGGTACTGTGTATGCAACTGTGGAAGTCCAAAGGTGACTTTCAAAATCATCCTGATTGTTCTACCTCTTCTTTGTTTAGCTCTGGGATTTCTCTGGCTCTGCCTTCCAGAACTGGAAACGCAGCCTGCCTTCATTTCTGTCTGCTGTTTTTAGGTGGGATCCTGAATAAAGGTCCTCCTGCTTGTGAGACCAGTCTGAATCGCTGATCCATTTTTCCAGTTCATTCACTCACATTTATACTTGAGTAATTGAGTTTCAGAAGATCTTTGAAAGTTATCTAGTCCTTACCTTCTTTGATTGCTACATGTTTGCTAGAGGAGCCATCTCAGAAGAGTATTCTTTCAGAACTGCTTTTCAACTACATTTCTTGTTTCTTGCAACTTCTCTGTGCTCTCTTTGCAGGTGGCTTCCACCTCCACTTCTTGACTCTGGAAATAGAAAGCAAGGATTTTTTTTCTTCATGTCTTATCAAGCTTGACACTCTTGTTAACACTTCAAAAATACAGCAGAGCACTTTCACAATACTGGTAGATAGGAGACTATGATAGGCAGTTTCAACCCAAGACAGAGAGAAAAACTTTTTTCTTCCATGTTAGGTAGTTGCAAGCTGACCAATAAGTGGAAAGCTGGGCACAAAGAAAGAAGAAACTCAATGGAACTTATCAATATTAGCCATCAAGCCAAAGAAATTGAATGAAAAGAAATTTTTCCCTTTGTATATGTACACATGAACCCAGGATGGTCATGTGACATTTTGTCCTTTTTAAGATTGCTCTTGTGCATTGTCATTCAACTTGTTTCCAACCAACTACAACTTGCATAAGGACTGATGAGCTCTTAAATCTAATTTTCCTTTTACAAGATGAAATTACAAGGTTGATTTATGTACAAATTCACAATGCTCTAGGCTCCAATACTGCAATGGGTGTGGTGATGCATGCTTGTAATCCAGCCACTACAGAGTGAGAGACAAGAGGGTCAGAAACTCAAAGTCATTTTCTACCGCATAGCAAGTTTGACACCAGCTTGAGTGAGTTACATGCATGAGACTCTGTCTTAAAAAAACTACCTTGAGAATGTTATGACTTATTTTTTATTTGAGTTTAGAGATTAGATTATTCCCCATCATCAGTTTTACCTGGAGCATTCTAATGCATTGCATGAATAAACTCTGAAGTCTGGGCATTCTATGTGAAACATAAAAAAAAAATCCCTTGACTTCAATTTTATTCATGAACACTGGTCATCACATTTGTTTGTGTACATGTAAGAGACCCAGTTTCCTTGTTAGGAGGCCATGGTCCAAAGGATTTGTAAATAGTTCCTGGCATGAATGGCTTATGCTTTGGCACACATTATCTACTACTACATTCACATACATGCTCTAAATTGACAGGCAGAGCTTGTTTACACTACAGGCATGGAGAATCTATTTGGAAAAGACAATTTCACACCAGTACACACTACAGCAAATCATGCTGTTGCTAATGCTGAAAGGAACTCGACAATTGTTTAGTAAATAGGGTTGGCCAATAAATGTTCACCTTTTCTCCTATGACATTTCTCTTTCTTTACTTATTTATTTCTTCAATTCCTCTCCCCCTCTAATTAATCTATTTTCACAGGTTCTAATATTCTGAGCACTTTCTGTCCAATAACAGCTCCTTTAGCTGTGACTCACAGACACCAGACCTTGGGTCCCTGTACCTCCTTGTGGCTTCTGGATGTTCCTTCCCCACTTGCAGCCTCAGGTCAGCATCTCCCTGACCCCTGGCACATTGTCACATGAAGGGAAACTTCAGCCACCCTGGAAAAGCTATAAAGTTTATGTGCTTCCTTTGTCCAGTGGTCTTTCTCGAGATTATCCCCAACCCCTGCAGCCCCAATCCCTACCATACTGCTGCTTATGACTACTGCACTATCCCTTCCTGCTGTGTGAACGCTCTCCCACCCTAAGACCAAATCATGGTCCCCACCACCCTCTATTCTAAAAAAGGCTCTTATTCTCTTCGACCTTATCTTCTCTTTTTCTAACCTGCACTATTCATGCTTCCCAATGCTTCTTGCTTCTTTCTAGCTTGGCTTTCCAGGCCGTGCAGCTCAACCTGTCTTCTGAGAAATATTATTATAGGACCATGGGAGGAACACAATAGATACAAGGTAAAGTTTAGGGAGGTAAAAGTCCATTAAAAAGTACATCAGAAAAAAAGCAAGAAAAAAGTTATGTGCATCATTTTAACCTATATTGTGCTGCTTTTGTTCCTTTGAAAAAGAATTTCCTAATGAAGCCCAAGCTGAACTGGCTGTTCCATGCTGAGATACTAGGCTCATGCACGGTACCATGCCAAGCTAATGTCCATCTTTTCAGTGTAGGTGGAATGCACAAAGTTTGGTCAGAGTGTTGTTTACAGAAAAATTTCCAAGGATGATGTATTTTATGAGATTAGACCCTACAAGAGTTTAGATGACATCTTTCCTTATGAGACCAAGATGAGCCAATAGCATATGAACAATTCATCCAGAGAGACAGAGTTCAGAATGAGTTCCCTGGAGGACAACATATTGATTGCCTAAAAGAGGCACTGGGAAATCCTAGACATGTTCTACACTGCATTCCAGGAGATGGTTATATGGGTATCACAAAGGCGAAATACACTAGCTTTTGTATTTCAGGTCAAGCACTTTTCTACAAAGAGACTCTATTACAGTGAAAATACATAAGAATATAAACTAAGCTATGGTTAAAGCTGTAAACCAAGAGTTCTGATGCGAGCAGTTGCCACGTCCTTATCCAACCATGCTGTTTTGACGAAGTCCGGCATGACAGAATATTCCTTCAAGAAAACAATTTCTGGATAAAGAACATGACATTATTTGATAGAAATAAGAGAAATAAGGAAAATATGGGGATAGTCAGGCCTTAGTGTTACTGCCTGCCTTAGAATTACTGCCTGGTTCTGGCCTAAAGCCTGCTAGCTGGGGAGTGACACATTAACATCTAAATGGGCAGTCACTAGGTGCAAGAGCACCTCTGCAGGAGGATTCCCTCCTCTGGGAGTTGAGTTTACTTTCTATATATTCTTAGATCATTTTTTGTTTGTTTGTTTTTTTCTCAGGACTAGTTAGTTTACAGTCCCTTCCCTATACATTTGATGTTTATACATAAACCAGGGGAAATCTGCTTTGAAACATTCATTGTCCCTTTGCTTTTAGCAACTGAGTGTCATGCCTGCTTTAACTCTACCTGGAGACATCACATCTGGTCCCACATAGAAAATATATGTCACTTCTGCTCTTCCTTTGTTACCTAGAATGAATATGTTTTTTTTTTCATAATCCTGTAAAGAATTTGGTCCTGGTTTTCTTTGATGTTTTCCCTATGGGTGTAGTGACACATTCCCTGCCCTTTACTCTAGATTTTCTAAAGTATATAAACTCTGCTAAAAATTTCAAGAAAGAGTTCAGATTCAATCAGCCCAGAAAGCTGTCTGTCTGCCCTCCATTTTCACTAACTCTTTGCCCACCTTGTCAAGGGGAGCTCTGGATTGTGGTTGCAGCTTGGACTGCAACAAGCAGTGGTTGGCAGAATACCACTGACAGAGAACTATGCACCCTTGGATCTAGGAGAACCAGAGCCTGAGACCAGAAATTTGCTAGCATTTTCTCACAGTGCCAGGGTGATTTCCAATCACAGACAGAGAAGAGGCCGTCTACCATTTTTGCTCAGAGATGTTATTGTCTTATTGTATATGCAACATTCTAACCCTTCATTCTAATTAATAAATTGCTTCTCTGGTCAGCAGGCTTCAACCAGATTTCTGAGTCAGCTTCCCACTTTATTAGGCAATTGTCTAAGATGTCTGGAAACTGAGGTGATTACAGAATTCCTGGACACACAACACTCCCCTGGGTGTCTGAGTTCCTGTGCTATGTTGGCTTTTCTAAGTTAAGTGCTGAAGGCAGAAATCCACTAGTGGTAGACTTGGGAAGAAAGCGGTAGGGTGGGGATAGATGCATGTCTAGATATCCCACCAGAGGGAATATAAAGTTGGTGTTAAAACTGTGCCTTTTCTAGGCTCACATTTTTGCCTTTGCAAAACAATATTGCTACAGACACTGATATGTCTCAAAAAACATCATTTGACATTTTGTGAGTCAATGTTGCCCATTAGGATTATAAGAAAGGATTTGGAAAGATGGGATGATGTGCCTTCTTTTAATGTTTGGATCCAATGGTTACCAGATAACAGCTTAAAAGACTTATAGTAAATACTGTCTTGTAAATGATGATGAATTCATTCACAATTTTTGTTTTTAGACTCGTTTCTGCAACTTTCTGCAACTACTTCATCTATGCAACCAGTGAATGGATACATTTAACATCTACACCTTGTGTGAAACAACATAGAACTTAATAGAACAAAACAAAAATAAAAACAAAATAAGAAACCACTGATAAAAGGTCTTAGATAATAAAGTGAAGTTTTAAATTTAACCAAAATCTCCAAGAGTCAAAAACTAAACTGAAAAGACACTAAAAGTGTCCACAAAACTCTCTTCTAGAGAAGAATCACCATTTGAATCTGAGTAGACTGTAAATTTATGTTCTCTCTTCTACTGGTATGTTTGTTTATTGCCATACTTCCGTGTGTGCGTGTGTGTGTGTGTGTGTGTGTGTGTGTGTGTGTGTGTAATTGGCAGTGATACTTTTAAGTGTCTTTTGTCTGAGCCTCATAAAATACTCCCACACTTACTTCATTTTGTTGGCTAGGTATGATCCTGTATGTTTGAGGAGAATCTCAAAAGAACGTGAGTCATTTACTTAACAGGAAGTGGTATATAGGCAGGTACTCTAAACATATGTGCTGACTGGCTGAAGGGAAATTCATTTTAAAGGAAATGATAACATGCCCAGGAAATGAAAACACTGATCCATACATAGCCCAAGAGTCATTTACACAGAATGGGTGATGGATGTTTGTGGAAATAATTGCCACAAATTTCACAGCCTCTGGAGAAGCCACAATTACTTTAAAGGCATACATTTGTCATTTGAACAGTCTTCTTCAAAATTCTTTTTTGGGGAAGACATTCTGAAAAATATGAGAATCTAATCAAAATACATGTTTTCTGGCTTGAAGCTCAAGTATAAAATAGAAATGAAGTCATCATAGCTATTTGCCAGTTTCTCAGTTACTTTGCTAAGTTGTAATATTGCAAATCTCTCTGCTCTCATGCAACGAGTATATATGAAACAGAATGAGACTGAAGAGACTTATTCTGTGTTGCCCTAATCACAAGAAACTCCAGAAGAGTCTGATCATTCTGAATAATATCTCAGATTCCCAGAACTCAATAGTGGTTTCACAGGGATAAGGCAGGTTGCTCCTGAGCCAAGACATTTCCTACTGTAGAAGTCTAATTTTGGCAGGATGTCTTTCTGCTCCATCTCCTTAGCCTAGTGAGACAATTTAATCATATGAATATTATATTAAAGTTTTATGCCCCTGAAGGTCATATAATAGGACGTATATAAAGAGAAAGTATAGTGTGAAACAGAAACTTAAATTACAGATGAGGCATGATACCTAGATGGAAAATCAGAAGTTACTTCTGTGAATTTTTTAGTAATTAGGATTTGGAGCAAGTCTTCAAGAGTTGGAGGAATAATAATTTGGAGGTGTTTGGTTGTTACTTATCAGCATGGCAGATCACTGAGACCTCCTTTGTAGAGAACTACTGTCAGTCACCTTAGAGACAGACCTGCATTCAAGAAGCTAAAAATCATGGACAATGGCAAGTTGGCAAGAAATCATGCTGTTCACACATTTCTTTTTAATTAAGAGCAGCATTTATACAGCTGTCTAGAATTTTATTCAGAAACAAAAACCTGTATCTATGAAATTATTTTTTTCTTTTTCTCTTTGTAAAGATGTTTCTTACATTTCTAATTTATTTTTATTGTTTTGCATCTCTGTGTGTGCGTGCGTGTGTGTGTGTGTGTGTGTGTGTGTGTGTGCACGCGCGCGTATGGGGGGCCACTGTGTGTGCTTGCAGAGGCCAATGGGTGACTTCAGGAAGCATCAGGATTATTCCCTGTTTGCTTTGCTTTGGGGTTAACCAGCTGTCGCCTTCCAGGGTCAGAAGTGCAGTCATCGCCATTTCTTTTTTTTTAATTTTTTTATTTTTCTGCTCATACAAACATAATAGGAACCCCTGTCCCCTCCCTCCACCCCTCCCTGGATTTCCCTGTTCCCTCCCCGCTTTTCCCCTTCCTTTCCCTCTTCTCTCCCTTTCTCCCAGTGCCCCCTCCCTCCATCTCTGAAGCATCCTTTAATGAGTATATCAAACTTTCCTCTGGGTCCTCCTCTTTGATGAGATGTAAAGACTCAGTGGCAATTCCTAGAACTCTTTCTTGTGTTCCCCTTAAGTACAGGAACACTATTGTGACTGTTAATCCCTTGCTTCTAAGGATCCTAGTGCCTTTAGTCCATGCTAGAATTTGAGGGGTCAATGATATATTGGTCATTGTGCAAATCATGCAGAGTCCTGTTATAATTGCTTCGGCCCTAACTTGTGTGGAGTATCTTGCATATCATGACTCCTCCCATCCTTGTACTCTTACAATCTCCTGCAAATTTCCCTGAGCTTTAGGATGGGGAGAGATTAGGCAGGCCTGATTTAAGATGGTTGATATAGAGTATCTGATGTTCTGAATTATGGTTTGTTGATTTTTTTTTTCAGTTTTGCTGTTCCTGCAATGCCCTTGGTTCCATCCTGATGGGTGTTGGATGTCACCCCCTGGCCAGAGAAAAAAACCGGTTAAATTAGAGTCTTGTTATAGGAGTATATTCAAAGGTAGATGGAATAGAAGTAGGTGACCATGGTGTGAGAGGGGTCTTCTGGCAGCCTGTATGCCCTCTCCTTCTAGTAAGATCTTACCCCATGGAAATGATCAGGAAGGAAAGTCTGTGAACTTAATCAGATGTCTCATTACTTACTTGCAGTCCTTGGTGGTGGCCTATTTCCTCTGCTGTAACATGATCCCCTCTGTTTCTGGTGGAGCCCTCCTTCCCAATTCCTCCCGTTTATAATCTTTGCAATTACTGCAGATATTACAGAGATTTTTATTTGAGTGTCTCTAAGTGAGTTTGGTACTAGGGTCCACCTATTAGGGAGTACATACAGCGCTTAATTTTCCGTGTCTGGGATACTTCACTCAATATAATTGTTTCTAATTCCATCCATTTCCTGGCAAATTACATTAATTCATCATTTTTGATGGCTGAGTAGTATTCCATTCGATAAATGTACCACATTTTCCTTATCCATTCATCAACTGTTGGACATTTGGGCTGATTCCATGACTTTGTGGTTTCCCACTTTTATTACATCTACCTCTGAATGTGCTTTTATCACAAGACTCTAGTTTAACAGCTTTTTGTCTCTGGCCAGGGGGTGACATAGAGTGCCACCAGGATGGAGTGAAGGGCATTGCAGGAGCAGCAAAACTGCAAAAGAAAATCAACAAACCACAATCCAGAACTTCAGAGACTCTATATCAACCACCTAGAACTAGGACAGCCTAATCTCTCCCCATCCGAAGCTCAGGGACATTTGTGGAAGAGGGGGCGGTAAGAGTGTAAGAACAAAAGGATGGGAGGAGCAATGATATGCAAGATACTCCATACAAGTTAGGGCTGAAGCAATCATAATTGGACTTTACATGCCTAGCGCAATGTCCAACACACTATTGACCTCACAAAGTCTAGCATCTGCTAAAGGCACCAAGATCCTTGGAGGCAAGGGTTTGGCAGCCACAGCAGTGTTCCTATACTTAAGGCGAACACGGGAAAGGTTTCAGGGAAATGCCACTGGGTCCTTGTACGTCATCGGAGAGGAGGGCCCAGAGGAAAACCAGGCATGCCCAAGAAAGGACTCTCTGGGAATTGGGGCGGGAGGCACTGGGGGATGGGGAAGGACGGGTGAGGGGAGGGCGAGCAGAGGGGTGGGGGGAGGAGGAGGGAGGGAGGGAACTGGTGTACCTATTAAGTTTTTATGAGCTGAAATAATAATAAAAATGTATTAATAATAAAAAAAGACCTTCTTTCAATTTCTGTGCGTTTTTCACTGAACTGAATTATTTGGTCTGGGGTTTTGGCGTTGGGCGGGGGCGGAGCTTACCTAGGTCTTTGTGAGTCCTGGACTGCGCGTGTCTTGGGCGGCAGGTGGGGAAGGGTGCCACCATTTCTGTCTTTCGTTTTTACGTGGGATCTGGGGTCTGAACTCAGGTCCTTCTGCTTGCAAAGCAGAAGTTTAACCCCTGAGACATCTCTCCAGTTCAAATTTACTATTTTTCTGTTTATGCTTAAGAAAATAATGATTTATGAATTTAAGAATAGGAAATTGTTTTTGCTCAAACAAATACTTAGAATTTTAATGTTGTTCACACTATTGACCTCATAAAGTCTAGCATTTGCTAAAGGCACTAGGATCCTGGGAGGCAAGGGATTGACAGCCACAGTAGTGTTCCTATAATTAATGGGAGCACAGGAAATGGTTCTGGGAAATGCCACTGGGTCCTTGCACATCATTGGAGGGGAGGACCCAGAGGAGAGTTTGGCATGCACATTAACGGATGCTCTGGGGATGGGAGGGGGAGGCACTGGGGGGATGGGGAGGAAAGGGGGAGGGGAGGGGACACAGAGGGATAGGGGGTTGGAGGGAGGGGGAACTGGTATACCTGTTAAGTTTGTATGAATGGAAATAAAAAAAAAGAATTTTAATGTTGTTGAGATACTTTTGAGAGACACATACTAGCTTAAATAATCTAGATAAGACATTTGAATACAAGCCTCTAAAACTTTCCTATCCCTCATCGTGCCAACTGACATAGGATCCTTGAGAAAAATAATATGCTGTGGGAAGCACTTATCATTTCAAATACATGCAATATCTATAATTTCAAAATGCATGTCTCCATATTCCATAAGGTATAATTTCCTCAGACTAACATGATAATACAGAGGGCAGAAATCACTTTTCAAACTCCTGAATTTTGACATTGGGAGTTTCACACAAACAACTGAGAAGACTTTTCAGCTGAACATGTTTTTTACTTTTTAATCATATTTTTAAGGTGAACAAAAAAGTTAAGTCATCATCTACAGTAACTATTATAATAACCGAAGATCAGCCAAGTAAGTACTGTGAAAACAAATACAGAAATCGTGTTGGTAACAAAACAGCAATACATGTCTTGACTGAGCAGAGAAACACAGCTGTTGTCTGGGGCTCAAAGACATCTCTGCTGCTCCAAACCAGGGTGTGGCCGGGTACTTTTGCCAATGAAAAGTCAGCATGTGATATGACCAAAATTTGACTCAGTCACCTGAGCTAAGCGCAGGGGTCATTCAGGGAGAGAAACGCCTTACAATAGAGGCTTCTCAAGCTTCTCCTGGATTTCTTCATCTTTGCAGAACCCGCTCCTTAATGACCAATCTGGGATCACTAAATACATACCTTTGATTTTCCAGGGACACACTTTCTAGTCATTAATTTCCACACTCAAAGCTACTGATTGAAACAATAAATAACTGATCACCCTTATGTAGATGTCTTGCTAAAACTGGAAACACAGCAGAGGAAGAAAACAGCTGGAGCGATTACTCACATCCTGTTGTTACAAAGTAACACACAGTTCATGTATGGCTCTGTATTCATGCTTATGACATCAGTGTGTGTCAGGAGGAAGTCACGGGGAATTCACCTTTTCAGATGGGTGTGGACAGGCAGGATGGTAAAATATATTTCCTGTCTTCTACTGGCTTTGATCCAAACTGCTCATTATTAACCAGGGTCTCTAATCTTTCCTAGGAACATTTAAAAAGTAATACGTCGGTTTTGGAGACAAAAGCTGCCTGGAGCGAGAAACTTGGGGTCAGACCCTTGAGAGTGAGATTCTGTGGGTTTGACTTGGTCATGAAGGAATGTAGACAAGTGACCACAACTGAGTGTCTCTTCATCCTCATTAGTCAAATGAAGATATTGCCTTCCTCAGACATTTGCCTCATGGAGTGTGGAGGAAACTAAAGATACATGAAGAAGGATTTTGAAGTCAAAAGCCCTGGGCAAAAGGAGGTAATTACCATGTAAACAGATTGCTAGGGTAATTGAGAAACTCTAGACTCACAGAGCTACATAGATCCTGAGAAATCAAGAGCAATGTCTAGTTTAGCAGATGAGAAAACTTTGCCTGAAGACAGGGAAATTATAAGCTATTTCCCATCATTTTAGATAATGATAATAATTACAGAACTTGCTCTGGGCAGACAGTGTGTCAAGGGCTTCACAAACATTATCACAGTTGATCTTTTCAGGTTCTTCATTAGGGGAAGGAGAAGGTAGGAAACTATCTGTCCAAGGTCATACCTCTAGTAATCAGGAGAGTCTTGACTTTAGTGAAGTTTCTGTTGCGCAAACTCACACATCTTGGAGGACGACAATGGACAATCAACTTTCTTCTGTCTAGAAGAAATCACTTCCCCAACAAGTGGAAAGTAAGCAGAACCATACGCCTTGTAACACAAGGGCTCTTTCTACTCAAGAATTAACCACATACCATGCATACCCTTTCTTTCAGTATCCTAATCTTATGACCTACTACCTCCTAACTGATTCTGTGGCACATTAACAGTACCAATTTACCCTTAGGCAATCTGTAAGTCTAACATGAAATGTATGCCATTGAAACGGGAAGTTATTTATAATCACGAGTAATTCCCACGTCCAGCCATGTGCGGTGTACCCGCCAGCACCGCACTTTAAGTGGACCCAACCTCTATGTCTAACATAAAATTGTGGATGCAAGAAAGTGTGATTTTATTTTGAGTTCAGTTTGTACATGAATTTTCACTTCTGCCTTTTCAGAGAGGATTTCCAGAATTACTTTGTGTCTCTAGTTTCCCTTGCTTTCTAGAAAGGAAGTGTCTGTATCAGCGCTCTTATGCATCATACACTGGGAACGTGTGTGGAGTCTGGCACAGAACTGCCTCCAGACTTTCCAATGAGGAGGTTTAGACTCAAAGAGCTATACCTGAGGGGCACTCCCAGCAGGCCCTTCTCCTCACTTGAGCCTGAGACTTAGATGACAAGATTTTAGATTGGAGGTTAATATTGTCCTGAAACACTGAGGACTGTGAATCATCAGAGACCCGGGAGAAGATTGGCAGTCAGGTCCTGGGTGAATCCTTTGCTTCTGTCATTCATCCCCTTGTGTAATTAGCTGTTGTATAGAGCATCATTGCCTATAAAATCAGTCTCCACACAGATGGCAGACTCTAACTTTCAAGCCGTGTCATGAAAATGAAGTCTCCATTTTGCTTCCTGTTGGATCATCTGCTTTGGAGGAAGCAGCAGTTGTGTTAGGAAGATACTCAGAAAGCTCTGTGAGGCCCTTGTGGAAGAAGCGTGGCAACCCCTCTCCCCAGTAGCAGTAATGTGCCACCGTGTAGGTAAATGTCAGAGGACCATAGGCACAGTAATAATATGAGAAAACTGAAGTAGAAATCATCTAAATCACCCTGAATTTCTGAGCCCTTGTGTTTTAAGATGCTAGATTTTAGACGTGTTTTTTTTACATAGAAATAGATATAAAAGATCAGGGAGAAACATTTATCTTAACCTTGGAACTCATCCTAAAGATTATTTGCTTTTTTAGAACCATAAGTTGAGGATTGAAGTAGTTAAAATGCATGTTGATATTTTTATTTGCACGGCAGAGTAAATTACAAAATAAATAATAGTTAGGTCATTGTCAAAGTCCTTCAGCTCACATTCATTGCTCTCTTTTTGCCAACTTCTCTTTGAGGAGCATGGGAGAAGGATTTGTTCTTACACTCAATTTCTAAGAACTATCCAGAATAGAAATGCAAGGAGCAGACACAGGCCTGGGAAGACAAGATTAGAAGTAACTCCAAGCCCAATTCCTCCAGAGGCTTTTGAACAAAGATTGCTTTCTTCTTTTCTTTCATTGTTCACAAGGAGGACTGGATTAAAGCAAAGCAAACAAACAAGCTGACAAACAAAAAGCTCATACATTTAGCAGGAACTCCAGACTTTCAGAGGAATAAGCTGATGTGGTAAGGGAGAGCCAGCCATCACATGATGTGTGGTAAGGTACTGGCAATTCTCAGAACTGTGTGCTGAGTGCCTCCAATCCTTACCGGAGAGGTGGGCTTAGAGCCAACCTTCACGAAATGCATGGTAAAGTGCCACCAATCATCACTAGATGTGTGGTAACTTACCGCCAATCAACTGGCCAATCATCAACAGCTGGCACAGGCCTTTTGCTCGCTGCTTTTTTCAAGAGCTTTCCACCATTTGCAAAAATCTTGAGCTTTTAACATTCCTTGGGATCATAAGCTTTAAGATTCATGCTGTATTTGATTGTGATAGGAAGATCACAAGTGTGAGTCGAGTCTGGGTTACTTAGAAACACTTCCTCAAATAGCCTTCATTTCTGAACTCTTTCAGTAGGAGTCCTTTGTTTTTGCTTTGTTTTACTTGGTCCCCCCCCGCACAGTTGTCTTCTGTAGCTTTGATTGACCCAATCTCTCTAGCAGTCCTGCCTTAGCTTACTAAATACAGGCATTACCCACCATGCATAGAATGCAAGGCTCATTTTGTTTTGGATAAAAGACCATTAAATTCATAAAACATAACACATTTGAGTCTAGAAGTCCCCAAAGAAGAATGATGCCAATGTAGCAAGACAGGAGGCTATAAGACTTTGTTAAACACCTGGCATGATTAAAGGAGACTTACTATAATTATGTTCCCCAGACAGTTCCAAAAATTGCCATAGGCGATAGGGAACAATGTTCGATCATTTATTTTTCCATTATTATTGTTCTGTTTCCACAGTAAAACAGAGATACAGAAAACCTAATTGTCCCAACACAGTTTTAGAGTACTGGGCAGGACTCAATCCCAGCTCTGTCCCTTTTAAGGAATGGACAAATGGCTGTCTGAAGTGTGAAGAATCAAGTTCAGTGCAGGACAGTGGGCCGTGTGTAAGATGGACACACCTGATTCTTTCCAAGATGAGATCTCCCATATGTCAAACAATTTCCTTCATTGATTAACAATCTTACAACATTCCACTGGGCATAGATATCACATTATCTTAATTTATTCATCTGTTGACAGATACTCAGGCTGCTTCCAAATATAGACTTTGGTGACTAGTGATGAAATGCAAATAGAGGTGCAGATATCCTTTTGCTGTGTTAATTTAAATTTCTTTGGAATGTGTGAGGATTGCAAGATTATAGAGTATATCATCTTATATACATATGCACAACATACACAAATATATATGTATTGAGATACATATAGATATATGCATTTGTTAAAAGTATACAATATGCATTTTTATGAGGCACTAACCTTGGGTTTTTAGCTAGTAGAACATACATATAAGCACCCATGGAACTCCTACCACAAGCAAGTTAGAGTAAGAAGCTCCCTTAGGAGACTTACATTCACTAGTGAGTCAATCAAGTCAGAAATAATAATTACTTCTTGAGCACCAGGTGATAGATTCCCGCGGTCACTTTAAAAAATATAAAAGCTCATTTGAATGTGGTGGTTCACATCTGTAATCTCAGAACTTGTGAAGCTGAGGCAGAAGGATCTTGAACAAGGGCCAAGAGAATGAACTCAGAGTGAGTTCAAGGCTGCTGACATATAGTGATACATAGTGAGTCTCCATTCCAATCAATGAATTGATCCACAATCAAAACATAAAACCAAATCTCTCACATGGCTTTATCTGTTGCCCCCCTAGTTTTTTTGAACTGGAAGTGACCATATTGTCAAAATGACAAATTTTGAGGGGAGACTCATAGGAAACTTCTTTTCTGGAGAAAACTGTCTTGTATGTTGAGCATGGGACAGCCACAGAGTCAAGTAAGATTTCACAAAACCTGTTGAGAGAAGAGAAAAATGTTTATCTTAGAATGTGCAATTTAGCTTTTTAACTTTTTTTTGGAGTAGTGAGCGTGTGTGTGTGTGTGTGTGTGTGTGTGTGTGAGATATGTGTTTATGAGGGTGCTTATGTGAGTGTGGTACGTGCACGTTTGAAGTTGGCATTAACTTCATTTATTGCACCAGCTTGTTACATGGGTTAAGTGCTGGGTGCATGTTCCTGGTGTTTGCATGACTGGCACTTTACCAATACTCTTTTTAAACTGTATTTGTAAATTTGTATCATGTTCATAACCACGATGAGCAGGAGCAAACATGAAACTGATCTGCACATGTGTTCCTGTTCGGTAGTAGCAGATCTCACACCAAGAAGTAAGATCTTTATCAAGAAAGATAGGATCAGACATCATTTAAAATACAAATCTAAATATAAAGTAGTAAGAAGTGTTTCTGCTTGAAGTGATTCCACCTTGCTTCCCCTCCATATGCTAAGGTTAATTGTAAATATTCTGTAAATATTCACATTCTTGGCACTTGGTAGGTTAAGATGCTGCCACAGCTGATACACTCCACCTATTTGAATGTTAAGGAACCAAAATCAAGCAGATATTTCCTCATCACGTTTTTAAAAGGGAAGCCATTCTGGGCTATCTCTGAAGGAAAGTTAAAAATGAAATATTCAGGAAGGTCTCAGTGTTTCACCTAAGGCTTTGTAAATAGCCTGCAAGCTAGTGAAAGTGAGTTCAGAATTCCATGCTGAATTAGAAATTAAAAATAGATTCAGTAGTGAGAAATGTATTTAAGGCCCTGCCTACACTGTGGTAAAAATCATGTTCACAAGAATTAGGGATGATTCTTGCTAGCCTGCTGTTAGCACAATTTCTCTGGCCAGGAAAGATAAAAATATAGATTTTTTCTGGATAATTATTTTGAAAAATTATGAATTTACTGCTACAGCAGTATGATTAACATGTTTTTTTCTTTCTTTATTAGGTCGAAAAGACTCTGAAGCGGTGACCTGGAAAACACACTTGACTCTTGAGTATGCTGTGCCTCAGTGTGTTTACAATTCCTGCTCTTCATCTGTTTTAGGATTTGCACTTATAGTTCTTCATGGAAACTTTTATGAGTTCATGAATGGGGGCTTACTCACCTCGTAGCACCAGAAAGAATGTCCAGAAAGAAAGTAGTACATCTGTCTAGCACACATAGGCACATGCTCAAGTTTTGCAATTCATTAAATAATAAGGGGACTGTGCTGGAAGAATACATATGGCCAGGGATTGTGTGCTCTCTGTTTCACACTTGATGGGTTTTGAAGTTGTTCATAAATGAAAGTTCGATCATGTTTCTCCAGCAGAGCTCAGGGAATCATCCTTTTTCAAAGTCTATGTCATGAAGTGGGACATCCACTGAAACCCTTGGAACAGATACAAATAATAATGATTGCTATTTTATCTTTAATACCCACAGGATACTTTGTTACTTATTAGGTTAAATCAGTAAAAGCAGTTTCTTGATGACCAGCTGAGTGTAAGCTTTGTTTGAATGAAGCGACTCTGAATTATGAAGTTGTCATTTGCATGTTCAATTGCACACGTTCATCCGTATTTCCAAACCTGTGAAGCATTCTTACTTGGTAATTAATAATATTTTAAAAATATTTTAGCACTTTTTTTCCATTAAAGATGTACATGAACATGATGGAGATCTTCCCTTTGTGTGTGTGTGTGGGGGGGAGTCATGTGTGTATATGTGTATGTATGTGTGTGTGTGTGTATGTGTGTGTGTGTGAAGATACTCATGCACATGGATGTGCATGCATGTGGAAACCAGAAATCAATGGTGGGTGTCTTCTCATTTTCCACCGGATTTTTAGACAGGTATTTCAGTGAATGTGGAATTTGCATATTATCTATACTGGTTGGCCAGCAAGCTCCAAGGATCCTCCCATATCTGCCTCCCTAGCTCTTGGATTACAAGAACACATTACCACACTTGCTTATTTTCCATTTTAATTTTTTTATTTGAGTGCTGACATTCCAAACTTAGGCCTGTGCAGGATGCACCTGACTGCTGACACATCTCCACAGCCTATCTTCCATTTATCTATCAACTTTTGTAACTCAGCTAATTCTATGTTAGGTGTTAGTATGAAGACAAATGTCCTTTGTAGCACCATTCCTCTCTCAGTTTCACCCCAAGTCTTTATTCTCATGTCCTCCAATTTTCCTCTGTAATCCAAAAGATAAAATAATGAGTTTCATGGGTGATAAATCCCACACTGTGGCTAGCTTTAAAGTCAGGTTAAATATATAATATAGAACTGCTTCATTTGACTTTTAAACTCTTGAAAGTTCCTAACAGGAGTTTTTTAAATATCTGCTGAAATCTTAGTCTTCCTTTAACAAAGCCAGTTTCTTTTCTAATGTGAACATCAAGACCAGAAAGCCAGACATGGTGGTCTACGCCTACAACTCCAGAGATGGAGGCAGAAATTCTGCCTCACTGGAGGTCAGAATTCCCAGGCTACATGGAGAACATAGCAAGATGCACCCACTAAAGCAACAAAAAATCTGAAAATCAAGGAAAATTATATTAAATATTATTGTCCATCTGTTTTATTTAATGACTACTAGAAATAATATTTCTTTTCCCTTCACTTTAAGTTGAGCAACTTCAGGCATATTGAGTTTTAACAACGGGCTACTTACTATTGACCCATAATCTGGCAACTAGACAAGATGCACACTGTGCCTTCCACTGAAATCTTTGCCTTTCTGCAGTCTGAGTGATTATTTAAAAATGAAACTGCTTGCCATTCACAAGACCTCACACTTCAAAGATACTACAGTTAGTAGAAAATACAAAGACCTAATGATATCTATGAATTACCAGACCCTAAGGAACATGGCTTATTGGCCAATTTCATCTTCTCATCTGTCTGTCTTGTCACCATAAACAAAATGATTTACTTTCTCTTCCAAGTCTCCTCCCACTGTCTCCTGCCCTTCGCTCAAATCCATCTAGAAAGGGACCCTTAAGAGGGAGTGGTGTATGGATAGGGTAGAGTGCTTCAAGAAGGAGATATGAAAGGTTGTAAGACAGAAAGGGAAACATGAGTAGAGGGAACTAGGGGATAAGGTACAGGTAGAGCTAAGGGAGTAACATGCAGCATAAAGTTGTAAGATACAACTAGATAGAAACAATTTTTACTGTAAATATATCGTTTTTTTTTTCCAAAAAAAAGAGTGTGAGCAGACATACCTTACACAGGGAAGTGCAAAAGGGAAAGATAAATTATTGTGGAAAAGTCCACGATGTTCCTACATAGGCAAGTAAAAAGAATTTTCCAGTATTAGATATGTGATAACTCCTAATAAGTTATTGTCAGCTTATACTATTTGGGGGGCCTTTGAGATATCTCTGACCAACAAGATCCTATTGCTGAAAACGCTACACATGTTAATCACATGACATAGGAATAAAGCTGGAACAGGTCTGGAAACTTCCTGCTTGCTGGTCGACTTTCATAGCACCAGAAAGTACTATGTAAGTCACTGGGAGAGAAAAGCAATCAACAATATCATCAATCTATGGAGTCTGAAAGCTACAAAAATCAACCCCCCCTGGCAAAAGGTGACCATCAAACGCAGTAGTATCGTGAATGTCCAGGGGGCAGCCAACAGCTTTCTGTTTGGATTTAAGGCCCATTTTTCAGCAGAGATCACATTCCTGGTACTGTAATAGAGGACAAGAACCTATGAAGAGGGAGAATGTAGGTCCTGAAAGGGATTCAAACTTCTAAGCTTCTAAGCTTGATAAAGACATATCAAACTGTCTTTGAAATATTTGTAATTATAACCATAGAGTACAGAAGCACTCAGTACCCAACCTAAATGCTTCCTTTTGCAAGGGAAGGTGTTTGGTACAGAAAATCACAGCTGACCAAAATGCAGAAAATAAGTGATTGCTTGGTAAAAGGACATGTAAGCCACTACCACCCCTCCCCCCAAAAAAAGCTCAGGGAACATTGGGGAAGAGGGAGCCTTTCCTCTTCTATGCCTGTTTTTTCCTATCATTTCACCAGGAGAGACCTTAAGGCCTGGTGCTTCCCTGACAGACTGTTAGGGATTATTCCTGCTCCTCAATGGCACACCCACTGATCCACGATTTATGGCTCTAGCAAGTGCTCAGGCACATGCCATCAGAGGCAACCCAGATGAAACTCGGCGGGACCCACATCTGAAAGCCCTTGAAAATAGGAGGAAAACTGAGAGGGAAGAAGAATGGTTACAATTTGAGAAGAAGGAGGGGTAGGATAATGAATTAAAGTGGGACAATATCGTAAACTCACTGTATTCATTTATGAATCTCTAAAGGAATAATAAAAAAAGATTTGCTCTACTCCAGACTTGTACGTCACTTCATTATAGTTAAAACTTTAGGTAACACTTCAGAAGGCAGATGGAGAGGAACTAAATTGTTTCATGGAAGACTGATCTGAAGACATGGAACCTTTTAAAGCATTAGCATAGATAGCACTCAGGCAGAGAAATCATTTGAGAGGAGCCCCACTGTGGGAACTCACTCAGAAATAAGGAAGAGGAAGAGGAGGTAGCAGAGAGGAGGAGAGGACAGTAAGGCACCAAAAGTGCAATGTCATCCAGTGTACCTGGGAAAGCCTCAGGGAAGACCTGGCTTTTGCTGTGCGCCGCTAAGTTTCAGGATAGAAAGAGTCTGTGGGTTCACACATCTGTCTTAACTCAGGAATTTAAGAGAGTAACTTTTGGAGGTTTCCGTGCAGCCACGGGGCAGCCTTCTGTGTGCCCGGTAGGAAGTCCTTTCTGAGGATTCTTACAAGTTTTACATGCTCTTGATCATAAGCACATCGTAAGAAGTCTAGCTGTGATCTCTTTGTCTCTAAAATGTTTCTGTGAACATGAAATTGCTCCTTATAAACAACTGAAGCCATGTTATTAAGGGTATTGAATTTGCTAAAGGAGAGTCATATAATAGAATTTAAATTAGACATAAAATATTTACATTTTAGAATATTTTATTCTTCTGTGAATGCTTTGGTTGACAGCTTTATAGCTCTAGATTAATACCATAAGAAACATACAAAACCTTTATGGGAATGTCAAAATTGACTTTTAGCACTGCTACTATTTTTTTTTATTAAAAATTTAATTATACATTTTAAAATTTTTTTACCAGTTCCCTCCCTCCCCCCTCCTCCCCCCGAACCCCCCCCCATCTCCCAGTGCCCCCCCCCCAATTCCCAGAGAGTCCTTTATTGTAGCACTGCTACTATTATGGAAGTCCTACACTGAAGCAGTTATAACTATATATAATTAGCTTTGCTTTTGCAATTAAGTAAATTAAATGATAATCTATAAACCCATCACCTCTGCATAACAGAACACACTGCAGCTCAAAAACTTGAATATCTGATTTAAAAAAATGGGCTGTTCTGGCTTTCTCCTCTTAACAAAAATAATCTAGTGGGTCTTGAAGGAAAAAGCCAAGCTTATAAATTATAGGTTGTAAAACAGAAAATAAATTTGTTGCTACTTTTTCTTTATACTCTATATATACAGCACATACATATATTACATATACCTATTACATAAATATTTTATAATTTATATGTGTGTGAGCAACAAAAAGAGAGAAAGAGAGGAAGAGCAGGCATTCACGCGTTATGGTATATGTGTCAGAAGACACTTTTTGAAATATGTTCTTTCTACCATGTGGGTGCGAAGAATTTTGCTCAGGCTCATGTACCTGTTAAACCCCATAATCAAACCCTTCCTATTATATTTTTAATTAAAATTAAAATTAAAAGTAGCATAATTAACATGAAATGATTCTAAGAATAATAAAAAAGTCAAATCCAATGAATAATTACAAGTAAAGAGAGCATGTGTATGTTGGGCACTATTTGTGCTCATATCTGTGCACGTGAAGACATACATTTAATTATTAGGTTCACTTTTAAATGTTGCTTTTAGAATTAAGTATCATAAATTCTGTACTATACACAAGTATGCCTCAAGTTTAGTATGATGTACTCCCAAATATGAGTAGACAGTCTGATGTTATTGTAAATAAATATAGATTTTACTTATAAAATTATGGTATGTTATTCATCTAATGCTATTGAAAGAAAGGCTTTTTGCTGCAGAAAGCACTTTTTGACATGGGAAAATTCCAAATGGAAAATATTTCTATTTCTACCTTACACAGAAGTCAGAGAATATTCGACTCATCATAAAATATAGAAAAACCTTCCTTAGCCGTCATTAACACAGGAAAAAGGGTTTTATGCAATGTACTTGACATATGCAGCCAAAATATGGGGAAGATGGGTTTTTTTGAAGACATTGGTGTAATTTCTATTTCTGTACTTACCATAATTAATTGCTGGACTTTTTACTATGTGATCTACAGAATATATAATGTCAATGGAATTGTCAGTTATCTTAAAAAGTATTCCTTCTGGAAGCTTTCACCTTTCACCCCTGTAGAACAGACCTGGAAGGCCTGCTGATGTGGAGGGAGAGTTCGAAGCATACTGAGCAGTTCAGAATGTGAAAGCACATGTTGCAATAGTTAGTCACAGTTTCTTCCCAGGCTGCATTTGTTTTTTTCTCACTAAGACCAGTGGGTATGCCAAGCATGGTGCTTAGGAACTTCCTGCCAAGGGACATAAATAAGATTCAGTTAGCTTTCAATAAGCTAATAGCCAAAGGGGCAGAGGAGGGAGTGGGGTCAGAGATGTTGAATGGGCCATGACCATTTGGAGCATGGAGCATGACTACGAATATCAAATATGGGAAGTGTAGAGTCCTTTTTTTATGATGAAATTCTATAGAACATGTATTTTTCCATGTGCATCAGCACTGACGTGCATAATGAGTTTGAGGTGCTGAAAATAATCACGGTTTGGGGGGTATTTATTTATTTTGCTTATAATTTTATATAAAACAAGGCAGGATAATTATTTGCTATATTCTGCACTCTTGGGAGACTTTTCTTCTGTGATCAGTTTCTCTGGGGCTGACCAATGGAGTCAGGACAAAGGACACACACTAGGGTGTGTGTTCATTGGAACTGTCTGCTTTGGACACGGCGGAAAATATCCAGGAATTCATTGCCGGGCATTTTCCATTCTCACCGTGCCCTCCTCACTGTTGCCCTAACCATGATCTCTGGTTTGCAAAGAGAATGAGAGGAGACTTGCCTTGGTTTGTAGGTAAGAAGTTCCCCCACCGCTCTAGAATCTCAAACAGAGGAGAAAAGACTCTGGGCTGTAGAGTTACTTTACAGCTATGCAAATAGCATCTCAGAATGACTGCATCCATTCCATAGCCTCAGCAGGATCCTTAATCCCTGCCTCTGCCTAATTTATTAGAAGGATTTGTTTTTCCTCAGCAGATTAGGAAAACTGTGAGTCCTTGCTTATAGTCTATAAATCCACACTGGCTTCCCTTTTTTTTTTATATTTCTTTATTTTTTTTTTTCCTGTCATGAGCTCAGAGGCTGCATTAAAACAAAAGTCCTCAGGTATCTTTTTTGTTAAGGCCACCTGTAGGCTACTGGCTTTGACCTCAATATAGTGTATAATTTTTTAGTGCTTTAGCAAAGTACATGAAGCTCTACATTTCATAAAGAGCAGACAGCTTTGGAATCTCAAAGCATGGTGCCAGAATGGGTTTGGTTCTGGGAAAGACCTGCTGGGTTATACCACATGAGGGCAAAAGCATGTGTGAAAGATTTCACTGAGTAAGACAGGAAGCCACAGACAAGGAATGATAAGTGTCGATCTTAAAGAATAACTTACTATTGCAGAAATTAACCAGGTATTACAAGATCTAGGGTCACAGCCTGGACTCCAGCAGGCCACTCAATTATCAGAGTCAGATGAACAGAAAACAATGGAAAGAGAAGCTATATTTAATGTGATTAGTTTGCAAAGAGGGACAATAGAGATCAAGTGATGCTCTGAGTCCTTTGGGGTTCAAAGATGAGGGCAAACTATAAATGGAAAACAAGGTATAAGTATACCTAAGTCCTGCTTCAGGTGAGGGCCTGTCCATCACTAATACAGCATTGTCTTGGCTCCAGTCTTTCCTGAAAGGTGCTCTAACAAGTTTTCAGCTCTTGGCGAAATACTTTCCTTGACTTCCCAACCTCAGATTCCAGGAATACCTTCTTGTAGCATCTAGATAGCCAAAATATGGGTATCATAGTTAGTTAGGTACAGGTGTCAACTTGATGGTTGAGGGCTCAAGCTCTGGGCACATTAGTAGTTGAGTTCAGCCCAGAGTGAAGATGCAGCCGATTTTCTAGTTGATGGGACAGATCTAGCCCAGGGTGGATGGGACTAGGCCCTGGACAGGTGAATAAAATGCAGAGCTGGTTGAGGAAGTTGGCATCCTTGTATGTACTTGGCCAGACATGCTGGGCTGGCAAATAAAGACTGTCTTTCAACCACTATGTGGAGATGCTATGGCCAGTTTTCTTGGACCTTGCTGTTGCCAATATTAATGCCAATGGCAAGAGAAAAAATAAACTCCTTGTTCCCTTAAGTTGTTTGATGATAATTTATCAGCAATGCAGACAAACTGCAATGCACATTTTTCTTTAGAATATTTTCATTCCAATCTATCACATATTCTATAGCATAAGTCAAATCCATGGCCACGTTCTTTCTTCCCAAAAGAAGAATGAGGGATCAGTTCTTCAGCCCTCCAAGTGAACTGTCAGGGAGAGGGTGACATAAGCTGCTGATCTCTGGGAATGGAGAACCTGAACCATCGTCTAAAAGTTTGACTGGCAGTGACTTGTTGGTATTCGTCACCAACTTATATATGACACAAAGCCTTAAAATCCTTTCCACTTCCGTTTTAGGATGAAAAGTACATTTGAGAACAAGGGGTATTTGGGCAGAGAGAAGAAATAACAGCATTTTGTTTAGTCAGAAGCCACAGTCTTCATCAGAAGCATCATTCAGTTTCATCTCTGTCTTTAGTAGTGTCTACCCATTGTGCCTTGGCACCTTTCCTAAATGCACAGTTTCTTTGCTTGTGAAGGGGTGCTGGAGCCTAGTCTTTGGTATGGATTCAATATGTCCCCAGAAGTCTCATGCAATGAAGGCTTGGCTCCTATTAGCAGTACTAGGGAGAGCTGATTGGTTCCTAGATGAGTTCATGTTGAATATGGGGGAACTCTGGGAGAAAGTGCCTCCAGGATACACCTTTGAAGAGTTTGTCTAGTCCCTGCCCCCTTTTTCTTTGGCTTGTCAGTTTCCTGGAACACAGCCTCTAGTTCCTGGTCTCTCACCTATATGGTCCTGGGGAATAGTGCAGTGGAGCCAGCTGAACAGGAAACCTCTCTTTCTTTCTTAACTTTCGTTTATCTCAAGTATTTTGTCACAGCAACACAAAGCTAACTAACTGCATCTTCAATTTCCTTTATTTTTGGAAATAGTTGCAAAATTCTATGAATCCCCTTCTCATCTAGTACAGCTGATGAGCTCCTGAGGATGCAGATTCAACGTTAGACACACCTTATTATGAACTTAGGCATGTGTCATGTCAGAAGGACTACCTTGACTAGCTGAGTGGGATTCCAGCCGTCTACTGTGGGAAAGCAAATGGCTTAATATGGCTGTTTCCATTAACCCAGTGGGAAGGTTTCCTATGTTCAGTAAGTTCAGGTGTCAAAGATTTTTCCCATGTTCCTCACTGCATTGGATCAGCTGACAGTCAAGGATCATACAGTTTTCTCGACTCCTTTAGATGATGAGAAGACATTCTTCTCCACTGAATGACACATGTCAAAGCTGTGACCGACATGCAGTTTTTGAGGGTTTTTTTCTTTCTTTGTCGTTGCTGCTGGTTTATACAATTTTCAGACACTGTATCAGAGAATAAGGTTATCTTTTCAGACAACCCTGGTTTTTCCTTTGGAGAACTATAAAGACCTGATTTTTGTATGTCGTTTTGTTAGAACAGGTGCTTGGACAGAATCTGCCATCTCTGCAGGGACAAAAATGTGCTAGGCAGCACAAAAAGGATGATGTACACTGAAAAACACTTACTTATATTTTAGATGCCATATAAAGCTTGCCAATTTAGAGTACATATATAGTGTACACATTTATATACAATTTAATATATAGTATAATATAATACAATATAATGCAGTATAATATAATTGCTTCCTATGGACCATTGGATACATCCAGGACAACTTCCACAGCATCATTGGAGATCACTTCTCTCTCTCTCTCTCTATTGAAGTGCCTGTGGGGCCCAGGGAGGGGATCAAGAGTCATCCTGGATTGCTGTCCCTCCTTACTACTTTGCTCTGGGGATTCCCAGGCTCCTCATCCAGAGCCAAACATTCAGGCATCAGCCATTTCCACCCAGATTTTCACATGTGATCTGGGATGTGAACGTAGGTCCTTTTACAAAAGCTTTCAGTTTTGAGGTAAAGGCTTTAACTCCTGAGCCATCTCTCAGATCTTTCTAGTTGAAGATCTACTGAGTCGGCTGGCTTGGTGAAGGCAGAGGAGTAGTTGGTGATTGAGGTGTAGAGTACACCAGCAGAGGTAACTGCTTGAGAAATAATCAAGAATAATCAAAAGAACTGAGCAGATTAGAAAGGCATAGAGCAGCCAGTGGCAAAAAGGGAAAATTGCGGGTAATGGATATTTTGTTTAATCTTCAAGTTCCTGGTGCCGAGGTATTTATGCACTGTGCTGATTTATTTCTTAAAGTTTTCTCCCAGCATTCCCTCTCATTTCCTTGTCTCCAGGGGAACATGATGTTTATACACAGGCATGGGCTACCTCACATATATTATTTTATTTGAACATAGATATACCAATCTGCTATAAGATAACATCATTGTAACTTACAAACATCATAATGTCTATCATAATGAAAGAAAGAAGAGGATTCATAGGATAAAAATAGCCACTTGCTGGACCTTGGATGGCATATCCATGGCTATACCATTGAAGGAAGTGGATGCCCTTTCTCCATAGAGCATTAGCCATCATCAATAGTCCTTAGGAAGGGATGGAGGCCTCATGATATCTTCTCTGATCCATGAAGAAATGTTGACAGGAGAGTTCATGGGTGCAAAAAAACCTGTCCTGTCCAGAAGACACTATTGAGTGATATTCAGCCCACCCCCTTTCATTCCTTCTCCCCCTCTTCTATGATACTTTTGGAGTCTTGAGGGTGGGAAGCAAATAAATTAGATGTTTCTTTTAGGACAGAATATTCCATAGACACTTATTTTTAGTACTTTGACCAGTTGTGATTTTTTTTTCTACGGTCATCCATTGCAAAAACAAGCTGCACTAATCCATGGGTTTAAAAGCAATTTGATACCGTGACCATTTAGCAAAGCAATATTAATAGAGTCTCCCCTAGGGCCTATGAAGTCCCTATTCACACAGCATTCAAATTCCCCTTGAGACTCCATTTAGTCTTAAGGTATGTCTTTTAGAATCCCAACAGGCTGAACAAGTGGTGCAGAGGCATAAAACTTGCTAAGCATGTACTATACCCTGGATTTGGTCCCTAGTGCCATTAAAATATCACAGAAATTTTTAGGGTCAATAAAACATTAGTTATGTGAAAATACAGCAATTTAAGCTAGTTATTTTTTTCTCCTAAAATTAGCTGATAATAGCTTTATTGATGGCAATGAGGAAACCGTCATCATTTTGAGAATAGGAATCATTCAAGGGAAGGAGCCATGCATGGGGTCAACAAAGCAACTGCCTGCGAAAGGGCCTTGTGTGACTGAAAGTGCATAGCAAGGGAATCCAAGATCCTGATACTCAAATTGTGGTTAGAGGCCCAGCTCAGGCAACAGCCGTCTTGGAGACGTGATTCAGGCCCTGTCCAGCCTAAGGAAGCAGGATCTGACTTGACAAAACCTTCCAATGACTTTTCTGCTCATTGAAAATTGAGAAATCCTGCCTTAAAATGGTTTTTCCTTTCCAAATAGCATTAAGTGGAGGTTTTACAGACAGAGAGATTAAGAAATGTTTCTATTCTTTGTTTCACTGGTCCAAATGACTCCTTAGCTCTGTGTTATTAGTCCAAGAACCAAACAGCTGCACTCATGGAGAAAATGGATCTGATTTAAGCTGCTAACCTCCAAATCAGATCTGTGAACAAAGTTCCTTCACAAATTTGGATTATCTGTAGTTACTCAGAGAAAAAGAACTATTCTTAGTCCATGGAGCAAAACAGAATTTTGTCGCAGTGATATATAAATAGCAGAGCAATAATATTTGAGTTTCCATATCCATATGTCTGTAGCAATGAGGAAATGAAGTCAAGCAAAAGCAATATAAGCCCTCAATATCATAGATGTGAAAGCAACAGATCATGCTTTTGAAACTCCCTATCTATTTTCAAAAAGTATTTTATCCATTTATTTGACTAGAGATGAAGAGATCAGGCATGCATATTTTATGGCCCACCTGTGGAGCTCAGAAGACAATTTTCAGAAGTTCACTTTTTTCACCATGTCAGCTCAAGAGATCAAATGCAGCCCTCAATTTTCTACTGACTTAGTGGAATCAGAAAACAACCAAGGGGAAGGCATATAGTCTGGCAGATAGAAAGTAACCATTTTGCAATGGTTACTCACCCCCCCCCACCACGGTCTCCTACTTTTATTCCATCTACCTTTGAATATACTCTGATAACAAGACTCTAATTTAACAGCTTTTTATCTCTGGTCAGGGGGTGACTTCCAATACCCATCAGGATGGAGTGAAGGGCATTGCAGGAGCAGCAAAGCTGAAAAAAAAACAACACACCATAATTCAGAACATCAGAGACTCTATTATCAAGCACCTGGAACCAGGCCTGCCTAATCTCTCCCCATCCTGAAGCTCAGGGAAATTGGCGGAAGAGGGGGCAGTAACATTGCAAGAGCCTAAAGATGGCGAGGAGCAATGTTATGCAAGATACTACACACAAGTTAGGGCTGAAGCAATCATAATAGGACTTTGCATGACCTGAGCAATGACCAACACATTATTGACCCCTCAAAGTCTAGCATGGACTAAAGGCACTAGGATCCTTAGAAGCTAGGGATTAACAGCCACAATTGTGTTCCTATACTTAAGGGGAACACAAGAAAGAGTTCTAGGAAATGCCACTGAGTCCGTACACCTCATCAGAGAGGAGGACTCAGAGGAAAGTTTGACATACACATTAAATGATGCTCCAGGGATGGTGGGGAGGAAGCACTGGGAGATAGGGAGGGAAGGGGGGGAGGGAAAAAGAGGTGAGGGGGCAAGGGGGTCCAGGAAGGGGTGGAGGAAGGGAGGGGACCAGGGTACCTATAAGTTTGTATGAGTAGAAATAAATAAATAAATAAAAGAAAACAACCAACAAATAGAACAAAAATTTCCATCCATGATTACTTGTGGCTTAAAGACAATTCATAAAATCCATCAATTTCTAATACATAGAAATGTTTCTGGAAAAGAAAGTATAATCAGGTTGTGAATAAATTAATGAATGAGTAAATCAATGCCCAGCACAGTAGAAGGAAATATTTGGCAAACCACAACAATCTAAAGAATACCAAATCAAAGGACTCTGCCAAGGAAAGGGGATGATTGAGGTAACTGGCACAGGTATGTTAAATTTAAATGTACATTTCACATTATCTAGAAAATGATTTCTACATGATCTCTAATAGCTGCACTTTTAAACAGATATTATAAAATGGTCTAAAGATCAAAAGAGGGAAATGTATAAAAGACTTACAAAAATGAATTAATTTTCTTTGTGAAATTTTAAGTCTAGATAATAAAACTTTTGTGGAATACTGTCATGCATACTGTCATCGTTTGCTGAGCTGTCCCTCACAGCTTATGTGTTCAAATCTTTAGCTGTTGTTAATGTTTGGGGAGGTCATGGTAATCTTTGAAGGTAGAGCTTTGCTGGAGGAAGGATTGTCACAGGGGGTGGGCCTTGAGGTTGGGTAGCCTTGCCCTGTTTCCTCTAGTAGCCTGTTCTGACCTCTCTCTCTCTTTCTCTCTCTCTCTCTCTCTTTCCCTCTCTAATTCTGTGATGACTGCAGTGACCTGACCAGCCTTCTACCTTCTCTTGCTTCTGCTATGGGATCCCCACCTTATGGACTCTGTCTCCCCTTTGAAACTGTAAGCCAAACACATTTCTCTTTCTTTCCTTAGGTTGCCTGAGTCTGTGTGTTGCTTCACAACAACAAAAATGGTACCTGTAACTTATGGTTAGAGCCAACTTCATTAACTTCTAAAACTACAAAGGACAAATAGGTATTTAATATGGATTTTCAATATTTTTCTAAGTCATACACTCCAAGAAATCACCACAAAGTTAAGTTACTACAGTTTAATTCAGAGGTCTTGCATCCTTTCATCATCAGTTTTTTTAAAGGAGCTCCAGTGGATTAACTTCTCCATAGAAAAGCAGTGGTATTCCTAAACTGTGAGTAAGCTTCATGACCATTGAGCTTTAATTCAGTTCAATGCATCTCAGAAAACTGTGACGCCATTGTATGAGTGGAATGTGGTTTAATAGACAGTTGCTGTAATCAGTGCCAGAGGACTGACTAGTGACTTTCCATTTTTTAATTCTTCTTGTGATTGAACTGAGGGTTGAAATTGGGTATCCATATACTAAGAATATATTTTTCAACCCAAAAGATTCCAGTGTTTAAATAGTTCCACAGCTCTCCTCCAGTGGCAGTGAAAATTGTTCATGCCAAGCAAGAGAACACTTAGAATCTTCATATGCAGACTGCTTTCTGAACAAGGACAGTTCCTTTACTTCTTATTTTTATTAGTTGTTATTTTTACATCTCTTAAAATTGCCACTTTAAAGAAGTGCTCCTCTTGAGTCCAGTACATTGTAGCTACTCTCTCTCTTTCTCTGAACAATTTGGAATATTTTTATAAGATGCATGATATATGTCTTTAAGGGCTTGAACAACCCTAAACTTGTCATCACATTACCAGGTCTGGACTCAGAAGATGTAACACTCCCACAACACAGAAAAATGAATGTTACCAGCACCAGGGCTGGCTTCTCTCTCTTAAGCTCATACATACTTTCTGTGGGCTCCTTGATATGGGTCTCCTTTGCTTTACTGCTTCTCGGAAGATTTAATTTTTGTTTTAGGATACTTTACATTAACTTATTTATTGGACTAGTTTGATAGAGAGACACTATCAAGCTATTTGATTCAATTAATGTCAGTTTCAGCATAGGGGTTACTATACTCATATCTTATATGGGTTTGTTGGAACTTCTGTAAAAAAAGTTCTTGTCTATGATACAGAGCGCTATTGTTTCCACAGTGCTTGAGCCTGCTGGTCCCTCATCCAGGTGTCTCAGGGCTTCTCTTCTGGGTCTGCAGATGTGTCCTGATCCATTTTGCTGTGTCTCCATGCAGGGTCCCTCCTCTGTATGAGTGTGTGTGTGTGTGTGTGTGTGTGTGTGTGTGTGTGTGTGTCTATCACTATACCTAAAGAAAACCAGTGAGATAACATTAGGACCTCTCCAATAGCCTCTTTTTAGACATCTCTTCAAAATTCTCTTATTCCTTTCTTTACCTGTCTGCACGTGTTCCGATGTGTGTGGAGGTCTTAGTTGATATGAGGAATCATCCTTAATCACTTTCCCACTTTATTCCTTTAGGGGTCTCTAATTGAACCGAGGGCTTGTACATGGGATCGGTCCACTTGCTATGGATATTCTTAGTCTTCATCTTCTCAAGGCAGCATTACAGGCAGGCTGTCATGCTCCTTAACATTTGTGTGTAATCTGGGGATCTGAACTCTAATCTTCAGCATGTGTAATAAGGACTTTAACTACTGAATCATTTCTCTAACCACTAAATTCACTGTATCATTGTTAAAAGGCCCTATGACCAATTATGGTCACATTCTGAAGTAGGAAGGGAATATTAGGATTTCAACATGATTTGGGCAGAGTATAAGGTAGCTTATAACATTTTTATCTTTTGTAAATACAAATTTAGTAATTTTAAGAAAGTGGCATGACTTACATGCCAAGGTGGTATAATAAGCATGCCTTTGGTCTCCAACCTCAGGTGCTGGCACAGAAGCTTGGAATTCCCTGGGGGCTAGGGTAGGTGGAACATCTTCTATAGTTCATAATAAATCCCTTTCAGCAATGCCTGTATTTATGACAGAGAGGTGAGCCTTGAAGGACAGAAGCTTCCTGTCCCCAGATTAAAAGGTTGGAACTCTCAATCCCTCCCCAAGGTGTGATGACAATGAGAGGAAGGGTGAGAGTAGAGGTTATCACCACCGATTAGTGATTTAATCTATGGTAGTAACTCCAAAGGTGACATGATGGTAAGATGGGAAAGCAAGTCTATATGACTGCAAGCGTGATGTGCTCACGATTACTGCAATGGATCTTCCACGCAAGCCTTAAGTAACAGGACTCAGACATTCCTGGCTGGGGAGCACATGGCGTGCTCAGCAAGAGAACAGTGCAGCACCTGAAGAAGGCAGAGGTGTGCAGCAGTTCTCCATGCTTTGCATCTCTTCCATTTGCTACACTTGATTTCTACCAATAAAATAAGCTCGAACTATTAGGCGAAGCCTTGCTTTGAGTCCTGTGTGTGGATAAATCATATCACTGAGCCCGAGAGGTGGTCCTTAGGGAGCCTGATGAACGGCCACATCTGCAGAGATGTAAGTAACCTGGAATTACCGCACCTGTGGAAATGGGAGGTGGATGAGAGACCCCAAGTTATATTGTATGTCACCCAATCCATTTTCCCAAATAACTAGAGGAAGGCTTGTTGTGAAAAAGCTTACATTTTTGGTGTCTGAAACTATGTAGTTATTGAAAATTTTTTTGCTTGGACTAGAGTGTAGCTCAGTAGTAGAGCACTCACCCAGTACATGAAAAGTTGATTATATTTCCAGTACAATCAACGCAACAACGACAACAAAAAAGACAAAATTAGAGAAAGGAAGAAGCTTGAGCTTTTCTTTTGTCTGGTCATTAAAACACACACATACACACACACACACACACACACACACACACACACACACACACACATTCACATGTCCTACTGTAAGGAAGGCATGCCTAGAAACAGAGGCTGACAGAAATATAACAATGTGACCCTAACACCAGAGATGGCACCATGGGGCTAAGATTGAAAAGCCATCTGCGTGACTGGAAGCATGATGTGTTCGCAAGTGCATTCTGCAGTCCTCCCTAATGGGATTATGTTGAATATATTTGATAAAATCTCACACGTATGTTATTTGGCCCAGAGCCCAACACAGAATGACTCAGTAAATGTCAGTTGACTTACCCTAATGCTGGAGGCTTAGAAGGCATGTTTCAGTGACCCCCTTCCTGGTGTCCTGGTTTTTCTGGAATGCTCATTTGGAATAAATTTATTTAAAAGATTGGCCATAATGGTTATTTCTCTTGACTCACTGTCAAATCCTGTTCACAGTTTCAGGATCTGCCTTCGTGTACATGTGAATTCATAACAGGCAGATAATGAAAGTGCTTTTAAATTTAAAAATAGTTTTCACGATTCTAATGCTTAGCAACTAGCAGTAAAAAGGAACAAATAGCAGAGTTACATTCGTCTTTCAATGCTTCTCTTATTTATGAAATCATTTCTATTTCTTGGTACTTTAAAGGAACACATATTAAACTCCACATTTAACATAATGAGTTAACCAAGTCCTCTACCTCGAACAGTATTCCACAGTTCATACTGATAATAGCCACTAGCAACATAAAATAGACTTGGTGAGTTGAACATTACCCCAGGAAAGCACCTGAATCTTTACAGTGCAGCAAAATGGGAATCCCTGAGTTATTTTGTTATTTCAGTGACTAATGCTGTACATGTGGCCTCAGAAAGCCTAATGATGTACTCAACCTTCAGTTATGAAGTCCATAATCAGGTTCAAAATGTTGCAGCCAAACCAGTATAATTCTAGGATGGGCAGTCAGCTTCCACTGAGTTGGGGAAGAGGCAGCCTGTGTTCTAAGGACAATTCAGATGGGATACAAGCAGTCTATCCACACTCTTTTGGAGACGCCTAGCACAAGTCATTCTACACCTAGATCTGCCTAATTAACATACTAAATGTCAAAAGTGACTTTTTTTATCTGGGGAAACTCAGGGAGTGTCTGCTATTTATAGGCATGGTGAATGGTACAAGTGGGCCATGACTGGTGACTTCAAATGGATTCATGGATTGTTAAAGTGTTTTGAAAATTTTCTATCTTTATATAAACCAGATGAAACCAGAAGTTTATGCAGTGGGGTCCCCAGGTTGAACCCCTCAGTGATCGTGGTTTCCTGTACTGGTTATGGGTATATTGGCAGTTCTACGTAGAGCATGAAGCATGAGACCCTGTCTGTGGTTTACTGCTCTGTCTAAATGAGTCAACACCCACACAGCGACCCAAAAGCGGACACAGCTTATGCGACTGCACATTATTATTCATTTGCTAAACAGACTATCTACCACATGGCAAATAGGCTTGCTGTCATTACGAAGTGACTGTCAACCCAGTGGAGAAAGAACCAACCTCTCCATCTTAGGTCTTTTGAGGGGGTCACACAGAATTCAAGAATCATGCCTGATGGGGGATGGGAGATGGTTCAGTGGATAAAGCCTTTGTCTTGCAAGCAAAAGGACCTGAGTTTGGATCCTTAGAACCAACATAAAAATGCCGGGTAGATATGGGGACTGCCTATAATTCTGGCCCTGGAAGACAGAGACTGGGAAACACAGAGCAGAGCAATGAGGAAGTGGAAAAATCCAGGATGTTTCTTGATGTCACCCTTGGGCCTCCACGGGCATACTTTTTTTTTTAATAACATTTTTTATTATTATTTCCGCTCATACAAACTTAATAGGTAGACCAGTTCCGTCCCACCCTCCTCCTCCCCCGGAACTCCCTGCTCCCCCTCCCTCCCTCCCCATCTCCCAGTGCCTCCTTCCCAATTCCCAGAGAGTCCTTTATTGTGTATGCCTAACTCTCATCTTGGTCCTCCTTTCTCCACGGGCATACTTATACACACACACACACACACACACACACACACACACACACACACACATTATGTTTAATCAAAAGCTTAGGTTAGTCACAGTTCCAAATAGATCCTTAGTACTTCTTTAATTAATGATAACTGCTAAATTGTTTTATCTAATTCATTAGTTTTTTTTTGATCATTCTCTCCTGTCTGTTTAGAAAAGAGGGAGAGCTATAAAAAGCATACCTGAATACCTTGTGAGTTCTGAGAACATTTTCTCTCAGAGAGAAAAGCAGAAACCAGTCCTTCAGCCACAGTTGGATTCCATGAGCCATTTGCTTAGCTTACTGCATTTGCCAGAATATAAATGCTTTTGCCAAACTCCTTCTCTACTCATTATTTAAAGCCATGGGATTGAATCAGTATGCTACAACTTTTTTTTTTTTCCTAAATCATATTTCAGTGGTAAAGTTTACTGGTCTGAGGGAACTAAGCCTGAACTTCAGCCTGTCATAACACTGTCTTTGTACCAAGGTATGGTAGAATGGAATTCACCTGGAGGAAATGGATTTGAGCTAAAACAGGAGGAACTGTGGTTAAGCATTTTATCACCAGTGAGATTTGTTAAAGTGGGTAATGTATGGAAGGCTTAGGAAGGCAGCAATGATTCACCAGACAAGTTCTGCCCACATTTGGCCTCATTTTCTGTTTCCATAAAACTTAAGGCTTGTTGTATATTGTCAAATCCAAACTATTCATGCTCACTCATTTACCACAAGCTTTCTGGTTCAAAATATTTGCTAGCCAAATTACATATAATGACTAATAAACTCCTCAGATTTTTTATTGATGAAATTTATTAATCCCTCTTTTGATCAGTATAAATTATCTAGAATTACCTCAATGGTGAGTATATTGTTGTCCAAGGTTGAGGAAATTGATTTGTTAGTCTAGGAAATGTGACAGTGTAAATTTATTATTTCCAACAGGCTTTAAAATATGGACAGTGCCCATCGCATTGGGATAACTGCTTCCAGAAAAGGTCTCCAGAAGTGAGTCCATGTGAGACTGGGGTCACTGCCTTAAAGATTACATTTAAAATTGTGAAAGTAGCTTATTTATTCTCACTTACATACATGCCTATGGGTAGATCTGCACCTAAAGATGCTAAGGCTGGCGAAATGGTCCAGAGGGCAAGAGTGCTCTCTGTTAAAAGCCTGACGGCTCCAATTTGATCCCCAGAACTCACAGAGAAGTGGACAGAGAGAACCAACTTCGCAGAGCTCCACAGGCTCATTGTGCCATGTGTGCACCACGCGTGTAGTGCGCCTACACTACACGACTTATACACACATTTAATAAGTAAATGAAAATTTAACAAAATATGCTGTAAAATGAAAAGTGACAAGTAAATTCTGTGCAGATTCAAAGGCAGATCCAAAGATTTTCTCGGTTCTGTGACATTCAAAACTTTTTCATTTAAAAAAGTTTTTAAAATTTTTTTGCATGTGCACGCATGGGAGTGTGTGCATGGTATGTGTATGGTGTGTGAGTGTGTGTTCTGGTGTGTGTTCTGTATGTGTGTGGTATGGTGTGTGGTGTGTGTGTGTGTGTGTGTGTGTGTGTGTGTGTACTTCCACACATGTCTTGGTACACGTGGGAGTGATAAGAAGACTTTTTTGGAGTCAGTTCTCTTCTTCTACCTAGAAGCCTTTCTCCTTGTTTCTGCCTCTGCATAATCCTCGGCTCCCAGTCTGTGAGCTTCTAGGTGATTCTCCTGTTTCCCTTTCCTACCTTGTGATAAAGTGCTGGGATTGCAGGTGCAAGCCACATTATCCAGCTTTTAGTAGGTTCAGATGATCATACTTGACATGTTTGCAGGGCAAATGCTTTTACCATTTGAACTATCTTGCTGGCCCTTCCCGGCCCTTCCCATTATCCTTCAGTGTGGTTGATTTCCTGACCATTTGCACAAAGTGAGCATCAAAGAAAGTAAAGATGTGCGAGTAGGAGCCAGATCTCAGTCCAAAATGGGTGGGGTTGTCTTTCATATGATCATTTTCAGGGGTGGTACAATCTTTCCTATTGCATTTACTTTATTGCTTTACAGTCCTGTAATCTGAAGCCCTTTCTGAGGGAGCACAACCTCAGATTAAATTATGGAATATTTCCTAATGGGTCTCTCCTAGGTTCTTCCCGACTCTCTTAGTCTGTAACTTTGGCTACATATTTTTTTCTTTTGAATTCAACTGTGAAAATGAAATGTCTATAGGGTTGGGTATTCTCTTATTTTCTGGAGTGTCATAACCAATTACTGCCAAATTAGGCCTAGAATCTTTTGGTGGTGGAGTGTGTTGTTGCAGACTAACCCCAGGTCCCTACACATGCAGTGTTTGCTCTTCTACAGAGCTGCTTCCCAGCCCCAGGTCTAGCATCTAATAACATTTTGCATATGCTATTGTTTATGACTTTATTAATCCAATTGGATTTAAGCTGTAATGTATTAACAGAAATGCAAAATAGCAAAACAACAGCAACTGATTTTTCTTGGAAAATTTCACGTGCCTTTTAGGAATATTTTTAAATGTCCAGTACATGTTGTTAAACGTAGTGAAATCTTTTTAGTCAAGAAATGAAAACTGAGTGGAAATTTCAAATATTGAGCACACCATGACTAAAGGAATTTGTTAAAATATTGAAATGGTAGGCAGTCTGTGACCTTAGCCAATGAGAAGACTCTGAGCCTGACAAGAGGGGGACAATGGGACAGTCTCAGGATCCTGTGCTAAAGCCAGCAAGAGGAATGAGACCACTAGGAGTTAGGCTACTCACCCCTCTACTGATCCCTAAGCATTCTAACTTACATGCTTGGGATTCAACTTTTAGATTAAATTACAGAACATTTTCTTTGTAGGGTGATCAGTTCTACATTATAGCTAGAGACACATAAATAATGTGTCTTTTAAATGTAATGTAAATGTAGATTTACATTGGCATAGACTGGCATGATATGCTCCAGACCTGCCTTGTGGAGAAAGGCACACCTAAAAATCTGGGAAGGGAAAAGGAGAACAAAGTCTGAAACTTTTCAGAGTTTGTGGAATGTGTGAACACTAAGTGTGGAGAAGATTCTGGTGAGTTCCTGAGGAAAGTTCAGCATCAGCCAATGATTTAAAAAAAAAAAAAAAAGGCATGTTGCTGCAGTCTCAGGATTTTTCACATAGTATAGCCCATTCTTTGGGAGTCTCACAGAGATGGAGGTTCTCAGGCTAGGCAGCACCTAGGAACTGGGTAGAAATGAGCATTCTCAGATTCCATGGAGATCTGCTGGGTCACAAAACTCTGGGGCGGGACCAGCCAACTATATTTTCCTCTCCATTGCTATCCTAAGTTTGTGAGCACTGTAATGCAAGGACCATGTGAAAGTCTGGCGAGATGGCTCAGGGACTAAAGCTTTTCCCTCTCGAATAGAAATACCTGAGTTCAGATCTCTAGATCCCATGAAAAAATGCAGGGTGGCTATGGTGACTGCCTGTAATTCTGTTTTGGAAGGACAGCCATGTAAAACCCAGAGCAAAGCAATAATGTAAAACAATAATCCAGGATGGTTCCTGATGCCACCCTTTCAACGCAATAGGCTCACGCACTCAAGAGTCTACTGACCACCCCCCACTCACGCATGCAGTAAATAAATAAACAAATCAATAAACAAGTCAATAAATTACATGAATCCTGGAAGAGTTCTGCACAGGATTTTACTTCTGCCATGTCTATTTACCTCATCAGAAGGCTAATATACAAATTTTTATCAGGAAACTAAAAGATTGTATCATATCTGTTATTTCTGGGCAAAAGTCTTTATTATCTTCTTAAGTTACATGTAGATTCAAGATGACCTAACCTGTCTTTAAAAGAAGCCAGCATGTTTGGAAAAGTCAAGCACTGTTTTCTGAAAGGCTTCTGTATCTGCCTTGCAGACTCAGTGTAAGCTTCTGCGTTCATTGCATGTCTTCCTGTTGCCTTGCAATATCCAAAGAACCTTTCATGTCTGCTTTTAACGCTGACCTAATGCAAACATTGAGAAACGTTTCCTAAATTAGCAAATTAATTGAAGCAAATGGTGTTTGCTCAGGAGTAATTAGTCATTGCATTAATAAGTGATGAATAACTAGCATTTTAATTCCCATGTACCATCTTAAAAGTAATATCATAAAGCCAGGAAAGCCATTATATAACTTCAGCAGGCTCAACTTTTTGAAGCAAATAATGAAAGTACAGTGTCTGACGAAGGCAATTTTTTATGTTTAAAGTAAGGAAGTGATGAAACTAAAGTGTTTTGATTAAAGAAATATTACTGTATTTTATATATAAGATGGCAGTTGTAATTGACAGTTTTCTAAGCATATGTGATGCTTATTAGAATTTATATTTTATGATGTAATATGTCATTGAAAATTAGGTTTTGTCTTCTGGTCTGCTGGTTAGAGATACTGAGAATATGTCCTCTAATTAGAAGGACATCTTATTGGTTTCATTGATAGACATGAACTATTGTTTAGAAGGCTCACCGAATGAGAACCCTGGGAAAAGTAGCAGCTAAAACTCATTTGTGGCACTGGACTAGAATCCTGGAGAAAGGATGCTCACAGCCTGCCAGATAGGAAAGATTGACAACTGCAGCCGCGAGTTCTCAGAAGTGTGCGGCTGATGGCCAGATGGTGACAGTTGGGAAGAAGAAGCACTGTCAGCCCTGGGAACATTCAGGTCGCCTACAGATGTTCTGTGTGGGCCGTGACACAGAGGGAGAGCTGGCTTGTACAAGAAGAACATTGCTGAGGGAAGAATTTGGAAGCTGTTCAGTTGAATTATGAAGAAATTACAAACACATTTCATGGAAGTTAATGCAATGATTCATAGCTATAAATGGTAGGAAACTGATCTGAGACCTTCAAAGTCATACTTTTTGAAATTCTAGTGAAAGCACCAAGTGATACCTTAATAGGTGAGTGGCACATGGCAGAGCATCTTGGCAACCTTACAAGTAGAAACAGCATATTTGTGTGCTTGGTTCCTGGCTTCTCTTGATTCTAGAGAGGGAGACTGCCATAGGCTCTTTGGAAATGATGACATCATTGAGGGGGCCAGGTACTCCTAGTCCACTCTGTCCAAACCCGGTAGCACCCTCCTATTAGATGCTCACATTTAATCTTGTTGTCATCATTAAAGCTCAGTTCTTCACAAAGACTGAACAATTTACTATTCAACTTGAAGCACACTGAGGCAAGGCCGTTGGGAATGAGATCTGTAAATGGGGCGGTGCCTGAAGTACAGAAATGCAAGGCTGGAAGGAGCCAGCCAGGAAAAAACCTTCAGAAAATCCCCTTTCTGACTTTGCTTGGCCAAGTCTCTTGTGAGCAATGCTCTATTTAGATAGTTGTGAGGATCTGCAGGCACAAGAAAAAGCCATTGGTTTCATTATGACGCATTCATGGGGTTCCAACTCTGCCTAAACCACACAGTTATCTTTGGTGCTGCCTAGGCAATACCAAAGGCCGTGGTTTCATATACTGAACTTTTTGAAAAGAAGGCCCTCAGAGATGTGGCATTTGCAGTTCTAGGTCATGGGCAGAATGCTCTCACCTATTCATAGGACTTATGGGAATGTCATTTTCCTGTCCCTGAAGAGTATATGTGACTCGTCAGGTTGTGGCACATGCACTTTAGCTAAGGATCATCAGGCTGCTCCTGGACACCCCTGAAGATGCCAACAACCACTCAGAAGGAAAATGTTCTTTAAAGGCCGATGCACCCTTGACCTGTGTTTTGGGTCACTCAATATAAAGAACCATAGATCTACAATTATGTTGGCATGTTTGCATTATGGGGCCAAGAAAGTAAATTCAGAGGGCTACTACAGGGGAGAAAAAAGGTGTCACATAGGTTTCAGGGCAGACTTCAGGAGGAACAGCGAAGGATCCTGTTTTACCGTGGATCTGATAGTGTTTTCTGGGGTTGGGAGTTTCTATACTATGGTGTTCATTAGGAATAAAAGGATGAAATTCGGCTCTCCACTGGCTTTGCTCCTGATCCAAGGAGTTAAACGGCACAGTTCCTCCTATCTTATCCTGGCAGGCAGGTGGAACATTCTCACCCAAACCCATTTACACTGAAGGTAAAGGAAAGGAAAGGAGGCACTGCATGATCCCATGTGTGCGTGGTATGTCTCATGATATGTGTGTATTACCTTGATTCCTCTTGATTTCATCCCATTCTGCCTTAGGCTGCTTATGCAACTTCTCCCTTCTGTCCCCACAGCTCAGGTTTTGCTTTTGCCCTGTATTTCAATGCAAGGTCTTAAATTATACCCTAAAAATTCTCAGTCACTCACATGTGTAAATGGCTTAGTCTCTAGAACATGCTTACAAGGTTTAAGTTAATGAGTTTTTTTATTAGTTATTATTTATTCAATTGTGTGTGTGTGTGTGCGTGTTTGTATATATGTGTGTGTGTATGTGTGTGTAGAACCACGGACGAATTTGGGAACCACCAAGGACGCCTTCACCTCCTCCTTGTTTACTCTGCCCAGGGATTCACAGGCTCCGCTCTTCCAGGACCGGAAATGCAGGCCGGCCCTGCTTCCACCTGGCATCTAGGATCTGAACTCAGGACCTTCTGCCTATAAGGCAGAGGCTTAACCCCTGAGCCACCTCTCCAGCCCCCAAGTTAATGAGTTTTGAGTGAACTTTTTAACACTGAAGTTAAAAAGTTGGGCCAAAGCATGAATCAATGTTTAAATGTAGCTCAGTGATAGAATTCTCCTTTAGCACAGGCAGGCTCTGGATTTGATCCCCAGCACTCCTCCCCCACAAAATACCAGCAGTTTGGAACACCAGCTGTCTATTTTAGATACATGTTGAGTGTAGACTTGTTGAAGATGGGATGATTTCATCTGCTTTTCCCATTACAAACTATTATTTAGGAAGTTACCTAAGTTGGTCATGAGAATGAAAATTCACAATGGAAAGTGAGGAGATAAAAGTTATTTCTATTTGACTCAGATTTGAGAAAGGCCACCATATTTATAAAGAAAAGGAGGATTTTTAAAGAACATATTATTTTTTAGAACACAGGTGAAATACTTCTTGGTGTTCAATTATTGAAGTTTAAATAATGCGTGCTACACTTTGGCTTTCTTTAAAAAAGCTCCTAAGGCCGTATTATTATCTAACATGCAATACACTAAACTATTATGCTGCTAGCTGCATGATTGTGGTATGTGTAAATAGATGAGTCTCAGGTTGGTATTTGGTGCGTGTGTCAAAGAGTTAAGACCAGAGGGCAAAAGAGTAGTTTGTGGATACTTGGACAAATCACCTATTTACAGTTTCTTAAATAATGAAATGGGATCAATGCTCTGAATTTATAAAAGTATCCAAAGGTAAGTTAGTTAATGGTTGCTAGTATGAACAGAAAGGAGTGTCAAATAAATAACTGGCTCTAATAATCTAGATCATCAGAGACTCCTGTAATATGCTTTCTTGACTTTGTTACCTGACAGTGAATGTAGCTGTTAGGGAATGTGTGTGTACCCACACATACAGAAACACACGTGTGTATAGTGCAAATACACATGTACAAAATGCACAATTCTCTTGTATAGTACCTTCACTTTTGATCCATCTAAGATTCCAGGTAAACTTGATGGTTAATATTTTAGCTTAAATAGAGTGCATCCCTCCTCCCCCACTGAGGTTTTGTTGCTTTGATTAAATGCCTTTCAGTTTTTCAGTTCTCCAACATGAATTGCAGGAGACAATGATAGCTTGTTTTCCTCTGAACAGTTTCACTTGTCAGTTTTACTTCTGCCCTTCTTGCAGGTCATTAAAAGAAACTTCAGTGTGGTTTGACCTGCAAGTATATTAACTGTTGCTGTAGGAACACAGCTGCCCTGCTCTGGGAGAGGAAGGAAGGAATTTCACAACTGGATTTGCTTTATCTTGAATAATTTTAGGAACATCTCTGAGCTGTAAAGTAGTGGTCACTTTTTGTATGGAACTGTGACTTCATCCATATTTGGAAATAAATATAAGAAAGGTCAAGATTTCAGAAGTAAGTAGTAGTTACAAAGAGGCACGCTTCCTGAAATTCTGCTTTGCCTTATTTTTTTTTTTAGGAAGCCACAAAACAGTAAATATTTATCTTTTTGAAAAGTTGCAATCTTCAGTGGAGAATTGGATTTGAAACTGAGAATATTTCAATGTTAGTAAATGTGTGGAGGGTTCATTTTCAATAAATATGATAGACGACTATTTCTCACAGTATTAGGCAGAATATCTCCAAGAGGGACTGAACAATTCCTCACCCTAACCCCCCCAAAATAAGTAGATGGGGCATGAGAAAAACAATGGGTGGGCCAGTTCAAGGTCCTGAAAGGGAGTACCAAGGTAATGTGAGTGGTGGATTAGTGCTCAAGATATGAAGACAATGGATATGGTCAGTTCTAGATGGGCCAGCTTGGGGCCCCAAATGCTGGATGGAAGGACAACAGGTGATAATGCTCCTTGCAACCAGATTAAAGCAACTTCAAGACCCCTCTCCAGAGGAGCACATGCCGTGTGGTGCTGCTCTCCTTTCTAGCAAACTTCTCAGCTTTAGGGTACTTACACCCCTGTACATATCCTTGCATCTTATACATCTTTACACAGCAGACTGAAATTCTGGATATACTGGATATCTGAGAAGAGCATACCCCTTTTCTGGAAGTGCCCACCCCACCCCAGGAGGGGTGGCTCAAAGGAGGAGAAAGGACCAGATGGCTTAGCAAGAAAAAGCCCTGAGCCCACACACATGGAGATCGGGGTTCAACCACGAGCCATGTGGCAGAGAGTCAGTTTCTGAATGCTATCTTCTGACCTCCTATGATGCTTACTGTCTCTCCTCTCTCCTTCGGTCTCTTAAATTAATAATAAGCAACTTATTTCTTCTGAAGGAGGGGACACCGAGAATTACAAGCCTCCTGCCTGCCAAGACCAACCTCGCTGCTGCCAGGCTCGGCTGAGTGTGTTCTTGCTGCGTTGCTTGCTGTTTTGCTTTAATTCAACGTTTGACTGCTTCATTTACTGCCACAACCACCAGAGCAGAGACCTCTCTTTAACATATTTTTTTCTTTTAAATATCAGTGCTATTTTTTAGATGAATTGGGTGATTAGGATAGTTGCATGCCTTTTAACTATCGCATCTGAACAATTTCCCGATAGCATTGCGGGTAGTTACAAAGAGACACGCTTCATTCCTCGTGAAAAAAATATTAATTTTGGTTTCTACAAGACAAGGAGTTTGAGAGACTCACACAGGCAAGCGGTGGGAAGAGATAGCTCTGTAGGTTTCCTGTCCTCCAGCTGGCTGAGACCAGAGAGGAGCAGTTATTGCAAACAGGAGCGTACAGACAGAGGGGCTAAAGGCCATCCTATTTGCTGCGTGCCTGAATCCTGCAGCTCTGTCTACGTCCTAACTATGCAGGGAAGCTCTCTGATTACCTATGGGAGAGCTGTCCTGTGACTTATTCTTGAAGGGTATCCCCCAAACCAGCTGCAAGTGTTCTGTCCCTGTGGTTTGAAAAGTCTTAACAGTCAGACAGCTGGGGAGACGTGGTTGCCGTCGCTTTGAAGATGAAATAGCAGTGCCCCACAACTTCTCACCAGCCTTCTTTACCACAGTGTGTTGTCCGAAGCAGCAGAGTTTACCACCAGTACATAGGAAGTGTGAGCTTCCCTTGAGGCAGATGGAAGGTGGAGATGAGGCTGAGCTACACAATGAACCTCTCCACAGGCAGGTCAAGCCTTTCTCCTCAGGATGGGCAGCGGACACTAGTCACTTTCTCTCTGAAGCTTGAGATTATCAACCCTCTAAGGCAGATGCTTGTTCAAGAAGAGAGTTGAGGAGGATGGGGACTGACAACCTGTAAAGGACAAACAAATTACATGGACAATCTCATTTTCCATGTTGGAAATTGTACATCAAAACAGAAATGCAGTATTAAGACCCTACTTGGAAATAATACTGTGGCTTCCACAGGTTGCAGAGATAACTCATGAACCACGAGATGTCTCTGATAGTTTGCTAAAAAATACAATTCTGCTTATAGATCTTCCATCCAGGGCTATGAAAGATGCCTGCTTTGTAAGATGCTGTTTAGAGAAAGAACCTAATAAGTATCAAGGCTTAAATGCAACTTAACCATTTTACTACTCAGCCTCATGACTGCCACTGCACACTCAAATACACTCCAAATTCTACTCAGTTTCCCAGTCACACCCTATTGTCTTTCTTCTGGTGTCACCTTTCCTAATTCCTCTCCGCTGCCTGCAAATATCTACCCATCCCGCCAACTTCAGAACAAGCTTCTACCACTCCCCAATCCTATAGTTGATCAACTTACTTTCATGTAATCCTGACAGCACACTTGATTTACACCTACTTATTTACATGTTTGTCTTTTCAGGCTTATTTCCCTGGGGTGGAACCTGGTTCTTACGTTTAGATGTCCTGAGATTGGCATAGTGTCCCAGCACTTAATCATCTTTATTCAATGGAAAATGATCAAAGATCTCTGCTCTAGATTGTCAGTGCTCTGTCTGGAAGAACAGCTCACAGTTGGAGTTTTGCTAAGCAGTGAAATCTTGGGAGGCATAGAAAGGTTCTAGAACTCAAAGTTCAACTCCATTTGGTGTGCCAAATGTTTTTGTCATGTGGTGCACATTGAATCAAGTTCTGCTTATTTGGAAGCAATTCACCCGCATCCCTCTTTGTTTAGTCTCTACAGAGATATAATACAGTATGCTTAAGCATATATAAGTATAGCATTTTTTATTTTTATTTTTTCCTATGGTACTGGGGACTGAACCCAAAGCCACATGCATATAGGACAAGTACTCTCTATCACTGAGCTCCAAGCTCATGGAATATTTTTGATACCTGGAGAATAATCATTTGTCATCATTTTCTATTGTATCATTTCCTATATTCTTATTGATTCAATCTGTTCTTTGGCCTACAAGTCTGCGATGAGTTCTGATTTTAGTCAACTCCCCCATTGTTTCTCATCTTCCTCACTCTCCTTTCAGTGTCTTCTCCTTGGTACAAGTCCCTTTCCCATATTCATGTCTTTTTGTTTTGCTTTATGATCATGTCATCAGAACCTTCTGTATGTGGCCATGGGTTTGGAGCTATTCAATGGACTTGGGTAAAATCCAGCTTTGTGAGTTTAAGCAACTTAGAGATCTTAGTATGCAAAAGGAATTAAGAGCTACTGATTTAAATTCATTTTTTGATACAGAGTTACAGAAGTTTCATATCATGTATACATGACAGGTTCAACTTTGACTTAATGCCACACTATCATATTTGATTTTAAGTGACTTTTCAACCATGCCTGTCCTGCACCAGCAGCCTAACATTTATCTCCAAATTCAAATATACCCTAAGCACTAGAGCAACTGACATTTCCATCCTTCCCCATGGTCCACAACAAAAATCATTAGGGTCATATTTGTAAGTAAGAGATAGTAGATTAAGTTGATTGCTGACCAGGAGGTAAAGAGATAAAGTGGGTAGACAACGTAAGTAAGAGCTAAGGAAAGGGAGGACTTTGAATGCCAAAGGAGAACTATCAGGATAGAAATAAAGATGAATGGATTGTGAATAGTTTTTTTAATATCTGGAAAAGATTGGCCTTTGTAAAACAGAAATGAGGAAGACCAAGTGAAGGAGCACTTTGAATATACTGCTTACTCTCACGGAATCACATGGTTCTCAAGGCTAAATAGGTAATGTGGCTGAGGTAAGACTCTAAGTGAACTAGAGAGATTGAATAGAGATTGGATAGAATGGTTGTAGATGTGTTATAACTTCCATGGTAGTATTTATTATTCAGTCATTACAAATCTTTACTTAGGTATTTAATCCTGGCTGCAGGCTACAAGGATGTGTAAATTTTCACTTTTGCCTAAATAGTACTTGCAAAATTTAATGAGGATGAAAAGATAAGTAAAGTAAAAGAGAAGACAGTTGAGTGCCAAAGGAATTGTGCAAAGACCAGGAAGTGCTCAAAGAAGGGTAAGATTTCTTTCTCATATTTCTTCTATCATTGAAGATGTGCTGGAAGTAAGAATTCAAGAGAGATTTGTGAATGTTGTTGTTAATAATACTTTTTAATATTTTATCTATTTATTGAGAGAAAGGGAATAAGGGAAGAAAAGAGGGAAAAGAGAGAAAGAGAGAGGGAGAAAGAGGAAAGAGGGAGAGAGAGAGAGAGAGCAACCTTTGAAAGTCAGCTCTCACCTTCCACCATGCATACTTCTGAGCTAGAACATAGGTTACTAGGATTGTGAACTGGTACCTTGCCCACTGAGCTGTATAGTTGGAATCTGTAGGGAACAGCCACAATGTAGAAGTCACATCATACAAAAAATGCTGGACCAGTAAAGGTGTAGCAATGAAACTGTGGCCTGACAAACTGGTCTGCTCCCAAAGTTGAGGCAGAGAAGCTGTGGTTGGAAAAGCTGGCTTGTCCTAAAGATGCAGCACAGCCAGCCTGCCCCAAAGCTGCAACTTTGAAATATGACCTGGGCAAGCTCAGCCTGCTATAAGCTGGAGGGAGACACTGGGCAGAGTTTCTTCCAGATAAGATCACTTATGCTTGGTTTTGACCTCACAGTGCACTGCATGCTACATAGAAATCCATAGCCTTCCTGCTTTCCCATGTCTTTGGCTCCTGCTTATATGGCATTTACTTAGCTTTTATATAATTAATAAACAGTTTAGAAAGGAGCTGCTGCCAGTTCTTCATCAGTATCTGTACAGAATACTTGATCCCATCTTTAATCTATATGTTTGCCTTTTTCCTCATTTTTACATTGTTCCCATAGAGTAATGCCACATGAGTCCAGCAGACATTTAGAACGGGCTTCAAGGCTAAGGCAATACATAAGATCATCCTGGAGAGCACAGGACATTACACAGGACATAGGGATAAGAACTCCAGGTGTGCATTACTCAGCCTCATATTATTATGAGAATTAGTTGAGAGAAACGAGGGAGAAAAGGAGGAAAGATTTATTTTGACTCATGTCTTTAGAGGTCTCTGTCCACGGTCAGCTGGACCCATTGCTGTGGAATCGTGGTAAGGCAGAGCACCACGGCCTCAGGAAGGTCATCACTGCTGCAAGAAGGTCATCATGGCTGCAGGAAGGTCATCACGGCCACAGAAAGGTCATCACGGCCGCAGGAAAGTCATCACGGCCGCAGGAAAGTCATCATAGGAGTGAGATTGTCATCATGGTTGAAAGTAGGTCACCATGGCAGCAGGAAGGTCATTGTAGCAGCAGGAAGGTCATCGTAGCATCAGGAAGATCATCACTGCCACAGGAAGGTCATCACGGCCACAGGAAGGTCATCATAGCAGCAGGAAGGTCATCATGGCTGCAGGAAGGTCATCACGGCCACAGGAAGGTCATCGTGGCAACAGAAAGGTCATGATGGCAGCAGAAGCAATGTCATGGAAGCAGACAGGCTTGAAAAAGTATGTTTCCTATCTACAACAGTCAATGGACAGAGAGAGGTTGAGAGGGAAGGCAGGGGACAGGATACAACCTTGAAGGGCATACCCACCAGTGACCTACTTCTATAACTACAACCGTCTTTCCTTTCATTTTAACTGCCCTCAAATACCAGAAAATTACAAAACTATCAGGCAAGGATTTGGTGGGGATGATTCATGTAAAACCTAAGCTGGAAAAACTTTCCACAGTATCAGAGTCGACATGGGATCAGGCATGTTGTGAAATTATCACTGCAGGCTGATAGTAGCCTGCATGTCAGACAGGTTAACCTTGAAACTGTGATGTTCTGTGGGCCTGGCTTGAACACTAGCTCCACCACTTGCTAAATATCCCATCCAGGAAAAAATCACCCAAACTCTGTCAGTTTTGTCTTTTCCAAGATGGACCTTATCAGCCTATCATAATCCTATGACAGTTTCCAGGTATCTCTGCTCTCTAATGCTGGGTTAATAAATATTAAGTGTCAGCACTTTATAGAAGGCTTGAGCTCCAGGTTTGAGAGTTTGCATTTTCTTGGCACCTTGTAATATAGTATGTTGGCACTCTAGAGGGTGGAAGGGAAGGGCAGTTAGACATGGCAAGAGTCTGCTTTGTGGTTAGCTAGCTGAGCCCTGTCTTTTCCTCGGGCTGGGCTTCATGGTCAGTGGATCGCTGAGGTTACAGTCCTCATTCTGAGTGTTCAGACTAGAAAGGCCTTTTGCCTTTCCATTCTCCTGTGCTGCTGTTGGCATTTCAGTCAATGAGAAAACAGAATGTCACCAAGAAACGTCAATCAAATGACATTACCATGAACAAACAGATAGTGTAAATATGGATGGTATGCCTGTGAACTGAGTGTCTCTGCAATGCTTGCACAGGCAGACTGAAATCCTAGGTGAATTTACTCTGCTGGATACACTGTCTCTTTAAAGAATTTCTGTCCTCCTTTTGTTTAGCTGAATCACTACTGCATTCTAAGAACTTCCGCAGAAGCATTTTTCTATTAGTTATTTCAAAATAGCAGAAGAAGGATGGGGCCTACTAGGAGACTTGCTGCTGAATGCCACGTAGGACCCGGGCAGAATTCTTTTTTTTTTTTTAGTTGTTCTTGAACCTCAGATTCTCTACCTCAATGTTGAAGAGGAACATCATTTCCTGTTTTATTCACAGAGTAGTTTTGAGGATCAAAGAAACTGTCATAAAAATATTTGTGTTTTATAAGCCACACACACACAGGACTGATGTGGAAACAAATCTATATTCACAAAAGTAGTACACAAAAGTCAAGCGCTTTCAGATTCCAAGCTTAGTAGCACAGGATTACAGTCCTAGGACTGAGGGGGCAAAACAGAAAGATCTCTGTCAAACAACGATCCCAGCCTGTCTTGAAGCAGGTGGATAACATTTCTGAGAATGTTATGTGAACTTGGGTCTGATCTCCACATACAAAGAGGGGTACATATGGGCACACTTACCTGCATACAAACATGCACATCTATTCATGCATAAAACACCAAAATATGTTCAGAGCTTTCCTTTTCACCTTGTTTGCATACTTGCCCTCTGAAGATTATCTTAATTTATCTTATGCCTTCCAATGGGCACATTTTTACTCCTATATGTTGACATGTGAACCTCCTATTCTGATGAGATTTCCAAAGTATCATTTCCAGCATTTTGAATTTCGGTCCCTTATTCTTCTCTATGTTTTGGGATAAGTGTGGGAGGTTGCAATCTCAGAGTCACATAATTTCATGAAGTACAATTTAGCAGACAACAGCTTTGTACAGCCCCACCTCTCCATAAGGATCGTGAGTTAGACTAAGGATGATGTATGCCTGAGTCAGCATCTCATTTGTGTGAAACACTGAAGATTCATAGTTCCTCTAGGGAGAGAACAGGGAAATTGAAAACAAAATTTCAGTGCCTCCTTTTTGGGCTAATTTTCTGGTTTGCCAACAAAATAAAGCACTTTTAAATTATAGACACACAGATGAGAAAATGCGTGTAATTACTTAATAAGGGGAGACTTGCATAATGAAACCGAAATTCAGAGCATAAGGAAAGGGAAGCCATTCTATCCAAGTTTCTGGCAGATAATATTGAAGAAAACATGTGAAAGCATTTGAGGCTCCGCAGTCACACTTCTGTTGGTACATATGGCGCTAATGGATGTGTGCTCCTCTGCCCTGAGAAACAGATGGTTTGCAGCCGAACTCACACCAGAGACTACACAGATGGGCACGGAAAGCAATGACCTTCCAGCTCAGGTTGAGCTTGGTGGTCTAACGATCTGTGCGTTCAGTTCTGCAAAGGATAAGGAGAACGAGCTTTTCACACACATACCATCTTGCTCAAAGCTCTTTAACATAAACATCGAATGGGCTCCATGAATAAATTACAGCTGATTGTCAGAGGGAGACATGATTTTTCCTTCTGCATTTTTGTTTTGTTTTGTTTTTTGCTCTCTGGAGCCAAGATGGGTTTAACTTTTTTTTTTTTTTTTGGCAACAAAAACTACTTCTGTTATCCTCAGTAAAAATGAACTAAATTAAAAAATGGATCTCCTCACTATTGCCTAGTGAAGGATGATGCAGAATGCAAAATAATAGTAATTCATTAAAATATCCAGTCATTTATAATGTGAAAGCTAGAAAGTTACATTCCTGGAAAGAATTGTGCTGCTGTGGAATTGCAGGAACCTTCTTCCCCAGTGAACAGAAAAATACTGGACCTATTCTAATTCCTAATTTATTTGGAGCTGTATGTTGTATACATATGACTGTGCATTTTCTTAGCTAACCAATGTACCATTTATGAATGGAAACAGCACTTGTGATCCACAAGCATGAAATCCACACCTATAATGAATTTTGAACCACAGTAGCACTTAGGAACCAAATGTAGCTGTATTACTCCTTCCCAGAAGTAGCCAACATAGAAATGATGAAAGAAAATTTCTGAATCCTGAATTAAAGATTCTTGAAAGGAAACTGCAATGCGCCATAGAAGAAACAGAAGTTAGGAGTCCCTTTTGTCTGTAAGAGGTGTTGGGAATGCAGGAGGAGAAATGATGGGATAGCCAGGGAACGGCACCACAAACACAATCTCAACCACCCCCTGAGCTCCCAGCTGCCAAGACTTTCTCCACACCTGGCATGCTTGTGAGATAATTCCTATGGAAGGAGTCTCTCTTGCCTTCTTTATAGTATGGTGCTTGCAGAGTCATGCTGGAGAGAACATTTGCATGTAAGTATTAAAAACACCCAGATTGATTTCATACTGCTTAGGTCGAGAGATAATACAATGTAAAGCTGTTTAAATATGTGTTAAAGGCTGGAGAGATGGTTCAGAGGGAAAAGAGCTGGCTACACAGAAACAAAGATTTGAATTCAGAATTCAAGCAAGAATCCATAAAATTTCAACTAGTGTGCATCATTGATCCTATGAAGCAGTCCTATGAAGAGATAGAAGGTGGAGACATGAGAATGTATTGAAGTTCAATGCATATGCAGAGGTGACCTCTTGTCATACAGAAGGAAGTGAGATTGACATCTGAGGTTGTCCTCTGGCATATACATGCCATGCATGCACATGCACATAGCCACACACATAAAATCACACACACATGCATACACACACACACACACACACACACACACACACACACACACAAAATGTACACATACACTATAAAAAAGATCAAGGCCATATTTAGAAGAGCATGCAAAGAGAGAGACAGAGACAGACAGAGAGAGAGAGAGAGAGAGAGAGAGCTATATACATACTGAAAGAGTATAATAACCCCCTCACAAGGAAAGTAAAATCAAAATTGTCAAAAACTGATTGTAGGTGGATACAGTCTAGGTGACTTTCATTTTCTTCTTATAAATTTTTAGGGAAACAGGTATTTTTTTAATTGCATAAGGCTTTGATGTAGGGATACACATGTATGAACATTTGGGAAGTAGAGGCAAAGGGACTGGGAGTTCAAAACCAGTCAAGTGTACACAGAGAGCTCCATCTCAGCTTGGCCTAATTGAGACACTGACTCACAAATGAACAAAGTCTTACAGGAGAAAAAAAGAATATATTGAAATCATGCAGTGACAATTATTAATTTAACTGGCCAATCTCCTGAATATAAAGTGATTCAAATATATGCATAAAGAGCGCAGCGTTTCTCTTTCTTTTCACATTCTGCATCATTGAATATTTGAGAAGTAAAACATTTGTCAAACTGGACTGGAGAGATGGCTCAGAGGTTAACACTCTGCCTGGCAAACAGAAGGTCCTGAGTTTAGATCCTAGGTCCCATATAAAAATGCCACGTGGAAATAGCAGTGGCCTGGACTTCTGGCCATGGTGGGTAGAGCCTGGAAAATCCTAGAGCAAAGACAAAAGGAGGTAGAAGCAATCCAGAATGATTTCCGAAGTTACCCTTGGTTCTCAGTGATACACAGTGCCCTCTGATGCACGCACGCATGAGCATGCATGCATATACAAAATAAAAGTTAAAAGTTTTTGTGGAACTGAACCTATGTATATTTAAGAAGCACTACATACTAATTAAGAGTTTTAATTTTTTAACTAAGGTGTCATGCAGTATGCAAAATTTAATTTATGAAGCCATCATAGTGTATTATACTTAAAAATTGAAGGTTACTCCTTAAGTGTTTGAAATAGTCCATATTTCAACAGAGAAATATTACTTTCTACAGTCATGTGGCAGTCAGACCTGGTGGAACATGCCTGTAATCCCAACATTCTGGAAGCTGAGGGATGAGGGTTATAAACGTAAGGACAGCTGGAAGATACAGGGAGTTTAGGTGAGGCTTGGGATATGAGACGTTGTCAGAAAACCAAACAGAATCAGCAATAGCAGAAAATAGCCATGGCCTTCACTGACTAAGACCATCACTAACTATTCATAAAAATGGGGAGTCCTCATGCAGTGATGGAGGCGACTGAAATCTGACATGTTAATACTAGAAGCAAATTGTCAGTGGTCTGAAAGGTTGTTTGTTGGCACTCAATGGAGGCATTAACGCTGGTGTGTCTTCAAACCTAGCATTTACTTACTGTAAAGAATAAGTGATTCTCTCATTAAAGGATTCTCTGGGAATTGGGGGTGGGGAGATACCGGGGAATGGGGAAGGAGGGGTGAGGGGAGGGGGAGCAGGCAGGTAGGGGGGAGGAAGAGGGAGGGAAGGAACCGGTGTACCTATTAAGTTTGTATGAGCAGAAATAATAATAAAAAATGTAAAAAAAAAAAAGAAAACAAATCAGCAAAAAAAATCAATTAAAAAATAAAATAAAAAATAAAGTATAGCATGAGATGGCAAAAAAAAAAAGAAGTGATTCTCTGACCAGCACTCAGGGCTGGGGATGTGGCTTAGCGATGGAATGCTGTTGGAGTACAAGTGAATGCCTGGATTGGGTTTTCATTCCCTTAAAGCAAGAAAGAGAAAAAGCAGAAAACAACATAACACTGGTGTTTAGGCAGCATTGTTAACCAATGTGAGCTAACTGTCCAATGGAAACGGATTTCATGGTTTTCAACCCTGATTGGGTTATAATAGCCCAGGCAATAGGATCCAGGAAGCCAATAATCATAAATACGTGACTTGACCTAAGAAACATGATGTTGAGCCCATGATACCAGATCCAGAAGAGGTTACCCTGTACATCAACTGTGTAGAACTCAAAACAAGGTTAACTGTGGCTAGCTTCGGGAGGTGGGACAAGAGACCATCTGAAGGCCTGGGGATGCTGTTTCTTGTCTTAGGCAACCAGGAGATGTCGAGTTCATTATATTCAAGCTGCAGGCTTGTGCCTGCCTACTCTCTCCACATCAGCTGCACCTCAGTGATATTTACCAGAAGAAAGGTTGTGAGGTGTGTTAGTAATCTAGGAAGATGTTTTGTACCTACTGAGGTAGGAAATTATGAGAAGGGGTAGGAAGACAACTCAGCGGATAGAAAGCTGGCCATGCAAGCATGAGGATCTGTGTCTGAATCCCCAGAGCCCATGTAAATCTTGGAACGGTGCCACACATCTGTATCCTCAGTGCTCCTGTAGCAAAATGGGAGAAGGTGACAGAAAAAGCAGAAAGTGACAGAAAAGGAGAGGGTGACAGAAAAAAGGCTGCTGAAGAGCCAGCCAGCCTGGTGAATGCAGTAGTGGCCACAGAGACCCTGGAAGGAGCTGATCAATACCTGAGATGACCCTTGGACCTCCACATGTGTATTGTAACATATATGTGTCCATAGTCACACACACGAGCACATACACACACACACACACACACACAGAGATATACACATTATACATAAATACATATAATTATGACAATATAACACATTCTCTGTCTTAAAGAATTCAATAAAAAATAAATGAAAGAATGTTATGCCTACAGAGTAACAGAGGTGGTACTTTAGGGGATAAATAGAAGGTAACATTTATTTTCATATTTTCATTAATGCTTTCTGAAGTTGTGATGGTATAAAATTTTAAAGAATTTTTTTCCCAAATTGTTCACTAAAACTTAATATAGCTAATATAACAATATAGCAAGGACTTATAGAAATTGCTGCCTGAGATCCACTATGACTACAGGATTTGGTAATTCGCAAAATGTCGTTTCAAAACTAGAATACTTTTCATTTTGGGAATACGTGACATGTGGCTTGGAAACAAAAGGAGGATTTGAACATTCCAAGTGGTATGGCTACTGATCTGCCTTGGAGCTCAATCGCCAGTGTAGAGTCTGGCCTACAATCAATCTGTCTCTGTGATGCTCTTAATCATACCTTCTCTGAGGGCCCCCAAAGGTGTTTTGAGGATAAAATATAATGATACAGAAATGGCTTTGAAGTTTTCTGAGATGATGGTTTAAGGTGTTATTACAAAGGGCTGTTCCTGAAAAAATATGAGACTAGATGCTACTTGGAGATAGTAGAGGACTGTCATTATCCTTAAGGAGTCTCCACACATTAAGATTAGGAGATAAGAGTGCTTGGTTTTCTCAATTTTATGCAAAAGCATTTGTTGAAGAGAAAAGATGAGCAGAAAACAATCCGTTTTCACCTTGAGAAAAAAATGGAACAGTGTCTAAGTTCCTCTTGTTTTTATTATTAGTTATCATAGTTTGTCACAGCCTGTCCCTATGTAGTCCTGGACAGAATGGAATTTGCTGTGGAGGGCGGGCTAGCCTGGGACTGAGGATCCTCCTGCTGCTGCCTCTGCCTGCTGAGTGCTGGAATTACACATACGTACCCCAGGCTCAGCCCCATCCAAGCTATTTCTTTTTCAAATGGCATGTCAGCACTAATTCTATAATTCTTGGGAGTGAACTAGAGGTTTTCCATTGGGGAATGAAATGCCAAGTCTTCTCCAGTGGGGATTTATCTTCTCTGATCAGTTCTCATTATTTTCGGATGCAATGTAAAAACTGGTCAGATAACTATTATAGAGCTGACAGCTGAAGACACCAAGTTGTCTTATACTTAAATCTATTTTTTGCTATTCTTTAACTCCTTACCTATGATTCTTACTTCCTTACCTTAAAAGTGTGGTATAGACGAGTATTCAATATTTTACAAAGAATTCCATTTGAACTACTGCTTCCCTTTGCTACATGTGTATCTGAGGGCCTTTTCTCTAAAATTTAACATACTAGTTTATTTTGTATGTAGATGTTGGGACCCCCCCCCCATCTCCCTAGCTGTTGACTTAGATTATTTGCCTGTTGTCCAAATACAGTTGTGAAAACTGAATAATAAAAAAGTGTTTTAAATATATTCATAACTGCTATCAATTTACAAACTATGAACAAAAGTTTGTTGGGCTCTGTAATAACATTTGGAATGATAATTGTTTCATGGCAAAGGTATGCATAAATAATTTTTCAACAGTGATCTCATTTTATAAAGAACATATAGTAACTTTCCTTATTATGACAAACAAATAGAAATACACATATATATGTGATTTATTGTCTTAGAACCATATTCACAAATTTTTAAATTGCAGACACATGAAAGTCACATTAAAATCAGAAAAGCTTGGAGAGGATTATTCTATAGGCTGTGCAGACATTTATATTTCAGTCCTGTTGGGATGAATTGTTCTTGGGTACAGAAGAGAAGTAACAGAGGACAGTGGTCTCAGGTGACTAGTATCAAGCAGCTGTTTCTTAGTTCACCAGAATTCTTATTAGTGAAAAGAAATACACAGACACATTTCAATTTGGCTACATATGTATCTTCAAAAAAAGCAAAGCAAGGAAAGAGGCCTTTTACCTAGGTAGTACCAGGCCTCATGGTACTGTTGAGTTGTTGCCACTTACATAGCTTTGTGTGCGTGTACGCTGCTACCTGGGTATGGCTGTAGGTGATAAAGCCAGGATCTAGGAACAAGGTCAGTTGGAGAAAGCACTTCTGGAACTCACAACCTCCAGCAAACTTTTGAAAACAAGACAAGATCATATCTTTTGAGATGTAAGATGTTTAAAGCTCAAGTCAATTACTTGATAAAAAGAAAAAAATTGTATTTTTCATAAGTATGATAAAAGAATTTTTAAAACTTCTCAGTAAAATGTCTCTTCCAACAAATTAAGAGCTCATTTACAAATTTTAAAGGTATTCCGTTCTAGAAAATCTCAAAGCACTGCACATCGTGCGCATAGGAGACCTGGTCAGATTCTAATTCAGTGCTTGAAGTCCATGTTTTTTTGGTCCAAGACTTGGTTGGCTCTTTCACTTTTTGAATGAGTGCTAAAGTTATGTCCCAAAGCATTACTGTGAGAACCATGTGATTAGATCTTCAGGAAATCACTCTAAGAAAATATTTGGTTAAAGTTAATTATTGTTTGTTTTACAACCTGAAATCTTAGTAATGATGGTTTCCAAAAGTCCTTGGAAAGGTTCTCTTGCCAGACCCTTGGTGTGTTGGATATTATACAAGTTCGGCTGTCTCTGCTTATCAAACAGTGTGTAAATATATTCCCTAAAGTCACGGCTGTTACCTCCTGCAGTGTAATGACCTGGCAGGAAACTTGGTAGGAGAATAAGTTCATGGACATAACTAACCATAAATGTTGACAGGTTAGATCACAGTCCTCTACAGTCTCAATTTGCAATTGTGTTTTCTCAAGAACTCACTGATTTTTTTAATTACTTTTTTTGCTTGGTTATACAAGCTCAATAAATACCCCCTTCTTCTCCTTTCCCCCTCCCTTCTCATCTGCTGCCCCCATTGCACTCTCCCTCTTCCCCACCCTCCGCTAACCCCTTTTCCTTCCCTCTTCCTTTTTTGTTGCTTCCTTCTTTCTCCCTGCTATTCTCCAGAGTATTTGTTTATGTGGGCCCTCAATTTCCCTCTGAACACACTAGTTTGGGTTCAGGACTCAGTGGCATAGCTTTAGGACCCCTTCTTGGTTTGCCTACTGGTATGGGAACTCTATTATGTCTATTTAACCCCTTGCCTTTAAGATTCCTACTGGCTGAAGCCTTCTGCCCTGTGATCCTTGCTAGACTTTGGGTGGTTGTTAACATGTCAGCCATTGTGCAGATCGGGCAAGGTCCAATCACATTGTGGCTATATCCTGGCTGCTGCAGCCCTAACTTATGTGCAGTATCTTGTATATCATTGGTCCTCCCCATCTTTAAAGCTCTTACAATCTTGCCACCCCCTCCTCCACAAACTTCCCAAAGTTTTAGGATAGGGAGAGATTTGGCTGGTCTGGTTCCAGGTGAATATTGTAGGGTCTTTGGTGTTCTGAATTATGATTGGTTGTTGTTTTCAGTTTTGCTCTTCCTGCACTATCATTGGCTGCATCCTGATTGGTTGTCAAGGTCATCTCCTAACCAAAGATAAAAGATTGTTTAAACAAAGATCTTAATATAAGAAGAGACTCAAAGGTAGATGGAAGAATAGGAGTTGGACACAGCAGTGAGAGGGGTCAGTCTCCCATTTGCCGGTTGATTACCATCTAACTGCCAGCTCTTTTTTAAATTTTTTAAAAATTTTTTTATTATTATTTATTATTTATTCAATTGTGTGTGTGTATGTGTGTAGAACCACGGACGAATTCAGGAACCACCATGGACGCCTCCACCTCCTCCTTGTTTACTCTGCCCCGGGATTCACAGGCTCCGCTCTACCAGGACCAGAAGCGCAGGCCGCCTCCGCTTCTGCCCGGCGTCTGTACGTGGGGTCTAGGATCCGAACTCGGGACCTTCTGCCTGCAAGGCAGAGGCTTAACCCCTGAGTCACCTCTCCAGCCCCTAACTGTCAGCTCTTATAAGCTCCCTGACTGGGGAGATCAAACCCATCCAGTCCCAAGTGAACAGGAAGTTAAGTGAGAGTGAGCTGCGTCAGATGTTTCACTACTTACATGCAGTACATGACAGTGGCCTAATTTCTCTATTGAAGTGTGTTCTTTTGTCACTTTCTTTTAAGGTCTTCTTTCTCCTTTCCTATTTATAATTCTTTGCAATTACAGTGGGTATTATAGGGATTTACCATTGAGTATGTCATTAAGTGGGTTTGCAACTAGGATCCCATATTAGAGAGTACATATGGTGTCTAACTTCCTGTGTCTGGGATATATCATTCAATATAATTTCTTCTAATTCCATCCATTTCCAGGAAAATTTTATTAATTCATCTTTTTCAATGGCTGAATAATAGTCCATTGTATAAATGTTCCACATTTTCATTATCTATTTGTCACCTGGTGGGCATTTTTGTTGATTCCATGACTTTTCCATTGTAAAATAGAGCTGCAATAAGCATGATTATATTCGTGGCACTGCAGTGAATTTCTCATTATAGGGAATCATTACCAGTAGTGGTATAGTAGGGTCATATGGCATTTCAATCCTTAACTTTTTTAGAAATATCAATACTTCATCTGCAGAGTGGTTGTACAAGCTTGAATTCCCACTGGCAATACATGAGAGTTCCCTTCTCTCCACATCCTATCCAGAATTTGGTGGTGTTTGTATTGCAGATTCACTCATTTTATATCTAACAGATTTCAATCCACATGAGAAAGCCAGGAGCCTCCTGATCTGGTCAAGGGCTGGCTCAACAAACATTCACTGGAATCACCACGGTGGAGAAACCTGCTCCTTCCGAGCCCTGGTATAGTGGGACTGTGGGTGATAGGGTTGCTGTCAGCATCCTAAAGAAAGAGCATATGTGGAATGTATTCATCTTCCTAAAGGGATGAGCCTGAGTATCTGTGTGCTTGTGGGCAGCCACAGTGCTGACTTTAAAGGACGGCAAGGGAAATGCAGAAAGGCATTCACTTTTTTTTAAAATTTTTTATTATTATTTATTCAACTGTGCACATGTGCGTGTGTATGCGCGCGCGCCTGTGTGTATGTGTGTGTGTCTATGTATATGTAGAACCACGGACGAACTCGCGAACCACCATGGACGCCTCCACCTCCTTCTGCCCCGGGATTCACAGGCTCCGCCCTACCAGGACCAGAAGCGCAGGCCACCCCCGCTTCCGCCTGGCGTCTATACGTGGGATCTGGGATCCGAACTCGGGACCTCCCACCTGCAAGGGGGAGGCTTAACCCCTGAGCCACCTCTCCAGCCCCGGCATTCACTTTTATGGAAAAACCCTGAATGTTTAACTGAAGGCACTGAATGTTTAACAGTTCTACAGTTTGATTTGTGAAAATGGCTGAGGTAACAACTGGTGTTAACCCACTGATAAAAAAAATTAAGGGACTTTCTTTTTAATATTTCAAGTTTAATCTCCGGAATAAATTATTTAAAACTCTTTGTCAGACTATGAGAATGTGAAAATTTACTTTTCTTTGTGGCGTAGTGAGTTAATACAATACAAATCTTTGAATAGTACATAGGAAGACTTTGATAAAAATATTGTGTGTATTAACTGTCCAAAACTATGAACTATGAACCGTGGGCCAAATGTCACACCCATGTTCTCATTCATTGTCTTGAATAATTGTACTTGGGAACTAACTGCTGTATTTCTAACTTTCCTTAGATGACAGAAAGTGATAGAATCTTCTATTACCAAAACATGAAAGACTATTGTGGAAACTCCATACCTGAGTACCAAGTGAGGGTTTGCCATTTCCTTCTCTGACTGTTGGATACTGTCTTCCCATGGCACACAGACAATTTCCCCCTGGACTTTGTACTTTTCTGTGTCATTGAATCAGTCACTTATTCTTTCTAGAAGAATCCACCACTCAATTCCAACACAATCTGAAGATACCGACAAATGGAGCCTGAATGATTTCTGATTGAGCAGATTATTAAGTGGAAACTCACCGGGCTAATATAACGCCTGAAGTGGAAACAAAACAAAACAAACACTTCAGAAACTACCTGCTGCTTAATATCCACTCAGTTACAGAGATGGGTGAAAGCACTCATTAAAGAAAACATGTCCAGTTCTGGAATGCATAAGGCATTCTCTATTTTATGCCAACGTAGGATTAGTCTCTTATGAGAACAGAAGAAGAGACAGTGTTGTAAGAAGAGGGAGGGACCCATTCAAAATCCTACAGACCCAATACACCAAATATCATTTGGGATGCATATGTAGTTCAGTACTGCTTGGAGTACTGAACTGTGTAAGTGAAGATCTTTACATTCTTTTTGAATTTATTCATTGTGTGTGTGTGTGTGTGTGTGTGTGTGTGTGTGTGTGGTGTATCTTTGGGTTTTTCTGTATGTATCTCTTTGTTTCTGTGTTCTCCTCTTTCCTACAAAGAATCACCACTCATTCCTTCTTCAAAGTGCTATTTCTACTGGAAATTGCCAGGTCAGGTGGAAATCATTATGAATCTCCTTATCTTTGCACTTGAAATCAATGGATTTTTTTTTGAAAGAAGCTTCCTGGTTGGGGAAGTTATTTTCATTCTCCATGAATCCCGCAGTCCTGTGGATAGTCCCTGTGTGTTATCTTATGCACATATGCTATTTCCCACCCAAGGCAAAAACAACATGCCACAGCTACTCAAGCAGAGAAATCTGGTGAGATTGAAAGCAGATTATAGAGTGTCTAAAAGGCATTTGATGATTAAAAACAAAACATGAGATTATATTGTCCTGGACAATTATGAGGGAAGAAGGGAACCTTTGCATAATGCTGGTGGAGGTTACCTTTGAGGCAAGTGAAAGGACATTTAAACATTCAGAAGGATCAACTACTTGTGATTGGTTCAGTATCTGCTGTTATTTTCTCTTCTCTCAGATTTAATCATGCAATGTTGTTAAATTATAATACTCTGAATGATAAACACAAATGACCATTTGATGAGCACTTTTGAAAGAGAAACATTTTAATGTGTTCCAAAAAATAATTCATGCTAAGAAAGTTTAGTTTTTCATAACTGTCTTCTGTCTTTCTCTTTGTCCAGTATTTACATTAAAATCTTCTGGAAGTTTTGTCCTGTATCTACTTTTTCTCCTTTGAGTTTTTTCCTCCCCTTTCCTCTTACGATTCTCATTTCTGTGTTTCTGCAGCTCTGACTGCCCTCTTCAGTCATGTGACCTAGGCCCCATTGGTAGCTGTGCGTCATAGCGTTGCACAGCCTGGCAGTGGGAGATTTTTCAGAAAGACTCCTGAGAAGAAGCACAGATCAGCCCCTCTGCCGTGTACTGTGCACTTTTCCATCCTTGCCTTTCACATACTCTGCTTAGTCTGCCTTGCTCTTCCTGAGATTACCTTCCCAACTCAAAGACTTTTGTCTTACTTACTGTATAAGTTCTTGCTGCTCTGCTAGTTTACAATGCAATCAGGTTTCTCAGAGATAGCCTTAGCTATCTGTCAGGCAAAGAAATAAGTGTTTGGTATATACTCTTACAGGAATTAGCAAAATTAAACAACGAACGTACGATTATTTGCAAAGGAAATGCTGTACTTCCTGGTAGAGAATAAAAATCTGGAGTCAGGTAAAATCTTGATGCCTTTTGCCCTTATTTCTGGTGATGCTCAGGACTAAGCCCAAGGCCTTGCACAGAGTAGGAAGTTAGTCTCCTTCTGAGTGATAAACCCATGATTCTGAGTAAAATTTTCTGAAAAGATGTATTTTGAATGCCAAGCATAACTCACATCATAGCTCATCTTTTAGGTCTATTTTATCACCCTTGACCTTTAGAGATTAGACTATCCACTGGAAAGGACTTTGCTCTGAAGTCCCGACTCTCAAGATTTGATTTGGATTCTCCATCTCCCCAGAAACATTTGCAAATACCTATTGGTATTTTCTGGTGGCCCAGAGCAGTATGTCTAAATGGTTAGGGACACAGCTGAGTCATCTATAATACATCCCTTTTTCTCCCCTCTTGCTAAACAAAGAATTAACTTACCACAATGTCAAGAGAGCTGGAGTTTAAAAAAAAAGAAATCGTTCACCAGAATTATACTTGGTCCTGCTCGGTGACTCACAGCTTCTCGTTCAGTATGTGGCAACTCTGTCCCTGAGGTCTGCCTCAGGGTTGCTCTGCCTTTGAGGAAACCAGCTATGCTGGTTAGACTTGATGGGTGTTTATGTATCTGGGGAAAGTGGAGTCTGTTTAGTAGAGATTGCGAAGGAGGACAGTCTAGTTGAAGCTGTGAGTCAGTACTCCTGGCTCAGCTTTAGCTGGCTGCAGAAGTTGACAAAAGTCACCTCCATCTCTCCTTGCCTCAGTTCATTCATCTATCAAGAAAGGGTCTTAATGAATGAGCAAATAGGCAGGTAGACACACAGACAGACAGACAGACAGATGGCGGGTAGACAAGTATTCTATAATCAGTTTTAAAATGCAATGCACTGGTAAATGAAGCATTTAGTTGTAGTTTAGGCTGGCTATCTTCTTGGTTTGGACTTCTTTAAAACATTTCTTTCCATGAACAAGAATCATCCTGCAACATCTTCCCTCATCTGTTTTCTTGCATTTGTGTTTAAAGGTTGCTTGTCTGCAATGTGTCTCTTAAAAGCCTTGTTTGCTTAATAACTTGCATTTCTGCTTAACTTACAAATGACCCACATTTCTTTACCAGAATCCATGGATTTGGCAGCCCGGAAATCCCCTCCAGAAGTAGAAGTGCATTGAGGTACAAGGGCACACATTGGGAACCATGACTTCCTTCTCTGAGAACTCCATGTGAAAAGGGAGTTCAGATCTGCATCCTCTTACCCAAAAGACTGAACAAAGACATGGATAAGAAAGTTGGGTTATGCAGTTGCCTGATGCACGACATGTGGTGCCATGTGTTCTGTCCATGCCATCTGATTTGGTTCCCCACCATCACTTAATGAAATGGTCAACTTTCACATTCCTCACTCAGGAGAAATTGCTTTCACAAAACTGTAGATGGTGGAAAACTTGACTGAAAGGGTCTTTGGAAAAAAAATGGGTTTGCGAGGACACAGGAAATAGAATTGCTAGGCTTTGGGCTGTGAATATCATTGCGCCTGCCTCTGTGTTTCTCTTCTGAGTTCTCTGTGTGGGTTTAGACTTTGACCCTGTGCAGAAGCTGCAGTGACCTCTCCGCAGGATTCCAATCCCTTTTGCTTTGGAGTTTGTGGTGGAGCACCAGGCCTGGGATGTACTCTTCTCTAGCCTGTCTGGGGTCACATGCTCAGAATTACTCATGTGGGGGGGATGCGCTGGTACTGGTGTTGCTGGGAAATGCTGGTCAGCTATTTCCAGGTGCTGTTACGTCAACAGTGCAACTAAGGAGCAGGTGGAATTCCCCGGAGCGTTGCTAGCACGGAAACTCTGAAAGCCTAGGCATTGTGTAGCTTAGGAAATAACCAAGTTTCTACTACAAAGGAGCTTTTGAAATAAATCAAAAATCAAACTTCAAGTTCACTTATCAAAAAAGCAGATAGTTTTCCCCCCAGAGTCTGAGCTATTAATCTTTAAATTCCAGCCAAGTTCAAGAAACTCTGGAGATTTTGATTAGTAATTCAGTTTGTTGCTCATTGATATTTTGAAATTGTCCTACATAAAATATCAGGCCAAGGGGGAGAAAAAGAACCTGGGCAACCAGCCAGCATGTCAGTCTTCCTACTTATTCTCTTGTGAAAGAATAACAGTGAATCCACACATTTTTGAAATTCATCAGAGAAACTTTTCTTTTGACTCCAACACTGCACCAGTTTCCACTGATTTTAAAGTGATTTTGAATCATTCCATATGATTTAAAATAATAAGGCTAGGACTGGAGAGATGGCTCAGGAGTTAAGACTCTGTCTCGGCAAGAAGAAGGTTCTGAATTCGAAGCCCAGGTCACACCTGAAAATGCCAGGTAGAAATGGCTGTAGCCTGCACTTGTAGTCCTGGTGTGTGAACCTGAAAAATCCCAGAGTGAAGCAAGAAAGAGAAGAAGCAATTTAGGATGATTCTAAAAGTCGCCCTTGGACCTCCACAGAGACACACAATACCCTCTGATACACACACACACACACACACACACAGAGACACACACACACACACTAAATAAATAAATAAAATATAAAAAATAAAATAAGACTAGAATATTTTAAAGGAAGATCAAATAATAATTTCTGATAAGCCAGATTTTCTCTACAAATACAAAATGTCAACATCTTTACAATAATCCGCACGGGCTGAAGGAATTTCTGAACAGCAATTTCCCACATATCTTTTGGAAACCAAAACTGAAATATCAAGTGGAATGTTGACCTTAGGCTCAATATCAGTACGATTGACTGTGTAACATTGAGGTTGTAATAGTTGGATATTCTGGCATCTCTCTGGTAAGAACAACATCAGTAAGAATAAAAACGTGTTTCTGATCTAGCCTGGGCCTATCATCCAGACCATATGGGTGGGAAATGATGTTCCTCCTTTCATTATTGCCCTTTTCTTGCCAGCTTGAAATCCCAAGATTAAACAAAACATTACTTGTGAAGAAATTAGCATAAAGATTTCCAATCTAAGTTTTTGATATACCTCAGGCTGCCTTTGGACCATGAAGGTAGAAAGAATTATAAGCAAAGCAAAACAAATTCTTTATAAGACTGAAAACAGGGGCTAGAAGGCGGCTTAGTGGGTAAAGTGCTTGCTATGCAAGTATGAGCCCTTAGTTCAATTCCCAGTATCCACAATAAAAGCTGGGAGTAGTGGCATATGCCTATAATTTCAGAGTTGGGTATATCAAGATGGGAAGGTCCTCAGGGTTTGCTAGACAGCAAGTCTCCATGAATCAATGAGCTTCGGGTTCAGTGATAGATTCCCATGTCAAAAAAATAAGATGGAAAGTGATTCAGCAAGATATTCCATGTTGCCTTCTGGGCTCCACTTACATGGATACACAGTGTATACACATGTGAACACACACAGATAAAAATGAAAAAAAAATCTAAAAATCAATAAAACTGGAAACAGCTCACATCACTGAAGTAAGGAGTCACTTTTATGGATCTCCCTATAATTTCACCCATTCTACGGGCCAGGGTCAGACTTCTGCTGCAAGGTAGTCTTTTGCGTATTCTGGGGACAGCTGAGGAGAACACAGAGACAGAGATCCAGACGTCTATGGCACAGACAGGTGAGTGACTTTGATAGTGGAAGGTCTCAAACTGTAGTCATATGGAGGAAAAACCACTAATGATCAGAGACATAGCCTATTGTCTGGATCTAAGTACCTTAGATGCTTAACATAGTAATTGTAAACTCCATTTCCCACGAGCATCCCAAAGGTTTAACTGGAGATGGAGAATGAATTTTCCTATTCTTTGGTATTATAGGAAAGCTTGGAAGCAGTAGTAGAGGCTGTAGGAATATGGCTTTGGTGTGCTTCTAAGTAAACATAGTGCTTCTAAGTAGACATAGCAGGTTGATTGCAGCAAAGAAGAGCGCTGGGAAGATGGACCAATGGATGAGGCACTTGCTATGCAAGCAGGCACCTCCTTTGTAATCCCAACAATCAGGAAGTGGAGACAAAGAATCCAAACTGGTTAAATAGACTAGCCTGATCCACAAGCTCTGAGGAGTACAAGAGATCCTGCTTCAGAAAAAGACAATGAAGCTAAAAGCAAGCAAGGAAGATATTCTATGTCAATCACTGGCCACCACATACACGTGCATGCAGGTGTATATCCATATATGTGAATGCACATGTACACATGGATTAAACATAGGCAAGAAAAGTGGCAAAGGTTATAAATTACAAAGTCAGAAATTCATGAATTTAAATGCCTGCTCCACATGCATGCTAATTTTAGGAGCTTAGGAAGATATTTAACTTCTCTGAGAAATGTCTCTGTCTAATAAGTAAAGAAAACAATATCCATTTGTAGGGTTTTTACAAGGAATCAACATCCACAAAGTGTGGAAGGAATGGACAGTAATCAGTAGTGACTGAACAGATGAAGGTTGATCTCTCTCACCATATCATGCCATCATAATCATACCGTAATTATAATTTGTGAGAAATATTCATGATAGAAATTTCTAGTTTTGGCAATAGAAATTATGCCATCATTTCAACTTCTTAGATAGTTTTGTAAGATGTAAAGACAATGGAATTGAAGTAATTTAACATGAATTTAAATTTCAATACTGTTACATTGTTGTCGGTAGCAAGATATTTGCTTAAACTTCTGCCTTGTTATTTTAACATAAGGTACTAATAATTTCAAAATAACAAAATAAAAATTATTTTTTCTAGAATAATGCATATAGTACAATGTCCAAATCAATATTATAAATCTTGAGCATTTATTCAGCTTCAGAACTCATCTAAATGTTTTACATTTATTATTTTATTTAATCCTTACGATAACAGCAAAAAGCAACCCAGATGTGACCACTCATTCATTAAGACATGAAAATAGGAGGGAGATTAGCAGGGAAGAAGAAAAGTTGTACTTTTAAGAGGAGGAGGAAGGGATTGGGGATTATGGTATGAAAATATCATTAATTCACCATAGTCATGAATGAAACATTAAAAGAATATAAAAAGGTGGATCTTAGCATTCCCCTCATTTTACAGACAAAGACTTTGAGGCAAATTTATATGTTGTGTCCAAGATTAAGGGGTGGAGCAGGAGTCCTGAACACAGGAAGTCTGGCTGGGGCATGCAATGAGTTTTCCCAGCACAGCTGTTTATTCATTTCATCCCATGCATTGGAAGATCACCTAGGCAACTCACTAAAGCAGAGGTGAAAATTTAATCAAGATGCATAGTTCAGTTAAGTGCCATGAATATTGGGATGCCGGAAGATGAGCAAAAAATTCCTTCAAAGAGTGAAATTCACAGGTTTGGATGGGAAATGATAAGTCACTCGTTAGAGATGGGTCTTGTTTCACCACTAGGCTGATCAGCAATGCTCAGCATGACGTGACTTTACACATCTTCAAGCCAGGAATTCCTATGATTTTAGAGCCTTTTATAGAGCAAGCCTTGCTTGAGTCTAAGTTTTACACTTGTGACCACGGAATCCTCCTCCCCTATGTGACTAGTGTGAAAGATAAAAGTTACTGGAATTTACTCTGTTTGATCAGTTGAAAAGCTTCGCACCACCTTCTGCAGGGGGTGTCTGAAGTGTAACTGTCTCCCTGGGTGTCCAATGCCTTCTCCAATAAAGAGATGTTGGAGATGAAGAAATCCAATGAACGAGTTCTAACCCTGAGCTCAGGCCAATCCCTCAGCCTCCAGGACATGTTAACAGACAATGAAACAGATAAAAAGGAACAAAGGTGTTCTTAGTTAAGTGAGTGGATGTGGGTGTCCTACTTGTACCTCAGGCTTGCTGCGCTGTGCCTGCAGCAGGAGAAATCTGAATCCTTCCAGACAGCAACAGGCAACTGCCCTCGAGAAGCATCCTTAGCCTAGATGTGAATGTGAGTGTGTGCAGGCTCAGTGTCAGTTATGCTCAGGGCTGAATCCTTGGAAAGATGAAATGACTGGTTGGGAAAACGCTTCTACAACGTCAGGTGCAGATGCCATATTAAAATATAGAGGCTGTGATAGTAGGTCAAAGGGGCAAAGCACAAGACTAGGTGCATGTCCAAAAAAAATGTCTCACATATATGTTGTCCTCATCCTACACACACAAAAATACAAATATCTCAAACTTTTATTTAGAAAATGTATTTCGATAAAATGGTCATTTTTTCCCCTTTCTTTTGGTGCTGGGTGGTACTTGCTCATGGTACTTGCATGCTGAGCATGCACTCACCCTACAGCTGGGCCGCACCCTCAGATGCTTCCCTAAGATTTCTAAGGAATTTGGAGAGTGAAGAAAGGTTTCATAATCCTTTAGTCAGAATGTGACTTGGAGCCAGAGTAATTTCTAGCCTGAAAATGTCCAAATCATACCTCTCGAGGGAAGTGCACATATTTTGATTCCCTAGATTGTTATCCAGTCAGAAACACCTAGAGGAGCTATAAATGTTGCAAAACTCCAAAGTCGCTGGAAGGAAGAAGTGCAGAGAGGGGAATTTTGAGGATACGCTCTGACAGCAAATTGCAGTAGAATGCTAAGCAGGTAGAGCACGAATGACATTTGGAACTAATTCCCAAGAGGAGGGAATGAGTCAAGTGTTTTTTTAAAGAAGCAGAATATGTATCTGACTGAGAGAAGGGCAAGATAAATAACTTTTGTTATGTAACACGAAGGCCTAAGAAACTTACTCTATGGAAATATTCTTTACATAATTGCAACAGTCTTGGGAAAACTGTTCTTTTAAATGTGCTACGAAAGGCCAACTATAAGGAAAAATTTATGTCTTTGTCTGTATAACAAAATCAAACCCAGGCCAGTTTTAGTGGATTCTTTTGGCGCCATCTAGTGATGGAATGAAGAAAGGTAGCTAAAGTAATTTTAAAGAAAGCACTTCTATTCGTGACATTGGAAAAGTCGCTATAGGGAGAAGCTGATTTTGAGAGAAAAAGCATTAATTTGAAAAAATAGCAACTTTTGGGGCTGGAGAGGTGGCTGGCTCAGGGGTTAAGCCTCCGCCTTGCAGGCGGAAGGTCCTGTGTTCGGATCTCAGATCCCACGTATAGACGCCAGGCGGAAGCGGGGGCGGCCTGCGCTTCTGGTCCTGGTAGGGCAGAGCCTGTGAATCCCGGGGCAGAAGGAGGTGGAGGCGTCCATGGTGGTTCATGAATTCGTCCGTGGTTCTACACATACACAGACACACACATACACACAGACACATACACGCGCGCGCACATACACACGCACATGCACACAGTTGAATAAATAATAATAAAAAATTTTAAAAAATAGCAACTTTTAATTCTCACATTTTCTTAATCTCTACCAGTGTACTGTATGTTTTCTTTGAACCTGTGTGAAACAAAATAAGCAAATGGAGCCAAAATTATAAAATCTTAGAAACTACATACATCTCATCGTGGAAATATAGTGCATCATCGCAAGTCTTAAAACTGATGTGGTGACTTCTGTTAATAATTCTAAATAATGATATTGGAACTATTTTCTGCAAGACACTGTCCCACTGTAGGATTCTCAGAATCATGTTATGAGTTCTTTGCAAAGTTGAAAAGGGAATATTAGACCATTTAGCATAGTCACTCTCTAAGAGTAGTTTCTCTTCACTTTATCGGTCTGTAGAACTATTTACTCTTCACATTTACAGAGAAAAAAGGGAAGATTAAGCATGTATTCCTTTTCTGATGAGCTGTGTGTTATTTATATCTAATTTCCATAAGGAAACACGTTTGTTGCCATTCAGAAGGTTAACTGTTAAGTCCACTCAGGTTTTGAACTTTAATTTCTGTAAAAACAGGATGCATGCACAGCTTTCAGAAGTTTCTTTGTGATATGTTCACTAATTAAACCCATCCCCAGGTTAGCTTTTCACCTAAGGACACCTTTTTAGTACAGCTATTTGGGAGAAAGGAATTGGTTTAGGGTCAGATATGTAACCCACTAGGGCCAGTGACGTGCTGAAAGGAGAGGAAGCAAAGGAACCTCAGGAGAAATACTCTTCCTTACTTAAACTTCTTGTATTGATGATAAATTCCTTCCTTTAAAAAAATTATTTATAGGGGCTGGAGAGGTGGCTCAGGAGTTAAGCCTCTGCCTTACAGACGGAAGGTCCTGAGTTCAGATCCTACACCCCACGTATAGACGCCAGGCAGAAGCAGGGGCAGCTGCGTTTCTGGTCCTGGTAGGGCGGAGCCTGTGAATCCCGGGGCAGAATAAACAAGGAGGAGGTGGTTCGGGTGGTTCCCGAATTCGCTTGTGGTTCTACACACACACACACACACACACAGATACCCACACGCATACACACACAATTGAATAAATAATGAAAAAATTTAAAAAATCATTTATAAACAATTCTCCTGTTGCTTGCAATTAAAACATCTTAGCTAAAGTGTGTGATATACATTAAATAAACAGGCTCCCTTGTGTCTCCAGGGTTTCCTTGCTTCTCATGGGACTGTAGTCTGGAGTCTGTGATTTCTTTCATTTCCCTTGCCCCCATGGATTCCATGCCTGGAGTCTGTGAGTTCTCGAGGGCGCTCTTACCTCTTGCTGATACATGTCTGTGAGTTCCGTTCTTTCTCGCCTCTAATAAACTCTGCCTTAAACCTCTACTTATGTTCTGATTTCAATCATCAACTCCCAAACTCAAGAACCTGGAGACTACACAAGGCCCCATAGAAAAAACAGTTAACATTTTGGAGAGCTAACCAGGAGACTGAAACTCTGTATCAGAAGGAGAGAGCTGTATCCTTCCCCACCCATTCCCACCCCACCTCCCTTTGCCTAACCCTATAAGTACCCCTGACTCTGGTAGCCATCTTTGGCTCCCTTGGGTCTCCAGGGCTTCCTTGCCTCTCATGGGACTGTAGTCTGGAGTCCCCCAACCTTCATTCATGTGCCATAGCATGCATCAATGTACATATTCTCTCTCTCCCCCTCTCTCTTTCTCTCAAATAAATAAAATATAAAATTGAAAACAAGACAGAGTTCTCATGAGTAATGACACAAAAATTAAAAATGAAGTAAAATCAGTTAGATTTCACTACAGATTGAAGCCCTCAACTTAATTGTCACCTGGGTGTATAAGAGAAGAATCTGCCATCACTTTAAGGAGATAATGACTGGCAGCTTTCCAAATATAATAACTCAAAGACAGGACAGCATTGTGTGGACTACATTAAATAAACAATCATAGATAATTACTTAGCAATTGCAAAATTAGTGTTTATTGGAGAATGGTATGCAAATGAGTCTTTTGAGATTTTATTTTAGCCAATTCATAAATGTCATATTGAACATTTTTGAACAAAATATGTTTGGTAAATTTTAGGTTTGGACAAGGAGGTGTCAAATTTTATGGAAAGAACAGTAAAAATGATAACAGTAAGAAAAGATAAGAAAATCACAGGTGTACTTACCACACCATGAAAAAAAAACACTTCATTGGATCTTTAAAGGAAGTTATGAGGGGCCTGGGGAATTGGTGCGGTCATGTGTGACCGTCTCGGCTTCTAGTGGAACACCTGGAAGACCAGTGGGCAAGGCTGTAGGACTGCCTTGATTGCATGATTGACATGAGAAGACCTGTAATCACATAACTGATGTAGGCCAGACAATTCCCCGGACAGCTGGGTAAAGATCAAGAGATCTAAAGGAGTGTTGGCAGACAGTTGAGCAAGCAAGAATGCAGCATAACACTTGCTCTCTGTTCTTGTGGATGCGATGGTATCAGTGCCCTTGGATCCTGATGCTGCGGTGACTTTTCTGCCGTGATGAGCTGTGACCCGGAACTGTGAACTGAATGATACCTCTTTCCTGAGATGTTCAAGTCAGGTATTTATTGCCTGAATGTTATGAAACCAAAACACCATGAAAGTGCAATTACTGGAGTTCATACACCTGAAACCACATAAATGTCAAGTGCAGGCGGAAGCCTATCAGTATTTCTAGCACTTGGAGGACAGAGTTAACAGACGAGCTGCAGTTGGTGGACTCTGGGTTCAGCCAGTGATTCTCTTCAAATCATAAGGTAAAGAGGAAGATGCCTGATGTCAATATGGGTCTCCATTCACACATACGAGTGAACCCACACACACATGTGCATCCATGCATGCAAACATTTACACGCATGCAAGTTATCACCATAAATTTCTCAAATAATCCAGCATAGAAATGGAAAAGTAAGTAAGCCAAACTTCAGTATGCAAAATACATGCTGTATTAAACTTTCCGGGTGCAAAAAGATGCTCACATGATTTTTCACGCTGATGGAAGTTGTTAACGCTTATTTACTCTTCTTGCCTGAAGGTTTGGTTGTTTTGTCAAATATGAATCTATAAATTTCAGTGATGAAGTTTTCTTCCCCTGTACAACACATGAATCTACTTATTTCTTTCCTTAAGAAAACCAAATCAGAAAAAGTAAAATCAGAAATATAAGCTGGAATGAAAATTTAAAAATTATTCTTTTTTCAAATTCAAAGGAAATAAAAATGTAATGAGAATATTTTCAAAGTTTGCTGGTGTGTTGACTTAGTAATGATGAACTTGTTTGATTAAATTTATTAGACATTTTTGGGAGTTGTATCTAGTTACCTAGTTACCTTGCATTCTTTTCAGTGTCTCCAGACTCAGGTATATTCACAGATACACACACATACACAAACAAATATACACACACCAAAACTGAAAAAATATCAGCCAATTTTAGATGACAGTCAGATCACAATCATTTCCTCCTGAACGATTTCTTAACTGCAAATTCTAAAAATAACTACATTTTCCATTTCTTCATCCATCCTACAAGTTAAATAATTAACTTACACATCATTATTTGTCTTGTTGCTATGATCAAGTAATATAAGGAAGGGTTTATTTCAGGTAAGCATTTATTTCAGCTAATGGTTTATTTCAGTTAATGGATTGAGAGGTAAGTTCTTCATAGAAGATTCTGGGATTCTTTAAAGAGGTTGATCAAACAATCTCAAAATCCATATGGAGGCACAAAAGACCAAGGATAGCAAAAACAATCCTGAGTAACAAAAACACTGCTGGAGGTATCACCATATCAAACCTTAGTCTATACTACAAATCCATAGTTATAAAAACAGCCTGGTACTGGCTCCAAAATAGACACACAGATCAGTGAATAAGGGTTGAAGACCCAGATATAAGCCCACACAACTACAGCCATTTGGTCTTTGACAAAGGGGCCCAAAGAATCCAATGGAAAAAGAACAGCATCTTCAACAAATGGTGCTGGCAAAACTGGATCTCCACACGCAGAAGATCAAAACTGGACCCGTACTTGTCACCATGTACAAGAATTAATTCCAAATGGATCAGGGATGTCGATATAAGGCCAGAGACTATAAAAACCATAGTTGAAAGGGTAGGTAACTCCCTCAAGCTGATTGGGCTAGGCCAACAGGTCCTAAACAGACATCCAATAGCACAGTTACTACAACCAATTCTCAACAGATGGGATCTTGTGAAATTAAAGAGCTTCTGTTCAGATAAAAAGATTGTAACACGAGCTCAAAGGCAACCCACAGAATGGGAGAAAATCTTCACTAACCACATATCTGATAGAGCTCTATTATCCAGAGTGCAAAAAGAACTTAGAAAACTAAACACCAAGGAAACCGATGGCCCAATTAAAAAATGGGCCCTGGAACTTAAAAGAAACTTTACCAGGGATGAAATTAAAATGTCTAGCAAATATCTTAAAAAATACTCCACATCCTTAGGGAAATGCAAATGAAAACTTCCCTGAGATATCATCTCACCCTGGTCAGGATGGCAAAAATCCACAATAAAACAACAGTAAATAGTGGAGAGAATGTGGAGAGAGGGGAACTCTCCTACATTGCTGGTGGGAATGCAGGCTCATAAAACCACTCTGGTGAGCCGTCTGGAGATTCTTAAAGAAATTAAAGATTGAAATGCTATATGACCCTGCTATTCCACTTTTGGGAGTGGATAAGAAAAATGTGGTACATCTATACAATGGAGTACTACTCAGCCATCAAAAATGATGAATTAATGGATTTTGCCAGGAAATGGATGGAATTAGAAACAATTATATTGAGTGAAGTATCCCAGACACAGAAAATTAAGTACCATATGTACTCTGTAATAGATGGCTCCTAGTGTCAAACCCACTTAGAGACATTCACGATAAATCTCTGCAATACCTACAGTAATTGCAAAGATTATAAACAGAAGGGATGGGGAAGGAGGGCCACACCAGAAACAAGGTGAGAGGGGACTATGTTATAGCAGAAAAAATAGGCCACCATCAAGGACTGCAAGTAAGTAATGAGACATCTGATTAAGTTCACAGACTTTCCTTCCTGATCATTTGCAACTGATGGGGTATGATCTTACCAGAAGGGGAGGGCATATAGTCTGGCAGATAAAAAGTAACCATTTTGCAAATGGGTGATTGACCCCTCCCTCACTGCGGTTTCCTACTTTTATTACATCTACCTTTGAATATACACTAACAAGACTCTAGTTTAACAGGTTTTTATCTCTGGCCAGGGGGTGGCATCCAATACCCATCAGGATGGAGTGAAGGGCATTGCAGGAGCAGCAAAACTGAAAAAAAAATAAACAAACTGTAATCCAGAACATCAGAGACTCTATATCAACCACCTAGAACTAGGCCAGCCTAATCTCTCCCCATCCTGAAGCTCAGGGAAATTTGCAGAAGAGGGGGCGGTAAGATTGTAAGAGCACAAGGATGGAAGGAGAAATGATATGCAAGATACTCCACACAAGTTAGGGCAGAAGCAACCATAATTGGACTTTGCATGCCCTGCACAATGTCCAACACACTATTGACCCCCACAAAGTCTAGCATGGGCTAAAGGCATTAGGATCCTTGGAGGCAAGGGATTGACAGCCACAGTAGTGTTCCTATGCTTAACGGAAACATAGGAAAGGGTTCTGGGAAATGCCACTGCGTCCTTGCACCTCGTCGGAGAGGAGGACCCAGAGGAGTGTTTGGCATACACATTAAAGGATGCTCCAGGGATGGGAGGGGGAGGCACTGGAGGATGGGGAGGATGGAGAGAGGGATGGGACCGGTGTACCTGTTATGTTTGTATGAGTGGAAATAAAAAAAATTAATAAAAAAAGAAAATTTCAGAAGTTAAAAAAAAAGAAGGTTTTGGGAGCTTAAGACAGCCAGTTACAAGTGCCCAGAGTCAAGAAGCAGAAAGTGATAAATTCTGATGCTTACTTTGTTTTCTCTCTTTTCCTTTTTTATTCTTCCTGGTACCACGGCCCATGGATTGGATTGACCCACCTTCAGTGCAGGTTAAACCTCTCTGGAAGTAGATCTTTTAGATGGAAACAAGGTGTACTCCCTAGGCAACAGCAAGTCCAGACCAGCTAACAAAGATCACACAGTTCACCACAAGTTCATCCTTTGTCTCTTTCACAACCAAATGCTTAACTTTTAACCATAATACTCTTGCCTTAGTCCCCAAAGTTTCATGGCTGTCTCATAATGCTTGTCATGGTTGGAATGTAAAATGTATTTGGATAATTGGTACACAGTGATGTAGCTGTTCTGAACATATTGTAGTTACTCTTTCCTGTTAGTTTAAGACAATGCTCAACTATAACTCTATAAGGTCCTGTAGCAAGAAAAAATTAAGAGTAAATATTTTAAAGGGTAAAAGGTGGTTAAAACAGGGGGAAATGGACTAAGTCTAGACCGAAACCTAGCAGGATAAACACCAAACCCTGTAGCTTTATGTCTATGCCTGGAGCCTCTTAAAAGCATCATTTGCGACCTTAACTGCATTTAACAACCCCACCTTTCCAGTTCTGCTGCCTACAGCACATGCAGTCTTTCTCCTATGCTGGCTTCACACCAAGTGTGCTGCTTTTCTTAGCAGACACCCCACAGCCTTACGAGGGTCTCCATTGCAAGTTATACTTCACCATCATACTAGTGGGCACTCAGGGCCTCCTAGCAGAGAATCTCTCTCTGCTACACATTGCTTGGCTTCAAAAGCTCTCTATAACATAGTTTCAAGCCTCCATGACCCTGTAACTTTTGTATTTTGACTTCTTGTGAAACCTCATGCATGATGCTGCCAAGTTTATGTAATATTCTTTGAAACTTCATGCACAAATAGAATTACTCATATATCTTCACCCTCCCTATGCAACCCCACCTCTTCTTCTTCCACTTCCCCTCCTCTCCTCCCACCTTCCAGTTCTCCATTCCTGTTGCTGTCTCCCCCCTGTTCCCACTTACCCTTGCATCTGTGGTCCATCAGGTTCCATTGATGGTGCCTGAATCCAGGTACCCAGTGTGGCTTGAATAGACCTCTAATGGGCAAGCTGATGGTTTCCTTCGCTTTCTGCCTTGCAACAACTCCAATCACTATCTCAGAGTAGTGCTGGATCTCCTCAGATCCTCACTTTTATGGGGGAATCCTGATAGGCTAACTGTCATATAGGTCTGGTAGGTAGAACTCACTGCAGTGAGCACTTGGGTGCAGCAGCCCTGCCATGTCCTGCATGAAGTGGCTGGTAGCATCATTACCCACATATAGGTTCCTACAGTCTTACTGCCTCCTCTTCAGCAAGGTTTTCTTGGCCTTGGGATGGAGTGTGATTTCGATGGCTTGTTTAAGACTGGATATTCCGAAGTCATATCTGCTCTGCATTCTGGTCAGTTGTGGTTCCTGTGTAGCATATCTTCCATTTCAACTGGCTGCTTCTTGCTTGATTCAGCACTTTTTTATCTGCTTTTCTTATCTAAGGAGGTAATGAGAAATATTAAATGGTAGCTTACTTTCAAGTATTTATAGCTAGCATTGCAATGTCTATTTCCATCCAGGACTTATGTTCTCTCCTTCTGTTTATTCTGTTTATTCAGAAAAAATGGATGAATTTCAAAGTACACAGGACTAACCAAAATTGAATCAGGATTAATTTAATTATTCAAATAGTTCTATATTAAGTAAAAGAAGTAATTACAAACCTTCCTGCCAAAAAAAATTAAAAAGCCCAGAAACACCAGTGAAGAATTCTACCAAACATTTGAAAAACAACTAACACCACTGTTCATTAAACTATTCCATAAAATAACAAAGAAAAAAAGCAAATAAAGATAAAATTTAGAAAAGAAACCTATAGGTTAATCTCATTGATGAAAACAGATTCAAAAATCCTCAAGAAAATTTTACCAAATGGGATTCAAAAATATATAAACAAATTCACGAGCTAAAATCATATAATTCTCTTGATACATGCAGAAAAAAGCTTTTGACAAGATCTGTCTTTTTATGATTAAAGCCCTGGAGCCCATAAGAATAGAAGGAACTTATATTAACATAATAAAGGCCATATACAATAAGTCTGTAGCAAGCATCATCTTAAATGGTAAAAAAAAATTGTAGCATTTCAACTTGGATCAGGAATTAGGTAAGGCTGTCCACTCTCACCACTTCTATTCAATGTCGTATTCAACATCTTAGCTAGAGCCATAAGAGGTACCATAGAAAGAGGTACAGCATCTTCAACAAATGGTGATGGCAAAACTGGATATTTACATGCAAAAGATTGAAACTGGACCCTTACTTATCACCACACATAAAACATCAACTCTAAATAAATTAAGTACCTTAATATTAAACCAAAGACTATAATGAGAGGAAAGAGTAGGGGATTCCCTCAGACTGATTGGCTAGGCCATTATTTTCTAAACAAGACCTTGATAGCATAGAAAATTGAAACAATACTCAAAAAGTGAGATCTCATAAAATTAAAGAGCTTCTGTTCAGCAAAAGATATTGTTAACTGATCAAAACTACAACCCACACATCTGAGAAAGAACTAATATCCAGAATGCACAAAGAAATAAAAAAATGAAACATCAAGGAAGTAAACATCCTAATTAGAAAATGGGCCTTGGAACTTAAGAGAAACTTTTCCCTGGGTGAAATTAAAATGTTCAACAAATTACCTTTAAAAATTTTCCACCTCCTTAACCATTAGGGAAATGTAAATCAAAACCATCCTGAGATATCATTTTACCCCTGTGAGAATGGCTAAAATCCAAAACATATACAATGAATGCTTGAGAGGAAAGGGGGAAAAGGGAACCCTCACACATTGTTGGTAGGGATGCAGACTCGTACAACTACTCTGGAAATCAGTATATTGATTCCTAAAAAAGTTAAAAATCGAAATGCCATATGGTCCACCTATACCACTACTTGGAATATTCCCAAGGGTGTTTCATCTTAACTATAGAGACATGTGTACATCTATGTACATTGTAGCACTATTCACAATAGCAAAGTTATGGAATCAATCTAAATGCCCAACAGTTGATGAATGGATAATGAAAATGTGGTCCATGCACACTGGAATATATGCAGCTATCAAAAATTAATTAATGAATTCTTCTGTTAAATAGACAGAACTGGAAAAAGTTATATTGAGCAAAGTATCCTAGGCACAGAAAAACAGACATCACATGTTCTCCCTTATAAGTGGAAACTAGCACTAAGTTCTCATAATGACATACTCAAGGCAAAATTTCTGTCATACTTATTATAACCACAAAGGAACATAACTAGGGGAAGGAGGGGGAAAGAAGACCCCAAGAGAGTATAGATAAAGGAACACAGTTCAATAAATACATAAACCCACGGTTAAGAAAAGCCTGTAAGTTTTATGACATCTGAAATAGGCAATAACAGTCAACCAGAATGCAGAGAGTACCAACACACCTGCAATGTTCACCTGAAATCAGGCTAGCCAGATCTCCCCCCATCCTAAGGCTCAGGGAACCTGGAGAAGAGGACTGGTAAGATTTTAAGACCCTAAAGATGGGGAGCTCTCCAGCTGGATAAGACATTCCACTCAAGGCAGGGGTGCTGCATCTAGGAACTCACTGCAATGAGACTAGACTTTACCAGACCTGCACAATGGCTGACATACCAACATTCCTCTACAGACTAGTGAGGATCTCAGGAAAGATAATTTTAAGCAGTCGGAACTTTGGGGCTAGGGCTAGACAGATAAAGGGAAATGCCTCTTTCATTGGGTCTGCCAAGGAAGGGCCACTTGGTCTGCAACAGAGATCTGAAAATCCAGTAGAGCAGATGATTTGAAGGGAACCCTGGGATCCATAGGTGCAGACAGACAGGAAGGTAGGTAAAGGTGGGATGGCTTGATGAAGGAAGGGGAGGAAGGAATGGAGGGGGGAATGAGGAGGAGAGGAATAATTACTCATTGTATTTGTAAAGCCAGGAATAAAGATTTTTAAAAAAAGAATCATTTTTCTACATGACTAAGAGAAGTAAGCTAAATTTTTTCTGTGGATTTTTTTTTCTTTTAGCTACAAAATACAAGAGTATAGTTTTGGTCACCAAATGAAGCAACACATGGACCACCAAAACACTGTTTTTATTGCTGACAGTGTGTCTACTCACAAGCATCTCTTTAATACCATGTCTTTGTGTTAAGGACACACATTATATTGTGTTTCTGAGGTGTGAAAAGACATCCCTCCACAGCCCAGCCTTCCTCTTGCATGAACACATTGCTTCCTGTGCCTGTTTGTCAAAGGCATCAAGCATGGCCTACTTGGCTATTGCCTATTGATTTTTAAAGCACACATAAATATAGTCATAAATATAGTAAATTGCTCTTTCTGTATAACAATGGTATTGTATTTTCTATCATCTTTACTTTGAATAGGATGGAAGGCATTGATATTTGGAAATGAATAGATTTGAAACCCATTTCTCTCATAGGTCACACAGCTCTTGGTGTGAGTTCGCCTTTTCCTGTCACGTCACTCTCTAAAATTCCACCTTCTGCACCCAGCCACCTCTTTTCAACATGTCCCAGCTGTTCGTGTTGATGCAATGTACCCAAAGCAACGTTCCCTTTTACTGTTACCATGGAGACATTGCTTTTAAAAAAATCTTTCTTTAGCAAAAAATTCTTGTGATCTTCATTCAGTCATGTCTGTAAATGGTCTGCAGTTTGATTTCACACATGGAATAAAAGATGCCTCTGAAAAATTGACCTCTGACATTTTTTTTCCACTCCAGTTAGTTTATCCATTTTTCTCCCAAAGCTATTACCATCCTGGCTGCAAGAAATTACTACATGGAATAAATGGAAGACTTATTAAGTCTCCCTCCTCTGCAATTCAACTTCTTAAATTTTGAACTGTGGACCTATGGGGTGATATAACTGAATGTCAGGGTCACAGAAAATCTGTCAACAGAAAAAGGCGGAAGGGAGGGGACCAGGGTACCTATTAAGTTTGTATTAGTGGAAAAAAAAGAGTAAAAAAGCAACATCAAGTAAGCAATGATTTCCAAGTGTCTTTGGTGGTGCTCACCTGTGTTGATTGTAAAACTACACCAAGGCCATGTTTTCAACACACAACATGCACACCTTGCATCGGATGTTCTTATGCCAGAGAAGGACAACAAATGCTGATTGAAACACATGAGATCTCATTCTAGAGATTCGTAGTATCAAATAAGGGTTCTAATTGCACATTCAATTTCCTGCTCTCATACAAACACAATGGCTTAATTTCGGAAAATAATACTTCCCTACCATAATTGCTCAGCATGTATTAAACAAATATACCTTTGAATTGTTTGGTACTAGATTGCTTAATTTTTTAAAAAAAAATAGAGCTGCTAAAGTGAGTTTTATAAAAAAAATTAAATCAATTTTAGCATGGGATTAGGAAGGGAATTCCAAAATTTTCTGAAATGGTTCTAAACACACTTCTTTCATACTGTAGTATATAATCGAATAAAATAGCATTCTTAGCATGATGATTATGAAATACAAACATCAGTCTACTTTGAAAAATGCTGAAGATGTTCTATATTCTACAGTATCAAATATTTAGACAATATTTAAATCCTTATGTAAAAATACATGAGTACATTTATCTGATTAGTATGGATATTTTTATCTTCAATAAACTTCAAAATCGCTATGTTCCCTAAATAATTATTCTTAAATAATCTTTTCTGAGTTACCATCAGTAAATGTTTGGTTTATGTTCCTGTATATTGAGGGATGGAAAAGTTCAAGAAACCCTGATAGGGTACCTATTAAGTTTGTATGCATGGAATAATAATAATAATAAAAATAATAAATAATAAAAGAAAAAAAGAAAAAAAAATAAACCCTGATCTTCTGTATTACTTCCCCTTTCTAAAAGTTGTATCAATTATTTACATGTGTCTTTGTGCTTTCCTTTACCCAAACTTATAGGTAGATACTCTGGCATTTGATTTTGTGTGATCCAGTTGTGTGCTATATTGTGTATATCTACTCTATTACAATGATATGTGGCAATTTTATAACTTTTTTCTGTTTTATTACTGATTCAAGCAAGAATAGGAAAAAACATTATCAACAAAGGCTTGTTAAGTGGCTTTAAGTATTTAGCACATTCAAAGAGCTGGAGATTCAGGAGGGAACAAGATAAATCTGAGAATAGATTTATTTTGTGTGTAGATTTACTTTATGTGCATGCAACTCTTTGAAAATAATCATGATAAAACGATTTATTGGTATTGTTACTGAGACTATTTTACTCCCTGTACTTCTAATGCTTAGAAATGGAGTCAAAGAAAATAGTATAGATAATGCAGCAGAGCTGAGGAAGAGTATTACTTAACTTGGCATGAAAGAAGTGGGATGAAGGTGCATATTCTGGCTCTCAGCTTCTGAAAGACGTGGCTGTATTTTAACTCTTCTGGTTTATTGTAGTTTCTTTTCATGTTGCTTGGTCCATAAATACAGGACCAAGCAACTGACAGAAACAAGGAGTTTTACTCTTGTTACAATTTTGGTCACGGTTCATAGTCCAGCTTAGCAGGAGAGTTCATGCCATCATCAGAAGCCGTGGGAACTGACCACACCGTATCTACACAAATAGGAGAGAGAGAGAGAGAGAGAGATTTTTGTTGCCAGAAACACTGCATGCTGACATGCCAAAATATGCCAAACTACTCAACCAACTCTCTATATCTTATTCATATGCCCAGGATGTAGTTTCAACCATGATCTTCCCTCATCAGTTTGACAGGCTTACTCAGGGTTTACCTTAAATAGTAATAGTTCACCCGCAAAGGTTTAGTCATCAATCATCAAGTTGACACCTGTGTTTATCTGGGATGGTTTGAGATGACCTATTACTTGAAACAACAGAAGATTTGTCTATCTTCAGCCTTTCAGTGAAAGGAAGCAGGAGAACATTTGACCAACACCTGCAGCTTGCATAGAGATGCTTGATTTATACACAGAGAAGAGACTGGGGGAGTAGGTAAGAACTGCCTTTTTTCTAAGCCTTCCACATATTTGTGTGCTGGGGCAGGTCTAGACTAACCTGCTCCATCTATCATTGTTCCTGACTAAGCTCAGAGTTACCTGCACTACGTCTGATTCTCAAATCGGGTACCTAGTGGTGCAAATGTTAGATTGTGGGAAAAGAAGTATACAGAAATATTTAAAAGATAAAAAAACTCCAAAACATGGAAGGGCAAAACTTTAATCAAAGAGTTTGAAAATGAACGTTTTAAAGCATCTTAGAAGTATCACAATTGAAAAGACAACTAAGAAAATTAAAGACTGAAAAATATATGGACACTCAAAGGGGAATAAAATAAGAGGTTCCTGAAAAATTGAAACAAATGTGTTTAAGATTTCAACAAGATTTGCACAGAGATGAGCGAAGAGTAACAATTCTAAGAAAATGAAGTTTATCAGCAAGATATAATTTGTAAAAGAGTAAAGTAGAAATTTGGGGTGAGGTTTAGTATTGAAAGAGAAAAGGAGTTAATGCAATATTAAATATGGTTAAACAGAAAAATGGTGGTATTAGTAAAAAGTACTAAAGAATATACTTATAATTCCACACAAGGAAATAATTTTTATAATCTCAGTGAAATAGCAGTAGAGACATGTATGGGAGTACAGATTAGTGTAGTCTCTATGGAAATAATATGGAAGATTCTTAAAAGTTAAAAGTAGAACTACCATATGATCCAGCTAGCACATTCTTAGAGATATGCCTAACAGAAGAGAAGTCATCATACAGAACATGCATTCCCATAATCATGACAGGGAGGTTCATATTAGTCAAGCCATAGAATCAGTCTATATACCTGTTAATAGTTAAATGGATAAAGAAAGTCTCTTTCTCTCTCTCTCACATACACACACACACACACACACACACACACACACACACACACACACAAAATTAGAAGGGAAAAGGAAAAGTTTTTATGGGATGTTTTAAATCTGCAGTAAAGAATGAAATCATGTTATTTGTGGGAATACGGTTGAAATTGGAGATCATAATGCTAGCAAATTAAGTTAAATATAGCCTGGCCTGGTGCTGCACAGTATATAATCTCAACACTTGGGAGGAGGAGAATTGCTGGTTCAAAGACAGACTGGGCTACCTATTAAATTCTAAACTGACCTGGTTATACAGTAGGTGATATCTCAAAAAGCCAAAATGTAGTGAAGGGCTGGATGCTCTCTTGAGAAAGTCAAAGTGGTTCTTACACTGAACGCTTAATTTATAGCTTATTCAGTCTTTTTTAATGCATGGTTCACTTTCCCAGCAGCTGAGCTGCCTATGCCTAGACAATTCTCAAGTCCTAGAGAACCATGAAATGTATCATTCTTGAGAAAATCTTTCTCAATGACCTTTTAATAAGTACCTAATGAGTACCAAATACATTTTCCAGATTGTAAGATCATACTCTGAAAGCCAATATTTGTTAATAAATTGCTTAGGAACTAAAAAAATGACAAAATGAGATGGGCCTGGTGGTTCAGGTTTCTAATCCCATCTACCCAGGAAGCTGCGTAGTGAGATGGTGAGTTCAGATTCTGTCTGACTGTAAGGGGAAGCTCCAGGTCAAGCTGAATAGTGCACTGAGGCCCAGGCTTAACACAAAGAGCTTGCTCCTTGTATCAAAATATTGGCTTCAAAGAATGATAATAAGATGATGAATTGTGTACATGTAAGTTTCTTCACTGACATGAGCATTTAAGTTGCATATTGTCTACCTTTGGTAATCTAGAAATGCTTTTTCCCAATGACTTTTAAAGCATTCTTAAGCCTCTTCAAATATGTCTTTGACATAACTGTCTTACCATCTATTGTTTCTGTATGTATATATTAATTATATAGAATAATGAGTTTCATTTTGCCTTTCCATGTGGACATGTAATGTACTTTGATCATATTTGCCCCCTCCCCCTCTGAGCCCTTCCCGGCTCCTTCCTATGCCATCTCACTGACCTTCTCCTTCACAACAGTTCCTCCTCCACTTTCACTTCTTTTTCAGAATGGAGGTTTTCCATAGGAGAGACATTTGGTCCTGTTTTATGAATTCTTACCACTGGTGATCAAAGCCACTTCCATGCTAGACTGCATTCTAGCCCTGCCCTAGAACAGTTTAATGTCAGCGTAGCAGTGATACTGCTTCTCAGTACTTATTTTACCTTGTGACCATATGTGACTGTAGACTTCTTTTCAGAAGCATTAGTTTTCTTTTCCTTGTTCCTTAAGTGCTGGATCCCTATACACTGAAAGACTTTAAAAAAAAAAGACTTTTATACACTTGTATATGTGATGTTTAAACCCAGTAAAAAAATACTGAAATTGTTACCTTTTTAATGCTACACTGAACAGATGACTTTTGTGAACACCAAAGCTGACATTAATTATAGAAAAAAAAGATTGTAGGCTAGCACCAGGCTAATGTATTCTAAACACTATTTTACAGTTCATGAAAGTTATCTATAATGAGAAGCTGTGAAAGAATATAAGAATTTAGAGGGAAATACACTTTAAGTTAGGTTACACTAATTATGTGGTAGGATGGTTTTAATCCATGGCTTACAGTCTGACACATCATATTCTTCATGGCTATGCCGGGGGAGCAGGAAATATAAAGACCCCACTTTTTGACTGTATACATTCTTGGCTTGGTCTCTCCCTCTCTCTCTCTCTCTCTCTCTCACACACACACACACACACACACACACACACCCCACACACACACCCCACACTCAGGAGGGAGAAGAAAAGTTAGCCAAGTTTCTTTCAAATCTACAGGTACATTTTCAGCATGGTCTTCAAATCTTTAAGGCTGGTATATCTGATGGCATATATGGCAAGGGTTTGATAGGTATTTGTAATTGTTTTTGATAAGCAAGTATGTCAAGAAGCATCCATTGTATAAATTTTGTGGAAAAATATCTGAAGAACAAGTTGCCATGGAAAGTGTTGAAGGCATTTCCAAAGTTCACACATGCACACACACACACACACACACACACACACACATCCTTATTGTGTACTTTATAAAACACATCATGCAGCTGCTAGTGTGGGTGGAATAAGACAGCTGAAGTTGTCTTTTGTTTCACAGAACAGCTGGTAGTAGAAGGGACATTTTGGCTGTGATGCAGGTAAGGAATGCAGCTTCTCCTGCCAGTCTGTCTCCTGATAGAATTGGCAACACCCACAAATATGTCTTTTTTGACTTTTATGAAGATGGAAAATGTGAAGAGAGAATGCTGACATTTGGGTTAGGGCAGAGGAAGCAGGCAATCCACAAAGGATACCTTAAAAGTCACCCTAAAAGTCACCTTAAAAGTTTGCCCTTGCTTTATTCGATGTAGTCTCTGTCAACTTTTTTATGAAGTCAGGTACCAATGAGCTGCTAGTATTGCAGCATGTGTGAATTCCTTCTATATAATGGGTCTCTGTTGCATCAGATGATGGTCTTATCACAGAATAGCTAAAACTTCTAAACATAGGGACGCTTCTAGGTTAGTGCAAATATGCTTTAAAAAACATTTTACTTGCTAATTAATAACATGACAAAGCTGTATTTTCTACCTTTTTCATTATTTGTCTTGTGTTTATAGTGTCAAGTGATCCAAACTAAGTGACTTATTTATTACCTAATTAAAGAGAATTCTGTCTACATCTTTATTTACTCAGAATTATGTTCCAAGCATTATATGTGTACGTCTTTCTCTACTTGTGCTTAGAGTGAGGCTGTTGCAGTCAGCCTGCATGTTGGCTGATAAATGACCATCAAATGGCTTAAGGGAACAAGGGTTTTATTGTCTCATAGATTATTGGTTGCATTTCATACTCCAGCTTGATGGGAGAGCATGCAATAACACTAGGGCTGAGGGAACTGGCCACACCATTACCACCTAACGGTTGAGAGAGAGACAATCTTTACTTGCCAGACCAGCATGTCTAGACAAGTATATACAAGGATGCCAGCTCTCTCAACCAGCTCTCTGTGATTTATTCCAGGGCCTACTCCCATTCACCACAAGCTGGACCTTTCCCATCAGCAAGACAATCTCTTGCAGGTTTCCCCTGGGCTTAACTCAACCACTAGTTCTCTACAAATGTGCCTAGGGCTCAAACCCTCAACAGTCAAGTTGACACCTGTGCTTAACTATGACAGAGGACAAACTTAAAAAAAAAAAAAACTCTGTTCCTAATACTTTTAGTAAAATACTTGCTCTAGGTAGTATCAATCTTCTGTAAATGTGATTCCAAACTTCCCCAAAGGCGTTTGGTTTGACCACTTGGATGATGGAAAGTTTTGAAAACTTTAAGAGATGGAGCCTTTGCTGGGGAAAGAGCGCCACCAGGGGGTCCACCAGGTTTGCAGCCTGGCACTGCTTCTTTGACTGCTCTGCTTCTTGGTTACACAAGATGACCAGCTGCCTTGTGCTCCTTTAGCCATTCCTTCCCCCACTATGACAGGGTACATCTCTTTATTTCCTAGGTCACTTACACTTCTTGTCAGATACTTGATCCAGCAATGAGGAAAGTAAGTAATATGGGAAGCTCACACCAAGGAATCCAGAGAAAGCAAGCAATCCAGAAAATTTGCATTGAATGGTGGGACTGTGGTGATAAGCACATAATGTGATTCTTGGAATTTTGGGGCTGATGGGTAGAAAAACTTACATCTTTGGAGGTGAGAAGCTACAGGATTGTGCAAGTAGAGCTCAGTGGACCCTCCAGTGGGATTTCGGATGGTCCGAATGCCATGATAAAAGTGGACAGTGGAAATCTAACTCATGAGGTTTCAAAGTGAACAAGGACTAAGACCTAGGTTAGAGGCCATTCGTGCTACATTTGGGCAAGGAATCTAGTTTCATTCTGTCTTTGTCTTGACAACTCGAGTGAGTCAGAATTCAAAATACATTTAACTATCAAGGAAGATGTTAATTAAAACTACTTTTAGATTCCTCCTCATCCCCAATCAGAATGATCACAAGATTACAAATGATGACAAAGCTGGTGGGAGTGGAAACTAGTGCAGCCAATTCGCATAGCAGTTCGGAGGATCCTCAGAAAAACTATAAATAAAGCTACCATAAGACCTTTCCTCTAGGATCCTTAGAGGCAAGGGATTAACAGCCACAATACTGTTCCTATACTAAAGGGAACACAAGAAAGAGCTTTAGGCAATGCTACTGAGTCCTTACACTTCGTCAGAGAGGAGGACCCAGAGGGAAGTGTGACATGCTCCAAGGATGGGGGGAGGGGGCATTGGGAGAAAGAAAGGGAGGAGAGGAAAGGAAGGAGAAAAGGGGGGACGGAGCAAGGGGATCCAGGGAGAGGTGGAGGGAGGGAGGGGACCAGGGTAACTATTAAATTTGTATAGGTGGAAAAAAATAATAAAAAGACCTTTCCTAGGCACTTAACCAAAGGAATTCATATCTTGCTACACAGACACTTGCATCCATGATCATTGTTGTGCTATTTATAACAAATAAGATACAGTATTATCATGGAACCATAATAATTAATAAAGGGGATTAAAATATGAAGATATCACAAATCAATTGTACCCATGTGTTAAAATCTTCGTGAATGAAAAGCAAATCTAACAAATTAAAAAAATAAAAAACCATAATACTGAGAGACAAGAATGCAAGAGCCAAAGGGTGATGCCACAGAGGGTCTCTTGGATATGATGGAGCTGGCACACAGAACTCACTGCTTCTTAGCTTATTTCAGAAAATCAGAACATAATTTGACGTGTAAACATTTCATCATGGAGTGAGGAAGACCTCAGAGGGACCATACCTCTCTGGGAACTATGGGTGGTTAATGTTGGCTGTGGAAAAGGAAGCTACTTTCTCAGGTGTTACACTTTGATATACCATCCATGTACCAGCAAGTGCTCGGGTCCACTCCAATGCAACCACCCAGAGGAACCTTAGTGGGCCCCACCCAAAAAGAATGAGGGATACTAGTTGGAGAGAAGATTTTCAATGGGAGAAGAAGAGGGAATATAATTTGGTTAATATGGAGTGCAAATGACTTAAATCCCTTTTATTCACCTATGAAACAGACAAAAAGTAAAAATGAAAAGAAGAAAGGGTATGAAGAGAGTAACCAGAATGTAATTTATGTAAATTAAATTATTAAGCAACAAAATTTAGTGATAAAAAGAGGAAATAATAAAAAATGAAAAATCAAGAGACTGAGTCTCATAAGGTATTTTCTAGTACAATATGAGCCTGATGCATGATGATGAGAGGTAGAATTGATTTGATTTGAATGAGAACTATCCCTCATAGGTTCATGTGTTGGAACACTTGGACCTTAGCTGGTGACAGATTCAAGCACATATTGTAAATGAAGCCTAGCTGGAGGAAGGGAGCCATTAGAGGCTTTTAACTTTCATAGCCTGACCTTATTTCCTGTGTGCTCTCCTGACTGTAGATGCAATGCATTCGGCCTCCCTGTGCCTCTTCCCTGTCTTAGGGGGTTCTGACCCCTCTAAGTGTAGCTGAAATAAAGTCTTTCTCCCTTAGGTTGTCTCTCTTTATAACTTCTTGTCAGCACTTATCAATCATAGTAATGAAGAAGCTACTAACTAGACCATGCTGCACAATGTTTTAGGTCTGACCAGTCTCTCATTGAATGTCTCGTCCTGTTTTGGATGCTAATGAAACAGCTTCCCCATTGTGTTTAACCAGTCATCTTCTCTGCTACATGGACTTAATTGCATGCTCTCATCCTTCCTTTATCTTCTTACACAACTCCTTAATACCCAACCTCTAGCTGGGTTCTAGGACGCAGGCTTTAGTGTTCATTGTCACATAGACTTTCCATATTCTTCCGTCTGGCCTAAGCTCTATAGAAAAATGCATGAGGGTCATAAAAATACAGTATGGAAGAATCCATGTGTTCCCTTATGCTTCTGAGTAAGGGAGTCTTCAGTCTTATGTGATATTCTTAGAGCCAATTGAGTCTCAAACTTCTGAACTAATCATCTATCCATAAAGGCACCATCTGTCCACTCTCTCTGCTGTGTGCTCTTGCAACTCTGATTTAGGGCTTCTCAGCAGAGACTGTAACCTCAGACCTACTGAGTCCAGTCAGTGTGTGTGAAATGAAGCACTCTGTAAATGGTGTTCATGCATGTGTGTATATGAGTCTAACGGGCCAATCTCCCTGAAAGAATGTTTTATCTGATAGTTGAGTTGTTTCTTTCTAAATTATAAATTTTCAATATTAAATAAGTATCTTAATACAATTAGTGAAAATACAATACAATACAATACAATACAATACAATACAATAAATGAAAATAAAGAATCATTTTTCACAGTGGTTCTAGATGTCCATGCTGGAGAGAAGCTAAGTATAAGCTATCAGTTTCCTGGGAGAGAGAAGCAGTAGAAATCCAATTTCTAGAAGAAACAGAAATGTTTAGAACAGACCTTCATCGGCAAGCCCAGCAGGACTGAGAAGAACCTTGTCAGGGTCTCACAGGTGTGTTCAGAGCAAATCTATGAGAGAACAGCTTTTCCTACAGTTCATGCTTGTGCCATTTTAAGAACGACTATGGTAAATCAGAACTAGCACTGAACTACAAGGAACACCAAAGCCCCAGTGAATTTGGAGTACTTCCTTTTTCAGCATTAATTCTGACATTTTTATGAATCATTCAGAAGTTGGAACTATGAAAGCAAATACTACTAAAAGGAATTACTGAAAAAAACTCAAACATTTCATTTTTGAAGAGTAAAATTTCCAAATAATTTCTTGAAAATTATCAGTCTATTCCAATTCTTTCTAATTACTATATTTTGACATTATTTATGTGAAAAGTGTGGAGAAAAATCTTATACGGAAAGGAACGGAAAGTATGACTTTAAACAGTAATATTCACTATAGCAAAATAATATGACTGAATGAAATCAAGTAAAATTAAGTTTTCTGTACATCTAACTCTGATATTTAGTCTCCAATTAAAACTGTGCCTCTATTTAACAAGGACAAAGCAAAGGAGGAAAATAGAGAATGAAGATGAGATTTTGTTTCACATGCTGTATCACTTCGCAAAACAAACAGAAACATAGTTACTCCATGTTGCTTTCTGAAAGGGAATTTAATCCATAGAAATAATAGAAACTATCTGGAGCCATCTTGTGGCTGTCAACTGTAACTGCATATGCTTCTTAATGCAAGTCGTCTTTTTGACCATTTTTATAGCTGTGAAGCATGAACAACATATGTAGGAGGAGTGACAAACAAATTTATTTACTGTGAAAGTATAATAGGAATTATAGCGGTGACAGCTTATTCAGTACTCTCTGTGCACTAGATGGAGAGACTCCAAGACGAAGTCATGTAGATTCAGTTTAAAGCCCACTCCACTCACATTAGGAAGAGATGAAGTTTGGATTTGGAAACCAAATCTAAGTCCTAAAAAATAAAAATTTCTGCCTTTAAAAAGTCTATCAAGTATTTATGATTATAATTGTTTTCTTATCATAATACTATTAAGACATAAATATTATTGCTTTCACATCCACCACATAAACAGAGATTCAGACAGACTCTATAACCTACCCTGTGCAGCTGCTGGAACTAGCCAAGATAGAACTGGGAATATTTACTCCTGAAGTCTGAACTATCGTTGACATAGTGTCAGTGTCTTACTGACAGCTGCATCACTGCCTTGTACATTCATTCATTCACTCAGTTATAAGAACACAGACACACTAAACTCAGAGAGTGTTGGGGAAGAAAGGAAGGGAGCTATTAAAGTGACTGCTACACTTGAAACTAATGCATATGATAGGCTGGGAGAATTTGTTTACTTAATGTTGAAGGAATATTGAGAATAAGTTTGGTTAGGTCTATAAATCCATTTGTTATGATGGTTGTGATGTTCCTTTTGATTTTCCCTCCCCTTCCTTCCTCTTCTTGTCTTCTTCTCTCCTCCCTTCCTTTCCCTCCCCTCCCCTCCTTTCCCTTCCTTTCCCCTCCCCCCTCTTCTCTCTTTTTTTCTTCTCTTCTTCTCATCTCTCCTCTCTTCTCTTTTCTCTTCTCATCTCCTCTTTCTTCCTCTTCCTTCTTCCCCCTCTTTCCCTCTCTCATTAGTGTTTTACAATCCTTTTCCTAGATATATTCTAGAGCTCCATTAATTTTCAAAGATGATCATTTCAGGTCATGTAATCTTCATGACAGTGAGCATAGTCTTTCCTTACACCTTCTCTTCGGTTTCTTTGTAATCAGTAGCATTGTGCTTCTCCTTGCCCCAGGTCTGGTGGACTGCAAGGTGGTTTAGAAGAACAAGAAAGAGGACAGGTTCTAGATTCACATTATGGCAATCTAAGTCACAATTCTGCCACTAACTAGCTCTATAAGCTAAGGAAAGTCTCGCACACTCCATGCTACAATTGGTATCCAAAATTTTAGGGATACTGTAAGTATATTTAGGGCACCATGAGGGTTAAAGACCTTTATCCTGAATGTGTGAAGGGCTGGAAGAGTGTGTGGTGCAGAGTTCCACGTGTAATACATTTCTACTTCTGTTATTGTCATGCTGGAAATCCTCTTCCTACACAGTGGGGCGGTGTCTTATCACCATATTTGCAATGATTTCATGCGAGGGTTTGATGCAGACAATAATCACTTCTGAAATGTAAGAGCTATGTTGGAAGGGCCTGTTGACAAGGGCTTTTGCCTACTTCCATTTTGCATAAGCCCCCTGAGAGGATGTGATTCCAGATTGAAACCAGACACTTCCCCTCAGATTTTCTTGCAAGCACCACATGTCCCTTCCAGACCTCGTATTCTTCTCCAGTGTGCTAATCCACTGGGAGAGAGCAGGAGCTTGTGGAGCTCCTCCCATGTAACTCTCCTGCATCTGAAGGCTCCAAGGGTTTATCATAAGTGTCCTTTACTGCTTTTCTCCTATGTCTAGAATGATGGAATCCTGTAGAAGTAAGAAGGCATTTGGAAATTTGGAGCTTCCTAAGTTTAAACATGGCAGAATTTAAGCATTCAGGCTTGTCCCTATGCAACAAAATTCTTCATCTCTGATGTCCACTTGGTCTATCTCAGCAGTTTAATGACCATGGACTAGTTCGAAGAGTCTATGGAAGGAATTAGGCTGTGTGTAATCTTGGTACTAACTATGAGGTCTTAACATTTGTAATAAAATATATAAAACATTGAAGAGTGTTCTATTGTTCTAGTTGTTACTTCATGATAGAGATTTCTAACAGTCCCTCTAGAGTTTTCTAGGGGACAAAATAAAATCAAGACTAAGACCAACTTCTCCTGATATATTCGACCTTACTCTGTGTGTGTGTGTGTGTGTGTGTGTGTGTGTGTGTGTGCACGTGCGCGTGCATGTGTATACATTGTGTATGCCTGTGCTTAAGGAATTATCCTGCATTTCTCTGCCTCCTTCTTCTTGCCTTCTTGCTTCACTCTGGAATTTCCCAGGTTCTTCCTTCTGGAGCTAGAATACAAGTTACCATTTCCACCCAGAATTTTTAAGTGGGATCCAGGATCTGAACTCAGGTCCTTTTGCTTTATGAGACAGAATCTTAACCCCTGAGCCATTTCTCCAGCCCATAGCCTTTCTAATGACTCTCTATGATTCGGTTGTTCTGTGACTCTATGTTCTATAGCAAGATCTAATCCTGATTCTGTATGCATCCTAGTGCACAACTGTTTCTCTCCTTTGACCCACTGAAAATGTATTTGGTTGGCTGTTTCTACCTTTATTTCATATGAAAAGAAGGAGCTATTCTGGCTCCCTTACAAACAAATATGATAAAAGCACTCGGGGCTCCTGCTGAAATGTCAAAGCATGGTGTGAGCAAGATCTTTGTTCCCTTGCCTACTAAACTCTCCTAAAATAAGACACTGGGTGTACCTTAGCCACAATGGGACCCTCTGCTTCTTAACTGAAAGAAACTTCAGAGAATGTAGGCCCTAGTATTCCTCCCATGAGGAGAACGGGTTTGAGTAGGGAGATCTGGGCTTTATAGTCATGCTGGGCAGACTTTGAAGCAGCAAGTTAAGGGAGACATTGCTGTGAGCAGGTGTTTAGACCTCAGGACTCTTCTGTTCTGGTTCTCAGTTGTTCTGGTGTCTATGGATCTCTGATGGCCACCACATAGTATGATGTAATATGATGCTTCTTACAGTAGCATTTCTCCCAGACCACTCCAAGCATAGGGAAATAATGTGGAAAAGATGTGTGTGTAACAGTCAGGGCTAAGGAAATTTCTATTCCTCGTAGACTAATAGCTGTGTAAGCCATCCTGGCTTTGACTATATTGCCCAGTTGGTGAACAATAGTTTGCACACCACTCATTTCTCTGTTTCTTTTTCTATCATTATGATAGGTTGTGTGACACACAAATAAACTACCAATGAAAATAAATTTCTTGCTATGATGTTTTGAACCATGAAGTGACTTGAAAGATCCATCCTTCTAAAATGTTCAGTAAAAGTCAGTATTTTCAAGCTTCATTAAGTGCTGTGATTTTTTTTTCCAATCCTTTGTCACTTCCTTTGGATGGAAGAATGCAAAACTTATCCTAGCTTAGTATGTTTGTATTTCCTTCTGTGCTTACTGATTTGTTTTACCTCAAGACAAAGCAGAGCATTAACCATTTAAAAAAATCACAGCTGGTAACTTTTCAAAATGTAACTCCAGCACTTCACTGCTCATCAAAAGTTTCCTTTTCTAATTTGAATGATAATACAGAAGTATTCCCCTATCACTTTAGAGTCAATTCCTAAAGTCTCTCTTGGGAGTTGAAGAGACAATGGAGCAAGGAAAATGTTTGCTGTGCAAGCATCAGGATCTGGTGCGCAGGTGTGGTAGCGTACTGCTGCAATATCAATGCTGGGAGACAGAGACCAGCAGATCCTGGGGCTCCTTGGACAGCAAATCTAACCTAAGTTGTGAGTCATAGGTCCCAGTGAGAGACTCTGCATCAGAAAGCACGTGAACAACTCTGAAGCACAAAATGAAGATCAACTACTCCTGGACTCTACAAGCCAATATATGTTGCAGTCCACCTGCATGATTGCTGATAAATGACCATCAAACAGCTTAAGGGAACAAAGGTTTATTTCCTTATGACAGTCCGTTTACAGTTCTCAGTCCAGCTTGAAGGGAGAGCATGCACCAAGACCAGCGCTAAGGGAACTGGCCACACCATCACCACATAATGGTTGAGAGACGGACAATCCTACTTGCCAGATCAGCATGGCGGCCAAGTGTACGCAAGGATGCCAGCTTCCTCAACCAGCTCTTAGTATTTTATTCTTATGTTCAGGGCCTAGTCCCATCCACCATGGACTGGACCTTCCCCATCAGTTAGACGATCTCTTGCAGGTTTGCTCTGGGCTTAACTCAACCATTAATTCTCTATAAATGTGCCTGGAGCTCAAACCCTCAACTGTAAAGTTGACACCGGTACCTAACTATGACATGCACACGTGTGCGCATGTGCACACACACACACACACACACACACACACACACACACACACGCATGCACACACCTCTCTAATCTATATTCATTGAATCCAAATAAAGGATGTCAAATAAAGCCATGTCAATCTCAAGGAAGCTCTTGATCTCACATAGCTAGCCATCTAAATATCTTTTTGAGCTCAGCTAGTATTGTCCAACTAGAGAACTATTGAGCAATTGGTGAATGAAATGGATGCCTTTCAGAAAGGAAGTCCCTGTTTCCTTCCTCTGACTAAATAGCCCATGGCTTGCTCACCCCTCCTCACGACCTCTCCCTCTGTCCTATCCCTCAAAACAGAACTTTGTTTTGTTGTGCTTCTCACGCAACCATATCAGATCCGCGAATACTACAGGCAGACAAATTCCTCCTCAATGATACTTAGATGTTTCTCCTTCCTTGGTTGGGCAAATGTCACTCTACTTTCATATCAGTTAGCATGGCTTTGGTGCCATGTATTGGCAATGACAACTGAAATTAGGTTAAGAAATGAATGACATACAGTTTATATAAACTAAGACCAAGAATTAGTCTTGGGCCTTATTTGAGACAAATCTGTGATTTGGTGACAACTTCATCATCAAACAGTATAAATAGATCTTAACACTTTCATTAATCATATTCATCGCCAGTGGTACACAGAATTCTTCTGTGGAATTGTGCTAAGAGATCCCTAAAGGTCTTGGTACATAGTTATCATGTTTTACTATCTGACTGATGGTGCATTTATCTAGAAACAATCAGTTTCAACTAACAGGTGATACATGCTAAGTAGTTTTGCAAAAATACATAACCACACATCTTAGCTTTGGGGGTTGGGGATTCTAGAATTGAGCATCAGTGATTGTTCCAATACAAAGGAGGCTGGATTTATGGGCAGAAAAGAGTGGAAAGAGGGTGAAAAAGAACATGGAGTGATCCATTTTTGCAGTTACTTGTTTAACGTGAGTTAGAAAACTGAATCTCTACTGACTGTTTGCTGTGAATGTGCTTGTAGAAGGGAGGTGTATTTAGAGTGTATTTTCCTGTGTGATGACTGAGACCTGAACTAAGTATACAAAATGAGTGCATATTTATATGAATTTGTTGAATTTCACCAAAGCCCCATGCTAAAGGGCTTGCACCAATTCTTTACTGCCAAAGAAAATGCAAGGATTAACTAACCTCCCCCAGAACATCCCATCAGAAAGTTACACCCAGGATTTCAATGGAGATTGCTTGCTTTAGAAAGCTGCAGCCATAAGGATCACACTGCCCCAGCTGCAATGAGCTCGTTTCAAGGAGCTTCATGCACTGATTCGGCTATATGCAGCAAACCAGGAGAGCCAGGGAGTTGACACTGGTTTCTTAGGACTGATAACTCAGTGCTGTGAAATGACAAGGGGACAGGAGAACTCTCTTATTCTTATGCTGTTTTTCATCTATCCTGTCAAAGAGAGTCATCTTTGTCTTTAAAGGCAGACAAGAGAGGAAATACATTGCGAAGATGGGTGAGGTCGTAGCGGGTGAGCATCCAGCTGCTCTCATAAGTTTATGTCCTTCCGCCCAGACAAATGAAGTTCTGGGAACAGAGAAAAGCTGAGATGGATTCTGTCTGCAGAGGTTATGACAGTGATCTATGGCCTGGGAAGTCACTCCTCAAGGATGTGGACTGACGCACAGTGTGAAAAATGGCAGCCCACAGATGAGGAAATGAATAGACTGAAAAACCAAAGGGGTTGTTGATTATGGACAAGCTCCAAAGCACCTTATCAAAAGCATGATTTATTGGTATTTAGAAAAGGAAACAAGTCTTTCTAGCAAAATGGAAGACTAGAGATATTTTTTCCCTCCATTTCCTTAAAACTCAAAAGTCACAATCAAGTACATTAAAATGAATAAATCTAGAGCTGGAGAGATAGCTCAGGGGTTAAGACTCTGTCTTGCAAACAAATGGACCTGAGTTCAGATCCCAGCTGCCACATAAAATGCCAGGGAGAAATGGCATCAGCCTGTACTTATGGCTCTGAAAGAAAGAACCTAGGAAATAAGAGAGTGAAGCAATCCAGGATGAGTCTCACAATCACCCTTGGGCCTCCACAGACATACACACACACACACATACACACACACTAAATAAATAAATAAATAAATAAATAATTAAAATGTATAAATCTGAACATTCATATCTGTGACTAAAACAAATGCTGTTTATTAAAGGTTTCTTGCTTCTTTCTCAGAAGCCAACAGGGTAGGACAGAACTGACTTCCTCTGATCTCCATGCTTGTGTCTTGGTACACATGTCTTGCTCCCTGTCTCTCTCTCAAATGAATAAATAAAATATGCTGTAAAAAAATCTGAACATTTGGGGCTGGAGAGGTGGCTCAGGGGTTAAGCCTCTGCCTTGCAGGCAGAAGATCCCGAGTTCAGATCCTAGACCCCACGTATAGACGCCGGGCAGAAACGGGGGCGGCCTGTGTTTCTGGTCCTGGTAGGGCGGAGCTGATAATTAATAAGGTGCTGCTTTGTCTATCTTAACTTGATAAGACTTTCGGGAATGGTGGTGAGACAGACTGCAAGTGTAGCCGAGGGTGTAAGTCCACATTGGAAGCACTCTTTCTCCTGTGAGAAGGCGATATAACAGGTCCTAATGCATCACAAAGCCAGTGTACTCAGCATTTTGCTTGTTTGGAAGTTTTCTTTATTGCTGTCAAGAGATTTCGGTATATAGACACAATTTATTTAACCAACTCTTTATTGACATGTTATGTAAATATGTAACTTTATGGATATTTGAATATATTTCAAGTAGTAGCATAAATAAAATGAAGAGATTTTAAGAATCATCTTAAAGGCTTTATTTTATTGAGTTTTATTGGACTTTATATTATTGAAATGTCTTTGTTTATAAATTAGACCACGAAGAATCAAAAGGTATGTTCACTTTTCCTGCCCAAAAGCACAGTCATCTCCCGTTTGTTTTAGTCATTTTTGTGCATGCTTTTAACCAATGTTTTGAAGTTTCCTTCCATGAAATGTGAGCATTTGCTGTGACGTACATGCTTAAGTGTTTCATCATGTTTGCTGCTAAGTTGGGCCCGTCCTTCTGTAAGTTGTGACTGTCTACACAGTACACAACAGGGGTAGCTGCTTTGTTGGTGTAACAGACACCTTCCGTTGGTCTATTTGTTTTGAGTGGTAATTCCAGCAAGTAAGAATAGCTGTAAGTAGTGGTGACAGCTAAGCACCAACTCTTACAGTAGCTATACTTAAAATACTTCCTCTTTACAGATGGGGATAGCATTTGAGTGAAGATGGGTTATTTGCTCTTTCATATTTATCACAACATATTCATGATATTCTAATGCTCGTTTCCATCAAGAATGCATATAGACTTTTATTTAAATATATTCTAAGTCACTATGAAGATATTCATATTATTTCTTTAGAGTCAATAATATGGAGAATTCCATTAATATGTTATTAATATTAAGATACCTTATGTTTTATATAATAAACTTCTATTGCCCACAATGCGAAAATTTTTTCTATTGCACTGATTAATTAGAATTTTAAATATAATTTTGGAGATTTTTATTTCCTTATTCATTAATAGCATGAATTTGCTTTTTTCCCTTGATTTTTCATATTTTATTTGTTCATTTATTAGAGAGAGCAGTGTGAGAGAGAAAGAGACAGACAGAGAAAGAGAGACAGACAGACAGAGAGACAGAAAGAGAGAGAGCTCACATGAATGCTGCTGTGCATGGGTGGAGATTAGAGGAAATATTTTTAGAAGTTGGTTCTCTCCTTTTACCATATGGTCACCAGGTTTAGTAGCAGGTATTTTACCTACTGAGCTATCTCACTCACTCTCTTTCCTTAGATTTTGATCACTATTTTCCTTCTTTCCTTTTAAGTCTTTTACTAATTTTGATTTTAATCTTGCCTTCTTAGCACAGATGCATAATTTTCTCTTTTTTGTTACGCAATGAAACAGTTTTATATTTTCTTTATTCATCTAAGTGAAGCAGAGACATTGATTTTAGGCACAACTTTGTATGAATTTCTTGCTTTCTTCTTTTACTTTTAAAGTTTCTTTCAGGGTCAGAGAAATGGCTAAGGGCTTAAAACTCCATGTCTCTAACAGAAGGTCCTAAGTTTGGATCCCAGGTCCTATGTAAAACGCTAGGTAGAAATGGCTGGCCTGCACTTCTGGCCCTGGTGGGCAGAGCCTGGGAAATCCCAGAATGAAGTAAAAAGGAAGTAAAAGCAATCCAGGACGATTCTCAAAGTCACCCTTGGGTCTCCATAGAGGCATACAGTATCTCCCTGTGATACACACACACACACACACACACACACACACACACACACAGTAAACAAATAAAGTTTGAAAAATGAAAAAATAAAGCTTCTTTCAGGGAGTTTCTCTGTTAAAATTTTGTCTATCTTTCAGATTCAGTTCAATAAATTATTATAAATATTGATTCATCCAGATTTATCAATTTTGTTTTCATGGATTTGACCAAATAATTCTCATAATTTTTAAATTTCCCCTCTTTTAGTGGTATTTTTAAATGATTTAAAATTTTATTGAACATCTAAAAATAATACATGTTTGTAAGGTGTAGTATATTTTGCCAATACATGTACAAAATATTTAATGGTCAGATGAAAGCAAATGACATATTCATCTCATCTAATCTTTCATTTCTTTCTTGTGGAGATATTTAAAACCTATTCTACTAACTATTTGAAATAGAAAATTTATTATTGAAAGCATACATACCTTTTGGTACTGCAAAACTTTAGAAGTTATTCTCCATATGTAATCACACTCCCAGACATATTAATTATCCTTTTTCTTCACCATCCCCCGAAGCTTTCCCAGCCTCTGATAACCATTGTTCTAGTCTGCATGGAGACAATGGTGCTATTTTGACTTCAATATGTGGTACATGTGTTTTTCTATTTTGCCATTTGACTTGATGTAATAGCCGCCAGACTTACCCATATTATTGAAAAGAGCAAAGATAGGAGATTTTCCTTTTTATAATTAAATATTTATTGTACCACTGTACATGTTATTCTTTAAACTATATTTATGTATTTATTTATTTTGTGTGCGTATGTGTGTGTGCATGTGCTTGTGTGTGTGCTCTGGGCAGCTTGTTCTCTCTTCTACCTTGTGGATTCAAGAATTCAACTCAGGTTGTTCAATAGAGCTAGTACCTTTACTTATTGGGAAATTTCAGAGGTCCAGCTACACATATTTTCTTTCATCATATGTCTAGTGACATCTAGATTGAATCTGTATCTCGACTGCTGTGAATAGAACCAGAATAAAAGGAAAATGCAGGTCTCCCTCCATCATAGGTACTCAGTTGCTGCCACAGGGTACTTCTAGGTCGTTTCTGAGTTGCCTCCAGTGTTCTCCATAGTGGCTGTCTTAATTCACATTTCCACCCATGATATACGAGTTCCTCTTTCTCTTCCTCCACAGCCTCCCAGCATCATGTTAATTGCTTTTCTTCTAGGCAGTAGCTATCGTTCCTTATGATTTGACTTGCCTTTTCCATTTGCTTGCTTTCATGTTTTTTTTTCAGAAATGTCTTCTCAATACCTTTGTCCATTTTCTTAAATGAAAGTTTGGGGGGTTTACTAATGAATCATGTCAGGTCCTGTAATTTTCTGGATATTATTCCCTGGTTAGATAAAAAAGACTTCCATTTTGTAGTTTGTTTTTTCCTTCATTTGTTGTTACTTTTCCTATTTAATGATAATTTATGGGCACCATACTTTTGGCATTTTTTCAAATTAGACACCTAATAATTAACCTGTCTGGTTATTGGTGCTATGTGTTTAAAATTTCCCCTGGAGAAATAATTTTATGGATTTTTGTACTGACTTTGGTATTCAGCACTTTTATGTTTTGGAACTTATGTCTTCTTTATTTCATTGTGCTTATTCTTTTTCTAAATATTTGACTTCACAGGCTAAATATTTTTCATTCTTTCTTTTATTGGCATATGTGGATTTATAGTTCTCTGTCTCTGAAATGCTTCCATGCACTTCTGAGCTGTGCTTGGTATTACACTGTTTAGCTAAATCTTGTTTTCATGGTCAAAGTATTTTTTTGTCCCATCGTTATTTTTGGTTTCTAATTCTTTTTTGACCTATAGTCATTGAAAAAAAGGTGCTTTCTTGTTACTTTCTTTCTCATTTTATGTAGCAGAATGTGGTGCTGATATCATTTTTAATTACTGAATTTTAGTAACTTTGAAACCAGCCTATGCTCAATTGTTTTCTGAGAAATTTCATGAAGATATATTCCCTATTTGCAGCAGATTTGATATGAAATATTTATGGACATCTCTCTGGGTTATAGAGCTCTTGCTGCCTTTGACATTTTCGCATTCCTTTCAGTTCTTTGTCTCCATTTATTGTGTTCATTCTTCATTTCTATTTTGTTCATTCCTTACTGCATTTTCTGTATAAATATACAGAAAATCATGGCGCCGAGGCTGGAATTAAGGGGCTTGCATAACCCTGTATAGCCTGTGTCAATGAGCTGCATTCCCAGTCTGCTTTCATTTTTTTCTTAAGACCTTGCACTAAGAAATAATTGATGAGAATTTTTTTTGTACTAGAAATTGAACTCTGGACTTTCTATATGCTACGTAAACATTTGGTCATTAAGTTACTAACCCAATACTTTAAAATTTTATTTTTAATTTTGTTAAGTGGCAAAGACTGAAGCTGGCTCTGGATTTGTGATTCTTCTCCCCCTTTCCACTGCCTCTCAAGTAGCTAGGATTCCTGACCCATTGCACCAGGCACAATGCCATTAAGTTTTTAATACAGTTTTGTGATGAAATTCATTTTTATTTGCTTTGTTAATTTCTTTGCAGAAGGCGTGTCTCTGTTTTGCTACCATTTCCCATTCTCTATTTTCTTGTAGTTTTTCATTGCTTTTCTACTAGTTACTCATTATTGCACGAACAGACTGTTCTCTGTACCCTTTGGAGTGTGGAGAATAGGGAGAAAATGTGATAATATTCTAGATCGTCTGGTATCCAGGCTTCTGTGGTAATCCCATTACATGACCTTATTTCTATTTTGTTAACAACTTCAGAACAAGATTCAAAATGCAGAAAATGATCACTTTTTTGGTTCTTTCCCCTGCTTTTTTTGTTATGTGGTGGAATATGGGAAACCATGTTTCTACCCAGCATGCTTCACCTATAGACCCATAGCTACGTGCCTATGTGCATATATTTCAGCCAACAGTAGTAGGACAGAAAACAAAATGGAACTCTGCTAATATTTAGTGGATTATTATCTTTTTACAGATGACCAGATAGACTATGGGTCCCAGAGAAAGACCATGGGGGAAAATAACCGATAGACCTTTATCAAGACTTTGTAAGTTGTACCTCAGTGGTTATTAGCCACTGAGGCTAATAACATGGACAGTGTTATGGCTAGATCTGTGTGTCAACTTGACAGTTGCAGGCTGTTTGGGGCACAGTTGTGAAGAATCAATGGTTGGAGCAGGACCCTGGACAAGTTTGCAGGTACTTGTTTAATTAGTATGGAAAACCCAGCCCATAGTTGGTGGTGCTTTCCGTGGTGAATCAGATACTAGGAAGTGCAATGAGGAGGGACTTGCTCTAACTTTAGCCCGGGTTGACTTGCTGTTGAGTCCACTCTTTGGGCATGGTTGCTTTTTTCTAGCTTCATTGCCTCCTTTGTGGCTGCTGCCGCCCCCTCTGTTCTTGCCTGACTCAGAGCTTGGCTCTTTCCACCTTGCAGCTGTTCCCACTGCCTTTGGAGCCTGGTTTTGTGGGCCTTGTCACTGTTCATCGCTGACATGGGAACCCAGATGTGCTTTGCAAAGTTGGAGCCCAATGTCTTCAACCCTTCAGCAAGATAGAGGCTTGAGACTTTGTCAGGATTCTTTGGTTGTACGAGACATTTGGGTCAAGAATGAAGCAGCTATGGGTGACTACTTTGAAGGACACTACTTTTAATGTGAGTTGATTTAATAAATAAATAGATATATATATTTAAATATATTCTATTGGTTCTGTTCTTCCAGAGATCCCTGACTAATACAGAGAGCCTTTCAGTATTTGAATCAACATATAGTAATTCAAATATTTGAAATATTTGGATTAATATATAATGCTAAAATATGGCTGGCAACTAATCAAGAGAAAGTTTGTCTTACCTATTTCTGACCTAAGTAATAATGAAATGACTAGATTTCATTTTTAGGCTCTACTGAACACCCAGAACAGAGGTTAAATTATGGTGAGTTTTATACTGTAATCATGGGACTAATGACTTTAGCTTATTTCTTTTTCTCATGAAATTTCACAAGGAAGCCAAACTAAAACTATCTATTTTTTAAAGATAATGACCACTTAAACTTAATAAATCACTTTGACTCAGGCATAATATGACTAAAATTATACTAACCTAATTCCATCTGAGGTTATGTGAATTGAAAACACACTTCTGAGAGCCTCAGACCACCAACAAAGAGCCCTTTCCTTTGTGATCTCATGATTTCTTAGAGATTTTAAGTATTAGACATCTTTTCCAACAACTTGGAAAAGTATGGGTATGAGTAGTGAGAAAATAATCCTGGATCAAAGAAGACTATTTGGGGAAGTGTTTGCGTGTGGGTAGGGAGAGGTACTACAAAAGAAGTATAGAGGAAAAACTCTCTGGAATGACTATTGAGTTTGGGGACCACCGAGAGTTTGCATGGTACAGCACTTAGACAGATATCAGCTTGTGTAGCCTGAGAAATGGGTGGAAAAGCAGACTCAGAACTTGGGAGCTTATGATCTTATCTCTGTGATCAGAACACCAGGAAAGGTTACCTAAGGGAGGAAGAGTTCATTTCAGCTGATGGTTCAGAAGCCACCGGTACACACTGGTAAGGGATGACAGTGCGGCTCTGACCAAGGTACAAAAGGGCTGCAGTCTATTTATATTGTGGCCCACCAGGCAGTAGAGAGAACCAAGGCTGGAAGTAAAAGCAGCCTTATCCTAGACCTACTTCTACTAATTAAATCATTCTCAAAGTTTCGGTATCTTTCCCAAATTGGACCAGTGACCAGAGTCCACGTGTTTGAGCACAAGAGCCTATGGGAGATATTTTTCATTCAAACAACAATAGCTGTGATGTTTAAAAAGATCATGTTGCAAACAAAGGTGTAGAAAACAAGATACATGGGTTCATTTCCTTCACGTTTTGGGTCTGTTGAGACTAAGCTGCTATTCAAGTCATGGACACATTCCGCTACATGGTCACATGAAGGAGGACTTGCATGCCACGAAAATATTATGGAAGGGTTCAGGGAACACTTTTATGCAATTCTAGCTTGGCCTACAATTTGGATATACAGGAGGAAAGTGAAGGCAAAGCAAGACTGAACAGGTAAAATTTGCAATATTATCATAAAGACCTAACTCAGTTTCATTTTGACATTCATATTGCTCTATGTAAATGGGTTGTTTGTTAGAATCCTTTTAGATTCCAGGAATATGCAGACATGAAAGAAAGTGGGAAGATTTGTTAACTCTGTTGTGAGCATGACATGAATAACAAGATAGAAGTGAATATCTAATGAGCAGGTTCAGCCTCACCATCACAGGTAAACCCTGGACTCCTCACATGTATTGTCTTTACTCTTCAAATACCTTTACTCTATGAATACAACAATTTAAGTGAATCACCAATGCAGACATTCTCAATATGCATACTTTCAAAATCAGTTTGAAAGTCCCTGCTCTAGAATTCACTGCTTATCAGCATAAATATAACCTTTCATATGTTATCATTCTTTTCTCTCCCATCAAGAGCTGAGTGTGTTTCAAGTTCATCTTTTGTCTCGGCAATAAATTCTCAGTCAAACTGGCTGTCAAGTCTACAGCTTGAAGAAAACACAGAGAAGAATACCAAGGAGCTTCCTGCTGCTTCGTCCTTTTCAAAGCATCAGATTTATGCCTCCTTTGCCTGCTCCTTATTTCCCAAAGCCTCCAGAGGAAGCGAGCCAGCAACCAGTTACTTTCAAGATCTTGTGTTCACCTCAGGGACTAGTTAATTGGTTTGGGGGTTTCTCATTTGAATTAGACAAATTAGCTAAAGAAGGATGGCATTCAATGGTATTTTAGTTATGTTTTATTATTGTTTGAGTCTGGCCAGATGTGGTTGACTTACGATTTAAATATCAGAGAGTAGGATACACAATTGTGATGGTGGAGTGACAGTGAGAAATAGGATTATTTCACAACTATAGCCCAATGGCAATAGTTCAAGAATAATGAAAAAAATCTCCATTTATGAGCTTTCCAATTTGATGCATATGCAGTTTGCTGCTGGTTACAGCACTGCATTGATTCCAGACACAATGAATTTAGCAATAATTAAAATTACACTGCAATCACACAATTACCTTTGAGAATTGATATAATCCCATAATCCACTTGATTTTTGACAAGCTTTGACTGAAGAATTTTCAAGTGCTTTGAAGTCAAGGAATTTAGCCTTATTGAGAAATAATATGTTTGAGGCTTCAGAGAGCCTATGGTTGAAATAGCACCTTTATCTGAAAGTAAATTGAATCCTTTAAATTTCTAAGTTGAAGTCAAGAAAATGTGAACTCAGCTAAGTGATAGACTTCCCACTAAATACAATAAAAGAAAATAGATTGTTATGATTGTGTTATCTTGATTCATACAGTTAGAGGCATTCCATATGCAAATCAGATCATTTCATAGCAGCTGCTTTCTGTCATGTGGATCTATCATCGACAAAAGTCACAGAAATGTACAGAATATTACAGACAGAGCTCAAGAGAATTTTGTCTTCAGAAAACTAAATGTTCATTTCATAAGTAGTCATATTTGCTTAGGGAACCATGCTTATCTTCAAAAAGCTGTGTTCTGAATGGGAAGAGCAAAGAGGCTACATGACTAGATCTCTCTCTTGTTCCAGGCCCATCCTCCCTTTGTTCAAAATTGATGTCACTTTAAGTTAAAATTTTCAGTCTCAGTGTAACATGATGGGGAAGGATGGAAGTCTGCCTCAGGAATACTGGGCAGGTGCTGAGCTGAATGCTTGAGAGTCTAGCACTGCTAACTTTGAAGTCAATCATCTCTCACAGCCTCTCCAAGTCAAACTCAAGGAATCACAGTTCAGCTTTACCTCTTTGGGTTAGGTTGTGAGAAGTAGTTTTCTTCTTTACTTAGGCAAAGAGACTTGATTTCCAAACATATGTTGAAAAAGAAAAAGAAAATAAACTTTTCTAAGCAATAAATGGTAAACTGCAGTCAAATGTCAGAGGCTCTTATTTCTCCTATTTTTAAAGGATGATAAACAGGGCTGGAGAGATGGCTCAGGGGTTAAGACTCTGTCTCACGAGCAGAAGGTCCTGAGTTCAGATCCCAGGTCCCACATTAAAAAAAAAAAAAACTGTCAGGTGGAAATGGAGGTGGCCTGCACTTTCAGCTGTGGTGGGCAGAGCCTGGGAAATCCCAGACAGAAGCAAGAAGGAAGTGGAGGCAATCCATTATGATTCCCGAAGTCACCCTTGATCCTCTATAGGGACACACAGTGCCCTCTGATACACACACACACACCCACACACACACATACACACACACACACACACACACACTCACTCACTCTAAATTAAATAAATAAATATAAAAAAGGATGATAAACAGACAAAACAAAGTATATCAACACTACATAGGACTGCAACCTTAAAATATTTAGTATAGATCCTTTACAAAGTTTGCTAAGCTCTGCTCTAGGCTTACATAGCACCTGCAACTGTAGGTTGAGAAAGTTCAATTTTATATCTTTACAGCCTCAAGTTATCACAAAGCTACTCCCTTGGATCCACCATGTTAATACTTGGGGTGGGGAACACCACAGCACAAGAGTTCAAGATGGCTTGGACCTGTGGCTTCAAAGACAACTCACTGAGCATCAAATATTTTCACAGGTGGGGCACTTATCACAATGTGTGGGTGGTTTAGAGATATATACCAGATATTTAAGTTGGCTTATTTTGAGCTCAACATTTGAATCAGTCCTTATTGGAGCGGTGGTTTGGATGAGGATGGAGAAAAGAGCAGGTGGTGTTTAATGTTAGCAGGTCTGGTTTGAGTTGTGGTTTAATACCATCATCTAATCTATGGTCTTGTCCCATGTACTAGCTTGTCTGGGGGTGTTGCTCATGTTTGCCAAATGCTATAATAACCCGTTCAATATCCTGTGACTGTCAAAGAAAAACCATTCTCAAAATTATCCTGCTTATTTTCCAGCTCATAGATACTAAAGACATTAGCTAATGCCAGGCTGAGGTCAGACAGGAATGACTCCTCACCTAAGTACTTTCAGGTTGTACCTGGAAACCACAAAATCTATACTTTCCACAGTAAGTAAATGGGTCTTTTAAAAAATGCAGTTGACATTGTTTTTTCTTATATTTTTGGTTGAAAACTTTAGGCACAATTTGATGACATCTGCAATTGTCTGTGTTCTCTATGAGGAGAATCTTTATTTTTTAAACTGTAATTATTATGCAAATAATTTTTCTTCTCAGACACATTATTTTAACTCATTCACTTCATTTTATGAAAAAATCTTTACTTTTTTCACTTTTTAAATTTTAATTCTTTTAAGAGTTCATGCAAGAAATATAGTGAGTTTGTTATTTTGACCCTTTTGTCCCAAATCCCATCTCCTCTCTTTTACCAACTATAAGCCATTTTTCCCCCCTGCCAATTTCCGTTTTATTTTTTTGTCTTTCAACTGTTTCAAGAGAATCTATAAATGCTGGGGCACATAAAATGTGTGATAGAGGGCTTGGAATTTCCATCTGGAGAATTTTTTTTAAACAGGGCTTTTTTTTGGCAATATGCCTAGTGTCACTATAGCGATAATTGCTGATAGTACCCATATCGATATTCATTCTCTTTTGTTAGTAGCAGAACTCTTAGTTTTGCCTCAGCATGTGATTGATACCTGACTAATTTTCTACTTCTCTTGAGACCAGATATGGCTGGAGGACTAAGTTCTCACTAACAGGAAATTGGCAATTTGAATGCTTCTTCTTTACAGTTCGCTTTGCAGAAGGAAGATAAAGAAAGTTGCTAGCCAGCTGTCTTAGGAGAGGGTGAGATAGAAAAGGGAGGTCAAAAACTTGTAAGGAGATTCGGCCTCTGAGGCTTTGAAAATTTCCATCAAGTATGTACTGCTTCCCTCAGACTTTCCCTATGTGAATGGAAATTGATTTATATCCTATAATTATTAGTATTTGTTATTTCAATGCCACAGGTAGTAGACACCAATCTTACTTGTGGAGATAGAATCAAATTAAATTAATTAATAGTGAAAAAATCCTCATTAAAATGTACTAAAATTTATTTCAAAAGTGAGGATATATGGATCCAGTAGCAAAAATCATGAAAAAAATTTAAATTTTCATTAGAAGCTTTTTAAGACTACCAGGCATGCCATTAAATAAATTATTATGGACTAAAGAGATTGTTCAGTTGAATGAATTGCTTGCCATGTGAGCGTGAGGATCTGAATTTGATCCCTAAAACATACATTTAAAAAAGTCAGGCAGGAGGATCCTTGGGACTCATTGGACAGACAGCTTATCCTACTTAGAGAGTTTCAGACCAATAAGATAACGAATCTCCCCCCTGCAAAAGAAACAGTATCAGGGAACAACAATTGACGTTATCTTTTTTTTCCTGTAAATTTCCATTTAATGTCAACTTACCATTCAATGGTTTTCAAGTTTGTCTGTAAGCTTGTTTTCTTTCTTTTTTTTTATTTCCACTCATACAAACTTAACAGGTACACCGGTCCCCCCTCCCTCCAACCCCCTATCCCATTGTGCCCCCTTCCCCTCCCCCTTCCCTCCTCATCCCCCAGTGCCTCCCCTTCCCATCCCCAGAGCATCCTTTAATGTGCATGCCAAACTCTCCTCTGGGTCCTCCTCTCCGATGCGGTGCAAGGGCCCAGTAGCATTTCCCAGAACCCTTTCCTGTGTTCCCCTTAAGTATAGGAACACTACTGTGGCTATCAATCCCTTGCCTCCTAGGATCCTAGTGCCTTTAGCAAATGCTAGACTTTGTGTTGGACATTGCGCAGGGCATGTAAAGTCCAAATATGATTGCTTCGCCCCTAACTTGTGTGGAGTATCTTGCATATCATTACTCCTCCCATCCTTGTGCTCTTACAATCTTACCGCCCCCTCTTCCGCAAATTTCCCTGAGCTTCAGGATGGGGAGAGATTAGGCTGGCCTAGTTCCAGGTGATTGATATAGAGTCTCTGATGTTCTGGATTATGGTTTGTTGATTTTTTTTTTCAGTTTTGCTGCTCCCGCAATGCCTTTGGCTCCACCCTGATGGGTATTGGATTTCACCCCTGGCCAGAGATAAAGACCTGTTAAAGTAGAGTCTTGTTATAAGAGTATATTCAAAGGTAGATGTAATAAAAGTAGGAAACCGCAGTGAGGGAGGGGTCAATCACTCATCTGGGAAATGGTTACTTTCTATCTGCCAGACTATATGCCCTCCCCTTCTGGTAAGATCATACCCCATCAGTTGTAAATGATGAGGAAGGAAAGTCTGTGAACTTAGCCAGATGAATTGATGTTATCTTTTAGATACTATTCATATACATACAATGCAACCCCACCCAAACATATATATGTACCCATACACACATTAATAAGAAAGAAAGAAAAAGTCTTATGTGGGTTATGAAACTTCTATAGAACATTGAATTAGCCAAATAGACATTTAACATCTATGCAGCTAAAATACATATCCCATGTAAAAAATAAACATTATCCAGTAATTACGCTAACAACAGCAGCAAAAAAAAAAAATCTATCATTGAAATGGTACCCTGAAAGACTGAAAACTGAAATTGTGCCCTGTTAGTGCCCACACTTACCAGATCAACATAAAGTCCACAAGGGGGATAGGTGGGAATTTATCCAGTCCAAGGTTGGCAGGATTGCAGTAAGACTGAGACTAGATAAGTTTATTCTAAATTACTCAGGTATTATACATGAAGTTGAGCAACCATTCCAAGTCCTTCATCATAGCAAACACAGTAAGAACAGCATAATCTTATATAAATAAGAAATAAGGAATGAAGGACAGAAAGACATTCAATAGAAAACTAAATTGTTATGACTAGCTTAGTACTCAAACAGTTAGCAGTTTCAAGGTAGACATTCTTTTACCACAACTCTGGAAACATTCTGGCCTGTTCCCAGTTAATAAATCATAAGGAGAGAATACAGTGAGCTGGTCAGTATCACTTCCTATCCACGGGTGGCCACAGCACAAACAAGATCTTTCTAAGGGACAAAGAGCAGGAACAAAGAAGTTCAAGCTGCTTTGCTGATATTTACTGCTCACATTGGTCAACACTGAAAAGGCCCTGGGAAGGCCTTAAACAGCCCACATTGTCCCAAGTTCCTGTGATCTGCATCTTTATTTAAAGCAAATTTGTGTTTTCTGTTCCATTTTCTTTTTGCTCCTTCATTTATAATGGAAATTAACATGATGCCAACTTAATAACTGCTACCAATGAGTAAAACTGAGATTTAAATGACAAAATATTCCTTCTTACTGATAAATAACACGGGTATGTCTCTGCACAAAACACTCTCTGTAGCCACATTGTACTCTGATATATTTGTTGACTGTGAACTTTCAAAAACTAACTTGCTGGAAGCATATACAAAAGAGAAAGAAGTGTTCTAAAAAGAATTCCCAGGATGTTCTCCATTTTTTTAAGGAATAATGTCTTCGAAAATGAAGTGAATATTGACTTAAGAATACTAAAATGGGCTGGAGAGATTGTTCCAGGGTTAAGCCTCTGTCCCACAAGCAGGAAGATGCTTGTTCAGATCCCAGATCCCACATAAAAATGTCAGGCAAAAATGGTGGGGTTTGTACTTCCAGCCCAGAATACAGAACCTGGGAAACCCCAGGACAAAGCTAAAAGGAGGTAGAGCTATCCAGGATGAATCCCGAAGTCATGCTTTGGCCTACACACACACATACACACACACACACACGCACACGCACATGCACACGCACACATCAGAGAGAGAGAGAGAACACTCAAATAAATAATTACCCCGTAATTAAGTCACAGTATAGCCAATACTCTAATTAAAAAAAAAGATCGTTCTGTATTCATTAACCAGCAGGAAACTGGTAGGTAAAACCTTTAATATTATATTAAGGAATTGCAAGTGGTAGGATCTATTTTTTGTCACTTCCAAACTGGTGCTTCCTTAGATACTCTGTAAAGATGTTTAGAAATGATGAATTACTGATGGATTCCATGCTATAGTTGACTCTTTTGAGCAAGAGATTTAAAATTCAATTCTAACCTGTGTGAAAGCTTTGGAATTACGTGTAGAGGATACCTGTTGATTTCTGTGCTGTCTCTTGCCCAAGGAGATTACCGCAAAACCTCTGTCGCTATTGTCGCTGTAGCATTCTGCTCTCAATTAGGTTTCATTACTCACCCATCAGAAGAAACCCACAATTCTTCAGTTTAGTAGTTGAATATGTTGTAGAATCAAATAACACTCAAGGAAATGGAAAGGATTTAATGAAAAAGATTTAATTGGTTGGCATTTTAAGTCCCCTGGTTCATTAAATAATAACAATAAAAAAAACCTGTACATGCTTGCTTGCTGATACTACATAGAAGCTCATAACATTGGAAAAGTTCGAACATTTCTTAGGCATATCAATAGTATTCACTGAGAAATCATTGATATTAAACCATAGAACATGATAAAAGAAAGAAACTACTGAGCAAAAATAAATCACAGTGAATTCAGAATGGTTGGTTTGGGGAAAATGGTATGGATTATTTGTGGAATAATTTTATGAAGCTGTTGAATGATCTGTAGCCCCTAAATATTTGTTCCTACCATAGAAATCTTAAATAAATTTATACATTGCACAGTGTCCAGTGGAAAAGGTTGAAGTAATAGAGGAGGGCCTTGGCACCACTTTTTGATTCTCTCCATCCTCATATTTCGTAACAGCTTCCAGTGTCTTTCTTGACCTTAACAGCAGGCCCTTGTCAATATTTCTGGTATTCTGTGCATATAGTGGCTTTTCTCAATGGAGAGAGAAAAGTAGATTAGCTCCTTCACTGTCAGATGGCCAATGCTGTTAACTTCTTATTTGTCTACTGAGTGCTTTGGGGAAAAAGGCTGTTTGAGTGACTCATTAGTGAAAGAGCGAGATCAAATGAACTGAGTAATCTTGGTGATGCTTGCTAAGATCCAAAGCCATAGAGTGGCTTGGCCATCCAGATACTGGCAAGAGTTCACAGAAAACAAAACTCGAACAACAGCGATGTGACATGCATGCCCTCAGTGGGTGAAAAATGAAAAGCTGAAAAGAGCTAACGCGAGAGGAAAATCAACTGCACTGTAACGTATTTACCATTCACAGACACCCCATTCAGGAGACGCTGTACCACAGAACACTTACATAAGCCCTGGTATTACAAGGGTATCTTTGTGCATTCACATCAGCCTTAGAAGATGACAAGTCAACTGTCAGAGGGCAATTTGAGCCAAGTTTGGTGGCATCATTTCAGAGTTTGGAAAGCCTGAGATGGTTGAAAATGAAGAGATGATGTTTTAAGTCTTGTTGCAGTGACTAGATACCACAAGTTGAGTAATTATAAAGAGTAATAGTTAATCCAACACATGAATGAGAAGGATGGTAAGTTAAGGACTGCCAGGCTGCTTGTGGCAAGACCTTTCTGCTGGTGTTTTCTGCAGAGGTGGAACAGGGCACCACAGAGTAAGGCAGATAAACTGCTAGCCTGGGCCTCTCTTCCTCTTATCAAACCACTAATGCAATCATAAGGGCTCTATCCTCACCATTCCATCTAAGTCTAATTATCTTTCAAGGACTTCACCTTCAGGAACCATTAATATATAATTTTGGAGTTAAATGTTCAACATGTGAATGCCTGTGTATGCATACCCAAATCACAGGACTCAGGAAGAAATTAATGACAATGTCACCTTCTTGGTCTAAGCAAATTACTTTGTGCTGCTGAATGCTGGGAGGAACAAGGGCAGGGCTTAGATGGTTAGAAGGCGAACTTCTGGCCAAACCGTCTAGGGTGCTGTAGGAATGAGTACCATGGTACTGAACACATTGCACACTGTGAAGCCAAGGCTCCTGTGTTTAAACATTTAAGAGCACAAGGGTCTCTTTTAAGTTTTCTGTGTCATTTGTATAATTAATATTTGTTGCATTCATTGAGCATTCTTTTTGTATGTGTATGTGCACACATGTGTGTAGGTGTTTGAGTGTGTGTGTGTGTGTGTGTGTGTGTGTGTGTGTGTGTGTGTGTATGTAGTTCTGCGTATGCCCATGGAGGCTCAATGGTGACTTCTGGAGTCAACCTGGATTGCTCAACCTTCCTATTGCTTCACACTTGGATTTCCCATGCTTTATCTTCCAGGGCCTGGATTTCAGGCTGTCATCATTTCCACCATTTCTGTGGGATCTGAGATTAAGATTCTTTGATTTCAGGTTCTTCTGCTTTTCAGGCAAAGGCTTAACCCCAGAGTCTCTGTTACAATCCCCAAATTAAGTGTTCTTAAGTGAAGACACAGTAACTATCCCATACAACATTTGTTGGAGATTGCTCAGTGACGTGTTCAAATAAGACATATAGTTAAGAATCTTGCAATATCAACCCAATAGATACTACCATTGAGTTTTAGTTAAGACTCTTGTAATATCAACCCAATAGATATCATTGAGTTTGAGTTATTCTTCTTACAAACATCTTGGTGTATAGGAAATATAATGTACTTTCTTTTTACAGCCATACCAAAATTCTCATTTAAATAAACCTGAATGCCTGGCAAGGAGAGAAAAGGAACACATACTCTAGTGCATGTGCACATACACACACACACACACACACACACACACACACACACACACACGCACACACACACACACACATGCATGCACACACACACAATGGCCGAAATCTTGTAAGGTCCCACCCCAACATATATGTACCACATATAGATGCTATTTCCAGTGGGTGGGGCTCAGGGAGTACATCTGGTCCTGTTTATCTGTGGTCCTCTCTTTGCCTGTCCCATCCTTGTTATTACCCACTCCAGCTCATCTTTGGTTAACTTGCCCCTGAAGTTTCTGTGCTGCCCACAGTCTTATCTGCCTTAGTACATTCAACACCATTCTTAACTTAAGCTAGATTATTTGTTATTGACACAAAACCAAAGTGCACTGGCATGTTTGGTCTGGAAGAGTCATTAAAGTTTACATCTCACTCCTCTTGTGTACCCTTAACTGCCACATAGATAGATAGATAGATAGATAGATAGATAGATAGATAGATAGATAGATAACTGCTCTTTTTCTTACACGTTGCTCTGGAGGTAAAAGAATTAATTCTTCTCAATGAGTTTTGCTGTGTTCCAAGTACAAAGAAAACAGAAGCTGGCCATCTGCTTTAAATTTGGTCAAGAGGAATTTAAGGTATAAAACTATAAATTAATGTCATAAAAAATCACTTAGCTTCCTGTGTATTTTTTTGTATATAATAGAGTTAAAAGAGAAGCATGATTTAAGTACTGAGAAGATGCTTCAGTGCATCAAATACTTGCCATGCAAACATTGGGACCTGAGTTCAAGTCCCTGTTATCCACATAAAAGCTAATCTTGGGAGTGTACACTGGAAATCTCAGTGCTGGGGAAGTGGAAAAAGAGTAAATAGATTCCTGTGGTTTACTGTGCTGCAAATGTAGATAAAATGGCAAACTCCAGATTGAGTGATGTATCAGTCTGAAAAAATAGAGAGAGTGATAGCGGAAGATACCTGATATCGACCTGTGATAGCCACATGCACACTAAGGAAAACACGCGGTTATTCACATATAGAAATAGAAGCATGATTTACATTTTTAAAATTTATCATGATTAGTTAAGCATCACTGGGCTGTGAAACGATGGCTCACTTCCCTTTCAGATGTCAATACTAAAGTCACTTTAAAACACATGAAGTAAGGACCATAACTGACATTGCTGTGCACGTGCTATGCATGGAAACATTTCATTGTGAGATTCAGAAGAAATTAAAAATAAGCTTTTCCTAAAGTTTCTCTGGAACTTATTGCTGTATCTCAATCTGGCTACCCTGGAGGGTGATTCCAAATACTTGAGTATTTGGAATACTCCTGAAGCCCACATGGTGGAGGATAAGAACTGACTTCTAAACTCTAACCTTCACCAACCTTCTCTCCCTCATAAATAATATTTCTAAAAGATGATTTTGAAATGTCTCACTAACATCACTAAGAAGGAAAGTCAGTTCTTTCCTTCCACCATGTGGGCTTCAAGGCACAGAACTCAAGTGACCAGGTTTGCAAGCGGTGCCTTAGCCAAAGAACTATCTTACTGTGCCCCCTCAATATTACTGCTATGCTTGCATCTTTTACTTCGACGTATTTTAGGCCATACTGTGGCCCTACTTTTAATTGGATCCAGTATTCCTATTATGTTTCCATGAGATTTTGGCCTGTGGAGCGGGCCTTAAGTCCACTTGGAAAGCTGCTAGTTGCATCCAAAGCAACCTGTGCCACCAGGAAACACAGCTTGCCTTGCATTTCCACAACACAGCATGCAGGGCCCATAGCCAAGTACAATTATTGGCTGTATTTCTCACCAGCAGCCTGTGTAATATCTAAAAGAACTGCCCAAACTAGCCGGCAGGGAGGGGACACTTCCAGCATAGACCTTCATATACCGTGCTTTACAGTTTAATGTGTATTCAACAACATGGGCATACCATCCAATTCTTGTATGTAACCAATAGCGTTGATAAGAGCTTTTCTGGTTTGTGGGGCCTCAATTCACCCATTACCAACAACTCATAGGGACTGTAATAGCCTTTTAGCATGCATATCACTTTTGAAAATACCTTTATTTACCTCTACAGGATTATCTTCTTTTAAACTTTGTGCTGTTTTTGCTGTGCTTCAGATGCTATTGCAGTTACTCTGCATGTCGCCAATAAATTCATAACCAAAGGACTTAAGGGAACAAGTGGTTTTATTCTGTCTTATGATTGTTTGGCTACAGTTCCTTGTAGTTCCACACCAATACCAAGGGCAGAGGGAACCTGCCACACCAAATCCACAGAACTGCTGAGGGGAACAATTCTCGCTTGCCAGACCAGTATGTCTGTCTGTCCAAGTATGCAGAAGGTTGCCAGCTTCCTGAAGCAGTTCACCTCATCTTATTCACTTGCCCAGGGATGGGCCCTGCCCACCATGGGCTGGGCCTCCTCATCAGCTAATATTTCCTGCAGGTGTGCTTGGGGCTTAACTACTAATTTCTCACAACTGTGCCCAGAGTTCAAAGGGTTCTGCTGCCAAGTTGACACCAGTATACAGGCTGTGACAGATGCCTTTACTACTGTGTAACAAAGCCTCTTGTACCAAAGGTGGGCAGGATCTCCAAAAGCCCAGAGGTCCATTTGCAGTGTCAGATGCTCTCAGGAGGCAGCAGCTAGAGGGACACTAAAGGAAAATATTAGAAAGATGGAATAAATATGAAAGATTTCCATAGCTTATGTCATTTAGTTCCTTAAAAGAGAATGCATAAAATATAGAACATTTTCTGACTTAAAACATAATTTGCAGATTCTCTCTGTGCAATTCTGTCTCTTATTCTGGGGTGCTTCCATGAGATCTTAATGTATCTCCCACTGCAATGGGTTCAAGCTCCTGGACCTTTCCAGAAGCAAGAAAGAGTGAAGCCTTGCTTTCCCCTGCTAGTGCCTGCTGCTCAGGCTGCTTCCCTGGATCCAACAGGGTCTCAGGCGGCATGGTGGCTGCAGTTTCAGCTGTTACCTCTCCATTAGCCATGCAGAGTTACTGTAGAGCCCCGGGCTCCACAGTACCTTGATGTAGTGAAGAAGTTCTTCTTTGGTCATGTACATTTGGGGTTAAAAATGCATCCTCAAAAATAAGAGACTTACTGTTATTTGCACTGGGGTGGATCAGTTGAACTTGTTGGAGTAGTGTCTTTCCTATGTTTATGCTAGTTTTGAGCTTACATCAGACAAGGGTTCAATGTTTCCTATTGGTTTGCTTATGGGGTGCATAACTCTTAAGTATGTTTGAAACAACCCCATTACTGAGATTTGTATGAGCCAAGGATCAATGTGTTAATCATCCTTCTGGAGAAATCAGCTGTGGTTCTCAAGTGGACCACTGACATCTCAAGGGTCTAGGATTCTGCAGAATTGAATGATAGTTTACCCTGTAGGTTTTCCATCCTAAACTGACCTGAGGAGCAGATCTATCAAATGCCAGGCTTGCTCACAATTGATGGGTTCTGCTTACAGAAATTGTCTTGAGAGTAGGACTGTGTATTAGAGCTCTCCAGATGTCCAGAACTGAGAGATTGAATATATAAATACAAAATAATAATATATTAATTATATTAACTACATTCATATGATATTATAATTACACTTTTATATTATATTAATTATAAATAATTATATTAATTAATACAGTATTTGTGACATATTAGTAATTATTAATATGTTAATATGTACTTTATAAAAAGTATTTATTAGATTGCTTTACAGAAAATTGGCTTGGTAGTCCAGTAGTGAAAATACAGAGAAAAAAAGAAATACATTTGCAAGATTAATAGCTGCATTTTAGATACCAGGAGATATGTTAACTGGCTCACGTAAGGAAACCACATCTGGTAGAGCAGCCTCAATTGAACTCACTACTTGATTAAGTATGGGAACAACCACTGTCATTTTCTATGATCCACCCATGTTCTACACAGGCTATATAGGAGGATTAAAGAGAGATGTCATAGGAACCACATCCCCTTGGATCTTTTTTAAATTTTTCAACTCTTGATGGTGACACTCATCTCTGTAACTCTTATTTTCTGTACAGTCTATCCTGACAGAGGCAGGCTTCCATTTGGTTTTTACAACCATGATAGCACTCACTTCATAGTTCAGAGGACCGGTGTGGGGATTCTATCAACCTCTAAGTCTATCTATCCTGGTAATAAATAAGTTATGGAGAAATAACTGCAAAGTGAGCTCAAGGACACACAGGACTCCTTATAAGTCAGAAGTTGGCCCAAACTCCATTGTTTAACTGACCTTTATAAACTCTCACTTAACCTGGTATGAAACACCAGAATCAATGTAAATTCAGAGACAGTATCTAATAAGTCCCGAAAACTCTGACGATTTCATTGTTTCCAGTGTACATTTTCTCTAGTAAAAGGACATAGGTCATTTTAGGAAGGGTTGGAGGAAGATTAATAAAATATTTTGGTATTTAGTAAGGTCCTCCCCAATGAGGTGGTTCTGTGTCTTTAAACTGGCCCAAGTCTGACAACTGACTGAGGAGTTATGATTCTCTGTTGCTGTGATTCAAGGGAGCTGCTCATTCATTTGTTCTGAACTTTCTGTGTTTATACAGCTTGAGAATTTAGCATGTGGACAGGGTCCCGTTTGGCTCATTGCTTTTGAGTGGAGCTGCTGCAGCATTCACTGTATGGTCCTTCATACAGAGAAAGCAATGACAGGTATGCTCATGACCCTCTCCAAATCTGTTTCTTACACATTCACATAGTCAAGAAGAACATATCTTCCAAGCACTCCCAGTGCAGGACTGAGTTTTACACAGTAGTCCATTCTAGCATTTCAATTTTTCTGAGCCACTGAATCTCTTCACCAGCACTGAGCCAGGAGATATCAGACATCTGCAACTCATTCGAAGCACCACATCCTTTGACCCACATTTCAGCCAACAAATCAAATTCTTGGCACTCTTTTTAATTGTGGCACCCTCTTAACTGCAACTTGCAAACTAAATGTAGAATCTGCTTCCTGAGCTCATATCAATAAACACAGAACATCCACTCTTATGTTCTTTTCTACCACTAAGCTACACAAGATTTCCCAGACATCCTCTTGCATGAATTAGAAAACGCATGAAGTTCCACAGCTGTGTAATGCACTTCCATGAGGGTCACACTTCACGTCTCATCTGTATATAGTATAGAGTCTGGTTATAGGATGAGAGACAAAGATGTGTGGACACCGAGAGGCACCAGCATTGTCTTGCTTGGTAACTCCTTTGGGAGGGTAGTCTCTGGTTCCATTGGTGATGCTCGATTAATGCTGTGATGGTAAGTTTTAGTGGTCAACCTACCAGAACGGAGAATCACCTCGAGGCAGGTCTATGAACCCACATGTGTGGGATTATCTGGATTAAGTTAATTGCTGGGTAAGCCATGGAAGAGTATCTAGATCAGGCTAATTTTACATCTCGATTGGTGCCCACTGTGGGTGGCACCATATCCCTGGGATGGGAGCTGGAACTTCATAAACAGAGACAGGGAATCAAGCAGCATTCACACATGTTTTTATTTTTTTGCTTATTGATATTGATTGTCAATACAATGTGACCAGCTCCTACAAACTCTTGCTGCCTTCACAGGCCTGCCCAGGTGTGTGTTTCTTAGTTGACAATAAAGATTAACTACCACATTATTTGTTTTGCCTGTGTGTGTGTGTGTGTGTGTGTGTGTGTGTGTGTGTGTGTGTGTGTTTGTATCAGAAGACACTGTGTGTCCCTGTGGAGGACCACGGGTGACTTTGGGAATCACCCTAGATTGTTTCTACCTCCTTTTTTTTTTTAATAGTGAAAAAGATGTGTATTTAGAATTAGCAGCTGGACTCAAGTTTAGATGATCCCAATTTTGTTGGCAACATCTAAAGCATCATAATCAGGAGCCAGTCACACGTAGGCTTTCTTCTCTCCATCAGGCCTGATTAGTGTATTGACTTTGGCCACATCAGTGTCATAGAGCTTCTTTACAGCCTGTTTGATCTGACATCCACAATGAACACAAGTGTGTTGTCTTCTATCTTCTTCATGGCTGACTCGGTGGTCAAGGGGAACTTGATGATAGCATAGTGGTCAAGCTTGTTTCTCCTGGGGGCGCTCTTGTGAGGGTATTTGGGCTGCCTCCTAAGCCGCAGGGTTTTAGGCCGCCGGAAAGTGGGTGATGTGCGAATCTTCTTCTTTTTGTGGGTGTGCACACCTTTCAGCACTGCTTTCTTGGCTTTCAAAGCCTTAGCTTTGGCTTCAGCTTTGGGAGGGGCAGGAGCTTCCTTCTTCGCTTTCGGCGCCATCTTGACGAAAAGACTCTACCTCCTTTTTGCTTCACTCAGGTATTTCCTGGACCCTGCCCACCAGGGCCAGAAAGTGCACACCACACACTTTTTTACGTGGGACCTGGGATTCAAACTCAGGACCTCTGCTTTTGAAGACAAGTCTTAACCCCTGAGCTAGCCCTCCAGCCAGTCTCTTTTAACCAGGGTAGTTTGGCGCGACTCTTGGTCAGTTACTGGCTACATGCTCCTGGGCGTGGAATAGTACAGTTGGAGTGATGTTTTTCTTGGCTTACTTTTCACTGCATTGCACATCTTTTCCTTTGTTCTTTTCCATAATCCTATCATTGAATTTGTAATTTGCAAAATCCTTAATTTCTTTATTTCTTTAGATTAGAGTTTACTTTTTCTTATTCTTGGAATCGAATTTATTTTTTTCTTACTCTGACTCTAATTCATTGGATCACAAACACTGCTTCTAGCAGCATGTCAAATTTAAGCTATTTATTGGAACACTCTTAGCAAGAATTCTATTCCACTTAAGAACTTCATAAGTCACAAGAAGTTTCAATAGGAAATCTTTTTTTTTTTTTTCAGGGGAGAGCGAGAACGCAGTCCCCCACTACCACAAATTATGCAGTCGAGTTTCCCACATTTGGGGAAATCGCAGGGGTCAGCACGTCCGGAGTGCAATGGATAAGCCTCGCTCTAGGAAAACCACCTTCGTGATCATGGTATCTCCCCTGCCAGGTAAGTATCAATAGGAAATCTTATCTACGCAAAGAAGTTGAAAATTTACCAAAATTCTTTATAAAAACAATGATAGTAAAACTTAAAGATAAATGTCAAGAATTGAAAGAGAAAAAAAAGGAAAATATTATATGCAAGTGAAAAGTTGTTTTTCTAGAAGGGTAAAGCTATACATCATCAAGGGAAAAATCATACTTTAACTCTGAATCATAATTAAGAAAATGAAGGAGCTGAGAATTAATTTTATAGTAGAACATTTGTCTAGCATATGGAGAGTCATTTTCCATCTCAGAAAATAATGTTATATACCAAAAGCTCTTCCATGTAAATTAAAATATCCCATGTGACATGCATGATATATATATATAATATAAATATTGCATTATCATAAAATACTTGAGGGAAGCAATTAGAGGAAGAAATAGTAATTTCGACTCACCATGCCAGAGGTTTCAGTCCATGGCAACTGGCTCCATTGCTGCTGAGTTTGTGGCAAAGCAGAAATATCAAGGAAGAAGAACATAAATACTGCTCACTTTGTGACAGTCAGAGAGCATAAAGGAGAGATAGTCAAGGATGTCAACAGAGAGGCTATATTCATCTAGATCTTTCCTTCAGTGGCTTACTTCCTCCAAGTGAGAGGTACCTACTCCTATGTGAATAATATGTTATGAATACATAATAAAATTAATTTTTGATGATATTAAAACACTCATTATTTCATCCTTCAATAATGCCAATCCTTGAACATGAGTATCTTTGAAGACATCCATGTACAAGTTGTTCTATTTGTGTGTACATAGTCTGTATGTGTCTGTATAAATAAGTAGTTGTTTCTAAACATATGTATGTCTATTTCAATGCACATTAAATACATTAGAACTATTATCTGTATAGCAAAAAGATAAAATTTGTTTGGATGTACAATTAAGGCAAAGGGGAAATTAACAAATTTTTTTAAGTTAAATAAATGAAAACTGACTCTTCAAAGTGTTTACTCAAATGTACCTTTTCTAATTGAGATGTGCCAACTATTTTTCATTTATTTGTCTTACAGTTGTTACTCTTTTCTGCAAATGCATAATAAGAAAAAAGATTTAGAATCTTAGAAAGCTTAATACCTAAAGGGCAGGAAAAAATGCTTGCGTTTACTGGACTTTGAAGGCCAGTCATGATTCCAGTTGTTAACAGGACTTACAAAACCAAAGTGCTGGCACTGGGTCCAACAAGATACAAGTTTCCCAGGATCAGTCCTACATGAGGGACTTGGGGCTACTCTGTGGCTGCCTCTTAGGCTGCACGGTACAGATGTTGGGCTTGGATTCAGGGACTCTGTGTGTGTTGCCATACAATGTACAATGTTGGCCTACTGCCTTGCTAGAGAATTCTTTTATTAGTGCTGCCTGGGAACAGCTACTGGAAGTCTCCAGGGCTGGAACTTCAGGAACCTGGCTGGGTCTCAGGCCTGAAGATCCCATCTTCTCAGTGGAGTCAGCCACCCATGTACCTACAGAACCTGAGATGAAAGTGCTAGCACTGAGGAGCCGGGGAAGAAAGGAGCAATGCTTTCTGTCCTGGTGTGGGGTAATCATATGGGACTGAAAGAAGGAGGCATGAGGGCAATATGTCTTCAGTAGATGGTTTCGCTTCATTGCTTCCAGGACAGCAGGCTCTGGCAGTGTGTCAGGGTCCTTCCCATGTCCTGGAACTGAGCTCTCCATTGCATCGAGGTGATTATCGTGTGGTATCGATGAGTGCCTCTCTTGTCACCATCTACTCTCCTTAGAATGATGGATCTCTTTTCCTTTCCTATGAAACTGCTCTCCAGATTTCAGCCCAGTCCATGCTTGTCAGGGAGTACCTGTGGACGATTTCTGCTTCCTCAGAATGGTCAAATCTTACCCGATGCTTATCTGACTAAAACAGTGACCTCCTCAAAGTGAAGAGAGATTGTAGCCAGTCAAGCACCTATTTCTTCATGTCAAACTGAACATGAAGGGTCATAAAATGACTAGGCTTTCTTCAGCTGATCTTGCTTCTGAGAACTCAATCCTGATGCTTATTCTTCAGGACATTTTATCTTTGACCTGCATGTCTCTCTCTGGGGAAACAAAAAGGAATTGTCTCAATCCCACTTAAACGAGTTGTCCAATGAAGAATGGCATGTATCTGGACCTCCAAGCCCTCAGTTTTCTTTCCAGATGCTGTTTATGCACGTGCTAAGTGCTGACATGATGAAAAGCATTAAGGAGCCATAGTTATTCAAGACTCTGAGCAAGAGGTAAGCACACCAATATTGTACAGGACTTCATAGTAAACACTTCAAACTTTGTTAGCTGTGTGGTTTTTTTAAATGAGAACCCCTGAACACTACCTTGACAAAATTATCTGAACATACATAATTAGGTATTTTTGTGTCTTAATACAGCACTAACAGAGAAATCAAATGTCTGGTTTCTCAATCTCTGCTCTAGAGGTAAACACAGACTAAAATTAATATGTGCGTTACATATGCATATACCTACAAATAATAAACAAAGATATAGTTCTGTTTAAAAAGAAGAGGATAGCAACAAAAGACAAAGCATATTTAATAAAAGAATTAAGATTATGATTTCAATCTTAAATATCACAGAAAAGTTGATGTAGAAGGCTCTTGGAAAGAATATCAGGCACCAATGAGTAGAAGGTGGCAAACAGAGGCACAGGAGCTGAAAAAAACATCATCTCGAATACAGAGGAGGTGGAAGTAATCCCACTGTGCCCTACACTGGTTGCTTTCAATGAGAAACTAACTGGCAAGGGAGCTGATTGCTCTTCACAGACATGTCAAGGAATGTCAAGGGCAGAGAACGTTGGGGAAGAGTTTTGGTCATTTTTCATGTCAGGTTAGAATTACAGCACTTAACATAGTGTGAGCCCAGGCAGATTTGCAAAGAATTATTTATGGACCTTTCCATAAGGATCTTTCTAGAAGAGCTTAGCATTTGAATCATTAGACTGGGTGGAGAATACTGTACTCTCCATCCTTGTGGATGGGTGTTATCCAGTCTTCTTGTGGGAAATTTCTTATGTCCAGGTTCTTGTGTTCAGGAGTCAGACTGAAACTAGAATGAGTGTGGAGGATTAAAACAGATTTTATCAGAGGAAAGGATGGAGCTCACAGACTTAGAGTCCGTGAGAGGCAAGAGAGCCGTCTTTAGCACCAACTTCTGTTTAGTGAGACCTTCAAGACTTTACCAGTGGCTTTCTGCAGTCTCCTGTTCTAAGCTACGTTCTGAAGACCTAGATTTCCTCTCCCAGGGCTGGCACCTGTTGCCCTCAAACATCACAGCTGCAGGTTCTCAGACTCTGACTCAGTGACTTTCAGTACCACCCCTGTTTCCTGTTTTTCAGACCTTTATTCTCAAACCAACAGCAATATTATTAGCTGCCTTTTAGGCTTTCCAACGCAGACTGAATTATTTCACTAATTTTCCTGGTTCTCTCACCCTGGAAAATGCACTGTGGCACTTTTTGGCTTCTATCAAATCATCAGTCAAATTCCATAAAAAATTGCTCTTATATATCTATGCATTATTGGTTCTGTTTCTCTGGAGAAATCACGTTAATAATAGGAATAAGCAAAGGAGAGTAAATATATTTAATGGCATAAATAGATAATTAAATATAAAGTACATTATTCACTTGTTTATTACCTTTCTTTCCATGAAAGAATATAAATTACAAATACACTTTGTTCCTGTTATTTCCAAAGTGCTTAGAAGAGTGCCAGATATAAAGTAAGTAACCAATAAATATTGTTTGTTTATTGAGGAATCTATGATCAATATTATTCTTTGATGCTGGAATGCAAGAATAAAGAAAGAATTGATTTTGAGTCTGTAATAACATAAGAGCAAAAATAGAATTTCCTGGATTTAATCATTTAATTTTTTATCATTCCTAGTTAGATACAGCAGAAATAGAATTATCTTGATTCCAGATTAGCTATTTATTACACTATCTAAATCTTGTATTAAATTGTATGTATAGCTGACACTCCCTCACATGTAGAACAGTGTTTCTGGCAGATAGCCCTAGGTAGAGAAGTCACCGGTGAAAGTCCTTGCAGAGGTTCCCATGATGCTGCTTTGATAGCTTTCATGGGCTGGGGACTCAGGGAGATACTTAGCAGCTCCTTCTCCAGCTCTCGAGGTCAGAGCAGGGTGTCGTCCCCCACTTCTATTCTTTTTGTACATTGTCAGCATGGATCTCTAGAAATTTCTCCAATTCAATCATGTCTAAAAGTTATCTTGGCATGTAGTCTCTCTGAAAGATGTCTGCAATATGGACTTCCATCTTTGGGAGAGACAACAGACAACTCTTTTTAGTTATATTGTTCTAAATGCCCAGACACCAAAGGACGTTTGCCTAATTATTGCAATGTTATCATGGCTTGAATGTGAATTGTTCCTCATGGGCTTATGTGTGAGTGCTTGGTCCCCGACTACTGACTGACACCGTTTGTGAAGGTTGTGGAATCTTTAGGAAGTGAGTCTTGCTGAAGGGAGTGTGTCCCTTGGGAGGAGACCTCCAGATTTTGGTAATCCATGGGCACTTCCTCTTTCTGCACCTCAGTGAGTTATGAGTTAGTCTCCTGCTTCTGCTGTTTACCCTTCTGCTGTGTTCCCTGTCATAATGGATTAGATCCTTTCTGGAATAGAGATCAAAATTAATAAAGAATTCTCCTAAATTGCTGGGGCAAAGGCATATGTCACAGCAACAGAAGAGTGACTGCAACAAATAGCACTATGTGATTCATGTTGCAGATAAGATTTGATTATCTTCAAGAAAATTATATCATAATCGAGTAATCATTTTTGTCTATTATGGAAATTTTTGTCTATTATTGAATAATAATTTTTGTCTATTAAGGAAAATTATTTTGCATTTATCATAAATTTCAATTTCAATATATTAAGCTCTTCCAATGAGATAGTTATTTTTTAATTTTTTGTTGCCAAAATATTAACATTTTTCCACCCCTCAAGTGTGCCTTTCCTTAATTACATTTTCTTTATCCGACATTAATCTCAAAGAAAACTAGATAGATTTTTATGTAAATTAAGTTTTAATAATCTTGAAAATATTTTGGTGGAAATTACAAAACCCTGAGATTACAATGAAGCTCTTTGTTTTACATTTAATAAAGTGGACATATGAGGATTCCATAAGATGAAGTATGGCCACTGACTTGACCTTGATTTTGAACTTCCTTCAACATTTGAATATTGTTTAGCTAGCGTACACCTGAATTTATCCATCCTCAGGATGTAATTTCATATCTTTCAAAGAAAAAGTCATCCTAATCCTTGAAGAAATGGAGACAGGATTTCAGTCTATGGTAGATTTTCTTCGAAAAATAAATGACTTGAAAATCTTCGATGTGCCTGCTGAGAAGTGGGAGCCCTCGGTACTAAGCTCTGTGACAGTTTCGTTAATGGAGCATAGCATATGTGACACCATGACAGTTCTTGGCTCCAAGCCCAAAGAAACTGGCTGTCCCACTATCTAGGAGCGACTAGTAGCTTCTGTTATATGATTTCTCCATAGCTGGCCACCATCTTCTGAGGAAACCAAGCAGACTCCACATGAACAGGTTCTTGTTGACAGCCTACAAATCTGAACATCAACACCCAGGAATGAGGTTTTGGGTGACTTTGACTTCCAGTCACCAAATCTACCTTCTAGCTTCCCCCTGCACAGGAGTCCTGCCTAAACTCTAGAATCAAGCATCATCAAGGACTTTGTTCACATCACTAAAATACCGATGCACATTGTTTGTAGCTGTAGAAATTAGTCTAGTATATCCCCCCTCCAACTTGTGGATACCCGGTTTCTTTGGATGAAAGAAGCTTTCTTTTGTCTAAGTGTTGTTAGGAACTGGTAGGATTTGTTCAGATTTGGTTAATGGAAGTAGTTTGTGATTTAACATACTTAAGATAATCCATTTTGTCTTTCCCAGAGCATTGAAGTCTAAGGAAGAATCTGTAGCAGATTGCTTGCATAGTTGATAAGTTAACAACCAAAAGGGCTTAAGGGAAAAAGATTGTTTTTGTTTTGTTTTGTTTACTCTATGGTCACAGTTCTCTATTCAGCTTGGCAGAAGAGCCTACACCAAAACCAAGGGGCCCCAGAGAATTGGCCACATCATATCCACATAGTTGCTGAGAGAGGGACAATCCTTATTTGTCAGACCAGCATGTCTGGGCAAGTATACAGAAGGACGCCAGTTTTTTCCAGCCAGTTCACTCCATCTTATTCACTTGCCTAGAGACTAGTCTTGACTACCATGGGCTGAGTCTTCTCTATCAATTACACAATCTTAGGTAGGCTCCCTTGGGGTAAAACTCATCTACTAATTCTTTACAAATGTGCCCAGAGCTCAAACCCTCAGTCATCAAGTGGACACCTGTATCTAACTACAACAAAATCTAAGAGATTTTTTTCCCTGTATTTCCACACTATTCTTTGCTCTTTTATCTCAGATAGAAACATTTGGGCATCTCTGGCTTCCAACAACACCCTTTGGTCTGTAGCTGATAATGGTGCTGGACAGAGAACCAGTTACATAAGCTCCTGGGCTTCCACTATCACCTCCACACTTCCCTCTCCTGTCACCTCCTATTTCTGAGGCTCATGCATAGCTTGGGTGCTTTTCAGACTTGTCAGCCATGTTAGCTACCAACTGGTACTAATTTCTGGTCAGATGCCAAGGTTGAGGGGCCAAAGCTGTGAATTTGATAAATATTACAAATTTGGGAACATATATAGATTTTTGAATTACCTTAATTATTTGAGTCATAAATACTAGACTACAGGGTCTATATTTACAAAAATATTCACTACAGCAATTGCATACTTTCTCGTTCCACTTTTTTTTCTGTTTTTAGGGCTTCCCAAGGCTTTATACAAAAACCATAGAAATTAACATACCAGCTTAGTTAATGCAATCAAACTATATCAATGAGGAATATTATTTATAAAGACATGTTGTGCACAAAATTCTAGTGTCTTACTTTCTCTACTGTTGTTATGGCAAAATACCCTGACAAAAGCAATTTAGGGTTTATTAGGGCAAAGGCTTTATTTCAGTTAGCAGTTTAAGGTTAGAGTACAAAGGAAGCCACAGTGGTGGGACTTGAGGAAGTTGGTCACATCATAGGAAATGTAAATTCAGACCCAAAGAAGTGGAGAGCATTAGATGAATGAATGCTAGTGTGAAACATGCTTTCTCCTTTTCATTTGATCCAAAAACCCTCCCAGAGAAGGATGTAACCCACAGTGGGTGGATATCTTCCTTTCAATTAATCCAATGAAAATCACCTCACGGGGGCACCCAGAGACTCCACTCACGAATGATTTTAGATCTCATTAAGTTGGCAATGGAGACAATTGTCACACACAGCAGGAAGGGAAACTAACAAATATCTCAGGGTTCAGCTCTCTAAGTGCTTATGACATCTGCAAGAAAAAGCTGAATATGTAATTCCATGACAAGTGTCTTTTAGATTTTTATAATAATTCTTCATTTTAAGATATAGTGATCTAAGTAAATTATAAAAGCAATGCTATATATTCCTTTAAAATTATTTTTTCTTTAAAAAATTACAAAATACTCATTGTCAAAATTTCAGGCAATACAAAAATAAACTTTTTTTTAGTATTTATTCAATTGTGCATGTATGTATGTGTATGTTTGTGTAGAACCACAGGTGAATGGACGCCTCCACCTCCTCCTTGTTTACTGTGCCCCAGGATTCACAGGCTCTGCCCTACCAGGACCAGAAACGCAGGCCGCCCCCGCTTCCACCCGGCGTCTATACGTGGGGTCTAGGATCTGAACTCAGGACCTTCCTCCTGCAAAGCAGAGGCTTAACCCCTGAGCCACCTCTCCAGCCCCCAAAAATACACTTTCAACAGAGAAGTTTTCTGATCCACCAATCATCACCTTCCCCTTGAAGGAAATTCTTCCTATTTGCTTTCTGTCTTCCAACTTGTTGCCTGGGAAACCACATGCCAAATTAGATCTTTGCCGTGGGAAGCGTCATAACTTATGACTCATGTTGTATCACCCCTTAGACAGCTCCTAATCATTAAATACTATAAACACTTAGCACTATCTAGAAAAGTTTTGTTTAATTTAAAATCCATACAACTCGCTGTGTCATCTCTGTTGCTAATTCAGTTTGTCTCTTTCTGAATTTGTTAGCCCAATACAAGGTTCCACTTTGCTTTGTAGTAAGAGTGAGACTATTTGAAAATATAAATTATGTCTCTGTATTATTTCCAATTGCTTAAGTGATCCATTTCAGTGAAATCGTCCTGCAATTTCATTTATGATAAACTAGAACTTTCAAAACATGAGAAAATTTTCCACATCTGTCAGAAAAAGCAGCAAAGGCAGAAGTGGGCACTCTGTTTTCCTAGGCTGCCCCATCAGTGGACAGCAATTAAGTGTGTGTGGGGAGGGGAGCACTGCTGGTATATTCAGGTAACTTTAGAGTAAATCACTTTGCTCCCATTCTGTCTGCTGTAATTAAATGCTGTTTGTATTCACAGAGTAAAAACTTGTCTCCTATTGAACTGTTTTTCCCCAAGAGTTAGGAGGCAAATTGGAGGAAGAACTGAATTACATTACCTCACTTCTCTTGGAGTCTAACTTGCGAGTTGATATTTCAAGATTTCCCATAGATGATGTAAAAAGCAAGAACCTGCTGTGGCGTACCAGAGCACCGACTAGCGCCCTTACCAGGAAAAACATGTAGAAACAGGGCTAGGTTTAGTTGTACAAATTATAGATATTTTAGTGAGCATTTGTCATATGCCAGATAGTATTCTAGGTGCATATCCAGAAGATGAACTTTGCGTCATCTCAGTATAATATTATCTCCCAGTAAAGGGGGGCCAAGGAATATGAGAGAATGAAAGAAAGGGGAAAAGAGAGAGGGAGGGAAGGAGAGAGAGAGAGAACTACATCAACAAAGTTGTTTATTTTATCTCATGAAATAATTATTCAGATAAATAAATGCCTTCACAAAGCAGGAAAGAATGTGGTGCATTATGCTGGGGATACTGTGGACCAGGCTTCTCTGAAGGTGGCAACGGCAATGCCCTGGAGAGGAAAGTCCCAGGCTTAAGACAGCAGGCAGGAGGACCCGACCAAGATGACCTCTGTCTGGCAGCAGCCCTGGCATCCTGGCATCCATGGTCCTGGTCTAGTGGTCTTTCTCTTCAACAACTACCCAATGTTCTGTTCTCGATCCTTTAACTTATTTGTGATCAGACAACGACTGAGCAATTAGGTGAGGGGCATCTACACTGTTCTCCTTTGCTCTTTGGCTCTGGAATAAATTCAGTTACTGAGCATTATTTCCACTCTAAAAAAGGAGCCCTGGAGAGAACTTAGGGCAGTACAGATACAGGGCAGTGATACAGAAGGGACTAATCAGGATGGGATTCCAAACAAATCTAAAACGGAGACAGAACTTGTTTGTCACAAAGTACCAACATGCTTTAGAGTAACCTTAGATCCCAGAGACAAAGTAAACAGCCCTACATTCCATATCCCTGTACTTAGTCATAACAAATTGCATAATAAATGTTTTCGTGTGCAAACAAAATTGCCCACTGAGGTGCCTGTATGTGGTCCAACCCTGGTACTGACTTGTTTTGTTTTCATTTCTCCATGTTCCCTCCCTAGAATTAGAAAACCGTCTCTTCTTCTCTTTGGAGATCTCTCAGACCTCCATGTCGTATCTCCACCCTATATCTGTGCTCTGCATGGGCCCTTTTCTATTTTTTTAACCAGGTCAGGCTATAAGCACAGAGCCACAGACTCATTATTTTCAGTCATGCACACCATTTCTCGAACCTTGGCGGTGCTCAAAATATGAGAAGCAAAAGAAGCCACTTTCTTTCAACTACCACCACTGTTCCTGTGTCCTGAATACAAGTTATATTTACTGCAACTTCCTTGAAGGAGACTTGAGGAAAGTACTTTGAAATCCGACATATGGAAGACTTAATTACAGGTGTTTTTATGTGGGGCTGGAGGTCGGAACTCAGAACACAGGACTTTTTGCTTGAGATGCAGTCTTAACCCTTGATCCATCTCTCCAGTGCCAATTTTTTTGCATGTGTATGGGTGGCTTTCCATGTCAGAGTGAACAATGTGTGCCTGTGGAGGCCCAAGAATGACTTTGGGCATCACCCTGGATTGAGCTACCTTCTCTTTGATTTTGCTGTAGAGCTTCTTCCCACGTTCCACCTTCCATGCTGGAAGTACAGGCTGCTACCATTAATCACCTGGTGTTTGTTTTTATGTGGGATCCAGCATCTGAATTCAGGACCTTCTGTTTCCAAGGCGGAGACTGGACCCCAGAGCCACCTCTCAGCCCAGTATTTTGATCTTATCCTAATGGAATAAAATCATTATAAATTAAAAACCAAAACTTTCTGAGGTACTATAAGTTCAAATGAGAGAAGATATAAATCTGTAAACGTATCCTTGTATATCCATCACCTTTGGCTCAGTGCGCAGTTGTACAATCTGCAATTGGAGCCAGGCCATTGGCTTCTGGCAGTTATTTTTTTACATTCACGCATGAGCTGGCCAGTCACAAATCAGGAATACTTAGAATGGCTCATACTACAATCCCTGTGAGATTAAGACAAGATTTTACCCTCTTGATGAAGACATATGAATGTGTGTGTGTGTGTGTGTGTGTGTGTGTGTGTGTGTGTGTGTGTGCGCATGCACATTTTACATGCAAATGTTCAGGTTCATAGGCCCATGCAGGTGCATGCAGAGGCCAGCACAAGACTTCACGCTTCTTTCTCTATTGCTCCCCAGGTACTCAGACTGGCTGGCCAGCTAGTTCTTGATGTCCACTGGACCATCTCCTATCCCTCTCTGCAAAAGAAGACTTTTCTAGGTGTTCTGTTTCATTTATGCTTAATATTGTGAACTTCATGAATTGGTATCTCATACATTAGTTTTGTCTGCTAAGAACCACGAGAGCCTATTTTTTTAAAAAAATAAGTTGCTTTTTATTTCCAAAATAATAGGTACATCACAAGTGCTTATTTTTGTTTGTTTATATAACAGAAAGTTTAAAAACTCATTTAAACCAGAAAGGCTACCTTAAATCTACAGTTAAATTATTGCATTTTTCAGCTGTATTCCCTTTGCAGCCCGCCAAATGTAATTAGGTTTTCCTACAAATCTAGTTCTTGCAATTATTAGGGTCATTTAGAGGAAAACGCAGCAGTTGGGCACAGCATTAATCACATATTGTCAATTCAATCTTGTAACTTTTGAGGATCTTAAACCAGGTGATATCACCAGGAAAAGTCATACCTAATTAAATATTTGCAATTTTTACACTTTTTCATTTGCTTAGCCTTTAGCATACATTTGTTGTGACTTAACATTTATCACTTTGAACAAACTGAAAAAAATTAATCATTCTGCTGAAAAAAATAACATATCAAAACTAAGTTACAGGGAATGGTGGTCGTGGCCACCCATGAAAACACAACATCCCAGGATAATTACATGTTTTTTCCTTGACTGGCAATTTGACACAATTACAACTTTTCCTTTGGAAAGTTAAATTTGTTTGTTTTGCAGTTTGGTTTTGAGACAGGATCTTGCTATGTAATCTAGGCTGGTTACTCACAGCAGTTCTCCTGTCTCAGAATCGCAAGTGCCATGGTTACCAGCATGTGCCACCGTGTTGTCTGAAAAAGCTAGATTTCTTTTATCACCCTGATAACATAAAACTGTAGTGCAACTGAAAGAACAGTTAAGTGGCAATATAAAATTAATATTCCCTTTTAGGGGAAATAACTCCCTTTTGCTTAATTGATATGAAGGGTGAAGGCTGGAAAATGGAAAGGGACAGATACTTCCTGCCTCTGATTCTTTTCTTCCTTCAAGTCTCACATTCACTTTCCACAAATATGTAGATGATTTTCATTTTAAATATCTAATATTTTAAAGTATGTGATTTTAAAACATTAATTAGCATATGCATATATATGTGCATGTCTCATTATGATTAGTGCGTAAACACACTTGTATATCCAGGTTCACATGCCCATTCATGTGCAGAAGCCAAAGGTGGACAATGGATGCCCTGCTCTATCACTCTCCATCTTATTCTTTTGCAACAACTTCTCTCATTGGATCTAGAACTAGAATTCGGAGAAGCAAGTGCCAGGAAATCTGTCTGCATTCCCACCACAGTGCTGTGCTTACAGACACTGAAGTCCTTCTGCTTGCACCTCCTGGTCTGCCGTCTCCCCAGCATGAACCATGGACTTTTAGTCTTTCACTACAAGCTACAGCAGAACCTATATTATGACAAAGTTTCTACTAATGGTATCCTGTTAAAATAGGATATTATTGTTTACCATGTGAAAGATTCTAGGCTAAATTTTGTTGTGTATGATGACATCAATTCCATTTTATAGCAAACCTATAGCCAATGATATCAGAGCAAGGACTCCATTTTAGAAATCACTAAATTAAAGTATGCAGAGGTTACAAAGCTGGCCCGTGGTATCTTGATATTTAATAGGATAAGTCTGAATTTCTGGAGGGCATGATGGCTGGAGATAAGTTGGAAGTCATGGATACAGTGATAGTATCTGCAGCCTGGGAGTCATGTGAACTCAAAGAGAGATAGCAGAAAAAATAGCAGTGTGGCATCCTAGCAGAGATAGTCATCTGCAGTGGTCATTGTGGACAAGGCTGAGTGCAGAACACTAAAACAAACAATGCTTTTTCAGCTTGTGCAGACATGAAGTCTGATGTAGGTAAGAGAGTTCCTGGTGCCTGTAGATGTGTTCTCAGATCCCTCAGTGAGATGTAACAAAAACCCTATTAAAGGTCAAACATCTGAATAATCCCAGCCACTGCTAAGGAAGAAGGAAGGCAGAGTTCAAGATCTTCCTGGGATGGAGAGTAAGTTGTCTAGGCAATGTAGTGAGACCTCATCTCAAAATAAAATGTAAAACCAAAGAGAGTCAGGGCATAGATAACTCAATAGCCAAGTATCTGCCTACCATACGCAAAGCCATATCTTCAAGATGAAATTAAACAAGTTGAGGAATAAAGGTCCAGTAGTATTGGGCTTTCTAAGATTCACAAAAGCTACTTGATTCCTGGAACTAACAGCAATAAAACAATCTCAGATGACTGTCTTTTTCCTCCTCAAATATATTGATTGCAAGCCTTCACCACACATGCAGAACTCTCTTAATGCTCTTTGCTGCTTCTTCTACCCTTCATTTATGAAAGTTCATGAAGCTGTGGATGAAAAATGGAAACCACATTTGCTGAGTTGATAAGTTAAATATTGCTTGCTTTGAATACTATCCAAAGCCACCTTTGTGATAAGGGGACTGAAATAGGATGAAGTTGGTTATGATGAGCTAATGACCCGAAGATAGAAGAAATGATCTATGACCACATGAGAAAATCAAAGGAAATTCAGAATGTCGTTGGAATATCTTGATAAAGTTCAAGCAGAAAACTTTTACATGTCTATAAACAGCAGGTTCACACACCCATTCACGTGCTGACCCAGTAACTCATTGACTGAATATCTGTAGATAAGCAAGTCTCATGCAAATATTGCCAACCAAAGTAGGGTGCAGACATGACAAAGTCTTGTGCTTCTGAGTGCCCCTACTTGGGCATGGAACATGGGGCAGATTCTGGATGCCAATGCTTTCTATGGTTGTAGTTATTTCACCTACTTTTTAATTTTATAATAGCAACTGGATTCTTATTCAGCTTTTATCCACATTCGGATTTAGAATCCCACTTGTCAAGGCCACAAGTTTCTGCACCACCCATAACTGGACTTTGGGCCTTAAGGAAGACTGCACGTGCAAGAACTGACTGAATCACAGTTGCTGCTAAAGGTCCATCATGATGTCCCTTGCACCTGGATAAGACCTCATATAGATGCCAGAGTTCATGGAGTGAAGCTGCCAGAGCTATAGAGACACAGAAGCACCTGTAGCTGCTCAGTAGGACCTGTGACTTTTCTCTTTTGCATTTAAGAAGCTTGTTTGCTTCTTAAACATACTGACCCATGCTTTCTAAGACCAGAGGCCTCAGAATAACCTCTGCTTCTTCTTCAGGGCTTGGAGGGGGGATGTCACCCTAGTTTCCTGCTATAAAACAGTGACTGCCAGGGACACAGGATCAGGCACCTCCCATGTTTGTCTGAATGTTAGGGGGCAAATCTGTCACGTCTCACAGCCAGGAATTGTGATCACTAGTATCACAGGTCACAATAACCTTTGCGCTTGTCCTAAAGGGAGGATAGTCCCCTCTGTGTTTTGTTCTACAAACTAAAGCTGTTTCCGCCATAAAGTCTGATGTCCTCAGGACTAGAGTCAGAGCACAGACACTTTTGGAGGCACATGTCAGCTGCAAGCTGCAACTGCTCTCATGACCCTATAAAGTCTAGATTGTTGAGACACTCCCAAGTGAGGTTAACATCAACGGAAAACCACCAAACCATGTAGATACTGTGCTGCCGAGTTCTTGAACAAAGTCAAAGCATTTGCCACTCCATATTTAATTTGAACAAAACAAAAGTCCTATAAAGCTTCTCTGTGAACTTCGCAGAGGTGAATCTTCTACCACATGCTTGGACACAGATGTGGAGGCACAAGAAATGGCAGAAAGATGATGACCCAGTCTTTAAATCTGGTTTCCTTGCTTGTCATCAACTCCAACTCCATGATATTTGTCATACTTTTTTCTTTGAAAAAGGATCTTATGAATCCTGAGCTGACATCAAACTCCCTGTGAACCTGAGAGAGACCTTGAACTTAAGACTCTCTTGTTTTCACCTCCCAAGTGCTGGGAATGGAGACCTGAGTTACCATGCCCAACCTACATGGTAATGAGTATCAAACTCAGGACTTGCATGATAGATAAGCACTCTGCCATCTGTCCCGCATTTCTAATTGCACTTGTTGTGTGTGTGTGTGTCCATGGAGGCCAAAAGGTGACTTCGAAATCATCCTGGATTGTGTCTACTTTCTATTTGTGCTGCTCAGAGATCTCCTAGGCCAGAAATTCAGACCACCACCATTCCTGGCTAGCATTTTTACTTGTGATTTGGGATTCAAGCTCAGTTCCTTCTGCTTGTGAGGCACAGACTTAACCCCTGAGCCATCTGTGCAGCCCTCCAACTACACTTTTTATAAATCTTTTTTTTCCTCCAAAGAGCAAAAATCAATATCTGTCATTTGCAAATTAGAGTTTGGGTGTTATATGCTATATTTGGACAACTGCAACAACTTACATATGATTTTCAGAAATCTGATATGTAAATATATCAAAAGGCTATAGCTCAGAAATTTTTATCTACCACTCACACAATTATGGAACGAATTTCAGTCTTGACAATGAAGTCCTGTAGTATACAGTTATTTCTTAAGTTAGCTCTATTTATGGAATCCTAAAATAGAAAATTATTTCTTGCTGTCAATCTTGCTACCATTGAAGAGTGGACACTTGTGATAGAAGTTGGGGACAAGTAGAACTAATTATTAGGTCAAGCAAAGTAAATTAAACATGCTCCATTCTATTCATGGAAGCTTTCCTCGTAACCTCAAGGTTGTGGACTGAAATTCCACAGTGAATAAAGCATTGAATTACTCCCATCATTTCTAATTTGATTTCCAGGAAATGAAAACACTTGAGGGAGTCTCTTCATGATACTGTGGATAATTCTAGTTCTCTTTGTCTGTCAGATCTTTTGGGTAGACTGGTCTACCTAGAGGTCAGAGATGATGTAGCAAGTCATTCCCAGTGTGTAGAAACGGAAGTTTGACAAAGCAGGAACACTCAGTTTTGCTCCCCAGCCTTCTGGGTGGAAAAGATAAGATTTTTTTTTTCTTTTTTAACAATATCCTTTTTGTTCCAGCAGTCATGGGTAGCTCAACTTTTGGTTTGAAAGGAAATGCGCCTAGAAGGAATTTGTTCAAGTGGGCAAAAATGTTCACTTTGTAACTTTTACTGTAAGTTAGAAATGAGAAGATTCTGTTTTGAAAATCACACTACATGTCAAACATGGTGACTGCTAAATACATTCAGGCCAATGGACATTATATATATATTATATATGTGTGTGTGTGTGTGTGTGTTGCTTATATATGTTGTATATTATATATACAACACATATATTCACATAATGATTTTTCACCTAAAAAATTTTGTATTTAAAAACACAACTAAGGGGTTCTTATTTCCTTGTCATAGAATGAATTTTCTCTTAATCCTACAAGACTTTACTGAATAATGATAGCTGTAGTTTACACTGTCAAGATTCAGCACTTTGATGAAATGTAGAGCCATATCTGATTCCTCCAGAGGAGAAAAAAATGCTGCCTGTCATGTTTCATTCCTACCTCTGGCCCAAATGGTGGCATGGAGTTTTGAATGTGCTGCATATCGAGTCGTGATAGAGTGTGAATCCACAGTAATATAGTTCTGGTGAGCCCAAGAACAGTTTCTCAAAAATCTACTGTTTAGACATTATTAAAGCTAGATTGAAATTTATGGAAAGATTTCAGAAAAAGTAATCACATACTGTCTTTAACTAGCTGCTGCTATTTGTTTTTGAAATCATCGAATTGTCAAATATTTCTTAAGGGAGAAATTATTTCAAATATAATTAACTGAATTTTTGCAGCAGGTTTGTATGTTTTATTATATTGAATTTTATACTGCAGAAGAGTACACACTAATTAATATGTCAGTAAACTTCAATTGCTTTACTTTGTGACGGGTCCGGATTGACCAAGAGAAACCTGCACTGAGTACTAAATTTCCAAGAAGGACAGTGGAAAAGACGCTGTTTGCAAGGCAATAATAACCAATGAAAATAACACCTCATGTCTACTGAGTGTTTAACATGAACCAGTTCATTTAATGCCACAAAAATATGTCAAGGTGTTCTGCTGTTCCTACCTTTCTATCGTTGTAGGAGCTGACTTCCAGCAGCTTCAGTTGTCTGGATAGCAGGAAAACAGCAGAAGACAGAATTCTAACTGGAAGCCTAATTGCTTCTGAACACTCGAATGATGTTGTCTAGACAAGTTGAACTGCACACTGTTCACATCTGACAAAAGTGGTGGAGTTCGAGAAGCCATTCTGTATTTGTGCTGATAGAATTCCAAAGGTTTATGAATAATCAGTGCCTAATCACGTGCTCTTGTGGTGGTATAATGCCTCAGAGATCTTGCACTTCATTTATCAACTCACTAATTTAACGTCTAGCAATAAAAAATTCTCACCATTATCCTCCTTTATAAAGTATGCAAAATATTTTCAATACCTTGACTTTAAATTAATATTTAATTATTATTGTTGACAGATGCCAAGAAGCAGCTGAGCGTGGTCTTTAAAGTATTTGCGTCTAAAGATCTTGATTTCTCTCTTGACAATGTTATTTTCTCACTGTCAGTAAGATTAACAAGAGTTATTTACAGCAGAAATGCTGTTCATTGACTCATTTGTTATCTATGCCTGGAATAAGCCAAAGAAAGACAACTGGGAATCCTTCTGTTTAACCATGTCAGTTTATCTTAAAAGAAGGGTTTTCCAGCTGCAATATCATGTGACCCACATCTTCAAGGAAAGGAACTTCCTTGTCATATTAACTATTTTTACAATTTGCTAAAGAGGTGGAAAAATTGGAAGTCAAAGTGGAAAGCAATTTTGTAGGGATCAAGAGAAAAGAATACAAGGAAAGAATTGTTCGTTCATATGGAATAGAAAGAATTGGTCATTCATATGGAATAGCCATACTGTCTTGGTGAACATCTACCAGTTCCATTTGTGATGTCACCAATGAGTATGATTTCACTCAGGATAGTACTCCACAGTATACATGTTACATATTTTTTTCTGTATCTATTCATCCACTGATGGATGTTAAGGAGAAAGATCAGATAGCAAAATAGCAGTAAACCGAATAGACATATAAATTTGAATACTTATTGATGAGAAAAAAAATGAGAAGTGATAAGAGTGGTTTCTCATCTAGCAAGACTTCCTCACAAAATCGACAGGTTATTTTGATGAAATAAATGACAGTTTCAAGGCTTGAGAAATATGAGGAGAGTGTTAAGAAAACCATGTCTTAAAAGTTTTTTCTTTCTGTAGTACCTAAAAATATGTTTTCTGTATGTGAAAACGGTATAAAATATACTTTGCATAAAATATACTTTACTTGACATAAAAATGTGTACAACATGGTGGGCTGGAGAGGTGGCTCAGGGGTTAAGCTTCTGCCTTGCAGGCAGAAGGTCCTGAGTTCGGATCCCAGATCCCACATATAGACGCCAGGCGGAAGCAGGGGCGGCCTGCGTTTCCGGTCCTGGTAGGGCGGAGCCTGTGAATCCCGGGGCAGAAGGAGGTGGAGGCGTCCATGGTGGTTCCCGATTCGTCCGTGGTTCTACACACACACATACACACATGCGTGCGCACATACATTCACACACACGCACAATTGAATAAATAATAATAAAAAAAATGTGTACAACATGATATAGCGTGTACATGTATCAATATATTTATACTTAGAACTTATGTTTATTTGCATAATTACATATGAATATATATGATAGTATGCATATATGTGTATATATAAATGTATTGATGCACATATATGTATGGTATATGTATATATGTATACATACATAAGGTGTTGATATGCATAATTATATACATCCCTATCTGCACACATATCGTATCTCTGAATATACTCATCTAAAGTTTTAGAGAACTCCTTTTGTTGAATCTTAACTTGGAATTTCATTGATAATAATGGTGAATACAAGTTATATGAGAACAGAAGTTATTATATATTTTGATTACTGTTACAAAATCCTGGACATGTAGACCATCACTCAGATACTACCTGGATGAGTGACTATCATTCATTCTGAGTTTCATAGCAAATACTCAAATTTTGCCTCAGTTTTTCATTTCCATTGACGTGGCTCATGGACTGAACCAGGGCCTAACCTGTACTGGGCAGGAAGCTACCACCGAGCACTACTCTAGCCTAAATCCTCTCATTTCCTGAAGTAGAGGGAGAAGTCAGAACAGGTCACAGAAGGTATCATTTTTAAGTGTATCTAATTTGGGGGATGGTGAATAAGAAATGCACACATTGATTCATGTTGAACAAGCTTTCTTAGCAATACTCTTTCTCATAAAAAGAGGTCGTCATGTTATTATGAGCTGAATTTTTAACTTTTTAAATAACAGGTTTTATTGATGGCGTTTCATTTATGTGATTATTCTGATTACTCTCTGTCTTCTCTTATGTCCCTCCCACCACTGCTAGACTCACTTCTGCACTATAAGTCTTCATCCCATATTATGTCTTTATATTTTGATTGCCACAGGATTTAACCAGCACCATTTGTGTGACCCAGAACTTGGGACTATCTCTTGGGGCCCAGTAAATTCCCTGTTGTATATGCTACTGGATTCTTTTTCTTCCCTTCCAAATCTGTTACTTACCCATTGTTCAGTGGTCATTAATAGGCTCTAACTGCTCTGTTCCTTGTCTAAAGTTAGTCACTGCAGAGCCAAATGTAAGCATAGGGTCAGTGGCCACACCTGTTGTAGGCTTTTGATTGCCATGATTATGCTCTATTGAGAAGAAGACATTTCACAGACTTTTTCCCCATTTTCTGGTTTGCTACTCTTCTGCCTCTTCTCAAAAGGCCTATGAGCCTTAAGAGGCAGCAAAAGCGACTTCTGCAAACTGCATCCTCAGTCTTTGCTTATCCTCAGCATCTTGAGCAGCCACAAGTCTCTGCATTCAATTACATGCTCTGCAAAGAGAAGTGTCTCTGGTTAAGGGTGACAATTTGTCTGTAGGCATTGACATCAAGTATTTAAAAGGTGGTTTGATGCTTTATGCTTTTAGCTAAGGAGTTACAGCAGCTTCCACTTTAAGACATAGGACTCCTCAGTCATGTTTTTTTTCTTTTTTTACAAGTATATTGAGTATTCGTCCCAGCTTCTCTCTTTCCCTTTTCTCTCCCATCCCCTCCCTTCCCTTCCCCATTCCCTTCCCACTCTCTCCCACCCTTTCACCTGTATGTTTCTACGGACCCACAGGTTCATTCCAGCTTGTCTACTACTGTGGGGGCTCAGGTATCCCTGGTATATCAAGTTACCTCTCTTCAGGCCACCCCACTGATATGTACATTTCCCTTCACTCATTCACCTTTATACCCAAAGATTTCCATAGTAAGTTTCCATTCAACATCAGTTTGATGTGCTGTTTTCCTACCAGTAGGTTTATTGGCTGTCTTCTTATTGACCTATTTCCTTCCCTTTTTTTAGGCTCTTATTCTAGTTTATAATAACAGGATTGGGCATCATTCTGAAAAGCAGGTCTTGAGTCCAATCAGAAAGCTGTTGGTTTTCTCCTTGGTACTCATGCCACTATTACGCTGGTGGTCACCTGTTGCCATGGTGATTTATATTGCAACTTACAGAGCTCATGCTGTTGATGGGGCTTGCAATTATTTCTCTCCCCTAGCGGCTTCTACAGTATTCCTTGGTAGTGTGTAAACTATCCAGCAAGTAGAAAATCCTCAGACCAGTTCAAGTTGATATATTTTGCCCAGGTTCTATTATCTATTTGTGTTGCATCTTTAATAATAGGGTCTTAATGACAGTTTGTGGAGTGCAACCAAAAGCAATGGCAAAAACCTGTAATGTTTGGAGGCCTTTAAGACCTCTGTGACCAAGATTTTATCAGGAAGTCATGGTTTTTAACTGCCAGTAATAGTGCAGCATGTGGATTCCCTCTTGTGGAACAGGTATCAAGTCCACTTGTGAGTTGTTGGGAATCCACATGGTCAATTGTGTCACTATGGCTAAGGACGGCAATAGCTTTTCTCCTAGCAGGAGCTTATATTATTTGGGGACATATGGGGCTTCCTGATTGTCAACTCTTATTGTCACCCCACCCCAGCTCAGGAGTTTGTGTTTAGACCCATTCTGTCTAGAACTATCATCATCTGACTCTGTGGTACATCTACCTTCAGGTGCTCTTTGCTGTTTTTCAATTAAGTTGTAAAAATAGGTTTCAGTGTTTCTTCGCCACCTTTGTTTGGTTGATCCTCATATCTCCCTCCCCTCATTTAGCTCGTACATGCTTCCCTACTTATTCCTTTCTGCTCTCCATTCCCTCTTCCCTCTCATTTTACCTATATACTACTTATCTTTTCTGCTCCTGATGTATCCACTCTCTGGATGGCTGATGATTCAACTACTGGAAGAATGTTTGCATTTGTTCAGAGCAATACAGCTGATTGTGAATTTTCCTATGAATTTCTTTGTAGACGAGTGAAAGTTTCAGTCTCTTATAAAATTGAAAGAAGCAAAACTTAGTTAAATGTGGATACAAATGAAAATCAACTTGTAGGAAGTAACTAATATCAAAATGTCACTAGTGTCAGTTCAGCACTGGAAGAAGATATTAAAAGCTTCTCAAAACTGACATTTTTAATCAAAGTAATATTTTTAATAATAGTCCCTCTGAGATCTTGGCAATCACTTGTGTTATTTAAAATCTATTTTTGAGCCATGTACATAGGTTCAGTTTAAATGTGAGTGGTGTAGGCAGAACATAGACAGTGTGATACAAAGGTCACCAGAAAGGCTGTGGTCACCTGTCATAGTCGGGCACAGGTGTCGACTTGACAGTTGAGAGTTTGAGCTCTGGGCACATTTGTAGAGAATTAGTGGTTGAGTTAAGCCCAGTGCAAACCTACAGGAGATTGTCTAGCTGATGGGGAAGGCCCAGCCCATGGTGGCTGGGACTAGGCCCTGGAATAAAATATAGAGAGGTGGTTGAGAGAGGTGGCATCCTTGGACATACTTAGCCATAATGCTGGTCTGGCAAATAAGGATCGTCCCTCTCTCAGCCATTATGTAGAGATGGTGTGGCCAGTTCCTTCGGCCCTGGTGGTGGTGCAAGCTCTCCTGTCAAGCTGGGCTGAGAACTGTGACTGGACGATTATAAGAGAAAATAAACCCCTTGTTCCCTTAAGCTATTTGATGGTGATTTATCAGCAATCATGCAGGCTAACTGCTACATCACCCAAAGCATGCATACAAACTCAGTTGTATGGTTTTAGGTTGCAGAGGACTCTGTCACTTGAATACATTAGTCTCTTATCTCTACTCCACTATCCAACTGGGCATATCACTATAAAAGCCTGAAGATTTTTTTTTTGCTTTCTTACACCAGAAACCTAATAAAAAAAAGTACAGTTGATGTTAAAGACCTAAACTCCTCTCCTGTCTACTATAATGAGGTCATTTTTGGTCTCTAAGCCTCTTTCACTAGACACCAATCTTTAAGTGAGTACATTAGTATCTTTAAAAGAAGCTTGTTAGAGTTTAGGTTTGCATGAGAGAGGTTAAACTAAAAAGAAGCATTAAAGTAAAAAGGAGCATTAGCTCAGAAAGACAAAACTGAACTCAAACAAAACAGGATCCAAAGAGGTAAACTGTGGTGAAAGTAAAGGACCATATCAGAGCTCCTTTGTTGCTGAATGCCTCTGGACTAGTGAGGCAGAGATACCTGAAGAGTTGCCACACAGGCTCAGAAAGCCCACAATCATTTAGGTTTATCACTGAGAGTTGAGAGACTTGCAACAGGGCTTGATTCTGGAGGACAACAGAAACCAAAGACTATGCTTGGCTATTTTTGTTTAGCATCTACTTACATACAGTCTTACAAACATTTTAATTGCACAACTCTATGAGGTATTGCAGTTACTACGCTTTTATTTCTGGGAGACAAAACTCAGACTTAGGCAGAAAAGGAGAAAGGGAGGTTTATTTGGCTGATGGTTCCAAAGGAGAGGTACAAGTCATTGGGGCAGAAGACATGACTGGAGAAGAAAGAGGAAGGCAACTCAGGTCACTGCAGCCATCAGGAAGGCAGATAACAAGAACAAATTAAGAGTAGGTAGGGCTGGGCTACCAAATCTCAAAGTCTGCCTCCTGTGACATGCCTTCATTTAGCAAAGCTCCATCCCCAAAGTCACCATAACCTTCCCAGTCATCGACAACAGCTAGAAATGCAAATCCAAGCCATGACATTAGATAGGAGAATTTGGTTTATGAATATAGCCTGTGGCAGTCAACTCAGGGTGCTTGATATTTCTATCACAGTAAACTTTTGTATAAACAATTTCAAGTAACACGAGATAAATATACATGTTAATGACGTATAATGTGATATTTCAAGGCATGAACAAATATGTGATTGTCAAACTTCAGTCATTTACATTTCTCTGCCCTTATCATTTGTCCTGTTGGAACCCTTCAAGCTCAGTTTTTCTAGTTATCCTGAAATGTTCAATGGCAATTGCAAACCAAAGTTACTCATCATTCTGTAGGATACTAGAATTCACTCAATTTATCCAACCATGTTTGGGTACTTTAGTACCTATGATCTAACCTTGTACTAGCCCACTTCTCACTGACCTTTCTCAGCCTCCAGTTGGCTTTTGCTTTTTAATATCTGTATATGAGAGTGTATGAAATCTGTGTGTCTCTATGTCTGCCCTATTTCATTAAACATAAAGTTCTCCATTTGTATCATTTGCAAATGGGAGGAAATCACCTCTTTGTGGCTTAATAATATTGCATTTGACAAATTCTTTGTGACTGTTTTCTCTTTAGGGGATGTCATAGTTTCAGTGGAAGATATCCCCCCAAAAGCTGGAAGTGTTATTTCGCAAAATTTTGTACACTTTTGGAGCTAGGTCTAGCTGGAAGATGTGGGTTACTGAGAGTTGGTCCCTAAGGATTACAGCTTGACCTTATGAACCAAGTTCTGTGATTTCTGGTTGTTACCATAGAATAAACCACCAGCTCCCACTAACATGAACAAAGCCTTCCCCACCATGGGGGACTAAATAATTAGGCAAAATGAATCCTTCCACCCTCTCAGTTCTTCACTCTTGCAGGGAGCTCTTAGGTGCACTTGAAGTCTTGCGAGGTGAATAAAAGACAGGTTTGAGTTTTGTCACAACAATAAGGAGACAAACTAATACAATACTCTTCTGAAAGTTCTCATTTTTAAATTCCTTATGTACTTTAACTTCACTTTTTGTCATTTGCTGTTATTTTCTATACAATTGGATACTTGCACCAAAATCACGCAATTGGGAATGAAGTGGAAAGGCAGCTTTAAGTATGTAATTTCTTAGTTTCTTTTCCTGCTGCTAAAATACTAAAATATACTGACAAAAGCACTTGACAGGGGAAAGGGTTTATTCTGGCACATAGTTCAAGGCAGGGGAATCAAACCGAAAGTAGTTAAAGCAGTTGTTCTCCTCACATCCTTAATCCGGAAGCAGAAAGGGATGAATGCAAGCTGCTGCTCAGTTCCTTCCTTCCATTTTCACAGGTCAGAGTTTCAGTCAGGGAGTGGTGTCACCCTCAGAAGGTAGGTCTTCCAATTCAATTGTCTGACCAAGATGATCCCCACAGGCCTTCTCAGAGGCAAACCTTAATCTATGGAATCCCTCACATGCATGCCTAGAGGCTTGTCTCTTAGTTGACTTGTGAATTTTGGAGTTGATTATTAACATTAGCCATTGCCTGCATAATCCCCAAATCTGTTCGTTCTTCAAGATATCCATAGACCTGGAATTATTGGTGCATGTATTCTTATGTAGAGAAACCCGTTCTTCAAGATGTACATAGACCTGGGCATTGCAGGTGCATGTGTCCTATGTGGAGAAAAGCAACAGGTTGGGAAAACTCAAACCTGTCTTCTATTCACCTCGCAAGACTTCAAGTGCACCTAAGAGCTCTCTGCAAGAGTGCTGTGCTCATGATCTGGACATCAGGAAAAGGACTGTACCCCATGCCCAGAATGCCAAAAAAGAGATCTGGATCTAAAAGAGGTCACAGAAATAACTCAGACTCAGTCACCTCCACCAACCAAGATTGCTAAGAAGCCCCAAGAACGTCTAGTCCTTGGGTTTCATGTTTAAAGTTCCTGCTACTGGGAAGGTGAAGTAGAAAGATAAGTTCAAGTACAGTCTAAGCTTCACAGTGAGTTTAAGATCAATCTGGTAAATCAGGATCAAAAAAAATCCAAAGAGCATTGTGAACATAGCCCAATGACACAGCACATGCCAATGTGTGGGTCATGCGTGAGGCCCTATGTTCAGTTCTACAAGTCTGAAGAAGAATTCAGTTTGTGCCTAATGATCTCACAGTCATTTTATCTTCATCTTATGGCTTTGAAATCTCTTTTCCATAATATTCTCACACTAAATTAAAAATGTTTGCTGGAAAAAGAAAGCCATTAATTGTGCATTAATTTTGCACAATTAATTGTGCACATTAATCCTGTGTCATCATTTTTAGGAGACTCTCCTGGGACAAATAGGAAGATAGCTTGAAGAAAGCAATTTTGTATTTAATGTGTGTAAAGTATTTTTAAGGTGGCAAGCTAATTCCACTTGTAAATTTATATTTTCATTTCAAGAGTAAATTTCAACTTGATTCACCTAATTTCCATCAAAAACTTTTATTTTACTATATGTTATTTAGATCTATTCCACATCGGACCTTTCATTCAATTTCTTTCTGCTTGGAACTTTTTGTTACTGATATTTTCTTGAGAAACCAGGAGAGATATATTTAGCTAATGAGAAAGAGGATGGGATAGAGAGGACTTTTTGTAAAGTGAAACTGTAGATACGGTCCTGCTACCTGACACATAAGCAACATAAGTTGTGTGTTACTCAGAGAACCAGCAAGTTGAAAAGACAGTGGATTCACATCATAAATATCTATCTCATTTCTTTAAAAGTTTATATATGGGGGGAAACAAGGGCAATAGATCGTTTCAGCATTTAGCTTTGTTTCTCTGGTCAGCTGCGTCTTGTTACTTAGATTCAGCTTCCATTCATTATGTTCTGTCGTGTGAAGCATGAATTGGCTTTGTGAACACAACGGCCACTGAGTCTTGCCTTCCTTCTCAGAGGCCAGTTTGATGGCATCTAGACTTAAGATCAATGCAGAGCAAGCGTTTCTGAGTAGTTCCTGCAGAATCCTTCCTATAGAATGAATACTCCATATCCACTCATTGTACCTCTATCAGAATCAACAGTTTAGCAAATGTTTGCTGAGCACTTAGAACACATAATACATTTTCCTGAGAACTAGGGGGTCTATCAGCAAAACATGCAACAAACCAGAAGTCACCTGACTTGAGGTGCTTATTTTCTACCTGGAGGAAATAGAAAGCTAAAAGATAAGCAAAATTTATAGACTGCTAGATGTTGAATGCTGTAGAGAAAAACAAAGCACGGATGAAGATAGCAGAGAGGTCAGGAGTGGCATGGACTGCAGTAATGAATAGGACTGTCAAAGAAAGTCACAGGATAAAGATTTAAAAGAGCAAGACAATGACTTATGTAGACATTTAAAGGAAGAGCCTTTCAAAGGCAGGACATATCAAGTTTAAAGAAAGGAGGAAAAATGATGCTTGGGAGTTCTAAGAACAGCAAGGCAGTCTATGTTGCTAAAGTGGGCTCAGCCAGAGCAAGAAGAGATAGCTGAAGAAATAGTGGATGCTCTAGACCATGATGGGCCATGCAGACCCACTGAAAGACATATATGCCAAACAAAAGGAAGAGGCACTAGGGCTCAGCTGCCTCTTGCTAATGAGAGCAGACTGTACCTGACAAGGTGTTGAAAAAAGGGCAGTAATAGGAAAGCCAAGGCAATAACTAAGGACAGCCAAGCTGCTGCCTGGAAAATGGTGGGAAGGGTCTGAGTCCCTGTATGCTCCAAGGAAAAAAGATGTGCTCTAGACTGAAAGGTGACATCTGCAGCAAAAAGTAAATCTGATGCTCCCGTAAGAGTTTGACCTGAGCAACTGCAGAATTGTTGAGTGACTGATGTAGAAAGGACTGCTCGAAGGGAAAAACAAGAGCTCGGTTTGGTCATGTCATGCTGAGGTCTCTATAAGGCACTGTAGAGTAACTGCCAAGCAGTAGGAGGGGGCAGGAGTCTGGGCTTCGGGGAGCAAACCTCTGCAGAGCCATGTGCTGCATATGTGGGTGACATTGCATGTTGGTGGCCCCTCAGAAAGTATTTAGAGCAGCATAACTAGGAAAGATCCCAGAGAGTTAGTGACAGAGGAGACACAGAACCGAGTCTGGAGACTTGACACTCTGCCATTCTGAAGATGGGACTAGTACCGGAAGCAGGGCTTTGGCGGACAACAACCAATGGTCAGGAAGGGAAGAGAGTCAGAGAACGTGTAGTTCTCTGGGAAGGGAAGAAGTGCTTCGGCAGGAAGGTGTGGGCAGGTTTTGGAAATGCTGCTGATAGGTTTAGTATGAGGGGCATTGACCCTTGGATTTAGACTGAGAATTAACTTTTGGATGGGATTCAAATTTCTTTGCTCTTTGCTCTTGCTCTGTTAATTGTTTGGCAGCCAGACTGCTTTCCGAAGCCAAGACTGAGTCATTCTTGAAATAGAGGCTTGTGAACTTCTGGCTGACAGCCAGTCACATGCTTGCTTTCTGTGCTTCTTCAAATTCAAAGGCAACCAATCTCTGATGGAGATCGTCCACAGCCCTGCTGTGGCAACTGGGTGAGATCAGAGAACAGGGCAGGGCAGGCCAAATCACACTTTTCAGAACATTTCCTCTCTGGTTTACTCAGCCTGCCAATTGTCAAAGGATATAATTGAAGTTCATTTTGCTTCCAGAATAACAGACTAGGTGGTCATGGGGCTATTTTTCAATGGACTATGAAAAACTGAAAAAGTTGTAAAATGAAACTGTTACAAACTTGAAATTTAAATCATGACTTGCTTATCCTTTATGAGGACATAAATATCAGGACATCCTCTCAAGACTTTAGGTTCTTTGGTAGATGCTATACTTTGACATTCTCAGAACAATAAAAATATGCAACTTGTGGCTAAACACCTTAAAGATTGGAATTAGTTTAGCCATTCATTAAATATGAAATCATCTCATCACAGTGTGAATATCAGATACTGTGACCCTAATTAAAAACTTGTAGTCTGGTTCAGAAAATAAGCTTCAATGTATTTTGATTAAAAAATGCATTAGATGATTGAATTCCACAGATTACTATATTCTCTGTTTCATGCTATATTTCACAGTTTCATGCTGTATTTTATAACTAAATGTTTAAGTTCTTATTAAGAAGTTCTTAAGAAAATGAGCACATACCTTCATAGATGCCTTTGACAAATTCACATTAGAGGTCCAGTGTCTGGAGCTGAGCTTTGAAATCTCAAAATGCCATTTCTACTGCATCTTATTGATCAAAATCATGTGTAAGTTTATGTATATACAGAGACAGGAAATAAGCCCCATATTCGTTATCTTTGTTTGCATGTGTGTATATTTGTGTATGTGAAGGTACATATGAGTATATGAAAGTAGAGGGCAGAAGTCAATATTAGGTATCACTCTTCAAGAGCAGTTCACCTTTTTTTTAACTAAGATCTGTGACTCATGTATTAGGTTATACAACCTGACTAGGGAGCCCCGGAGATCTAGCTGCCTCTGTGAAATTCTGGGATTACAGTCTTGATATTAGTGCTCAAACTCAAGTATTCATATTTGCATGATAAGCAATGTTATTATTTGAACATGAGGTCTCTTTCCCACAAGGGTCTTGTATTTGTGCCTACTTAGTTGGTGTTAATGTTTGGGAAGGATGTGGCACCTTTGGAAGATGGAGTTTTGTTTCATGAAGGCAGATCATAAGAGTGGGCCTTGAAATTTGGTAGTCCATTCCTGCTTCCAGTTTGCTCTTGCTGTCTTTGCCTTCTTGATGGCTGTACTGACCCAAATCAGCCTCCTACTTCTACCGTTATCCATGTCTTATGCTATATGGTTCCTGCCATGATGGACTATATCTCTCAGGAACTGTAAGTCAAATTAATTTCCCTTTCTCCCTTAAGTGGTTTGAATCTGAGTATTGCCTCCTAGCGACCAAAAGAATTGTTAACTGCTGTACATAGTTTACCAAATGAGCCATCTCTCAGACCTCATGCTCCATCACTTGATATAGAGAAGTGTATAAATTCATCTTGACATATAGAATGGTATATATATATATATATATATATATATATATATATGTATATATATATATATATATATATATATATATGAAGAGGAAAATCACTAAAGATTCTCTTTGGAGTTTGGCTGTCACTGTTTATCTTCTGACTCTAATAATTTGTGTCTCTATTTCAAAGTATCTTCCCACACCAAATTTCAAATTACCAGTCCACTGAGATAGAGCTTAAAGTCCAGGTTTTGCTCATGTAAACAGATCTAGATGTTGACAGACTCCTCAGGCTCCATTCTTTGCAAGCAGAGCTCTGCTAAATGCAAGTACAAGCATCATACACACCCTTATCTCATAATATTGATTGGGTTCAGTATGAAGGCAGTATTTTATACTGAAAGCAGGCAGCAGATAGAAGTTATTAATACATATCAGTTCTCAAAAACAGAGCTTAAATACATTGTTTTAGGAGTTGTTCTGCTCCCATGGAATGAAGTCTGGGATTATTGATTCTACCTTGGTCTTTGGACTTCATTAGGCCTCATCAATCTTCTTTTCCTTCCTATCAGAAATGATTCACATTTAGAACTGCATAGCATCCTCAGCCTGCTGCCCATCTACAGAGACTTGGAGGCAAAGGCATCTTTTAAAGTGTACCATCTGATCCAGTCTTGAAATGTTCTGTTGTTTCTGCATACCAAATTACACTATTATCACGATTCTCAGTGATAGCTAACAATTATTGACAGCTTGATGTGACCTAGAATCAACTAAATAGTCTCTGGGTGGATCTCTGAGGGCAACTGAGTGGAAGAGGATCCTTGTTCACAGCGTGGTGTATCTTCCACTAGGTGGAAATGTTTTCTAAATGGATCATAAAACCACAACCTTAATAGGAATCTTCCAATCCTTTAATACCAGCTTGGAAAGGTGTCCCTCTTCATGGTTTGAATGGCTACCATGTCTCAGCCTTTCCAGCATGTAGCTGGGCACCGTTGTACTACCTGTCTCTTATCATGTAAGCCAAACTACTAAATCCCCTTTTATAATATAAATTCTGTCAGTTCTGTTCCTCTGGAGAGAATGAGACAACCCTAGTATATTTTCCACATGAGTTGAAGAAGCAGGGTTCAAGAATATGCTTCCATCACAACAAAAGCTTTCATTCCTTCTCAAATCAAGCCAAAGTGAATCCCTCCTCTCTTAAGTTGATTCCTGTCACATAATTAGTCACAGCAAGAGAAAATCATGAATACAGCTCCATTAGACACAACATTCCTACTAATTTATTTTAGGCAGGTATTTCTCTACAGCAGACAATGGAAAAAGTTCTCGAGGATCCCTTTTGTGGTAGGAAGGATGTAAAAATCATGCCTTTCAATTCTTAGAGCATATTTACTTGACTGAAAGGATCTAAAGACTTCACATTAAGATCCTTAGAATTTCTTTATGTAGATAGCAGAAATTTTCTTTATTGGAGACTCCAATAAAACACTTTCCTAGACAAATCTGTACTGTGAAACTATGTGCTATGGCAGGGCTCTCCTCTCAAAGGGCTTCCAGATGCTAAATCACTTTGGATATATTTTGCAAACTAGAATTTTGGGGGATAAGTAAGCATCCCCCCTTTTTCATGTGTTTTTTGTGTATGTAATGTATACAAATGTGTATTTGTGTTTTGCATATGAGAATGCCTATACATGTAGAGACCTGAGGTTGATAATAGGAATCATCCATGACTGTTCTACATTATTTTTTTGAGAGTGGGTCTCTAAATGAACCCAGAGCTCAGAGTAGAGTTTGTCGAGCCAGCTTGCTCTGAGAATGTCCAGGCTTCACCTTCAGGAGGGCTGGGGATACATGGCCGCTATACCTGTCCAGCATTTTTCATGAGATTCCATTTCCTTGTATGGCAAGAGTTTTAACTGCTGAACCATCTCCCCAGAACCATCTCCCCAGACCAAGAATTTTATTTCCTAACCAGTGCTCCTGGGATTAGAAATGAGCAATTCTATCTTCATCTACTTTTATTATGTCATATACTTGAAATATTTGTCTCATTTCAGGCAATAGTCTACAATTTCATTAAGATTTTTTTCCTATCTTCCATACTACTACAGATAAGAATGTTTTCAAGCCTTTACCTCTCAACATGTGTAACATTTTCTTTGTCTTCAGGGACAAGATTTTCAGTAGCTGCCTCTGTGTTGTCCTGGTTCCTATGAAGTCACTTCTAAAGTCAGTGGCACATGTTCTAGAACTTAGTTATAGAAATAGTGCTGACAAGTACACAAGTAAGTTTTTATTTTATTTGCAATGATACCATCAATAAAAATGCAGAAAGTCTAGACAAAAAGACTTGTCCTTGAATATATTAAAGCTGTGACTCCAACATTCACAGACTTTCTCATGATTATCTCTGACTATCTATATGTGAATGATTAATCTAACAACAACATGCCCATGAGTTTTCTGGTTTCAGTGCAGATGCTTGTATGGTTCTGAGTTGCTCAGCCACACTTGAGAAATCTAAACTCCAAGGCTTTGAATTTCCTTGCTAGTTTATTTTTTTTCCTAAGAATTTTTTTTTGATTGTTGTTAAAGTTGTTGAGCTCTCCTGTTCTCACCTGTATTTGAAAATGTGAAAACTGTGCTTTAGAGATGGCTCGCAGATTGAGACTCTACTTGAAAGCAGAAAGTCCTGATTCAGACTCCAGGTCCCATGTAAAACACCAAGTGGAAAGGGCAGCAGCCTGTATTTCCAGTCCTGGTGGACAGAGTCTGGGAAATCCCAGAGAGTCTCAGTGTACCATGTCAAGAGGTCATGATGTTGATATGTATTAACTCTGAAAGGTGTTAACATTACTATGTTAATATGGTATCTGTCAAGTTTCCCCATTGGTATATTACTAACCCACCTTTAAGTAACATTTCATTTACCAGTTCACTTAAATATATGTCACTATAAATAAGCTTTTCTCAATACCATATCTACATTGTTGCTTAAGTTTTAGAGTCACTTTTTTAAAGGGAGATTTCTTTTTGTATTATTACAACATACGTCTGTCTATTCAGAATTTGAAACTCAACAGTAGCACTTTATCCTGAAATTCTGGAGCATTTCGTTTGTGTTGGAATTTCTCACAATATTTTCAAATATTTATGCTTCAAAAAGAAGTTATTTTTAATGAATGTTTTATCATGGCTCATATTTATGATATAATCTATACTTATTGCATATAGATAAAATCAGGGTCATAAACCTGCTTATGATCTGATATATTTATTCTTTATGCCTTGTAGTGTTAGTCATATAGAAAAATACATTTTAATTGATTTGATTAGATATACACATTAATTGTTAATTAGGGGCAAAGTTTTTACGTAATCTTAACATTAATTTGTTAAGAAGATTAAAGAACTAAAATGTAAAAACACAAATGCCTTTCCATGTATTTTCAAGTTTCAGTCATTCACATTTTATTTTAAAAGTCACAGACCTAAAAAGACTTTTAGTTCTGAGAATTAAAGCAGATAGTCTAATGCTACAGCCAAAACATTGAACCTTCTTATATGAATGAATACATATATATAAATGTTTATATGAATACATGTACACATATGCATGCATATATATACATGTACATGTAAATTTGTTTATATATATTCATTATGACATACTCCTTCTACCTCATAAAAATAATGACAATAGCAGGCATACAGTACATTTTATAACATTTCTAGACCAAATGAAGTCTATAATTGTTTGCAGTACTAAACGCATTGCTTGCTAACAGACTGTCAAAGAAAATCCAAGAAGAAATAATAAGCTTCTCCAGGAAAATTGGAAAAAAATTATGGAAGAGAATACATAAGTGTCTATTACTTGTTTGTATCAAGATGGGTGTAGCAGCAGACATTCTATGCTAGAAAAAAGTTCAGGCTATGTGTGAATAGCAGCAAGAAATAATTTCTGTCAAGGAAAGTAAATGAAGAACATAGACAGATACTGAATACTGGAAATGTCGTTCCTGAAATATTTTCAATTTATAAGGATGCTTTAGAGTTACAGATTAAGAGTTGCATTGATTATGGTTTTTAAATAAATGAGCAAGTGTAACGTTGAAGGTAGAGTAAAATATCACTAGGCAGCAGTAGACAGGCTGACGCCATGGCCCAGATACACAACAGAAACTAGAAGAACATCTAAATGTACTTCAGAAGATTAAGTCTCACATGTGCATCCATATTCAGTGACATCAGGAACCAAATTTATGTAAAGAAATTTAAACAACACAGCAGAATCTCTGTACAAACAACACATCATTCTGGCTTGCTGGACATTTTGCTCCTAGAGATAGAATGCATGCCCAGGTGTATACTTTAATCCAATAGGGAGGTAGGAAATTACTACCCAAATTATCATTTTATGTAAATTAGAAGACATAACTTGTTTATTTATAAATCTTTTGGTGGACAGAAACAGGAGATGAGATCATAGTTAAGAGAGATGGGGGAGAAGCTCCAATCAACTTGCTCAAAGAGAAGTGAAACCTAAAGGGACACAAAGTGTAAGCAAATATGGCTCCCAGACATTGCCACTGCTTCCTGATTTAATCCTTTCAACTCCCCTATGAAATAGAAAATATTATTCTCCTTGACATTGGAAAAGCTATGGCTCAGAAAACTTAAGTAATTATCCAAGCATTTTGTACAAGAAAGAAATAGCTGAAATGTGGGCTCATTCCTAACTTTGGCTTCACTGTCGTTGGACTATTTGGTTCTCACTAAAATTTAGCATTTTCTTCATTGTGCCTGTAGGTGGCAAATACCATTGAAGTACAACTATTTTCATACAAAATTATAGTTGCTGCTTATACATATTGATTTTGTTTATAACCATTGCTGTTTCCAAATATAGTTAGAACTGCATATGTGCATTCTATACCCACAGAATCAATAACTGGAATAAAAAATTAGATTTTGTGGATTGGAGAGATGGCTCAGGAGTTAAGACTCTGATTTCTGCCTTTCAAACAGAAGATCTTGAATTCAGACCCCAAGTCATACATAAAAACATGCACTCTGGCTTTGGTGGGCAGTGCCTGAGAAAAATCCTAGAGGCAAGTTAGAAGGAGATAGAAGTAATCCAGGATGATTCCGAAAGTTATCTTTGGTCTTTCACAGTTACACACAGTGCCCCCCCCTACACACATCCATAATATTCTCTCACCATATTTGTTACAGTCAGCCTGCATGGTTGTTGATAAATGACCATCAAACAGCTTAAGGGAACAAAGGGTTTATTGTCTTTTAGGATTATCTGGTTTCAGTTCTCAGTCCAGCTTGACAGGAGAGCTCACACCAACACCAAGGCTGAGGGAACTGGCCACACCATCTCTATATAACAGCTGAGAGAGGGACGATCCTTACTTGCCAGACCAGCATGTCTGGCCAAGTACACAGAAGGATGCCAACTTCCTCAACCAGATCTCAGTATTTTATTCATCTGTTCAGGGCCTAGTCCCACCCACCATTGACTGGGCCTTCCCCATCAGCTAGACAATCTCTTGCAGGTTTGCTCTGGGCTTAACTCAACCATTAATTCTCTACAAATGTGCCTGGAACTCAAACCCTCAACAGTTAAATTGACACTTGTGTCTAACTATGACAATATTGAAATGCCTGAGAAACGTGCTTCAAAGGAGGAAAAATTTATTTTGGTTCATAGTTTCAGAGTTATGAGTCTTTGGACATCTGCCTTCATTGGGTCTGTAACACAAAAAAGAAGTCATGACAGAGAAACATGGTTAAGAAGAGGGAGGGAATTAAGGAAAGGGGAGAGAGAGAGAGAGACAGAGAGATAGAGAGAGGGAGAGAGAGAGAGATTCTTCCACATCTATAGATTCTGTATCCTTGATACTGGACAACTAGACATGTGAAGAATTTTTCCTCTAATATTTGTTAAGCAATGTTGCATCTATGAACATAGCATTTATATTGCATCAAATATTATAAATAACTAAATATGTTTGAAGCATGATGTGTATATGACATGTGTATATGACATGCAAATACTACAACATGTTAAATATGGGACATGAATATCTGTATATTTTGTTATCTGTGATAGTCAATGTCATCTGAATCCCAAGGACAAACAATACAAACACATACTGAGTGTGGATTTCAGTATACATATACATATATATAAGCACATTTGGTTTCAAAAGTGTGTAATTAATATGTATATATATATATATGCTGAGCTCAAATTGTGTATTCAGATGAATATACAAGCACTTACCACCAAGATAATGTTGTAAAATAAGATTAGCAATAGCTTCCTATTAGGCCCTTCATATTCAAAAGTCATTCAAAGAAAAGCATTATTCTGATGCCTATTATTTTGGTATACTTGTATATGTTTTTGCAATTATTTGAATCATTCAGTGAATATTTTTTGTGTCTAGACTTTTCCTAATTTATGTATTAGTAATTCATACATAAATTTGCTATATAATAAATATAATACCATTTATTCATCGGAGTATGAGTTTTCTGCAAACAGATGCTAGGATGAGAAAGAAGCTGAAATTGAATTCACACTTGACAAACCCTAAGTGATCATTGCCTATTATACTCATGGGTTCTTATTTTGCATTGAAAACATGACATGATCTCACTCAGCCAGTAAGTCTTCATAGGTTGATCTGTCCTGCAAAGAGCAGGCTCTAGGCCAGACAGCTGGCAGCCTGGGCCAACAGTGGAAGAGGAGGCAGTAGAAACTATGCTAACTGCATTGCTTAGAACTGGCCAGTCAGTGCAGCAGAGGATTGTAGAATGAAATAAGAAATGGAATGGACTGAAAATAAATTACATAAAGAAGCACTAATATCTCACTCTGCTGAGACAAGTGAAGGCTTCCTTTCAATGTCTTTCTTGATAAAAGAAATATGGTCTGGGAATTTGGATCTGTGACATGTCTTTGTGATACACTTAGATTTTACTCTGTCATATTATAATACATCATATAAATCTAGTTTTACAATAGATCTGGTTTCTGATATTTTAAGGCTACAGGTTTGCATTTCTTCAAAATCATCTTGAATATTTTTACCTTTTGTTTTTACATGTCTGTTTTAAAAATTCTATATTAATTTACACACACACTATATATATATATATATATATAATATATATATGCTAACACTATGAATTTAGAAAGGACTGATAACTTAGTGAAGTGTGAAGACCCCATGAAGACAGTGAGATGCAGAGGAATTGGGGTGTGTCTATTGTGCACTCTAAAGCCTTTTCCTGAACTCCAATACAATTCACATTTGTTCACTAAGTTTTATTAGGGGATTCATTAGAGAAAGTTTAGTTTCAGTTCTGAATATCTTGTTTGTTGTGGTTTTGAGTAAGGTTGTAATGATGGGACATTCGAATAGTGAGAATTTATAGATGAAAGAAATCCTGCATTCTTTATGAACACACATACACTTCTCTATGCTAATCTGTAGTTTGTGAACTTCTTGTGACATGATGTGTGTGTGTGTGTGTGTGTGTGTGTGTGTGTGTGTGTGTGTGTGTTTCTGTGTGTATCTTTGGTGGAAATGGATGGAAGTCCATGGCATACTCAGCAATAATGAAAATACTGAGCTGCCCCATGCCCAAATGTCAACGGCTAAACATCAAGTAAAGATGTTTAAGTAAGGAGAGGAAATGATAGAATTATCTTTGCATGTATTTGTGTCATTTCAAGTTGGAAAATGTAATTTTCATGAAATTGACTAAAGCAGATTATTACACAGAAGCATGACTGTTACTTATAATTAAGTAGATTGTGGTATTTAAAACAGTGGAAAATGCTTCTGACCTTGGTAAAGTGAAAATTCATACTTCAGCCAAGATAACTTTAGTTTTAGCTATATGTGATAAGGAAAATCTTTGTTTTGTTAAAAGACACTTCTGAAATTTGATTCCAGTGTAGACCAGCTAAGCACACAAGCTATACAATGTGAACAGAACCTGTGTAGACATGTGATATAAGCAGACAAGGGAACTAGATGAACAGTAGTCAAAGATGCTAAAGGTTGCATGAGCTAAAATTATGGCTCTGTAATTAGAGTGTTGGAAAGTTCTCAGTTGCTTTATCAACTAACAATGTTGTTAAATTTTATTGCTTACCAGGCTCGAGACTTAGTCATGAGCATGTTTATCTATATTAATCTGATCTCAAATTTTCAACTAATTACTTATAGCTTCAGGTTAATCTTGGGCTCCAATTCTAATTTGTGGAGTAATTTCATTAAAGCCTCTTTGACATGTCAAGAACAAGCTGTATTTGCTTTTGGCATGTAGGTAAAGCACGGACACAAGCATACCACAGTCCACATCTCTGCTGCTTTTATATTACAGAAACTTCAGTGAGGATAGCAATTTTTCAAGAGGAAGGCTTAGATACAAAATCCACAGGTTGGCCACCAAGATAGCTCAGTGAGTAAGGCACATGCTCCCAAACTTGGCTACCTGAAGCTGATTCCTGGAAGACTATATGGTGAAGGAGAGAACTGACTTTCGAAATTTGTCCTCTGATCTCCACCCATGCACCTGGGTAGGAATGCTCATGAGTTCCTGCCTCTCTCTCTATCTCTCTCTCATAAATAAGCAAAACAGAATCAACATGAATCTTTAAATAGCATAGACAAATATGTATTTTTGATGGATGGATTACACAATATAAATTGCTTTGTTACTTAATATACTACTCTGAACTTTCTTTTATTGCTCTTAAGCTGAAGTAAGGTTCAAGTGCATACTGACTGTGAATGCAATACGTGCCCGTCTCTTGCAAGGGATTGCTAACTCAGCAACATCACTTAGTGAACTGGTTCAGGCGGGTACAATGCATAGTCCAACTTCTTTGCAGGACTGCTAGGCCCAGAAGAATCTCATTCTTTTCTACACAGTCAACAACCAAATCAAGCTAGAAATAATCTCACACAACTTCAAATACCTAAACCATTTCTTCAAAGTCTCTTTAAACACCAATTATCTCAAAAACCAGTTTCCAAAAGGCATAGATGTGGATAAGAGTTAGGATTCTTTCTGTTCAAATAGAATATTTAATCTTAATAGTTTTATACATACATTTATCTTCTATAATCCAAATTCTGCTTCCTAATTCTAACATTTTTCTTCCCTTTTTAACAGCTAAAGTGCCACACTTCATGATGAACTTTCCCTCAAAAATGAAGTTTGGAAAAAAACTAATAATGCCATAAGCATTCAGATAAATTATGATAATAACAAAAAACAAAATATGGAATCCCTTAGCATGCCATATCTATGGGACTGCTCTAAGCAATTGTATATTACATAAAAACTATTGTATCCTCAATACATTTGGTTTAGATATGGAAGTTTCATATATTGAGTCTCTACAATTGAATAATGGGCCAGTAAACAAAGGAGAAATATCATACAACTGACATTTTATATAGAAATTATTGCAAATACTTACAAGTGATTTGTAATAATGATGTAGTAAGTAATATAATGACTTTTCCAGGATCTACTAATGAACATTTGGCCACTGTAATACTGTAATGTTGTGAACAGGTCATGTCTTGGAAGTAAAACTCAAACCTAAGGTATTCTTCTGCCAAGTGTCCTCTTTGACTTTATCTAATTATCTTAAATTTGATCTTATGTCTCCAATAAAATAGACATAATAATAGAACATAATATTCTAGAGTTTTATGCATGGCAGATAAGATATTTACTACAACTAATATGTACTGTGTCTCCTGTGTACATTATACTGCTGAGAGCAGCATGAGCCAATAATAAGAACAAATAGCAAATGTCTTCTCTTCACACTTGCTCTGAGCTTTATTAAAAACAATTCATTTAAGAAACATTAAAGAGAATTGTGTTTCAAGAACTTTCTTATTGATTTTGTGGCATTTACACAGAAGGGCACTCAACATGTGAAGAAACACAAACACTTGAAGATAAGTGCAAGGAAAAAAGAGAAGATCTTATGGAGGTAGTTAGATGAATGGTGAAAATGACTTTTTTTAAGGGTTGGCATTTTTTTGTTTTAAAATATATATTTTTTTCTCCTTTTACAAACATACTGAGTATTCATCCCCTCTTTCCTCCCTTCCCCCTCCTCTCCTATCCCCTCCCTTCTTTTCATCATTCCCTCCCACTCCCTCCCATCCTTCCACTTGTATGCTTCTATCAACCCCAGGGTTTACTCTGGCTTGTCTACTTCTGCAGGGGCTCAGGCCTCTGTAGTATATCAAGTTACCTCTCTTCAGGCCACCCCACTGATATGTGTATTTCTTTTCATACATCCGGCTTTAGATCCAAAAATTTCCACTGTAAGTTCCCTTTCCATGGGTATAATGGCAGCTATCTGCAGAGCAGTTTGATGTACTGCTTCCTACCTATAGGTTTATTGTCTATCTTCCCTATTGATCTATTTCCTTCCCTTTTTTATGTTCTTGTTCTAGTTTACAGTAACAGGGATGGGTACCATTCTGACAAGCTATGTACTCATGATACACATGGTATTCATGCCATTATTACACTGATGGGCACCTGTTGCCATGGTGATTTATATTGCAACTTATGTATCTCATGCCATTTATGGGGCTTGTGATTATTTCTCTCTCCCAGCAGCTTCTACAGTATTCCATGGTAGTGCGTAAACTATCCAGCAAGGAAAGTCCTCAGACCAATTCGAGTTAACATATTTTGCCCATGTTCTGTATCCATTTGTGTTGCACCTTCAGTAATAGGGTGTCACTGAAAGTTTTTGGAGTGCAACCAAGAGCAATGACAAAAGCCTATAATGTTTAAGGGCCTTTAAGACCTCTCTGACCAACATTTTATTGGGAAATGCCACACTCCCATTACTTCTACTATAATGTTGTCACTGAGTTCTGAGTGGATTAGCTCAAGTCTTTTGCTCCTCGGCTTAGGGACTGGCCATTCTTATTCCTTTCTTTAAGACACATCTTCTTTTACATATTACTGGTATAGGATGTTCTTTTAAGACTACTTCCCAAAACATTAGGGTTTTTCTTTAAGTTCCTCTGTGCCTCCTATCTCCCATTTATTTCCCATATCCTCATTACCTGCTATATATTTTCCCTAATTATTTCCTCCCTCACCTTTGTCCTGGGATCCTAAATGTCCCTTTTAAAAGGTTTCATCCTAACCATCCCTTTCCATCTTCCCAATTGGAGGTTCTTTTTGAATTTTCTGGCTCTTACAATGTTTCCAATCCAAATACATTGACAAAGGATATCAGTTCAATTATCCATATAAAAGAAAGAGCATGTGGTGCTTAACTTTCTGTGACTGAGATACTTCACTCAATATTGAAGTTTCCAGTTCCATTCATTTACCAGAAAATTCCAAAATCTCATCCTTTCTGATGGCTGTGTAATATTTTATTGTGTATATATATCGCATTTTCGTTATCAGTTCCTCTGTTGATGGGCATATTTTTTTTTTTTTGCTGTTGTGAATAGTGCTGCAATGAACAAAGATGAACAAGTCTTTGTAATAAGATGTAGAGTCTTTGGGGAATATTCCAATGAGTGGTGTAGCTGGGTCATATGCCAATTCCATTTTTAGTTTTCTGAGGAATCTTCACTCTGATTTCTACAAAAGCTATACCAATTTAAACTCCCACCAGCAGCTAATAAATATCTTTTTCTCCACAGTCTCGCCAGCAATCTCTGTTGTTTGCGTTTTTGATCTTAGCCATTCTGACTGGGGTAAAATGGTATCTCAGATTTGTTTTGATTTACATTTCTCTGATAATCAGGGAAGCTGAGCATGTTTTAAGGTATTTGACATTTTAATTTCTTGTTGAGTGAAATCCCTGTTTAGTTCTATAGCCCATTTTTAATTGGAATGCTTGGTGTCTTAGTGTTTAATTTTCTAAGCTCTTTGTATACTCTGGAGATTAATCCTTTGTCAGAACCATAGCTGGCAGATTCTCCCATTTTCTATGGGTTGTATTTTTAGACATTTAATGTAAGTTTCTTTTTCAGAACAGAAGCTTTTTAATTTCATGAAGTCACATTTATATTGATGAAGGAAATTAAAGTAGATACTGCAAGATCAAAAGACCTTCTTTGCGCTTGGATTGGTAGGCTCAATATAGTGGAAATGACCATCCTATCCAAGGCAATATGCAGATTCAATACAATTCCAACTAAAATCCCAATGTAATTGTTCACAGAACTGGAAATATCAAAATTCATATGGAATAACAAAAGACCACAATTAGCCAAAACAATTGGGCAATAAGAAAACTACAGGAGGTATCACTGGACCAGACTTCAAGCTATATTACAGAGCTATTGTAATAAAAACAGCTTGGTATTGGCACAAAAACAGATACATCAACTGATGGATCTAAACAGAGGACTCAAATATAAACTCCCACACATACAGCCACTTAATTTTTGACAAAGGTGCTAAACATGCATGCTGGGAAAAAGACATTATCTTTAGCAAATGGTGTTGGGAAAATTGGACATCTCCATGTAGAAGAAAAAAAATTAACTGTTGCCTCTGTCCTTATTCAAAGTCAATTCCAAATGGATCAGAGAGCTCGATATTAGACTGGAAACTCTAAATTATTAGAAGAAAGAATAGGAATTGCACTTGAATTGATAGGCCTAGGTAAAAATTTTCTAAGGAGAACAACAAAAATGAGTTTTAACATAGGTAACATTCAAACTGATTCAAGTTTCCTTTTAACTTAATGGATCAGGCTTAATGTCTGTATAATTTTTCTCATATTTCTGCAGAATAAGGAAAAGTGGTTGCTGTTACTCCTATGTAACATATTACTGGTGTGTGTGAGTGTGTAAAAGACAGAGAGGGGAAAGAGAGAGAAAGAGAGAGAGAGATTTTGGGTAGGGGAATTTATTTGTATTACCACTTTGGAAAACTATCCTAGTTTGCCATGTTGATAATGTGTTTAGAAAATAGCAGTCATATTGACCTAGAAATCTTAAACAATTTTTTCTTTTTTTATTATTATTATTTATTCAACTGTGTGCATATGTGTGTGTACGTGTGCACGTGCGTCTGTGTGTGTGTGTGTAGAACCACGGACGAATTCGCGAACCACCATGGACGCCTCCACCTCCTTCCGCCCCGGGATTCACAGGCTCCGCCCCACCAGGACCAGAAGCGCAGGCCGCCCCCGCTTCCGCCTGGCGTCTATACGTGAGATCTGGGATCCGAACTCAGGACCTCCCGCCTGCAAGGTGGAGGCTTAACCCCTGAGCCACCTCTCCAGCCCAAACAATTTTTTCTTTAAAATTTTTTTTTATTTTTTATTCAATTGTGCTTGTGTGCCTGTGCGTGTGTGTGTGTGTGTGTGTGTGTGTGTGTGTGTGTGTGTGTGTGTGTAGAACCACGGGCCAATTTGGGAACCACCATGGAATTCCTCCACCTCCTCCTTGTTTACTCTGCCCCGGGATTCACAGGCTCCGCCCTACCAGGATTAGAAACGCAGGCCACTCCCTGTTCCGCCTCGCGTCTGTACGTGGGGTCTAGGAACCTACTCAGGACCTTCCGCCTGGAAGGCAGAGGCTTAACCCCTGAGCCACCTCTCCAGCCCCTTAAACAATTTTTTCAAATTCACTGTATAGGGAATGTAAAGTCTTAGTTCTATTGTTTTGGTTGTAGAAACTAGTTGAGTTTTCTTCAGGGAATGAAAATAAATTCATTCATTCGAAAAGCAGAAGGATCAAAGCATGAAAAGTGTTAAGAATTTTTAGGTCCTCAACTGAGAAAGGCCTTAGTGTATTTCGGGAGATGAAAGCCCAGCGTGTGTGAGCAAGTGAGTGGGAAAAATATGTTTACAAGGAAAGTTGCTGAACATCCTTTCACAGCTCCCTTCTATTCAAGGTGCCAAAGAAGCCATGTTCATTGCTGTGGTGACATATCTCGTGAATGTATCAGGTCTATCATGGTAAGAATAACATCACAACAGGACTGAGAGGCAGCTGGTCACATGCATCTGTAAGCTAGAAGCAGAGAGCTGGTGCTCAGCTCACACGTTCTCACTCATGTCATATATGGTATGTGCATGAGCATGTGCATGTTAACATTTACTGGGCATATGTTTGTAAGAAAATGTATATGTACATGTGTGTACGTGCATATGGAGGCCCAATGTTGTCAACAGAGGTCTTCCTTGGTAGCTTTCCACTTTTAGGGTCTCTTAATTGAACTTGTAGTTCACTGATCAACCATTTTAAGTAGCCAGCTTGCTGTGAGGATTCCCTGTTTCTGGCTACAATGTCTGCCAGTCTTTTCTATGATCAGGGACTCCAAGTATCCTCCATACTCGCTTCTGCTGTAGCAGAGTTGGCTGGTTACAGCAGATGCTCTATGACCTATAATGTTCTGTTCATCATTTATCAAAAACGTTTGCCAGCCCATATTCTTCTAAAACATATAGCTTCATGCATCTGAGTCCTTCCCTCATTAACAAACTATGTAACTATTCAGTGCCTTTGTTCTATCTCTAAAATGAGGATAGAGTGGTCACCTTGTAGCAGGACTATTTTAAGGACTAAGTAATATAACTCAAACACTTTGACATATGGAAAACATTACATATGTGAGCCAAGTACCTATTATTATTTCAACTTGGTATACGATTTCAGTTGTTCATGGGAATGCATGGAGAAGTTGTGGTGAATGAGATCCTAGGGAAGCATTCAGTGGAGAAGCTGACTGGCATTCTAGTCAGTCAGGATTTCCTAAAGGAACGGAAGTGATTAGTGTTTGTCATACTAGCAATACTTTCTTGGAGAGACTCTGTGATTTTAATGCAAACATAGCATTGGGACAGAATGTGAGCAACAATGCAGATCAAATTTTTCACGTACAGAACATTTTTCTGGACAAGGTGTTAGCAAACTACAGCCTGCAAGCAAACACAGTTTGCTGCCTGTGGCTAAGTGTTCAGGCTAAGAATGACCGTCAGCTGTTTAAAAACAGTAACGCAAAAGAAAATAAGAAAGTTCATGTGACAGAGATTAATAATAATCCAGAAATCTGACCAATGTACAAACTTTCCCTTTGGAGAAAAAGTTTACTGCAGCCTTTGTTATTCAAAAAGTTATTTAAACTTATTTTAAATATATATCGAAACTCATCAAATTAAAGAAGTAACATAAAATTTAAAATCCTGTGTTCCACATGCTGTCTTTTTTGGAGTTAATGCAATCCCAAAATTTGTTTGCACAAAACGGTTTTGACCTCAGTGTCTTTCCAAGGCTTTTGTCTCTTTTTTTGTAATATGTGTCTACTTATTGAAGATTCATATCTATATCTTGAGCTGTATATTTCTTCTATTCATTGCTATGAGTCTCTATCGTGGCTGATAAACCACTTATGTATCACAAAAACTAGTGAATCTGGGTGATGCTAGCAGGTTTCCAAGTAACCCTATATGTAATTTATATTATCTAATAAAACTTACCTTGGAATTTATCACCCTAGCAAGGTAGTTGGACTTCACAAAGTAAAACATCAATATACTTTAAAACAAGGGATGGTATTTAGTTAGGAAAGAAGGAATGAAACAAGAACCAGCGGCCACTATATAATCCTGCTGTCCATTTAGTGCTGCCAAGCAGTTTGCTATCACATTGACCACTAATTTGGCCTCTCAGAGAATGGGTCTGACTCTAGAGAGGACCACACAAGGACAGTGTACCAGCTAGACACAGGTCACACAAGGACAGTGTGCTGGCTAGACACATGTGTCAACTTGACAAGTGAAGGCTTAGGGCACATCTGTGAAAAAATGATTGTTAAGGCAAGCTTGAAGAAAGCCTGTGGGAGAGCATGGTATGTGAAGACCCACCCCAAGGTCAGGCGGATAAGATGGAGGGAGCTGGTACAGAAGTTGGACGTACTTTGGAAGATTGGCAAATAGGAGCCTTTTCCTTCTCCCAGTAATTACTGTGGACATATTGTGGCCAGTTTGCTTGGATGCTAATATTGGTATGAACTCATCTACTATGCTGGTGAAGTGCAATGGAGAATTGTAAGCTGAAATAGACCCCTCATTACTCCTATTATTTCTGCTTTTATCAGCAGCATGAAGAGAAATCACTACTTGATTCTTTGGACTTGCTATAAGTTTAGTGACAATAAATATGTCATAGTTAATTCTGGTTGTTACCTTGACCACACCTGGCATTAACTAAGAGATCAGCTGCCATACCACTTGAAGAGCTTATCTGGATCAATACTGCAATACAAAGACCAGCCCTAGAGCTGGATGTAATCTCCCAGCAGCAGACCCAATAAAGGGAACCATAAAATACAAGGGCTAAGTGAGACTACCCTGTGCTGGCAAACTGTCTTTCCTCCTGCTTCTTTCACCATCCAGCCCTCCAACACTCTAAGCCTTCAACGTGACTGAAGAGTTTTCAGGAATCCTTCAGCTTTCAAGTGTTACCAACTGGACTTCTGGACTTAGCAGCTATTGGCACCCATTATTGGACCACCTCACCCATATCTCCAAAACCAATCCAATAAATTCACTTTTTTATATATTCATTTTGTTGTTTCTGTGGCTCTAGAGAGCCCTGATTTTTACAAATCTTTCCAAAATATCTACTGCCACATCAGTGATAAGTCTGTCAAGATTCCCATACATACGGAGAGCTATAGATTTTTTTTTAAGGGTTGTGGCTTTGTGTTTTGAGGCTACTCTGTTACTGCAGATATGCACTGTTCATTTCCTACATTAGCTGCATTTTAGTATTTTTAAATTTAGAGAATTTTTCAAATTTCGCATTTTAAAATTTCTAATGAAGAAGCTCCTATTATCAGTCATTGGGACTGCCAATTCAATGAAGGACTGAAATATGAAAGAACATGCAGGTAAAAGAGTTTATTGCAATATACCATATACTATCAAACAAACCCTTTAAAAATTCAGGGGAAACCTAGAGTAACTTACACTTTAAATAACAGAAGCTGAATCAAAAGATATTATTTTATTTTGCACTGGATGGCTCAGAAAGGATATTGTATACTTGGTTTTATTTTGAAGTAAGGAATTTTAAGCAAAGATTTAATCTAATTAGTGCTCAGTGCAAGCAGGTGCAGAAAAATTTGATTATATAACAAAAAAGCACTGACAGAACACTAAAGGTAATAAGTAATATTAAGGCAACAATTACATGAAGAGCAACACATGCCTATTTTGGGACATTAGGTGTAGGCACTGGAACTTGTATTTTGAAGAGTTGTTAGTCAGAATGATGGTAAGTGAGAGTAGGAAGATACAGAAGTCTATAAGCAAATACCTGCTCAGTACTGTTAAGAGCACATATCTCTAATCATAGACAAAAATGCTCAAAAATTCCTTGCATAGAATCCAACTACAAGTAATGAAATTTTTTTCTTTTTCAACCATTTATTGAAATGTCTTAGACTGATTGTTCATCAAGAACACTAGAGAACAAATGGTAAAAACAGGTATTGGTGCAGTTAGGAGACTGTTCACTTTGTAAAGAGCTTGCCCTACAAGCCTGAGAACCTGAGTTTGGCTTCTCAACATGCACAGGAAAAGCTTGGTGATTGCAGGTGTAGACTCAGGGCAGGGGAAGCAGAGACAGGATATTAGGGTCTTGGTGGCAAGTCAATCTATCCAATTTGAGAACTAGTAGCAGGTTCAGTAATAGATCTCTGGTTGTGTCCACATGAGGACAAAGAGGGAGAAAGAGGAAGAGGAGGAGGAGGAAGAGGAGGAGGAGGAGGATGAAAAAGAGGAGGAAAGGAGGAAGAAAATTTATTGAATTCTAGACTGATGTAGGGGTGCTGAAATTAATGGATAGAGAAAATTTATTATTTATATCTGTTATTTATCCACATTCTATGTTGTACTTTTAAGCATTCATATTCAAAAAACTTTATTTCTGTTCAACTTCAAAAATCCCAGGGAACTAAAAACATTTAATAATTACTCTTTAGGCTAGAGAGATGGCTCAGTGGATAAAAGTAAAAGCATGGGAATGCAAGTTTTGATCTGATAGTAGCTGTGTGCACCTAAAACCCTAGTCTTGGGAGGGAGAGGACAAGGAGACAGGAGGATTGCTAGGGCTTGAGGCCAGCCAGCTGAGCCCAGAAATATCTAGTTTCAGATTCAGTAATAGACCCTGCTATTTCAAGGTCATGAAGAAGGGGCACCTACATTTTCTTCTTGTCTCTGAACACGTGTAAATAAACAAGCACGAATGCATAATACTACACACACAACTCACACAAGCACAACGAGTATAAAATGGTATTGTTAATGACTAATTCTGAGCATTTTAAACCTAGGTATGCATATATTTAATGATTAGCATCTATATGCTCTTATTTAATTGATATTAAAACATGAAATTATAAATTTTTAAAATAAACAACAAAATTCATCTTTTAAATGTTTAGTGTCTTATGTAATCTATATAGTGATCCAAAAGTGGATAAAAAACTTAAAATTATCTTTTGGTTTGAGATACTTCGAGGAATAAGACTTTCACCTCCAACTGGATAGTGGAGCAGTACAATGAACATTCTGAAGAGAGCCGCATTGGAGCGTCCTGACAGAGAAGCTGATTTAAATTCGGCATCACAGCAGTTCTGTATCGCCTTTCTAACCCAGTTTGGTCTCACCTGGAGTAGGGAAAAATGAGGATTGGGAATGAATAATGAAAATGATGCAAATATACTTGCAAGTGTCTAAAGAATATAAATAAGTAAACAAAGTGTCAAAAAGAAAAGAAAAAAAAATGAAGTCAGAGAGAGTAAGAACAAACTGAGGAAGCAGAGCCAGGCTACCCAGCCTCAAGGCCCGCTGTGACTTGCCTTCCTCCGGCAAAATCCACCTCTGAAAAGTGCCACAACCTCTGCAAACGTTGATGCCAGATAAAGATGAGAACACATGAGCCTGCGGGGAACACCTCGCATTCAAACCATGATGGCTGCTGTCCTCTTCACGAGAATGCCTGGTACGCAGCTTGGTCACGACCATCAGCTTTTATTCATCTATTTCCTTTGATCTGTTAAAAATCATCGAAGGCAACCATTGCCTTCTTAACCATTATTTAGCTCATTTTTTTGTGGGGCCTATGGTCGATTTTAGGTATATCCTCATTAAAAAAGTCTCCATGATGGCAAAGAGTTCTGTTTTGTTTGTTAATTTATCAATTATATGTCCATAGTATAGACAGCAGATACTTAAATATTATTTTAATAATGAAAATAAGTCCTAATAATTATTTCTCTTCCATGCAAACCCATACTTAGAGAAATAGAAGCTACAATATTGGAGATGCTTGGAATCTAGCTTTCATTAACCTAGATTAAAATGTGATTTATCACTGTCAGTCACGATTTGGCAAAGCAATTTGTTAGAACAATGGTATGTAAGTAAAATTCAATAGTAGTCAATGTGCTCACAAAGTGGCATGTTTTAAAGTTGTGACAAATCTTTCATGAAAGGCAGAGTATGCTGACAGACAGAGTTACATCATAAATATCCTCATCCACTTGTCAGTGTAGGGATGACATCACAACAGACTGATGACAGAGTAAGTCTGGTGTGTCTCCTACCAGCCACTAGATACCAACAACAGTTCACACAGCAACCAGCCACTGCTTTGTAGATTAAGAATAATAAATGCAATAATTTAATATTTGCATAGAAGTATTACTTTTGAACCATAGATAAGGGCTATACTTTGAATATGATTTATACCCTCTGAAGTTCATCTTGAGATTTAGTATGCATTATGAAATATTGAGAGCCAGAAACAAGTGGGTTTTAGAGAGACAGATAGGACTCTACAACATATGAATGACTTAATCCAGTCACATGACTAATGGATTAAAGGGATAATGGGTGATTTGCAAGCAGTTTGCTACAAATGTTTGTCTGTTTAGATCTGTCAATGAGACTGTCTCTTGCCATGGAATGTAAGCAAGGTGGTTATCAGAAGAGAAAGCCTATCAAACTCAGCACAGTCAGCCAAAATAAACTTGATTTCTGTAACAAAAAAAAGTTACCAGTGATGTTAATAGCAGGGATGTGTGGCAGGCACAGCATGTTGTGACCAGAAAGGAAGGGCAGCCTGGGACAGGGCCAGAAAAGTGTGAGGGGACATTTAAAGCAAAACAGACTTCAGCAGTGTTCTGAGCTAGAATTGCAGATGAACCTAAGTGGCCACACTACTTTCTCTTCCCACGTGCATCTAAGTCAACTTCAAAGAAGACATCTCCAAAATTAAATACTAACTAAGTATGCCTTAAAATCCCATAAGGAGCTCTCAACAATAGTGAAAATATTACAATGGTTTCTAAGGTTCGCCTGAGCTTTGAAAATTGTCTCATTCTGTGGTTCATTTCAGGATTTGTTATGAGAAGACAATTATTTTCTAATTATCTGATCCCTGAGTCTACCCAGGGACAGCAGTAAAGATATACAAATACACTTAAAAATGTCACCGTGTGGTTCTGTGAAACAAAGTCTATTTTGTTGAAAGACGCTATTCAAAAAAGAAAAAGGAATAAATGAGACATAAATTCCAGATCAATCCCTAGGCATTAGAGAGATGTTGAAGTTTCTGATCTTGTAAATATTTAAATTTAGTTGTGTATGGAAAATACTATAGGACTCATACCGCTGTAAGATGTCAGCTGGATGGTGAAGGCAGATCCATCAAATATGTAGCTCTGCCTGTCTTGGCGACAGGGTTAGCAAAGGGCAGCTCCCAGTCCAAAGGTACTCTGTCCTTGGTTACTGATCTTTCCACTTCTCAGTATTTCCCTCTCCCCTCCCCTGCACAATTCATAGGTTTAATGTGCTTCCGGCAAACATTCGAGGACACCCACAAGGTTTTGCAGCCATCACCACTCCAGTTCTAGAACACTCTCCCACCGCGAGACTGAAATTGCCACTCTCATCGGTCCTTTTGTGGCTATGATGCTATGGGTTCAAGGACTTTCAATCAGGTATGATGGTACACACCTGCAGATGCAGTGCAAGAACAGGCAGGAGGATCACTGTGCATGTAAACCCAGCCTGTTCTACAGAGTGAGTTCAAAACTAGCCAGAGATACATGGTTTGATACTCTTGCATCAAACAAACAAACAAGCAAGCAAAAAATGAATTATTTCTGGAATCCATTTTAACAGCTCAAAATATTTAGCAGTCCCATTTTTCAAGATACTTTCCCATTTTCTCTGTTTCCTTAGTACCCTTTGCCATCTCTGAACCGCCAGACTTTCAGCATGTTTTTCTTTCTGTTTTACATTCTCTTTTATTTTTTAGTGTTGCATGTTAATACAGTGGACTTAATAATGAATTTTTAGCATATCTTCTTAGTAGATCACTAATTTCTCTGGTGTAAAATTTTGACAAAAATTAAATAACTACAATAACAAGGATGTTGCCTAAATATTTATTTGCTTAAGTAAATTTCCTAACCTTTTAGTTACTCATATCCCTAGTTAGTAAATAAGGATATCACCAGTCTTAAAGCTTTTCCCCAGATGAAATGATATACACTATTTGAAGAACCTCGAACCATGCTAGACAGTTTCCTGGCTTCCACTAAGTTGACAAGAGCTTCTGTCATTCTTTTCCCAGCAGGACTGGTGTTCTCTGGTGACCTTATCTTCTCTTCAGGAAATCATGGGGACCTCTGTTAAAAAAGACCATTTTTAGTCCATGGAAGGTCAGAGTAGTTCCTCTGTAAGTACCATATTTAGCAATGGTGCAATATCTTCAGTACCCATTGCTAGCCGGAATGTCCTGTTTCAAAGGAGCACAGAGGACTGTAGGGGTAGTCTAAATGTTCTGAAGTAACTTGAGTCGATAGATATGTTTCTTCTTCATTGGCCACATTTGCTGATAATTCTGTAAGAAGATAAAGGAGAAATGTCTTGTTGTGTTAGTCCATGTGGTGAACGGGAGTGCTTTGTGGAGCACAGTCGCCTGTCTCCACATGTAAATGCTCGCTGTGTTAGCATTAGCATGTTTTGTTGTCTCCACTCTCAAGTGAGAAGTCAAAAATAATGCCATGTCTGAATCATTTACCCATTAGTGACAGTGAGATAAGCCCACAGCAGAAATAGAATTAACGAATTGCTTTAATTCCCACAAAGACAAAATGACCAATTGATTTTGGAACAGCTGTTGACAAGGCTTAGATGTCATGCCTGTGACTCAAACTGACATGGCATTTTATTATTTCCTGTCCTTAAAGTAAGTGAGATCAGTGAAAAAAAAAACTGTATTCGTCATCTCCTGTCTGTGAAGAAGGAAGAAATGGCCAGACTAGGTGGGGCAAGCCTGTGATCCCTGTTACTCAGGAGGCTGAGGCAGGAACTGAATTTCAAGGTTAACCTGGACAACTTGTGTGACCATGTCAAAAGAAAGGAGGAGGATGAAGAAGTAAAAGAAGATGATGAGGAGGAGAAGCTGGAGGAGGAGGAGGAGGAGGAGAAAGAAAGGAGGAGGAAGAGTAGAAGAGGAGGAGGAAGAGGAGGAAAGGGAGTAGGGGGAGGAGGAAATAATGACTATACAACTGGGTCTCATTTTTCTTTTAAACACCCTATTCACCCAGAACTCATGAAAGGGTAACTCGAAGTATGGAAGTATGGAAGGGATTTTGTTTCGTTTGTTTTAAATCTGTTTGCTCCTCTAGACTTTCTCTCCTTCACACTTTTATGAAAGGTTGCTTTCAAGAATAGATCTAAGAAACGTTTTCTTCTCAGACACAAATGAAAATAAAGCATTTTTCAAGGGAATCTCTTTAGGTAATATAATTGCAATAGATTAGGGAAACAGACTGGATCTGATTGGCTCTCTATGATCACATGGATAAAAAGAGTGAACTGTATCCAATCTGCAAGTTTTGAGAGGTTTAACATATAAACTGAAAGTTGATAACAAAAAGCAAATGATAGACTAATATCTTCCTATTAACTGAGGTTTGTCACCAAAAAATCTCCCAAACAGAAGCCATAATTCCATCTCTTGGTGCTCTTTGGAGGCAAATACTAGAGGAACACAGTCTCCAGGTTCTGGCTGTCATTCCTGCCAAGCCTGTGCACCCCCACCCACCCTGTTTCTTTCCCAGGAATCTCTTGCCATTCACAGAACTTTGTCCCCTGCGCCTTTGCTTGGCTACTTTCTGGGCCTGGAACTGCCTTCCTTCACTTCTAGTGAATTCTGATTCCAGCCTCCAACAGCTCAAGCGTCAGTTCTGAAGTTAATAGCTTTAGGAGGCCCTTTACCCTGTCGTCCAGCAGAATTAAGGTCCATTCCTGCAACCCCTACACTTGCAATGCTTAGTGTTTGCTGTGCATTACAAGGACAGGACTGATAGGTCGCATGTCACTTGCTTTTCACTCTCCCACATACATCCATCTTCTCTGTCAGCTGCTTAGCTCACTGACTTCACATGGTCACCTTTAAGTGAAAAACACATATAGATGAATATTGTAACCCTTTTGTTAAAATTTATTCCTAAAAAGAAGCTTCCTGTTCAAATTGCATGCTTCCTGCCAATTTCAGGAGTAAAATGGAGGCCTGAGGATTGTGCCACATTTGCAGATACTTGTTCTCTTTTTGCTTACTCATGAATTATTAAGGTGTCTCAGGCATATCAAAAGTAGGGTATTGAACTTGGCAAAAGGATAAATTTATCTCCTTCTATTTTCCAAGGTAATCGTTGTGTTTGTTTGATTTTTCAACTCCTTTTTAAGGGATATTTAAGCACACAGTTTGTTGAATATCAAGGTTTGGGGAATTAGATTCAGAGGCACCTGTGAAGAATTACTGAAAGCAAAGTGTGCAGGCACCTAGGGACCAGGAGGAAGAATCTGAGTTAAGTCTGTATATCATTGGTTGATCACAGATTCCTAAGGGTTATGATATAACTTGATGTTAGCAAATGAATGCTGCATTTGCTTCCCTAATTAGAAAACTTAGATGTCAAGTCAGTTGGGGAAGAGGTAAAGAGGACAAGGAAGATAAACCTGCTGAGAAAAAGTTAGAGTAGCCAGAGGCTCAAATGCAGATAGACATAAACAATGGACCCTGGAAATGAAATGGAAGATACTTGCGAACATAGAAGTTCTCAGTTTCTCACCATAGGCTCAGGAAAGAAGCTGTTTTCTGTTTGTTCGTTTTTGTCGATGTGTTTGTAGGAGCAGTATGTCTTTACTGCTTCAATGATTAGGAAGGGGCCCTGCTCATAACCATTGAAATGGCCTGCTCTGTCCAGATAGGGGCCCTTTGCTGATTAGAAAGAGGCCCCCCAGTCATCTGCAGCAGGAGTTCACCACACCAAGGGCTGAACTGAAGCTGGGGAGTGGGCACTTCAGCCAGAGGGGGCAGCAGGAATGAGGTCTCATCATGATAACCTGTAATGGAACGTTGCCAGAGGCTGGTGTTAAAACAGGAATCTGGTAGAGATGAAGCTAGGATGGCAGGGAGAGTCATCTGGGACTTTCTCTGTTCCATGAAGCAAAGGAATTTCATAATACCTGCAGTGACTTGCCTTCCAACTCAGCCCACTGCTAGGACAGATGATATCATTGTAACTACGTACCATCTTAAAGAAAATTCTGTCTCACTTTCAAGGTTTCTCTAGGTGTCAAAAGTTGATAACGATATAATTTCCTGGGAGCATTTCTCTCTTACCTCATAAGATGCAGGTAACATTTCCCCTGGGTTGAAAATGGCATAAGGAGCTTTCTGGCAATTGTGAGAACCTGAACTACATGTGCTTGAGAGGGAGAGGCCTGCTGAAAGCTATTGCCACAAAATAAAATTCTGGCCAACAGGTTTCAGCACAATGTTGTAGCTTCACAAAGGGAAGAAGTGGCTAGTTACAGCAGGTACAGACTTGAACAGAGTCTGCTAAGTGCAGACCAGGAAAGAATAGAGGGTCTGTCAGTGTTCTCTTGGGAAATGTACCCAGCTCTGCATAATGTCCTCACTCCTGTACTCCAATGTCACTCCTGTAACATATTCTGAGAAAGTTAAAGTTGTGCACAATGATGGTTTTCCATGGTTAAGAAATTAACCATATTTATTCTCCAAAGCCCCCTTTGCACTATAGTCTTAAGAATTTTAAAGTTACTTGTGCCTTTACTCTCGTAGATCAGTTGTCTTTAGATTCTCTTGCAGATGCTGTGCTAGCTAGATGTAGGTGTCAACTTGACAGTTGAAGACTGAGCTCTGGACATATCCTTGAAGTTCAGGCAAGCCCTGAGCAAGCTTGCAGGAAATTATCTAAATGCAGCAAGAATCATAGTGGGTGGACCCATTCCCTGGGGAATGGATAAGCTGGAGAGAGCTGGCTCACAAGTTTGGCATACTTCAACAGAATTATAGTCTGGCAAGTTTGCCCGTCTCTCAACAATCTCTGTGGATATTTTGTGATCAGATCCCTTGGCTCTGTTTTAGTATGAACCCTCCTACCAAGAGCACTGAAAACTATAAACTACAGCCAGAACCATAAACAAGAATAAAAAAACCCAGTTTCCCTAAAATAATCAAAAATCTAAATAGTACGTACAATATAAGTAAGATTATTCCATCTTATTATCTGTATGCAGTTTCTGTTGTTTCAAGGAGTTCTTAAAATAGTATTTAGTTTTTGCCCACCTCTTGTTCTAGACACACTATATCACAAACGTACACTCTTGCACATATGAACATACACATATAGAAAGATAAGGAAAATAATTCCCTCTAAAATTTTTAATGATATGTTAAAGACAGCACATCTTTAGCTTATATACAAACATGATTTTTCCTCATCATACATATTCTTCAGGCAGAAAAATGCAGCAACAAACTTATTGAAATAAAAAAGTTAAGCTTTTGAATATGTGAAGTTCACTGCTATGTTGGTCTGCTAAAAATCTTAATTATAATAAAATTTGTTGGTAACACAAATAAAAATTCCATTCCAAAGAGTAGTAAAAGGAAGCATTAGTCACATAGTAAGGTGCGCTGCAAGAATACAATACTAAATAAGTTTCTGATGTAGATGGTATGCTCATTTACAAAGACCAAAGCTGAAGGTAGATCATTATTAAGCCCTGGGGTAGTTCATGCATCTTATTAAATGGCCTTCTTTCTCCATCCAAATGGAAATGGAGAACTGGCTTACCTAGCAGAGAAGAGCTTGAGGAAAGCACGTGTAAAGCCTCACTTTCCTGACACTCGTCACTCACTAGCTGCCATGCTCACTTGCGACAGCCATCTTGTTGCTAAGCAGTGGACAGCACTCTCAACTCACTTTGTTGCTTCAGGCTGCCTTACAATAGAGGATGGGATGCATGAACCGTGGCCATGAAGAAGCCTTGCCAACTGTCCAAGATCAAACCTGAAATGAGAAAAGAAATGGCTAGAGGGGCCTTTAAAGTAAGCTTCATTGTTCAATAACCCAGATTTGTTTTGGAAAATAATGTCTCCTCAATATTGGAACTCTGGGTATTCTACTTAGTCCCATCTTCTGGGATGGGCATTAATTTGTCTAAATTGATAAGTCTAGGACGTGTCTCTAACTATGATGATTAATTTACAGATTTACTTGAAATAATTTGAAACATTTGGGCAATGCGAAGGTCAAGTCCTTCTTTTGCTTGTTTGTTTGTAATGTCATTTTCTCAGTTAGAAACTGGAATGGGGTAAATTCTGGATCTATGGTAGCTACCTAGAAACTTGGAGGAAAGTAGACCTGAGGAGAGGCAAGTTGTGAGATGGAGAGAGGCCTTAGAGAAGTCACAGGACCCTGTGAATATAGTTATTTGAAGTTAGCCTCTCATTTGGACTTCCCACTGCAAGACATTTTCCTTCTAATTTAACATCTGCTCCATTGGTTTGCACTTACATGGTGTGTGAGGATCTAACACAGCAAATGTCTTCATCCTCTAAGCTGGAGCTAGTCTTCCAGTAGCTATGTCTTTCTTAGGAGACTGATGGATGCTAACTAGCATATCTTTATGTCTTTCAATAACATCGATGTCTAAGATTTTATTGCCACTGATGCATATGACTGTGTATGTGATGTGGATTATGGTATGTCTATAAATAGCATAGATATATTTCTTTTAGGGGAATCAATAAAAGTCAAGTTGTTGGAAAAAAATGAAGGCAACGATCCCAATCACATTGGCTTTGAAACACCCAATAAAATTAGAAAATTTCAGAATAAACTTAATCAAGGAAGCGAAAGACCTATACAATAAAAACTTTAAAATACAGAGGAAATTGAAAAAGATAGCAGAATGCGGAGAGACCTCCAATGCAAGATTGGCAAGATTAGTATTGTGAAAATAACCATCCTACCCAAATAGTACAGAGAGTTAACATAATGCCAATCAAAATTCTAATGCAATTATTCACAGTTATTTGAAAATCAGTCTCAGAATTTAAAAGGAAACACAAGGCCCCAGCCGTCCAAAATAATCCAGATCAATGAAAACACTGTTGAAAACATTATCAATTCAAGCTGTACTACAGAGCAGTAGTAACAAAATTAGCACAATATTGACATAAAACCAAACATGTCAGTCTGTGGAATAGAGCTGAGGACCTAGCTGTAAGATGCTTTGTGTGTGTGTGTGTGTGTGTGTGTGTGTGTGTGTGTGTAGATAAGAAGGAACTTTTCTGTATGTGCCGGTGCAAGCAGAGAGTGATATAGAGAATCAGATTGGATTGTTCTACCTCTTATGTTTGATCTAGGGTTTCCCAGGCTCCATTTTCCAGGACTGCAATTACAGTTCTTCACCATTTCTGCCTTGCATTTTTAAATGGGATCTGGGGATCAGAATTCAAGTCCTTTTGTTTACAAGGCAGAAGCGTAACTCCAGAGTCATCTCACTAGTCTCAGCCACCTGATTTTTGATTAAAAATACACAGTCGAGGAAAGACAGGACCATCAATAAATGGTGCTGGGAAAAGTGGATTCTGCTTGTAGAAGGATGAAACATGCTTCTTATCTTTCAATCATCCTTGAATGAAAATCAATTTCAAATGAATCAAAGACCTTAGTGTTAAACATGAAGCTTTGGAATTTCTAAAGGCAAAAATAGACTACATTTTAGGAGCCAGGCTTAGTTATGGACTTTCTGAAGAGGTTCTGATTCATTCAGGAAATGAGGCCAATAATTAACAAGTGAGACCTCATGAAATTATAGGTTTCTGATCTGCAAAAGAGACTGTCCATTGATCAAAACCCACAGAACAAATGAAAATTGTTCTAGCTTTATATTTGACAGAGGATTAGCCATCTAGAGAATTCAAAGCTAAAATACTAAACCAAGAAAGGAAACAATCCAATTTATAAAGAAATAGATTTGGGGGCTAAATGGAACTTTAAGAAGAAGAACTGCAAAATCTCTAGGAGGTATCTTAAAATGTGTTTAATATTGCTTGCCATCAGGGAAATGCAAATTAAAAACACATTATGATTTCATCTTTCCCCAGTCAGAATGATTAAGATCAAGAACACATATAACAACAAATACTAGTGAGGATACAGGGAAAAGGGAACTCTTAGTCATTGTTGGCTGGAGTGTAACCTACTATAGCCACTTGTGGAGGTTCCTCAAAAAGATAAAAATTGAACTTCCATATGACCCAGCTATGCTACTCCTGGGCATCTTCTAAGAGAACTCCACATAGTACTGCAGAGACACTGGCTCATCCATCCTCCATTCACAATAGGAATGAAAAGGAACCAGCCTAGATGTCCATCAGCTGATGAATGAACAATGAAAATATGGTACAGTAGAATAATATTCAGCTATACAGCAAAGAAAAGTTATGAAATTTGAGGTAAATGGCTGGAACTGAAAACACAGACGCAGGAACCCAAGCTCTTTCTTTTTTTTTAAACTTTTTTTATGTTTTTATTATTTATTCAATTGTGTGTGTATGCATATGTCTGTGCACGCACGTGTGTGTGTGTCTGTGTGTATGTAGAACCACAGGCGAATTTGGGAACCACCATGGACCGCCTCTACCTCCTTCTTGTTTACTCTGCTCTGGGATTCACAGGCTCCGCCCTACCAGGACCAGAAGCTCAGGCCGCCCCCGCTTCCGCCCAGCGTCTATACGTGGGATCTGGGATTGAACTCAGGACCTTCCACCTGCAAGGCAGAGGCTTAACCCCTGAGCCACCTCTCCAGCCCCCCAAGCTCTTTCTTATGTGTAGATGTTTGTGCTAAACTCAGATGTGTTTATTTAACTAGGATTATTGTAGCTGTCAGAAAACTTGAAAAGGACCATCAAGTGGGAAATGGACAAAGACCTTAAAAGAAGGGAGATTAAACAATATATTTGCTATAAAGGTGAAAAAGGGAATAATTTGGACAAAAGTTTAAGAGGAGAGGAAAGTGAGTAGATAGTGTACAGGAATGGATGGGAAAGGAATAAGTGAAATTAAGGATGTATGTGTGACAAAGCCTGACAGAATCCCACTATATTATAACTTTAAAAATATAATTATAAAACATGAGCAGAGATACCTTATAGAGGAGAGGAAAAGAGGTGACAGGAAATTGCCTCGAATTGCTCCTCTCACAGGTGATTAAAGTCATAGGTGATTAAACATTCCTTAACCAGTATGTGACACTTTCTAATAAGCTGCTGCTCAGAGAAGTCTCAAATGCCCCCTAAAACAGGACAGATATTTTACTTTTGCCCTTGGTTGTGTACCAGAACCTGATGGTAACACCCTATTGCTGAAGACACCACATATCAACAGTCTCAGCCAGCTATGCATTTTGTGTGCTACAATAACAACCATCCTGGCAAGATGTGTCCTTTGATGCAATAGTTGCGTGAATATTACGGAGTAACCAACTATTTTCTCATTGACTTTGAGGCCCACTTTCAGCATGGAATGAATGTATGATACTTTAAATAGTTCACGAACCTGTGAATAAGAATCTATAAGTCCTATGGGGAACAAACTATTGTCATTTTGCTATATGATCATTTTATCAAATTGCTATCTAGACACTTGTCATTATTCCCAGAGATTAGAACAGTTCTCGACCTTTCACGAACAAGCTTCCTTCTGCAATGGAAGATGTTTTATACAGAGAATCACAACTGGCCAAAGTGCAGAGACTAATTGACTATGGAGTCCTAGGCTCTGCACAGGATATGTAAATCACCTTTCAACCCAAGTGTCAGGGATCATTGCAGAAGAGGGTGTGGAAATAATGTAAGAGCAAGATGGAAGGTTCTGTAAAATAGCACCTTTTGGACATTTCAGGACTTCTGGATCTATAAACTCACTGGAGCCGTGTTTGGTTCAAGGTCAGAACAAAATTTGGACTATTGTTTCATCTTGGGAGGGAGATGATCTCATGAGATACCACAATGAAAGACTACTGAGAGTTAGTGTTGGATGTTAGTAGAGGATACTTTCCTTATTGGTATATCCACTCCAAAAAGTGCTTAGGAACATGACCATATAGGCACTCAAATGAAACTTAGTGGGTGCCACAAACACAGACACACACACACAAAAGATGTGAAATTGAGAGATAGACTCATTTGGAAGGAGAGGATTTTCACCAGGAGAAGAAAGGGTCATGGGATTGGGCAACGAAGGGTGAAAATGTCATAATTCATTGTATTCATGTGTGAAATTGTCAAAAATAAAAAAAATTCAAAAAATCAAATTGCAGAATTTGTAGGGGTTATAATTTTTTCACAGCAGTTCAAAAGCTTGAAAGCATAAACCAGCAAGATGGCTCAATGCACGAACATGACCGATCATAAACTTGGTGAAATGAATTCTATCCACGGAAGCCTACATAATAAGAAATGACTTCCGCAGTTGTCCTATGATCTCCATTTATGTACCATGGCATGCATGCCCTTCTCTTTCTCTCTCTCTCTCTCTTTCTCGCTTAAGTAAACAGATTTTTTTTGACAAAAGGCTACATGGGCATGTGTCTTGAATATGGAAAACATATCCAAAATCTGTCTGGATCTAAGAAAGAAGGATTAAGCAGATTTTAGAAGAGGAGGTATGCTGATTATCAAAGACCTCTCTAGTGGCTATAAACAAGCACACAGAAGAATCAAATTCATTTTTTCTCTTTTAAACTGCCCAAGAATTCTGCTTATTCCTATACTGTACCACTGAAGTTATCTTATTGTATCAAAATAATTTCAAATAACATAGGAAGTTTGAATGATGAGAGCTCACGGTTCATCAGCAAAGACTACTAGATTGTGATTTGTAAGCTAACAAGCTTAGATGGCTCATCATACCCCAGAACAAAGATGAGATCAGCAGTTTGCTGTGTGTAACATTCAATGGCATTATGAGAACTCTGCTGAACAAAATATGACACCTCCTTAAATCTCAGCAGCAGAGGCCAAAAGAAGCAGGTCAGTTATGCAATGTTTACTGTACAAAGTTCATTTGGAAGATTTTTCTCAACTCCACTTGAGCTGACAGCATTATGGGATCTACTCAATGGTATTGTGCATTTGATTGTATAAAAACCATTTGCTACACCCATTATCGAAACCTAACATATAAATTCAGATACTAAAAAGCAATAAAAATAATGGCAAATTATCATAGTATTTTATTCCTCCTGTTCATTTTGTGATATAAGATATCAGAAGTCAAGTAATATTATTGTGGCCTTCCTTACAAGTGTTTGCAGCTCATTATAATAATTTAAATTTTAAGGAAAATAACTGAAGTAAGGTAAAAGTAAACAAGATGATAATGGTAATATAAATATCTTTGAGTTTATATTAAAGATAATTTTGGATTTCTGAAAGTAAAACAGAATATTAACTGATCAGAAGCAAAAAAAGCCATTCAAGATAGTTGGAGTATAATAATTCAATGTCCGTTAAAAAAAGAAAGCTCATGCAACTTGAATTTTTCAAGATGAATTTGACTATAAGGATTGCTTTTAATGACATGGCAGCAAACATGTCCCTTAAAGTGCCTAGTTTGATAGACAGATATCAAAGACAAGTCTGACTTGTGTCTCCTGAGTGCTGCATTCATGGCCATGTAACCTGCTGGATCAATGGATGAATGCACTGACAGGATCCATGTTATGACATTTTCTAGGTGAATCCTCCAAATTTTGTTTTCATTGCACCTTGACAACACCTCATAACCTAATTCCTCACACCACCAAAGGTACTTTGAGGTAAAGAAAAGTTAGTGCCTATGTATCCTTCTCCTAATTTGGAAATGTTTTTACCTGAAATTTTCTTTTTATCTTCTTGCTATAAATGACTGGCCTCTTGGGATATTTAACATCTGTCTTTAAAATTTAATGAACCAACTCAGCAAATTGGTAGGTAGAAAGATATCATTCAGGTGTTTCCAATTGCAAATAACAACAATAGAAAAATACTAACATTGCCTAGTAGTGCAACAGTAACCAAAAGATTTCAGGTTATCTCTGAGAGTTCACAAAAAGTATATTTAAAATAGCAAGAGGTCCAAAGTTACCTAATGATATAACTTGAGAATAAAACTACTGCTGACATGAGTTCCATTTAGTTCTTTCAAATTTAATATTTAAGATTGGGAAAATTCAGAACAGGCTTAAAAGAGGTCGTCCAAGTTGCATAGCGAATGACTGGCGGCAACAAGACTGCATCTCAGCCACTCTGAACGTGACCTCCCCCTTCACTAATGGTGCTTAGAGCAGTGATTTTGTACTGAAAGTATGACTTCAGGTGACACTACCACCCAGGAAATCCAATATAGCAAAGAGAAAACTCTAGGAGGAAAATTGCTTGCTGAAATTGAAAAATAATTAGGTTTGAAATTTCTGAGCTTACAATGTGAGTTTTCATTTCCAAATCAATTCCGTTCTCTATTGCCTTTTGCATTCTATGTAGAAGGGTTTAGATAATGTGATTTAAATATACAAAATTTTTTCCATTTATCACCATATAGCTTTTCAGTATTGCCATTTACTCACTCAACTAATGTTTTCAGAGCTTCTTTAGTGATTACACTAAATTAGCCATTATTCTAGGTTCTGAAGAAATATCAGAGCCGCAAACAATAAGAACAATAAGAACTTCATGAAGTATATATCTCAGTCTGAAAAGAAAGAAAATAAACATAATTGTATAATATAAGGAGCCCACATGGATCAACAGGAAAAAAATTCTCAGATGGAACTGCCCACTGTTGGGGCAACATTCCTTGGGCTTGGGCCCTTGACTACTTGGAAGGCTAGCTGAATACCCACATGCTTTCATCCCTCTCTGCCTCCTGGTTGTGGATGTCATGTGAACATCTGCTTCAGGCTCCTGTTGCCTTGAATTCCCCACCATAATACACTATACCCTTGAACTTTGAGCAAGAATAAACTCTTTCTCCCTTAAGATGTTTTTGTCAGAATATTTTATCGCAGCACTAATGTTAACTAAAACAGTGCATGTATGAAAATATTGTAATGAAATCTATTTCTTGGTAGATTAATGAAAATAATTTTTTTAAAGTATGTTGTGACAAAGCCTGCACCCTTCAACAATATCACTTCAGCTGTGTTGGGAGGAGATGGTAGGATGGGAAAGGTAGAAGTAAGGTGTTGCAGCTGGGGAGATGGCTCAGGAATTGAAGCCTTTGCCTCACAAGCCAAAGGACCTATGTTCAGATCCCCTGGTACCATCTAAAAATGCCAGAAAGAAATGATTGTAGTGTTCTGCACTTTACTTTTGGCCCTGAAGGATGGAGCTTGGAAAAACCAGCTCAAAACAATAAGCAGGGAGAGCAATCCAGGAAGATTTCTGATGTTACCCATACTGGACCTCCACAAGCACAAAATTTAAGTGGTCTCTGGTACAAATATACAACATAAAGAGAGAGAGAGAGACAGAGAGAGAGAGAGAGAGAGAGAGAGAGAGAGAGAGAGGAGAGATGCACATGTGTACATGTGTGTAAAAAAGGTATTGTTTTGCTTATAATACTAATTCATATGAGAGGTGGCACTATTTGATTTGTGGAACCAATACTTCAGGAGATGACAAATAATATAATTTTAGGCATGCATCAAAGGCAGATCCAACAGGACTTCTCATATACAAGATGAAAGGGCAGTAAAGAGAAAATAGACAGATGAATTAATTATTTTTGTACTTTTTTATTATTATTTGCACTCATACAAACTTAATAGTTACACCAGTTCCATCCCTCCCTCCTCCTCCCCCTGAACCTCCTGCTCCCCCTCCCCTCACCCCTACCTCCCCATCCCCCAGTGCCTCCCACCCCAATTCCCAGAGAGTCCTTTATTGTGCATGCCTGACTCTCCTCTGGGCCCTCCTCTCCGATGATGTACAAGGACCCAGTGGCATTTCCCTGAACCCTTTCCAGTGTTTCCCTTAAGCATAGGAACACTACTGTGGCTGTCAATACCTTGCCTCCAGGGATGTTGGTGCCTTTAGCAGATGCTAGACTTTGTGAGGTCAATAGTGTGTTGGACATTGCGCAGGGCATGCAAAGTCCAATTATGATTGCTTTGGCCCTAACTTGTGTAGTGTACTTGCATATCATTGCTCCTCCCATCCTTGTGCTCTTACACTCTTACCGCCCCCTCTTTTGCAAATGTCCCTGAGCTTCAGGATGGGGAGAGATTAGTCTGGCCTAGTTCTATAGAGTCTCTGAAGTTCTGGATTGTGGTTTGTTGATTTTCTTTTGCAGTTTTGCTGCTCCTGCAATGCCCTTCACTCCATCCTGCTGAGCACTGTATGTCACCCCTTGGCCAGAGACAAAAAGCTATAAGACTATAAGAGCACATTCAAGGGTAGATGTAATAAAAGTAGGAAACCTCAGTGAGAGAGGGGTCAATCACTCATTTGCAAAATGGTTACTTTTTATCTGCCAGACTATATGCCCTTCTCTTCTGGTGAGATCATACCCCCTCAGTTGTAAATGATCAGGAACAAATGTCTGTGAATTTAACCAGGTGTCACATTACTTACTTGCAGTCCTTGATGGAGGCCTATTTTCTCTGCTGTAACATGATCCCCTCTCTCCTTGTTTCTGTTGTGGTCCTCCAACCTCATTCCTCCTGTTCATAATCCTTGCAATTACTGTAGGTAATACATAGATTTATCTTTGAGTGTCTCAAGGTGGGCTGGATGGGTTTGGTACTAGGAGCCACCTATTAGGGAGTACATATTGCGCTTAATTTTCTGGGTTTGGGATACTTCACTTAATATAATTGTTTCTAATGACATCCATTTCCCGGCAAATTCCAGTAATTCATCATTTTTGATGGCTAAATAGTACTCCATTGTATAGATGTACCACTGTTTCCTTATACACTCGTCAACTGTTGGACATTTGGGTTGATTCCATGACTTTGCTATTGTAAACAGTGCTGCTATGAACATGGTCGCACTTGTGCTATCGAGGTGAACCTCTGCTGCATGGGGGGGTTATTCCCAAAAGTAGAATCGCAGGGTCATATGGCATTTCAATCTTTAATTTCTTTAAGAGTCTCCAGACAGCTCGCCAGAGTGGCTGTATGAGCCTGCATTCCCACCAGCAATGTAGCAGAGTTCCCCTCTCTCCACATCCTCTCCAGCATTTGTTGTTTCTATTGTGGATTTTTGCCATCCTGACCGGAGTGAGATGATATCTCAGGGAAGTTTTGATTTGCATTTCCCTCATGGCTAAAGAAGTGGAGCATTTTTTAAGATATTTGTTAGACATTTTAATTTCATCCCTGGTAAAGTTTCTTTTAAGTTCCAGAGCCCATTTTTTAATTGGGCCATTGGTTTCCTTGGTGTTTCATTTTCTAAGTTCTTTGTGCACTCTGGACAGCAGAGTTCTATCAGATGTGTGGTTAGTGAAGATTTTCTCCCATTCTGTGGGTTGCCTTTGGGCTCGTGTTACAATCTTTTTATCTGAACAGAAGCTCTTTAATTTCAAAGATCCCAACTGTTGAGAGTTGGTAGCAGTGACTATGCCATTGGATGTCTGTTTAGGAAATGTTGGCCTAGCCCAATCAGCTCGAGGGAGTTCCCTATCCTTTCAACTATGGTTTTTATAGTCTCTGGCCTGATATCAAGGTCCTTGATCCATTTAGAATTAAGTCTTGTACATGGTGACAAGTACGGGTCCAGCTTTAATCTTCTGCATGTGGAGATCCAGTTTTGCCAGCACCATTTGTTGAAGATGCTGTTCTTTTTCCATTGGATTCTTTGGGCCCCTTTGTCAAAGGCCAAATGTAACTTTGTGGGCTTATATCTGAGTCTTCAATCCTTATCCATTGATCTGTGTATCTATTTTGGAGCCAGTACCAGGCTGTTTTTATAACTATGGATTTGTAGTATAGACTAAGGTTTGGTATGGTAATACCTTCAGCAGTGTTTTTGTTACTCGGGATTGTTTTTGCTATCCTGGGTCTTTTGTGCCTCCATATGAATTTTGAGATTGTTTGGTCAACTTCTTTAAAGAATTACTTTGGGATTTTAATTGGTATAGCATTGAATTTGTATATTGCCTTTGGTAGGATGGTCATTTTTACGATGTTGATTCTGCCAATCCAGGAACATGGGAGGTCTTTCCACCTTCTGGTGTCTTCTGCAATTTCTTTCTTTAGGGTTTTAAAGTTTTCATTGTAAAGGTCTTTTACTTCCTTGGTTAGGTTTATACCAAGGTATTTCATTTTTTTAGGCACTATAGTAAATGGGATTGTTTCTTTCAAGGCCTTTTCACTTCTTTCATTCTGGGCATATAGGAAGGCCTCTGATTTTTGCACATTTAGTTTGTATCCTGCCACCCTGCTGAACTTCTCAATTAGTTCCAGGAGCTTCCTGGGGGAGTTTTTGGGATCACTCAGGTATAAGATCATGTCATCTGCAAACAGGGATAGCTTGACTTCTTCCTTGCTGATTTGAATCCCTCTTACGTCCCTTTCTTGTCTTATGGCTTCAGCTAAGACTTCAAGTACAATATTGAATAGAAGTGGTGAGAGTGGACAGCCTTGTCTAGTTCCTGATCGAAGTGGGAATGCTTCCAATTGTTCCCCATTGAGCATAATCCTTGCTGTGGGCTTGTTGTATACAGCTTTTATTATATTGATAAAGGTTCCTTCCATTCCTACTGTCACTAGCGTTTTGATCATAAAGGGCTGTTGGATCTTGTCAAAGGCTTTTTCTGCATCTATCGAGAGTATCATGTGGTCTTGGACTTTGGACTGGTTTATATGATGAATTACATTTATCGATTTGTGTGTGTTGAACCAACCTTGTGTGCCGGGGATGAAGCCTACTTGGTCCCCTTGAATGATCTTTTTGATATGTTTTTGAATCCGATTTGCTAAGACTTTGTTGAGAATCTTTGCGTCTGTGTTCATCAGAGAGATCGGCCTATAGTCTTCTTTTTTAAGTGAATCTTTGTTAGGTTTTGGGATTAAAACGATATTAGCTTCATAGAAGGAATTTGGTAGTGTTCCTTCCTTTGCTATTTGATGGAACAGTTTAAGGAGTATTGGTGTTATTAACTCCTTAAATGTCTGGTAGAACTCTGTGCTGAATCCATCTGGTCCAAGACATTTTTTGGTGGGAAGATTCGAGATTACTTCCTCAATTTCCTTATATGTTATAGGACTATTTAAATAATTCACAACTTCCTGATTCAATTTAGGTAAGTTGTATTTACTTAGAAATTTATCCATCCCTTTTGTGTTGTCAAACTTCACGAAGTATAAGTTTTTGAAATGTGATTTTATAATTCTCTGGATTTCTTGGGTATCAGTAGTGATAACTCCATGTTCATTTCTAATTTTGTTAATTTGGGTTTTCTCTCTCTTGCTTTTGGTTAATTTAGCTAGGGGTGTATCAATCTTGTTGATTTTTTCAAAGAACCATCTTTTTGACAGGTTGATTTTTTCTATCGTTTTCTTAATCTCGATTTCAGATATTTCTCCCCTTATTTTGCTAATCTCCTCTCTACTTTTGGGATGAGATTGCTCTAGTTTCTCTAAAGCTTTAAGCTGCATTGTTAAGTTGTTTATTTCTGATGTTTCCATTTTTTTGATGTAGGCATTAAGAGCTATAAACTTACCTCTTAGAACAGCTTTCATTGTGTCCCAGAGATTTTGGTAAGTTGTATTTTCATTATCATTCACTTTCAGGAAATCTTGAATTTCCTTTTGAATTTCTTCCTGAATCCAGTTCTCATTCAGCATCATATTCTTAAATTTCTAGGACTTAGTGTATTTTCTCTTGTTTGTTGTGTTGTGGATGTCCAGCTTTAGGCTGTGGTGGTCTGATAGGGCACAGGTTAGAATTTCAACTTTTTTGTATATGTGTAGATTCACTTTGTGGCCCAATATGTGATCTATTTTGGAGAAAGTTCCCTACGCTGCTGAGAAAAATGTGTATTCTTTGGTGTGTGGGTGAAAAGTTCAATAGAGATCTGTAAGATCCATTTCTTTAAGAGTTTGATTAAGGTCCAAAGTGTCTCTGTTAAGCTTTTGACCTGTTGATCTATCCCATGTTGAGAGTGTGGTGTTGAAGTCCCCAAGAATTATCGTTTGGGGGTTGATTTCTTGCTTTAGACGCTGTAGGGTTTTCTTAATGAATGTGGAGGAGCCTGTATTGGGTACATATATGTTCAGTATTGTGAAGTCTTCCTGGTGAATTGTACCTGTGACTAAAATGTAGTATCCATCTGTGTCTCTTATGATTTTCTTTGGTTTGAAGTCCACTTTGTCTGAAAGCGTAATTGCTACCCCTGCCTGTTTCCTAGTTCCATTAGCTTGCAAGATTTTGGACCAGCCTTTCATTCTTAGGACGTGCCTATCTTTTGTGGTGAGATGAGTTTCCTGAAGGCAGCAGATTGTTGTTTTGTGGTTTTTAATCCAAGTTTTAATCTGGTCTCTTAATTGGTGAGTTAATACCATTGACATTTAATTTTATAATGGAGAAATTATTTTTAATTCTGGACATTTTTTATGTTTAGTAGATTTTGTAAGTGTGTTGTTTGATATTTATGTTTGGTGGTATTATACTTCCCTTCTGTCCTCCTGGATACGCTTGTTCTTATCTTCAAGCTTGAGTATCATTTCTAGCATTTTTTGAAGGCCTGGTTTGGTATACATGTATCCCTTCAAGTTGTCTTTGTGCTGGAAAATTTTTCTTTCTCCCTCGATCATGACAGATAGTTTTGCCAGGTATATCAGTCTGGGTTGTCATTTTTGCTCATTTAATACTTGAAGTATGTCTCTCCAAGCTCTTCTTGATTTACTGTTTCCATTGAATAGTCATTTGTTATTCTAATAGGTTTACCTTTAAAGGTGACTTGCTTTTTTTCTCTTGAAGCTCTCAGCACCTTTTCTTTGTCTTGAATGTGGAGTGTTTTGACTATTATTTGCCGTGGTGATTTTCTATTTTGGTTATATCTGCTTTGAGTGCAAAATGCCTATTGTATTTCGATAGGCCTCTCATTCTTTAGTTGTGGAAGTTTTCATTTATGATGAATTGAAATATTTCCTCAGGTGTGGTATTTTGGGATTCTTGTTCTGGTATTCCATGAATGCGCATGTTAGGCTTCTTCAGGGTATCCCATATCTCTTGAATGTTCCTCTCCAGTATCATTTTGGCTTTAACAATCTCTTCCATTGATCTGGTTAATTCTCCCACTTTGTCTTCAAGATGTGAAATTCTATTTTCTGCCTCATTTGGTCTGCTGATAAGACTCTCTGTTGAGTTTTGGGTTGAAGATAACTTGTCTTTTAGTTCAATTTTAAACTCTGCTTGAGACTGTTTTAACTGCTCTATGCCTATTTTTGTTTCTTGAACTGTTTTCTCAACTCCTCCAAGTGCCTGTTGGTTCCTGTTCAAAGTGGTTGATACGGTTGTTTAACTCTTCTCGGATTTCCTCTTTCATAGTATTAATCATGGTAATGATCATACTCTGAAAGTCATTATGTTTGGTCTGACTTTCATGGCTATTTTCTGTGAATTTGTTCTGGTTGGAATCCATCATTATGGGATTAATTCTTTCGATGGGAGCTTGGTCTTTTTGGGTTTTGTTTCTCGTGGATCTGTATTTTGACTTGGGCATTGTTGTTTTGTTTTGTAGGACCATTCAGTTTCTGTGTGTTTTTTACTGAACTGATGTAGTTGGTATTGTTACAGTTGCCAGTTATTACTAGTGCTTGCCTTGGATTGGGTATGTTTGTGTATTGTTATTGTTATATTCTAGATGAGGCTATTAGGCTGTTAGTACATCAGTTAAGTCAGGTTAAGTAACCAGGGGGTGAATATTAGTATGGTAGTGCACTTTTATGATTTAGTATCTTGGTGATATGTGAGGGTGAGTGGTGTACTCCCTGGAGTTGTACGTTTTTGGGGTGGCTGTATGAGGAAGTTGATCTACAGCAATTGATACTAGAAAGGATCAGTAAGGTGAAAGAAAAAAAAAGGTTTACTTATCTTTGGGCTGGATGTGAAGAATCTCACCCACGTGATATAATGATTGTAGTGGAGTCCAGATTGTATGGCCTGTGTTCCCTTTGTTCCTTAGAGTTTTGCTTGAGTTTCCTTTGGACTCTATTGAATTCTGAGTAGCAGTGTGTCTTCCGTGGACCAAGCGTGCGTAGGTCCCCAGTGGGCTGGAGAGGCAGAGGGTCCGATGTTGATGGTAGAATTCTTCACCTGGGACCTGGGTGGGGCAGCAGGAGGCACGCGGGGCAGGAGGATGCGAGGGGCTGGGGCTGGGGTCCGGGGCAGGAGGTGGCCTTGGTGCTCGCTGGGTGGCAGGGGGGGTCTCCAGGGATGAATTAATTATTATAAGGATTTTGGTTGAACAACGGAAGCTCAGAGTTGTCATTTACTAAGATGTAAACACTATATGTGGAACAGGTTTGCAGGTAATTGGATGAGTCTGGAGTTCAGAGAAATCTTGGCTGAAAAGTTGATTTAGGAAAATCTATTTAAAGCCATGTTCCTAGAAATGTAATTGCAAATAAACACAAAATGCATGTTAAGCAATTTGGCAGACTAAATATTCAGAGAAATGCCTTCTGGCAAAGAACATCTAAAATTCAAGATAAAATGTAATGAACTTAGAAAAATAACTGAGTTCTACAAACAGAATAAGAGGACAGACAAAGAATATAGAAAGGTTGCACAGTGGTAAGCCAGACCTAGGGGAGTTTTTTTTTTTTTTTAATCAAAGGTCATCTCTTCATTCCTAAATTATAAGGACAACACATGCTTAGTTCTGAAAACAAAAGCTTCCAGCCTTAAGAGGAGGGTGGTCAGGTCAGGAACACATTTAGTGAAACAGAAAATGCTAAATTACAACTCCCAAAGACAATTGACTATCACCGCTATCACCAAGGAAGTAGCTGTCACTGGCTTGGAATTGGGTGAAAACATGCATTATTGTTAGGTGGGGTATGGAAATCACACTTTCTCTATGACCCATAAAAATACTATTTGAAAAGTAGTTTCATAGTTGACATAGTTCAGGAACTATGACATCAGGGATAAAGCAAAAAATAAAAAGTCATTTCTTTTCTGGAGGAGATTGCTTGAATTACTTATTTAAATGGTAAGATAACTTTTTGCTTCCTAAAGTCCAACTTTTATCAAGATAGCCTTTCCATTTTCCCTGTTGTCTTTTATCCATTACATCTTGTGATATTTTTTAGAGGTTAAGCTATGGATTCTATTGAAAATGAGAGAAAAGGGAAGAAACCCTTGGATGCTTTGTCCAGGGGAGTCAAGGAAGAAGACATAGCCTTAAAGTGGGAGGATGTTAGAGCAGAGAAGATAGCTTGTAAGGTCAGAGAGAACAGGAAGAGTTGCCATAAGCACATTGCTAAAAGGCTGAGCTACTGTGGAACAACTGCATAGTGGGAAAGCAGGAGGAAGAAAAGTAATGGGTGAAGTCGCAGTTTTCTGGGAAGTGAGATAAAGACTGGAGGTGTGGTGGGAGTGTTTCCCACAGGATCTGACATTCCTAACTATACTAGCTGTCCATTAGCAATTAAGTTATCCTTATTATTCCCCTAATTCTCTTTGATGAGGATATTTAATGATCTAGGGAGAAGAGGCAACAATCAATCTTGCTGCTTCATGTTGAGTGGGGGCATATGAAGAACAGTGTTGCTGGCAGACATCCTCCTTCCAAGTGTCCAGGGGTGCACAGCAATGAGATTTTATTGAAACATTATTTGGATTCTTATTGAGCTTATTCTGGAAAAGACAAAGTGAATAAGAAGGTTCAATAAGCAAGGTCCAAATATAGTGACTGAAAGCATTATAACCAGAGTTCAACGAATGGTATAAACCAGTGTACTCAGAAAGGACATTCTTAGCCTCCTGGTTGGTGGAAAACAGGGATCTGTTTATATGCTCCAAAGAATGTAACCAATATTCACCAGGATGATAGATCATATACACAGGAGGGCAAAAATGGAAATTAGGGAGATAACATGGACCCAGGGTAATCTGGTTCTGGACTCGAAACATTCCAGGTCTCCTCACATCACTGAAGTTTTGATTAAGTCAATCAGACTTGCAAGTCCAGCAGTTTCTTTTCATGTTCCTCATAGTTCCAAGCTTATCTCAGCTTTGCATGTGGGGCCACATATTCATGCCCCATGTCATAGGAAGGCTCATTCCTAGTATCTAATGAAGACAAGGCTGAGTAGAAGACAGAACAGTCTTCAAGAGAGAGAAATAGCTAGCTGGCAGAGCTATTAAGAAATAAACTACCAGGTCATATTAAGTCTACTAGTCACAATAATCTGAACCTGCTATATATTTTATGTCCTTTGTATCTGACATAATATTTACATGTGACTTTTTGATTAGAAATATTATATATAAAATTAAAGTAATCAATTGCATTGTTTAGCCAAGTGAGGAAAAATATTTGTAGCATTTATCTTTAGATCAGTTTGGCATTAGTTAGACAAAGAAGTAGGAATTAGTTTTATCTTGGTAAAGATTTGGGCTTTCTTTGACAATGTCAATGTACATATTTATAAACTAATTGATAAATGATAAATATACATAAATTCTTAATCACATTCAGACAACATATGTCCACATATCATCATATATAAATGTGTACTTTAAAGTCCAAGATTTTTGTGGCTCTAACCCAGGCTTATCACTTGTCAATTAAGTTAGACTGTTAATCTATTTAATTAAACAACCTTTAAAATTTGTACTTTTAACATACATGATTCTTATAAATACAGTAGAAAACTTTGACTCTGGTCATAAAGCAGAACAGACTATTGATAAAACTGAGCAGACTGAACCCGTGATCCCTGCTCAGAACTTACAATGGCTAGTTTCACTTATATGTTTTCCTAGTTTTAATTGGTCAAGGAAAGAAACTTCAATTTGAATGTTATTTCTCAGGATTATACGTTTTAAATAGTTTTTATAGCAATAGTCTTTAATAGACTTAAAAAATTTTTGAGAAGGTTTCAGTTACATCAGTACATATTTAAGTCAATATGTATTTCTGCCTTTCAATGTTACCTAAATTATTTATTTCTAGGTAAGCATACATGTATTACAGATGGCCATGCTTAGAAAACAAAGACAAAAACCAAAATAAGGGGTTGAAGAAATAGCTCAGAGGTTAAGCCTCTGCCTTACAAATAGAAGTTTGAGTTGTGACCCTAGAACCCATGTAAAAACACAAGGTGAAAATGCAAAGGCCTGCAGGCCCTGGAAGGAGAGGCCCTGGAAAACTCCAGACCAAAGCAAAGAAGAGGTGGAACAATCCAGGGTGATACCTGAAGTTACCAACTGTTCTGATTCAGACAGACAGACAGACAGACTGACTGACAGACTGACTGACTGGTAGACACACACACACACACACACACGTAAATAAAAAGGATAATAAGAATATTAATGACCATCTTATTAGTGGGGTGGCCTGAAGAGAGGCAACTTTGTATGCCACAAGAAGGCTGAACCCCCACAAGAGTAGACCAGCCAGAGGCAACCCTTGGGTCTATAGAAACAGAAAGGCAGGAGGGTGGGAGAGAATGGGATGGCTTGATGAAGAGAAGGGAGTAGGATGGGAAGGAGTGGAATGGAAGGAAGCAGGGATGAGTACTCAATATGCTTGTAAAACTAGAAAAATAAAATAATAATAAAAAAGAACAAACAGAATATTAGTGCACAATAAAGAGGAAAAATAAAACATGAGGTTATCACAAATTTTAGGAATACCAGTCATATCTGACATGTTGAGGGTTTCTTTGAGTTATTTTTGGTTAGAATTTCTAAATTTTTAAAAATACTTGTAAGCTGAAAGTCCTTAACTGTCATATGTAAAACAAAGCTTAAAGCATATTGTCCAGAAACCAAGATGCTTCTTAAGCAAACAAAATGAATACTATAGGCTTGAAGTGGGACTAAGATTCAGCCTTTGCTGCCTGTAGTCAGTGGCTTGGAGGGACTGACCCAATTAGAGGCAGGTGACCTTGAAGCTGGTTATTCTGTTTCTCCTGGGACATAGTTATCACAACTGCCTCTAGTGCCTGGAGGAACCCCTTTAGGCCTTGGGAGCTTCCCAAAAATTATGCTAAGAGGCAAAATCTTATGTATTAAATTACCCTTTTAAGAGAGTTAAGATATAAATTACAAATATGGTTTGAATTCATTTGGTAGGGTCTTCTCCTGCAGTCACGGTGCAGGAACAGCAAAACTGAAAACAACATCAAACCATAATTCAGAACATCAGAGACTCTACATTAATCACCTGAAACCAAACCAGCCAAATATCTCCCCATCCTAAAGCTCAGAGAAACTCGCAGAAGAGGAGGCAGCAAGATTGTAAGAGCCTAAAGATGGGGAAGAGCAATGATAAACAAGATACTCCACAAAAGTTAGGGCCTGCAGTAGCCATAATAGGACTTTGTATGACCTGTGCAATGACTGTGCTCCCCTTTAGTATGAGAACACAAGAAAGGGCTCTAGGCAATGCTACTGAGTCCTTACGCTTCATCAGAGTGGAGGCCTCAGAGGATAGTTTGACATTCACACTAAAGGATGCTCCAGGATTTGGGGTGGGGAAGAGGAGGACATGGGGAGATAGGAAAGGAAGGGGGTGAAAGGAAGGGGAAAGGGGGGAGGGAGCAAGGGGGAGGGGTGAAGGGAGGGAAGGGACATGGGTACCTATTAAGTTTGTTTGAGTGGGAAAAAAGAAAAGAAAAGAAAAGAAAGAAAAGAAAGAAAGAAAGAAAGAAAGAAAGAAAGAAAGAAAGAAAGAAAGAAAGAAAGAAAGAAAGAAGACATATAATTCATTGGCAACAGTTTTTAGATCAGTTATTAATTTATAATATAGCACAGTGAGACCCTATATAATTGGTCAATTTTGGAAATAGACTTTTGAGAACATTACCAAAAGCAGATTCACAGTTAGAAAAACCTTATTATTGGAAGCAGAATCTGGTATTAGTTATTTAGTAGAGCAGAATTTTGATCCTAGGAATTTGAATTCAAATAACCTTTGTTTATTCTTAGCTCATGTTGAAATCCCCCAACAAATAAGAATACAGAGAATTAGAGTACATCACAGAAACTGGGTTTCCTTAAAAGAAAATATTTTTAAGTAATAACTACATTAATATCATTTGTAAATTTAAAGAAAGTCCCAGTATGTTTTAAACAAGAACTTCTTTGGGTTTGCAACTTTAAAATGATTTTTTTTAGATTAGTAAAGAGGCAGGAAAACAAGCTATTGCTAATAGTAGCTGCAGAGTTAACAAAACCAATAAATTAGAACTGAACACACAGTATTTGGTCCAGTTATTAATAATATAACTATTCCAATTATTAAGAACATACTACTCCTACAATAGCTATTGGAATCCTGAAAACATTTTTTGGTAAATATTTACATCTAAAACATATGTCAAAGAAAAATCATAAATTTGTTGTAAATAAAACCGTTATGCATATAGAAATATCTACATATATATTTCTATTCATTTAGATCTATGGCAATGTACATATTTAACATGGTACAGATCAGGCAAGAAACACAACTCAGACCCTGAGAGACACATGTGACAACTGGCCAGCACGTGACAGGAAACAGAACTTATGTAGTGACATTGGAGGATCATGTAACAAATAAATAGGAAGGGTGTTTCTTCCACCCTGTATAAACTTTGGGAGGAGATATATTTTGTTCTTTGTTGGAATAAGGAACCTGAAAGAAAAAGTCTGCTGTCTTCTCTGAAAAGAAACCACAAGAGAAAGTCATGCAGCCACTGGATCTCTGTTGGAAAAGAAGCAAGAGGAGAAACCTATGTGGCCATCTTTACAAATGGAGGCATGACCTCCATTCTTGAACATGCATTTTTGTTTGTCCTCTCAGGACAAGGATTTCACTGTAAAGTATACTTAGGTCAGGCTTGGCAATAGGGAAAAACAACCTGCTCTTTTTCTTAAGACTCATAGGATCAAAAAGACTTTCAATTACATTTGAGAGGATTCCTCTAAGGAACAGAGCTACAAATTCCTGTCTGTAAACTGAGCACTACCGGGTTGCCTGTGTTTGGGAGTTCTAGACCAGAGAGTCATCTGAGTGAATGGTCCCTCCCACAGTTGAACTTAACACATTTATCTACTCATGGGTTTAGATGGGAACTAACCTGGGAATTATTTCTCACATACGTTCCCACCAGATTCAGATTTAGTGTGAATGTACTGGTGCCTAGACCCCCCCAAAAAAAACTGGGGAGACACTCTGAGCATGTGTATGCTTCTTTACTGTCAGAATGAGCACAGTTTACTGAAACCTAAAGCTCGTTTCTGCATCTAAGAGATTACAAAACCTCATAGTGCCAGGGGATCTGCTCATGAGAGATCATAGACCCTCTCAGTACCAGGGACGGGCCAAGGAGACTCTTTCCTGGTACTAAGTCAGGGCTTAAGAGACAAGGAAGCCTCAAAGTGTCAAGTACCTATTGCCTAAAGAAACACTTTTAAGTATTTTCTGTGCTACAAACCTTAGACAGAAAAATGAAAAAAATCACAGATCCTAGCTTGTGAATGTCTTCTCTCCAAGGACCACCATGTTCAGGCATCCAGCAGCTTAGAACAAAAAGGAATGGTTCCCTTCGGGAGCCAATATTCTCTGTTCCCAGGGAGAACATAGAACATCCGGGGAACTGAAGACCATTCCCAGAAACCTGTCACCTGAGAATTGTAGAACTGGCAAGTGTCGTATCCACGATTAACTGGCTGATTGACAGGTGCACATTTTTGAAAGCTCTAGTCCCTTTTCCATTTTATTTCGATTGCACTTCCATCAGTTTTCCTGTATACAAAACTCTGCGTTGGGAGAGAACTCTTGGTTACTACACAGTCTCTTCCTGGGTAAAGCTTCTTCCCATTGCTTCCTCTGACTTGGCTGCTGCAAACACACCAGCTTGTGGGTGCTGGTGGATTGCTCTGCATACCTGTGGTTTTTGATGTCATGGAAATCCTCTGTCTTTTGGTCAGGTTAAAGATTATCTTTGGGTTTTGATTTGCTATCAAGTGGCTGTGTCTGTTTTCCTGACCAACAACTCCTAAGGAGGAGTCTCACAATATCGGAGGAAATTTTGTTCAATGACTCTAGATTTTCAAGAATCACATTATTTAATCTTGTGGGCTATTCACCCCTCAACTTTCAAATTTCTGAACTGACTGTCAAAGTAGTAGGTTTCCACATGAGTATTTCATGCAATCTTTATCTGAGTTAAATTTCCATCAATACTATCTCCTGACTACAATATCGACATGCCTGTTAAGGTATGCTCATTGATACAATGTAGTCATGAGTTATTACAGTGACCATCCTCTCTCAGGATCTGAGGCCCTCTACATCAGCCCTGATACTGTACACCTGGTGAAAAGCTCATAGGTAGCTCTTTCTACTGTTAAGCTTTCTACTACCATTTAGCTAAATGAATACAACTTGGGCACCCTGTTGATTTTTCTGAGAAATCCTCCTCTCAGTCTCAATCAGAGAAACTTCTGTTTGTAATGAATGGCAGTGAATGTAGCTTACATTGCCAGCAATGATTAGCAGTTGAGTGCACCATCCTAAACAGTATGTTTGTAATACAACCCTCTAAACCTCAAGGAACATCGTGGAAGGGGAGTCAGAAAGAATGCAAGAGGTGTAAGATAGGGAGAAAACCTGTAGAATGCTGTCATCTGGGTATAACATCTCTAATGCAAATTAGCTCTAAAGCATCTGCAGCTGCTTGCTCTGGGCCTTCCTGTAAACAGTCAATCTCAGATAGGAGAGGGTCTTTGCAGGGTCTTTTTCCCCACTAAAGTACTCACTGTTGATAAGTCTGAAGGATAATAGTCAATTATGTACCCACTGAGAAGCTCACCTAGTTCAACAGGCAATTCGAAACCTACTGTCACATAGGTGACCCTACATAAACTCAAGGGGTCGTAAAACAAAACGGAAAGACATGAATGAAAAGGGACTTGTACAGAAAAGGGGTTGTAACAGAGCAGAGGAAGGGAATTGGGCTTAAAATCAGTAGAAGGAACCATGTACATTGAAGTCACAAAGAACAAGTTCAAGCAAGGTTTTAATGAATTAAAAATTAAAAAGAAGAACAGGTGATGTGAGTCAGCTTATTAATGTGTGTATGTACCTATTAGCATATACATGCACAGAAATATGTGTATATTTCTTTAGAATAATGGCACATTAATAAAAACAAATAGAAATAGATAGCAAAAACATATTATTGTTTGGGATTATACAATTGGTCCTGGATGCATCATGGTTCTCTGATTAATCTTTTGGATTGACATGCTTGGCATATCTAGAATATCTATGGATTCTGCATTTGTGCCCACCTATGGTCTATCAGAATCTTCTCTTTAATCCTTAGTTCTCACTTAGTATCAGCTCAATGTTGACTAGTTTTTTTTTTAACTAGACAAGTGGGATTCTGAGCATTATTTATCTGGGACAGCTATGATAAGTCAGTTTACCTCTCTGTATCACAGATATGTAGGTAAAATAAATTATGACAAAATAATGAAAAACAGAATGTAAACCTTTTAATCCACAAAAATAGATAAAGAACCTGCATGCTACAAATAAAATTAGAGACCAACTCTTTTGATATTATACCAAAACTCGAATCGAACTTTTGGAGTATTATGGTTAAAAAGCAGATGTGATTGTCAAGAATAACAAGAATATGTCAAGTTCTTGGAGGCTAATTTGGGTCAGTGTTATTTGCTCCAGAGCAGAACTGAGTTGGGAGTTTGTTCTGTTCCTCACGGGGAGGCCTCGTCTTGGATGTCCTCCCTAGTTTCTATTCTCAGGTCTCATATTAGGAATGTGCTCATTCTACAGGGATTTTAATCCTGTTTTTTTACAGCAGCTGTGGCTTTGCCTGGCCTCTTTGCCAAGAGATAGATATCTGATTTGAGATGTCATACGTGTCTTTTTAGAGGGTGTGTCAAACCATGTGGCGAGTACATAGTCTACATAGACACACTATTGACAAACAGACTTTGAAAAATCATTCTGTTTCATGAAGGAAATCAAACCAAGCTCAAAAGCCAAAGGTTCTTATATAGTAGCAAATAACAATGTTAGGAAAAACAAACTTCAGAGATCCTTCTAATTCTGAACATACCTAACTCCAGCACTCCTCATGAGCTGTATATGAAGTCAGCTAATTTAAATGTGAAGTATTTATTTTTTGTTCTTATTGTTGAATATCTGCATCAACTTTTTCTACTGGGCCAAGGAGGCTCCCTGCTTCAGGATTAATTGAGACAATTTGCTTTGCAGTTGGGAAAGTCGTACTATTGCAGAAAAGATAATAGCCAGCTAGCTAGACTATTTTTTGCACTTCATGCCACCCAAGATACACACAAGATCCTCATACACACATTTCAGTTCCGTATGTGTTCCAAGTGGCATGGTCCCATGCTCTTTGTACATACTTTTCTTTGCTTGTTGTGTTCTCATATATCTTTATTCAGCATGAAGCAAACAACTTGACCATACTATTCAATTCTTGAATTCCCTCCTTCCACGCTTCCCTTCATTGTTTTTTTCCCCTATGGAGTGAACCATATTTTTAATTAGTTGCTGTTGTTATACATTTGATGGGGAGAAGAGATCACCCCATCATTGTCACTGAGGCAAGTTTAGTGTCCGGCACAAAGACTCTCATATTTCTATTGGTATCTGAGATACATTAATGGAACTTACCTAAGGGATTGGGACACTTGACCAAACATTACATAGCACAAAAGTAAGCAAAAGACCAGAAATAAGTAAAGTTGTTCACCAGCAAATTCAACCTAAAGAACTAAAGATACCAGGAAAGCATGAGGCATGTGAAGTAACAGGAAAAACAAGCTGTATGTTCAGAGAGAATCTAAGAACAGTTAGTAAAGAGGAAATTGAACAGTTTTCAAATAGGTCAGCCAAATTGTTTGGTTAATGAAAAATAAGCTCATTAAAATTAAATATTATTTGAAGTAAGTTTTGTTATTTAAAAGTTAAACAGCACTACAAGTCATTCTAAAACGTGAAAAAATAAGTTACAGCTAAAAATTACTGAGATTTGTCACAATAAAAGACATGTTGAAGAAAAGGTATGTTTATTTTTGGTGGAGAGTTTGAAAGGTGTTATAAGGAACACCATTAAAAATAACATGGCTGTCAGCCCTAAAAAATTATTATAATGAGGAATTTAAATGCCATCTAGCTTAATCTGAAAGTTCTTACTTAACTAATAATTTTGAGTAGAAATTAGAAAGCTAATAATGACTCCTTTCATAAATTCTACTTCAAATATCCACAACTTCATTGAAAGCTACTTCAGGACAATATGTCAGAAGATATGTCCAAACATAAACTACATGTTAGATGGTATAGCTGATGGAATATGTATTATTAAGATATGCACTATGCTGTAAGTTCATGCAGAATGTAGGTAACAAATTGTACAGTCAATCACCAAGGTCAGTAGGTTGAAGAAAAGAATGGGTATGAGAGAGAGAATGCCAGATACTAGACCCAGGAATGGACATGTTGATTCATTTTTCCTCAGAGGAACAAATTATGTTCTAGAAACAAGCGGCATTAAAGTAACAATAACAAACTAAGTTTTTCAGGGTAGTATTCTGGATTGAAGTCTTTCTTGACCCATGGTTTCTCTCTCTCTCTCTCTCTTTCTCTCTTTATCTTTCCTCACTATTTTTTCTCTCAAATAACTAGATAAATAAATCCAACCTCCAACAACTCTCTAGTACCTATCCTCTGTCACAAGGAAGCCAAATATCCCTTTTTCTCCAGGATGGGAAATTTATGCCTTTATAGACTCAGGGAGAGTCACCAAAATGCTCATAGAACAATGAAACCACATAAGAACCGCAACAACTATTTGAAGTGGCACACTGCTTTGTCAGTAGAGGAGAAAAGTATTCCCCTTTCCCCTTTCAGAGGAAGACTCACGACCATCACAAGATGTTGTCTTTGGAAATGACCTGGACTGTGATGCAGTCCATGTAAAGCCTGCCCTGCCTGACCAGATGGATCCAGTACACTCTGTCGAAGATGGACCAGGTGGTTAGGAAGTTTTTTTTTAATTTATTTCTTCCATTCATACAAAGTTGATAAATACCCCATTCCCCTCCCTCCCTCCACTCCTCCCTGGATCCCCTTGATCCCTCCCCCCTTTTCTCTTTTCTTTCCCCCCTCCCTTTCTCTCAGTGCTCCTTCCCTCCCTCCCATTCCTGGACCATCATTTAGTGTGCATGTCAAACTTCCCTCCGGGTCCTCTTCTCTGATGAGGTGTAAGGACTCAGTGGCATTGCCTAGAGCTCTTTTTTTGTGTACCCCTTTAGTATAGGAACACTATTGTGGCTGTTAATCTCTTGCCTCTAAGAATCCTAATGCCTGTGATCCATGCTAGATTTTGGGGGTTCAATGATATGTTGGTAATTGTGCAGGTCATGCAAAGTCCTATTTTGATTACTTCGGCCCTAACTTGTATGAAGTATCTTGCATATCGTTGCTCCTCCCCATCTTTAGGCTCTTACAATCTTACCATCTCCTCTTATGGTTTGTTGATTTTTTTTCAGTTTTGCTGCTCCTGCACTACCCTTGGCTCCATCCTGATGGGTATTGGATATCACCCCCTGGATTGGGCGAGCAAGCAAGCCAGTTAGGAAGTTTTGACATACTTTCTTGACATTCCTTTCTCTTCTCTATCGTGTTTCTAATTTGCCTCTTCTAGTCTGGAATTTTCTATTTTCAAAGCATCATCTCTACTAGGGCTTATGAAAACTGTTTACTGTATGACAGTATTCAACACCCAAAGCTATTTTTTGTTTAATTGTTAGATTGTGGAAACCATATAAAATAATCAATCTCAGATTACTCACAAAGGAGTTCATTCTTTCACAACAAAAATACTTGAAAACTAAAATAAACCAATACCCTTGGGAGTCCAACACATAAATATTGAATGAGATGAATATAAATATGAGTGATACTATTAAAGGTAATGTGTTATTCTACCAACAAATAAAATTCCATATTTTTATGCAAGGCATGGTATTAATCCACAAGAGATACCTACCTTACTCATCTCTCCCCAAATAAAATTCTTTTCCACAGAGTTTTTCCTGCTATGCCCTAGTTAGTAATGATATACCATATTTTAATCAGAAAGGTATATATATATATATATATATATATATATATATATATAATCAGAAAGGTATCTCTCTCTCTCTAACTCCAAGATGTTAGAAAAAATTTTAAACAAATTAAACTTAGAATGCAATACAGGAAATCATGATTTTAAGCTTATATTGTCCTTCTTATTTCTGGTACTTTTCATCACTCACTGTCTTTTTTATTATGTTTATTTATTTTTTTCTGATCATACAAACTTAATAGGTACTTCAGTCCCTTCCCTCCCTCCTCCCCTCCCCAGTCCCCCTTGTTCCTTCCCCCACTTTTCCCCTTCCTTTCTCTCCCCTCCCTCCTTTTCTCCTAGTATTCCCCTCTTCCCCTCCCATTTCCTGGAGCATCCTTTAATGTGAATGTCAAACTTCCCTCTGCGTCCTAAACTCTAATGAGGTATAAGAACTCAGTGACATTGCCTAGAGCCTTTTCTTGTGCTCCCCTTTAGTATAGGAACACTATTGTGACTGTAAATCCCTTGCCTCTAAGGATCCTAGTGCCTGTGATCCATGCTAGACTTTGGGGGGATCATTGACATGCCCAGAGCCTTTTCTTGTGCTCCCCTTTAGTATAGGAACACTATTGTGACTGTAAATACCTTGCCTCTAAGGATCCTAGTGCCTGTGATCCATGCTAGACTTTGGGGGGGATCATTGACATGCCAGTCATTGCACAGGTCATGCAAAGTCCTACTATGCCTATTGTGTCCCTAACTTGTGTGGAGTATCTTGTGTATCATTGCTTCTCCCCATCTTGAGGCTCTTACAATCTTACCGCCCCCCCCTTCCACAAATTTCTCTGAGCTTTAGGATGGGGAGAGATTAGGCTGGCCTGGTTCCAGGTGATTAATGTAGGGTCTCTGATATTCTGAATTATGGTTTGTTGCTGTTTTCAGTTTTGCTATTTCTGCACTGCCCTTGGCTCCACCCTGATTGGTATTGGAGGTGGTCACCTCCTAGCCAAAGATAAAAGTCTGTTTAAATGGAGTCTTACTGTAAGAGTAGATTCAAAGGGAGATGGAAAAAGAATAGAAGACCACAGTGTGGGGGGGTCAGTCTCCCATTTGCAGGATGGTTACCATCTATTTTCCAGACTCTATGCCCTCCCTGACTGGTAAGATCAACCCCCCTTCCACTGCAAGTGACCAGGAAGGAAAGTAAGTGAGCTTAACCAGATGTCTCACTACTTAACTTGCAACACTTGATGGTGACTTATTTTCTCTGCTATAGCATGATCCCCTATCTCCTTATTTCTGGGGCCCTCCTTTCCCTTCACTCCTGTTTATAATCTTTGCGATTATTGTAGGTATTGCAGAGATTTATCTTTGAATATGTCACAAAGGGGTTTGGTACTATGATCTACCTATTAGGGAGTACATACCCCACTTAATTTTTCTGTGTCCAGGATACTTCACCCAATATAATTTTTTTCTAATTCCATCCATTTCCCAGTAAATTTCATTAATTCTTTTTTTGTGATGGCTGAGTAGTATTCCATTGTATAAATGTACCACATTTTCCTTATCCACTCGTTAACTGTTGGGCATTTGGGTTGATTCCATGACTTTGCTGTTTGCTGGTATGAACATGGTTGTGCTTGTGTCATTTTTTGCTTTATGGGAGATTATTCCCAGAAGTGGAATAGCAGGGTCCTATATGGCATTTCAATTTTTAACTTTTTTAAAAATCGCCAGACTGATCACCAGAGTGGCTGTATGAGCCTGCATTCCCACCAGCAATGTAGGAGAGTTCCCTTCTCACTACATCCTCTCCAGCATTTGGTGTTGTTTGTATTGTGGATTTTTGCCATCCTGACTGGGGTGAGATGATATCTCAAGGAGGTTTTGATTTGCATTTCTTTGATGGCTAAGGATGTGAAGCATTTTTAAAAGATATTTTGTTAGACATTTCAATTTTGTCCCTGGAGAAGTTTTTTTTTTTTTTTTGAGTTCCCAGGCCCATTTTTTTAGTTGGACCACTTATGCCCTTGGTGTTTAATTTTCTAAGTTTTTTGTGCACTCTGGATAATACAGCTCTATCAGATATATGGTTAGTGAAAATTTTCTCCCATTCTGTGGTTCCTTTTTGCTCGGTTTACAATCTCTTTATCTGAACAGAAGATCTTTAATTTCATAAGATCCCATTTATTGAGTGTTGATTCTAGTGACTGTGCTATTGAATTTCTGTTTAGGAATCAGTGACCTACCAGTCCAATCAGCTCGAGGGAGTTCCCTACCCTTTCAACAAGTGTTTTTATAGTCTCTGGCCTAATATTGAGGTCCTTGTTCCATTTGGAATTAATTTTTGTGCCTGGTGACAAGTACAGGTCCAGTTTTAATCTTCTGCATGTGGACATCCAGTTTTGCCAGCACCATTTGTTGAAGAGACTATGCTTTTTCCATTGGATTTTTTGAATCCCTTTGTTCATTATCTTAATACTAGCTGGAATCCTTCCTTTCAAAGAATTAAAAAGAAAAAAATCTCTAAGAATCCTAGTGCTTAGAGTCACCAAACCACCTTCAGAGACTAAGTCCTCTATTAGAAATGTAGGATATGTGAGAGAAACATTCAATCCAAACCCCAGTTATCAGCAGAGCTGTGGAGGTAGTTTGGAGCATTATGCCACAATGGGAAACCCAGGTCTGTACTTTCAGTCACTTTCTCTTAGGTCTCAACTGTTCTATTCTATGTGCATAGTACCTATTTTTTTCCTTCATCTTCCTTCTTTGAATGTATTTTATCATCAAAGTTTTTTAGTACATGCTTCTCCCACATAATCCCTTCTCCAAGAAGAACAAACATTTTCAAAATAACTTTTTTGAGAGGAAGAATGTTCTAAAGTTTCTTGTAACTATCTCATTAATTTTTTCCTCTGGCACAAGAGGATTGAATAACACTCAGGTGGGTCAGAAGCAGGAAGAAGACGGTTTCCTTTCTTTTCCTATCCTGCCATCAGTGTGCATCGGTGTCCAGAGGAGGAAATGATCACACATCTCTAATTCAAGTGTTCTGTAAAATGCACCCAATAGTCACGTTGCCGTAGGTGAAGTCTCTTAGCACAGAAATAAAAACCCAAAGCAAAGATATATCCTCACCTATTTTAATATCATGATATCTCAAAATCAGACATCTGGTCAAATATGGGAGAAAAATGATAGAAACACTTTAGTACACAGAAAAGGTTTCTAATGAACCTTTTACTTCAGATAATGTATTTTAATTATAGAGAAGTCAGGTTTACTTTAGAGTTTTAATTTTTCCATTGATGAAATTGACTGCTTTACGTATTAAAAATATAGGATAAAAATTTCTGGAGCTGGAAAGATAACTCAGTTGATAAAATACTTACTATTCAAGCACAAGACCTGAATTCTACTCCAAGAATCCACATAAAAAGTTGGATGTGTTGGGCTGGAGAGGTGGCTCAGGGGTTAAGCCTCTGCCTTGCTGGTGGAAGGTCCTGAGTTCGGATCCCAGATCCCACGTATAGACGCCAGGCGGAAGCGGGGGCGGCCTGCGCTTCTGGTCCTGGTAGGGCGGAGCTTGTGAATCCTGGGGCAGAAGGAGGTGGAGGCGTCCATGGTGGTTCCTGAATTTGTCCGTGGTTCTACACACACAGACACACACACGCACACACACACATATGCACACACACACAATTGAATAAATAATTTAAAAAAATTTGAAAAAAAAAAGTTGGATGTGAAGCTGGAGAGTCGATTCAGAGGTTAAAGACAGGTAAAGGACCAGACCCATATAAAAATACAGGACAGATATGGAAGTGGCCTACAATTCAGGCCCTGGAAGGCAGAGCCTGGGGAACCTCAGAAAGCGATAAGGAAACGGAGAAATCCAGAATGATTCAGGAAAACACCCTTGGGTCTCCACAGGAACATGCACTCAAGTGCCTTCTGGTATACACACATACACACAGGGAGAGAGAGAAAGAGAGAGAGAGAGAGGAGAGAGAGAGAGAGAGAGAGAGAGAGAGAGAGAGAGACTGTACATGACGGTATTCTCAGCACTGGATATACAGGAACAGGATGGTTTGATGGCTGGGGCCAGTTAGCACAGCCTGATCACAGTAAGACCCTGTCTCAAACAGCAAGGTGGTAGCCCCTGAGCAGGAACAATGCTCAAAGTTATTCTCTGACTTCTATGTGCATCCTCACATGCATGGAACCTTTTCACACACAGGTGCCTCCCATACATAAACATGCACACACATCTGCATGTATTACACACACAGTTTTCCCATTATATGTCTGCTATTTTATTATTTGCAAATAGTTAAAAAATATATGTTACATATTTTCTTTGCTTTCTTTAGATATGGTCTCAACTAGCAAAGGCTGGCCTAGAACTCAAAACTCTCCTGCTTCATCTTCTAGGAATATAGGTGTATACCCCCACGTCTGGCAATCTGAAGTGCTATTTTCACATTTTCTAAACTATTCTTTATAATTTTAGCCTTTGTTATGGTCCTCTGAATGACTAACCTCTTACCAATTTTATAGTTCTTCCCTATATCCATTTTTAACTTTTCTGTAATTGTGATTTTTACATTTAGTTCTTAAGAAAATCTGAAACTCCCTACAGCATGATATACAGCTCTAGGTAACTGATTTTTTCCCATAGAATCATTTGGGTTTTCACTCTTATTAACCTATACAATTCTTTCTCCTTCCCCCATTGAAAACTTTCTTTTCATGTGCTTTTGTGTGTATGTGGCCCACTTGAGCTTCATGAAGGTTTGCCTGTGTTAACATGTGCCTGAATATTTGTTAGGGTATGCATGATAAAACAATAGATACATCACTAAAGAAAGTACTTCCCCTTCCCACAGCCAGCATTAATCATCAACAATGTATCAGAAATAATGCATCCTCCCCTTTCCATGATGAGCCGCTGACAAGTCACGACACGTGCAGGATTTGAAGCAAACAGATGCAATGAGTTCATGCATGCAACAGCCCTGTCAGGTCCAGAAGATATTGCTTGAGGGTATTTTCCCCACCCTCTGGCACTTACATGCTTACTGTCTTCTGTGATGTTCCCTAAGCCTTGGGGGGTGTAGTGTGTGTGTGTGTTTGTGTGTGTGCGTGTGTGTGTGTGTGTGTGTGTGTGTGTGTGTGTGTCTGGTTCAGGGTTGTGCACTCTACAGTCACTTATTCTCTGCATTTTGGCCAACTTTAAGCACATTTCATTACAAAAGAAAGCTTCTCAAATGAAGGTTGAGAGCTGCACTATCTATGTGTATAAAGACAGGAAGACAGCTTGATAGCATGTCCATATAGTAAAATAATAGTAGTTTGTTCTCTAGGGCTTCTGTAAGGTGGCTTCTTTCACCATTTAAGTAGATAATAGTCATTTATTTCATTTTTTCCTTTTTAGAAATGTTACCTTTCTATATTCAGAAAATACACACACACACACACACACACACATACTCACTCACATGCTCATATGCAAATGAACACACACATACACAATTACACATACCCACAAACAAACTTCATTTAAATGTGGAATGTCACATCTTTCTAGTTGGAATTTTAGCTTTAATCTGCATATGAATGAACCAGATTTGAAAGTATGTGATGGATCAATAATTTTATTTCTTTTAAGGTTGATAAACTTCCCCAATTTGATATTATTATTTCTGAGAGTTCAGGTATTCATATATTAAAATGCATGTTGGATATAAATCATGGCCAGTATCTTAAGTTCTAAAAACAACTGTATTCAAAGCTATTCAAGGCTCAGAGCCTAGTCAGAGGACCTGGAATACAACCCATAAAGTACAAAACATGACAGTAAAGTTGGTACCACTTTGTTTGCCTCATGTGTATTAGAGCAGAGAAGAATCCTTGAGTTGTCTCTTAGAAAAAGAGTAGGATTCCCTCGAGCAGACAGAAGCAGAAGGCATTCAAGCCAGAGGAAGCAGCTGTAGGCAAGGCATGTATATGAGTGTGCCCGCTCATTGGAGAAAATTGTGAGAAATTAGATATAACTGTTAAATATGCTTGAAAAGTCATGCTTGGAAAATCCTTCCAGTGCATGTACAAAGGAGCTATTAAGAAAGGGGCAAAAAAAGAAACTTTGCACTTGTTATTTTGATAGAGCAGGGAAAATATGATGAATATCTGAAGCGAACTTGTGAAAGAAAAGATGAAAAGAGGAAAATGACAATGAAGAGAACTTGGGAATTAGCTGAAATTTTTTCCTCTTTGGCTGGGTAAGAGTAATAAAGTCAGGATATAAATTGTAGGATAATGACACAGGTAGGTCCCACATCTACATACAAGTTGTAGAGCTCATCTGTTTCTATAGACACTGAAGAGTCATCCATTGACAGCTAACTGTTGATGTCTGGAAAATAAAGAACCATTAGAGCTGAAATTCAACGTTTGGAAATCACAGATTTGTACATGTAGAATTGTAAGAATCAAAAGTTACAAGTCGAGCTTTTTTTATGTCAACAAAGCAAATGATGGAAGACGACATTAAAGAAATAACACCAAAAATTCAACAGCAGAAAATACAAAGAAATACAAAAACTCCTAATAATTCAATTAAAATGGCCAACAGACTGAAAGAGTTCTCAAGAGAAAACATAGAAATTGTAAGCAGGGAGGCACCAAAAAATGCTCAATGTGAGGAATTTCATCAGAAAATTTGAATCAAAAACAATGCAAGGCATCCTTTCACCAAAGTTGAGGTTAACTAATGCCCAAAGACTAAAGATAAGACATAGTGATGAGATAAGGCAAAACCCCTCATGCTATTAAAAATTTAAATTAGTGTAGACATTGTGTGAAATAGTATAGGGTTTCCTCAAAATATTTTTTAAAAAATTAATAATGATCTACCAGTGATTCAACAATCCAGCCCCAGCCTTTATGTCTGAAGGAAATGAAATCAAATTGTAGAAATGATAGCTGCATGTCAATGTTTCTTGAAGCAGCACTATTTATAAAAACTAACTGTATTAAGAGATAAGGAGATGGAGAAGGGAGCGAAGGTCATTCAAACCTAGTGATGTATGAAATAGCCATAAGGATACCTGAAATATAATAATTTCAAAAAATTAAAATTTGAATTGAGGTACCTTGTATGGATGGATAAAGAAGCCATAGGATATTTAAGGAAAACTTCAATGCCAGAGATGGCTATTGCCCTATTGTTGGTCAGAGAGGCTTCTGAGGACTCCCACACCCCCAAACAATTGCCAGCTTCTCCCCTGGCTGCTAGTTGTCCATCAGAAACAATTAGTAAGACTCTGCTCTAAAAACACATGCTTTGGTCACAGAACATAGAGAAACCATCTGAAACTTGATTGGAAGCTTCCTCCATGTTCAATAGCCCTCTTAGTGCTTAGTGATTACTTGTACAAGACTGCCCCAAGAATGAGTCAACAATACCTGTCATGCAAAAGGAGAGGGTCAATGCCACTTTCCATGGATGTATATCCAGACACAACTCGATGAGAGGACATAGATGTTTTCTTCACTGAATCTTACCCAAATCCTGTACACAAAGCTTCCACACATATTCATGTTAACAACTCTAATGGGATACATTTAAGAAAAAAGACATGAAAGTAGAAGATGGTTGTGTTGGACGGGGAAGGGAATGAAGAAGTTAGCAGGAATGAAGGGAGACAAGAGAAGGTGAAATGGGTGCATATTTTAGAAGTCCATTAAATATGCTGCAGTTAGCCTGCATGGTTGCTGATAAATTCACCATCAAATGGCTTAAGGGAATAAGGGTTTATTCTCATATGATGAAGCTCTCATTCCAGCTTGGCAGGAAAGCATGCACCATCGCCAAAGGCTCAGGAAACTTGGCAGACCAGCATGTCTGTCCATGTATACACAAGGATGCCTTCTTTCTCAAACAGCTCCCTCCATTTTATTCACCTGCTTGGGGATTAATTCCACCTATCACGGGCTGATCTTTCTTCACCCACTATACAATCTCCTGCAAGGTTGCTCTGGGCTTAACTCAACTACCAGTTCTCTACCAATGTGCCCAGAGCTCAAACTTTCAATCATCAGTTTGATACCTGTATTTAACTATACCAACACACATGTGTGAAAATATCACAATATCACTCATTGTATGTAATTGATATATGTTAATGAAAAGTTTACAAAAGAGATCACCTGAAGAGTCTATCAACTGATAAACAGAAAGTGGAACTTGCACTCAATGTAATGCTTTCATTCAAAAAAGAGAATGAAATTCTGTCACTTGTAGCAAGATGGGTGTGTCTGGTGATTGTTAAGTACAATGAACAGCTACAAAGCAAGCACCCCGTGATCTGCTTATATATGGTATATAGCAATATTTATCTCACAAAGAGTAGAATAGTTGTCAGAGACTTGGGAGGACAACGGAGAGGATAGATAAGAAAAGTTGATTAACAGCATTCAAATACAATGACATTGAAGTTCTCTTGTGCTATTGTATGGTAAGATGACTTTATGCATCAATAGTATACTATATATTTTAAAAATCTTGAAGACAAACATTGTACTATAAAGAAGTAAGTACATGTTTAGAGAGGATAAGTTCAATCTGAGCATTATATAACATGTCCATGCACTGAAATAGCACAGATTACAAAACATTTATGATTAAGATAAAATAATGTTAGGGGAGGAATGAGCAGAAGAGAGCATAACCCACACAACTGGGCAGTTGTTATTAATCTGGGACTGTTGGCCCAGCACTGCCAACCAGTTTTATTTTTTTTTTCCATTTCCATATTCTTTTTTTGTTTGTTTTTTTAACATTTTATTATTATTATTATTTCCGTTCATACAAACTTAACAGGTACACTGGTCCCCTCCCTCCCTCTACCTCCCACAGTTCCTAAAGAGACAACCAGTTTTATTTTTAAAGAGAGCCTCCAAACCTAGAAACCAGGATTTCAATATGAGCACCCCTAATTTCAAAGTACTTCAGATTTTTGAAAACATTTTTTGAGCCAAAAATTTTACTCAACTTGCTGCTTCAAGTCAATGGCATTGATAAAAGCACACATTACATATTTCACTGAAATTCCCAGGAAAAAAAAAGGTAAGTTGAGAAATGGAGACCCTCAGGAGGAAACTCAACATGAGACCAAAGAGACAGCCTTGAGACAGTCTCTGCATGGCGTGAGAAGTAATGACAGCGTTGTCTGTTCCAACAAAATGCGTGGCTCTAGAGAGACCCACAAGCACCACCTTCAAGCCAGCCCTCTGCTCTGCTCCTCAGTCCCAGCCTACGGCTTCCTCTAGTCAGTTCACTCATCCTCAGACCTCTGTGGACACCAGTATCAGCTCCCTCCTCTACCTGGGTCCTTATCTGATGATTTACATAGGAAATAGACATCACCAGATAGGAATTTCTCACATGGCAGAATCGGCTCATTTCCCTCCTTCTACTTAGAATATAATCAAAATCTCCATCTCTCAACTTCCCACGCAGCATACACACCTTCTATTATAGATGCTGGGAGTTTAATTCACATTTTCCCTTGTCTTTTAAATAATGCCAGGACTCTTCCATTAGCCTCAATTAAAACAAAGCACTGACTTCTGTCGTCACAAGTTGCTCCAGCCTTTTCTACCTATCTTTCTTTTTTCTTTCAGGATAAAACGTTTATAAACTTGGAAATCTAGCCTGATTCAGCCCTTTTCCTCCACTCTCTCCTCACACTTACCTAATCAGGCTTCACTTTGAAGAATACCCCCCCCCCAGTTCTCTCTTGCTAACACTACCATACTGTTAAATCCAGTGAAGATTCTTGTCTTCTCTGTCCTGATTCTCTTAGACTCATTCACCCCTCTTGACCACACCCTCTTATGACCCACTCTGTCCCTGGCTTCCATGATACCCCGCTTTCCTGGGCTTCTATTCTTTTCCCATGAATCACATTCTATTTCACTTCCTTTCTCACTAGCCATGAAATGCCTCTCTGAAACATTTTTTCACAATGAAATGTTACATTGGTGTGCACTTCCCCAAGTACCAGAGAAAGGGTAAGAAAGACAGAACTGCATGACAGGTTATTACCATATGCATTGTAGGGATGTAATAACTTTAAGGCCTTGGGGTTCAAGAACTTCATATCTAGTAGATGAATGACTGAATAATTGACAATTAGGGAATTCCATGTTTGGAGCCACTAAGAGACGGTACCTCCCATCCCAACACATAGGACAATACTTACAAAACAAACTCATTTAGCACAGGTCTTAAACTTGATTTTATTTTGTGCTGAATACATTCCAGGAGTTTATATGAGCAGGGTTGGCTCAATATTATTCATTTTGGGTTAATTTTCCTTCCTTCTCTTCCTTCTTCTTTCTTTCCTTGTCCTCTTCCTCCTTTTTCCCCTTCCCCCTTCTTCTTCAACTCATTATTCATGGTTAAAATAACCTCTAAGTAGACTAGCATAGGAATAAGTAGGACTTTGTTCTTTAAAATACATTTTCTTTTTCAATACTGAAAAATGGGAGCAAAATATAAATCCTGTTTACCCACATTGCATAAAGGAGAGCTACAGGGAGAATAAGTAAAAGAGAAGATCCTGAAAAGATGATTGGAATGATTGAAAATGGTTTATCAAGAATATTTTTGCATCATCTAGATCTGCATCTTCAAAGACAAAGAAGACTGTTATAAAGAGGAGCTCCTGTGGGGTTCTTCTCAAAAGCAATGATTGATGTTTTCAGTGCCCAAGGTAATCTAGTTAAGACTCCACTGTAATTGGGTATTATATGGAGAATGGGAAGAAATGGAGGTTGTGATGATGTTGGGGGCCCCTCCTCCTTCTTCACTTCCTTCCACTACTCTTCTTCCTCTTTCTCCTTCACTGTTTTCTTTTCTTCCTCCTGTACCATCGCCTATCTCTTTTTGGTTTGGGGAAGCAAAACCTAGTCAACACTCTACCCATCAATTAAATCTCAATCTCAAAGGATGTGAGAAAAAATAAACAGAAATCATTTCTGAAACTTTTGAATTTGGGTCACCTATCCATGACAAAGGTACATTGAGTATGAGTATACTGAGAAACAGAGTTACTGTTGGCATATATCACTTTAGTTGTATGTAACTGAAGTTGGGAAACATGCAACAGCATCAGATGATGTGCAGAGGTTAAATCACATAACAGACAATGCAACTAGATTATTTAATTAGGTAAGGATAAAAGAATAGGCAAGAACATGGATTCAGAAGTTACAGAACATTATTTTTCCTGAGAACTGAATGTGTCAAGTCAAGTCAATCCATGTCAGACATATTTGTGTCCATGTCCTAATTTTGGATCCTTTGATATATGACATTATCCAACTTGCCTAACTTCTCAGAGCCTCAAAATATCTCATCCAGAAAGCAGAGATAACATCACTGTTTGGAAGAGGATGAGAGGAAAGGCTTAGGGTGACTGCCAAGTATGTGGAATTGAAGATGAGAAAGACAGTGCTGACAGCCATTCTCTGAGATTCAAAGGCTAGACTCAAGAGGGAAGAAGTCAGGGAACAAGTCTGCAGCGGAAGGGATGTGAGAGACGCAGGTGTCAAGCTGGAGTGTTTTGCTGTATGTGGTGATTAATTTTCATCCCTGGAAGAAAGGACTAGATAATCATTTTGCAAGGAAGCTGAGAACAAGGGGTTGAAGAAAAAGTATACTTGCCATTCATTCTATTTATAGGAACACATTAGTTTCTCCATGGAATAGAAGATAACCAGAAGAGGAAAAGTTTTGGTGGAAACAGAAGGAAGAAAAATTAAATGGCCACAAATTTAATATAAACTATGACATATTTCCCTGCAGCAAAACTTAATGGCCTACAACTGGAAGAGAATGTTCCATGTAACAGCAGAATGGTGCCTTCCATCTTCCTCCCACCCCACACCATCTCTGAACACTCACAGACTTTGTTGACAACATTCATTTGCTTCAGGAAAAAGCTTAGGGAGAATAAAAAGAACTTCTCTATTTTGTAAAATGATTGGTAAGGTCTTGACATATAAAAGCAACAATATTCATGTCCCTGATAAAAGGAGAATTTTAAAAAAAAAGAAGATACAGTGGGTGATGCATAGTGTTGCTAAAGAGTTACTCTGTTGAGAAAATATCAACAGAAACCCTTTAAATTGCAAGTTTTATAAACATTTCACTTCCCTCTTAATTTTTGAATACCACATAGAATGAAGTAGTTATTAATACAGCCATGTGGGAATGACGTGTTCTTTCCATTGCATTTTGGAGCAGTGGGGTAAATAACAGGAGACATCCTGCTTATTCTTATGACAGTCTTGAGATGATTGCTTTGGATGAAAAATTAACATAGTGGCTCCCGCTTTAAGTAATAGTCATAATATGGACTGTCTCATGTTCAAATAAAAAACTGAACAATTCTAAGACATGACTGTTTTTGAGACAAGCACTTTTAAAAAAGTCTTCCTTGTTTCTAGATTTAGGAAGAGGGAAACCTAGGCGTGGAATCCTCTGGGGAATTACTCACCAAAGATGAAATTCTGAGGGAGCTCATTTTTTTCTTGTGGAAACCTAAGTTAATGAAATCACTCTTACATGCTCATCTGGTCCAGCTTCTTTGGGGAAAAACACATGCCAATAATCGACATACTAAAATGATTTGATATGTTCTCAGTCTACTAGAATTAGGCAGTTGATTTGTGGCTACTTGAACATATCCAGAATTTAATATTGTATAAATGGGGTGTGTGTGTGTGTGTGTGTGTGTGTGTGTGTGTGTGTGTGTGTGTGTGCCATTGTTATAGTTGTAAGTGTCAGCTTGGAAATTGAAGACTTGAGCTCTGGGCATAGTTATGAAGAATTAGTATAGAGTTGAGCCCTAAACAAGTCTGCAGGAGGTTGATTGATGAGAAGGGTCCAACCCATAGGTGTTGGGACAAAACCTGGACCAGTGAATAAGATGGAGGAAACTGTGAAGGAAGTTGGCTTTCTTTCGTGTACTTTGTCAGATATATTGGTCTGGCAGTTAAGAACTATATCCCTCTCTCAATAGTCTTGTGAATGTATGGTTATATGGCCAGTGCCCTCAGTCACTGATGCTGGTGTGGATTATCAGTCAAGCTGGATTAAGGACTGTAGCAAGACTATTGTAAGAGAAAATAAAACCTCTTATTCTTCTATAAGCCATTTGATCATGAATTTATCTGCAGCAATGCAGAGTAACCGCCATGCTCCAAATGCTCTGAACAAAGAAGAAGGAAACAAAACCAGGATAACTAGAATCCTCTATGATTGCTGAGAAATCACACCCTGTTTTCTTTGTTTTAAAGTTTTTGTAAGTATATATTATGTATAATAATGAATTTCATTGTGATATTTTCAGACATGTGTGCAATGAATCTGGTCATGTTTACTGCAATTCCCCTTTCTTGTCCCCTTTTGACTCCTGCTGATTTTCTTCATCTTCCCAATTAGCATCCCTTCTGCTTTCATGCCATTTTTTATGAGTTTAGTAAGGGTTACTTACAAGAGAATGAGCAGTTTACCAGCAGCTATGCCTGAAGACTATGTTTCTCTTTCTCACAGAAATCATGTCTTCAGATATGCAGGGAGGGGTGCATCTGATGAACTTATTTTCCTTCCAAGACAGGATGCTGGTCAGTCCAATCTTGTGTAAATCTTATGCAAATAGTCGCAATAGCTGTTTATAATGACTTTACAATGATAATGGCTATGCCATCCCTAGAGAACAGCATTCCACATCACTCTTCTCTCCTTCTGCTCTTACATTCTTTCTACCACCTCTTTCACAGTGTTCTCTGAGCCTTGTGGAGAATCATATAGATGTCCCACTTAGGGTGGAACATAGAGTGATACTGATGTATTCCTATCAGTTTGACAGTTACAAATCTGCAATAATCTCTGTCCACTGCAAAAAAAGTAGTTTCTGTAACCAAAGCTAGCAGCACCATTAGTATATGAGATATACTTAGATATATTTAGAAGGTAGTTTGGGGGCTGGAGAGACAGCTCAAGGGTTAAGACTCTGCCTCACAAGCAGAAGGTTCTGAGTTCTGATCTCATGTCCCCCATAAAAACGCCAGGTGGAAATGGTGATGGCCTGCACTTCCGGTCCTGGTGGGTGGAGCCTAGAAAACCAGAGCAAAACAAGGAGGAGGTAGAAGCAATCCAGGATGATTCCCAAAGCCACCCTTGGTCCTTCATAGGGACAAACAGTGCCCTCTAATACACACACACACACACACACACACACACACACACACACACACACAAATATTTTAAAAAATAGAAGATAGTTTGATGTGCACAGTATGCTCTATAGCAAAACAATAGTAGTAGCTTCCTTGTAGGCCTTCTGTTTTTTCCCCCAGGCTTCTGACCTGGTTTACAGTGAAAGATATGAATTCCTTTCTATGGATCAACCTCAAACTACTTAGAAAATGTTTGGTTATCCCCATAAGAACTATGCCATAATAATAGGTAGAATTATGAAGATGGGAAAAGAATTCTTCATTTGGATATGGGTGAAGGTTAACACAGATCCCTTTCATCTATGCATTGGAAAGGTAATATAGTTGCACATTAGACATACTTCCCACTCTTGGTTCTGTGAAGTGCCATAAGGTTTTTGTAGAACCTGAGTGACTAAATATTAAATGTTGCCTAAATGAGAGAATGCCTAAAACATTTCCCCATTTCAGACATGAAGCTTAATTATTGTTAATAATTTTCTTGTCTATAATCATTGCTGAAGTCAGCTGATAAAACATTACCATTTTATAATGAAAAAGGAAACTATGTTGGACTTTTCCTATCAAGGAACTTCTCATTGACACAAAATATTTCAGAGACTCCCCATTACATACAGAATATACTACAATTCTCAACAAAGTCTGTGTGCTTCTTTATGGCTTCATCTCAAGATAATAACTTACATAGCACACACTAGCCATAGTGAACTAGGCACCCTGAGACCTTCTGAGGCCTTCATTATGATGCATGATCTCCCTGAAACTCTAACCTCAGGGTTGTTTCATTGAGTAAAAATCTTGGCATTCTGGTGCCTTTGGACCTTCATTGCCTCAAGTCATTATGTCATCTGTAGGATCCTCTGAAACAGATTTCAATCTGGACTCTTTATACTTCAAGACACTTTTCTAGAAACCCAAGTCTTCACTTTCCAGAACAAATTTGAGGCTGCATTACATTTTCTCTCATTCAACCATCCACTCATTCATCCATTCATCCATCTTTCCATCCATATATCCCACAGATATCTACTGATTCTTGCTGTTCTAGCTACCACAGATAAAAGAATGAACAAACCAAAGTCTCAAAGATTATGCAATTCTCTCAGTGGGTACACAAGGCAGAGAACACAAAAATGTACAAAATGCCAGACAATCTTGAGTGCTGTAAATAATGACGAAACAGTGAGGTAAAGATGGTATACATTAGCTCCAATAGGCAAGTTGCTGTTTTCAGAGGGATGGTCCTGGGAATACCTTAATAAAGTAGCCGATACTTGGCTTTGATTTTGTTTGTACATAGATCTGAAGTAAGCAAGACAGTAAGCAATTCTAGTGCTGACGCTGAAGAGAGGTGGTGTTCTAGGGATGGAGAGCAAGAAATGCAGGGATGGCGAAGTTCAAACATTTGAAGAACAGGAAGGTCAAGCAGGCCCTGTGCATTGTTTGAGGTAGAGGGCAACAGAGCGTGATGGGAGTTTAACTAGGCCTCACACTACGCACTGCCAGAATGTTCAGAATAACAGGACAGCAGGGTCTCATTCTAAAAGACATCAATGAGACGACATGGTTTAGAGGCTTAGTGTTTATTATTTTGTTTTGCTCTTCTGTTGTTTCCGGGTTTCACTGATTCATTTAAGTTTTAAAGAAACTGCAAACTGTGTAAAGAGGGTTCCAAGTTCCCACTTACCATTAACATATCTCATTACCAAATCATATTTGTTACCAATTAAGAAAACAATAATGTTACATTGTTACAAGCTGTCCTTCAAACTTCACCAGGATTTCCCTTTATTTTTTTCTTCCTCTATTTTCAATCACATCCAAGATACATTTACTGCTCTGGTCTCGAAAACCCCTTTGCTTGGGAACAGTGGATTCTGCTAGTTTTCATAGGCAGTGGGGGGTAATGGTCAGGTGCTCTCATCTGAGTTTGTTCAGCATTTTTCTCATGTGCAGAGTTAAGAATTATAGGAAAAGCTGAAGTTCTGCTCTCCTGTCATCAGATCTAGAGTATATGCCACCAATGTGGTATTCATTGTCAAATACAGTCCCAGTACTGAAGGATTTCTACATTGTAATTGATTGAGATATTATCACAGTACAGGTAGAGGATTTATTTATTCATATCTCAAAAAGTTTCAGCAATTCAGTCTTTCATAAATTTTTATGATTTCATTCATGCTTTCTGACATGAGCTTTTTTATTTGTTACATTGTTCTTGCAACTTTCTATGCTCTGTGACTGAAGAAATGTCTTGTCCAGGAGACTGTCTTTTGTTGTCTTGGTATTTGTTTTGTTTTTACATATTTCTCTCTATGTTCATTTTCACCTTTACTTTTATTTCATAGTAGAAAATGTATGTACACAAACACAAAATGATGCTTTTAGCTTTCTAATTCAAGTAATTGTTTTATCTTTGGCCTGCTATGGAAGTTTTTCTTCAAACTGATTTTTGTGACAATTGTAGAAGTCATCAACACTAAATCTCCTTTCATGAATATTCTTTCCGACTTTATATTTGATAATTACATACAGGGAAATACTTGATTTTAAAGTGCTTCTGAAAGCCTTTCAGAAGGTGGAGAACAACTTTCTTAATAACATTTTTCTAGAAATAAATGTTTCAACTTTGGAGTTTTCAGTTATTATCAGCAATCCAGCTGGCAACAGAAGTGGCATCAGAATGTTTTATTCAAACTGACATCCCAGACAAGTGTATTGATTAGAGCATGTCAGCTCTAGGGGTCCTACCATTTTTTTTTTACATTTACACAGCTGTCACCGGAGATTTCATTACCAAGTGGCACCTTGGGTCTCCTTCTACCAGGAAGAAAATTGATTTTTTTAAAAAAATACATTTAAAGTTTTATTTTATAAATTCAATGAGAAGTTGTCTTTTCTCACATGAAAGAATCTTTTGTATGTGTTCTGAGCTGGAGGAGAAGGCAGAGAAAGCTTAATGCGGATAGACTATCCATGTTTTCTTCATATTGCAAGAATACGTTAAAGGCAGAAAATTCCTTGTCTCATTGAGGTTGAGACAAGGTTCGTATCTGCTTAGTCACCTACACTGAAGGTGATGGATTTGAGTTTCACTTTAAATCCTCATCCTCCTGAGATACCAGCTGAATTTTGTCAGAAAATGAATTTTTAAAAATTCCTAAGAAAAAAAAATCTTATCTCATTTGAAGTCTAGACTATGAATGTCTTGCTTAATTATTTCAAATCTTTTTCTGATTTCTCTATTATCTCAACTTTTTCTCTCCAGTCTCATTGGTCTAGTCTCAATTTTAGGTCTCATCCAGCTTCATCCAGATTCTGTCTTGCCAATCTATTAACAATTTCTCAGTAGTGTTCTAATCCACCAACGATCCACCTCTGATTTCCCATTGAGAGGACTCAGGAATAGAGGACTTAGTGACTGGTGACTAATAATGCCGAGTAATCATGTATGAAACACAAAACAATGGGAAAACCACACCTACAGAATAAGTTTCAGTGTCCCAAAGATGTAGGAGCCAGATTCTAAATAGGAGGCATATAGTAAAACATCAGGGAAACTTGGAGATGATTTCTGTTTCCAGAGCATGAAGCAGGTGTGATATAGTCATAGATTAATAAGGTGTTAGCCAGGTAGGGTGATTATGCCTAAAATCCCAGTGCTAGGGAAACAAAGGGCCAGGAAAATCATGAGTTTGAAGGCAATCTAAACTATATAGAAAATTCCATTCAAGTCTCAGCTACATAGTGAGAACTTGTCTCAAAAAGGCAACCAACCAAACAATAACAGAAGTGGGTAGGGCAGTATGTGGAATGGGCTAAATAAGCAGGGTACTGTGCATCCTGTGAGGTTCATTGCTGTGTCTTTTCATTCTCAGTCTAATATTAGGGTGCTACATGAACCCATAAATACTGATTTTAGGCAAGCCACTCTCACCTGTGCTACTGAGTTACTTATTTCTGGAACAAAAATGAATATATGCAGTGAGCTTGGGGAGCAACAGACAATTGAAGCTGCTTGAACAGCCCTAGTCTCAAGGTTTCAGGAACATAAGAGTTGACCTTTTCGTCACTTGGTTAGGGTCATTGACAAGTTCAGCCAATAACCAAACGGGGCTGAAAGAAAAATCGTATGCACACTACAACCCGACAGGATGATCCAGGTATTTACAATGCAAAGTTGATAGTGGTGAAAGCAAGCACTCAATCATGGGCTTAACAGCCCATAACAATATCCTTCCCGTGGGACCAGCTGGAGCATTGATCACATACAGGCCCCAGTGTGACTTCACAGCTTCACTAACCTCAGCCTACGCCATCCAATCAGTAACCACTGGCCACATGTGGATATCTAAAGATCAGTTTACATTCGTTAAAAAAATTCCCACACCAACCACATGTTAAGAGTTCAGGAGCCACATGATTGGGCGAGGTGAAGATGCTGAACAGGGTTTTTTCCTGTTGGAAAGCTCTGCAAGTAACCCCACTAAGTGAAACTTTTCCACTCATAATCCATTAGATCATTTCCTTCTCCCAGGTTTCTTAATGTGTCGGGAATGGTGCTGTTGATCTTTTTAACACTCGCAGAAATCACCAGGGAATTTTATTCACCTACCGTCTTGCATTCACTGTGGCCCCAGTTCCTGCTGCTGCTGCTGCTGCTGCTGTTTCTTTAGTCATCCTGCCTTTTAGAGCTCCCCACACAGCAGCCCTGCCACATATCCACTGGTGGACCAGAGAAAAGCTCCCTTGGCTCCATGAAGCTAAGTTTTACAATAAATCTTCCATAAGCTATTATCCATGTAACCTATCTTCTTGCATTCACCTCATGTCACTGCTTCAAGAAGTCCCTCCAGGTGGCACAAGCCTTTATGTAATCCTTGCATAGTTGACTTCCAAACTTTAGGCGCAAGGATCACATCAATGGAGCACTACACCAGCACTATCCCTGTTGGGTTGAGAAGGAGTTCAGGAACTTACTTTGTGAGAATTCAGGTGACTCTAATACCAACCACTTCCCTTAGTAGCCTCTCAGCATGCTATAATGGCAAATGCCATTAATTAATTCCAATACTCATAAAACTTACAGATTACATTGATAGGCCGAGCCTGTAGTATTTTCATTTATTGCAAAAGAGTATCAATGGCCTAGAGTTCAAATCTGATCATATGTTGAAATCCCATGCAGAGATCTTTCCCCAGAGATTCTGATCGAATCTATTGAGCAACAGGCATTGTGGTTATTTTGTTCATAAAGATGTGTTAGTTTCTTAGACAACAATAATAAACCACTGTACCTTTGGGGGATCGGCAATAGCAGAAACCTTTTATCACGATTCCGTATGTTGTAAACTGGCAGTCCAAGGTAGGCAAGGCCTCCCTTCAAGGTCTACAGAAGCTTTAGTTTCATCCCTCTTAGCTCCTCATGATTGTTCTCAGGCTTAAACATGGATGTCTAGATATATCGCTCCAATTTATAACATCTTTAATGTGTGGCCTTCTTCCCTGTACCTGTGAGTTTTTTCTAAGGACACCAATGTTTGGAGCCCACTTTATGATACAGCCTCATCTTAACTGGATCACATCTGCAAAGTACAAATAAAGTCATGTTTACCAAGATATTGATTGGTTTTCAATGTATCCTTTGCAGAATCCACTTTATCTTACATCCTCTCATAATGATTCTCATACATGATCCAGTGAGGAAAATGACGGCCCGGAGTCTGACCCCTGGGCATGTTATCACCTACAAGTCTCCTTAGAACACACCCCAAAAATGACTAGGTGTGGACTGGGCCCACACGTTTACATTATTTCTAGCAAGTCTGACAAATGGAAACATAAAGGATTCTCTCCAGTACCAGGAACATCAGCATAGCCTGAGAAGTGGTGAACGTGTAGCATGTGAATGTGAAACACATCTCAGCCACATTTTCCAGGCTTTCAAATTGGAAGCACAGTTGTTTATTGTTTAAAAAAAGTGTTCTGAAATAGCCGATACACTAAGTTACTGATGAACAAAGAAGTAGGTTCTTCAACAATGAAAGCGATTCCCTAGCCGACCAACTCTTAGAAGGCAGAAAAGCAGGTTCTGCTTCTTGTAGCCAAGAAGCTACCTGAGCCATTACAGAGAAAGTGACTAGTCATTAGGGTGACTAAAGAGACTCAACCTGTGGGGCCTTCAGGCATTAGATGCTTGCTAGGAGGCTGGTGGGTCCCAGACTCCAAAGGAAAAGTGCCCTTCTTTCTCTCACTGCTGAAGCATACTGGTCTCATCTTAGACTTTGTCAGCACTCTGTTATTGTGCCAAAGTTTGAAATCGGAGGGAGGGAGTGGGGAGGGAATCCAGGGCACTGGGGATTTAGCTAGGAACTGGATGTGGGCCAAAGAAGTAGCAGGTAAGCTACAGAGCTGCAGCTGGGAGGGAAAGAACATGTCTGAGACGCTCGGAGCCAAGTCAAAGCACACCATGCGTGACTTTCTCCTGGCAGACATAAACTGTTGAACAATAGTAGACCAAGTTGCCAGGCAAAAGTAATTGAACTCTAACTGTCATTATCACTAGACTGTGTTTCTGGAAATGTTATAGAGCTGAAGTTCTCATGCAGCTATCAGAAAGGAATTTAGAATTAGGCTTTGACTGTTTGTCTGTCTGTCTCTCTCTCTCTTGCTCTCTCTCCCTCTCTCTCCCACTAGCACCAATTTTAAGGTTCCTCTTACAGAGCCTCACTTATTGTTTTCTTTTTTGAAGGAGACACATGGATCCAAGTCGTCCTCAGAGCAGTTGTTTTTCTTTGGTCCAGGGCTTTCTTCGAGAAGCCTTCTCCCGCTAAGACTATTTGCTGTCATTCTTCACGGAGCCGTTAGCATCCACGCTCTGCAGAAAGGTTGATGGGGAGCACATTTAGCTCAGTTTTCTTGTTGATTCTGGGATCTGACAGTACATTTTTAATAAAATGGGAATTATCTTCAGAGAAATTCCATGGCTCAAATTCTGTCCCCTCTAAAATTTATATTGAAGGCTAATCATCAGGGGAATAATGTCAGGAGACAATATCCTTAGGGGCTCATGAGTCAGGAAGGGTCTGCTCTCATAGATGGGATAGAAACTTTCCAGAAGGGCTAGGGCAAGTGAAGTCAGGCCCTTTGTGGACTGTCATTTTTTCCCTTGTCTCATGGAGCACAAGTGGGAAATAGGAAGAGCGGACCATCTTGGAAGAGATCTCAGTTTTCACTGCACGAGGTGGAACCAGCATTTTGATCTGGATTCCTTAGCTTCCAGCAGTGTGAGATACACATTTTTATTGTCTGTGAATTGTCCAGCTCGTGATAATTTGTTATAATAGCACAGCTGCAGTCTGAAGGCCTAGTCTGGTGTCAGGGAATGATGCTTTGAGATATCTCCTCCCATACAGGTTGGTGAATGCTTCTTTAATGCCTTGCTGTCCTTATGGTTTACCTGTAAAATGACACTAATAATTTTTTTCTTTACCATGTATGTATTTTACTAGATAAAACACATATCATTATTCAAAAAAAATTGGACTGGGGAGATTAATCAGGGGTTAAAGCCTTTACCACCAAAACAAAAAGACCCCAGTGCAGATATCCAGATCCCACATAAAGATGTCTGGTGAATATGGCAGCAACCTGCATCTCTGGAGCTGGAAGGTGGAGTCCAGGAATCTCCACAGCAAGGCATTAAGGTGGAGAAGCAAAATGCAGGGTAATTCCTGGTGTTACCCTTGGGCCTCCACAGGTGCATATACTCAAGTACTCTCTTATACACACACACACACACGCAAAACAAAACAAAACAAAACAAAACAAAAAATTCCCATATCTTTAGTCATGCAGAATGTATATATATTAATGGAAATAATATTTTATTATTTTGGTATAAGTTTACATAATTGATTTCCAGTCTAGATGCTCAAATAAGCAAACAGATTTCTTTCTTTCTGAATTCAGCTAGTTGCACACATTAGTAGAGTTTTAGAATAAAAAATTAACAACTACAAATCCCTCTTCATTTGTCTGCAAAGATTAATATGCCTTACCCAAATCCAATCTGAAGAGTCCTTTTTCTCTCTCTCACATTCTCTGCTGGTAAAGTGCTGAATCACTGTGTGTGGCAGCCAAGCACAGCTCTACTAAGCCTCTTTGAGAATTGTTAAGGGCACCGAAGTCCAGCTGCTATTTCTAGAGAATAGAAACAGGGGAACAGCCTGACCTATACCCTAAATAGCTAGGATAGCTAAGTATGAGCTCAAGTATGTGAGTACGTGTGTGCATGGGTGCAATGTGTGCATGTGTATGCATGTATGCATGTGTGACCTTAAGAAGCTCTTGTATAACCCCTGAATATTCAACAGAACTAGTCATGAGAGTATGTTAGTAACTGGTGAGAACTCAATAAATATGTAGGTGATTTTTCAGCTCATGAATGCAAATTCTTTCAAGAGAGGAACCAACCTAAGCCAGATAAGACACTTTAGTAATAAGTGATTGCCAGCATGCTATGCAAGTTCCCTAAGAATCAGTTTCTTCCTTTGAAATAAATAAATAGTAATTGCAGGTGCTATACTATAGAAGTGCTGTGAAAATGAAGGATGCAAAATCCATCACAATTTTCTATTTGGTGCCTAGTGTCCGCAACACATTAGGGTTCTATAGTGAGCTAGACTGCAAGGATTGTCTGGTCTAGTCATTTATATACTAAATACTGCCTAGTTGGATGCCTCTTAAGCATTTTCCTTCTGAGCTCAAACTCTCTTGTCTGATTATGCAGAGAATTTGCTCATGTGTTTTGTTACCATGGATTTAATTGTTCTCCAGGCCTGCAGTGCCAGACTTCATTTTAGTTTTTGTTTACTACTGACTAGTCATATTAAATGGCCTTGTAACCTTTAAGCTTCTTGTAATTTTACTAATACTAATCAACCTTTTTCAATCTTGTAGATTTCAATTAGAAATATAGCTGCTTTAAGAACTTTTAGAAGGTGCTATTTTCAACAGTGAACCTTTTCTTCCATTATACGTGGAAACTACATGTTTTAAAAGAGGAAGATAATAAATACACCATTATAAAAAAGATTTTCCAATATGAAAAGAACTGAGGATAGTTTATGTTTTATGCGTGGCTAGAAGCCTTCCTAAACAATTTTTGAATTTTGTTTATTGTGTCCGTGCATGTGTGACAGCATGCTTGCGTCAGAGTGCATATTCGGGTCCGAGGACACTTAGGAGTGAGTTCTTACCTTCCACTTGTTGAGGCAGAGTCTCTCTTACTTCTGCTCTGTGGTGGCACACTTCCGACTAGTTGGCCTGTATGCTTCTGTCTAATTCCCCTGTCTCCATCTCCCTCTCACCATCTCTTACAGGGGTCCCAGGGATTGAACTTGGGGCACAAACACTTTTACCTACTGAGTCATCTCTCAGACCACATTTTGCATAATTATATGAAGGCTGTAAGTTAACACAATCATTCCCCTACTACCTTTAAATATCTATTTTAATTAGTTTGTATGGAGTTTTTGGCAGTACTTAGGATTGTATTTCATTATTAAAATAAAATTTTACCTTGATGTTTTGACTCTGCATATATTGTGATAAAAATATCATATGTTTTTACTCACTTCTGTTTTCTTCAATAATACCTAAAGGGTACAAGTCTCAAGTTGTTACTATTGAATTATTTAGAACATATCTTGAGTCTCATAAAATCTGTGGAAGCCAATATAGATAGTAGTATGTTAGCATGCTGTGTGTACTTATACCTGTGAAAACAATTACATTCTCTTCTTTTTCATCATAGCGTCAAACTATAATGATAAACACTGAGAGCTATTTGATAACATTACTCATAGATATAATGAAAATCTTCCAAGCATATGGATATTATAGTCAATTGACAGATAAAATATTTATATAAAATATTTATATATTTTTATAAAATATGTTATGAGGATGAATTTCCAGCTATGATTTTACTTAAGTATTAGGAATGAAAATGGTTTTGAACCCTGACACTTATTTTAAAGTTTATCAGTAAAACATCTGTGAGCTATTGAAAAATAAAGCTATTAGACTGGGGAGATGGCTCAGGGGCTAAAGCCTATGCCTCTCACGAAGAGGATCTGAGTTTGGATCACTAAATTCACATAAAAATGCCAGGCAGAAGCAGTGGTAACTTGTAATTTTGGTCTTGGTCTGGAAAACCTTAGAGCAAAGCTGTAAGGACTTACAACAATCCAGGATGTTTCTGCATGTCACTTTTGGGCCTCCACAGACACACACACTCAGGTTTTCTCTGGTACACACATACACATACACACACATACACATACACACAAATGCTTAGTGCAATAGATAAATAAACAAATGAATAAAAAAATAATGGTACTGTGTGGGCAGACACCCATGGCTGTAAATACGGCATCAGTGTTTCAATCTAGGCCTATGTCAATTTTTAACTTTCATTATTTTATCAGTGAAAGTAGCATCCCTATTACATAAAAAAAATTCATCTGTAAGAACTGAAAGTTTTAATAGCTTAGGAATTTTGTGCTTACTCTTTGGTAAGAACCTCAAGAATACTTTAAATTCTGGAAAACAGATAAGACACTTTAGTTATCCTAACAGTTTTCTTCTTTGACATTTGATATCTTTCTTTATTTGACATTGACTTAATTCAGTCCACTAATTTTCCTTTCAATTTTAAAACTTTATATATATATATATTTCATAAGTCACACAACTCAACATTAAAGACATACTATCCAATGTTTCTTCAGATCCTTTGAATTGTAGCAATGTCCCTGTGATCAGCTCTAGAACATTCCCGTCATCCAGAAAAGAGACACCACAACCATTGGTGGTAACCTTTTTATCCTTTCCACACTTAGCTTGTACTGCCACCCCAGGCCCAGACAGTTACTTATCTACTTTCTTTCTTTGTATATTTGCCTCTTTGGAGACATTGAGAAATTCCATAAACTTATACATAATGCATCCTTGAACATCTCCCTCCATGCTCTTTCTAGCCATCCACGGTTTTGGTAACCTTTCATATCACTTTTCTGAAGCTGTCTCAATTTTTAACTCCACACATCAGTGAAACAGAAGGCTATTATTTAGCTTAACATAATCTTCTCTGGGTTTATCCATGTTGTTACAAGTGGCAGGAATTTATTCTCAATTTTTTCATGGTATATGGTTATTTTCATTCAGTTTTGTATGTTTTTAGACTTATTTCAAGGCTTTCTTTTTGACTCATGTTTAAAACTAAATTATTTAATTTTCAAGCATTTGAAGGTTTTCTTTCATTTTGTTTCATTTCATTTTCATTTTTAGCATGGCTCTCATTGTAAGAGAACATACCCTTTTATTTAATTCCATTTCAATTGGTTATTGTATGATTATGACCCAAGATATGAGTAATGTGATAAATGTTCCATGAACAAGCTCTGTTTTTATTGTGTTGTTTCCTCATAACTTAAATCCATATAAAATGTTTCATTTTTTCCTTAGCAACATTCTTTGCCATGAGATCTACTTTGTCCGATATTGACTTAAACACCATTTCTTTTGACAGTGTGTATGTGTATGTGTGTATATGTGTGTGTTATTGTTTTCTTCTCCATGCTGAGGATCAAACACAGAGTTGTATCCTAAGCAAGAACATTGCAACCTACCTAGTTTATAGACCTGCCTTTGCTTTTTATTAATATTAATAAGGAATCATTTCCATTTTTTATTTTAATCTCTCTGCTTCATTGCGTAAAGTGAGTTATTCTATGAATCATATAGATGAGTCATATTTTTATGACTTCATATATACACTTTTATATTAAACTGCTAATATCTGTGTTTTGATTAGTCTATTTAGCTAGTTTGTACTTCAAATAATTATTGATATGACTTCTCATTTTTAATATAATCTTATAGTTTGTGATCCTCTTTCTTCCTGTTAAGTCATTAGCTAATACTTGAATTTTTAACAATTCTGTCTTGTTTTATTTATATTAATTTTGAAAACATCACTTGGAATAATATTCCTGGTGGCCCATACAGAGTCGTGTTTGGCTGATGAAAGCTTCACCAACTCTATTGGAATACTAAAAGCTTGCTTTCACTTTAGCCCTTTACATAGTTTGGCTCTCAAACACAATAATTTGAAATATTTCTGCATATACTAAGCTCTACAACAGATGGTACTGCAATTTTGCCTTGAGCAATGAGAGTGATTTAGGGACGCATGAGGAGACGGATGCTTTTTTTGCCCTTCCCTCCAAATCTGGCCAGCTCTGTCCCTTCTGAGTCCCAGTGTTGATTCTGTTATCATTTCCTTTCTGGTTTTTGAGATTCCTGCAACTATTAATTAAGGCTAGACATGCTAAATAAAAACTACTTTATTTTTTTTCTTTTTCTGAGAATTCCTGTATTTAAAAAACAAAAAAAAGAGGGGCTGGAGAGGTGGCTCAGGGGTTAAGCTTTTGCCTTGCAGGCAGAAGGTCCCGAGTTCGGATCTAGACCCCATGTATAGACGCCAGGCGGAAGTGGGGGCAGCCTGCATTTCTGGTCCTGGTAGGGCGGAGTCTGTGAATCCCGGGGCAGAGGAAACAAGGAGGTGGAGGCGTCCATGGTGGTTCCCGAATTCGTCCGTGGTTCTACACACACACACATACACACACACACATACACATACATACACACACTCACACATGCATACACACGCAACTGAATAAATAAAAAAAAAAAAGAGTTTCACCAGTTGCAGAATTCAGAGCTACCAAGTCTTTCAAGTTTAAAACTGTGGCACTGTCTTCCATCTTCTATAGTTTCTAAATAGAAATCCTCTGTCCTTTGAATGCGGTGTTCTGTATGTCTCACATTCCTTTTGGGACTTTTTCTTTTTGTCTTAATCTTTATATTTAGATGTGCTATGTCTTTGCATTGATTGACTAAATATTGATTTACCCCAAAGATCCAGCATTCTTTATACTCCATTTCTATCCCACCCCTGAGCCCATCCAGCAAGCTTCGTTCTTGCCGCTGTGTTTTGTGGCTCTATGATGTGGCTTCCTTTTTTCAGAAATGCTATTTCTTTGCTGAAGGTTTGGTTTCGGTTCAGGTTCCTGGGACTTGTAAGTTCTCACTGAAGCAACATTCAAATTTTCTTCATTTACTGACAACATTTGATTCATTTTTACTAGTGCGTCCAAGCTGAAGAGCAGCACCACTGGCTCATCTTCCAGTACCCAGTGCAGCTGGCAGTGCCACTGGGATTGAGAAACACCTGTCTGAGATGTCGTGCACCTCTGAGACATGAAAGCTTCAAGCTGTGGCTTCCACGCTGCCTTCTGCAGATGGAGCCCTGTCCTTGGTCACTGTCTGAAGCTATGTGGAGGCAAGGAGAAATGGAGAGTGGTTGTTTTCTGCCTGGTTTGTGTGATTTGCTGTTGGAATGGAGTGTTGGAGTCCCTGGGTCTGGAGGAGCATGGATGACAGCTGCCCCTGCTGAGTGCTAGGAGGCACAAGATTTACTTCTGTCATCAGTGTTGGCCGCAGGCCTGTTGCCACAAGATGTCATCAGACACCGGTTGGATGGATACATTTTATTATCAGTGACTGAGGTACCTTCCTCTAGTCTATGCTCCTGGAAATTTTTTTAAACATTTTTTATTATTATTTCCCCTCATACAAACTTAATAGGGAGGTTCCCTCCCTCCCTCCCTCCTCCTCCCCCCGAACCCCCTGCTCCCCCTCCCCTCACTCCTCCCTCCCCAACACCCAGTGCCTCCCGCCCCAATTCCCAGAGAGTCCTTTAATGTGCATCCCTGACTCTCCTCTGGGCCCTCCTCTCCGATGATGTACAAGGACCCAGTGGCATTTCCCTGAACCCTTTCCCGTGTTCCCCTTAAGCATAGAAACACTACTGTGGCTGCCAATCCCTTGCCTCCAAGGATCTTGGTGTCTTTAGCTGATGCTAGACTTTGTGAGGTCAATAGTGTGTTGGACATTGCGCAGGGCAGGCAAAGTCCAATTATGATTGCTTCGGTCCTAACTTGTGTGGAGTATCTTGCAAATCATTGCTCCTCCCATTCTTTTGCTCTTACACTCTTACCGCCCCCTCTTCCGCAAATGTCCCTGAGCTTCAGGATGGGGAGAGATTAGTCTGGCCTAGTTCTAGGTGGTTGATATAGAGTCTCTGAAGTTCTGGATTGTGGCTTGTTGATTTTCTTTTGCAGTTTTGCTGCTCCTGCAATGCCCTTCACTCCATCCTGCTGGGCACTGTATGTCACCCCCTGGGCAGAGACTGAAATCTGTTAAACTGGAGTCTTATTATAAGAGCACATTCAAGGGTAGATGTAATAAAAGTAGGAAACCTCAGTGAGGGAGGGGTCAATCACCCATTTGCAAAATGGTTACTTTTTATCTGCCAGACTATATGCACTCCCCTTCTGGTGAAATCATACCCCATCAGTTGTAAATGATCAGGAACAAACGTCTGTGAACTTAACCAGGTGTCAAATTACTTACTTGCAGTCCTTAATGGAGGCCTATTTTCTCTGAGGTAACATCGTCACTTCTCTCCTTGTTTCTGGTGTGGCCCTCCAACCCCATCCCTCCTGTTCATAATCCTTACAATTACTGTAGGTATTACATAGATTTACCTTTGAGTGTCTCAAGGTGGGCTGGGTGGGTTTGGTACTAGGAGCCACCTATTAGGGAGTACATATGGCGCTTAATTTTCTGGGTTTGGGATACTTCACTTAATATAATTGTTTCTAATGACATCCATTTCCCAGCAAATTCCAGTAATTCATCATTTTTGATGGCTGAGTAGTACTCCATTGTATAGATGTACCACTGTTTCCTTATCCAGCCCTCAACTGTTGGACATTTGGGTTGATTCCATGACTTTGCTATTGTAAACAGTGCTGCTATGAACATGGTCGTACTTGTGCTATCGAGGTGAACCTCTGCTGCATGGGGGGTTATTCCCAAAAGTGGGATAGCAGGGTCATATGGCATTTCAATCTTTAATTTCTTTAAGAATCTCCAGACGGCTCGCCAGAGTGGCTGTATGAGCCTGCATTCCCACCAGCAATGTAGGAGAGTTCCCCTCTCTCCACATCCTCTCCAGCATTTGTTGTTGTTTGTATTGTGGATTTTTGCCATCCTGACCGGGGTGAGAAGATATCTCAGGGAAGTTTTGATTTGCATTTCCCTGATGGCGAAGGAAGTGGAGCATTTTTTAAGATATTTGTTAGACATTTTAATTTCACCCCTGGTAAAGTTTCTTTGAAGTTCCAGGGCCCATTTTTTAATTGGGCCATTCGTGTCCCGGGCGGCAGAGTGGGGAAAGGGAGTGGTCCTGGAAATTTTTAAATCAGTATATTCTTTTTGGCTTGACTTTCTGCATATTAAGGTGCCTATATATTTGTCAATGCAGTTTCTGTTAAGTGAAACCTACTCCCTTGTATTGTTCCTGCTGGAGGTGTCATTCTGATGCTCTCTTGCAACTTTCACCTCTTTTGGCAAATTTGGCATTGAAAGTCGGAAATGAATATGATGTTGGGACTAACTATTCAACTGGCAGGCTAATATGAGATCAAAGAGCATTTGCTTTTAATTTCCTATAAGCCTTAATTAACTAAATTTGTTGTTTTCCCAAAAAGACACTTCTACAACTGTATTTGTTCATCCCTCAAACTTGTGTGTGTGTGTTTATAGAAAAGGGCAGTAGATCATGTGTGTCTGTTTTAGCCCAAGGGTGATACCTGGAATCATTCTGGATTGTTCTACCTCCTTATTGCGTTGCTCTAGGGTTCTCCACCTTCCAGGACTGGAATTGCAGGCCACTGCTATTTCTATCCAGCAATTTTATATGATATCTGGGGATCTGAACTCAAGTCTTTTTGCTTGCGAGGCAAAGGCTTTCACTTCTGAGCCGTCTCTTCAGTTCCCCCCACTTCTGCCTACTTAATTATTTAAACCAATTACTGTCTCTAGAAAGTTAAAACTTGACCAAAGGTCAAGCAATTTATTCAGTAAATATTAATTCATCAAATATTGATAAACTACCTGTCATTTGAGGGGTATTAATCTGCGCTAAGAAAAAATTGGGCTTCTTTGCGGTGGCATCTTATTACCCATTCTGTGTTCCAGAATCATGTTTCATTCACTCACTTGATAGAGTAAACAGCTTTTATCCTTGGTGGTTCTGTGCAAACTGTAACAACTCAGTTTCTTTCCTACAGAAAGTCAATGTCCACTGCGCTGCTATTGGCGCCACGGTAACAGGTGCCCTGGACGTGCCCTGTGAGCCACACTGACAGCTGGAAGAGCTGTGGGTAATTAACACAGCTGAGCTGTTCTTCTCAAGATCTTTGAATCAAGGAAGCAATTACCCAGCCACCCCGTATTTACACCCTGCTCTTTCATGATCCACCCTCCAACTTCTTGAACTTTACCTGAAGCAACTGGTGTTTAATCGGAATAATTAATTATTCATGAATCTGACAATATTTTCTTTTTGCGAAAGCAGTATTCACACTCATACTTCAGAGAAAGCTCTGAATGTAGTTTTCTTAACTTTGGGGTAACTCAGTCCATTAGAAACCGTTTTTGTCACAGTTTAACATATTTAATAGGAGCCCGGGCTTTCATATCTGAAGATATCTGTTTCATTGGGTGGATGTACAGTTCTTAACAAGGGGAAGTTGTCAAGGAATGGGGACTCCAAGCTTGTAGCTTCTGTGAATCCTTTGGATTAAGTGAGTTAGATGTCTCTGGGGCACCAGTATACTGTTTATCATTTGCTTTTCTGGCTCATAAATCAAAGCTGCCATCTTTCTTGGGAAGTTTTGAAGAACTGTGTAGGCAAGGTTTCAGCAAGGCACACTGAACTTTGAACTCTAGCAACTCCAGTCCCCAAATAGCTAGGTTCATAGCTCTAGATTGCTATGAACCTGTATCCCCCAAACCGATTCTTTGGATCCAAAGTCCCAAAGAAAAGTTTGGTGGAAATAACTGATTGTGCCACTCATTCCTGTATTCTCACTGTCACTGTCTTGGTTTCTTATTTCAGCCGCTGATATGAATACATGATCAACCCTTAGGGGAACCTTATTCAAACTGATGGTTCTAGCTTACAATACCTTATGATAGCAAGAGTCGATGTCAGGAGCTGATGGAACTGGCCACACAATATCCAGAATTGAGACAGGAACATACTTTCTACCTTGCCAATATGTCAGGTTGCAAGCCAGTGTGCTCTCTCTCTCTCTCTCTCTCTCTCTCTCTCTCTCTCTCTCTCTCTCTCATTGACCTGCCTAGGGAACAGAATGGTCCCATGGTTCTACCCATTATCTGCTGGATCTTCCCACATCAATTAGATAACCTCCTGTGGACTTGCTCAGAGGTTTGGAAATAATTTTCTGAAGGTATCTGAAGGTATACCTACAGACTCAGTTCTTGGTTATCAGGCTGACATCTGAAACCCAATTGTCACAGTCACCAATTTCTACCAGTTCTGTGCTATAACGGTGGATTCTACCTGCAATATGATATTCAACCCATGGCTAACTGTTTCTGAGGTTCCCACAAGAAGCTAAGGAGGGAAAGTAAGCTATCACTGAGATGGAGCCTCAGAGCTGAAGATTCTGTGGGACAGAAGCCAGAAAACCATGTTGATCCTGGTAATCCTGACACTTCCCTTATAGGAGGTGCTGTCTTTATAGCTGTTACCAAGCCTGTCCCTGGACAGGTCAAAGCATAGAAAACTCAGATTCCCAGGAGACCAACCAGATAACTCAGGCTCCTGTAACAGGTCTAGTGAACCTCAAAGCTAACGTGTCAACCTAACAAGGGCATCAGACATACACAGACACAGACACACATACAGACACATATCCAGACATACACACACACACACACACACACACACACACACACACACACACTATAGCACACAGACATGTACACACAGACACACACACATACATAAACACACATTCATAGATACACGTAGACACAAACACACATGAGCATTAGGCTCATTATGTATAATATGTCTCAAATACATGTGGTTAGCTATATATTTGGAATGATACCTAAATTAGTCCTAAACTGGCATTTTCTTTATCTTTGGGATACCCTTCATCCTCGGGAATCCATCCCTGCTGTCTGTGAGAAACAGGCTTCAAACACTCTGTGCATGGTCCAAACGTAAATCCAACTAATATTCTAATTCTAGCTTTCTGTATTCTTTCATTGCACCTTCTATAATTTACAGAACATTTACACTATCATCCTGTTCATGAATCATCCCCTTTACCTGTTTGCTGCAAGTATATTGAGGCACATAAAAGGAGATGGAGCAATGCCAAGATTATAATACATTAATAAATGTCATTATCACCATTGTGCTCATTTAACTCAATGTGTCTCTGCCCAGGGCACAGAGCAATCTTTGCAAACCTCTCAGGAGAACATGCTCTTCTTCTCCCTGAGGCCTTCCTTCTCCAAGGGATGCAGTGGATGTCATTCAGTTGGCAGCCTGCTGCAGCAGGCAAATGCCCATTTGTCTGTCCCTCTGGAGAAACTCAACCTACTTTACACTCATCAGTATAAGCCCTGCTCTGCTCTTCCTCCTCAGTCACACCACAGGCTCACAGTGTCTGAGGACGTTGATGCTACTATGATTTCCTCCACCCTAATTCTGTTGTAGCCCTCGGTCCCTGTCCATGAGACCGAGCCGCCCACTGCACCCCACAATGGTCCTTACTGCCTGCTCTGCTGTTTGTCTTTTACTCTAGTCTTCAGGACTTTGACACCCTAACTTCCATTATTCTACTCTCAGGCCATAACTCCTTTGAAAATCTCTTCCTTTTTAAAGACGGTTAAGACTTTGCCCTGTTAATACGACCTGTACTCTCCAAGTACTGCAGCTGTACCTGGAAATGCAAGTTCTGACTTTCATTATGCAATAGCTACTCTTCATTGTTGTTGAGAAAACCATACAAAACTGTTCAAGGGAACAAAGGATTTATCCTCCATTAGGATAGTCTGGTCAGTTCCTTGTCCAGCTTGGCGTGAGAACTCACACCAATACCAGGGCCGAGGAAACTGGCCACCTTAATATCCACCTGATCACTGAGTGAGGGACAATTCTCACATGTCAGACCAACATGTCTGACCAAGTATACAGAAGGATGCCAGCTTTCTCAACCAATTCCCTCTAGATTACTCACCTGCCCAGGAGCTAGTCCTGCCCACCACAGGTTGGGCCTTTCCCATCAACTAGACAATCTTCTGCAGATTCACTCTGGGCTTAACTTAACTACTAACTCTTCACAAATATACCCAGAGCTTGAATTTTCAACTATCAAGTTAACACTTGTATCTAACTATGACACTTCCCTTTACCACATATTGAAACATAGGTTTCTGTCTCCAGTATCATCCCTAGCTCGGGAAAGTCATGGCCTAAATTATTCAAGATAAACTCTACCATGTGCTTTCCTAAGCCTTCCTGTCTCTACAGGTCAATTCCAAATCACTGGTCTAAGCCTGGGATGTTGGTTGGCTGCCCGTGACTCCTTCAACTAAAATAGAAACAGACAATCTCTCTAGAAACTCCAATGAATAACGTAGCTTTTTCCATTATTTCATACCGAAGCCCTTAAAAATAGCCTGTATGTAGGATAGGGAACTCCCTCGAGCTGATTGGGCTAGGCCAACAGTTCCTAAACAGACATCCAATGGCACAATCACTGCTACCAACTCTCAACAGTTGGGATCTTGTGAAATTAAAGAGCTTCTGTTCAGATAAAGAGATTGTCACACGAGCTCAAAGGCAACCCACAGAATGGGAGAAAATCTTCACTAACCACATATCTGACAGAGCTCTACTGTCCAGAGTGCACAAAGAACTTAGAAAATTAAACTCCAAGGAAAACACTGGCCCAATTAAAAAATGGGCCCTGGAACTTCAAAGAAACTTTACCAGGGATGAAATTAAAATGTCTAACAATTATCTTAAAAAATGCTCCACTTCCTTCGCCATCAGGGAAATGCAAATCAAAACTTCCCTGAGATATCATCTCACCCCGGTCAGGATGGCAAAAATCCACAATACAAACAACGACAAATGCTGGAGAGGATGTGGAGAGAGGGGAACTCTCCTACATTGTTGGTGGGAATGCAGGCTCATACAGCCACTCTGGCGAGCCGTCTGGAGATTCTTAAAGAAATTAAAGATTGAAATGCCATATGACCCTGCTATCCCACTTTTGGGAATAACCCCCCATGCAGCAGAGGTTCGCCTCGATAGCACAAGCTCGACCATGTTCATAGCAGCACTGTTTACAATAGCAAAGTCATGGAATCAACCTAAATGTCCAACAGTTGACGAGTGGATAAGGAAACAGTGGTACATCTATACAATGGAGTACTACTCAGCCATCAAAAATGATGAATTACTGGAATTTGCTGGGAAATGGATGTCATTAGAAAGAATTATATTAAGTGAAGTATCCCAAACCCAGAAAATTAAGCGCCGTATGTACTCCCTAATAGGTGGCTCCTAGTACCAAACTCACCCAGCCCACATTGAGACATTCAAAAGTAAACCTATGAAACACAGTAATTGCAAGGATTATGAACAAGAGAGATGGGTTAGGAGGGCCACACCAGAAACAAGGAGAGAGGAGACCATGTTACAGCAGAGAAAATAGGCCTCCATCAAGGTCTGCAAGGGGTGACATACAGTGCCCAGCAGAATGGAGTGAAGGGAATTGCAGGAGCAGCAAAACTGCAAAAGAAAATCAACAAACCACAATCCAGAACTTCAGAGACTATATCAATCACATAGAACTAGGACAGCCTAATCTCTCCCCATCCTGGAGCTCAGGGACATTTGCGGAAGAGGGGGCGGTAAGATTGTAAGAGCAAAAGGAGGGGAGGAGCAACGATTTGCAAGATTCTCAACAATAGTTGGGGCCAAAGCAATCGTAATGGGACTTTGCATGCCCTGCGCAATGTCCAGCGCACTGTTGCCCTCATAAAGTCTAGCATCTGTTAAGGGCACCGAGACCCCTGGAGGCAAGGGATTGACAGCCATAGTAGTGATCTTATGCTTAAGGGGAACAAGAGAAAGGGCTTATGGAAATGCCACTGGGTCCTTATATGTCATCGGAGAGGAGGACCCAAAGGAGAGTTAGGCGTATACAATAAAGGACTCTCTGGGAATTGGGGGGGAGGCACTGGGGGAAGGGGAGGGGGAGGAGGGGGGAGGGAGGGAACTGGTAAAAAATTTTAAAATGTATAATTAAATTTTAAAAAATGAAAAAAAATAGCCTGTATTTGATGTGCAGCTTCCTTGCCTTCCATTTCTCTTAAGCACCAGGATATTTTCCACAATCAATATGCTTAAACAATTTTTACTTAACTTCTGAATAAATTAGATGCCTAATGGACTGATTTTAATGTCATCATTATTGATTATTGTTATTTAGCGAAGTCTTGTCATGTAACTTAGGCTCCCTTCAAACACAACATGCCCTTGTTCAGCTTCCCAGAGCACAATAACCAAAGCATACCACAATGCCCACCTCAACTGATTTTTTTTTCACATTTTCCACTTTATTTTTCTTAGAAGTGAATTTTCCTGTGTGTTTCCTCAAACATTTCTGGTCATTTCTCAACTTTCATGTTTGTACCATTCATTATTTTACTTTTTTTTTTTGCACATGAATCAACCCTACAGCAATTGATGTCCTTGACACATTTCCACTTGGACAGAGAACAAACCACCATTAATGTTTAAAGGATTTAAATCTATGCCCGTCCTGATGGCCTTTAGTCTGAGTTTTGAATTATAACATATTCTAATAAGAATTTGTGCCCAAGTGCTCTAGAACCCTGAATATATAGTATGTTCTTACCTGTCTCTTGTCTTTTCCAGGCTCTAACATTTCTGATGATTATTATGAGAATTCACCTAACTTTTTTCTACAACAACCTGAGAATCTTCTCAGGAGTCTTGTTTGCCATTGTTCCTTACATGTAATTAGTACTGGATCATTTTGGATCTTTTGGGAAACAGATACTGAAACAAGGATGAGATGAGATGTGCAAGAGATTGCTGAAAAGATGCCCATGAGGGGCGAAGGAAGAAAAAGAGGCAGGTAGAGGCAAGAAGAGTTCTTAGACTGCGATTCTGCCTAATTTCTGTGGAAGCAAGGGGAAGGTATTGCAGTCTTTCTGGGCTTCTAGAATAAAATACCATTGTCTGGATATCCACAAAAATACAATTTATTTGTCATAGTTTTAGATCCCAACAAATTTAAGAACGGAGTGTCAGCAGAGTGGTTCTACCTTCCACACAGATGTATGACCACCTTGAGTTCTTACATGGCAGAAGGAATATGGGTATTTCTGGAGTATCTTTTTTAAAGGCACAAATGCCATTTTATGAAAGTTCTTTCTTCATGATCTAATCATGTCCCAAGGCCCCAAGTGAAACTCTATCATATTAGGCTTTGGAATTCAAAATAGTAGTTTCATGGAGGCACAGTCAAGGGCAGGAAAAAAAAAGGAAGGATGCTTGCATAGGAAGATTAAAGTGTCTCAGATGGACCACTGCAGAGTTCCATGTGACATACTCCAGTTAGAGTAATTCCATATCCCATGAGTGCCTTATGTCCCAAGATAATGCCCCTCCATAATTCCCCCAATCATTTTCTCACATGACCCCAAAGGAAGCATGTTCTTGTTTCAAATGCAGAGATAGGAAAGGAATAGAAGCTAAGCTTGTTCAGTTATAGTCCACACTGTAGAAGAACTAAAGGTCATAGTTCATAATTACCATGTCCCATATTTTATCCATTTAACTTCCTGAATATCTATTAGATGCATCAAATCCACTCCCTTGGGCAAGGACTCCTCATCATGATTTTTCTTCTGGAATAATAATTGCCTTTTCCTCCATCACCAGTTTCTTCTTCAAGCTGCCAAAAAATTGTGTCCTATTCACATGCAAAACCAATCTGAAAATTCCCCAGCAACCAAATTCCATTCTTTCACTGGACACTTAGAGACAAATGCCAAACTTCCCAGCATGGCAACAGAGAAGTGACAAGTCCACCAGGCCTGCTTAGCCGCATCTCTCAACACTCCACTTCTCCAGAATGCACAGTGCAGTCCACTGACTGTATTTGGGTCTAACTCAAGTAACTTTATACTCTGTCCATTGTATTCACTATAATTGCCTCCTGCTGTCCGACAGCACAATTATTAACACTGCACAGTCAGCAGTCAGTGTATATTTTTAAGTCAATGGCTCTTCTTTTCTTGGCTGTCTAGGGATGGGAGGTTGTCTAAGCAAAACAAAGCATGGTCTCATGCCCAAACATTCTGGTTCCATTATTCTGAGATGTGGCTGGACACTGAGAATATAAAGGCTCTTAAAGCAACTCTCCCACGCAGCCATGTTAGAAAGTAGAAGGTTGTTTTACAGTTCTCTGAGGATTCCCAAACTCACAGTAAGTGAGTTGAAACACCAGCTTTTCAGTGGTTGAAGGCCTTCTCATGCATATACATGCAAAGTCTGCAGCCTGAAATGAATTCATCTTTCTTTACCCAAATGCCTTAAAAAATACTCTGGTCACAGTTACTTTTAAGAATCATGATAAAATGACTTGGAGGCCTATGTTGGAAGGAGAGACTATATACCAGCTATTATTAGAGTAGTCTCTCTCTCCGTTCCAGATTTAGATACTGACACAAAGAACTTGAGTATGTGACCCCCACTCCTTCATATTTTCCCCTGAGATATGGTCAGTTCAAGTCTTATGTTCCATTGGAGGATGGGTGTGTGGACAGGGATTATTTTTTTGTGTGCGTATTCAATAAAGACCAGGATTTTTAATGCTCACATTGTGCGACCTCCCTCAGAATCAGTATTTCCTGATACTCAAAGCAGTAACATTGATTTCCCTCTTGGATTGTGAACAAATACCCAAATAGGGATGCGTTTGAATCTGTTAATCAACTTATAATTTGGGGACCTGAGAAAAGCTAATAAATAAACAAGACATTATTACTTGTTAAAGTTGGGGAAAAGAAACAAGACACTTTTTAAAGTAGGGAAAGAGAGTTGCTTTCTAATCTTTAGTGATTGGAAATCACAAAAAAGAAATGAGCATTCCAGTGAATTATCTATAGTATTATAAAACATTGTCATTTTAGTTAAAAGTAGAAAGCATGTGATGTAATGAATGAATGAATGCTGAGAAAGCAATGAAGGAGATGTGCATTTCTAATGTTGTACTTTAAATAGATAAATACATTCTCTTACATATGTCTTTTTACAACGCGTAATCATACCATTACTGAAAAAAACAATCATTAATATTATTTGCAAAAAAAATTATCTATAAAAAAAAGGGATTCAAAGAAAGGGGGAAAATGGAGGAGGGTGGAAGGGGGATTGGAAAAGGGTGGAGGGAGGGAAGGGCCGGGGTACCTATTAAGCTTGTATGATTGGGGAAAAATAAATAAATATAAATTTTTAAAAAGTTTAAAAAAATAAGTGGAGAAGATCCCATCTAGGTAGAAATTTGGAAATTAACTTGTGCAGTTACAATGACCAACATATATCATTGAACCCCCAAAGTCTAGCATGGATCACAGGCACTAGGATCCTTAGAGGCAAGGGATTAACAGCCACAATAGTGTTCCTATACTAAATGAGAACACAAAAAAGAGCTCTAGGCAATACTACTGAGTCCTTACACCTCATCAGAGAGGAGGACCCAGAGGGAAGTTTGACATGCACACTAAAGGATGCTCCAGGGATGGGGGGAGGGGGCACTGGGAGAAGGGGGAGGGAGGGGAGAAAGGAAGGAGAAAGAGGGGGCAGGAGCGGGGGGGGGGTTCAGGGAGGGGAGGAGGGAGGAAGGGGAATAGGCTACTTATCACTTTGTATGAGTGGAGAAAAAAAAACTTGTGCAGTTAAAGGGTTTTTGTGTTAGATTCATGACAAATTCTACCCATTTCCTCTCTAATTCATTGCCCAGCTAAAATCCAGAGTAAAATTTTTAAGATTCTCTTTACATGTTATTTCCAATTTATTATATAAAGATAACGTATTCCAGTGTTTGTAAGTGAAAATGTGCTCTTGAAAACATTTTTTTTTGCAAAACAAAATGATAAAAATCAGTTGAGAAAAAGAAAACATTGCTGTTCTCCATGCAAATGACTTTTTTGTTCATTTTGTACATTAAGCAACTGAAGGTTAAGGGATATAACATGTGGTAGGTTCCACAGTTGATAATATAGAAGTCACCTGCTTTGTGGAAAATTACATAAACACATAGTTGAGAATGGTTGCACCAGTCATATGTATTATAGAAAATAATGTATAATTTGAAATCATAAATTTAGAAAGTTTTTTTTATTTTGATTAACATTGTGAATGTCTCATGAATCACAGAGATAAAGTACAATGCTGTCCCCATGGAGATTAAGATCAAATAAAAATATGCTTCTCAAATGAAATTTAAGAAGGAAAATGAGGCTAACACAAAGTCCTATATTTCTACCAGACAAGTCTTGAAAAAGATAAACACAAATTCACTTTTAGATAGTGTTCTAAAGGTCTATATTAGCCTGTGAGCTACAACCTGGGCTCTAGATTCCCAATTTAGAGCTGTAATTTAACTTAAAATTGCAGCACAACATGAAACACTGTCCGCCATGGGAATCTAAATGAGTTATTATGTGAAGATATATTCAGAGTATATGCTACTTTGCAAAGAATGATCCTAAAGTTAGCATGGGAGAGAAACAGGTGAACTTCAGTGCCCTGTTTAAAAGCCAGCATAGCGTGTGAACAAGACGATGGCAGAAATTCCTGTTTTCACTTCACTCAACTGACTTACAATTCTCTGAAAATATTGTTTATAAAAAATGAAAAGGCATTTACTGACTTCTTGAAGAACTGAAAGCATCTAAAGGCAGTGAGATAGACCCTGCCTGTTAGTATATATTGACTCATTGATAAGAGGATGGGTAAATTGTGGCACATGCTTATATCTATAAAATAGAGCAAGCTAGGTGCTGCCACTGAAATTCAAATTCCAGCTGCATTTAAAAAGAGACAGTAGATACTATAAGCTCTTATGTGCAAGGTTTTCTTCAGACTATGACATGGACTGGACACAAGAGAGTCCAGTTCTGAACACACACACACACACACACACACACACACACACACACACACACACTAATTTTCAGAACTAAAATTCTACAAGAACAAGCAATGAAAAATATTCCCACATTGTAGAAATTCAAAATTGGCAGGAACTCATTTTATGCATCTGTGCATCCTAAATGAAGAACAAGTGTCCCATGGATGCAGAATTTATAGTTCTTTCCCCTCATTTTACTCTCATCACAATTCCCTGGAGTAGCAACTAGTAGATGATAACACTGGGGCTTGGAGAAACTGGGAGAATTACCCAGAGTTACTCAGTGCAGTGCTCAGCACAATGCATCCCTAAACCAAGCTTCTAACCACTGTTTTCCACATAATATCTTGTCAATTAAAATTGCCAGGCCATAAAAAATATACCAAATTGATGTAAGTGTGAACGAGGAATTTTTGAACCAGGAAAATCAGTGCAGGTAATTACAGCTGGTTGATCTGAGTGCCACTAGATAGATGGAGCCCTACATTTCACCAACTCCATAGCAATATTATTTTAATAAAGAAAATCCAGAAGTGCAGCTTCTCGGTTTCATAAATTACATAGTAATGATTTGGTAAAGGAATCTACCTCCAGTCACATGATGGCCAGTATAGAATTGTGTGGCTTCTCCACTTCACTTCCTCAGAGAGTATGATCAGAGAATGTTATTCTGCATATAAGAAAATATTACTTAAGTGAAATATCAATGATTGTAGCAAGGGAACAAAGTTCAGGTCTGTGTAGAGAAGATGGAAGTCTTGCATTTGTTAGAGTTCAAAATCCCCAAAGCTGAATAAGACATGAATCCCAGATGTCTTTCCAGTAACTCTGAATGCCACAGAGAGAAATTAAGTTAGTTTGATTAGTGGTGAGAAGCACTAATGATTCATTGCCTAGGAAGTGATGCTACCTAACCTTTTCTTTGAAATACTTTGGAAAAATGAGTCCCAGAAATGGCTGAAACAGGAACAGTGGTCGAGTAATTGATTAAGATTTTGAGCCAGGAACTGAGAGACAGAAAAGGCTTTGAGGATTCTTAAGTAAAACCCCTACAACTTGACAACATTATGAAACAGGAAAAAAGCATGAATAAATGGAATGGTAGAGTTGTGTGCGAAATGAAAAAGCCAGAGAAGGATGTGACTTATAAACACAAGAGAGTCCAGTTCTGAACACAATGAATTCAATTCTTGGAAAAAATAGATTATCTTAAAGGCTGAAGAAAACTTTCAAAACCTTCTCTATTCCTTTCATGAAAGCGGTCAACTGCATGCCTGTGAGACTGGGAGAGATCGAGATTAAGAGAATCCTCACTGTCTGAGGGACCAATATACAAAATGGTAGATGTGGAGTCTGCTGCAAAATGCTGGACTGACAGAGGCACATGCAAACATTCCCAGGAGGGCTAAGGATATAGCTCAGTTAGGAGAAGGTTTGCTTTCATTTCCAGCACCACATAAAGCCAAGCATGCCATCTCAGAACTTGGGTGGTGGACGCAAGCGGTCAGTAGTTAATCATTCTTAGGTTGATAGTGAGTTCAACACCTGCCTGGATTTCATGAAACCCTGTCTCAAAAGAAGTAATAGGCATAAAATGCCAAGAAGCCAAGACTGAAATAGTTTCATTTATTGCTTGCAATTTTAGGATAGTCCGTGATTTTATAAATAGTCACATTGATTATATATTATCTTCCAAGAAGTTTACTCTAGAATTCTGGCAATAGTATCATTTCCAGATTATTTTTATGATGTTAATTATGTTTATAACATTAAGATAATATACTTGGCAATGTATATGAAAATTTATTAGAAAATTATATAGGCTAGTTTTTGTTTAGAATAAGTTGAGTCTTTAAACCATGAATTGATTGTATGAAACACTGGGTTTGATTGTTACATTTTCATTAAGGTATATTTCACATTTTTGATGTTTTCACCTCATTATACTTTAATGTCTTTTGAGTTGATTATTTGCAATGTGAAGATATTGGATAATTTCAGCCAATATATATTGAAAATACTATTTTGTTAATATCATTTGCAAAAGAGGCTTTTTTCTTCAATGGATATTTTTGGCAAACTTGTAGAGCATTAGATGGCTGTAAATTTTTTTGCATGCGTTTTTTTGTGAGTTCTCTATTACAGACTATTAATCTTCTATTTTGTGCCAATGCCATGATTTGGCTAGTTCTACAGAATAATCAGCATTATTCATTTTCCTATGGAATGGTTAGCTATTCAAAGTCTTTTGTGCTTCTGTATGAATTTTAGGATATTTTTCCTAGTTTGATGAAGAATGTTATTGGTAATTTAATGACACATTAAATCTAGACATCGTTTTTTGAAAATTCTAACCATATAAATTCTGCCAATTCATGAACATGGAATGTCTGACTTCTAGTATTATCTTCAATGTCTTTCTACTGTTTTTCAGTTTTTGGTGTAGAGATCTTTGATTTCCACAATTTACGTTTATTAATGAGATTTTTGTAATAAAAAACAGGCTATTGTGAATATTGTTTTTCTAATTCCTTTCTTAGTAGGTTCATTATTAATGTATGGGAAACTATGGATTTATATATGTTATTCTGTATTCTAGTCTGCTGAAACTTTATTAGCTCTAAAAGTCTTTTAGTAGAGATTTTGTTAACTTATAAATGCAAGATTATGTCTGCAAACAGGAAGAAATTGACTTCTTCCTCTTTTCAATTTCTTTCCTTCTATTCCCTTATTGCTGGGGCTAAATTTTCAAGTGTATATTGAATAAGAATGGTAAGGAACATATATCCCGCTGTGGTGGTGACTTAAGAAGAAACTCTATCACTTTTTTTCTCATTCAGTATGATGTTGCATGTATATAGTCTATATTATTTTGAATTACATTCCTTCTACTTCTAGATTTTTTTCAGGTTGTTATCATGAGAAGATACTGACTTTTGCCAAAAGGTTTTCTGCATCTATTGAGATGACCGTTGGGTTTTTTCCTCGTTGACTTTATTTATGCATACTACATTTATTGAGTTGCGTATGTGAGCCATCTTTCAATCCCTGAAGGAAATCAACTGATTATGGCAAAATATTTGCTTTCATTTTCTGTTTCCTTCAGTTTTTGTACTTGTTGAAAGATTATAAACTTTTATTAATAAAATTTATTGATCTGTAAGTCTTCATTGTCAGCTTCTCTATCCAATTAGGTACCAGGATAATACTAAATTTACAAATGATTTTAGAAACTTTTTTCCTTTTGTAGCTTGGAATAAAGGAAAGTGGGATCAGTTATTCTATAAAATGTCTGATAAATTTAGGAGTGAACTTAAATGTGGAGTCACATCCTCTTGGTTTAATTTTATTTGGATCAAATGTTAATATGAATTTAGCCATTTATTCATCGTTATTCCAGTTTTCAAACTGTAACTTTGCAAAGCAATCCCTAATGAAACTTTGCATTTGAATTATCAGTTTTAGAACCCCTAGTTTGTCTCTAATTCCATTAATTTGGATCTACCCTCTCTTTCTTTAAGTTGATTTGGGTGAAGCTTTGTCAAACTTGGCTACTTTTAAAATACGCAGACCTTTGTTTCATTGAATGTTTGTATCATTCTTTTAGTTATTTCATTAATATCTTTCATTTTTAGATTTCTTTTCCTCTACTAGTTTTACTATGGGTCTAGAACCATTTCAGATCAATTTTCTGCCAAATAGATAAAAATTAAGGAGAAGAATTGAGAATATTTACATTTATTTTAAAGCAGAAACAATGGGACTAACATTTTTAGGAATCCAAACAGGCAAGTTCTCTCAGAGATTGGCAAGGCAGCCATGTAGTGAAGGAGTTAAAGTTTCAGTCCTAAGAGAAACGGCAAAATGTCCCCAAATATTAGGGATAAATTTAGATGAAAGCACGGAAGAAAAGAAGAGAGCTAGCAACAAATTGCAAGAATAGACTGCTAGCAGAAACAGGGTAGGTAGGACTGACAGACTTAAAAGTCCATGCATGTGACTTCCCTTCCTCCAGCAAGGCTCCACCTCTTAAAGTTGCTATAACCTTTCCAAATATTAACAGCTAAGGATGCCTGTGGGTGACAACTCACTCATATTTCAAACTGTGACACAGTATTACCATTAGCCTTCTTAGAACCTTCTGTACCTCACAGATTCTGATATGTTGTATTTCATTTTCATTTGCGGCTATGAATTTTTAAATTTCCTTTTTGATTTCTTTAATGGTCCATTAGATTTTATTCAATTAACCTGTGTGCTTGTTGTTCTGTGACTTCTAGTTTTATTCCAATGTGATCTGATAAGTTGCAAGAAGTTATTTGAAATTTTGAAGTTTCCTTTCAGAGACTTTGGACTTTTATTTTTGATACAACTATTATTATTAGTTATCACTGCTATGCAAAGGCTTCAACCATAATAATCATGGAGTTCCTTTCATTGGTAACCAAGAAAATTCCATAATCACTTGAGTAAGTGTGGGTCCCAAAAACATTTCTGCTTGACTTCCGTGTAATTGCTAAAGAAGGAGAAGATCTAGCAATGTAATTTAAGTGACAAATAGAAACCCATGTTATAAAATAAAGTTCTATGTGTTAATTCAATTTTGTGAGTGGAGACAGGAAGAGATAAACAATCTATCTGTCAGGAGATGTTTTAGATTTTGCCACAAATTTTAGACAAGGCATTTTTGTTACTCAGATTTTTAAACAAAATAATGAATGGTAAAGCATTGTTCTTTACTTAGAAGTTTGACACAGTTTAGTTCCGGGGTGGAAGAATCCTTTTCTACCAGATTGTTATTTAATTTGCAAATACTGGTTTTCAACAATGATTTAGATGCTTGAAAATATTAAATATTTGCAAGTTTATCATTTAACAAGCCAATAATTACTAAAAACTTCGGAATTATTCATTTCAAGATTTTTTAGTGACTCAATTCATGATCCAACTGTGGTTTATCTTGCATTCACAAAAAATCCAGCAGGTGACAAGACTTGAGGTATCTCTGTAGAACCACTTGCAGTAGAATTAGGATAGAAATGTAAGCCTCTAAAATCTTATAGCAATTTATCATTCCCATAGAAAGGTTAAACTGACAGAAAATTAAAAAGAATCAATATGCTATGGAGAGTTGAAAATGAGACTTGATCAAAAATTAAAAATAGCCTTATACTTTATGATATATTCAGCAGGATTTACTTAAAATAGATTAATTGGCACAACTTGAAATGCACATACTGTGATTTAAGTAGCATTACGTGCTATAATATCTTTGAGATTATCTGCTTTATGATTTCAGCTATGTTAACAGGTTAAAATTCAATAATAATATGTATATCTTATATTGCAAATCAAACTTCAATATCTATCTTAACCTAGCATCATAATTTTCTTGATTTGGCAAAATGATTGTTGTGTTTGTGCACACATGTTTAGAACCTTATTGAGAAGACTAGCAGTGAAATGTTGATCATGTTACTTAATTATGCCTGTTTTATTGTTTATAAAGCAGGTATAGGGATATTGTAGAAAATTGTCTAATATATTAAACTCCTTAGACTAGTATTTTTCATGTGGGGCAATGGAGCCCTCATCTTTTTTTGAATTTGTCATATACATAAATAAACAAAGAATTAATATGTACAGAAAATGTAGAAGCTGTAAGAGGTTAAAGTTTGAAAGTAATTTATAAAATATAAAACATAAATTTTAAAAATATTTTAAAAGCATTCTCCTACATGAAAATGAGCACTGTTGCATAATTCAAATAACTTGGTAAGATTTGTTTCCTTTCTCTGAGTTATTTTCACTCTACAGCTAGCTCTACATTATGGTTTTCTTTTTTCTTTTTTCTTTTTTTTTACATTTAGAGACTGTGCAGACTAAGCTAAAGTGACTTATTGGGAAGTGTTTATGATATAATAAGCCAGTCCAATGAAGACTGTAAATATTTAGTTAAATAAATTCATTGGGTTAATACCAAAACTTTAAATTAGTTATGAAAAGCAGGAAAATACACCCTGGATAATTAACATTTGCAAAAAAAAACCTCTGAAAGTTTGTTCTAGTTTAGTTATTTTTGTTTCCAAGTGCTAAATTTATTCTTAATTGGAACTGAAAATTGAATATTGTTGCAGTTACTTCTTCATTTTATACTTTTCTCCCTTATCCTTTATTTCATAGAAATTGGTCAGAATCAGGAAGTAAAATGAAGTGAACTTTCAATGGTTTGTTTCAATAGAATGTCTTTAAATAATTCCAAGTTGGTTTCTGAGACCATAAATGTGCGGCAGCAGATATCATAGCTTGAGTCTTAGTATATAGCTGTCAGCTGGTCTGTTTTAAAGAGGTTAAATACTTTTGGTTTCAGCTTCTTACTATGCCCAAAAATTCGTCTACTTAGAATTTTTGATGTTTAAATTAGGCATTGATTCTGCTTCACTTCACATGTTGATTTTTATCTCTGTTAAGTTAACCTGTGCCCAAAGTTCTTCTGCTTCTGTGAGTCTTCTTTCTCATACAGAGGCTGCTTCTCTATCTATGCCCCCAAAGTAAATATACATAAAAGAACTGCTTGGTTTCTATCCCATTTTTCACAATGTACTCTGTCCAAATACTAACTTCTTTCCATCTTTAAATATTTCCTCTGGTTAGAAGTTTTAGATCATCCTGGACTTGTGACCTGAGTGCCTGGATAACTGATTTCACCTTAATGTTCTACCATGTCTGCTTTGTAGCACTTACAGATTTTAATAGCACAAATACTCTTATCGTGGGGTATTTCACGCCATCAACTTTGCTTCAGGATTCTTCTGTATTCTGAATACAAAGGACATGAACATGCGGAATCCAACACGCAATGGAACTTTCTCCCAGTCATGGGTCCCCAGCAAAAATCCATTACCTTTCATACATTCTTCGTCAACAGCCTACTGCTATCCAGTTTATCTGAGTTGAAGTCATCACAGTCAGTCCTAGCCAAGGAGTCTTTTCGTTAGTCTTCTTCCTCTTTATGCTTCAGGTTCTGCTGCTGCCCTGCTGGGGAAACCGGCTCCTCACACCTCAGCTGTACATGCTGCAGCTCTGGGCAGAAGCCCTTGTCACTCTACTCCTAATGAGAAGTACTTACTTCTGCACTCAATTAGGCATTTTTCTAAAAATAAAATATCTGTAGTTTCTTCATTAAAACCAAATCCAGCTTTCTCAGGGTTAGCAAAGAAAGGAAAATTCCGCTACTGTATAGGGTTATGGACTTTAGAGGCTATGCATTCTGATCGCAATCACTTGCCTTCTTCGAGTGAGTCACTCATCACAACTATCAGTCTGGGGACTTCAAAGGGCATCTTCTTCCTTTATTATTGTAATCTGGAAAGTATTTTTATTAATTATTGCGCAAATTAAGTGAAACCTAGAATTTAAAAATAAAGTAGTTCAATAGAATCAAGAAAATCAGAAACAAATCAGACATTGTATTACATGGAATCAGATACTGTGGTCTAATCCAGGATTGAATCTAATAACAAAATTACCTTATACTTAGCAACATAAAATTTACTTTTTATTAAATTTTTATAGCATAAGATTTACAAAGCAAAAAGGCTGTATGATATATATATACATATATCACTCAGTTTTATGATATATATCATTTGGTTTCATGATTTATGTTTCATTTGGTTTTATAATATATGTATATATCATTCACATAAAACAGAGTAACGTGTATTTGTTACTTTCCATTTGCAATATTTTATTTTTAGAACAACTTAAGGTTCACAGCTTTCTGTGGTTTATCATTTGTACTGTGAGCTTAAACATTTGATGAACCTTCATTGACCTAAAATCCATTGCTTTTATTAGACTTTGTTTTTATTCATGCTGGGAATTTGCATAAATGGATGACACTTCTTCATCATTATAATAAAGCCCTGAGAATTTTTTAGGCTTTGCCACCATGATCCTTGTATGCACCAAGAAGGTATTCATGTTGATTTTTTTATGATAACTATATTCCTCATGAAAGAGTTTAAGTTCCATAACTTGAGACACAGCATTTTATTCATTTCTAAATTGACAACCCTGACAAGGTTTGTGTTATATGCACAACTGATGAGTAGAATTCATGGCATCATATCAATTTCAAATGTTTGTCATAGAAGGTTATGAGAGCAATCATTCATCGTATACAACTTTCATTACATGGTACCCTTATATCTGTACTTGTGATTTTTTTCACTTTAAATGTCATATTGTTTCTTATATTTCAGTTTTCTTCATTAATATTTTTCATTGAAAAAGGAAGTTTACTCTCAGGTATTTATGGTTAGTATTAAGACATCTCATCCTGTCAATTTTCTCCTCTTCCACTGTTGCTTAGACAGGTTTACATTACTGGGCATGCATTCCCTGTCATTGAGGGTAGGGGCTAGTAAGAAGGTGCTTGATTACCTGGAAGTGAACCCCACTCCTTACTCAGTCCTATTCCTGTTCTTTCATCCCCTTTATGACTTTTATTTCATAAAAGCCTTATTTATTGCTTGCCCATGTTCTTTGTTTTCCACTGTTTTGGGATCTTCCTCCCCGCTGAGTTGTGTTCCTTTGCATTTGTGAATATTGTAAAAGTTTCTCCTTGATTCATCTAGCTGAGGTTTACTAGGAAAAGGCTCAGGGAATTTTGTGGAAGAGGGGGCTAGTAAGATTGTAAAAGCCTGAAGGTAAAAAAGTCCATTGCCGGCCAGGTCACTCCAATATGGCAGACCTGCTGCACCCAGGGGCTACTGCAATGAGAACCACTCTCATCAGACATGCACCATGGCTGACACATCAACATTCTCTAATGGACCAGAGAGGAAGTCAGGAGAAATGACTATACACCCCACTGTAGGAAACTCGAGGGCAAGAGCTAGACAGGTGAAGGGGCGCAACCCTCTCTGTGGATCTAACCAAGGAAAGGCCACTTATATTCCTCAGAGACCTGAGCCTCTGCTGGAACAGAGGAACCGCAACTCACAAGCAGACAGGCAAGAGATGGGAAGAAGAGAGAAGGACTGGTGAGGGCAGGGGAGGGAAGAGAGGGGGAAAAAGGGAGGCGTGAGAGGGGAAGCAAAGAGGAAGAAGTGAGGAGGAGCAACCACTCATTATGTTTTTTTTTTATTACAGGCTTTGTGATTTTAAAAAATTAATCACAAAAAAAACAAAAAAAGAAGATAGTATATTTTCCAAATCCATAGTTATGATATGAAGATCTCTTTCAGGTTTTCTTTGTGCTTCAGAAACATTAACGGACTGTGGTATCCCATGCTAAATTGTCAAGCAATTGCTTCTAAGAGAGTTGCCTTGAAATGACTTTAGGGTCATGGGGGAAATATCTTCTTTCAAAGTGTTTGATTCAGGGATTTTTTTTTCTCCTTAACTGCTGGGCCTTGAATGACTGAAAGAAAAGAAGAGACATTATGCCAAGAACTGTGACTAAACTTGACCCCCAAAGAGAAACTGGTGGATATGCATAGACCTTGTCATAGTTAGACACAGATGTCAACTTGACAGTTGAAGGTTTAAGCTCTGGGCACATTTGTGGAGAATTAATGCCCAGAGCAAATCTGCAGGAGATTGTCTGGCTGATGGGGAAGGAAGGCCCAGCCCATGGTGGGTGGGATTAGGTCCTGGAATAAAATAAAAAGCTGGTTGAGAGAGTGGGCATCCTTGGGCACACTTAGCCAGATATGCTGGTCAGGCAAGTAAGGATGGTCCCTTTCTCAGCAGTTATGTATAGATGGTGTGGCTAGTTCCCTCAGCCCTGGTGTTGGTGCACGCTCTCCTGACAAGCTGGACTACAAACTGTAACTGGACTATTATAAGAAAATAAACTCTTTGTTCCTTAAGCCCTTTGATGGAGACTTATCAGCAACCAGGCAGTCTGACTGCCACAGACTTGCTGCTAGCTGAACAAAGGCTCCCATTCTACTCATCAGACACACCCATTTCCTTCTAGTAGAAATCAGTGAATTGCCAGTTTCTGAGTACACTGCCATGGTCTTACCTTCGCAAGCCTTTCTATCACATTGCCTCTGAGAAACTTTTCTTTCCAGGAGTGGGTTTACTCTCAGCCTCATGGCATAGTTGGTCAATTATCTGGACAGAAAGGTGTGTTTAAAAGAAGATGCTGAATGAGTACGTACTACTTGGTAAATAATTGAGTTAGAATTCAGGGCATCCATTTCATTCTATCCTAGTTGGTTGTCACTAAGTTTACTGACCTTGAACTAAATGATTACAGAATAATGTATTCAGTTGTTAAATTAGATTGGAATATATTTATGAGATTTTAGTGTTTCATTTCATGGTTTTATATGCATTTTGATCATGAATATGTTGGCTTTGATTTTGAAAACAGGCTTTGCTAATATATGTAAAATTCACTCCTAAGCACAGAAGAAAATGTATAATGATGCGCTAGTAAAATTCTAAGACATACACAGAATCCAAACAATTAGTAGGAAGAGCATATTTCACTGAGGGCAGTTTTGGCTTGCAGGTGCATCATGTGAAATTTATGTTTTGCAAAGGAAATGATTTTAAGGGACATTGTGTACACACACAGGCATACAGATACACACACACTAAGATAAGTACACACAGACACACAGACACACACGGAGCTAAACACACACAAATACATAGACATATAAACCTACACAGACACATAGAAACACAGAGACACACACACAAACATATACACAGACACACACAGATAAATACACACAGATAAACACATAGCTAAACACACACAGAAACAGAGACATATAAACACAAACACACACATAGAAACATAGAAACACAGAGACACATATAGACAGATACACAAAAGCATAGACATGTATGTATATATAATATCAGCTGTAATTTTTCTTTCATTTTTTATATATCACTTATTTCTCTATTCTTCCACTACTATTATTTAAAATTGAAATTGTTATCCTGATTCTTTTCAAGCTGTAGCTTGGAAATCTCTTTATCATTCAGAATCATTTTTACACAGCAACAAATTACGATGTTTATTTCATATTTGTGTTATTTGTACATGATTTATATATCAGTATGTATTATTACAGAAGTAGATTACAGGGTACAGGGTTGGGAGCAAATTGAGACAAGCAGGAACCCCAAGGAATGACAGGAAGACAGCACTGGGAAGGGCAGGGCTAGGAAGGACTTAGCAGTGCTGTGTCCATGGGCACTCAGCAGTCCATCTATGGAGAAGCGCTGGCTAGCGGCACAGACGAGGAGAGAATGAACACTCGGGAACAAGTCTGGGGACTGATGATTCGATATGCAATTCCGTGGTTGGATGTTAATCTCCCAGCACTTCTAGAACACTGTCAGTGGGTACGTAGGGATGCTGCACTCCTCCAGGACAACTGTGAGCAGAGATGTGAATAGTGGCTGCTAGGAGTCAACAGGAGGCTACAGACAAGTTGGAGGGTTATGAGTGACACACTCTCAATGCCCGCTTGTGTACATTGAATTCTGAATTCTCCATCTTTCTCCTACAAAACTGAAACGGTCTATCACTGGTGGGCCATTTACTCACTGACAGGAACCCCAGCACTAACTAGTGCAGGCATCTTAGAGGTAACCCAGTTGTCCATGTAGGAAGACATGAAGAAGGAGGAAAACAGATGGGAGGGGAGAATGAGAAGGGTGGGAAAGGATGTGGTGAAGAAAGCATAAATTCATGGTTAATGCAATTTAAAAATAAATAAAGTTAACATATATAGAAATTTGCATTAAATTAGAAATGTAAAGCATGGCATAAGCATTTTAAAGTCATTCCACATTTAGCCAGCTACTAGCAATACGCATCTCAGTATTCCTCACATCTGTAACATGGTTAATTCAGTTTCTTGCCATCTGAATAAATAGGCATAGGTAGTCTTCCATTACTATTATTTAAAATTGAAATTGTTATCTTGATTCTTTTCAAGCTGTAGCTTTAAGTGGCATACTATCCAAGAACCCACTGTGATCATTTTATAATGAATTGAGACTATTGATCCATGTGGCATGTGTCATGCAGTAAGAATAAACTAATTAATAAAAATACAACTCCAAATAAGGTAAAGGAGTTCCCAATATTTCTACTTTGAGAATATTTGGTTTTCCTAGCATTCTGATTTAGAATTGTCCTTTAACGGGTATACTTATGATTGAGTAGTACTACTAAATTTTATTTCTTTTTTTGTTAAAACATTCTTGCAGCATAGAGAATAAATGTTTATATTGTAGTAGATTTTAAGCAGCCTGGATATTAAAATCATCCTAGTCAATTTATTTTGCAGTTCTAAATATTATAATGAATTTTGAATTTAGAAACAGCCAAGTTAAAGCAATCCTGGAAAGTACTAACAAATCAGAAAAGTAAGCAAAAGACACCTGGATCAGACAGAATCCACATCAGAAACCCTTTACCAGAGTGTTTTTAATAAAACAGCAAGGTAAGTAACAAGGGGTCATGAGACACACACACACACTCTGAATCTGGAGACAGCCGGCAAGTGTTATGGCACCTAAACAAGAGAAGAAATAGGGTCTACAGAGCCAGGCAAGAATCGTGGCTTTTGAGGCTTACCTTACCTGGGGAGCAAAGTCACAGCCTGCCCTGGAAGGAAGGAATAAGGCAAAAGTCAGTGTCCCCTGTCTGTCCTCCATTTCTTGTCTCTCAAGGTTTTCTATGGTCCAAACCCACTTGAAGTCAAAAGGCAAGAGAGACTGGGGGCTGGGAGAGTGTCAGGGAACCTCCTGAGCAAGCAGTACACAGAGGAGGGCAGAAGGGAGAAGAAGGTAGAATGAGCCAATCCAGAACTCTGCCCCGTGCTCCCTTCCAAAGATCTTTCCAACTATTGAGGCAAAGAAACAAGCATCGTTCAGAAGGAAAATGTATATTTTCTGCATTTATATACACTGAAAAGGTCCCATACAGAGTCATGGGAAGCAAAGTGTTACATATATGTTAGAAATATGTAAGTGCCCATAGGTGGTGGTGTTTATACTGTTTCTGTAGCTAACATTTAATCAGTACTATGCTCATGGTATTTTTCCAAGTATCTTATATTGATTTTTTTTCATGGAAAGCTTATTCATAGGTACTTCTTCTCTCTGTTTTCCAGTTAAGGGGACTGAAACTTGGAAACGACAACTTCAAATGAATAATAACAAGAGGCAGAACTGAACTCAGGTGTGTGTAGTTTCAAAGCATACACCACCACCTTCCCTCTGTCCCTGTCTGCACTATTAATACACAGATCTGTCAATTGCTTTATACTGGACTCATGTGCATGTTTAGTGTCTTTTTTTTCCCTTATAATTGACTAATAATTACCCAGTTGGAAAGCTAACTTGGTCTTTTAAGATGACCCAATTTCAAATTGTGCTCAGGATCTGAGAACCCTAATCCAAGATATTTTACTGGGACTTGCTACCTCTTCTCAGCTGCAAATGGGCTATTTACACCCCTACATAACCTCATTAACATCTTCCTGATTCACTTCCAAGATCACATGACATTTATACTCTGAAAACTTGGACACCCCTCCTAAAACAACTTCTTGGTCCAACTGCAGCCCTGGGAAGGTATTTTGAACCAGATAAGGCTCTAATAGAGAGTTGTAGCAGGTCTTTCAAGGAGAAAAAAAAATTCATTTTATGAAATTCAATATAAAATTGAGATTTTTGTAAGAGAAATAATGATGTTAGTACATTTTAGAAAGTAAATTGAGGCATTAAATACAGTCTTGTAGTCATAATCTTTGCCTGCAACAACACTGGAGCCTCTGAAATATAAAATTTCCCTTCTGTAAAATGTTCTGTGTTTGGCAATTTCTCATATCTAGATCTGGGTGGAGCAATGCTGCCAGGGATGCCTAAAAGTGGTGATATTTTGAAACCTGAGTAGATAATTTTACTAATCCATTACTAAAGGAACTCACTTAGATCTCTCACTTAAAACAGAGACCTACAGAACCTCTGCACTGTAATCTGTTCCCTTGCCTTATCAACAAATTGTATTATGTCAGTACGCTGAACTGCCACTGGGATATTCCTCAACAAACTTTTGACTCATTCTTTTATTTGTATCTGGTTGGATCCAAGACTCCCTATATTATAAGATGGTGCCACTGTTACTTATTCTCTTTTGTCCCTGACTGGGACATGAAGATGTGCCACTCTGAAACCCTGTTCCACTCTGCATCCTCACTAGAATCTCAGTTCCCATGGCAGGCTGCCCTCACAGCATTCACTCTGTACTGACAAGGTACAAGCCTCTGATCTGGACCACTTTGGCATCTCAATTTGACATAGATCCACACCAGCTATACTGCACCCAATAGCTGAAAAGCTAATGAATTAGGAGAGGATGGGAAAAATGGAAAGATAAATAGAACAAAAGATGTCCAAATTACAATGTCACAATGAATGTCTAGATTTAATCTTGTGCTACTTAAAATAATCAATTATTTCTGGTAATTTTTAAGTTCATTTAAGAAAACCATGGAGAAATTCTTAACACAGTGACATCCACTATCAGAATATACTGGTCAGCAATTGTTCCCCAATTATTTTTTAACAGTCAGTTTCTAGGAGCTTGTCTAGGAGTACCTCCCGAATCTAACAAAATGCACAAAGGGAGGAGCTAGTCATGCAGAAGAGAGAAAGCTAGTGATGAATTTCTGAAAGAGTTCTTTCATAAATTTTACTAGCATGCAATTTAAACTGTCTACTTGCTAAAGAAAGAATAATAGAGTATGGAATAAATCAAAGTACTTTTTATTATGGAGGGGGAAAAACACTTCCTTTTAAGGTCTAGAACTAACATGACAAAACTGGCTTGGGATGATTTCCTCCTAGAATGTAAACTTGAACTCAAATTTGACCTTGTTGAATCACATGCTACTGGAAAAATTTGTCTGCATACCTTTTGATGATTTCCCAACAGGAAGGAGTTCAGCTACGTGAGCTCACCTTCCTTGGAACTTGTGACACTGCAAGATTGTCAAAACTATGTGACCTCCAAATGCCTGCACTATTTTTTCTTTCTGTGCTCTACAGCCATTTTAGATTAGTTCTCACACTGAAAACCACCTACTGGCTCTGCTTTGCTTCACTCAAAACAGCCTAAACAAATTTGGTTTATGTAGACCATCCTTTTATCACCGCTTCTTTTATTTTTCATTTATAGGTCTTGTGTGCATGTATGAATGCACGTGGAGAAATCACAGGACAACTTGTGGGAGTCACCTCTTCTCTTCCTCCATGTGGGTTCTGGAGGTCAATTCATGTCATCATGCTTGGTGGCAATTATCTTGATGACCCCATGATTAATTTCTTGACTTATTTTTTTCTTGATATAATTCAATACAGTATTAGGTATATAATTATAAGGTAAATGAATGAAAGCATGAATGTGAATCCATCCTTACATCATTCAATGACCAAATTAACTCAAGCACATGGCATAAAAACATTTTGTCTAATCTTAATAATCTCTTGAGGAAGGAGAGGAAAAAAATCTCTCACATCTATTTGTCATATTTATACGTAGCATTCTGTAACTTAAGGACAATTTTTTCTCATATTTACAATTTCATGTGGCATGCTAGGCAGTTCATAGCCCTGTGCACACACATTAAAAATTGCTGAACAGTTAAATGATTATTCCATTTTGGTAGAAGTCAAAGAATAATTCTAAAATCTAATATTTCCACCCTGCCCCAGAGAAAAAAAGTTTCAGCATCATTAGAAGTTATGAACCATTATTAGAAAAGCATTACGATGCCTTGAGGCAAAAACTTCACCAATCATAGAAAGTCTTGTTTTACCCTCTTCCAGCTAGGCTTGCTATCTTTAAGTGCGAATCAACAAATCTTAATGGCATTTTTAAGGCAGATAGGTGAAATGCAAAGCATATTTTCAGAACATAAGCACAGCATCCAGGGTCAGCAAGTGCCATTCTGAGACATTTCCTCAAGTTTCCTTTCCAAAACAATAGTTCTTAACACATATGTTGAATATATAGATATAGCTCATGATGCTGAGTAAGGTAATACATCTGACCTGGAAACAGGTTGGTAATTTTTAGAAGATGTTGAAAGTATATGTTGCAGTTCACCTGCATGGTTGCATAAGGGAACAAGGGGTTCATTTTCTCTTATGATTACTGGTTACAGTTCTTAATCCAGCTTGATGGGAGAGCACGCACCAACACCAGGGCCAAGGGAACTGTCCATACAATCTGTATACAACAGCTGAGAGACAGACAATCCTTACTTGCCAGACCAGCATGTCTGGCCAAGTTTACAGAAGGATGCCAACTCTCTCAACCAGCTCTCTGTGATTTATTCCAGGGCCTAATCCCACCCACCATGGGCTGGGCCTTCCCCATCAGCCAATCTCTTATAGGTTTGCTCTGGGCTTAATAACCACTAATCCTCTACAAATGTGTCCAGAGCTCAAACCCACAACAGTCAGGTTGACACCTGTGCCCAACTGTGGCAGTATAACAACTATTTCCCTTTTCTTTGTTTCCTTTCTCCCTCTCTCCCTTTCCTCCTTCCTTCTTCCCCTCCTTCCTCCCCTCATTCCCTCCCTCATTTCTTTTTTCCTTCCTTCCTTCCTTCCTTCCTTCCTTCCTTCTTTCCTTCCTTCCTTCCTTCCTTCCTTCCTTCCTTCCTTCCTTCCTTCCTTCCTTCCTTCCTTCCTTCCTTCCCCTTCCCTTTCTCTCCCCTTTCTCTTCCTACTCTCTTCATTCCTTCACTTCCCCACTTCCTTCTTCATTCCTCCACTTCTTTCTTTCCTTTTTTCACTTCCTTCTTTTTCCTTTCTTTTGTTCTCCCCACCCTTATTCCATCTTCCCTATTGAACAGCTATTTCGTAACTGCTGTTTGGAAATGAAATAACCATTTTCTGTAATTTTAGAGCTTCTCTTACATCAAATACATTTTTTCCAACTTCATTGCCAAATCCCAGATCCCTTCTGATCCAACTCCTCATTGCATGAGCTTGGATCATATACCAGCTCTCTAGATAGTATGTTGTCTCTGTGTAAGATTCATTCAACTTTGTCATTTCCTGCTCTTTTAGACAGAAAACACTTTGAGAGGAGAAAATGGCTTCTCTGTGGATCCATACTCATCTCCAGTTCTTGACAAGTGTTATATTCTCTAGTCCAGTTTTGACACATTTGTGTATGTGACCTAATTCTATTTCAGATGACTTCTTAAAAAGTATGGGAATGCTGCTTTATTTTTATTTAATCGTTTTGAAACATCAGTAAATGATGAGTTTAGAAAACACAAGATTATGTTGATTATTAGTGCTGCAGTTTAGGGCAGATAGAAAGAGTCAGTCATTATTTGAGCAGTGTTCACTTGGACCTAGAGAATGGCTTAATCCATTACCTCATTGACTTCTTACAGAAGAAATCTGGAAGTTGGGCAAGAGCTAAGCTGCTCACTTTCCCTAAGCACTTCCCAACATAATGAGCCATATTAATCATGTCTCTTAAATATCTTTTATTGATAGTCACAATTATGTTCACTCAAGCTTCCGTCCCGCTATTTCTCAACTAACACACATCAAATAACTTTTATTAAATTTGCAGTATTCTGTTTCTGGCTTATAAACAAAATTTTTCTTACTTTAAAAAGTACCTACATTCTCTCTCTGTTACCATATTTACCATTTAAGATACATGCTGAAAAAGTATAAAGAAAATTAGTCATTATTAAAAATGTACGGATTTTTAGGCAATACATGTCAAGTATAATTTTTAATTATTTAAAAAAATTGTGTTATTCCATCTAGAAGTAAAGATTCCTGTGGTACCTTAATTTTTCAATATTTAATAGAATTTTCTAAATATGATTTTTGGGGGGCTGGAGAGGTGGCTCTGGGGTTAAGTCTCTGCCTTGCAGGTGGAAGGATCCTAGACCTCACATATAGACACCGGGCGGAAGCAGGGGCAACCTGCGCTTCTGGTCCTGGTAGGGCGGAGCTTGTGAATCTCCGGGCAGAGTAAACAAGGAGGAGGTGGAGGTGGTCCATGGTGGTTCCCGAATTCGCCCATGGTTCTACACACACACACACACACACACACACATGCATACACACACGCATAATTGAATAAACAATAAAAAATTTAAAAAAATAAATAAATAAATATGGTTTTAAGCACACATGCATATGTTTTATCTAATTTTCCTGTAGCAATTTAAAAGTTTAAGGTCTAGCATTAAAGATTTTGAAGCATTTGAGTCAAATTTTGTGCTCAGTAAGAGTTGTGCTTCTGATTTCATTCTTCTACAAATGGATATCCAGTTTTTCTATCATCATTTCTAGAAGAGGCTATAGTTCTGTTCTGTATGTTTCTGACACCTTTGTCAAAAATTAGTGGAAGGGAGATATGTCTTTTTACTCCTGGTTCTGTATTCTATTTCACTAGTTTATGTGCCAGTCTTTGTTTCAGTACCATTAGTTTTTGTTACTTTTGGCTCTGTAGTATAATTTGATCAGAGTATATGAAAGCTATAGCAGTATGTTGACTATTTTCATTTATGGGGCTCTCATATGCTACTTAGGACAGTTTTGCTGGTTTGTGAAGAATGACTATAACAGTTATTCTTTGTGTTACTGTGAGATATCACCAAGACTCAAGCAACTTAATGGGAGAAAAGGAGATTATTTCAGTCTGTGATTCCAGAGGGGAAATATAGTCCTCTATATCCAGGAAAGGCATGACTGACTGGCACAACTGGATGAGGCTTCAGTCGCTGCAGTCATCATGGAGGCCAAGAAATACAAAGATTAATTAACTGGTTAAGATTAACTAACTGAAGCTGGACAGGACTAACAAATCTCAAGGTCTACTTCCTGTGACTGTCTTCCTCTAACAAGGTTCCACCTCCTAAAAGTGCCATTACATTCCCACACAACTAATGATTCAAGTACATGAGCCTGTCAGGGACAACTCACACTTCAAATCATGACAACCCATCCATGGGCTCCACAGGCTCATGACCATCTCGTTATGCAAACTATATTCAATCCAATTTAAAAGTCCCAAAGACTATATCAGTTGTCCCAAGACAGGACTTCCAAAAGTCCAAAGTTGAAAGTCTCCTATAAAATCAAAAGACAAGTTACATGCTTCCAACATACAATGTACGCAATAAACATTCTTATTTCTAAAAGGAGGAATTGGAGCATATCCAGGAAAGATCAGTCCATAGCAAGAACAAAAACCAACAGAACGAACTCCAAATCCTGAAGCTCTATGCCCAACATATGAGCCTCTTGTTGAAATCATCTCAGTTCCATCACTCCAGCAAAACTGCCTGTAGAACTCATCAGTTTCTTGGGTTATCTCCTTCCCAGTGCATACAATTCTCATTGGCAAATATACCACATTGACTCTGACATCTCCAACATCTTTTCCTCTCAATAGAAAATCAGGCTTTAACTCCACAGCATGTAATGCCCTTCCTAGGCTTTTTTTTTTTTTCAGGATTCCTAATACTACCACACATTGCCTGGCTTTTGCCATTCTCTGAAATCTTGGAGGAGGGACACACAACCTCTTCCTTCTTGCAACTCTGATGACTCTAAAATCAGGACCATGTGGATGACATTGTCAAGTTCTGCTATAACCTCCAAATGGAGATTGGCCCATTGACTCACAGCTGACTCAGTCTCTGTGCTTAGGCTGAGCAGAATCTCTCCTGAGCCTTTGCTCCAGAGGGTCAGGCAATTCTCTTGAAACTCTGAGCTTTAGCTCTTCCCTTCCAAAATATTTTGTGGGTATAGGACTTCCCTGATGATCTTGCCTTCAGGATGCAGCCTTTTCTACTAGCCAAATTGAGAGAACTGGCTTTAGTTCATCAATGGAGCTTATCTGTTTAACAATAGCTGCCATTTTTTTGTCTGCAATTAGTGCTCAACTCTTCAAGTTTGCCATCACATCTTTGATAATCAAACCTCACAGTTTTTTACTTCTTTCTGCCTGATTCCTTGTTCTTTTTCCTCTTAATACTGAACAAGAGAGCTAAAGAGTAGCCATGCCACACAGTCAAGACTACATTGCCTACAAATTTCCTCTATCAAATACTCAAATTTAACTTCAGGCAAGATTTCAGGATGAAGACAAAACTTGATCAAACTCTCTGCCAATGCATTGCTCCATTTGCCCCTGGTCAAGCTTATAGCACTATCTTTGCTCTCTTCTGGACCATCACAAGCTGGTCTTCCACTGTCTGCATCTCTCATAACATTACAGTCTTCCAAACTCTCACAGAATAGCCTTTTTGGCCCCATCTCCAAGACTTTCACAGCATAAAATCGCAAAGTTCCCCTAATTTCTCCAAAGAAATAGTTCCAAAGGCACACTAGCCACATCTCAGCAATGGTCATACTGCTGGGTACCATCTCCCGATTTCATGCTTCACTTTCTGTTTGGCATGAAGCTGTAGGATTTGAAGTTTGTGCCACTGGTTTCTGATCTTGTTAAGTATGCCCCATTCCTCCCTTTAGAAATAAGAATGTTTGTTCTGTGTCATTGTGTGTTGGAAGCATGTAATTTGTCTTTTGATTTTATAGGAGGAATTTGGATTTTTGAACTGTCTTGGGAATACTGATGTAGTCTAAGAGACTTTTAAAGTTGGACTGAATATGGTTTTGCATAATGAGATGGCTGTAAGCCCGTGGGGGCCAGGGATGGAGTGTCATGATTTGAAATGTGAGTTGTCCCTGACAGGAATATCCCATTTCTCTGGTACTGATGTCCATAAATTTTTCCATAAATTTTGTGTTGCTGTATGACAACACTGAGGCTCAAACAACTTAAAGAAAAAAGGGGAGATTAATTCAGCTTATGGTTCCAGAAGGGATATAAAATCCACTGTGTTGGGGAAGGCATGGCAAGTTGGCAGAAGATGGAGGAGGCTTAAGTCACTACAGACATCATGGAGGCCAAAAGCTGCAAAACTGCCAGAGCAGACTAACTGAAACTAGGCAGCGCTAACCAACAGGTCCACCCCCTGTGTCTGAATTGCTCCATCAAAGCTCCACCTCATTTGGGTGCTATGACCTTCCTACACAACTAAAGATTCACACATGAGCCTATCAACGATATCTCATATTTCAAATCATAATAATGACATTGGAATTTTGGTGGATATTGTTTTGGATTCACATATAACTTCAATATTTTTAGCATGTAGAAAGGCTACTCATGTATTTTGCATTTGCAATATATCCTGTTACTTTACTGAGTGTATTTATCATGGTTAAAGTTTTCTGGATCCATTTTTAGGATTTCAAGTATAGGTTCATGTCATCTACAAATAGAATGATTTAGACTTTGTCCTGTTCATAGTTTTTAACTTCTTTCTCTTGGCACATTGTTGTGACTAGAAGCAGATACAGTGGATATCCTTGTCACATTTCCAGTTTTTGAGGAAATTAGTTTTTAGTTCAGGAAATAATTCCAAAACTATTGCAAGAAACTGAAAAGCTTTTTACAACAATGTAAATAATCATTAGAGTGATGAAACAGGCTACAGAATGGGGAAAACTACTAACTTATATCAGACAGGGGATAACATCAGAGCAAAGAACTGCAGAAGTTTAACAACAAAAATTACACAATTAATAAATGGGCCAATGAAGTACATTGTTAGTTTCAAAAGAATAAATACAAACTAAACACGAATATTTGAAACAGATTTTGAAGTCTTTAGCTACTAGGCAAATGTGAATTAAAACTGCTCTGAGGTTCAGTCTCACCCCAGTCGGAATGGCTGTCACAAAGAAAACAAATGACAAGTCCTGGGGATCAGGTAGGGAAGAAGTCACATGCATTGCCGATCATAGTGTAAAACTGTTCAGTCACTGTGGAAATCAGTGTGTGTGTTCCTCAAAACACTAAACACAGAATCACACATGAACAAGCTGAGTATATACTCCCAGAACTCCAGGTCAACACACTGCAGAGATATTTATAAGTCCATGTTTTCAGTGCTGAAATAGTGACAATTCTAAACAGTAAAATTTTAAGTTAGAGGCTAACAGATGAATGGTTAAAGGAAATGTGGTACAAATACATAATGGAATTTCATTTAACCATAAAAAATTGAACTTATGACATTTACAGGAAAATGGATGGATCTTGAAGTAGTTTTGCTAAGACTCAGGAAGAGAAATACTGGGTACTGGGTGTTTTGGCCCATATTTTGGATTTAGATAGGGTGTGTGTGTGTGTGTGTGTGTGTTGAAAAGGTGCCTGAGAATATAAGAAGAGAATGGAATGCATGTGACATGAAAGGAAAAGGAGGGCTACTTATTGGAATGTGGGACCCAAAACAGGAAGAAAAGTTTGGGGAAGCAGGACAAAATGTTGCCATGAAACCCACCACTCCATAAATTAAGTTACAAATTCACAGAAGATATAACTAAACTTTTTATAGATTTGGAATTAAAATGGTGCCAGTTGTATGGCTGTATAATACATTCTGTACTGAATAAAATGTTCAGCTGCTATTGTTGCCATGTAATAGCTTAAGCATCATTATCAAACATTTTCCTCATAACACAGCTGAAGAGAGAAAATTTCTCCAGGGTGCTTTACATGACAAGGATATACTAAATTTCAAGTCATGGTGAAAGACATAGTGCAAGAGTGAAATGCATTGTTGTAAATTCCCATTATTCAAATGGTGTAATAGAACATCTTGATAGTATTATTATTTGCATATCACTCTTTTATATGTCACCTATGGTTATTCTTTTACCCTCAAATTATTTATTTTCAGACAAAGAGTATATTTAATGACTTACAGAGATTTATGATATTAAAATCATCATGTTTTTTACTTACTTGATCTTTTGGCAGATCCAAATGAGACAGGTCTATATTTCTGATATGAAGTAAACATACAGAAAAGAATATAATATTAAAATATTTTATAAATGTACTTCAACGGAGTTGAAGATTCAATGTTATTTAGCTATTCTGGAAATATATAGGGAAGATGTTTTTAATTATGGAACATTCAATGATGTGATAACTTTGCAATAATGTAGAAAAAAGTGCTAATAATGTAGAAAAAAGCAGAAAATGACAATATTTTAGTAATTCATTTTAAAACCATGTTGCTATGAAAAGAAGCACTGTCACCTACAAATTAAGATCTGTTGTGCCATATAATGGGATTTGAAAAGGCTGAAAAGATTCTGAGCTCTAATGAGGACCGTGTGAATGCTAACAGGAATACAACGGGGAATGGCTGCACATGCCAAAATTGGATTTGGGAGCAGCTGGAGAGATGCTCCTGGCAACCTGGGGTGGCTGGGTCATTCAGAGTTGCGTAACGTGAACATCCACCACCACCACCACAAGACACATTCTTCTCGTCATTCTTTAGAACCAATCCATTTTATCTGTGAGCAACATGTTCTCTCTGTCTGTCCCTAAGCGCTCAATGTTCTCTTGTTCTTGCTTCTTCGTCCTCTGCCGTCTTGCTTCCTTCCCTCCCCTCGAGTCTCCTCACTATATCCATTTTTCTTGTCTCCTCTGCTCCATCTTATTCTTCATTTAGCTCTGATGGGTACAACTTCTATCCAGATTTCTGGGACTTCATATTTTCTTTCTCCATTCTGCTCTCTTGCTCTTCTGTCATGGATTTCTTAGCTGAGACTTTTGTTTGACTCCAAGCAAGCCCTACAGCTGATTCAACTACTGACCTTCTCAACTAGATGCCCAGTTTCATTGTTTTGTTTTTCCAGTCAGGCATTCCAGGATCCATCAACATCAGCCATTCACTGAGTGTCTACTACCTGCCAGATTAGTTCTCACATTCCCCAAAATGCATTGAGTTACTAGGGCTTACTGACTCCATTGTCTGGATGAAAAAACTGAGGCTTATGAAAGTTAAGTATAATATCAATATCATGATGAAAATTGTGTTGGTGTTTCATGCCTACTGATCTCCCAGTGTGTTCAACATTCATACAGAGATTTGCTCTGAATTACAGGCTCTGATTTCTTGTTTAAGTTGCATTCACAGATTTATTTTCCATTTTCTACTGCCTGTCTGGGGACTGTTTTCTTTGTTCCAAGTTTTTAATACTGTAATCTCATCATGGGTCTTCTTACTGACCTAGAAGTAAGAGAGCAGTGAAGGGTAATGTGGAGAAGAACAGACAAAATCTAACAATTCTTTGCTCATTCAAGGCCTATATCCTATGAAGAAAGAGCTGTACTGGAACTTTCTAAGTAGCATAGGCTGGCCTTCAACTTGTGGCAGTCTTCTTACAGACTCAACCATCCACGTACAAAGCTTACAGTTGTCATTTGCCATGCTGGGCTTTCCCTGCAGTTTTAATCCCACCTGTCTTCACAGCCTCTATGGCTACTGTGCACAGTTACTCCCTGTAACTCTTTTGCTGTCTTTTCCCGCTGAGTTTATCTGGGATAGAATTCTCCACAACTCTTCTGTCCTTTGTGCAAACAACTCAGTACACCCTACCCACCACAATTAGAAAAAAAAAGTGAAAAGTGTTACCAAAAATAGATAATAAGCAAGTAAAAATCTCCCACATGGATCCCAGGAAGCTGGGAGAGAAGAGATGTGCACACTTCCTAGTTCCACTAATCACAAGCCAAATGTCCATCAATCACAAGGCTCAATCTCTATTGACTTACTTCTGTCGATCACAAAGTCTTGGCTGAGTCACTAGAAGGAGTATACTACTTACCTCATCCCTTGCTCCTTCCTCCTTTCCCATACTCCCTTATGAGTAACTGCAAGATGGGGAGGGCTGTCCAGAGTGAGACTGGTTTGGGCTGATATGCACTCTCCTGGGATTGGTACAGGCTGTCTGGAGCAGCAAGGCCTCCTGACCTCATGGTTCAGCAGTAGCCATGTTTTCAGTGGTCTTGGAATCTAGAGCACCATATCTTCACATCATACCTGAAGCATCCAGGAGGCATCTGGAAGGCTTATCACTCGAGAAGAAGATGCTCGAGTACTAGCTTCCTGATCAATGTAGCAGGGAGACATTTCACAGATGTCAATCAAATGACCTAGTAACGTGCTCAATAGCTTGGTTGGTTTGAAGAAGAAACAGTAAACAATGCTTATAATAAAGACTTATCATAAAATGAGCATTCTCCATAGTATTTGGCAGTTCTTGATGCCTTCAAGGAAAGTTGGTTCCTTCTATGTGTCTCAAAGGCAACTAAATCAGTCTCAGAACAAATGTTAACCTTAATTTTGGTGGTAGATATGTGACATAGATTTTATTTCCTCCTGTTCTTACTTTGAATTCTCATGATGTGGTCTGTTTATGACTCCTGAGTCAGATTCTTCCCATCTATGTCTCTGTCTTTGGTCTTCTATGCCACTGAGCTAACCTCTTGGGTTCTACTCCATCTATCTCTTGGGTATGCTGCATGTGCGACTTATCTTCCCCAGTTCCTCCCTTCTTTTCTGCCTTCCCAGATAATTAATTGCCTTACTCACATACACATCTACATCACTGTGATTTCTGCTTGTCCTTCCATTCCTACATATTCTTACTCATGGAGAGCTGTTTTGATCCCAGTGTCTCAAAGTCTTTATTCGGATTAACAAACCAAGGAAATCCCAGAGAAATGCAGACTCTCTCCACTAGCTCTTGACATTTGTGTGTTTGCCAAGATTGTACCTTCTGCTCTTGTTCTTTGAACAAGTCTCCTTAGAGACACATTCCAACCCGTGCTTTTTCATGACGTTCTCATTATTTCAAATTCACCTTGAGTGTCTCTCTTACAAGCAGCATGGTCCTGCTGAGTCTTAATGGCTACCATAAAGAGCCTCTTGGACAATTTTTCTCACACAGTGCAGCTTCTGAACAACAAAAATCACATCAGCTCTAATTTTTCCATTGTGTTCTTTCTTTCCATAAAATCAAGTTTATTGAGGAATGAGTCATATGCAGTAAAATAAACTCACACTAAGCACACAGTTTGACCAGTACTGAGGGAAGTAATGGATACCTAGAGTAATCACTCTAGTTATGACATCACAGCTGCATGAGGCTTCTTGGCTTAGGCTTCTAAGTCAAGTAACCAAAAAAGATCTTCTTTCCTAAATGTGTGCAAATGGTTGTTATAAGCAGGGCACTCAAAGAATAATGATATTGGTAAGAAATTATCTCAGGACATCTCCAAAATAAAAGTGCTGAAGCTATTAAAATCAGCAAAACCACAGGAAAAGTATACAAGTATCAATTGCATTTTTGTGTACTAACAATAAAATTTAAAATGCAGCATAGGGCTGGAGAGATGGCTTAGGGGTTAAGAATCTGGCTCAAAAGCAGCAGATCTGAGTTCAGATCCCAGGTCCCACATAAAAACATCAGATGGAAATAGTGTCAGTCTGCATTTCTGGCTCTGGTGGGTGAGCCTGGAAAATCCCAGAGCACAACACAAAGGAGGTAGAAGCAATCAGTATGATTTCCAAAATAACCCTTGGTCCTCAAAGGGACACATAGTGCCCTCTGATAGACACACATGCGGAGAGAGAGAGGGCAAATAAAGTTTTAAAAAGTTTTTTAAAAAATGCAGTTTGGCTTACATATTCTCTGAAAGTAAAGTATTTGGGTGCAAATCTATCAAAGCATATGCAGGAATTAAATATTTAAACTCTATAATGTTGATGAAAGAACCCCAAGTTTGTTGGCATACCATGCTAATGGATTTACAGATTCAATAAACTAAATTTCCAGGTTGACACACAGACTTATTAGAATATATCAAAATATTTTAGCAGGTCTCTGTTTGTCCCTGACCAAAACCCTTACAATAAAATCACTCTGATTTAAAATCCATCCATATTTCTTACTGCAATGAACATAGCTTTTTCTTGATCTTTTAGAGTGTGGATTTATTCCTAATCCCTGCCTAATTCCTTTTATCTACCAAGCCACTGTGAATCTATTTTCTCACTTATTTCACCAAGGTCCATCTTCTTCCAATCAAACAGCTCATTTTAATTCTTCTCAATAACCAAATATTTATCTACTAGAGTTTAACCATTTTTTAATTTTTTTTATTTATTCAATTGTGCGTGTGTGCGTATGTATGTGTGCGCACGCGTGTGTGTCTGTGTGTGTGTAGAACCACGGACGAATTCGGGAACCACCATGGACGCTTCCACTTCCTCCGCCCCAGGATTCACAGGCTCCGCCCTACCAGGACCAGAAGCGCAGGCCGCCCCCGCTTCCGCCTGGCGTCTATACAGTGGGATCTGGGATCTGAACTCAGGACTTTCTGCCTGCAAGGCAGAGGCTTAACCCCTGAGCCACCTCTCCAGCCCCAAGTTTAACCATTTTTTAATGTTTTGCTGCAACTTACTCTTACCTTCCTTAATTGTTCTTATTTAGGTCCTGTAGCATTTCCTTACTCTGCATTGTTGCCCAAAAATCCACCACATGGCTTACAGAGGAACAAGATGTTTAATTCTAATGATCGTGCAGCTACAATTCAACTCAGCTTGGCAGGAGAGTCCACACCACAAACAGGAGCCCAGAGAACACAATATCCACAGGGCTGCTGAGAGAGGGACAGTCCTTAATTTCCAGAGCAGCATGTCTGGTCAAGTACACACAACTTCCTTAACCAGCTCCCTCTAACTTACTCACCTGCCCTAGGATTAGCCCTGCCCACCATGGGCTGGGCTTCCCCATCAATGAGACAGTCTCCTTCAGGTGTGCTCTAGGCATAATTCAACTACTAATTCTTTACAAATGTGCTCAGAACTCAGCCTTCAACTCTTAAGTTGACACCTGCAACTGACTATGAGAAATGCCCATTAGAATCCTAGTATTATTTGAAAGGAAAGATTTATAATAGAGTCATTTATCCGTGGTTTAGTACTAACTTTAACAAAACTTAATTGACATCTGATTAATCACTTTTGAAACTAATAAAAATAAATTGACACAATTCTCAAAAGGTTGATCAATATTCTGTACATGTGTGATCAGTGAAATATTAGTCATAGTTGGGGATATAGCATCTATACTTACATAAACCTCCACCATCAGCTTCCATCCCTACCCCTACTTCTGGTTACACCAACACAAGAACATTACCACCACCAAAATAACAATGACAGACCAACATCTCTTCAGCTCCAGCTACACTGTGTCTTACTTTACTTCAATCATCTACTACTATGTGAAGAATTATTTCAAAGCCAGGAGCTCCAAACAACTGCAGGCTATTTTCCTCATAGTTTTTGTGGGGTAGAAATGTACATGCATTTCAGCAGAGAATAATAATACTCAGAGAGCCAGGACAGATATCTGAGTTGAAAACCCCAAGTTAAAAGATACATATGTAGTTCCTGACAACGGGAACAGCTGTAAGATTGTATCAGTCTCCTTCAGTTGTATGACAGATGCCTGAATGGTATGATGTGAGTCTCTCTCTCTCTCTCTCTCTCTCTCTCTCCATAGTCTTTCTAAGTAACTTATATTTTCATGTGGCTTTTTTTCAACATCCGGTTTTATGTGATAACTTAGAAATTCAATATTTAGCCTTGGATTGAAACAGAGTTATGTGTTTTATTTTAAACCATGTCTCAGACATTGCATCATTTTTTCTATCATATTCTGTTGGCTCAAATAATTATAATCCTTCTCAGATTAAGCAAGAAGCAGCAGATTTACTCTCTCTCCTAGCCCAGACCTTTGCTTCTTGCTCATTAGCCCAGCTCCCGATAGTCTCTTGACATTAATCTTCAGCTGCCACATTTCATCTTGCAATGCCAACAAACTTTTACTGTCTACTTACTGAGTATTCTCATCCACCATACTTCAAATCAGTGTCTCTACACAACCTCTAGTCTTCCTATTTAAGGGATCTATCTGCCCATTGTTCTAGACTCACTTGATGTCATTTCTCTACTCATTGTCTTTATTGTCACATAGTTGTCTATCCTAGGCTAACCCCTTCTCTTTGCTGACATCCTACTTCCAACACTGTTTCCCTGTGGAGTCTGTTTCCTTTACATCTTCAAAAAACTCTCTCTTTATCCCATTTTTAAAAATATCTTATTATACCTCAGGCTACTGAACTAATGTCCTTGTTCTTCAACATATTTCTTCACCGGTCAATAATTAATAAAATTTTTATTGCTGAAGTATGCCCTTGATAATACCAAGCCTTTGTAACCTACAAATCCAATAGACCCTTTATGGTTGTTTTTTATAAGAAGTGATTCAGAATTTATGTCCTCCATCATTCTATTCTATGGCTGATTTCCTCTGGGGGCTCCCTTGGACCTTCTATGACTCTTTTCTTCCTGACCACATTCCTTCTGTCCATCTTTGTTGTTGGAGTTGCTTAGGATTAACCAACCTTCTTCCCTTATTACTCCTTTTCTTAACATACTTCCAGGTAGGCAGCCTACAAGAAAGTTGAGGATTCCTAAGGAAAAGATACATGCCAGCTAGCCAGATGGGGATCCCCAAGGATATATAATTCTTTCTTCTTTTTTCTTTTAAATTAAAAATGTTTTTAAGAATATATTTTTCCCAATTTTAAACTCTTCAAGTCTCTTTTTGATATATAAACAGACTTCTGACACACAAAAAGACAGATATCTGTTATGACAACTTGAAAATAGTCATTACATATGCAGAATTTGCAATGTAGAAGTGGCAAATGATTCTCTTCACAGTTTGCTTGGTGTGAGTCGTCCCTCCATGTTGGTGAACTTCAGATGAACTGCTGAGATCAAGTTTCTGGATCTGCACAGACGAAGACCAGACTGTAGACAGTGGTGACTGAAAACAAACCATGAACTTCAGAGGTGCAGCCTGGCAAAATCAGTAAGACTCTTCCTGCTAATATATTTTTAGCTGGATACACTTTATCACGTGCATCTTCATCTGAGAATATCATAGTAAGATTTATAAAAAATGTTGAATGCTTGCTCATTTTGTGGCTTTCAACTTTCAATGGAGTGTCCCAAAGAACAATATCAGAGATGCCCAGATAATCTCTTAAACCCACAATAGTTTCTAGAACCATGAAGCCTCCCCAGCATTGAAAGACACACACACAAAAAAAATCTGTTAACAAAACACGCCCTTTCTGCAGAACTAAAAAGTCAGAAGGAATGAAACTCCAATCAGAAAGAAAAGTTGAAACAGTTCTAAAAATGTTATTTTATCATTTAATTTCTACTCTGTGACATGCTTTTCTCCATGTATTTCACTTAATTCCCCAGCATACTGTGACCTTCTTATGTTCAACTGCCCATCTGCAGTTACACAGCTGAGGTTTAGGGAACTTGTCCAGGGTACATCCCTAAGAAGTTGCAGTGATGGGTTCAAACCTCAATCTTTCTGACCATGAGCCCATGTTCTTAATCATAAGTAAATGGAGATTTCTGCTTTACTCTTTACTGCTCAGACCTAAGAAAATGGTATGGAAAGTCATACTATCAACATTTACATCACTCACTTATGATATCTTCAACTCATTATTCTTTGGGAATCTTGCATGCATGAAAATAATATTAAAATGAAAAAGTGAATGAATGTAAATTCCAAAGGCCTTGAAAAATAATTTCTCATCGCCTATTTCTTTAAATACTTTTCTGAATAATTTACTAAATAATTCTTGCATCATGTCCACAATAAAAAATAAAGTCACCTAAACTCTAGGGCACAAGTGCATATATGCATCGTGTTATGCATTTGAAATTAAAATCACAAACTCTTACTGATGTGTATGGGTTCTGTTCTGTTTCTTTTGAGATCATATAACCACCAAGTTAATCTGCATTCTTTCAATAAAAATTTTGCTCTCACCTAAAAACCAAGGTGACAGTTAATTGGATCATCTCCAAGGTCTCTCTGTTTTTGCCAATTTGGAGGAATTCCTTTCTCACACAGGTGATTTTTCTCCACCGGACGGTTAAGAAAATCAGTGAGATATTTCTTTTATTCCTCTCTGCTTGGCTGACTGCCACTTGCCTTCTTTCCCTCATCCTCTTTCCAGCTCTATTTCCAAAAGGTAGCAGTCTTGTCAGATGCCGAAGTCAGAGACCTGACTGTATTCAGAGTTGCTGTTTTGGAATATCCCAGCAATCATGCTGGTTGGGAAAGACAGACCCCAGGCCCACCCCAAAGCACCGTAACTTTCCAAGGGTTAGCAAAGAAGCAAAAGCAAAGGTTAACATAGCTTTCCAGTGACATTGGTTGTGTCTGGAATGGTTATGTACACCACATTTAAGAAAAGCCTTTATATTGGAAAAAGAAATTCCATCCCTTCTTGGGGGATGAATTCTACATTCCCTGAAAAAAGCCTGTACACTTTCCCATTTATTAACGTAAGAGGAGGAAGAAAAATGGACATTGACATCTGGAAGGAAAAAGTGCTCTGACTTCAATACTAAAATGATTGAGATTAATGAAGGTGCCAGAACTTTAGGGAAAATTCTTCTTAAATCAGTTCAACTAATTGCTTCCTTTGGATGTTTGCATCACACACAGATGCACACACACACACACACAACACACACACACACACTCCCACTCCAAGAAATGTGCACACTAAAGACTCTGTCAGAACTGAAGCCATTACAGACTCTCAGTAGCACAGTTTGGGTAGTATGTCAGTATATCTAATGATGGAACTAGTCCAGACTGACTTACATACTGAGGGTCTTGAGGTTTGCATGTTGAACCTGTAGGTACTTTTTATGCGCCACTCAGCAAATGCCAGAAAACCTAATGTAAGATCATCATTCACTTACCTTCTCCATTGAGATTTTTTAAATAAAAAGATAATGGTTGCAAATATATTCCCACATACATAGTCACCTCACCTGGGAAACAAAAGCAAGGTAGGCTAAAATCACAAGCTAATAAAGATTATTAGAACGATTACTTCTGTGGATTAGAAATTAAATGAGGAAAGAGAATAATAAATACTTTAAACACAGTCTAAGCATATATTTAGGTAAGATTCTGTATTGTGCTTTAAAGTAAATTATATTTCCAATTAGCATTAAATAAAACATCAAATAATGACAATGTTAGGAAATATTTCCACCAGGATTCTTCCTTTAACACTGCAATTCTGTACCCTAGTTAGACTTGACTCAACACAGTAAATCTTACGGTATTTGCCACTATATGTATGATGACATGAAAAAAAAATTGGGAAGCTTTTGAGTATTACTTCCATGACCATACATAAACCACAAAACCATGTTTCATAATTTTATTGAGTCTTTCTGCTTTAGTTGTCTATGATAAGTACAAGTCTCATGACCACAATTATAAAGCTCTGCTGTTACTATAAATAGCAGACAATAAGTCATCTGCTGTGCCAGACACTCCCACACTTACACACTCATACAGATATGCACAGAAACATGGGAGATTGTGCATACTCTTGCATGCAAACAATACTATGTTTTTACAGGAAATGTACTTTCTTTTATTTAAAACACAATTATGCACATTTAGTCCAGATTTCATTAGGTCACCATGATTTAGACAAACCTGAGAAAGTACAAAATGTCAAGTAACACTGTTCCATACCACACATTCAGTAGCACTATTAATCACAAAGAAATCTAGTTCAGTTATCTATATGAAAATCACAGACCATATAAAAATAAACATTTTCTTGCAAAAGCACAACACAATTCAGATTCACAAATTTTGATAGGTAACATATTCACCTTCACTTTAATTTGCAATAATGTATGTAATACCATGAACAGCAATAAAAATCTGTAACAGAATTTAGCAGCCAAATGATATAGTTATCGATGAAGAGGTCTTGGGAGTAGTTCTCAACTATCAAAAAAATGACAGATTAAAATCAATAGCAATGTTTTACTTGCTAGTAGTGTGTTACTTTAAAAATCCACCTAAAAGAAGTCAGGATTGCACAATTTAAGAAAAAAATGCATTGTATAACTTTTCAGAACTTAGCAGCAATAACATTGTATATCAGCTGCATCTTAAACTCCAATATTATATATACAATGTTCAATCCACTGGACTCTAGATCAGATCAACTTCGACTATATGACAAGCATTATAACTTTGGGAGTGGATGCTCTGACTATAACTGGGCACTAAATTCTAAACCTTTCAGAAGGATGACAAATGCTTTTTTCTATAATATATATTTGAAATGTACATAACAGAGAACCAATCTGGGTAAGATTTTATACTCACTAGTTCTCATATAATAATCCAATATGAAATTACATCTATATAAAGAGAAGTCTAAATAAAGAGGAAAACATGCAAATGTATATCTAGTGGAAACTAATCATATCATAAAAACAGATTTTCATGTTCTAGAACAAAATAGAAATTGAAGTTTCACATGTTTCAAGATACTAATATCTGAAAATCATCTCATATAGCTCATTTATCTATGCATCATATATGATTGCAAAATACACAGTGTGACACATTAATATTATACATTGCAATAAATATACTTTACATCAGTGTGTTGGATCTTTCAATGAAGTTTTATGCTCTGTACAACTGATAGCCCAATGGGCTTCATTAATAAATACAATTGTAATAGTTACAAGTCAACCAGCAAAATGAAAGTTTTATTCCTTCCTAACTCGTCTCACCTCCGAAAGTACTGCCAGAAGTGAAGTCCAGCTGTTGATGGGTACTGGTATTCGCAGTATCAAGAGTTGGCTTAGTTCTATGATGTCCAGCTTTCCACCTGTCCTCACCACAACTGGTAAACACTAAGAATTTTTATCCAAAGGCTACATTGAAGAGTCCTGGGAAATACTGTAGCAGATTCCACACACTTCTGGCTGTCTGCTTTTCAAGTTTTAACACACTCTGACACCATCAACAAATGGAAGTCCCACCAACTTTTCCATCCATGAAGAATGCTCTTCAAGGTCAGGATTCCCAAAGTTTCTGAGTAAACACATCCTGGTTTGAATTCTGACTTGCACACTATATTTCTTGAATCATAATTTTAATCAATGTAAATTCAAATCAATGTCCAAAAAAATCAAATTTTAAACATAAAAAATGACTTCAACTTGATATTAAAATAATGACTCTAGTTACTTGCTACATCCTGTAATTCTAGCCGTCCTCATGCTGAGTCAAGAGATGTCTGTCTTTACTAGTAAAATACTTACTCATATTATCAGAAGGCATGATTCGGCTTTCAGCCAATAGATCACTGCTTCATTCTGACCCTCTGTCTGCTTTCACCATTAGCACAGATCTTCCCAAGGACTTCTTTTGGCCTGAAAGAAGTTGGCAAGATCATTTTGGTTGCTATTTGACACACACTGACATGTCACTGTGTGTGTATTACCTGATATATGAAGAAGCTAAAGAGAAAACACTTTCGGGGTGGACGTGTATTAAGGACTCAGTGGTAGGGATCTGGGTTGAAACCCCGAAACAGTGGACAAGCCAAAGAGTATTTCTAATCACTATCAACCTCCTCTTTGATGTTTGCTTCCAAAGAACCTTCTCTGGAAACAGACGGTACATTTAACCCAGATGAAGCTGGCATCCTCAGATCTAAAAGGGAGAAAACTGAGAAAAATTATGAGGAAATGGCACATATATATATGTACTATTAATAGTCTCTCTATTTTCTGTTTTGGTCAGTTTATGTTCACTGAACACACACTCTTGCAAGTGTCAACACTGAGGATGAAGTTTAGGATTTTAAGATAATGTTGGAGCTTTCAGACCATGGAAGACCCAGAAAAATCTCAATTTAAGGAGACACAGTAGGAATTTGATTTCTCTATGGCTATGTATGAAGATGGAACATATGAGAAGATTAACCATGTAGCAACTCTAAATACAGGTTTCCTTTGATGACCTTGGTGGGTAGAAGTTGGGCAAATGAAAGCAGCTCTGAGGGGCTCACAAATCCTCAGCCTACTCAGGTTTATCAGACCCTGAATTTCACCTCATGATACTCCAGCACAGAGGCTCTTTCCCAACCTAATAAACAGCCCTAGGTCCTTTCCTCACCAAGTGCTTCCAGAGCATTCTGGCTTAGAAACTCAGATGACGGCTGTGATGATGATGGGCTTACATAATGGAAAATTCCTTGGACATTAAATTTATTTATATGCAGCTACTGTGCTTCTTTGTCATTATCACTGTATTAAATCTGACTATTCCAGAGGCTACAAATGTGGCAATTCATTATACATTGAAAGTTACTATTAAAATTGCTGAAATTCTTTACAACCATTTCATTACTGCCTAAAATAGAAAAAACATAAAGAAAAAATGACCAGTCCCCTTTAACTATTAATAGTTCGATGAATATTCTGAATAGCTGACTTGTAGTGCTATTTTAGGTGCTCAATATTAATTTCCACTCTTTTTCCTCTTAAGAATGTGTTTTATGTTAAAAAAATCGAGCATTGTGATATAAAACTCATTAGGTTCATCTTCTATTAGCATGACCTGCATAAATTCTTTATGTATCTTTACAAATTGTGTCCAGCACTTTGAAGGAGCAAAAAGAACCTTTTCTACTGTGACTTCAGCCTTCAGGCTTTCTCTAGAGATGTTCCCACGACCCCTTCCTGCACAGTGGATGAATGTCAACCATGCCTCTCTGAAAATCTGATAGCTGTGCCCCTTATCCCTTGCTCTGCTCATGGTTACTCAGCTCCATTCAAACTCTAGTCTGTAATTTCACCGTGATTTCTCAAAACTGTTTTTACAGATGTGAGTGAGCACTCGCCTAGGAACACAAAGTCCCAAGCTAATGCACAGCAGGGGTGCGTGTAAGAGCCCTTAATCACAGGATGTCTAACAGTTCCTGGTGTTTGCAAGGAAAATACACACACTTCAATTATCTTAAGTACATCAGGCCACAAGATAATATCTGCAGCTTCCCACCTGCAGACATTTAGCAAGCCATGTGTAGTAATCGGTTTTCCAGAAATAACAGAAGACTCCCTTTCATGCGTGTATTTTCATCCCTTTACTTTTTTAATCCAAGTCCCCAAAGACATGGTCAGCTGCCATCTATGCTCATAGGAATTAAAAGAGATATGTAATGCCCAGGGATTTGCTGATCCTTTATTGAATGAGCTGATGTCGGCATTTTGTCATGTTTGGCTAAATGCAGATGTTCAGTTTGTTCAGGCTACTAGTTCTACAGAGCAATAAAGACTGGGTAAATAAACTGAAGCTTCAGGTGGCTAGTGTTTTGTTCTTGGAGAGATGTTTAATGCTAGAATACTTTTACTACTCTTACACAAACATGCTTTAAACAGAAAAGCTTGTGAATCCTAAAAGAAAGTTTTACTAGGTTGTACTGTTTTATTGTGTATACTTCTAGGTAGCAAGAAAGGAAGCTGGGGAAAAAAAAAAAAAACCCAAACAAGTTAACTGTATGTGGTCAATGAGTTTTCTTTAAACTCACCACTGTCTTGTTTTAGATATTCTCTAAAGATTCTAGTAAGTAAGGACAAAAGCACTTGGCCCATTAAGCATCCTACCATGTTACACATGCGAGTTGTTCAGGGGTCTCGTGCCCTCACAAGCTGGTATCTCCATTCTGCTTGAACTCAGATAAAATATTGAGGGTCATTTCTTCACTCTTGGATTGCAAATTTGCCTCACTTCTTCTGGAGGCTTTCCTAGTGGCCCGGGACAGTCTTCTCCTGAAGGTATCTCCAGCCAAGAAATAAAGAATTGGGTCCACACAACTGTTGAGACTTGCCAACCCTCTGGTTACCTGGTAAGTGGCATACACCCTGTCATTGAAAACACACATCTCTGGGGTTTGAAAATCCAGCCTGGCCCGCAAGTTCATGGTCTTCATCACATGGAAAGGGATGTAAGACACAGCAAAAACCGTCAGGACGATAATCACCAGGTAAATGGATTTCCTCCTCAGAGGTGAGTTGTCCAGGTCTTTGTAAATAAGAGCTCTCACAATCAATCCGTAGCAGCCCAGGATGAGTACTAAGGGGATACAGAACATAGCCACAGTGGTGCACATGCTGTAGATGAAGTAACTTCGCAGGTACTCGTCCGAAGTGGTGTCATAGCAGGTGATAGTCTTGTTTTTGCGGATCCCGGTGCCTGAGTAGAAGAGGATGGGGGAGATCGCAGCCACCACAATGAGCCACACCAGCACGCTGACATACACTGCGTTCTTCTTCTTGAGCCTGCCCAGAGACTTGAGTGGGTACACCACGCCGCTGTACCTGTGCGCGCTGATGCAGGTGAGGAACAAGATGCTGCCATACAGGTTCACATGGAAGATGAATCTCTGCAGCTTGCACATGGCGTCCCCGAAGATCCAGTCGGTCTTATTGAAGTAGTAGAAGATGAGAGCCGGCAGAGTGAGCACGTACAGAAAGTCGGCCAGGGCCAAGTTGAACATGTATACAGAGATGCCACTCCACGGCTTCATGTGGAAAACGAACATCCAGATGGCCACGCTGTTGCCCAGGAAGCCGATGATGAACACCAAGATGTAGACGGCCGGCAGGTAGTAAAACTGGAAGCCCGTCTTGGTCAGGGCGCATCTGAATGGGGCGACGACCGCGGCGGTGGAAACGATGGTGCTGTTTCCCCAAGGAGAGCCCAGGCTGGCCTGGAAGGCGGCGTCCGTCCCATTGGGGACAGTCGGCCAAGGCACCTCAGTCATTCTCTCCTCCCCAACTCAGGCAGCAGCTCCGAGGGGCGAACCGCGGCGGGAGGGCGGCAGTGGCGAGGGGCGCAGAGAGCATCGGAAGAACCGGAGAGTGAAAGGTATCGAGAGCGGGGGATCCCCGCTGGTGCCCGCGCGCGGGGTCTCGCCCCAACCAACTCCGGCAGCGCGATCGCCCAGGGCCATGAAATCCGCCCCCGGCTGCCACTAAACCAGGCAGAAGGGCGGGCCCCCAACTTCCCCGTCCGGCTGGTGGCGCCGGGGTTACACAACCGGGCGCGCGGGACACCTCCGCCAAGTTTCCAAGTGCGCCAGGGCAAGGGTCTCGTAGGGCGGCGCCACCCCGCCAGCCAGGGGCGCCGCGGGGTCAAGGGGAGCTGGCTCTGCGGGTCTCCGCGCGCACGGAGCACGCCGCGGCCGCCGGCGCCCGGAGCTCAACTCCGCTCGGCATCTGCCGCGTCCCTACCTCGCCAGCCAGGCGCTCCGCTCGGCTGAGCGCGGGACGACATCGGAGCGCTCCGGACCGCGGATCCTGGCGCGGCGAGACTGCGTCCGTTCGCCGTCCGCGCGAGCTGCAGCCTTTCCCCGGCCGGCTGGCTCTGGAGTGCCGGCGGCCGGAGGGAGAACGCAGCTCCCAGCGGGGTGGGCGGAGTCTGGGCACCCGGGCGAGTCGGCGGGGAGGCGAGGGGCGTGCCTCCCGGCAGGAGCCCGCCCGCCGCGGGGACCGGGCTTCTGGCCCGAGGGACCTTCGCGGTGCCCCGATGCCCCCAACTGGAGTCGGTCGCTGCCACCCAAAGTGGGTAGTCCGGGAGAAAGGTGCGCGCGGTCAGAGGCTGTTGCTGGAGAGCGATTGGCCGGACAGCTCCTCAAAGTGAAGTTGCCCACACTCAAGGACACCCTCGGGCTGCTCAGAGACCTGCCTAGAAACTCCGGGGCTCGCCATCGGAGCAGAAGTGTCCAGAGAACCCCCTCCCCCACCTCGGAAGGTGTTATCGGGCTGCTGACAGCCTGCAGTTCCCAGGTGGGCACGCCCTGCCCGGCAGAGCGCCTGTCCTCGCCTGGGCACAAGTAGAAACCTGCTACGCCCAGAGGGCGAGCCTCGCAAGGAGAGAGGGCGGGGAGCGGCGTGGGTGAGCCATTTGCTGCCCTGCTGTTTGTTTTGTTGTTGTTTGTTTTGGTTTGCCATTGTAGCCCCACGCTGTTTTTTATTTTTTTTTTTTCCTCCAGTTAGTCAAATGCTAATAAACCAAAGGAAGGAGAGCCTGCAGGAGCGCCTGGTCTAACAGCTGTCACCTTGCACTAGCACAGTTTGGCTTGATGGGCAACACAGACTGGACAAACGTTTAGTTAAAAATCAGATACAGCAATAAAAATATTTAGAAATCAACTCTTTGAATATTTAAATACAGCTTTTAATAGCTATGTGTAAAGAGCAGTTACAACTGTGAAGAGAAAAGTGTACGCTTTGGGGTATTTCGTATCCTATTTCTTAAAGTGAATACTCACAGCTTCCTGTAGTAAATATCTTAAAAATATAGATTGAAACTGCCTTAATTATTGAAAAACTTGGGTGATTTTTTTTTTGTCTCAGGTGCATCAAAAATTTAGACAATGCATTTCTAAAACGTGTGTCTGAGTAAGTTTCATTGTAAACTAAATGGATTGTTTGCTCCTCAAAGACATATTTAAATGGACCCATCTAGAGTTGATGTCAATCATTACATAATAGTCCACTAATGAATACATTTCTATGTGCCATGTTGATAAAGGCTTTTCTTTACAAGGAAAAAATGCAAGAATAAAATATCTATGAAATATGTAGCATTAGGAGTTCCTTCTAGTCTCATAATGTTAAATGATAGTATTCCTTAAAAATAATACTCGAAGGAAAACCATGAGCTCTTTGCTTCGGTACCGGAAAAGAAAAGCCCAGGAGCTCCAAGTGGTGCTTTAGAGAAAAAGAGAAAGAGCCAAATCAGAGTTTATGGTGTGAATGCACTTTGTGCTGTGGTTGTGGTTATTAAGCAGCGGGACAATAAATTATAAAACTTGAATAAACTCAAATAAAATGTGAAAGTGTGTCATTTTCCACACAGTCATGCTATCTTTTCTATTACTTTCTCATCTTTAATATGATTCCATAATTCTAAGCTTTACTATAAGGCATTTTTTTATTGTATAATCGGGAAGAAGTACTTGGCATAGATAGCGCACTGAGGAAAAGAAAGCAAGGAAAACTCCTGAGCCTTTCAAGGGTGCCCAGTAGGTCTTAACTCCTTTGCATTTTTTATTTGCAAACTAAGCAATATGCAACCTCAGTTGGAAATGCATTAGTTCATAATGGCAGTGTTTTGAAATGCACACTAAGTCCAAATAGCATTAGGTACTTTCAGAAAACTTACTAGAAATTTTGGAGAGGTAGTTAACTGTATCATAGATTTTTATTTTTTTCATTGATGCTTCTTATTGAGTTTAGAAAGTAGATTTTTAAACATTACTTTGACCTTCAACAGAGTTAACAATGTACATATAATCTGTATGTTATATTTGAAATCAAATTGTGCCTTACAGAAATAAGTTACATGCATTCAGTAGTTATTTGTTATCAATTTTCTATTTGCAAAATATTGAATTAGATATAATGAAGGAAAAAATAAAATGTCACCTAACATGTTGGTATTTAGTCACACTGGAAGAGCAATTGCTGATGCTTTAAGGACATAAAACATATACCCTCCCCAATCCCATTGTCATGAATGTTTGCATTTGAGTGTTAATGTGTTGAATCTGAGTAACTGTGCTGGTGTTCAGGTAGCCTGACTATGGTCCCTTGATGTGACACGTACTCTGAACTGAAGGAATCTGGAAGGCTTCCGAAGCTGGTCTCTGGCCCCTCCTACTTTCCTGTCTGTAACCTCCTTTTTGTCAGCCAAAGTGAGTCATAGAACCAGAGTCTCTCTTGGCTAAGGTCTTATGCCCCAAAGCCAGCCATTAATTTTACAACAGTCATTTTCTCCGTGCTATCATCAAGACTGTCCTTCTAAAGGGTCTCTTCCCCATAACTGAAAGGCAAAACTCTGTTGTTGCATTCTTTTTTTTTTTTCCTGAAACAATTCTCAGACTCAAGCAGCTCAGCAAGAAAGGAGTATTTATTTGGCTTATACCCCCAGAGGAACTGTAATCTGTTTATGGAGGCTGGAGGTAAGAGCAGGAGGAAGGTTCAGGTCACCACAACCATCAGAAGGCAGATAGAGCAAGAGTTAGAAGAATCAAGGCCATGTCACCAGTCTGGAGCCCACCACCTGCAGCGTGCCTTTCTCTAGCAAGACTTCACCTTTTAAAGGTGTCACAACTTACCCAAACATTAACACCAGCTAAGGATTTAGATGCATAAGCCCATGCTGGGGGGCCACACACATTCAAACCATGACAGCTGTCCAGAAAGGCCAAGAGGAATCTGGACAGGGCTTCACTGATTTCATTTTATTCATTTGCCATTCCTTATGTTTCCCTTCTTTATCACACCTAAGAAAGCAGACAGTGTTCCTTGTGTTTTATGCCTTGTTACTCGGGGTTCCCATGCCACAGAAAGTACTGGATAAAGCAAATTGTTATGTTTTTCTTACTAACCTGCCACGTGTTGCCTGTTCACCAAGACACTGGTAAAGAGTGACAGTATATCACACCATCCATTATAGAGATGCAAGTCACCTTCCTTCAGGAGATTAAATTTAGCTGGAAATCTTAAAAATGCACCAAGGTATCCGTAGTGACAGGCAGCCTAGCAATAATAGCCTTAACCTGGACTGTCAACATCATGCACACTTATACAACCTTATCTACTTTCTATTCTAGAAAATATCCTGCTGCTGGATTTCACAATTATACCACGATTTTAGTTTTTAAATTGTGTGTGTGTGTGTGTGTGTGTGTGTGTGTGTGTGTGTGTGTGTGTAAGGGCACTGTGTGTGCCTGTGGAGAAACAAGAGTGACTTCAGAATCATCCCGGATTGCTTCTACCTCCTTTGTGTTTCACTCTGGAATTTCTCAGGCTCTACCCACTAGGCCTGGAAGTACAGACCACTACGCTTACTGACAAGAATGTTTTTGCACAGGACCTGGGATGAGAATTCAGGGCCTTCCTCTTGCGAGGCAGAGTCTTAACCCCTGAACTATCTCTATAGCCCTAAATCATTATTTTATAAGTAATGGTATAATTTACCTGTAGTCAAACACTAGAAATGGATATTAAGTGTACGTTGTCACATAGGCCTGAGATGAAATGCAAACAACTGAAACTGCTGAGAGGAAACCTCAGCTTTCAGTGACCAGTATGGAAAACCATCAGCAGGACCCTGTCCTTGAAGATAGTGATAGCCATAAAGAGTTCAGGACACATCTCAAATGTACTACTTCTTTATGTACTTTTTATAAGACTCACCAACCTTCCACATGCTATCTGAAAAAGACTATGCAATTACTAGAAGTCAAATCTGTTTCCAGGTAAACTCCTAGACAAAAGACTGTCCTTCATGTGTTTACACAAATTCTCATTACCGTCCTTAGGAAATCTCATTTTCCTTTTTTAAAGTCAGAAAGCCCAATAATCATTACAAATGAGAAGATTATTGGAAAAAAGATTCTAATTGAAGTCTATAGGCAGAAAACCAAATCTAAACTGATACAAGACTTGCTGACTTCAAAGTAGACAAGAACCACAACACAAGGGCTGGGCCTAACTCTGGTTGGAACATGAAAGAAGGCCAAGCAAGTGATCCAGATGACTGGTAGGGGTTTGCAGGCTAAGGGTAAAAAAATCCTAAATAAAGAGATGAGGGCATCCTTTGGGGCCTGTGATAGTTAATCCTGGGTCTCCACTTGACACACCTGGCATTAACTAAGATCAACTGAGACCCCACCTGGTATTAACTAAGATAGGATGAGACCTCCTGAAGAGATTATCCAGATCAACACATTTACAATTCAAAGACCAGCCCTAGATCTGATGGGAGCCTCCATAGATCTCATAGGAACCTCCCAGTAGTGGACCAGATGAAAAGAACCACAAAACAGAAGACAGAAGAAGAAGAGAGACTCCAGGAATACTCCAGCCACGTAGATGTCTGCCATGACTTAGCCTGCCTGCAGTTTCAGACACCAGCCATATCTCCTCCGTTGTGAAAGACTGTATCTCCCCTCTGGAACCCTCAGATGAATAAATTTCCTTTTCCCCATTAAGTTATTTGACTTTGGGTGCTCTTTCATAGCAATAGTTACGGGGCTCCTGAGTAATAAAACTAGGATAACTTTCAAGAAATGCATTAGGAAATAAGAGCTTTCCTTTCCCCCAGAAAAAAATTCAGAGAAGAAAATAAGGAAAGAAAGAAACTAAGGAATTGTCACAGGCAGAGAAAAGAGGGTTAAGGTGGCAAGGAACTGGAAGGAAAGCCCACTGGGAGAATGAGACACCAGCTTTGCAAGTGTGTCAGGAGGACCCAGCTGCTCCTGCAAATGATACACATGTCATGGATTCAGTTAGGAGGCTTCCTGAAATTTAGTTCATTAAGACTCACAGCAGGGGCATAGGCCACGGAAGACAGACAGAAACCACATTCCAAAGTTGGAAAAAGAAGAGAAGTTCTAAACACCAGATTGCTAAAAGAGCTAGCGATGAGTGTCCACCAGTATTTCCCCAAACCACATGAAAGCTCTAAACATGTGAATATAAATCAGTTCTATAACTGTGTCAGGTGTTCTTGTTCTTTTTAATTTAGATTCTTCTGATTCTTCCCTCCTTCTCTTCCTCCTCCCTGCTTCCCTTTTCTCTCTGCTCCTTGTTCTGCTTTTCTGTTTGAGACAGGATCTCACCATATGACCCTGAGTAGTTTAGATTCTTCTGCCTTTGTGTCAGCATGCCTACTGAGAGTTTCTCTGCATTGCTTCTTGGCCATCACAGTGGAAAAACAACTGAAAGAGTTTCAGGCAAACCTATGTGAAAAACAACCCTCAAATCCGGAGACCACTCAGTGGAGTCTCCTTAATATATTATTTGTCATAGGGTGGAGCCAAGGACATAGCTTTTGTAATCAGTTCTCATTTATTTCCAAGGTCTTTATCCAACCTGTATTCTGTGTAATCCTGTTTGGTATTTCATTGTTGTCACTGTTTTTGCCTGAAACTAGCACACTTAAGGACTTGAGGATCGTGGGGTGTGATATAAGTTCTATCATGAACGGTACTAGTCCATGATATTATTAGCTCATGGTAGAGCATAGGAATCTAGAGAACCTGAAGGATGCAGAATTCAGGGTGGATCATTTCAAAGCTTTGGAACATACACTACCAAATCTGATTTGTGTTCACATTTCAATCAAAGACCTCCTACATTGCAAAATAGTTAGAAGAATATATCCATGTATACAAAGTAGTAGACTGCCTGGCATATACTAAGTGTAGATAAGTGACAGTTATTATTAATATGGGCATTAGTATTAAAATACACTCTGTTTTATATCTTAACGAGCACATATCTATAAGGGTGTATTTGGATTTAAGAAACAATAAGCTGTTCAAGAGAGTGTATACTGGAACCTGAGAATCGAGGTTTTGTCTGAGCTCTCTGCTTCTCCACAGATGAAGAGCATTTGGTCACTGCCTTTCCCTAGTCAACTACCCCCCACTTCTCTCCTTTGCTACTTCCCATTCTTTGTCTTTAACATGCTTTTCCCACGTCGGCTCATAGCTTTTCTCTCTTTCTGCATAGATACCATTCAGCATAGCTACTAAAGCATGGATTTTTTTTCTATGATAAATTCCTGAGTAAAGACTGAGTGTCATGGTTTGTCTTTGGTGTGGAACAGAAAGAGATAAAACAAGGGGCTAGAGTCTCCTTCAAGCAACAGACTCCAGGAATAGAGGAATATTTGCCTTGAAAGGGACAAGTATTGAGGCAGAAAGCACATAGTCCACCCAGGAAATTGCTGTCTCTCACTCAGAAGAGCATATAACCAACACATGTGAAAGGAAGGAGAGGAAAGAACACAGCACAGGTCTGAAGAGTTTCAGGAGATCCCAATGGATTAACCAAACCAGGCATCCCAGAGATTTTTGTTACGTGGGACCAGATGATTTTACCAGATTGCTGAGAACAGGCCCTGGAAACCTGCTTTCTTCTGACTGGTATAGGTGGAGAGACTAGTGAAAAGGCACTATCAGTGAGCATGCCCAGCAGGGATCTGTGGAGAGTGAAAGAGGTGAGCTAAGGCCCGTACCAAGTGGACCCAAGTGGGGAATGGCAGTACATACTATCATCTCATTTGTTTTGTCTTTGCTAAGGGTGAGAAGTTGAACATTAAGAAAGGAAGAATGGAAGGTAGGAAGTCACATGGGTGGGAGGCAGGTAACCTTTGCATGCCTACTGAAGAATAAGAGACTTTCTTCAATCAAAGATAGATTATGAAGTTTCTACACAGAAACCAGCCCTAGAGAATGTACCTACCAGTGAGACCCCTTATTATTAATGCAGCCGCAGGAACCCCAGAGACATTCTTATAGTAATTTAAAGCCCTGGAAATAAGAAGTTTGGCATGGCCTCTAGAGTAACAGAGAAATTGAATTTGGTTTAGAGAATGAGTGCCTCAGGAGAAAGTGGAAAGCAAGGTTGAAAATACTTGATGCTGATTGCATTAACCAGGTGTGACTAATGTTCTGCACACTCTGCTCAAGCATGAATCCATGACGGTAAGACCTGAGATGACCTTCTTTCTCAGGAGACTGAGAAAGATCAGAATTATCAATAACTATGGCCAGCTGCTAAGGATTCACATTTGCAAATGTGTGTTGAAAAGACAGGTATGACAAGCAGAAACTCAAACTTACCTTCTGACCAGATTTTTGTTGTCATCATTTAGATACAGACTAAGACAATCACTAGCACAGGAACACATAGAGATGCACCACATGACTTCATTATAGCTGCTGGAATATGCCCAGAGAATGTCAGTGAGCGTAGCTCAGAGATACCTGGACATCATGTTCCACACATAAATGTTTGCACATTAATGTTTACTGCTGTGTTGTTCACAGGAGCAAGGAAATGGAACAGCCTAGACATTCATTAACAGGTAGGTGAATAGAGAAAGTGTAGGTATCCATGATAGACTTTCATTAAACATTAAAGAAAAATGAAATTACAGATGAAGATACAATCACTGTGTTAAGTAAAATAAAACACACTGAGAATCTCTCTCTCTCTCTCTCTCTCTCTCTCTTCTCTGTCGTGTGTAGGGCATTAAACTGGAAAAGAAGCCATGTGAAGTAAAGAAGAGCTCTTATGCATAGGGACCTAAAGAGAGGGACACGCATTATATGAAGAAGAGGGACTGCACAGCAATAAAAGGGGTCAGAGAGGTGGAGGAAGGCAGAGAGAGACTGGAAGAAAAAAGCCTGTATACACATGCCATAACAGGACCCATTATTTTGTATACTAACTTAAAATCGAAAGATAAATGCAGGAAATTATAGTAATCATTTAAATAGAATAGGTATCATGTGTACCTAGAAATTACAGGGACTATCCTGAGAGACTGAAAATCAGAAACATGAAAGTAAACATGATGATAAATTATATTCTGGAAAAACAAAACAAATTGCAAGTCTTTTAAGATCTAGCAGCTACGGCGATGTCATAGGTGCAAAATGATAGCAAATGCTCAGTGCATAGTCACTGCATCTGCTTTGCAGTGCTTTTTTTAGTGCATGTTCAATATGTCTGCTTTGCAGCGCTCAGTGCATGTTCACTGGATCTGCTTTTTAGTGCTTAGTATGCACTACTGTGCCCGGTGCTCTCACTGTATCTCTTTTACAGTACTTTGCTCACTCCTTGTTCACTGTATCTGCTTTACAGTGCCTAGTGCATACTCATTGTTTCTGTTTTACAGTACTTTACATTTTTACAATTTGATCTTTAGAAACAATCTAAAGATATTCATTTTATAAAGAGTTGGGTTTTCACAGAAATGGAAATCAGGTAAAAGAAGGAAGTTTAAGCAAATGTGAAGCATTTAGGCAAAAGTGAAAATTAGAAACTTAGGAATAAAGTGAAATAAATGCAAGGATATATCGAGAAAGATAATACCAGCATTTTCAGAGCTGCTTCTTTGGATGAAGAAAGATGTAGGAAGCTCTCCAAGGGATTCTAGGAAACACAGGCAGGACAAAGCAACTGCCATTGAGAATGTTTTGTATTATCCCTCAGATTCATAATTAAGATCAAGGTAGAACGATATGGGAACTCTCCAAGAAAAGCATGAAGGGAAGGGATGAAGAGTGCTAACCGCATGGGATACCTGCAGGAAGCTTTGGACCCAGATGCCTGACATTCACTGGCAAACACAAGAAGAAAGCTGGGAACATCATGCATGATAGAGATATAAATTAAAATTCACTGGGGATTAACCAAAGCAAAGGAAAGGATCCAAAGTCCTGATCATGGGGCTGAAATCCTGGGAGAGCAGAAACGTGAAAGCTTGTATATGAGCGATGGAGACGGAGGATGTACCCAGTGCTGGAGACAGGAGAATGTGCCAAGTGGGAACAAAACCACACCACATCACAGAAGAGAAGGGGAAAACAGCTGAAGGACAAAGAAAATGTAAGAAATCGATTTTCAAAGTCATTTGAATTGCTAGTTAATGGAAAAACAGCAAATTTGTGCATAAGAACTACTTTAAACTTGTGAGAATCAATGCATAAAAATAAGATGTTGCACATGTAAGTGAAAGATAAGCTTTCTTTCTTGAATTGTAGATTGTGAGGATGTTGATGATATAAGAATTAGTCAATCCTAAGACTTCTTGCTGTGGTATTAAATTTCAAAAAAAAAAAAAAAAAAAAAAAAAAGAATAGCTTTTCTCTGTACCTTCTTGACCACAAAGCCACCTAGACAGAGTGGACATCTCTTATTTCACCTTTATCAGCCACTCAGTCTATTCCTGACATTTAATATGACAATATTTTGTGCTTGGTGACAGTTGCAAATATCAGGATTTGACAGTATAAAACTCTAAAAGTCCCCCTTTTATGTGTAGCTGACACAGTTTACCAACAATGATCTAATAATTCTCTATTCTCAATCAACAACTCTTGAACTTAGAGCATCTTGAAATAGCAGTTTGAATTCCTAATACAGGTAATAACTCTATGTCTCTTCATGTATCCAGTTCTTAAATGAGAACAATTAAGGAGATTAAGTATATTTAATATAAACATTATTTTTTCAAGAATGATAAGCCGTATTTTCTTTTTTTACACTGACTGGGAATATCATGTTTCTTTTTTGTCATGTAGTTTTTCTTTAATTTTCCAATGCCATAATATTCCTTTTGAAAATTTACATTAAACTTACATAAATTAAAATTTCATTTCACAAATTTCTGATGTAGAAAAATCTGGTATAGTAAAAATGTTCACTCATTAAAGAAATTTAGAGGCATAATAACACATACCTCTTATCCCAGTAACTTGGAGGATAAATAACAAATCATGAACAGAGAACATTCTGAATTATAGTATGAATTCAAAGACAGCACAAATCTTGTCTCACAAATAACGTGAACAATTATTTCACTGAATATAAACAAATGGCCTTGCACACCAAATTTAAATTTGTTGTAATTTCTTCACATGATTGTTTATATTTAAAATAAATGATTCCCTGCACATAAATGTTCAAAATAAGCTTAACTTGTAAGACCTTTTATAAATAGTTAACTCACAGGTTTGTCAAGACTGCCACTGAACCATAACCCACCCAGTTCTTTAATTTCAAATGTGCTCCTACATTTATAAGTAATTTGATGTTGGCTAATATGGAAATATGTCTAAACACCTTTTCTTACTTACCATCCTTACATTTAAAGCATTTCTAGTAGGGATCTTTCATACAAAGTCAGGTAAACTATGATAGCATCATTTCCACATTGTACTAATGTGTTCCATAACCTTTCTGTTTGGATCTCATAAGCCAAATTTCAAGTTGCATCCAAGTTTTGACATGGTGCATAATAATACATACTTCTATCCTAGAACTTCAGAAGTGGAGGCAGGAGGATCAGAAGTCTAGGTTATCCTAAGGTATGTAGAGATAATAAGGTCAAGCTGGTATACAGTGGACTCTGGATCAAAAGCTATTCTATTAAAGCTTTGGATACTCAACTCTATAATATATGTGGTTTATGATGTCCTGTAAAATGCATTCATCATAGAAGTTTTCTTGAACTTTTTGATAAGGTGTCTTGGTCTGTTTTATTTAATATATAGCCTTGATCCATGAAGTCCAACTGAACCTGTAAATCAAGTACCCAGTGCTTTAGGATTAAAAGCATGTATCACTGATAGAGCAAGGTGTGGTTTCTTTTTCAATGTTTTCCTACATTCATTACTGTCATACTGCCATACTGTCTGTAACATTTATGACTTTTCAGATGTGATATTACAGTACTTGATAAGTATCATAGTTAAGCACAGATGTCAACTTGATAGTTGAGGGTTTGAGCTCTGGACACATTTATAGAGAATTAATGGTTGAGTTAAGCCCAGAGCAAACCTGCAAGAGATGGTCTAGTTCATGGAGCAGACCCAGCCCATGGTGGATGGGACTAGGCACCGAACAAGTGGATAAAATACAGAGAGGTGGTTGAGGAAATCAGATTCCTTCTATTCACTTGGCCAGACATGCTGATCGTCAAGTAAGGATCGTCCATCTCTCAACTATTATGTGGTGATAGTGTGGCCAGTTCCCTCGGCCCTGGTATTGATGCATGCTCTCCCATCAAGCTGGACTATAAACTGTAACCAGTAATCGTAAGAGAATAAATCCCTTGTTCCCTTAAGCCGTTTGATGGTCATTTATGAGCAATCATGCAGGCCAACTGCAACAGTAAGCAATATTTTCTACAATGCAAACAGGTAACTGTCCCAAGGTTGTGAAAAGCAGATTCGACTATTAATCCAGCCTTAGGTTTCTCCTGCCTGCACTGAGCCCTCAGCCTCTGTGCCTGTAGTCTGGGAGTGTCCTTTCTATATTCACTCATCTCAAGATATTTTGAGAACTGTATAATAGAATTCCACTTTCAACCATTTGCAAAAACCAATGTTAGGCAAATGCAAAGTAGTGTTTTAAAACACTTTGCTTTGTATTTTAGAGAGTCTATACCAGGTCAATTTTGGACTCTTTCTATAGCATTAATTTAGCAGTGTCCTTTAAGAACTTGTCTTTATGATTTAACATATAAATTGTTAATAATACAGAATCTGGGTTATTAAAATATTTATATCTTGTTATCCCAAATATGATCAATGAATAAGTTAATTTTGAGCTTAAAAGCATGAGAAACTCCAAAAATAAAAACACTTAGGCATAAATCTAACAAGATGTGAGTAAAACTTTGATGGGGAAAAACTATAAAACTCAGAAAAAATAATGAAAAAGTGAATGAATGACAAGATGAATTTGAAAATGTAGTCTTGTTGATATTAGTTCTTCACAAATTGACCTATTAATTAACTGCAGTCCCATCCTACCAAAAATATTGATTTTAGATTGCCAGAAAAACAAATCCAAAGTTTGTATGCATATAGATTACTCAATATTAAAAGAGAACAGCTGTGCATGATTGAACAAGTCTGTAATTTGAGCATTCAAGATACAGAGGCTGGATAATTGCAAAGATTAGTCCAGCCCAAGTTAGCAAGACCCTATCTCCAAAAAAAAAAAAAAATTCCTGCAGATGTAGTTCAGCTTTCAACATCTGGTTAGCATGGGTAAGCATGACTATTCCGTCCTTATCACCACAAAACAAACAAACAACAAAGAAGTGATATTACCAACATCAAAACTCACTTTTAAAAATTAGTTGTTAAACTTAGACAGTATAGTAAAGGTGAAGAAAAAAATAATGAGGTGAAAGGGGACCCAAGACATAGATTTATGTAAGCAAAATTATCTGATGTTTAATAAAAACAACAAAAGCAAATAAAATGGAAAGAGAAAAACATTTCAACACATCCTAATGAATTGCTAGACATAAACACATATGGAAAAATATATCAAGATATGGAACCTACACAATAGATCCTGAAATTACATGTAAAACACAGAATGCTTTTAAAGATAATGAAAAGCTTATGGATGTGATGATTGCTTTTAAGATTCAGCCCTGGAAGCACAATCCAGGAAAAAAATAGCAATAAAACAAACTTCTTTCAAATTAAGAACTTCAGGTTGGCAACAAGTGTTGCCCACTTGTCTTATATGCACAGGAAGCTGAAGCAGGAGGGTCATTTGAGCCCAGGGGTTCCAAACCAGTATAATGTATCCTTAGCTGGTTTGTGCCTGTGAACACTTATTACAGTTCACTTTGGTCAACAAAATGAGGCGTTGTCTCTTCAATTTCAGCCTATGAAAGATGCTGTCAAGAGAATATGCCAAAGCAAAATAAGTCTAGGAGAAAGTATTTGCAACAGATATTTAATACTTACTCAATGTTACTCAAAATTTGTGAAGAAGACTTAATAATAAGAAGAAACCAAACAACCTAAATAAAAATGGACAAATATATAACCAGAAGCCTAACAAAAGCCCAGGTGATAATGAGCATATGAAAAAAGATTCATCATTTTTCTTTAAAACTTTGATTCCAAACCTTATGAATTAATATCTACTAGAATTGTCAAAATCCAAATCATAAGCAGTACTAATTAGAGTGAATATGTTCAAAGAACAAAACAGAAATATTAGGAGCAATTTCAAATTAATCAATCATTGGGCCCTGAAAAGTCACCAAGGAAAGTATCTTCAAATACAATTAAAAAGCAAAAGAAGTCAAGTGCAACTATTACAAAACCTATGATTCCAACTATATGACATTTTGGAAAAGAAAGGAGGGAAGGATAAATACACAAATTTTCATGGCATTAAATCTATTTCATAGGATTCAGTAATGGTGAATAGATGTTACTGTGGATGTTTTCAATGTGTTAACTGAAAAAGAATGAACCTCAATGTACACTATAGACTTGGAGTGATAAGGATATATCCATTCAGGTTCATTAAATGTAATCTCTTCCCATTAGGAGTAGGGTTGGTACTTTGTGGGTTGAGTGACGCTACTTCAGCCTCTGTTGTTGTGAAACAAGGCTACTCAAACAAAACAAAAAAATCTCTCCTTGAAAAACTTCTTGAAACTGTCTTTGTAGATGCTCCTTAAATATTGTGGACACCCTCTTCCTTTTCAACTTGTCCTTAAATAACAAAAGGGTAAAAGCCACAAGGGGTGAAAAGAATGAAAGATGATAAAACTAAGAAATGAAAGAATTAAGCAAATTTTGGGGAGTGGTGTTAGTTGACCTAACAGAAAAAGAATACAAAATTTTTGAACTGAATACTTCTCTGGGAAGCAAATGAACTTCAATCCATTTGGAAATGCAAAGAAGCAAAACAGATGAGACTGAAGGGCTGATGGAAAGCCTGTGTTGGAGGAGGGGAATCCTGTGCTGGGAATTCCTTATTTCCATGTTTTACAGGCACCCGTTGGGAAAATGCAGTTGAGTCCTCTGCTCCCGGCGGATGCATAGCTGCAGCTTTGATCCAGGAGACTATCGGGAGGAAGGGGGGCTGTGGGGACATCAATAGATCAGAAGTTGCCCTGAACTGATGGAACATTGGTCTCTGGACAGTATTGTACCCGCCGCATGGCCCTGCATTCCTCCCTTTGCCCTTCAGCCTTATTGCAAGGGATTACTTCCTTGATGCTACCTTACTGATCTCACAGTCTTCAAATCAACTCCTACATGCAAGAAGCATTTCCAGGAACTGGTAGTCCTCAACTTCAAATGTAAATGAGAAGCCATTACTAAAACAAGAAGCCCTTCAGAATTAAAAGAAGGATAAATAACACAAATGAGCATTAAAAAGGAAAAATAAAAGAAAAAAGTATGAAACAAAATATAACATGATAATATCTGTAGTGATTATGCTTACTAAAAGAAACTAAAGGACTGGAGGGATGGCCCAGAGAGTAAAGTGTCTCCTGGATAGCTATGAGAACCTACACCCTCAAAAAATTGGACATTTTTAACATACATTTGTAACCCTAGTGCTGATGCTGGGAGCACAGACAGTTAACTGATGAGCTGTGGGTTTAATGGTCTCAAAAAAAATGAGATTGATCAGTGGATAAGGCACAAACCCTGCAACCCAAGTTCAGTCTCCCAAATCCCCCTGATAGATAGAGAGAAGTGACTTAGTTCTGAAAGTTGTCCTTTGACCTCTCTCTACTCTTTTGTTATAGAATGCATTTGCAAGCCCTCCCCTCCCTCCCCCACTTCAAGTAAATTTAAAAAAAATCAAAGCATAACTGAGGAAGACACACAGCAACCATTCACTTCTAATCTACACATACACACACACGCACACATTTACATTAAACACATACTTAAACACATACTCAAAAAATAAATAAAATGGAAATACTTCTTAACACTTGGTTTTGTTATATGCTGTATCCATCTGATAAATTTTTAATGGTTCTCCAGGAGTTTTAAATTCAGAGAAATAGTATCCTGACAGAGAAAAAGACACAGACTAGTGAATATGAACTGAAATACTGAAGAATTAACAGCTTCATCCTGGACCGTGTTTTTAAGTAAGAAATAACAGGGAGAGTGGAGGAGAAATGGGAAATCATAAATCCTCCAAAGAAGCAGAAAGACCAATGAATGATCAGCACAGTGTTAACTTCCTTATGGAAGTTCAGAGAACAAAATATGAAGAAGAGTTTCAGGAATTCCCAAAGATGAGAAAAAGATGCAGAGCCAGTAAATTAGCTAGCATTGACCTTGTGAGCAGCAGCACAAATATTGAGAAGAGTGAAGCAGTGCTTTAAATTCTGAGGGAAAAAGGTATTGAGCCTAAAACTCACCCAAACATTCAATCTAAGATGGAGAATGAAGACATCTTCAGAAACACATTGTCTTAAAAATAATTCCTTCAGAAGACTTTCCCCAGGAATTACTGGAAAAGTAGTAAAATGAAAGTAAGAACTATGACAGAGGAAGACAGGGAGACCAAGAAAGATGCAAACGAGATAATGAGCAGAGTTTCTAAATTACAGATGTGTTCAAGACCTAGAAAGAAATATTTCTGGTTTGCAGCAGGAAGGATGAAGAAATGCAGAAGATAGCCAGATGAAAGTTATGCAGATGATATTCTTAGAAGTAATATGATATTTGACAAATGAATTTTTGAAAGAATTATTGTGGTTAGTGCTTGTGTTAGACATGTTAGAAAATTGTTTTCCAAAATTACACACTCGTTATTGCATGAGAAACAGTTCTTGGACCAAAGAAGGCTGGGCATACACAGATGATCCCACAAGGTCCTGTCACACAGCAAGTTCTCTTGGCTTGTGCAGAAATACTTCATGATGTGTTGTTCAAAAGGCACCCCTTTAGTAAGTAATGTGTGGCTATATATAGGAGACTGGCAAAAAGTTGAAAATAATTTGTTGACTCCAAAATGAAAATTTGTGTTTCAAGATCAGATTAGCAGTTGTACCTAAGTAATAGATATAATATTGGGTTCAATATGAAATATGGTTTAACTAGTTTGTGAGGCTAAGGCATGGGGAATACTCAGGTAAATCATTAAAACTTAAAGGATCATTGAAAGGCTTGAAATTTAAAACAATCAACCCTAAATACTAAATACTAAAAAAGTACTTGAAGATAGAGCTTAAAGAACTGAACATATGTTATCTTTCTTTTATGTTTTGCTAGTACAAAGAACTTAATGTTTGATAGGTTTGAGCCAAGGATTATTTTTCTAAACCTATGTAACTTGATGTGTCTGGTACATGAGTGAATTTACTTTAAAACAAGGTGCAGATTGCACTGTTGAAATTAAAACCTCCAAATTTTATTTGATAGGATGCCATGGATTATGGGTAGAGATCAGAGGACAACTTTTAAGAAGTCAGTTCTCCACCATTTGGACTTCCAGGAATCAAATTCAGATCACCAGGTTTGCAAGCAGACATCTTACCTATCGAGCTATGTCTATGACCCGATTTTTTTTAAGGCAACATGTTTATACAGTGTAGAGAATGAAATTTTATTTCAGATGACTCAGTGCTCAATAGCAACAAGGTCAGCCATCATGAATCTCAACCTTGGTTATAGAAACAGAAACCGTGTGAAGGAGTGTAATGGTAAAGGTCTAATCTGGAGCACACATTTAAAGACTAATTTTTTCTTTTGATAAATGATTTCTCTCTCTTCATATACTTTGATTCTGAAAAGTATGAAGATTGCTTCAATAGCTCCAAACACATGTCATCAATATGAAGTTAACTATTATTTTATTAACATATTATGTTTCTTCTGTTTCATATGTGAAGCTTGATGTATTGAATTTGGGTCAGAACACATTACAGATTGCATCTTCATGATTTTCTTTGTAGATTTAGAGATTCTTCTATTTACTGTTGAAGGCTTTATTTATGACATAAACTTTCATATGTCATTAGAAAGAAAGGAGTAATAAAATTTCACCCACAAATCTCAAGTGGAAAAAGAATTTCAAATGCAGATAAGGTCCCTATAAATAGGTACATTAACATTTCAGGAAGCCCCTGATAGTGGAGCTTGTTAAGTGACATTTTTGGTATTTGGCAGATCCTTGGGTATCTTTCCATAGATAGGAGAAACAAGGTATATTTTCCTTGGTCTTTAGTAAAAACGGTAAAATACATCAGGCAATGAAGCAAGAAAGTGAAGTCACTTAAGCATGTGGAACGAATCCAAGCTAGTATTAAAGTAGTTCTGAGTCAACAGGTAATTCTTAACTACTTTAAGTCACACTGTCCCTACCAGAGGTTATATACCAGCAAAAAATTCTCGTTCACCTCTGCAAGGGAAGTGGAGTCCCTAAAATGATATGAAGCACTCTTGGTAGACACTGGGTTTGAGTCTGTTTGTCAACCTGTTGCCTTTCTTCAGATGATGGCTCTAAGACATTATCTATGCATTAGATATTAGATCAGATCAGTATGACATCAGGATTTTTTAAAGTTTTTTGAGATGAGATTTTCTTATGAAGCCTAGGCTGACTTTATCAATAGCAGCTGCCCAATGTGTTCTGCAAAGCAATTATATCTGAAAATCAAATTATCTGGAAAAGAGTTGGCTATGAATTACCAGTTCATATAATACTCATTTTCAAACAAACTTAAGACAATCATCTTTATATCTCAGACATTTCCTCTATTCCATTCTCACTGCCTCCACTACGAATAACCACCTCTTAGAAATATTAAGGAATAATTCCTAACAAGACTGTAACCAACAAAAAGAAAAATCTGTGAGCTGTCTTTTCGATGTTTCCACTAATGTGGAATATATGCAATACCTTTCCATGTTCTTGACAATAATAACTTTACAGATAACAAAGCCTACAGAAAACCATGTACTAATTTTTTAATGCAATATCATTTCATTAGATGGAGGCCACATGTTGGTACTGATATATGCTGGTGCTAAGCAATATTGCAGCCTGGCCTAAGGAAAATAGTCTTATCTGTTTATATAGCAATATAAAGATAATGATAGATAAGCGTATTGTTAATTTTGAATCACCATAAAATTTCCTGATAGAGATAATTTAAGAGAGGGATAATTCATTTTGACTCATGGTTTCAAAGGATTTCAGTCCTTTTTTGATGGGTAAGGCAATGGATGAAGCAGTTCTGTTGCTACATACAAGCAGACTCTGCACATAGCCACGAATCAGCAAGCAAAGAGAGACAAGAAGTGGAGAAAGGACATATCCTACACTTGATCTTAGCCAAAAGGCCGAGAAGCGATAGAGAAAGGACATATCCTAAAAAAAAAAACCTGTCCCCAGTGAACTACTTCCTCCAACTAGGTGTTATTTCCCAAAGTTTCCAAAATAGTGCCAGGACCTGAGTACTGTATTTAAACAAGAGCTTGTTACTGATACTTGTTATTCAGGCCATAACTAGGCAGCATGACAACGGCAACAACAAAAATCCCAAGAAGTTGTTTAATATCAGAAAAAGATAGAATTATTCCAAGTAATAGTTTTTTTCCATTAAAAATGAATTAGGATGCAATAGTGAGTCTAGATCCATTGGTTAAGAGAAACCTGCAATAGAATTTGGGAAGAGGATGTCAAACAGCACTGAACAATTTGCTCATACAAATTGGTTCTTTCCCTTCAGATTTGTCTTCCCAATTTTTCCCTAATGATTATGTGGGCTTTTAATATTCATTGTTTATATTCTTTTCCCTTCAATATCAGAAAGTTCTTGTGGATATTGTTCATAATGTTATAGTTAGATACAGGGGTCAACTTGATGATCTAGGATTTGAGCTCTAAGCACATTTGTAGAGAATTAGTAGTTGAGTTAAGCCCAGAGCAAACCTGCAGGAGACTGGGGAAGGCTCAACCAAATGATGGGTGGGATTTGTCCCAAGGCAGGTGAATAAAATGGAGGGAGCTGTTTGAGAAAGGAAGCATCCTTCCAGATACTTAGCCAAACATGGAAAGTAAGGATTGTCCCTCTTTCAGCTGTTAAGTGGCTATGGCAAGGCCAGTTCCCTTGGCCCTTTGGTGATGGTGCATACTCTGCTGTCAAGATGGACTAAGAACTGAAACCAGACTATAGTAAGAGAAAAAGAAAAACTTTGCTCCCTTTAATCATTTAATGGTGATTTTTATCAGCAACAGTGAAGGGCTAATTGCTATACATACTATGCTTATTAGTGACGTTCATGAATCCAGTCACACAATTGTGCTGACTTAAAAAAAAATTCTAAAATCTGTAACCAAAAAATTGCATCCAAATGGGACATTTTCATTTGCAGTTGGCAAAGACTCCAACTTATCCTTTCTTCTCGAGGAAAGGGTGGCTGGAGACAGGACTAGAAGCCCTTGATGTGACGCAGCGAGCCCTGTCCATCCTACCAGTGATCTCTGCTTCCCTGCTGTCTCTGTTCTTGCCACTGGTACATCACACCCAAATCTCCACTTGGCTTCATTTTGCTGCTTTTCCTGAGGCAAGCAGGAGATGGCTTCAACCTTCCAGATCCTACATCCTTCAAAGTTCAGCCTTGTGGACAAATTTTCCCTGTCTTCCCAGGACCATTGGAGGATATCTGCTTTCACCCTGCCTAGTGTTAGATTGGCAGGGGAAAGGGATTGCCAGTGACTCAGACAATGTGTGAGGACTATGTGGCCACAAATAAATAATAAAGTCCACCATGGATAGACTTAAGAAATAGGTGTTAATTTGGAGTTGAGGGCCTGTGGCCAAGGAAATCATTATTTAGTCTTTTGTTGGGATAATATCAGAGTAGAAGCAATAGCTTAAAGGAAATGAGGATAGGTAGCGAGCCACCCTAACGGCATGGTAGGTGGAAAGAGTAAGGAAGATGACATAACCTCTGGGCTGACCACAGTCCTTTATGGCCTCAGATATTGCTGAGTTGCTTGCAAGTTACTCGTTAAGTAGGGCAGAGCTGGAGAGGAACAAAGACTGTTGGAAATATGATCTATATAGATAATCTCTATTTTCCAGTTAATATGGAAGAGGCTTTACAACATGGTGGTTGTGACTAGCACATGGATAGTCTAAATTATTTGGAACTTATTGTGATGGTGAGTCAGATGATGCATTGGTCTCTGATCTCTGAACTGGTCTATTGCCCCACCACCAAACTTCATCTCTATTAGTTGTACTATAGCATCTTTAAAAGTATGATAAAAGCAGTGATTAAGAAAGCATACATTTATTCTCCTATAAGTCTGAAGGTCTGGAATATGAATCCGTTTTACTGAACTGTGACCCATGAGTCCATAAGGCCTTCCAAGGTACAGGGAATCCAATTGCCTTCACCGTTTTCAGAGCTTCCTGGTTTGGTACTTAGCTCCTTCTTCCATCTTCAAAGTCAGCACTGTACCTCCTGACCACTGTCCTGGTGCTGCCCCTGCTGTAAGTTTCTCTTGGCTTCCTTTATGTAAGGAACTTTGCTCTGCATTTAGAGCCCACCAGATGATGCAGAACATGATTCCTAATTACACTTGAAAAATGCACTTTTTCTGTATAAGAATATCACTCACAGCTTCCTGGGATTGGAATCCTGATATCAAGGGAGAATTACTGTTCAGTCTATCACACTCTGTCCAATCATAAAAACTAAGGAAAATGGTCAGCTAATTCAGGGAGGATAAAGAATAAATATCCAATACTGAGGTATTTCTTTGTCTCTGTATTTATCTTATCAAATTTAATTTTAATTTTGATAGCTGGATAACCATAAGTATAGAAAACATGGTGCCAAATTTGAGCATGCAAAAGGTGTTTGTGACTGTGTCCTGGGCTGGCGTGAAGTTATCTACTCTTACAGAGATGGTGAGTGTTGAAAATCTTTTCAAATTATGGAAGCAGAAACTTTATGTGATCTCGAGATTGAGCTGCACATTGTTCACTTCTTGAGAGACTAAATCATAGAAAAATTTTAGTCATTTGCAACAAGACAAAGAAAATCAGTTGAAAATGAGCATATTTCCTACTTTGCACTATACATGAAGGACTAAATTAGTTTCAATAACATCCTGAAACTAAATAATATTTTTGTATATACATATATACATATATATGCACATATATATGTACATGTGACAACATATCTATCTATCTATATGTTATACAATAAATATAAATGTGATGTATTGGTGTGTGAGTGTGTGTATGTGTGTCGTGTGTGTTGGTTGTGTGTAGAAGAGGACACATGATATGTATGCTTGTGGAAGCCCAAAGGTGACTACACAAATCATCCTGGATTACTCTACTTGCTTATTGCTTTGCTCTAGGGTTTCCCAGGCTCTGCCTTCCAGGGCTAAAAGTGGAGGCTGCTGCCATTTCAACTTGGCATTTTTTATGGGGGCTTGGAATTCAGGTCCTTTTGCTTATGAGGCAAGAATTTTAGCCCTTGAACCATCTTCCTAGCCTGATGGTCACTTCTCATTAGTGCATCATTTCCGCCCAGCATTCTTACATGGGATCAGGGAATCTAAACTGGGGCTCTTCTGCATATAAGGCAAAAACTGAGCCATCTCTCAGGCCCAATAACAGATAATTTTATAAAATAATTCACCTTACCCAAATGTGCTTTTAAGTTCTCACCTGCATGGATAAATTCTTCTTATGTTGGATATTCAGTCTACTTCCTTTTTTTGGATGTGATCGGATCAATTATTCTGTCCCTCATTTCCAAATGTAATCCAGTTATAACACTCCTTCCTGTGTCTAAAACTCTTAGAAGATCGGGCAGACTTTTCCCTCTTTTCCTGCTGTGGTCTTTGAAAGATTGCTTGACCAAATGAATTGAATGATGAAGGAGACAGACCTGTAATACGGACGAAAACAGAAACAAAAGATTTGGATTTAAGTTTTATCAATACTGTGACCTTAACAAAGGTCTACCTCCCAGACCTTCTGTTTCCTTAAACATGAGATATGAGTTAAGAGTTCCTAAATAGGATTGCTGTCATCACTGAATGTGTAGTGCCCAAAACAGTGAGTAATTTATCACTGTATTCATCCTTCACTTAGAAAACTTTTGATATATAACATTAGTCAAATGCTTTGAGGGAACTGGCATATCAGAGAATAACGACTTGGAAGAATTCCTCTGTGGGACTCCTTACATGCAAACTACTATGCAGAGTATCACATTAAAAGACAGCATATTGTCTAGCACAACACAAGTATTTTTAAAATAAACTTAGGCACTAGTTTAAATGATTGTATGTACATGGCATTATTAAAATAGAATTAGATTATTTTCATTGACTGGAATAAAATCATCTAATTTTTGGATATGGCTGAAGATATTATGTGAGTGAGATGTCTCCCTTAGTGTGTGGCATGGCAGATGAACTTGCTACTTTAGGACGGACACTGGTGCAGGCAACTCTTTGAAGTCTTCTACATCTATGAATTTCAATTGGTTTTGAGCTCAGCTACAGACATAAGGAAATTACATGAGTATATCTGTATGGCAAGCATGAGCAGTTGTGAAAAGAACAAAATCGATGGTTTTGCCATCATTTTAGCAACATTCTATGTCCATTTACCTTAGCAGGGTACTCATATTAGCCGTTATATGGTGAAGTTTAGAATATATTTTTTAAAGGTTACCTAAAAAAGGGTTTCTACTTATCTTTTCTTCTTTTTATTACTTTGCATAAATAAAAAGACAGTGAATGTTTATAATTTTGCAAATCAAAATAATTCTAATTATCAAGTAAATATTAAAAAATTTATTTTAATAGAACTACTATTTCAGAACAAAACTTTAAGAAGAAAATGAGAGAAATCTGTGATAAGCAGTTCAACCTCTATTTTTAAGCTTTTCCAGAAGAAATTATGGAGAGGCCAATTTTGGTTAATAATCCTAGAATAAACTAAAGTTAAAGTACTTGAATTTCAGAACCTCAAATTTACAATGGAGTAATCTGGCATTGAAAGATCCATCCATTATAGCCCTAAATAGTACCTCATCTATTACTTCACACCCTGCCCTTAAACTTTTAATGAATAAAAATCTGAATTTTAAAATTACAATGACTTTAAATTTAAAACTAAAAATGGAAATAATTTGCTGTGTGAATTCTAAAATTACAGTGACTTTAAATTTAAAACTAAAAATGGAAATAATTTGCTGTGATTTTCACATAAGTATAGTGTCCAAGTAGCAAGAAGAAAGAGAAACTCTAAGTTATTAGCCCCTGATTGAAGTTTAATGTAGCCTATACAGGTAACATTCATTTTAGAGGCATAATTTTCTAGTTAATAATTTGTTGTTCCTAAGGTCTGTAATTATTAAAATGGTTTTGTTAAAGAGCCATTTCTATTGAAAATACTGAGACTTAGATAAAGAGATTAATCCTCTTGGTCAGTAGGGCAGGGCTGTTTTTTCCAAGAGGGACGGAGGCAGGCCAACCAAATCCTTCATCTTGCACAGCAGTGCCCTTCTAGTTATTAACTCGTTATTAACTCCCTTGGGAGATTAGACTATTTGTCCTCTTTATGGCATAGAAAGACAAATCAGAGATCTCTTTTGGTTAATTTTAGCCCATTAAGTTTTTTAAAGTGACTCAGCAATAGCCAAGCAGCACCATTAGGGATTGATTTTTCTTGACCCCCACCTGGGGGAATAAGTATCTGTCAGGCCTAAGTTCTTCCTGAAGATGTCAATATTCTTGATAGAAATCTTTCTGTGGTTAAATAGTTTTATGATTGAGGTGGAAAAATAAATGCCAGAGCCAATTGAGTCAAGATGGGGGGAGGAGGAGTAATGCATTTTGTGTTAAATGCTGGATCACGCACAAAAGATCTCTGTTTAACTGCTAGGTTATATCTTCCTTAGCATAGCTGCTTTCCCACCTACAAAGAAGTATGAACACTGCAGGTCCAGAATGATATTCTAATACAACAGACAGGAATTAAGTAAAACAAAATATTAATAAATGATTAAAAATTTACTAAACTCATTTGAATTAAAGGGTGTTGCTCACTACAACTATTTTATAATTTTATCTTAATCTTTACCTTTTATATTCACTCATGCATTAATAGTTATGTCTACCCTTCTGGGATATTTTGGTGCTAAAGCTACAAGTTTAAAAAAAGGCAGGTGAGGTCCTTTCTTTTTTGCTTGAAGATTACATTAGCAATTTTCTAAACTTAATCCAGTTTGTGAACACTTCTGCAATGAAAGTAACTAAATTACCAATGTAGAGAGGACTTGGGAGAATTTCTTTAGAAAGCATTGCCAGGAAATAGTCTAAAGTTGTAGCACGAGTGTCTGAGCTAACATTTATATGTGGTAGGCTCCAATAAATAACTAGGAACCACTATCCTGGATAAGGAAGTGAGAGAAGAATTCAGAATTTGAGAGCTAAACAGACTTGTAAACCAAGAAGTTTCAACTTTAGTACAGATATTTTGTTATAAAATCACTATATTTTACAGGAATATTCTTTTTAAAATTGTTTACATACTTATTTAAAAAGGTTAAAGACTTCAACAGTTATTTGTCAATACTCAAGTTGCTTTATCTAAGCTAAACTTTTAATAAATTTAAAATGTGAGTATTAGTAAAACATTAGTATTTGGTAGTATTTGGAGAACTTTGAAGTTTCTGGGAAATACCTTTTGGTCTTTCTCAGGAACAAAGCAGTTCATGGTGGAGGAAAGGATAAAGAAAAAGATAGAGAAAAAGCTGTAGAATTCTAGCACTGGTTCCCTAGTGGTCTGCTTCCTTCTCTCTTTGCTTTCATACAGTTCACAGTCAAGAATCATAGAAGCCATGAGGAAGTTAACTCAATACAAGAGATTTCAAAATACAATTCCTCTCAGGGAAATTGCAATGAACATGTTAACTACCTAGAATATTCAGCTAGGGGAATGCAAAATACCCTATGGCTTACATGCACAGAAGCACACACTCACACTTTTCACCAGGTTTTACCTGGATTCAGGAGGTTTTCAATAATATAAAGACAGACACACACCAACTGAAGCAGCAGTGGCTTCATGCATGGAAATAAAGGAAAATACACATGCCTGGTATAAGATTGTAAAAGAGGGGCTGGAGAGGTGGCTCAGGGGTTAAGCCTCTGCCTTGCAGGCAGAAGGTCCTGAGTTTGGATCCTAGACCCTACGTCCTGCGCTTCTGGTCCTGGTAAGGCGGAGCCTGTGAATCCCGGGGCACAGTAAACAAGGAGGAGGTGGAGGCGTCCATGGTGGTTCCCGAATTCGTCTGTGGTTCTACACACACGCACACATGTGCAATTGAATAAATAAATAAAATATTTTTAAAAAGATTGTAAAAGAACTTACTACTGAGTTGATGGAGTACAATTTCATAACAGGAAATGCAGGCCAGTGACAGTATTTTTTTGTTCAAATAATAAAAATTTTAAGATAGGAAATATGATTTCAATCTGTTCATCAGAAATCTGATCTGATTCTAAGAGTAATAACATCACTGTGAATTATTTGGTAGGAACATCTACAAGTATTACACAGGTTTCTATATTGGCATGACATTTTTACTTAAACTAAGATAGAACTAACAAATGAAGGGTTTTCTACATGGGAGATAAAATTCATTTCTGTCCCATATTATTAGGAACTTCTTCCAATATTTTTCTTGATAAAACATCGTATTTTCTTTTGTATCTTAATACACTAAGTAAACATACTTTGTCTAAGATAATACTTCTATATTCATAATTACATCAGAAGGTTATGCTTCAAAACTAAGTATTTGAAAGCCACTTTGGAGTGGCTTTCAGAAAGTTGATCAGTAGAAGACATAAATTTCCTAGATTTTAATGTTTATGAGATGGTGCATTAGTATTTGGAATAAAAGTAAGTGAGAACCATCATCTCTCTTTCCCATACTTTCTACATTTTCTCCCTGTGAAAGCTTTTCTTCCACACCTGGTAGAATCAATCCAGCATTATGATTCTATCTTTTTTTCTCAGTGAGACAGAGAGATTTGATGCTATCTCATAGATATGCACAATTTAGGGCACAGAATGCTTCCCTGGGTTGAAATGAGTCAACAGACATTTAAAGGTGGTCACAGCACACATCCTCAGTTTCCATGTGACCACCGAGTGACATTTTCTCTGGCTGAGAATAATCCTGAGGTAGGAGTCTTCCCCTGTCCTTTCTCATTCACAATTGTCTGTCATGCACTTGACTTACTGGTCTCCTCCTTGTTCTTCCCAACCTTAATTCACACTGTGCTTCTATATCCTGACAAGCACAAGGTTAAAGCTTTGACCTACCGAAAAGGAATATGTAGCAACTGAATTTAAAAATAAAAATATTATTTGTAATCTGTTTTCCCTCTGCCTTTTTGCTCTCAGAAAGTTGAAGTGGAATCTAAATTAATTACCCACTGATCTGTCATGAGAAATGTTTGTGATGTAATGTCAGGTGACTTTGTCAGAGAATTCTGAGGGAATTGAGGAGCTGAGAAACACTAGTCTGACAAAATCTTTTTATTCATGTGCTTAACTGAGAGGAATTTCATCTCACATGCCTTCTCTCTCCCATAATTGAAAAGGAAAAATAGGACTGAAACTCATGTTGAACCTATCGCATTTGAAAAAAGAATAAATTTATTTCAAAATCATTTGAGATGAAATTAGATTCTGTGTTACTTTATCAAAACAATTCATATTTAGTATTTTAATTAATTAAATGTTATTAGTATAAATGCAACTGGATCCTAAATTTGAACACTCAGGGTATCATATTCATAGGAGTTCTGCTAACAATAATGATCAGTAGGTGGTGATAATAATCATAATGATAAAATTAAAAGATATTAGTGTGACAAAACAAAATTATCAGTAAATTCTTCAAAACATAAGTTGAACTACTGACAGACTAATTTTTCAGGGGCTATGGAATGATATAATTTCTATAGAAGATTCCTTAGCTATATAATAATCTCTGGCTGTTAGTTTATTCATGTATCATTTAAAGGGATAATGGTGGTAATCAATTGCTGAGGCACTAGGAGATATTTAAAAGATGAGTATAATACCTGAACTTTAAATATTTACAGTTTCCCAGAAGTGCTATGGGTGCAACTATTGGAATAATTATAAACAAAGTTTGGAAGTCAGCTTAACATGTATGACCAACCATTTTTCCATATTCTCTTAAGAAAATGGGTGGGAAGTTTTAGACAAAGGAAAACAATGATCTGTTTCACAAAACCTCTGATACTTTTAGAGGAAGAAAGATCTTCTAACAACTTTCAGTGACTTTCAATTTATGCACACTAGGAGTCAGAAAATCAAATCCTCAGCATCCTGTGATGTGTTCCACATTCCAGTCCTTATTTGCTATGCCACTATGTTCCATCTGAACATTCTATCTTACTTATACTATGCTCCTGCTGTACATGTCAAAGTTTCTTCAGAAGGAAATGTTAAAATTTTCATAAATTTATTTTTCAATATTTTTCTTAGTGTTGTCTACAGGAATAATGGGAGTTTACAATGATGAACTCAGAAAAAAGGAAGTAAACCAATTTAATTCTTCAAAGTCATTTATTTTTATGGATTTTTAGTAGTCAGTTTTGTATTACTATGACAAAATATTTGATAGAATTTTGGGCTAGCTGCATGCCCACATACCCAGTGTATGGAAGCAGAGGCAAAAAGATCTGAGTTGGAGGCTTATCTTTGGCTACATAGGGTGTTCAAAGCCAGTCTGAGCTACATGAGAAGCTGTCTCAAAATAAAGCATAGAGAATAAACATTTATTGCTCATCATGGTTCAGAAATTTCAATCCTTCTTAGTGGAAAAAGCAGGGCAAAGTCGCTCTATCTGAACAATGAGAAAGTGTAGGCAGCAGCAGTTCACTGAATCTCAGTCCTGAACAGTCATCTGGACCACAACCAGATGCTGGGTATAGAATTCAAAAGCTTCTCCAACCTCAGTCACCTACTTCTGCCATCAATCACCACCATGAAAAGGGTGCCTTTTATAGGTTCTGCAACAAAAGCACCTAACCACAAGCCCTATGAGACATTTTGGATTAGAACAGTAGAGTAAAAACTGTGCCAAATCATGTACAATAGAAACTTGGTCCCACTCTGTATGACAGCACAGTCCAATACAATAATGTTCTTTTTGCCTTGAGTGTGCATGCATGCATGCGTGTCTGTGTTGTGCATATAGGTGAATTTACATGTGCATACAGGGATGTGTATGAGAGGGAACTTCAGTGTGCATGCCTGTGGAGGCCCAAGGATGAAACTGGGAAACCTCCTTATTACTTTGCTATAGGGTTTTCCAGTTTTCACTTTCTAGGGCCTGAATTACAGACGACTATCATATGTGCCTAATATTTGAAGTAACCTAACCATGTACCAATCATTTGTCTCATGCGTATTCAGGGCTTTGCATTGCATTTTAGTATAGTTATTTACTCCTTTGTCAATACTATACCTTTATTTACTCTGTTTTCTTACTATAACTCAATATCAGATGTAGGTTTATTCATACAAAGTCATTTCTCTTTCTCAAAATACAATGCTCATACTTGGGCCTTTGATTTTCATGACTATGTCATGTCTGCATTGCACAAAATTCTTTCAGCGGGTAAATTTATTTTTAACTTTAAGAGAAATATACATTTGGAAAACAAAAAGTGGGCTGGAGAGATAGCCGAATATTTAAAACTTTTTCCTCTTAAACAAAAAGACCTAAATTCAGATCCCAAAGTTCTAAGTAAAAAATGTCAGGCACAGATGAAGATTTTTCATATTGAAAAGACTGTCTGTTTTCAAGTCACACAAAAACATCTCAGGTTGTCTTTAGAAAGTCAAAGTGGACTTCAGAGAGCCAAAAAATATTAATAATGTGTAAAATCAAATTCAAGTGAATGTATTCACATAATACAAAATATTAACAGAAAAGAAATGACCAACTTACCTTAACAAAGTAATCAAAAATAAAAGTAGAGGCTGAATACATTATGGAAAGATATACTTGCTTAATATATTAGAACTGGAAGAAAGAAAAATATGAAACAACCAGTCAGTAAATGCATAAGATACATAAACTTCAGATTAAGGTATCAAAATGATTAACAAAAATCCAAAAAATACTTTCAATGTCGCAAATGAAATAGAAAGTGTGAAGTAAATAAAATAATGACTTAGCGATGTGTATTCATTAAATTAGCAGAAAATTAAAAGTCTAACAATGCCATGTATTGAAAAGAATTAGAGGAAAATCTTACCTAACACTGACTAGATGATAACTTGACTACAGAGATTAAAAAGGATGATTTGCAAATTTGTAATATGCGATAGACAGGCAAATGCTTGGATTCAACAGTTTCTGAGTATGCACTTGGATAACTCTTACATGGAGGTATAAAGATCACATGCTGGCATGCTATTTATAGCTCCTTAGGCAAGTATTATACTGTCATAGAAATAACCTACATGACCATCAACAGAATACATGAAATATTATATTTTCATGTAAAATATCATGAAACAGCTATTGGTAAGTTGGGTTTTTATGTCAAAATAATTAAATCAGTGAGAAAAAAACAACAGGCACAGGGGTGATGATAACACAATGCCATTTATAAATATCTGAAAGACACAGCCCAATAAGATATGTTGCTCTTAGTGACGTATACACATAACAACAGGTGTGATAGTAACTCAATGCCATTTACAAATATCTGCGAGACACAGCCTAATATGATATCTCACTTCCAACAGCCTTAAAGTATCCCATTATGAAGTTTGTTTTATGAATTTATGCTTTGGGGGTAGTTATGTATCAAACAACTTGATCCAAGACATAAGCAAGCACGAGGATGTGAATTGTACTCTCAGGACACGTAAAAAGTCAATGTGGACTCATTAAAAGCTTGTGCTTTAAATCCCTGCACTGGGGACATAGAGACAGGAATATTTCTGGACATGGCTGGTCAGCCAGCTTAACCTGCTTGGTGAACTCCTGCCCAGTGTAAGACCTGTTTCCATAAAAGGATGGCACCTGAAGTATGGCTCCTGAGGTCCTTTAGCCTACACTCCTACATGTGCACACATGTGAGTGGAACTGCACACATGCATGCACTTGCATACACATAGTGACACACATACATACACACAGACACAATGTCTCCTAATCATATCTACAAAGTCAGAGCTCATTCTTCCTCCAGCCATTGGTCCTCTGGTTCCTGTCCAGAGGAGCATGCCGCTCGACCATCTGATATGTTGCTATAACTAAAATCAACATCATCCTATCTCCTGAGACTTCATATCAAATTGGTACAATTGTCTCAATCCCCCTGCCCAGTCAATTATTTCTGTTTTCTTCCTCTCTATAAGGTGATTGTGAAACTGTCAGAGGCAAGGCACAGATGTTATTCTGGCCTACACTACTTGTGGAGCTCCCTTATCCTGTGACACTCTACTCAGGTAAACTGGGATCCTTTGCCTCTCCCTGGAAAGAATTTTAAAACATGTCAGGGGAAAACAGAGGTAAAGAGAAATCATCATTTTCAGAGCAGACCAAACAGAAGAAGGCATATTTGGAATGGAAGACAAAGCCAAAACTATACATATACATATCAAAGAGCATGACTGAACTGCCAAATGCCTAAAATATATTCAAGAGACTAAATGTAATAATTCATGGAGCACTCCCTCCCGCGCCGCCTTTGTCCACCCGAACAGGCCGCCCGCTCCCTGCTCCGCCAGGCCCCCAGGTGAGTCCCCGCCCAGCCCCGCCCAGGTTGCCCCCTGTCCGGTTTTGGCCTGGGCCACGCTCCAGGCCCCAGGCCCCTTTCTCCCTCCCACATGCCTGTCCCCCCAACTGGACTGGAAGTGCTCGCTTTCCTCCATCCCTGGAGCTTGGGTGGGGCACTAAGCCAAGTCCCAGGTCCAGGGTGAAGAATTCTGCCATCAACATCAGCCCCTCTGCCTCTCTGGCCCACGGGGGACCCACGCACGTGGTCTACAGAAGACACACTGCTACTCAGAATTCAATAGAGTACAAAGAAAACTCAAGCAAAGTTCTAAGGAACAAAGGCCATAAATCTGTAAACCTCTACAATCATCCTATCACATGAGAGAGATTCTTCACATCCTGCCCAAAGATAAGTAAACCTACTTTTTTTCACCTTACTGTTCCTTTCTAATATTAACCACTATAGATTAACTTTTCCATAAAGCCACCCCAAAAACACAACTCCAGGGATCATACCACTCACCCTCACATATCACCAAGATACTGCATCGTAAAAGTGCACTGTCATACTAATATTCACTCCTTGTCTACTTAACCTGACTTAATTGATGTACTAACAACCTAACAGCCTCAACTAGGAAATAACAATTAAAAAAAGACAAACATACCCAACCCCAAGGCAAGCACTAGTAATAACTGCCCAAGTGTAGGAATACCAACTAAATCAGTCAAAAACACACAGAAATTGAAAAGCCCTAGAAGACAAAACAACAATGCCCAAGTCAAAGTGCAGATCCATGAGAAACAAAACCCAAGAAGACCAATCTCCCACTGAAAGAATTAACCCCTTAATGATGAATTCCAACCAGAACAATTCACAGAAAACAGCCAAGAAAGCCAGACCCAAGACAATGACTTTCAAAGTATGATCATTACCATGATTAATACTATAAAAGAGGAAATCCAAGAGGAGTTAAACAACAGAATCAACCACTTTGAACAGGAACACAACAGGCATTTGGAGGACTTGAGAAAAACAGTTCAAGAAACAAAAATAGGCATAGAGCAGTTAAAACAGACTCAAGTAGAGTTTAAAACTGAACTAAAAGAAGAGCTATCTTCAACCCAAAGCTCAACAGAGAGTCTTATCAGCAGAAGTAAGGAAGCAGAAAATAGAATTTCAGATCTTGAAGACAAAGTGGGAGAATTAACCAGCTCAATGGAAGAGATTGTTAAAGCCAAAAAGATACTGGAGAGGAACATTCAAGAGATATGGGAAACCCTGAAGAAGCCTAACATGCCCATTCATGGAATACCAGAGCAAGAATCTCAAAATACCACACCTGAGGAAATTTTTCAAATTATCATAAATGAAAACTTCCCTCAACTGAAGAATGAGAAGCCCATCCAAATACAAGGGGCATTTCGCACTCCAAACAGATATGACCAAAATAGAAAATCGCCACGGCAAATAATAGTCAAAATACTCCACATTCAAGACAAAGAAAAGGTGCTGAGAGCTTCAAGAGAAAAAAAGCAAGTCACTTTTAAAGGTAAACCTATTAAAATAACAAATGACTACTCAATGGAAACAGTAAAAGCAAGAAGAGCTTGGAGAGACGTACTTCAAGTATTAAATGAGCAAAAATGCCAACCCAGACTGATATACCCGGCAAAACTATCTGTCATGATCGAGGGAGAAAGAAAAATTTTCCAGCACAAAGACAACTTGAAGGGATACATGTCTACCAAACCAGGCCTTCAAAAAATGCTAGAAATGATATGCAAACTTGAAGAAAAGAAGAAGCGTATCCAGGAGGACAGAAGGGAAGTATAATACCACAAAAATATAAATGTAAAACAATAAGCTTACGAAATCCACTAAACATAAAAAATGTCCAGAATTAAAAAGAATTTCTCCATTATAACATTAAATGTCAATGGGCTTAACTCACTGATTAAGAGACACATATTAAAAACTTGGATTAATCAGAGAGAATGTGAGAAGCAGACTGGGAGACCACCAGAAACAGAACCACTCGAACCGTGAATGCACTGCAGCCATTTTTACTTGCACAAGACTGTGCGCAGCACCAGAGTACAAAGAATGAAGGAGCACTCAGGAGACCCCGCCCCTCTGGAAACCTTCGGATCCTTTATGGTCAAAGCAGGCCAGAGAAAAGGGTCCCTCGCAAAACATTGCCTGTGCTTCGATGGAAACCCAGGCACACGCGGAAGCAGGCAGGTTCCTTGGACTCTGTGGGACACACACACAAGGAGGGACATTTGAGAGGAGGGAGCTTGTCAGAAAGAAGATTCCCAGGGGCAAAATGTGGGATGACACAGGGTAATGTGGGGAAGAAAGCAAAACTCCCTTGTAATTTTAAGTAATTTAAATGACAAATAAGGAAGTCCTTCTCAGGCACTGGGGCCTGTAAAAAAAAAAAAAAAAAAAAACAAAAACAAAAAAACTTGGATTAAAAATCACATCCCATCAATCTGCTGCCTTCAGGATACTCATCTCACCACAAAAGATAGGCACATCCTAAAAATGAAAGGCTGGTGCAAAATTCTGCAAGCTAATGGAACTAGGAAATAGGCAGGGGTAACCATTATGCTGTCAAACAATGTGGACTTCAAACCCAAAAAAATCATAAGAGACACAGATGGATACTATATTTTAGTCACAGGTACAATTCACCAGGAAGACTCCACAATATTGAACATATATGCACCAAATACGGGCCCCTCCACATTCATTAACAAAATCCTATAGTGTCAAAGGGAGAAATCAACCCCCAAACGATAATTCTTGGGGATTTCAACACTGCCCTCTCAACATGGGATAGATCAACAGGTCAAAAGCTTAACAGAGACACTTTGGAACTTAATCAAACACTTAAAGAAATGGATCTTACAGATCTCTATCGAACTTTTCATCCACGTACCAAAGAATACACATTTTTCTCAGCAGCACACGGATCTTTCTCCAAAATAGATCACAAATTGGACCACAAAATGAATCTCCACATATACAGGAAAGTTGAAATTCTAGCCTGTGCCCTATCAGACCACCACGGCCTAAAGCTGGACATTCACAACACAACAAAAGAGAGAAAATACATTAACTCCTGGAAACTTAACACTATGATGCTGAAAGAGGACTGGATTCAGGAAGAAATTAAAAAGGAAATTCAAGATTTACTGAAAGTGAACGATAATGAAAATACAACTTACCAAAATCTCTGGGACACAATGAAAGCTGTCCTAAGAGGTAAGTTCACAGCTCTTAATGCCTACATCAAAAAAATGGAAACATCAGAAATAAACAACTTAACAATGCAGCTTAAAGCTTTAGAGAAACTAGAGCAATCTGATCCCAAAAGTAGCAGAAGAGAGGAGATTAGCAAAATAAAGGGAGAAATATCTGAAATCGAGATTAAGAAAACGATAGAAAAAATCAACCAGTCAAAAAGCTGGTTCTTTGAAAAAATCAATAAGATTGATACACCCCTAGCTAAATTAATCAAAAGCAAGAGAGAGAAAACCCAAATTAACAAAATTAGAAATGAACATGGAGTTATCACCACTGGTACCCAAGAAATCCAGAGAATTATAACATCATATTTCAAAAACTTGTACTCTGTGAAATATGACAACACAAAAGAGATGGATGAATTTCTAAGTAAACACAACTTACCTAAATTGAATCAGGAAGTTGTGAATTATTTAAATAGTCCTATAACATATGAGGAAATTGAGGAAATAATCTCGAATCTTCCCACCAAAAAATGTTCTGAAACAGATGGATTCAGCACAGAGTTCTACCAGATATTTAAGGAGTTAATAACACCAATACTACTTAAACTGTTCCAACAAATAGCAAAGGAAGGAACACTACCAAATTCCGTCTATGAAGCCAATATTGTTTTAATCCCAAAACCTAATAAAGACTCACTTAAAAAAGAAAACTATAGGCCGATCTCTCTGATGAACACAGATGCAAAGATTCTCAGCAAAGTCTTAGCATATCGGATTCAAAAACATATAAAAAAAATCATTCACAGGGACCAAGTAGGCTTCATCCCCGGCACACAAGGTTGGTTCAACATAGGCAAATCAATAAATGTAATTCATCATGTAAACCAGTCCAGAGCCCAAAACCGCATGATACTCTCAATAGATGCAGAAAAAGCTTTTGACAAGATCCAACAGCCTTTTATGATCAAAACGCTAGAGACAGTAGGAATGGAAGGAACCTTTATCAATATAATAAAAGCTATATACAAGAAGCCCACAGCAAGGATTATGCTCAATGCGGAACAATTGGAAGCATTCCCACTTCGATCAGGAACTAGACAAGGCTGTCCACTCTCACCATTTCTATTCAATATTGTACTTGAAGTCTTAGCTGAAGCCATAAGACAAGAAAAGGACATAAAAGGGATTCAAATTGGCAAGGAAGAAGTCAAGCTATCCCTATTTGCAGATGACATGATCTTATACCTGAGTGATCCCAAAAATTCCACCAGGAAGCTCCTGGAACTAATTGAGAAGTTCAGGAGGGTGGCAGGATACAAAACAAATGTACAAATATCAGTGGCTTTCCTATATGCACAGAATGAAAGAAGTGAAAAAGCCTTGAGAGAAACAATCCCATTTACTATAGCCCCTAAAAAAATGAAATACCTTGGTATAAACCTAACCAAAGAGGTAAAAGACCTCTGAAAACTTTAAAACCCTAAAGAAAGAAATTGCAGAAGACACCAGAAGGTGTAAAGACTCCCGAGTTCCTGGATTGGTAGAATCAACATCATAAAAATGACCATCCTACCAAAAGCAATATACAAATTCAATGCTATACCAATTAAAATCCCAAAGCAATTCTTAAAAGCAGTTGACCAAACAATCCCAAAATTCATATGGAGGCACAAAAGACCCAGGATAGCAAAGACAATCCTGACTAACAAAAACACCGCTGGAGGTATCACCATACCAAACCTTAGTCTATACTACAAATCCATAATTATAAAAACAGCTTGGTACTGGCTCCAAAATAGACACACAGATCAATGGATAAGGCTTGAAGAACCAGATATAAGCCCACAAAATTACAGCCATTTGGTCTTTGACAAAGGGGCCCAATAAATCCAATGGAAAAAGAACAGTGTCTTCAACAAATGGTGCTGGCAAAACAGAATCTCCACATGTAGAAGATTAAAACTGGAACCATATTTGTCACCATGTACAAGACTTAATTCCAAATGGATCAAGGACCTTGATTTAAGGCCCGAGTCTATAAAAACCATAGTTGAAAGGGTAGGGAATTCCCTCGAGCTGATTGGGCTAGGCCAACATTTCCTAAACAGACATCCAATGGCACAGTCACTGCTACCAACTCTCAACAGTTGGGATCTTGTGAAATTAAAGAGCTTCTGTTCAAATAAAGAGACTAAAGAGATTGTAACACGAGCTCAAAGGCAACCCACAGAATGGGAGAAAATCTTCACTAACAACATATCTGATAGAGCTCTATTATCCAGAGTGCACAAAGAACTTAGAAAACTAAACACCAAGGAAACCAATGGCCCAATTAAACAATGGGCCCTGGAACTTAAAGAAACTTTACTAGGGATGAAATTAAAATGTCAAATATCTTAAAAAATGCTCCACTTCCTTAGCCATCAGGGAAATGGAAATCAAAACTTCCCTGAGATATCATCTCACCCCGGTCAGGATGGCAAAAATCCACAATACAAACAACAAATGCTGGAGAGGATGTGGAGAGAGGGGAACTCTCCTACATTGCTGGTGGGAATGCAGGCTCATACAGCCCCTCTGGGGAGCCATCTGGAGATTCTTAAAGAAATTAAAGATTGAAATGCCATATGACCATGCGATTCCACTTTTGGGAATAACCCCCCATTGCAGCAGAGGTCCACCTCGACAGCACAAGTGTGTCCATGTTCATAGTAGCACTGTTTACAATAGCAAAGTCATGGAATCAACCCAAATGTCCAACAGTTGACGAGTGGATAAGGAAACAGTGGTACATCTATACAATGGAGTACTACTCAGCCATCAAAAATTATGAAGTACTGGAATTTGCCGGGAAATGGATGTCATTAGAAACAATTATATTGAGTGAAGTATCCCAGACCCAGAAAATTAAACGCCGTATGTACTCCCTAATAGTACCAAACCCACCCAGCCCACCTAGAGACACTCGACTATAAATCTCTGTTATACAGTAATTGCAAGGAGTATGAACAGGCGGGATGGGGTATGAGGGCCACACCAGAAACAAGGAGAGAGGGGACCATGTAACAGCAGAGAAAATAGGCCTCCAACAAGGACTGCGAGTAAGCAATGAGACATCTGGTTAAGTTCACAGACTTTTCGTTCCTGATCATCTACAACTGAGGGGGTGTGATCTCACCAGAAGAGGAGGGCATATAGTCTGGCAGATAATAAGTAACCGTTTTGCAAATGGGTGATTGACCCCTCCCTCACTGTGGTTTCCTACTTTTATTGCATCTACCTTTGAATATACTCTTATAACAAGACTCTAGTTTAACAATTTTTTATCTCATGCCAGGGGGTGACATCCAATACCCATCAGGATGGAGTGAAGGGCATTGCAGGAGCAGCAAAACCGCAAAAGAAATCAATAAACCATAATCCAGAACTTCAGAGACTCTATATCAACCACCTAGAACTAGGCCAGCCTAATCTCTCCCCATCCTGAAGCTCAGGGAAATTTGCGGAAGAGGGGGACGTAAGAGTGTAAGAGCACATACTTACCTGGCAGGGGAGAAACCATGATCACAAAGGTGGTTTTCCCAGGGCGAGGCTTATCCATTGCACTCCGGATGTGCTGACCCCTGTGATTTCCCCAAATGTGGGAAAATCGACTGCATAATTTGTCGTAGTGGGGGACTGCGTTCCCTCTCTCCCCTGTTAAAAAAAAAAAGTGTGTAAGAGCACAAGGATTGGAGGAGCAATGATATGCAAGATACTCCACACAAGCAATCATAATTGGACTTTACATGCCCTGTGCAATGTCCAACACACTATTGTCCCCACAAAATCTAGCATTTGCTAAAAGCATCAAGATCCTTGGAGGCAAGGGATTGACAGCCAAAATAAGGTTCCTATGCTTAAGGGGAACACAGGAAAGGGTTCAGGGAAATGCCGCTGGGTCCTTGTATGTCATTGGAGAGGAGGACCCAGAGGAGAGTTTGGCATGCATATTAAAGGATTCTCCGGGGATTGGGGGAGGGGAGGCATTGGGGGGTGGGGAGGGAGGGGTGAGGAGAGGGCGAGCAGATTGGTGGGGGGAGGAGGAGGGAGGGAGGGAACCAGTGTACCTGTTAAGTTTGTATGAGCAGAGATAATAAAAAATGTTATATAAAAAATAATAACTCGTGGAGCAAAAGAAGGGGCTAAGATACACTCTATTGTTTACATAGCTTTTGATTGAATTTATTGATTAACCTCTAGCAAACTAACCAAGATTAAGAGATAGAAGACAGAAATTAATAAAGTTAGAGATGCATAGGAGTTGCTACAATAGACTCAAGTGAAATCAGATCATCAACCAATGCTTTGAAAGCCTATGTTCCAACAAGTAGTAAAATATAGAAATGGATACATTTGCATATACATATGAACTGCCAAAATTAAATTCAGAAATTTAAGAAACTTAAACAGACTCATAACTCTAAGAAGAATATACAGTATAACAGAGTTGTTTTCATTCCAGAGATGAAAGTTTTGTTCAAAATATTTAAAGATAGTTAAGTGTAACATACCATATCAATAAATTTAAGACAGAAAAACAGATCATCTCAATTGATGCAAGAAAGGCATTTGAAAAATTCCAACATGCCTGTAAGATTAAGACCATGAAAAAACTAGAAATAAACAATATACCTTAACAAAACAAAGACTACATGTGGCAAACCTTAAGCCAATATTATGTTAAACACAAAACAGGCCATTTCCTCTAATATCCAGTGCGAGATGAAGGTGGTGCCCATTCTTCCTATTCTTATGAAATGTAATGTTTAAAGTCATAACCAGAGAAATATAACAAAAGATTGATAAGAAGGATAAATACTGGAAAGGAAAAAGTTGAACTATACTTGTTTACAGATGATATGAGAAGTCATGGATTCCACCAAAAAAAAAAAAAAAAAAAAAAAACTCTGCAACTGTTAAATACGTAAAATATCAGGATACAAAAATCATCATACAAAAGTCCATAGTGTTTTATGTATAATGAAAAAAACGCTCAGAAATAAATTAGAAAAAAAATCCTATTTGCAATAGCTTAATAAAATAAGTAAATAAGGGCCAGAAAGATGACTCCATGGGTGAATGAGCTTACCATGCAAACCCAGCAATTGGAATTCAGTGACTGGAATCTATGTAAAAAACTGGATGCATTGATAAGCATCTATAATCTCTCCCGCAGAGAGATGAGAGGCAGAGGGAAGAGAATGGGCCAGAAACACACAGATCAGCCGAAGAAACAATTACACAGACCATTTCAACAAGGTGGAAGGTGAAGACAGACTCCTAAGAATTGTCTTTTGATATCCAGACATCCCAGTTCTGAGAATATCAAGTATTCCCAGATATGTTTTTAAATCTCTGCCATCTCATCTTCATCATGTGACCCAGCTCCTGGGCATAGTTCTCCAAAGACTCAGAATCCTACTACAGACACTTAGGTCGCTTTTCTTTTCACAGTAGCATGGAAATGGAGTTGTCCTAGATGTCCATCAGTGAATGAATGAAAATGTCACACCTATGTACAACGTGATTCAATTCAGTCATAAAAAAGAAAGAAAATCTGCCGGAAAATAGATGGAAATAAATGAAAAGTATTTTAAGTGATGTATTTCAGGCTCAGAAAGACAAATGCTCTAAGTTATCTCCTACATAAGGGTAGTATCTTAACTATTAAATATGTGTATCTGGCAATAAGTAATATAGGATGATGGTGAAGGCCATCAGAAAGGGGTCTGGAAAACAAAGGCTTAGGCGGGGGAGGGGGGAGTGAGAAACACAGAGGGTGAATGGATACATAGGGGAAAAGGTAGGTAAGCGGGGAACAGGAGGGGAATCAACCAAAATGAAACTGGCTTGAAAGTGTCATGTGGAAACTTTTTATAAAATAACTTTTACAAAGAAAACAATGAGACTTAACAATCAATTTCTGACTTCTCAGGAACATATCCCGTTTGTCAGCAAGCTTCTGACTTCAAGTAGAAATGGTCAGCTTTGACAACTTGCTCACTAGCATGATAATTTTATAAAAACATGCTTTGCCTAACTTAGGTATTTTTTTCCCTAAGAAAACATATAAGAAAAATGTAATGTTCCTAAGCATGACTTTTCTGATTTCTTGTTTTGTTTTCTCTTTCATTCTTTAACCTTCAAAGCTCCTGAGTTTTTTTAAATCTATATTTATTGTTGTTGCTATTAATTTATTAAATAATTTAATGATTCATTGAAGCACATTGTCTTGCAACAAGTAAAATATTCTTTTGTTTACAAAAACAAAATCTGTTTTACTACAGACCTCAAGTACAGGGTTAAAAGAGATGCTTGGTCAATCAGGAAGTAAGACACACCCAGGAGGCCTTATCAAAGAGAACTGCACTTTACTGACTTTACAGTAGCCATATACAGGCTCCTGGTGGGTTTTGGTACTATTATCTTCGAAGGATTGTCACAGTATCTACATGAGCTCCAGCCTGGCTCTTGAGGTGCTCTTTATAGGATTGTAGTTGATAAAGTAAATCTCCAAACCACTGTGAGCAGGAAATCACATCTCTGTTAACAAAGGTTAACCCTCTGCCTTATGAGAGTCCCCAAGAATAAGTTGAGAAAGGGGAACACTTCTTGAAGGTCGCATACACTCAGGCCTCAAGCCTGGCTTGTAGCTGTCAGACATTGTTAGACAAGACAGGCTGTCTTTAAATTTCTTTTATTATTATTTATTCAGTTGTGCGAGTGTGTCTATGTATGTGTAGAACCATGGACGAATTCGGGAACCACCATGAACCACCTCCTCCCTGTTTACTCTGCCCCGGGATTCACAGGCTCCGTCCTACCAGGACCAGAAACACAGGCTGCCACCGCTTCGCCCGGCTTCTATACGTGGGGTCTTAGGATTCGAACTCAGGACCTTCTGCCTGCAAGGCAGAGGCTTAACCCCTGAGCCACCTCTCCAGCCCCAACCAGGCTGTCCTTAAATAGGAGACATTTGCAACAAATGTTGATCATGCTGTTATTCTTGATTTTCAGTTTAGCCAGCTACTGGGTTGAAGAGGTACTTTTCCTTCTAAGGTCCCTAAAATCTTCCAACCTTTCCCACTTATTCTTAAAATAAATATCAGTTCCTAAAGATGGCTCTCCTTATGGTATGTCAACTCTCTATTTTCTGCCTGAAGATTTCATTTTCATTTAATTATTTTGTGTGAACGTGTATGAGTACATGATGCATACTTTTGTGGCTGTGACTGAGGGCACACACATGCCTCAGCGTATATGTAGATGTTTAGGGGTACCCACAGGTAACAGACCTCATCTTCTGGTTTATTGCCTTTCACCTTGTTTGAAACAGGGTCTCTTCTTTATTGCTCACTGGTCACAAGCCAGGCTAACTGGCAAGATGGCTTCTGTGGGCTCTTCCATATTTGTTTCCTATCTTGTCCTAGAGTCTTAGGGTTACAGATGCTCACAAATGCACCCAGTTTTCACATGGGTTCTAATGATTCACTAAGCCAATTCTTTAGTCCAAGATTTGCTTTTTCAGTGATAGATTTTTCACAAATCTTAGTGCCTTCAGTAGTGAGATATATTAATCTCCCTTAAACATATTACAAGTCTTGCTTAAGCCCCAATGTCTTTGGAATGTATCTTCCTTTTTTCATTCTTTTTATCTTTTAATGTTGAATATATGAATATAGTGAATTTATGGTATTTTCACCCCTTAGTCCCCAATCCTATCCCCATTTTATCCACCCACAAACCTTCTCTCCCTTGCCAGACTCCTTCCTATTTTCAAATCTTTTTGCTTGTGCGACCTAGTGTGTTTCATCTAGTTTGTCTTTGACGACATATGCCTGACATGATTCATGCTGCAGCCAGTACCACAGATCAATGCGTACACCACTGAAGAAAACATCCTCCTTTTCATTCCCATCAGCATTAGTCCTCATCTTTCCCTCAGAAAGGTGTAGAACTTCTTGAGATCTTTCTTCTGCCATGGAGATGCCTCTTGTGTGATTCTTGTGAAAGTAAGTATATCTGCCATGAAATCTTGGGCATCACAGCTGTGCCACATCCAGGAGATAACATCTGTCCCATTACTTTTCCACTTTGGGTTTTTACAGTCTTGCTACCCCCTCTTCTGTGATGTTCCCTGAAACTTGAGGTGGGGATGAATGAAGTACATATGTCCTGTTTAGGGACAAGCAGTCTACAGTCACTTATTTTCAGCATTTTGGTGAGTTGTGCTTTTCCATACTGAATACCTTATGTTGTAGAAGTCTTCTAGGTTGAGTTCTAAGTACTCTTCAGTCTATAGATAAAATAACAAGTAATTACAAAGCAGTATCATTCTCTCTTCCAACTTCTTATTGTTCCTTCTAGTTTGTGCTCCAGCTTCTATTGTAGAAGTTTTCTCTAGACACCTGATTCTTACTCCCTTACCTTATTGCATCCTCATCCTTACCACTCTTTAATTCTTATTCTGTGTTTCTCCTAACTGCCACATTAGAGCCACACGTTCCACTTTTGAGTTATGAGGGCTACTAGTGCAGAGAACACACAATCTTCGTAATCCATGACAAAAAACACTGAGGATCAAACACCTCCAACTTTCATTAAAGTCAGTCACGGGAACAGCATCAAAGCTTCTTGGAAAGTCATCTTGGGAAAGGTCAGAACAAAGGTCATTGGACACCAGCTGCAGCACCCAGAAAAAGATGGGAGCTCCTAGTTGTGACCTACTGCCCTGCCTAAGTCAGACAGACTCCCTGTAGACATCCCTTGCTATCCCAACCTGACTTAACAGAAGAGCCACATCTAGCAGAATCCAGATTGTAATGGCCTTCTATCTCTTGATGGGGTCTCCACTATGGAGCTTGTTTGCATGAAATTATCCACAGTCCATCTCTGTCTATTAAAATACAGAGCCTCATCCTAGAGGCTCAGTCTCATGGGGTCATCCTGGAAATCAAGGAAGAGAAAGACCTGTTGCTCCAGTCAAGGGGATCATCCATTCCATGAAGGTCCACCAAACTTCCAAGGCTTTGGTCACAAGAAACACACCTGCTCTCCAAGACTGGTGAATTGCAAGAGCTGTGACTCTTTCCAGCTTTGTAACACTTGTGGCCACCTCTTGGCTAGTATCCCACAACTGCCAAGAGTTCATAGCCTTCTGCTCCATTTGAATCATTGATTTCACATAATAACTGTCTTCCCTTATGGTGAGACCTATATTTCCATTTGCACTGTCCTTCCCATGTCAGACTTCCCTAATAAAAGTTTCAGCGTTTCTTCCCCGTTCTCTGTCTACCCACTTCATTCTTTGAGTCAAGAACACAGTTGAAGGAAAGACTATCAATTTGTCTTGTCAGGCATGGCCTTCAGCATAGCAGGTTGTGAAGAAGAACCTTACTGAATGAATGCAGAAGTCTTTTTTATGATGCCCATATTGAATTATATCTGAACCTCACTGAACCCCATGAGGGATTCTAGAAGAGAGTTAGATACATGTAGGCACATGTGACATCCATAGGTTAGCAGATTCTGTCAGAGGCTGGACAGAAGATAGATAGGAAGGCATGAGATGAATCTCCTTAGGACTAGACCATAAGAGAACTGAGTCACCCCAGGGACCTCCTGCTATTTAACAAGGTGCTTTTGCCCTGCACTTAACAGACCTCCAGGACCTGGCAGGACTTTGCAGGTCTCCACTACTCCTTGCACTCCAGAGTTCCTTTTAAAACTTTCTTTTATATCTTAAAGGTCATAAAAGTTAATCATCACAAAATGTTATCACTCTGTTGTGTTCATTTCAAGGACATTTCTTTGTCTGATAGAGAAAAGAAAACCAACTTGCTAATTTGAAGTAAAAAAAAAATTTCCCACACAACCCTTAAGTTTCTCAAACTGCTGATCTGATAGTCATAGAAGAGTAAACCAAGAATGATATTTCTAAATACTTAGTGGAAATTATCATTTCTTTCATATTGCATTGAAAACAACACAAACTTTATTTTTTTCAGTTTTCCTAGCTCTATCCAGAATATGTATTCACATAAAAATTCCAAAATACAAAAGAAATTTACTAAGAAATAGATATGATATAACTGCTTGATGAGTTTCTACTTTCAAACAAATTTCTACTCTGCAACTTCAAAATATTACAACTGGTTAGAATTTTTTGTTACTGGTTTCCCTTCAATGTGGTAATTGCCATGAGATTCCACTATAGTGACTCTGTTTTAGAGAAGATATTGTGCCACAGTGAAATCTATGAGAAAGTCCTGTGAAGGATTAAACATTTGGGGAAATATGATTTTGCTTGTTTTGCCACAATTTAGTTCATATCCAATATTTCATTGACTATATTTGATTTTGGCATGATGTGCAGAGATAAGTTAGATAAATGGATGTTTCCAGGCCAGTTTAAACAAATTCTATTGATATTTATACGCTCCCTCTGGTAAAATGTATCCAGTGGCTGGATGATAAAATGTCACAGTGTCAGACTACTTTTCATGGCTTTCAAATTGTACTATCCCAGACCAACTGGAGCCTCACATGAAGAATCATTTCTCAGAACACTTGGAACTTATCCAGTCTTCGAAGATTGGGCAATGCAGGCATTTACTGAATGGTACAATGATTCTTCAATAGTGTCCATAGTTGTGATAAACAAAAATATTTATTTCCCCTACCATTTCTTCAAAACTTGGTTGATATCTCTGAAATAAACATTTGTTAATTATACTTCTGTGACAGGCTCTAATGGAGCAATCTCTACTGCTGTCCATGGAGGTATAACTCACCATTTTTCCTGACAGAGATTTTTACGTAGAATCTGATGCCTGATCTCCAGTTTTATATAGTACATCTCTCAGGAAGGTTAATCTTCCCCAATAAAATTTAAGCTCAAATTAAATCTCTCCTAAGTAGATGTTCTTAGTCACTGAAAGAAGATTCCGCATCTTACTGTAAGTCACCAGCACACAGCTGTTATTCTTGATGACATTTGTAAGAGTGACTAAGTATCTTCCAGTATAAAAGCTGTCCAGACTCCAAAGATCTTTATTCTGTCCTCTGCAGAGTCCTGGTTCCAGACTTCTTTCTGTGTACAAGTACGTCTTAGCTGTTAGCCTGAATGTTTGCTGATAAATCACCATCAAATGACTAAAGGGAACAAGGGGTTTATTTTCTCTTACGATTGTCCATTTACACTTCTCAGTCCAGATTGACAGGAGAGATCACACCAGCACCAGGGGCAAGGGAACTGGCCACACCATCTCTACATAATGGCTGAGAGAAAGTGATGATTCTTATTTGCCAGATCAGCAGGTCTCAATCAGCCCTTTGTATTTTATTCCTGAGCCTAGTCCCACCCATCATGGGCTAGGCCTTCCCCATCAGCTAGGCAATTTCCTGCAGATTTGCTCTGGGCTTAACTCAACAACTAATCCTCTACAAATGTTCCCAGAGCTCAAACCCTCAACTGTCAGGTTGACATGTGTGTCATGGTTTTAGGCACTATGACATTTAACCCCTTGTCAACTTAACACAAAATCATAGTACTTTTAAACTATAAACCTTTGATCCTTGTCCCCATAGGTATTAAAAGTTATCTTATTTATAATATGAATCCAATTTAATTTGTCAGTCATTAAAAGTTTAGTTATTAAAATGTTGGAACCAAAAGTCTTTCTTTAAATATTCCAAATAGAATCATTGTGATAATGAGAAAACATCAAGTTGATACTAGTCTAGCAAATCGATTACTACATCCTGTACTTCGATGACCATCTTCTGTTGTTTATTACATAGACATGGTAGCTCAAAGATTCTAGGCATTCCCAGTCCTGTTTGCAGCTCAAAGTTGTAGATGCAGTGTTCCTCTGAACAAGGCTGAATCTCCATTCACAGCTGTCTTCCGCATACATCCCATGGTTCTGGTATGTCCCTCAACACTCTGGATTTGCCTCTGCAGCTATAAGCTTTGCCTTTCCCTACAGGAACTCTATGCCTGCCACTTGGTGCCAAACTTTTGCTGCTTTCAATAAACCTCTCAAACCCCAAAACCAGTATCACATGGGGGGTGCTGCCAGATTCTGCAGCAAGGTTGAAATGTAGCTTGGTCCACTCAAGCCGCAGCTGTACCAACTTTAGCATGCTCACTCTGGAAAAGCCCTTTTCTAGGCAGCCAAAACTTCCAAAGGGCATGAAATGGCTTCAGTCTGGGACTTTGGAATCTACGTTTTCAAACCACAGAATCGCCGTACAGTGAGGTTCATGTCTTCCACTGACCCAGTCCAAAGCACTAGGTTTTCCTTCATTTATGTTCACTTCTCCAATAATGATGGCTGTTCTGCTGCCTACCTTTTCCACATCCAGAGTTTCACAGCCATCAACACAGCTCTTCTCTATCAAGAAAACTAGTCTGTCATCTTTAAATTCAATTCTGTCAAAGTCATTCCCTTCATCACAAACTGGGCCCAAACAATTCATGACTCTCTGACCATCACTATTTTCAATGGCCCATTGAACTCTGATCAAACATTTTGTAGCCACAAACGTCTTCAAACATTTCCAAATTTCTCCATCAAAGATATTCAAAATCCACAAATGCAACATAGTCAGATTTATCAGCAACATTCCACTTCCTAGCTACCAAATCTATAGCAATTAACCTGCATGGTTGCTGACAAATCACCATCAAATGCATTAAGGGAACAAGGGATTTACTTTCTCTTACAGTTGTCTGGTTACAGTTCTCAGTCTAGCTTGACAGCAGAGCTCACACCAACACCAGGGCTAAGGGAACTGGCCACAACATCACCACATAATGGCTGAGAGAGGGATGATCTTTACATGTCCAGCCAAGTGTACACAAGGATGCCAACTCTGTCAACCAGATGTCTGTATTTTATTCCTGGGCCTAGTCCTACACACCAATGGGCTGGGACTTCCCTATCAGCCACACAATCTCCTGAAGATTTGCTCTGGGCTTAAATCAACCACTAATTCTCTGCAAATGTGCCAGAGCTCAAAACCTCAACTGTCAAGTTGACACCTGTGCCTAACTATGACAGCCCCAAATAAGCGAAGCCCAGGGTCCAGTCTCTTTGGCTGAGCATGAGAAGCTACAGAAATCATGGAGTGTCCACTTGTCTCTAGCCCTGGGAAGCAAGCAGGTGGAAGTCTCTGTCAGGATTGGAGAGAATGCCCAAGACACTTTGCAATCCTGACTTCATGACTTTCTTGCTATTGTTGACTGTTGATCATGTCAGCTATAGTTCCAAATCTGTTGGGAAAGAAAGAAAAAAATAACAATAGTAAAGTAGTAAGGAAGCTCACTTTTTTGCTTGTTTCAACCTGAACACTAACTCAATTAAAATTCAATATCTATGCAATTAATGTCAGAATATAGTCAAGTATGTACCAGCAACTTCCTCTAATCACTGGGATTAACACTCTAAATTATTCTTAAATTTGCAATAGTGATCTAGATACTCTATGTGCTAGTACCTGAATGTTTGTTTGGCTAAAACATATGAGTCACAATTTTTAATATGCATAAATTCTTTTTCAGTTTAATCTCTTCTGCAAGAGATTATGAAACATCTTTCAAAAATAGAGCCCCAAAATGAAGTATTTGGGTTTTGATAATCAACTTGTAACATAATCAAATTCATGTTTAATTTGCTGTAAGTATATATTATAAAGAGGTTCTAATTAGTTAGATATCCACAGTGTCTTAAAGCTTCAATGATTCTAATCACTCAGAAGCTACAGCTAAGGAGAAGATAGGGCTGTGAAGGTTTTGCTGACTTTCTTATTGCAAATAGTCTGCATATTGGAGATAAATTCATAACCAAATGGCTTATAGGTAAACAGGGAAATTTTATCTAGTTTATAATTGTTTGGTTACAGTTCTTTCCAGTGTGGCAGGATAGTTCTCACCAAAACCAGGGCTGAAGGAACTGATGACACCATATTCTTGGGACTGCTAAGAAAGTGACAAACTCACTTTCCAGACCAGCATGTCTGTCCAATTACTCCAGAAAATGCCAACTTATTCCACTAGCTTCCTCTATCTTATTCACCTGCCCAAGGACTAAACCCAGCCACCATGGTCTAGGTCTTCCCCACAACTTCCTGTAGCCTTGCTCACAACTTAACTCAACTAATTCTTTGCACATGTGCCCAGAGCTCTAGTCTTTCTGTCAGGTTGACATCAGTAGCTGTCTATCATACTTGTATTAAGTTGCTATGTGATTTTTCCCCTATGGTAAAGACATGAAGAAAAAATACTCCAATGTGTTTGCTAATGTGAACCCATATATATATGTGTGTGTGTGTGTGTGCGTGTATGTATAAAATTTCTTATGGGTTGCTGAATTGAAGGCTTGGTCCCCAAGGCAAGCAGTTTGTAGAGGTAAAACTTTGGGAAAGCTACTGATTCATAAGAGCTCTGCCTTTATCAGTAGATTAAGCCATTTAGGGATTCATGATTTCGTGGGTTGATTAGGAGGTAGAAATTTTCAGAGGAGGGGGCTAGCTAGAGGAAGTAAGTCACTGAGGGCCTATTCTCAGGGCCTATCTCTTGTTGGCCTCTTCTGGCTCTCTACTTCCTGGCTGCCATTTACTGAGCAGCTTTCGGTTGCTGTGATCATCGCCCGCAATGTTCCTTCCTTGCCTTGGGCCTTGCAGCAATGGGTCCAGCTGAACAGGGACTGAGAGCTCTGAATCCACGAAACAAAACAATTCCCTCCTGAACTGAATTCTTGTTTGTTTTTATGGTGCAAAAAAACCTAACTAGCACGCCCTTAAAGTATCTTACTGTCCCGTAGTTTACCATCTGGAAATAGTCACTCAGAGCCTGCATTGTCTTTCCTATGAACTAGCACAGAAGGTTGACTCAAAGAGTTAAAATTTTGTTGGTCACAGCAACTTAATTTTGCTTCTTCATGCATTTAATAAGCATATTTTGAATTATCCAACATCTAATTTATTTGAGGAAAATTGAAAATGCTGGATCTTAAAGTACAAACAAGAATCTCATTGTTTTTATGTTTTCAGATAATTCCACAAGGTAGACATATAAATCTAACTTTCTTTTTACCAAATACGCAACATGTATACCAAAGAATGCACAAGCAAGGAGATTCATTAGTAGCTATAGAAATTCAATTAGACGATAGCTTAGAATTTGTAAAAAAAAATTTTTGCTGTTAAGGTGGGGTTTTGTATGAGTAAGGGTTGCAAAGAAAAGTAGGATGATTCTTGTTGTAGAAGCAAGGAATTTGTACTTTATCTTATAATTCAGTATTTCTTGATGTGGATCCCATAGACTACCTGTGGCTTTCACTAAGTTATTACAATGATCTAGGCACAGTTGGAATACTTTAGAAAATGAGGTCAATAAGCAAGTTCAGAAATATGTTTCATAAATTTTGAATACAAAATGATATTTTAGAAAAATGTAGTCATAATGACCATTATACTTTTAGTGTGCATCTGTTAAAGGGATTTAAAGGAAAAACTCCTAAAAGACAAAGCAGGCCACTTGGAGTTTTGCTTACAATTACTTTTTCAGTTTCAGGGAGGTAGCTGTAAGGACTTTAAAAAACTGAGTCTCTATAGCAGGAGCAATCCATCTTACCTTCCACATCTTGTAGGAATTTAAGATACACCATATTACATAGAAAAGGAGAATTTAGATCACCTTGCTATTTATTTCACTATAGTTTTCATACATGTTAGGCATGCAGGTATAAATTTTAGGGAGTAATCACATACTGTGATTTTTAGTAGTCTATCTTCACATACATATTAATAAATAATTTAAATTTAAAATACATGCTAAGAAATTGCATGCAGTTAAAACAGCCCACTTTTAAATTTCTTTTTGCATGTGTGCCTGTGTGTGCACCTGTGGAGGCCTAAGGGGGACTTCAGGAATCACTATGGATTGTACTGCCTCCTCTTTGCTTTGCTCTGGAGTTTCCCAGGATCTACCTTTGCGGGCCTAAAGTACAGGTCATCATATTTGCCTGGCATTTTTACGTAGAAAGTGGGATCCAAAATCAGGACCTTCTGCTTGCAAGGCAGAGGCTTAACCCCTAAGTCATCACTCCAGCCCAAGATTCTACATTTTAATTGGTTATTATTGATTATTATTGTTTTTGTGTGCACATGCACAAGCATGTGTGTGCCATGACATGCATGTGGAGATTATATGACCACTTTATGGAACTAGATCATCTCCTTCTATTCTTGAGTGACTTCTGAGAATTGAACTGGGGTCATAAGTACTTTGTGGCTTATGCTTTTACTTTCTGAGGCTCTAGGTCATTCAGCAGAACTTAGATACTGTATTTATGGGTCAGGTTTGGCTTCATCTCAATATCACATAACTTGGCAGAGTCATTTCTTTCTTTTCATATATGGTTAGTGAGGGAAAGGAAGTAGGTTTTCCCTAGGTAACATAATTTTCATAACTTTTAATGCTATTATTTCATGTTTTAAACATTTATATGTTTAAACTTTAAATATTTGGGCTGGAAAGGTGGCTCAGGGGTTAAGCCTCTGCCTTGCAGGCGGAAGGTCCTGAGTTCGGATCCCAGACTCCACGTATAGACGCCAGGCGGAAGCGGGGGCTGCCTGTGTTTCTGGTCCTGGTAGGGTGGAGCCTGTGAATCCCGGGGTAGAGTAAACAAAGAGAAGGTGGAGGCGTCCATGGTGGTTCCCGAATTCGTCCGTGGTTCTACATACACACACATACATACACACACGCGCACACACGCACATGCACACAATTGAATAAATAAAAAAAAATAGAATGTGTTTCCATGTATGTTACAAAAAATTAAAACAACTCAAGTTGCTCAAAGTTTATCTGATAGAGATGAGATGTTTCTATTTATGATTTCCTCAAGCAACATTATCATAAGTCAAGATTTTTGTACCTCAAAAGTTCCTGATAGTATGATAATACCTAAGTCATTTAAAGTTCAAGCATTAGATTCTGTTGCTGACAAAATTTCCCACTTCTAATTAGCATAAATTTGTAGGGAATTTATATTTTCCATGTGATAGGTATTTTCTATCAGAAATTGTGCATGTATTAGAAGGAAGTTTACAGAAATTTTCTGAGAAGATAAAATTTAAAATGTTGCATTTTCTTCTTGATAATACTAAATACCAAACACCAAGACTCATGCGCTACTTTTCAAATGCATACATAAGCTCTCATTTGTAAAAGTACTTCTTAAGAAAGTTATTATATTTCCACTTTACCCAGATGAGATTAACTCAGACTCTCTGTAAACTCAGTGCAAGTTCTGGTAGTGACTTAACATTGCTGGTGGTGCTTTGTAGAAGGCTAAGAGGCATCATCAAGATATTCTGTGTGCTTCTTCTGCTTTAACCCTTGAGATCCTGCACCTTTAACATGGCATAATTGTTCAAGGTGCCTTTAAAACAAACCAAAAAAAAAAAAGAGCTAAAATAAATTTGTCAGGCATACTGACTATTTTAAATTAAAGGGGTTGAAAACCAGTGAGTGCAAGAAGATAGTTCTTACTTCCCTTCTGTTATTTAGAAGCAGGAAATATGAACGGTGCCCTCCTTGTGCTAGAGGAAAGACAACGGTCTTATCATCTAGGACAGGAAGTTGAGACCAAGAGAATTCTATGCAGACCTTGTTAAAAATAGCCCTTATCATCAGAGCTTCTCCATGTTCTTTAGCTGCTTGTTTTCAAAACTCAGTATTCCTTGTCTGACTCAGTATGTAAGCAGCTGAATCTTCTCTTGAGCATCATTACTTTATCAAGCCTTTTTGCCATGTAAAACATATATTACGTAAACTTGAATTTTTTCTGCTGAGTTATCATTTCAAAGATCAAATCTAGTCAGAAAGAAACTCTAGTGAGGATGAAGAGAAAATGTGTAATTTCCTTAACTCTTAACAACTATTTTATTTCATGCTTTTATTTTATTTTACTGTCTATACATTTTTATTCAATGCCTCAACAAAAAGACAACCAAGCTTGGAGTGACCATAAACTAAAATATGAAATAATATTTTCAAAATTTCAGACTTAGTAATAATTATATATATCTCCAATAACAAATTTTAAACATTATTTTCTCACTATCACTTTTCCTGGAAGTAACAAATACAATTTCATCTGTAAAGAATGTTTTCCCAGAGGCAAGTTTTTTCTCTTTCTTCATGGACATAATTATTGGTGACCTGAGAATCTGAGAGACAATATATAGAGTCAGCAGATTAAGAAGCAGTTCAGACATATATGAAATACACAAAAGAGTCACCAAGTGTCTGAAGTTAAGGACTCGCATCGGTGACAGTAATGGAAGTCAGTGGCAGTGGAGGTGTTTGTGTAAGAGGAACAATGGCTGTCCATGCTGGGAGCCAAGGAAGTCCATGATAACTTTTGTTTATGCAGCTGTGAGTCATAATGTCAGCATTTATTCTCTATGGTCATAAAAATCAATGGTAAGGGAAGGATGTCCGTGGCAGCTCCCCAAGAAGTGTCTGGTTTTAAAGGGATCCTTGATAAGGCTCCTTTCTAACTGTTGAAGTCTTCATTCCAGTTCTCAGGGGCTTCCTGGATCTCCATAATCCTGTTACCAGCAGAAGCAACTTCTTTGGTTATTTTTTTCCTGTAATATTTTTCATTAAAAACTTGCTCTGTACTAATTGAATCTAGTGTTGCTATTTAATGATATGTTAATAAACTGTAACTGGACTTGGGAGATGGCTCCATGGACAAGGAGCTTGTCCCACAAGCATGAGGAGTGGAGATTGTACATCTCTAGAACCCACATGAAAGCCAAGTAGATGAGGCAGCCACCTGTAATCGCAGCGCTGTTGAGACAGGGAATCTCCAGGACAAGCTGGCTAGTGAGGCTGGCCAATTGGTGAGCTCTGAATTCAGGTGAGTGACCCTGCCTTAATAATAAAAGCAGAGATTGATTGAAGCATATACCCAACATCAGCTTCAGGCCATCACAAATGTGCACATATGTATACATGTATACACACACACATATGCATCAACACTTATGCAAATATCTATGCACATGTACACCACACACTCTATCCCAAATACAAAATAAATACATTAAACCTTTGAATTTCTCAACATGACAAGAGAAGCTAAGGAAGGTAATCATAACATATACAGTTAATCTTAAATAAGTAATTAGCAGCTGGGGATGCTGACACCAGAGGAGGAGTGGAGGAGTGCTTTGTAAGCTTAGCAAGTGATTGTAGTTACTAATTATCTTCAAAAGGCAAGCTAAGATCAAGGCAAACAATCTAGTTCACCATGTCATTGATTCCTAGTCATTAGGAAGGCTAGTACAGAGAAATAATAACTTACACCATTGTGATACAGAATGATACTGCCCAATTTCTATGACACTCTCTAGAATAAACTCTTCAAGTAAGTAAGTGAATTTCAGAAACTTCGAAGTCTGTTCTCCATATAAGAGTTATAAATAGCATTTCCTTTCTAATCTAAAGTGCTCAATTTGTCTAACTTGTCATTCTTCTACATCACAAGGAAAAAATCACTCCCTCTTCATTTTAGGTAATGACGTCATTTTCATTCAAACTTACTTGATCAGTGAAGATGTGTTTAATTATTTCTGTGATAAAATACACTTGTGTTTAACAAAGTTCAGAATTCTTCAGTCATTGTCATTTTTTTATCCCATGGATTAGCAGAAATGAGCTTAAGCAAAGCACGGTATCCATCCTCAGGCCTCATTGAGCTTGCAAGGTGTTGTTTGTTTTCTTCAGTCCTGGGGCTCAAATCCAGGCTTGCTGTGCTTAGGCTAGTGCTCTATGGTGGAGTCACAGTCCCAGCTCTTGCTTTCTGTGACCCACACTGGCCTGAACTCATGATCCTCCTGCCTCTGTACCTCCTGCTCATACCTTCCTCAAATGCTAATTTCTTTTTCATGTGAATCATGAAAAGTGATCACAGAAAGGGCAAATGAACCAGGATGGCAAAAATCCACAATACAAACAACACTAAATGCTGGGAAGGATGTGGCGAGAAAGGAACTCTCCTACATTGCTGGTGGGAATGCGGGCTTATACAACCACTCTGGCGAGCTGTATGGCGATTCTTAAAAAAGTTAAAGATTGAAATGCCATATGAACCTACTATTCCACTTTTGGGAATAATCTCCCATACAGCAAAAATTCACCTCAATAGCACAAGCACGACCATGTTCATAGCAGCACTGTTTACAATAGCAAAGTCATGGAATCAACCCAAATGTCCAACAGTTGATGAGTGGATAAAGAAAATGTGGTATGTTTATACAATGGAATACTACTCAGCCATCAAAAATGATGAATTAATGAGTGCCAAGAAATGGTTGGAATTAGAAACAATTATATTGAGCGAAGTATCCCAGACACAGAAAATTAAGTGCGGTATGTACTCCCTAATAGGTGGATCCTAGTACCAAACCCACTTAGAGACACACTCAAAGATAAATCTATGTAATACCTACAATAATTGCAAAGATTATAAGCAGGAGGGAAGAGGAAGGAGGCCCCCACCAGCAACAAGGAGAGAGGGAATCAAGCTACAGCAGAGAAAATAGGCTACCATCAAGGACTGCAAGTTAAGTAATGAGACATCTGGTTAAGCTCACAGACTTTCCTTTCTGGTCACTTGCGACTGATGGGGTTTGATCTCAACAGAAAGGGAGGGCATACAGTCTGGCAGATAGAAGGTAACCATCTTGCAAATAGAAGACTGACCCCCCCCCATGGTCTCTTACTCTTATTCCATCTACCTTTGAATCTACTCTTATAATAAGACTCTATTTTAACAGCATTTTTATCTCTGGCCAGAGAGTGATATCCAATACCCATCAGGATGGAGCCAAGGGCATTGCAGGAGCAGCAAAACTGAAAAAAAAAATCAACAAACCAAATTCAGAACATCAGAGACTCTACATCAACCACCTGGAACCAGGCCAACCTAATCTCTTCCTATCCTAAAGCTCAGGGACATTTGCAGAAGAGGGGGCACTAAGATTTCAAGAGCCTAAAGATGGGGAGGAGCAATGATATGCAAGATACTCCACACAAGTTAGGGCCCAAATAATCATAATAGGACTTTGCATGACCTGAGCAATGACCAACATATCATTGACCCCTCAAAGTCTAGCATTGATCACAGGCAGTAGGATTCTTAGAGGCAAGGGATTAACAGCCACAATAGTGTTTCTACACTAAAGGGGAACACAAAAAAAAAAAAGTTCTAGGCAATGCCACTGAGTCCTTACACCTCATCAGAGAGGAGGACCCAAAGGAAAGTTTGACGTGCACACTAAAGGATGCTCCAGGAACTGGGGGGGGGGGGCTGGGAGAAAGGGAGGGAGGGGGGAAAAAGGGGAAAAGGGGTAAGAGAGCAAGAGGATCCAAGGAGGGTTGGAGGGAGGGAGGGAAATGGGATACTTACCAACTTTGTATGAGTGGAAGAAATTTTAAAAAAAGGGCAAATGAACCATGAAAGAAAGTTACTAATTTGTTCTGCTCTTTCTTAAATTTCAAATATAAAAATAAACCAAGAGCTTTGTAAAATTTTAAGTATTCTATGACAGAAAGGACTTGCATGTACTTGCTCTTTAATGTAACAAAAGAAAATGAGCACAGGATCAGAGAACAAGGATGCTAAGCAGTCCCATTACCTCAGCACCATTAGACAACCTATTCTGATGCTCAGGGCAGTGGATTTCAAATACCTTTTATGCCTCTAAGTTAGATAAATACCTGGTATTATTTTAAAGCCTACATCACATCTCTGTCCTTTTTCATAGTGCATTGTGGCCATTCTGGGAAAAGTGGATTTCATTTAGAGAGTGACCTGGCTAGAGCCACAACCATTTCTCTTAAATCCATTGCTTAAGGCCTATCATGTGACTTCTTTTCTGTCCACATTGTTCACAAATAGCATGTGGATATAGAAAGGCAGCACATGACAGAAATGACCTAACTTACCACATAAGAATTTAAAACATAGCTAAGGAACATCTGAAGAGAGAAAAAGATAGAGATAGAGAGTGAGAGTGAGAGTGAGAGTGAGAGAGGGAATCATACACCTGATATTTTCTAGGAAAAGAACAAACATCATTTTAATGCAGATAAATCTTATCATTTATCTCTACTGAGGTAAAAATTAACCTTCATAAAATGTAATCACTGTACCACTTACCTCATGATCCTCAATGGATATGTTTATGTTTTGTGCTGTGTTATGTTTATGTTTTATGCTGTGTCTTTACTGGAAAAATTTCAAAATCTATGGCTTATTGGAATAGATTCTAATGGAAAGAGAGTGTCAATCAGATGTCATTGATGTAGTATAAGATTTGCTTACTATGTGCTAACCTGTATGTGACATTTATCATATATTAAAAAATCAATTCTTTACAAAATTTGAAATATGAAATATTTTATAATCATTTATTGAGCTTGTTAAAAAATAAATATATCTACCAATGCTCAATATCATTAACTATAAGCTATTTAAGGTTCATCCTCCTTTCCAATTAAACTCACTAACAAAGGAAGAAAATAAAGTTTGGATGATTTTGCAGTTAGTCTCTGGTTGCTGTCAGAAACTACTATGACCCGAGTAACTGAAGGAAAAAAGGGTCTATTATTTGACTTGCAACTCTGGAGAGTAAGCTATGTGTCTTCTCTGACACCTGCTGAGTGAAAAGCAGAGTTACAAAGCTGGAGTTAATATTCTCTGCATTGCATCATCCTTCCCTCACAGTTCCAGCTCTTGTTGCTTTTTGCATGACATCATGAAGGGAAAACTCTGCAAAGTTGAAGTCAGTGATGTCATCCTTCTTCCTAATACCTTGTGACAATTTGTGAAAGGGTGGGGTTCATTGAGAGTGACCAAGGTAGATAGTCAGCCTGTTTTCAAGTTGTATTGGCATGGGTACATTATATAATTTGAAGTACTTTCTTCACATCTGCATTTTCTTCATATTTATATTAAATTTCTATTATTTTTCTGAGGTCAATTGTTGGCTTCTCTGTCACACCAAAGGGATGGTATTTTTTTTTCTTCTTTGTTCTTAACCAGGTTAGGGCTCTAAGAGGACATTCTAAATTTGATATTGAATTGAAATGTGAAAGCAAAGAAAGCTTTTCTGGATGAAACTGTGTTTAATTAGGCATTCAAGTCAATCTAATTCTGACATATGACAACTTGCTTCTCTCATATTGACTTGATATTCATAAAATAAGGCATTTATCAAAAACAAGCATAAGGTGAAGCTAAAATGTCAGTTTTTAAGGTGATGATCAGCAATACTGTGCTCTTGCATCTCAATACATTATAATTATCTTTCCAATTAAGGCGTCTTTATCAATGTAACTTTCTTAATACTTGGAAGAAAATTCACAAAGGTATCATTTTCTAAAAAAAAAAAAAATCTTAACACCAAAATTTATCTTTTTTTATTATGTGTTCTTTGATGATTTCAAATACAAATATTATGAATTTATCTTATTTTTACCACATATTATCTTATCCAACCCCCTTCATCCAATTGAACACTTTCTTTGTCCCAACTCTTCATTCCACTTTCAATTAGTGTGTGTGTGTGTGTGTGTGTGTGTGTGTGTGCGCGTGTGCAATAACAGAATTTCATCTGAGTTGTGTATATTAACATGTGCTTAAGCACTTGCCATATGATGGTATCTATCTAGATATCTGTGGATAAACCACTGACAAAATATAGTTCTTTAATAGTCCTTCAGAAGGGTATGGTATCTCATGAGATCTTTCACTTTCCATGGTAAAAGTTTGATAAGCTGAATCTTGTGGTAATAAACCAGTAGTGAGTTCACAAATACTGCAACTCTGTTGTGTCCAGAAGACACTATATACTAGTACAACTCAACCATGCTCTGGTTCTTACATTTTTACCTCACCACCTTCTGCAATGTTCACGGAACTATGGAGTGATGAAGGGATTTAGATGTCCTCTTTAGGGCTGTGTTCTCAGTCCTAGTGTTCTCAGTCTTAGTCACTTATTCTCTTCGATTTAACCAGTTGGGATTCTCTATATAAAATGTCTTCCATTGCGAAAAAGAAGTTTTTGATTGAGGGCTAATATTTGGTCTGACCCATGCTTATAAAAGATGATTTATGTGGCAGTTTGATACCATGTCTTTGTAACAAAGCTGGTAGTTTACTCCCTCCTAGGATCTATGACCTCCTATCCATACCTGGATAACAGTACCAGGAATGTGTTCCCTATTGAAAAAACGGTCCTTTATTCCAATTAGAAAGCAGCTGATAGTTGGTTACCTTCATAACATTCATGTCACTACTGCACCAATGGCCACCTCTAAAGTCTGTAAGTCACAGATAATTTAACAATATTCAAGTAGAAGGTAAACCATAACCATATCTCCTAATGATTACTTGATCGAGAAATCTCAAAGTCCTCCAAGACAATATAGGTTTCTGCCGTTCCCCTTGGTTGATCACCAGAACCTGGTGATAAAATCTTATTGCTGAAGACACCACACATATTGGTCATGGGACATGGAAAAAGCAAGTTGGAACTAAGTGGAAAACTTCCTGCTTTCTGGTCAACTTACTTATAGCACCAGAAGAAGGTATTGTGCACCTTGCTGGGGGAGAAGAGCCATCAACATTCTTTCCCAGTTGTGAATTAAGTTTTGAAAGAAAACTTTAATTATAGAGATAACTTAAAGCAAAGATTAAAAGTTTTGCATAATTTTAACAATTTAATTATTTGCTATCATATGGTTATTTTAATGTGCACTTAATTCTGTTTAACAATTTGCTTTTTATACCTAAAAGTCTGTATGGCATAATCTAAGCCATGAATAAAATGAAATTAACATTAATTTTCACAATAGGTAGTATTATACATTTATTTCTATGCAGGGTTGTCAAATAAATGAGAATTGAAACATAGATATCATCTTACATCTATAATTTGCAAAAATATTCTAGTTAGTTCATGTTAACACTGCTAAACTTCAAAATTAATGTTTTATTTTGAAGCCATTCTTAATGGCTTAAAATAAAAGAATCTTTAGTCTCTTTAGCTTGTCCCAGACATCTCTGTCAGAATTGTACTATTAAATGAATATTTGTAAGGTTTTATTATGCCTATAGTATATTATATAGCTGTTAAAAGATAATTTCAGAGATGGCAGTAGAAAGGAAAATAATAATTGAAGATTATAATTCATTCTCTTGTTAGATATGTGTCCAAACATGGCAGTCAGAAGGAAAAACAGAAATAAGAATTGTACTTTTTGAACTTTTATTGCTTTTATTATGTTGTTCAGTTAAAATGTGAAGTTTCTAGTATCACACACAAGATACAAGATGAATGAAAGTTAATATTTCAGGAAAAGAATCCAGAACTTCTCTAAAATATAAGACAGATTAATCATTTTCAAAGTCATTCAAAGACAGAACAAATCCTCACAGGAAGAAAAATTACACAAATAAAGTCATAAATTTAAAAGCCACAAACAAGCCATGGAACAAATGATATCACTGAATTTTTCAGAATTCTGCTAACATTTTTATAGGTGGACAATGATGCTGTTTACATGGCGTCTAAACAGGAACTTATTCATTGGACTAATCTGTGAAATTAATTTATCCATTCTGAAATCATTTCAGAAAAGTTTCTTGAGATAAACCAACTGACTAATCCAAGAGTTACAGTCAGTATGTGGGATAATATTTTGCTATACTTAAAACATGATGAAATCTTTAAGTATTAAAGTGATGACTTATTGAATCTATATAACAAATTGGCAATTTGTTAACTTAGAACATGTATTTAGTTATTTTTTCTTTAGAAAGCAATATTTGAAAAAGCACTCATCTGTGCAAGAGTAACAAAGGATCAGTCTACCTGAGAGAGATGTGGGGAAAGGAGCAACTCACTCTGATAGGTCTCCAAAGTGAATGACATCTTACTGACAACATCTTACTGACAACATCTGGACTCATGACTAAAGTCAAACCAGCCCATTCATGTCTATGAAGATGTTCATTTGCGGAGATACATCTCAGAATTAAACACTGTTTATTCATTTAGTACTTGAGCATCTCATACAGTGAAACTTTAGGAAATTAAAGGGTCTTCAAACTCACTGAGGTCAGTTTTGATCACTTTGCCAATACTATGGAATATTTCCGAAGTGAATGAAGCATGTAGACATCCCACTCTACTGTCACAGTTAATTCAAGTTGCTCTTAACTACAAAAAATGAAAAAAAAATTGTGGGAACATCTGAAGATTTTATGTCAATAAAGAAGATTTTGAATTCAACCAAGTTGTTAGAGTGCCTACAATATATGAAGAAAGCTCTGAGTTTGATCTCCAGCACTACCATCCACTGGGTGTGGTTTGAACAGTTGTAGTCCTAGATCTCCAGACATAGGCACAGGAGCATCAGAAATACATAAGACCCTGTATCAAAAAAGTTAAAAATCAATAAATAAAGGAAATTTTTATTTTTAACAATAATAGCAGCAAATATAATCTATATTGAATAAAAATAATAATTAGTGAACAATTAGTGAATGATTAATGAATAAAAAATAAGATATGGATAATATAAGATGCTGACCCCTAAACAACATAAATATTTATCTAAAGACAGCTAATTTATTGGAAAGCAGATACTGCAATGGACTATTGCATGTACTGTTTTTATGCTGCTGAAAGTCAAAACTGCATAGGTTTTTAAGGAAAATAAGGTATCATGAGTGGCATTGGTCTGAGATTTAGCAGAGTATTTCTCTGGTGGACTGAGTTCTTTATCCCAGCTATGTTCTGCAGAGTAGTTTGCAATGATTATTATCTGAATATGAGCAAGAGAAGCCTCCATGTTGGCATCCAGCTTTATATATTATTTTTGCTTTTGTTAGGAAATATTGGCATTGCCACGACAAAATTATTGTTTATATTTTCAGAAGTTTTCAAGGTAGTTTTCTGACCCCCATGCACTTGAGCCGAAGAACACTATATTGGTGGGATCATGCAGCTGACTGCCTTTACCTCTTGATTGACAGGAAACAGAGAGAAGAGAGGAAAAGCAGAGGGAAACAGACGAGTAACATATGCTCATGAATCTCTCCCCACTAGGAGCCAACACCTAAAGTTTCTGGAATCATAGAAACTAGAGACTCCAGCTGGGGACAAAGTATTCAAATCATGGGCCAGTGGAGAAAATTTCATACTCGAATTATGACACAAGGATTGCAAAAGTTATTAGGTTTTGACTCAGAAAGTTTTCTAGCAAAGTTTAACTGCTAATATTGAGCATTGTAAATTTATTTTGCTGCTTCATAGAAAAAGCTAAATTCAGTGTTACTTTTATCTTAATGAGTTTTCTGCTAGCCACCAGGTTTCCTCCAAGCTCCATGGCCTTAGGAAAAGGATCAGTTAAGGGTCCCTGAGCTGGGGTGATGGGCTACTGAGGCCACTGACTCCCAGACTTTGCAATGAAGAAAAACACCTGCTGGATACTTCACTCCCAGGCTGTCACTCTGATTTAGTAGGTTAAGCTGAGTCTGCGAGTTTGTAATGTTAGCCTGATGGAGGTTCCACAGGTGACCCCTATCATTAGGAATGGTTGAGAAACATGGGAAGCTTGAATGCAGCTCTATTGCCTCAGACAAGTGGAAATACAGCCAAAGGCTGAGCTTCCAATAAGTCAGCTGGGATATCAGGCTCCTGCTGTGGTGTCCTGGGACTTCTCTCCTTCCTCACTCTTACTGTCTTTCAAAGCTGATCTCTGCAGGAGTTTAAGATTACTTCACCAAAGAGACAAAACAGACTTGATGGGAATGTATAGAACCACTAACTAAAAAATGACTTCTTTTTATCAGCAGCAAACTATATTAAAACATGCTTTATAGTGTAGTGCACTATTTTAGAGGTCAATGTATTTTGCTACAGTAAAATTTCTTAATTAAAAACATAAATACGTATTTGATTCCAGGACATTTTAGTCAAAGGTAGATACACAAAACTCTTGGCAATTGAGTCCCCTTAGAGCTCTGTGGGGGTGACCTGGTAGCAGAGATAATAGGGTATAAAGGATATATATTGAGAGGAGCAAAGGGGAGTCTTCTGATTCCTACTTTACTACAAACTTTAGTGCATTTTATGAATAACTCATTGACATAAAACTCCACGTAAATTAATAATTCCATAGCTAAAGTCAATGGACAGCCACAGCATCACAACTAGCTTATTTTTACAGAGTTAATCATTTCAACTTCATCTGGAAAATGAAAAGCAATTTTTATTTTTTTAAAAAAAATTTATTTGGTGTGTGTGTGTGTGTGAGAGAGAGAGAGAGAGAGAGAGAGAGAGAGAGAGAGAGAATGAATCAGAGGGTACTTACTGTGTTTCCCTGTGGAGGACCAAGAATGACCACAGGAATCGTCCTGAATTGCTTCTACCTCCTTTTTGCTTCACTCTGGGATTTCCCAGGCCACAGCTATTTCCACCTGGCATTTTTATGTGGGATCCAGAATCTGAACTCAGTCAGGTCTTTCTGCTTACAAGGCAGTCTTAACTCCTGAGACATCTTTCCATCCCAACTTATATTTCTTATGAACAAAAACATGATGGATGCCATTACATCCTTCGAAACTACAACATTTATATATGAAAGATTTCGCTCTTAAATTTTTCTCTGTTTTCATTGACCTGTTCATACATGAACACAATGATTTTGTGCCATTTTCACCCTTACCGCCCCATCTTTTCCCCATCCTTTCCCTAGTGGAACCCTTTTCCCACTCAGTCTTCCTCCTACTTTGTTCTTTTTTCAGTGTGGCCCATTGTGCCTCACCTGGATTGTCTACATGGACATGTACCTTGCTAGAGCATGGATGACATATCATTGTGTTTAGCACTGAGGGAAGTAGTTGCCAAGATTTCCATTTAAGAAAAAGTACTAAGGTCAGCAAACATTCCAATTAAAAAATGGGCCCTGGAACTAAATGGGGACTTCACTCAAAAAGAAATCAAAATGTCAAACAAATATCTTAAAAGATGCTCAACTGATCATCAGAGAAACACAAATTAAAATAACCTTACAATATCACCTTACCCTTGTAAATAGCAAAGGTAAAAAGTACAACCAACAGAGAATGCTGGTGAGGATGTGGAGAAAAGGGGACACTTACTTCTTGTGGGAACGTAAACTACTATACCGTCTTTGGAAATCAGTATGGCAGTTCCTCAGAAACTTAAAAATGGAACTGCCATATGGCCCAGCTACATCACTCCTAAGAACATTCCCAACAGTCTCTGCATCTTATTACCAAGATAGTTGTTCATCTATGTTCGTTGCAGCCCTATTCATGATACCAAGAAAATGGAATCAGCTATCATGCCCATCAACAGAGGAATGGGGTAATGAAAATGTTGCACATATACATAATGGAATACTATTCAGCCATCAGAAAGGATGAAGTATGGAATTTGCCGGTAAATGGATGGAACTGGAAAGTTTAATTTTGAGTGAAGTATCTCAGACACAGAAAGATAAGCACCTCATGTTCTCTCTTATATGCAGATGCTTGTACTGATATCCTTGTCAATGTATTTGGTTTGGATTTATTGTATAAGTCAGAAAATTCAAAAGGAAGAATGAATGGGACAGGGAAAGGAGTAGGTAGGGTGAAACATTTTAAAAGGCGAGATTTAGGAAATTACAGCAAAGTAGAGTGAAGGAGGGAATACTTGAGAAAAATACCTAGGAAGGGCATGTGAGAATGGGATATGAGAAGGACAGAGGGACTTACAGAAAAACCCTACGATTGTGGCCTTAAGAAGGACAGAGGGACTTATAGAAAAACCCTAATATTGTGAGCAGTACCTCCAGAGGAACCTCATATGCTAATATGTCAAAAATGTCTTTTAAAGAAAGGAAGGAGAATGGGGAGTCCCTATGCAGAGAGGCACAGAGTAAACAGAGCAAAACAAAACAAAACAAAAAAGCCCATAGCTGATCCACTTAATACCCAGTGACAATTAGAGATATACTATAAATAACAGGATTGTGACCTTACTGATAAAACATTGATCAGAGAGATCTCAAAGGCCCCCAAATATTATAGGCTTTTGCCATTGCATTTGGTTGCTCTCCAAAAAGACTGTCAGTAAGACCCTATTACTGAAGATGCAATGCATATGGATCACAGAAAATGGGCAAAATACATCAAATAAAACTGATCTAAAAACTTCCTTCTTGTTGGATAGCTTACACAATACCAAAAATACTGTAGAAGTTACTGTGGGAGAGAAATAATCACAGACCTCAACTCATGAGATTTGCAAGTTGCTATAAAAATCACCATGGCAACAGGTGACCATCGGTGTAATAGTGGCATGAGTTTCAGAGTCAACTAACAGCTTTCTGATTGAATTCAAGACCCACTTGTCAGAATGGAACGCATTCCTGTTACTGTTAACTAGAACAAGAGAACACATTCCCGTTGCTGTTAACTAGAACAAGAACCAAAAAAATGGAAGGAAACAGATCAATAGGGAAAAGTAACTAATGAACATGTAGGTAGTAAGACAGTGAACCAAACTGCTGTGCAAACATTTGGAGAGCACTTAGTATTCATTCTAGAAATCTTCTACAAGAGAAGTAGAGAATCTCAACACCCTGACAGGTTGGAGCCCAGGCCAGTAGAAGAGCAGTGAAGTGAACAATGACTAGCCATAATGCAGATTATTGGAGACCTGGCAATGCTTTCCTGGAATGAGGTTATTCTAATCTCTCCCATCCTAAGTCTTGGGGAACCTCTCAGAAGAGGGAGTGGTAAGATTGTAAGAACCTAAAAATGGGAAGGTCCACCATTGGACAAGACATTATATTCAAGACCAGGATGTTGCATCCAGGAACTCACTGCAGTGAGACTTGTCTTTATCAGACCTGCATAAAGATTGAAATACCAACATGCCCTCATAGACTATGAGGAACTGAAGAGAGACAAGAACACAGGGGAAACCTGAAGGACTAGAACTGGATGAGTGAAGGGAAACACCCTTATTATGGGGTAGCCCAAGGAGGGGCAACTTTGTATTCTACGGAGGCCTGAACCCCACAAGAATAGACAAGCCAGAGGGGAGCAAATCAGGTAGGATAGTGGGAGGGAGAGGAATGGATTGATCAGGACAAGGGAGGTCAATGGGAGGAAGAAGGAATGGAGGAAAATAGGGATTAGTACTCAATATGCTTGTAAAACCAAAAAAAAAAAAAAAGTACTAAACAATAAAATTTAAGCACGCCATCTTGGCAATGTGTGAATCACTCTCTCACGCCCTGTTCATGCCCAGTGCCCATTGCTAAACACCTGGAATAAAGCCTTGTGATTTTGTTGATGAAGTGGGCTGTGGAGTAAGGATCTTGTCATTCGGCTGTGAGGAAAATCTCTGTATTAGGTGTTACCGCATGTAAGTCTTATAGGACCACATGATGAATACTATAAAGAAATCCCCTGATCCTGCTTTAAACCTGCACAGCACAATTTAATGACAATATGTGGGTGGGGCTTGCTGACTAGCCAGATTAGCTTGTAATTACCACTAGGTAAAAACTCCATGTTTCTTTCAAACAGCTTTTATTACTGAAAGTCAGCCTTCTAAGAGACTGGGTATTTTGAAACTTCAGAGTTCTAATATGACAGACTGGGCTGCATGTTTATGTATGATTTTTCTGCTTTTTTGGTACTTTTACTGCTTTTTTTCTCCTTCTTCCTTCAAAGTCACCAAGACTAACTTTTAAGAATCATCTAAGAGAAGACTAACAATGGTTATTTTTTTACAAATTTTCAGGCTTGTAACTATGTCAGACCTTTCAGTACCATCTTAAACATAGTTTTTGTGGTAATACATAATGATTTTGCAAATAAAGCTAATTACATTGGACCATTTTCAATATAATAAAACCCTGCCCCACAGTGTTAATTTAGTGTGGGTAAGGCCCCAGGCTTGTTTCCTGGAATCACAAAAAGAAAAAAAATATTTTCTGACTTTAATCCTAGAATATCAGGGAGCAATATAAATCTGAACAAGGTATGCTTTTCTCAAAATTTCTGAAAAATTCCACCTTAAGTGAATTTGAATATCACTCTGAAATAAAGATGGAATGTAGGATTCCTATTAAGGCCAAGAGAAAAGCATCAACATGGGTGTTATGGTCCAGATTCTACTATGCTGTGTTGTCTTTCCATCAGCATAGAAAGAGGAACTTCAAAGGGACCTGGTTAGATTTGTATGGCAACGTTAAAAAAAAAAAAAAAAACAAATGGAAGCAAGCTCAAGAGAAGCTAGATAGCGGAGGGAACAAGCTACTTGTCAATACAGTGACTGCAGTGTGCTCTTTGCAAGGGATGCAAAAAGACAGCCACAGACCAAATTTTCATGGGTTACAGTTATGCCGCAAAGCAAGGATGTCATGGATTTTTTTTTCATAAGATGATAGTAATATAGGAAACAGGCTCAGAAACAGTCATAAATTAAGAACAGCTGGTCAAAAAAAATGACCAAGGAAATAACTTAATTGAAGAAATAAACCATCCTGTGGGACATCTGAGTATTTCAGATTTGCTGCTTTTTGTTACTCAGTGCTGGCCACTGCAGTACGATAACTCGGTGCATAATTTCTAAATGGTGTCCAACTGTTTTTATCACTTGCTCAGTATTGGAAGTGATGAAGAGAAACATCTGGCTGACAGGTTGCACTATTTCTCAGCTGTCACAGTGAGAGAAACATTGCTTGAATAAGAAGAATCCAGCTCTTGTTTTGATTCACATAATGAGTTCACAATCTGATGGATCCATTCAGGTTTGGGGCAGCCTAAAAATGTTATCGTGTCTGTTTCAGGAGTGAAAACTATTAGCCCAAGTTTTCTGTGCCCAAGGTTCACTGAAGAAGGATGGAGTTGGTGGTATCATCACTAGGCTTTTAGATAAGAGGATTGTAAGAAATGGCAGTGGGTCTGATATGACTGATGTTTGCTCCATCTGGGCATGGTACTAGTGGGTTGGCTCCACCCTCCCTTGAAATAAACTAAACATGAAAGTTGAATGTTCACAGAACACAATTGTACATTTCTAGGATGTTATCTGATTACTGAAATCTCAAGTTTTCTCATCAGATATCACTGCACACAGTCAATATGGAAATAAAAAGACATGTGTTGAACGTTGTTCCTTTTGTCCTTTGTTAATGGAATACTTCTCCTTAGATAATAACTATGCATGATTTTTAGCAGAAACTTACAACTTTAAAGTGTCTGCTGATATTTTTGACATATGAAAATAACTGATATTGAGAAAAAATAATCAGGGGTGCTGAAGAAATATCTTGATTGCTAAAGAACTTCACTGACAAACATGAGGACAGGAGGTCTATTCCCAGAGCAGAAGTTAAAAGGAAATATTAATGTGGTGGTATGTACTTGTAATCCCAGAACTGGGAAGGCAGAGACCAACAAGGTAGATACTTGGAGATTTCTGGTCAGCTGACCTAGCCTACCTGGTGATTTGGTGATTTTGAAGCCACCGAAAGAGTCTCTGTTTACAAAAAGGTGGATGGTACCCAAGGAATGACGTCCAAAGTTGTCCTCTGATGTCTACGCACATTTGCACCCACATGAGCAAATATGCACATACACACACCACGTACGAACACTTGCATGCTCACACACATACACATGCACACGCATATCAGTTTTCCACAGTACATATTTGGAGAACACGTGCGCTTGAATATATTGTATGTGGTTGTGTAGCTCTCTCTCTCTCTCTCTGTCTCTCTCTCTCTCTGTCTCTCTCTCTCTCTCTCTCTCTCTCTCTCTCTCTTTCTCTCTCTCTCTCTATGTAGGCCAAAGGTAAACCTCATAGTGATCTTTACCTCTTTTCTCTGATAGGGTATAACTTTAGGACTGCATACTACTGGCCAGCAAGCCAGTTGTCCATTGTCTTTACCAGGGTAGCACTTGGATTAAAATCCCTGCACCATCTCAGACTTTTTTTGTAGGTTCCAGGCCTCAAACTCAGTTTGTCATCCAAATACATTACTCACTGAGTTATCTTTCACCCCAAGTACATATTCTATTATGCACTAATGAATACATTTTCCAGTATCTGTATCTCGGTCTTTCTTCCCTCCTCTATTCATGTTTCTCTTTCTGTCTCCCTTCCTTCTTTTCTTAATATCCTTCTTCCTTCAATTGCTTTCCTTCACATTTTCTTTTATTCAGTTCTGGATAGGAAGGCCATTGCTTTGCACACAATAGATAAATATACACCATTGAACTATCTCTACAACGCAGGATCATTTCATGAGTTTCATTTGAGGTATCTTGCTATAAGACATCACACTGAGCCAGAAGCAGTTCTAGTTTTGGTAATGTAGCTCCAGTATTTTAGATTTCATTATGTTAAGCAAGAGATCATCTGTATTTATGAGAATGTCCCTGGTATGAACCATGTCAATCATTGTTCAATTTTAGGAACATTCTACGGAAGTATTATGTTTATAGCTAAGAAGTTTTGTTTTGAAAGTGTTCATTCCATGTGCTGCGTAAGAGGCTGAAAGACACATGCTGTTCACATTGACACCACCATGTTGGAAGGTCTCTGGATCTCTGGTGTTTCACAACTATACTTTCATGCACACTATGACGTTGTTCTTCATAATTCGTTGTGAGTACTATGAAATTATGATGACAACAGATTCTATCATGCTCGCCAACTCTTCACTTGACACAACGTGTAATTCATTATTCTGTAGAAGAACTATACCCTCACAATAATCTCATGAAAAGATGTTGCTGTTTCCTGCATCTTAAGACAAGGAACCAGAAGCATCGTAGTTTGAGGAACTTTTATCAAATATTATACAGGATATAAGCTTAGGTCTCATGAACTCCTAGCTTCTGACACATGTGAAAGGAACTAGCCTTTGTGCTGCTGCTGCGGACAGAGTCTGGAGTATATTATTAACCCTTTACTGAAATTTCTCTTGTGCAACTTACTTCATCTGGACTTCAACAATACCCATGCAAAAAGGAATTCTCCAGTAGCTTGATAAAATGTTTATTTGATTATAGTATCAATTATTCTAATTTTCAATTAAGAAATCCCAGTAACTCAACTAGTGTGTCAAATTGTTCTTATAAGCTTGGTTCATCTGGGAGGTCTTGGAGGAAAGTCTGATGAAGCTACTTTTAGAGTCTATGAGGCATCATAGCTGTCACAGGAACCAGAAAGTACTGGTAAGTGACAAGCATAATGATACTTGGGATTCTCTTCAGTGCTGAGAAATTTTGAAAAGAATTAGTGGACCATTCAGCCCAGGAAAGTATTGTGACACCTTTATTCCTAAAAATCTACTACTGTGTTCATTCTCACCTGAACAAAAGATTGTGAATTTTTGAATCTATGAACTTATAAGGTGTCTAATTTCTGAAAGAACACAAATGTGACATTTTTTCCAGGTGGCTAATTATACTTTCCTGAGTTTATTCAAGGCCTAAACCAAGCCCTCAGGAGAAACTTAAAACAATATTATCAAACAAAACTTCAGTTCCTCAGTTGAAGTCAGGATGAATAAAAAGAGGAAATACGGGGCTAGGAAGATGGCTCAGCAAATAGAAGCACTTGTTGCACAAGCCTAAAGACTTGAATTCAAAGCCGCAGAACCCATGGAAAGGGAGGCATGGCCACACATGCACTGTAACACTACAGCAGGGCAGACACGGAAGCATCACTGGGCTTTGCTGGCTGTTAGTCTAGCTTCAGGTTCAGAAGAGGCCCTGTTTCAACAGCAAGAGGTGGAAGTGATAGAGCAGGACCCCTGACAATCTCCTCTACCTGAAGAGAATCTGAGTGTATGCACAAGCTCTCCCATAGATGCAAACACACAAAAGGGTAAATATGTGTGCAATATCTCTATGACTTACCACTTACTAAGAAGTGCTTTCCAAAGGTACTAATCACTATTTCATCTTTAAGCAATTTGATTATATACCCTTGGCATATAGAATTTTAAAATATACCAATAAAACACAGACCTGTCCCACTGCATGTAATATGTACTGTATTTTAAAGCATGCAAAAATACAGAATGTCAAAAAGGATGTGATGAACCTATATATTTAATTATATGAAAAGAAAACTCTATTTCTTAGGTGTTATTGTTATGAAAAATAGTTTCTGTGCATTGAGGTTTAAAATGTTTGCCAATTAAGCTGTCCAGTTCCCAACTCTAACAGAAGCAAAAGACAATGCATGTGAGTGGGATGAGAGATGCTTTTGTTAACAATGGATGATTTAATGACTCGTATTCAATAGGCCTTTTAGTAATTTTAACACTTGACTGACACCTTGACACATATCATGTGGTTATGCACTATTACTCTGCAGTAGAGAAAGCTCTTGAGCAAGGAATCAAAGAAACACTGCATCTTCCTATATTTCACGTTAGCCAAGCTATCCTCCACCTACAGCTGGTCCGCAGGAAGCTCTGTAAGTCACTTCCCATTTGGCAGAAGTTGGCTTTACCTAATCTTCCTAAGTGGAAGCATCTGCTAGTCCATGCTAACAGGCACACAACATATACTACTGCAGGTAAATGAGAAGGAGAACATGCAGTCCTCCATGCCAGAAGATCGCAACTTGTGGACTTGTGCACATTCAAAGAAAAAGACCAAGTCTCGTCCAAAGGTGGACCTTCCCATCTTTAGGCTTTTATAATCTTACAGCCCTCTCTTCCTTGAGGTTCCCTAAGCCTTAGGATGGGGGAAGATTAGGTTGGCCTGATTCTGGATGAGCTTCGCTGGGTCTCCGGTACTCTGCATTACGGCTGGCCATTGCCGTTCACTTCACTGCTCTTCTACTGCCGTCGGCTGCATCCTTCCAGGGTGTTGTGATCTACTGCTGTTGTAGAAGGAAAGAGTATTAAGTGTTCTTCAGATCTCTGGGTATTACAGCAGCTATTTACAGAGCAGTTTGGTGTACTGTCTTCCTACCTATAGGTTCATTGGCTGTTTTTCCTTATTGATCCTATTTCCTTTACTTTTTAGGCAGGACTTCTTCATCCAGTAACTCACTGCAGAGAGACTTGTCCTTATCACACCTGTGTAATGATTGACATACCCACATGCTTCCATAGACTGTCAGGAACTCAAGAGAGATAAGAACATACAGTGGAAACTTTGGGGACTAAAACTGGATGAGTGTAGGGAAAGATCCCTATCAATGGGGTGGCCTGAAGAGAAGCAATTTAGTATGCCACAGAAGCCTGAATCCCCCCCACAAGACTAGACAAGTCAGAGGGAACTCTGGGGTCTGTAGAAGTGGTCAGGCAGCATGGTCGGAGAAGTAGGATGGATTGATGAAGGGAAGGTAGACTCATGGGAAGAAGAGGAATGGAAAGAAGTAGGGAAAAGTACTCAATGTGCTTGAAAAAAATAGAAAAATAAATAAATAAATGAATAAATAGAAAACAAGAAAAAAGAAAGAAAAAAACTAGTGAGGATGTAGGCGATCTTCCCCAGTAAGAAGTGAAATTCAATCAGCTGAGGTAAATATGAATAAATCCTTGTTTTCTTATTTGTTTTAAAATATATGCTGTTAGTTAAATTTTTAGCATTCTCTTCAATGACGCCCATAGGACTGCCTCATAAGAGAGTGGAGATTTCTTCTTATAATATATATGGAGACCTAAACTAACCTTTCAGATCTAAGTGACAAAAACTGTGAACAGGGAAGGTACATGTGCTCCAAGTAAGGCCTTACTTCAAAAAAAAAAAAAAAAAGAATTAAATGTTGGAAAAATAGGACAGCTGAAATAAGAGGAGGTGTAAAGGGTATTGTAATGACATGGTTGGATGATATTGCAAAGAATGATTGTCCCAGGTTATCTGACATTCCATGTAGATTCTCTCTCTGTCTCTGTCTGTGTCTCTCTCTCTCCCTTTCCTCCCTCCTTTTCCCTATATTTTCTTCACTAGTCTGAATGTCTTATTAAAATATCTTGGATGGCACAAAATTGATAAAGGTAACCCAGATTTTTTTTTCAACTTTAGGCAAATGTGAGACTAGGAAGCACTGGCTTCTCGAAGGTCACAGCTACTGAACTATGGTTGGACCAAGCAGGCTTCTTTCAAGGCCCAAGTAGTGACCACCATGCTTTAGAACAAGGACATAATTTCCACTATATCTTCTGTGTACAACAGTGATAGGATTGGAGTGGCCAGTAAGGCAGGATTAGAGCAGTTATTCTGGGATGGGTTTCTAAGGGTCTCTAAAGGTCTTTAAAATTCCCGAAAGCCAGAAAGCCATCTCCTCCACCACTGGGACAGCCTGAGGGAACACCCATGCTGAGAAACTGACTCCAGTCCTCCCAGAGATAAGATGGCCAACTTCCCTATGAAAGGAATATGAAGATGAGCCCTCCATATCCAACAAACAACCTGGTCTCTAGCCCCAAGTGTGCCCAGGAGCAACTGGGTTGGGCCCCAATGGGAGCTAACCAATGAGAAAAAGTCAGTTTCCCCGGCTTGGCTAAATGTACAAATATGCCTGGCCCTGGCAGCCATTTTTGGTACCTGCCCATCATGGCACTCAGGTTGCCATGAGTCCGTTTCTAGCTCCATGCCTCATGGAGTCCACGCCTGGGATCCATGTGGTGCTTGCCCCTCATGGCACTCCATGTGTGGAGTCCGCGAGTTCCAGCCTTTCTCTCCTCCAATAACCTCTACCTTTAATCCTCTCCATGTGATCTGGTTTCAATCTTCGACTCCCAAACACAAGAACTCTGCAGCATCCAGGATGTTATGTGTCTAGCATAGTGCATGGGTTACACATTAGCCCTTCGTTGTGTGTGTGTGTGTGTGTGAGAGAGAAAGAAGAGAGAAGACAGATTTCTACCATCAGACAGTCCTGTCAGCCGCTTGCTGCTGCCCACCACATTCCTCATTCAAACGGCTGCGTAACAGGGAGAAAGCCTGTTCTACAGGCTGAGTGTGGAAACCACAAAATAAGGTAAGATCCATTACAACTGTTACTGACAGCTGATACAACCCAAAGGTCTTCTGTTTTTAATGGTTTTTCTCACAGAAGGAGCATTCTAAGCTCTGAGTATTCATCATTAAGCAGTATAAACTAAAACCCTGCTCTCAGAGTGAAGAACTAATCATTTGGGAGTGCCTGTGAACAAAGTTAGCCGGCGATCAGTTATAGTGAGGAAACTAAGGCAGGAAGGAGAGCAAGGTGAGCAGAATACAAGGATCAGTTTTATTCTATACTTAATATTTAAGGTTACACATGAGATAAATTTTGTCACTGAACTTGGTTCTAATTTGTTGCTTTTCCCCCTTGGGTGCCCCATTTTGTCTCCCAAAGAATCCCTGGCTATCATGGGACTTGTATTCCATGACTCTATTTCCCACTTCAGTAGTAACTCTATCATCCCTTTCATCTTACATGATCCTCTCCCCTTTGTCATACACACACATATACACACATGCATGCATATCATCTATACATGTATCTACACATAGCATATATATGTAATTTTAAATCTAAATTTCATGTATGAGAACAAACACACAGTGCATCTCTTTCTGGCTTTAGTTTATTTTTCTTTTCTTTTTTTAAATTTTTTTATTATTATTTATTATTTATTCAATTGTGCGTGTATGCGTGTGTGTGCATGTGTGTGTGTGTGTGTGTGTGTGTGTGTGTGTAGAACCACAGACGAATTCACGAACCACCATGGACGCCTCCACCTCCTTGTTTACTCTGCCCCGGGATTCACAGGCTCCGCCCTACCAGGACCAGAAACTCAGGACGCCCCAGCTTCCTCCTGGCGTCTATACGTGGGGTCTAGGATCCGAACTCAGGACTTTCTGCCTGCAAGGCAGAGGCTTAACCCCTGAGCCACCTCTCCAGTCCTGGTTTATTTTTCTTAGCTTAAAAAAATCCGGTTCTATATCAACCACCTGGAATCAGGCCTGCCAAATCTCTCCCCATCCTGAAGCTCAGGGATATTCATGGAAGAGGGGGCAGTAAGATTGTAAGAGAACAAAGATGAGGAGGAGTCATGATATGCAAGATACTCCACACAAGTTAAGGCCAAAGCAATTATAATAGGACTTTGCATGATCTGCGCAATGACCAGCATATCATTGACCCCTCAAAGGCACTAGGATCCTTAGAAGCAAGGGATTAACAGTCACAATAGTGTTCTTATACTTAAGGGGAACACAAGAGGAATTGCCACGGAGTCCTTACACCTCATCAGAGAGGAGGACCCAGAGGAAAGTTTGATATACACATTAAAGGATGCTTCAGAGATGGGGGGAAGGGGCATTGGGAGAAAGGGAGGGAGGGGGGAAAGGAAGGGGAAAATGGGGGAGGGAGCAGGGAGGTACAAGGAGGGGTGGAGGGAGGGAGGGGTCAGGGGGTATCTATTACGTTTGTATGAGCAGAAAAAAAGATCTGGTTCTGTCCATATTTTTACAAATGTCATGATTACATTTACCTGTGAAATCCATTGAGCATACATACCACCTCCTCATCAAGTGTTCATCTGATGACAAGTACCTGGACTGGTTCCGTTTTCCAGCAGCTATGGACAGTGTGATGATCTGCTAGATGATCCTCGTGGTAGGACTTCAAATCCTTCTGTATATTCTGAAGAGAGGTACAGACAGGCCATATGGTACTTCTACATGGTTATTTGAGGAACTTCTATAATGATTCCGTAGTGGTCACACAAATTTTCACTCCCACCAGTAGTGTCTAAGGGTTTCAGTTTTCTCACATCTTTACCAACATTTGTTGTCATGTGTTTTCTTGACATTAGCCATTTTGCCTCATCCAAATCCCCACTCACCCCGTCCCTTTTCATTCTCCCCCATCTTTCTGCTCTCCCTTCCTCTCTTCCATCCAGCCATGTTCCTCCCACCCTCCTATTCCCCTGCACGTGTAAATCACAGGGCTCCGTTTGGGGTGCTTGCGTTGGTAAAGTAGTCAGATCTCTGTTGTAATGTATGTGGCTCTTCAATGGGCAAAGTCACAGGTGGGGAGGTTCCTTTTTCCTTGTCCAGAGACACTGTGTCCTTTTCCTCCCCCAGAGACACTCTCTGAGTGCAGTTGTTTCTCCTGATTTCCTTGCCAGTCCTTGGGGGGGATGTTGAGATGTCATCCATTGCGAATATCTGATTATAGAAGTTCTCAATGCAGTGAGTACAACTTCACTCAGAAGTGAGACTTCTGAGTACAATAGCCCTGTTGTGGCTGGAGTATGTTGGTCAGAAGTATACCACCTCGTCCTTAGGCTCCTTACACTCCTCCTGCCCTTCTTTAGCAAGGTTCCTTGAATCGTGATGCGGGAAAAGATTTTGATAGCATGTTTAGTTCTGAGCATTCCAAGGTTCCTGATATTTTGCACTCTGGCCACTTGGGGCTTTCTGCTTACCTAGTCTTCCACTGTAATAGGGTGAATCTTGGTTGAACTCTGAAAGCGTTTCTTATCTAAGGGTTAAATATGAAGCGTTTTAGATGGTAGTTTCCCATCAGGTTTTCATAGTTAACACTAAGACATCTGTTCCTGTCTAGTATTGTCCTGTCTAGTATTGACTTTCTTCCCTGCTACATGAGTTCCCTGACAAGAGGGAGTAGTAATTGGCGATCCATGAGTTCTTTGTACCACTGCTGTCTCCCAGGATTCTTCTTACCAAAGTTGTAGTGGTTTTCAGTGTTCATAGCTAGGTGAGGCCCTGATCTTCTTTTTCCCCTGAGTTATTTAAATCTTTTTTTCTCCCTTTCCCTTTATTTAGACCTGTCTCCTTACTTCCCTCTACTTTAGGACTTTTATTCTACATTGGTCTTATTCATCTGTTTGCTTATGCTATTTTTAGGTCCACTTTTTGAGATCTTCTTCCTCCCTTCCCTCCTGACTTATATCCCCTTATAGTTTGTGGGTAGTATAGAAATTTACCTTTTCTTTTGCAGGTTTACTGTTATGATCCTCTTATAAGACAGAACATGTGGTATCTATCTTTCTATGTTTGGAATACTTTACTCATGCATTAACCAGCGTATGTCATTAATTCACTTATCTTAACAGCTGAATAGTATTCCACTTTATCTATGTACCACATTTTCATTATCCATTCTTCTACTGTTGAACATTCTAAGCCGATTTCATTTCTTTGCTGTTGTGGATAGACCTATAATGAATATAGATGTACATGTGTCTATTTAATAAGATATAGCTTTCTTTGGGGATATTCCCAGGAGTGGTAAGCTGGGTTTTATGGTATTTCAATTTTTAACTTTTTTAGGAATCTCCATACTGATATGCAAAAGGATTGTACAAGTTTACATTCCCACCAGTGAAACATAAGGGTTCCCTTCTTCCCACATCCTTTCCGAAATTTGTTATTGTTTGTGTTTTGGATTTTAATCCTTCTGACTAGGTTGGGATGGTATCTCAGGGTGGTTTTAATTTGCCTTTCCTTAATGACTAGGGGAATAGAACTATTTTTAAGATATTTGTTAGACATTTTAATTTCATCCTGAAAAAAGTTCATTTAAGTTCTGAGGCCCATTTTTTTATTGGGTTGTTTATTTCTTTGGTATCTAATTATTTGGGTTTTTTGCACTCTGAATATATGGTTAGTGAAGATTTCCTCCCATTCTGCAGGGTGACTTTTTACTCAGATAACAATGTCCCTTGCCAAACAGAAGCTTTTTAATTTCATGTAATCCACCTGTTGAGGGCTGGTCTTATTCCCTATGCACTTGAGGTCCTATTCAGAAAATGAGGACCTAGGCCAATTAGTTCCAGTGTATTCCCTTTTATAGTCTCTTGTCTACCATTGAAGTCTTTGATCCATTGGGAGTTCATTTTCAGGCATGGTGACAGATAAGGGTTCAGTTTTGTTCTTCTGCATATTGATATCCAATTTTGCCAGCACCATTTGTTGAAGGTGCTATCTTTTTTTCCAATAGTTTTTCTGAGAATCTATGTCAAAAAAAGTTTAGGTATGTGAGCTCACCTCTGTATCTTCAGTTCTAGTCCATTGATCTGTGTCTTTGTTTTGGAGCTGGTACCATGCTGACATTATTACTGTGGATTTGTAAGTGTAGATTAAGATAGGGCGTGATGATATCTCTAGCAGAGTTTTTATACTCAGTTTTTTTTGATATCCTCTACTTTTGTGCTTCCATATGAGTTTTGAGATTTTTTTTTGAATTTCGAGATTGTTTGATCAATTTTTGTTAGAATTGCCTTGGAATTTGGATTGGTAGTCCATTGAATCTACATATTGCTTTAGTAGGATACTCATTTTCACAATGCTAATGCTACTGCAAATCTAGGAACATGGGAGATCTTTCCACCTTCTGGTATCTTCTATAATTTCTTTATTTAGAGTTTTCATTGTACGACTTCCCCACATCCTTGGTTAGATTTATTCCAAGGTATTTTTTTAGAGCTATGATAAATGGAATTGTTTCTCTTAATCCTATCTCACTTTCTTCATTCTTGGTGTAGAAGAAAGCCACTGATTTTTTATCATTAATTTTGTAGTGTGTCACTCTACTGAACTTATTTATTCATCCTAGGGGTTCCTGATGGAAATTTTAGGGTCTCTCAGGTATAGAATCATGTTATCTAAAAATAGGGATACCTTGACATCCTCCTTTTCTATTTGTATCTTTTTATCTCCCTCTCTTGTCTTATGGCTCTAGCTAAGACTTCAAGCACAATATTAAATAGAAGTGGTGAGAGTTGGCAGCTCTGTCTAGTTCCTGATCTAAACAGGAATGTTTTAAGTTTTCGCCATTTAGGATTATCCTTGCTATAGGCTTATTGGTTATGGCCTTTATTATGTTGATATATTTTCATTCCATTCCTTTTGTCTCCAGGGCTTTGAACACAAAGGGATATTGAATTTTATCAAAAGCATTTTCTCCATCTATGCAGAGAATATTGTGATTTCAGCCCTTGTATTTTTTTATGATCAATTGCATTTATTGCTTTATGTATACATATAGATGTGTCATAGTGAATGATGTTTTTGATGTCTTTTTGAATGTGGTTTGCTAAAATTTTATTAAGGATCCTTGCATCTGTGTTCATCAATGAGATTGGCTTCATTTTTAATAAAATATAAATATAAAATAATTTAATAAAATTAATTAATAATTGTTTTTTGGGGTCAATATAATATTGGCTTCATTGAAAAAGTTTAGAAGTACTCTTTCCTTTTCTGTTTTTGGGCTAGTTTAAAGAGTAGTGGTACTAGTTTTAAATGCCTGGTAGAATTCCACAAGGAATTTATCTGTGGCTGGAAGATTTGTAATTACTTCTTTAACTTTGTAACTTGTTATAGGACAGTTTAAATAATTCAGTTCATCCTGATTCAACTTTGATCTACTGTATATGCTTAGAAATTCATCCATTTTTTCTAATTGTAGAATTTGGTGGAATGAAACTTTTTGAATTATCACCTTATGATTCTGGAAATTTCCATGATGTCAGTTGCGGTAGCTGCATTTTCATTTTTTAATTACATTAATTTGGATTTTCTCATATTTGGTTTTGGTTAATTTGGGTAAGAGTTTATCAGTCTTTATAATTTTTTCAAACAACCAATTCTTTGTTTGATTCTTTGTATTGTTTTCTTTGTCTCAATTTCAGTTGTTTTTCTCCTGATCTTGCTAATCTCCACCAGTCTACTGCTTTGGGAATTGATTTGTTCTTTTCTTAAGGCTTTTTAAAATATAATTATTTAACATTAAAAGCCTAGAGTTTGTGATAGTTTGGGTAAGCTTTTAAAAAATATTTTATTCCCTTTTCACCCCACCCCGCTCCGCCGGTCGGGACGCGCACGCGAGGTCCAGCCGGGCCTCACCCCGTGCCCTAGGACCCCAGGCCAGCCCCCAGGGACCCGGCTCCAACTCCCACCATCCAGCCGGAGCCGCGCAGGGGCCGAGGGACGAGGAGGACCTCCCCCTGCGCCCGGGCCCCGCCCCAGCTGCCCTCGGGTTAAGTAGCTCCACGCCGTCGCCCCCATACCTCCCTTTTGCACCCCAACCCGCTCCGCCAGTCGGGACATGCGCGCGGTCCACCCGGGCCTCACACCGTGCCCTAGGTAAGTCCCCTTTCGGGCCCCGCCCACCAGTACCCCAGGCCAAATAATTCAGTTTAGTGAAATTGAGAGATCTTAAGAGTTACAATGACAATGCCAAAGTCAAAGTGCAAATCCATGAGAAGCAACACTCAAGTAAACAAATTTCCCACTGAAGAAACTAACCCCATAATGTTAGACTCCAACAAGAACAAATCCACGGAAAAAGGCCAAGAAAGCCTCACCCAGGATAACGACTTTCAAAATATGATCATTACCATGTTCAATACTATGAAAGAGGAAATCCAGGAGGAATTACATAATCGAATCAATCGCTTTGAAGAGGAACACAACAGACAATTGGAGGAGTTGAGAAAAACAGTGCAAGAAACAAAAAGTGGCATAGAGCAATTAAAACAAACTCAAGCAGAGTTTAAAACTGAGGTACAAGACAAGTTATCTTCAACCCAGAACGCCACAGAGAGTCTTATCAACAGAACTAACACAGCAGAAAACAGAATTTCAGACCTTGAAGATAAAGTGGGAGTACTAACCAGCTCAATGGAAGAGGTTGATGAAGCCAAAAAGATACTTGAGAGAAATATCCAAGACATATGGGACACCCTGAAGAAGCCTAACATGCGTATTCATGGAATACCGGAGCAAGAATCTCAAAATACCACCCCTGAGGAAATTTTTCAAACGATCATCAAGAAAAACTTTCCTCATCTAAAAAAAGAGAGGCCCATTCATATACAAGAGGCATTCCGCACCCCAAACAGATACGACCAAAATAGAAGCACCCCGCAGCAAATAATAGTTAAAACACTCCACATTCAAGATAAAGAACTGGTGCTGAGAGCTTCAAGGGAGAAAAAACAAGTCACTTTTAAAGGTAAACCTATTAAAATAACAAATGTCTTCTCAGTCGAAACAGTAAAAGCAAGAAGATCTTGGAGAGACATACTTCAAGTATTGAATGAGCAAAAATGTCAACCCAGGCTGATTTACCCTGCAAAACTATCAGTCATGATCGAGGGAGAAAGAAAAATTTTCCAGCACAAAGACAACTTTAAGGGATACATGGCCACCAAACCAGGCCTTCAAAAACTGCTAGAAATGATACTCAAGCGTGAAGAAAAAAACAGGCATATCCAGGAGAACAGAAGGCAAATATAACACCATTAAAAGCGAAGCAATATACTTATAAAAGCTACTAAACATAATAAATGTCTGGAATTAACAATAGTTTCTCCATTATAACACTAAATGTTAATGGACTTAATTCACCGATCAAGAGACACAGATTACAAACTTGGATTAAAAATCACAATCCATCAATCTGTTGCCTGCAGGAAACCCATCTCACCACAAAAGATAGGCATGCTCTAAAAATAAAAGGCTGGTCAACAATTCTACAAGCAAATGGAATCAGAAAACAGGCAGGGGTAGCCATTATGCTATCAGACAAAGTGGATTTCAAACCAAAAAAAATTATAAGAGACACGGATGGATACTACATTTTAGTCACAGGTACAATTCACCAGGAAGATTTCACAATACTGAGCATATATGCACCCAATACGGGCCCCTCCACATTCATTAAGAAAACCCTACAGCATCTAAAGCAAGAAATCAACCCCCAAACGATAATTCTTGGGGACTTCAACACCGCCCTCTCTACATGGGATAGATCAACAGGTCAAAAGCTTAACAGAGACACTTTGGAACTTAATCAAACCCTGAAAGAAATGGACCTCACAGATCTCTATCGAACTTTTCACCCACGCACCAAAGAATACACATTTTTCTCAGCAGCACACGGAACTTTCTCCAAAATAGATCACATATTGGGCCACAAAATGAATCTACACATATACAAGAAAGTTGAAATTCTAACCTGTGCCCTATCAGACCACCACGGCCTAAAGCTGGACATCCACAACACATCAAACAAGAGAAAATACACTAACTCCTGGAAACTTAACACTATGATGCTGAATGAGAACTGGATTCAGGAAGAAATTAAAAAGGAAATTCAAGATTTCCTGAAAGTGAATGATATCGAAAATACAACTTTCCAAAATCTCTGGGACACAATGAAAGCTGTTCTAAGAGGTAAGTTCATAGCTCTTAATGCCCACGTCAAAAAAATGGAAACATCAGAAATAAACAACTTAACAATGCAGCTTAAAGCTTTAGAGAAACTAGAGCAATCTGATCCCAAAAGCAGTAGAAGAGAAGAGATTAGCAAAATAAGGGGAGAAATATCTGAAATCGAGACTAAGAAAACGATAGAAAAAATCAACCAATCAAAAAGCTGGTTCTTTGAAAAAATCAACAAGATTGATACACCCCTAGCTAAACTAACCAAAAGCAAGAGAGAGAAAACCCAAATTAACAAAATTAGAAATGAACATGGAGTTATCACTACTGATACCCAAGAAATCCAGAGAATTATAACATCATATTTCAAAAACTTATACTCTGTGAAGTTTGACAACACAAAAGAGATGGATGAATTTCTAAGTAAACACAACTTACCTAAATTGAATCAGGAAGTTGTGAATTATTTAAATAGTCCTATAACATATAAGGAAATTGAGGAAGTAATCTCGAATCTTCCCACCAAAAAATGTCCTGGACCAGATGGATTCAGCACAGAGTTCTAACAGACATTTAAGGAGTTAATAACACCAATACTCCTTAAACTGTTCCATCAAATAGCAAAGGAAGGAACACTACCAAATTCCTTCTATGAAGCTAATATCGTTTTAATCCCAAAACCTAATAAAGATTCACTTAAAAAAGAAAACTATAGGCCGATCTCCCTAATGAACACAGACGCAAAGATTCTCAACAAAGTCTTAGCAAATCGGATTCAAAAACATATTAAAAAGATCATTCATGGGGACCAAGTAGGCTTCATCCCCGGCACACAAGGTTGGTTCAACATAGGCAAATCAATAAATGTAATTCATCATGTAAACCAGTCCAAAGTCCAAGAACACATGATACTCTCGATAGATGCAGAAAAAGCCTTTGACAAGATCCAACAGCCTTTTATGATCAAAATGCTAGAGACAGTAGGAATGGAAGGAACCTTTATCAATATAATAAAAGCTGTATACAACAAGCCCACAGCAAGGATTATGCTCAATGGGGAACAATTGGAAGCATTCCCACTTCGATCAGGAACTAGACAAGGCTGTCCACTCTCACCACTTCTATTCAATATTGTACTTGAAGTCTTAGCTGAAGCCATAAGACAAGAAAGGGACATAAGAGGGATTCAAATCGGCAAGGAAGAAGTCAAGCTATCCTTATTTGCAGATGACATGATCTTATACCTGAGGGATCCCAAAAACTCCACCAGGAAGCTCCTGGAACTAATTGAGAAGTTCAGCAGGGTGGCAGGATACAAAATAAATGTGCAAAAATCAGAGGCCTTCCTATATGCCCAGAATGAAAGAAGTGAAAAAGCCTTGAGAGAAACCATACCATTTACTATAACCCCTAAAAAAATGAAATACCTTGGTATAAACCTAACTAAGGAGGTAAAAGACCTTTACAATAAAAACTTTAAAACCCTAAAGAAAGAAATTGCAGAAGACACCAGAAGGTGGAAAGACCTCCCTTGTTCCTGGATTGGCAGAATCAACATTGTAAAAATGACCATCCTACCAAAGGCAATATACAGATTCAATGCTATACCAATCAAAATCCCAAAGCAATTCTTCAAAGAAGTTGACCAAACAATCTCAAAGTTCATATGGAGGCACAAAAGACCCAGGATAGCAAAAACAATCCTGAGTAACAAAAGCACAGCTGGAGGTATTACCATACCAAACCTAAGTCTATACTACAAATCCATAGTTATAAAGACAGCCTGGTACTGGCTCCAAAATAGACACACAGATCAATGGATAAGGATTGAAGACCCAGATATAAGCCCACAAAGTTACAGCCATTTGGTCTTTGACAAAGGGGCCCAAAGAATCCAATGGAAAAAGAACAGCATCTTCAACAAATGGTGCTGGCAAAACTGGATCTCCACATGCAGATTAAAGCTGGACCCGTACTTGTCACCATGTACAAGACTTAATTCCAAATGGATCAAGGACCTTGATATCAGGCCAGAGACTTTAAAAACCATAGTTGAAAGGATAGGGAACTCCCTCGAGCTGATTGGGCTAGGCCAACACTTCCTAAACAGACATCCAATGGCACAGTCACTGCTACCAACTCTCAACAGTTGGGATCTTGTGAAATTAAAGAGCTTCTGTTCAGATAGAGAGATTGTCACACGAGCTCAAAGGCAACCCACAGAATGGGAGAAAATCTTCACTAACCACATATCTGGCAGAGCTCTACTGTCCAGAGTGCACAAAGAACTTAGAAAATTAAACTCCAAGGAAAACACTGGCCCAATTAAAAAATGGGCCCTGGAACTTCAAAGAAACTTTACCAGGGATGAAATTAAAATGTCTAACAATTATCTTAAAAAATGCTCCACTTCCTTCGCCATCAGGGAAATGCAAATCAAAACTTCCCTGAGATATCATCTCACCCCGGTCAGGATGGCAAAAATCCACAATACAAACAACGACAAATGCTGGAGGAGATGTGGAGAGAGGGGAACTCTCCTACATTGTTGGTGGGAATGCAGGCTCATACAGCCACTCTGGCGAGCCATCTGGAGATTCTTAAAGAAATTAAAGATTGAAATGCCATATGACCCTGCTATCCCACTTTTGGGAATAACCCCCCATGCAGCAGAGGTTCGCCTCGATAGCACAAGCTCGACCATGTTCATAGCAGCACTGTTTACAATAGCAAAGTCATGGAATCAACCTAAATGTCCAACAGTTGACGAGTGGATAAGGAAACTGTGGTACATCTATACAATGGAGTACTACTCAGCCATCAAAAATGATGAATTACTGGAATTTGCTGGGAAATGGATGTCATTAGAAAGAATTATATTAAGTGAAGTATCCCAAACCCAGAAAATTAAGCGCCGTATGTACTCCCTAATAGGTGGCTCCTAGTACCAAACTCACCCAGCCCACATTGAGACACTCAAAAGTAAACCTATGTAACATAGTAATTGCAAGGATTATGAACAAGAGAGATGGGTTAGGAGGGCCACACCAGAAACAAGGAGAGAGGGGACGATGTTACAGCAGAGAAAATAGGCCTCCATCAAGGTCTGCAAGTAAGTAATGAGAAACCTGGTTAAGTTCACAGACGTTCTTTCCTGATCTCACCAGAAGGGGAGGGCATATAGTCTAGCAGATAAAAAGTAATCATTTTGCAAATAGGTGATGGACCCCTCCCTCAGTGAGGTTTCCTACTTTTATTACATCTACCCTTGAATGTGCTATTACAACAAGACTCCAGTTTAACAGCTTTTTGTCTCTGGCCAGGGGGTGACATACAGTGCCCAGCAGAATGGAGTGAAGGGAATTGCAGGTGCAGCAAAACTGCAAAAGAAAATCAACAAACCACAATCCAGAACTTCAGAGACTCTATATCAATCACATAGAACTAGGACAGCCTAATCTCTCCCCATCCTGGAGCTCAGGGACATTTGCGGAAGAGGGGGCGGTAAGATTGTAAGAGCAAAAGGATGGGAGGAGCAACGATTTGCAAGATTCTCAACAATAGTTGGGGCCAAAGCAATCATAATGGGACTTTGCATGCCCTGCGCAATGTCCAGCGCACTGTTGCCCTCATAAAGTCTAGCATCTGTTAAGGGCACCTAGACCCCTGGAGGCAAGGGATTGACAGCCATAGTAGTGATCTTATGCTTAAGGGGAACAAGAGAAAGGGCTTATGGAAATGCCACTGGGTCCTTATATGTCATCGGAGAGGAGGACCCAGTGGAGAGTTAGGCGTACACAATAAAGGACTCTCTGGGAATTGGGGGGGAGGCACTGGGGGAAGGGGAGGGGGAGAAGGGGGGAGGGAGGGAACTGGTAAAAAATTTTAAAATGTATAATTAAATTTTTAATAAAAAATTTTTATTTATTTGTTTATTTATTTATCTATCTATCTATCTATCTATCTATTTATTTATTTATTTGTGTGTGTGTATGTGTGTGTGTGTATCAGAGGGCACCGTGTGTCCCTGTGGAAGGCCAAAGGTGACTTCAGAAATCATCCTGGATTGCTTCCACCCCCTTCTTGCTTCACCCTGGGGTTTTCCAGACTCTGTCTACCAGGGCCAGAAACGCAGGCCACCCCATCTCTGACTGGCATTTTTATGTAGGGCCTGGGATCCAAATTCAAGACCTTCTGTTTTCGAGGCAGACTCTTAACCCTTGAGTTATTCTCTAGCCTATTTTTCTGAAGTTTTAAGCTGTATTATTAAATAATTTTCTTGTGATGTTTCTATTTTTTTAGTGTAGACATTGAGTGCAATAAACTTTCCTCTTAGGATCACCTTCATCATATATCACCTTCATCATATCCCAAATATTTTTATATTTTCTCCTTTTATTATCATTAAGTAATAGGAATTTTTAAATTTGTTTTGACTTCTGTCTGAACCCATTCTTTTTCAGTAGCATGTTGCTTAATTCCAAAAGCACTGTGTACTTTTGTTGTTTAATACCTTGTTGTGGAATATACAGCTTAATTCCACAGAGATTTAATTCTATCATGGAGGCTTTCTTTGATGCCTAATATGTGGTCTATTTTGGAGAACATTCCATGGGTTGCTGAAAAGAATGTTATTCCTTGTTGTTAATATGCAAAGTTTGATAGATGTCAGTCAAAGTCCATTTCGTTTATAATTTGATTTAGTTATAGAGTGTCTCTGTTAAACTTTTGGCCTGTTGATGAGAATGAGATAGTGATGATTCCTAATAGTCTTATGTTTGGGTTGAGTTGTTATTTTACATGTTTTAGTATTTCTTTAGCAAATGTGGATTAGCCTATATTAGGAACATACATGTTTAGAATTATGATCCTTTGATGAGTACACAGTATCCTTCTGTGTTTCTTATGATTTACTTTGGTTTGAAGTCTATCTTGTCAGATATTAGAATGCCAATTCTTGCTTGTTTTCTAGTTCCATTAGTTTTGAGCACCTTTGACCAGTCTTTTACTTGGAGATTATACCTATTTTCATGATGAAATGTGTTTCAAGGCCACAGATTGACAGGCTGTGATTTTTAGTCCATGCTTGTAGCCTATGTCTCTTGATTGGAGAGTTGAATCCATTGACCTTTAAGGTTATAATTGAAGAGTTTTTGTTGATTACTGTCATTTTTTGTCTTTTGTTGTTTTTAAGGTGTTTCTTTGCTTGATAATTTGTTAGCATTATTTTTCTCCTCTTTCGTCTTGTGTTTACCTTTCTCTTCCATTTTAAGTACTTTGCCTAATATCTTTTGCAGACCTGTTTGGTGGTTATGTAGACCTTAAATTTATTTTATGACGAAAAAATTTTCTTTCACCTTAAATCATAACCGACAGTTTTTCCAGTTATAGCAGCTTGGGTTTGCATTTGTGATCATTCACTATTTGAAGCATGTCTCTTCCAGTTCTTCTGATAGAATTATCTTTAAATGTGACCTAATTTTTCTATCTTTGAATTCCTCAAAGCTTTCTCTGAATCTACAATATTGGCAATTATATGCCATGGGATGTTTCTACTTTGATCATATCTAAATGGTGTACAGCATACATCTTGTATTTGGATGGAGATATGTGGAAAGTTTTAAAAATCATCTTGGTTATTTCTTTCGTGGCTAATATCCCAAGAGGTTATTCTGGTTCTCATCTGTCATTGTGGTGTTGACGTTTTTGGTAAGAGACACTTTTCCTTTTTTTTTTTTTTTTTTTTTTTTTTTTTTTTTTGTATTTTGTAGATTTCCAGTGTGTTTGGTCTTTGGTTTCTTTCTTTGATATGTGTTTTTTGACTCTTTTGAGTTAGATAGAATTTCCAGACTTAGAAGGTTGTTGCAATAGCTTCCCTAAATGTGGACGGGAAAAAGCCATTTAAGGGTTGCTTGGTGCTATTTTGTAAAAGTGATTTTTGTAATGCTCTAGGAGTATGTAAGCCTAGCTCTGGTTTGGTGGTGATAGAGTTTAAGGTCTAGTTTTAACAGAGGGTTTTAGCATTGGGTTTCAGGTTTGATAGATGACATTTGACTTGGATATCAGAACCACTTTAAGAAGATAGAATACGGTGGGTATAGTAGCCAGGAGTAATGGTGGTTACAGATGATTGAGAAATGGCATCTTTTACAAATTATTAGGGTAAGTGAGAGTGATTGGGTAAGACCCTGTAAGGGTGAGTGTATGGGACTTGTGTACACTGTTTAGAAATCTTAGGCTGGAGTTGCTATCACTTTAGAATAAATGGAAATGAAAGTGGGTTGGTTGTTTATCTTTTGATTGGATGTAAAAGCTGTCTTGTGTGGAATGGTAAGATTTTTGAGATCCTTAGTTGTACGAGTTTAGTGCGCTGGTCCCCAAACTGTGGTTTCTCTGACCTGTAATAGATTCTTGGAAGATTTTTTTTTAATGATCTGTATATGTGGATTATGTGAGTATTGGAGGCTGCCAGCATGTAGGATGGGGGTCAGATCTGCAGCAGTTGGTGTGCTTGCCCCCCAAGCCTGGCCATGGATGAAAGATTGCCAAGCTGAGTTCCAGGTAGAGACTTAACCACTTAAGCATCTCTCCAGCCCTCAAAGAAGTCTTAATTAGCATTTCCTTGATGTTTAAGGGTTTTAAACAGGTTTCAAATATTTATTACATTTTTATTTTCTCTGTGCAGTTCACTACCTTATTGTCTGATTGGATACTTTGTTTTCAGGGAGTTAACTTTTTGCAGGTTTTCATATACTCTACATAAAGTACACTTTGTGTGCTCTATACTCTATATATCCCTGTCTCATGTATTAACAAAGTTTTTCTCCCATTTATTTTTATTTTTTATTCTTTATTCTGCAAATTGTTTCATTTGCAAAATAGAATCTTTTTATTCCATTCAACAATTTGATGTTTATTTCCTGTGCCATTAGAGTCACCGGCATTTTAAAGGAGTTGTTAGGAAATGTCCCCCTGATGATGATGTGAAATTGTGGGAACAAGATCCTAACTAACTATGGAAAGTTTTCTTCTGGCAGGGAGAAGGTAAGCACAGAGACATGAAGCCCAGAAGAGCCAAAGAAGAATGGTGGAGCTTGCAGAGCTGAGGACAGAGATGGACAATCAAGGAAGAGTCCTGGTATGAAAATTTAAGATTTTACGGAAGACTAAAAGGGATGCTGCAGAAAACTCTTGAGTGGAAACATCACTTACTTTAAGTTTAGCAGAATAACAAGTAGCTGTGATAACTGAAGAAGGAGGCTATGGAAGAATGTGTGCTATCTAAAAAAGGTGAATGATGGGATTCTGGCTTCCTTGGGTAGTAAGAGGCTGTAAAGAGACTCTGTACTGATGAATCAAAGTGGACCATGAGAGAGGAAAAATGAAATAGCAGCTTGGGAAAGGTGCGAGGGACCTAAAATCCCATTTTTTTGGACATATTCAGCTTGAGATGTCTGTTATATATTAAAGGAAGTTTGTTTGTCTGGCAAATAGTGTTTAGAGAAGTCTCAGTAAACTCATAAATGTGTTAACTATAGTTGAATATTGAATATATCTTATTATCTTATACATATAGCTTACCAATTCATATTAATATGTAGTATAATAACTCTTCCACAAATAGAATAGTAATTAAACAGATAATTTTGTTCTTTAGTTAATTTGGATAAATTATGAGAATAATAACCAAGACACACAAAAATATCTGGCCTCACTGTTTATTTATTGAATTAAGCTAGTATTTAAGGATAAAATTGTTATGATTTGGTTTTTTTATTTCATGCTTCGAGAAAGCAATAGGTGAACAAGAGACTTTAATACTACAGAATAGAATATTAAAGACACTGATATGTCTATTAAATATGAAGAAAATACCCTAAATCCATTACAACTAAATTAGAAAAAGCTGACAAAATTTAGATGATTGTTTAATTCATATTTAACAGGTTAATGACATATTAGTTAGGCTCAATTTGCTAAAGATACCTGTGTACAAACTTAGTGACCTGATTTTAGTCCCTGGAGTCTATGGATAGAAGGAGAGAACTGATTTCAGAAAGTTACCCTCTGTCCTGAATGCACATGTTATGCATGTGTGTGCCTGGTCCCTTCTCTAATTAATAGAATTGACTTAAAATACATACCGATGCACCAAAACAAACAGGACACATAAGTACACGTGAATATGCACAGATAATATACGTAAGGCCACTCATGAAGGGGAATGGAAGTTTCACTAAATGTGTTCCTATTTAACTTGTAACTATTTATTAACACAGTTCAACATCTACAGTAAGTATTTCTGGTTACTGGTATTTTTAACTTCTGGGACTTATGCATAATAAATTTCACTTTTTAAATTCGAGTCATTTGCTTTCATTGAATTCTTTCTAAAACTTCCGAGTGTAGGTGATATTCTGATTCTCTGTCAGCTTTAGACTTTTTAAAATTCTCTATTTTGAGTACTTAGAAAATTTTTGGTACAGAATAGGTAGATCATATTTACTGAATGAATGAATAAGTGAATGGGGTTTTAAAAGCAGACTGCATTCCCCTGTGTAGCTAAAACTAAGACTCTGTGTGTGTGTGTGTGTGTGTGTGTGTGTGTGTGTGTGTGTGTGCTAAATGTTCTCAGAAAATATAAAGAAAGAACTTTTACTTTCCTGAGCTCATTCAACTTCTGTATTATTTTCTCTCTTAATTCACTGATATGAAACTGCTTCTGGGAAACATGTTTTGGATTATGAAGAATAGAGAGATAAGCTACCAATATATTAGAAGCATTGTATTTTCAAAATAGTGGCTTCTTTGTAATTTTAAAATTCAATCGAAATAGATGTGATCCAGTACTTTTGTTAGATTCTATATGTTATCTTGGAAATATCTGTAAATTCAGAATAACTATACCTCTCATTTTCACACATGATGCTTTTGTGCTGTAAGATAAAGAAAATAAACATTTTCTGTGTTGAGGTAAGTTCCCAGTATCATGAATCATCAGTCATTATAAGTAACTGATGGGAACTAAATAGGATTGATTTTTAGTTCTGTAACCAAAGCATGGATATCTCTACAACTGCATTCGATCTCCTCTACAGTTTAAAAGCCTCAGAAATGGAATACATCTCAAAATGACCCTGATTTATTTTGATTAGCACTTAGAAGTGAGATTTTTCTTGCTACGTAATCAAACTGAAAATTTTTTAACTGCTCTGATGTATAACTGAAGGAGGAAAAAAAAAAGTAGGCGATTCCCAATGTCTTTATTCCTATATAGCAAAAGTTAGCAAATTTTTTTGCAAAATGCCTACCAGTAAATAGTTCCTGCTTTCAGGACCATATGGTCTCAGTGACAGCTGCTCAGCTCTGTTATTATAATACAGAAGCAGACAGTACAACAAAGAATGAAAATACCTATGTTTTTGCAAACTGTGGTCCACAAGACCAGGCAGCTGGAGGACATGAGCAACAATTAATAATTTGCTGACTTCTACTGCAAAGGACAAAAACTTCCTGTGCCTCAGGTGAATTTTGAGTGCTGGGATTGGGGCCTACAGCACTTTGCAATTTCACAAGTTCCCATCAGTCAAAAGTTCCCTTGTGATTAACAGTCACAATAGTGCTCCCATACTGAAGGGGAGCACAAGAAAGGGCTCCGGGCATTGCTACTGAGTCCTTACACCTCATTAGAGTGGAAGATACAGAGGCTTGCACACTAAAGGATGCTCCAGGGAATGGGAGGAAGGGAAGAGGGATGCACTAGGAGAAAGGGAGGGAGAGCGAGAAAAGAAGGGGAAAAGGGGGGAAGCATGCAAGGGGTACTGAGGAGGGGTGAAGGGAGGGAGGGGACCGGGGTACCTATTAAGTTTATATGATTGGGAAAAAATAAATAAACATAATAAAAAAAAGTTCCCTTGTGTCTGATCATCTTAGTGCTCAAATTTGCCCTATTGTATTGTTACTTTAACCATATGCTTTTTGTTTAACAACATTCCGCAATGGCTCTTCTTAAACAGGACACAGCAATTTTCAAGCAACAACTCTTTCATTTATTCATTCCTGACAAAATGATCAACAGGAGATGATTTATAGATAGGGTTTTTTGGGGGGGCGGTGGGGGGAGTGGAGGAATTGCTGAAAAGCTAAGGCAGAGGAAATATATTTGACAGGCATCCAGGCTGCCTGGTGAGGAACCAAGGGAGGAAAAAAAGATAGACTTGCAAATTAGATTCTGGTGGCTCAACTTTTCTAAGACTCTGTGGCCTTCCAGTAAAATTCGATTTGTGTTTAGTTTTGTATCTATACACAGAGGCATAGATTATTCTTTGTGAGATATGTTTGGGAGAAGGGAGAAGAAAATCGTGTAAAATTAGGACTGATGCTCTATGCCATCATTTTGAATCACTTTTCTTTATCTTCCTATACGTGGAAGTTACAAAATAAGAGCTTGGCACATTTAACTTCTGCGTAAGAGTTGTCCAAGTTCCTTCATGTCCTTTCCTCTCTTTACATTTTCCTGTCACATTACTTTCTTTTAGATTTTTTGTTTCTTCATACTAATAATGCAAATTAAACTTTCATCATGAGGGAAGGGAGAGGAAGGCAGTGGAACTTTCTGGATGTTTACTTTCTGTTCTGATAGCATTGACAGATTGGCTGGCATAATCAACTTAAAGAAGAAAAAGTTGGTTTGGCTAACAGTTTCAAATGCTTCAGTTTGCAGGAATGGGCAATGAATTTCTTTGCCTCATGGTGGCTGAGAAACAGGGCGTTAAGAAAGGTTCTGGGGATGTAGTGTACCCTGTAAAACAATGACTCCAATAGCTTCTTCCTTCATTTAGCACCAACTTTAAAGTCTCCATAAGCTCCAAAAAAGGTCCTACCAGCTGGAGCCCCAAGATTCAATAAGTTGAGGATATAGGTAGGGCCTTCACATTTAAGCAATAAAAATTACATTTGAGGGGCTTTAAGAGGGACAAAAGGGACACTGTTGATTTTTCCCTTCTAATCTCAGTTTCTCTTAGCAAGAATCATGAATATTTTGATATGTAGAATAAAAATGACCTTACTCTATAAAGCACAGTAAACATTAAGAAGGTTGCTATTTACTTCTTGGAAGAAAACAGCATTGCCACAAAAGTTCAAAATAGATTTATAAATATAATTTTAAGATGTGAAAAAGATATGAAATAATCATGTCCCTTACCACAGATTTGAGCCTTTGGGTATGAATGTTGTCATCAAGTAACAGAAGTAGAAAAAAATGTATCAAGAGCTCTGTCATTTTTGCTATCAAGGAAACGGGTCTGGTGAACCATGTATATTAGTAAGTACAGATTTTGGCTTTGGAATTTATTTTGTAGTAATTCAAATTGATTTTAACCTCATCATCAGAAACATAAATGATACTTAGATTCATAGCATATTTTATCAAAATATGTCACCTATTTTTAAGTAGTCTAATTTTACGAATTATCATTGTAAAGTGGGTGGGAAAAAGAAATGAGAAAAACAGTTAAATGTGTGCTATATGGAGATCCATGAATAAAGAAAAACTGACACAAGAGAGGGGTTTAAGAAATAGGGTTTTATTTAGAGTGGATGGCCTGGTGGTCAAAGAAACTATAGTTTAACCTTAAAGTAGAAGAGCATTAGTCTAGAAGAGATAGTTTAAGTTCAGAGAGATTAGGGGGAGAAACTCTGTGGTGTCAGGGAATGAAAAGGAAGAGAAGAGGGCTGGCAGAGAAATTAGATAGTCTGGAGAGCTGGAGAAGAAAGAAACCCTGGGTGAAGTCTGAACCTTTTGTTGTCCCTGGCATTGCTAATGTGTAAGCTGGGAGTTACTAGTGAAGCTTGGAGGTATGGTCCTGACAAAATGAACATTTGCCTAGAGTATAGGCTTTCCAAAATGGAAGCTGTGGTATTATCATATATTTTCTTCCATTTTCATGTGTATGTGTATTGAGAGGAGCGTTTGTATCATTTGTATGTGTGTAAACGTATATGTAAATGTTCATGTGTAGGCCCAAAGTTAATATTGGGAATCATCCTTGACCAGTTTTCCACTTCATTCTTTTGAGACAAAGTGTCTAATCAAATCCAAAGTTCACTAAAAAGAGGGATATCCAATTTTGCTCTGGGGATTCCCAGTCTTTGCCTTTTGAGTTTGGAATTAAATATAGGTAGGTTGCCACACCGACCTGATGTATCATATGGGTTCTGGGAATATGAACTTTGGTTTTCTTGTCTACAGGGCAAATTCTTTAAGGTATGAGATATCTACTGGACAACACTGTTCCTGGGGAGATGCCCCACAAATGCCTGTTCATCTCAGATATGGATCCGATGACAGATGAATGTAAAATATTTAACCTAACCAATGAGTGTACTACGGTTATTTATAGAAGTACAGTAAGGGTTACTTACAGAAACATGTATAATTCAAAGGTAGCTACGTCACCAAAAATCCCACCCCATCCTCGTGATGTCTCTGGGAAGGTGTAACTCTAGAGCTTTCTGCCCAACTTGCAGACAGATGGGATTGACAGAGTCCATTTTATTAATTGTTGCTTTCTTTACTTTAGGGAGGGGGTATCTGAGTCTCGTTAGCTTCAGGAACTTATTGAGATTTAATGAGTCTGCATCCAAGACGAATAATTTCTAGCTTACAACACAGAGAGGATCCCCCACCCCCTTATTCTGTGCCTTATGTTGGTTGGGAATACATTCAAAAGGATGTCACCTAACATCCAGAGGAAAAACAGCTTACAACAGCAGTCCATCATCATATGCTTTCAAATACTTTGCCAAGCCTCTCATATAGAAAATACATAATGTATTCAAGATACAATAATTGCAAGGGACATACAAACACAATATAAACAAATATGTAAAGTTACTCCAGAATACCAGTGGAAATATGACTCAGTCTTCCTTATTTTTCTTAGTATCCTTTGTCATGACCTCTAGTTATCAAACAGCACTAGAATCAATACAATGCAGTATTGCAAATTACTAAGTCCAGAATTACTTTGTTAAGTAAAAATTGCTCTGCATATGTTTATATGCTGTTCTAGTTTTTTTTATTGCTTTTCATCAGGTAAACATGCTTGGTTTTCTCTTTCTTCATTTTCATATAATAAATATTTAATAATAAACTGAAAGAGCTAATATACTTCATAAATACAACAGTTCCAGTTTTGACTGAACTGATATGATTGAAAGAATATGTTTTTATTTCTTGTTTATCTTGCCATAAGTGGCACTTTGCAACTTTTCAAATGAGACACTTCAGATTTTCAATTGATAAAGTTTGTGATGTGAAGAAAAGACTTTAAAAGGCTCAGTGCATCCTCCCTTTGCATGAACCATAAAGGTTAATTATCCAATGCATCCCAAAGATTTGCTTCTCCCACAAAGGAATCTAGAAGTCTTTCATGTGTGCAAATTTAATTCTCCTAAAAATGAGTCAGTGGATATGACCTTGTGGATCTGTTCCACCTTCTAATCTCTTCTCACTGACCAGACCCCAAGAGCTTCAACAAACAGGGCATGAACATGCTGCTCTAATGACCTGATTCAGCACTGTCAGCAAAGGTGACATTGAATTCAAAACAGCATTTCCATATTTTGATTCTGTTGATGGAGACCAGCACTGTCCCATTTGATGTGATCTATTTGAACGTACAGTGTGGTTCACAACCTGTGAACATTTACATTGCATTGTACTTACCTAGTTTTTTCTCATTTTGTTAATTGTTCTAATATTACTAAAGCTTGCCCCATGCTTATCCCTATGCCTGAGATTGCCCTACATGAAGTAGCTTTCCATATTTTCACCTGTTATGAAAGATAATTAAATAATTTAAAATATTATGCATACCACTTACATATTTTACTAATGTAAACCTGAATTTCTAAATAGTAAGACTTGAATTTTGATTCTTATTCCTAACTTGAAGGTTTGATGTTGACTGTTTCAGTGATAATAACATGATTCTTTAAATAGGCATTTTGAAGGAGAAAGAGGATGGTTTATATTAATGATATTTTCCTTTTTTTATATATTTATTTTTGAAATAGTGATGACAAGTAATCCCCAGCTAACCAATGGCATAGAGATTTACTATATTTGAAGGCCATGTTCAAAAAAGGAAAGGTTAAAGAATTCTTCTATAGTTTCAGCTTCTGCAAAATGTTTTGAGCTCCTGTCTTCCATTTTTGCTACTGGTGTTTAACCTACATGAATTTTTCAACTTCGTTGTGAAACTTACAATTGCCTTTAGCATGCTGTTAATAATATTGTATGGAGTGCAGATTTATGTGGAACTTAAACAAAACCTCACATTATTATTTCTTAAGTTTGTTCTAAAATTTGACTAATTAAATACTGAATATAAATTCTAAAGTGGGCACCCATCTGTCTCTATTATGGAATGAAACAGTTGAAAGATTCATTGATCCTACCTTTGAGTCACTGAAAAAAATCAATGGCCTGACTTCTTAGTTTTCCCTTTATGGGTTCTGGAAATAAGTGTTCCTAGGATTGTTTACATTTAATTCCTGTTTTAAAGGTTGTTTAAAGTTAAATTCTTGATTTACAAGGAATGACTGTAATCTACTTTAAGAGAATTGACCCCACACTGGTTGATTTCTGCCAACCACAAGCAGAAGCATTTCTGGAAATAAACTTATTAAGCTGTTAAAATTGTTTGATTAGGCATCCTCTGTACCATCCTTATCCAACATTTGTAGACTATCTTGTTTTTTGCTCAGATATAATTATACTTAGGTAGATTCATTCATCTTTATAACTGACTATTATGACACATCTAACTTTCACAAGATTCTCATTCATAAAGTTCAAAGTTTCAATTTTTTTGTGAAAAATTTCAATTCAACGTTATTTCAAATACACTGAGGAAACATAACTGTAGAACAATTACTGACTCTTGCCCAATCTGAATTTGAATGCCACTTATCAAAATGCCTTCTTTGAAAACTTTCCTTTAATGTGCAATGATGCTCCGGGAATGGGAGAGAGAGGCACTGGGGGATAAGGAGGGAGGGGGGGAGGGGGGCATAGGGCAGTGGGAGGTTGGAGGGAGGGAGGGGACCGGTGTACCTGTTAAAGTTGTATGAGTAGAAATAAAAATAAATAAATAAAAAAGGAAAAAAATAAAAAAATAAAACAATTACATTGTACCTCAAAAAAAAAAAAAAAAAGAAAAACTTTCCTTTCACCATTATCTTGTCTGCCAACAATCTCATAAAAATCTTAACAGATTGTTTGTTTTGTTCATGTCTTGCTCATCTTCTATATTTGGTTAAGAAACACGCTAAGCTCTTTTTTGCTCTAGATCTAGACATTTACTGTTCTTGTAGCAGCAATTCCTTGCCCAATATCTCAGTATGATTCAGTATTTTTGGTCTTTGAGGATTTAGTATGCATCATCTATAATAAAGTGGCATTTCATTGAATAAGGAAATTAAAGGGGTAATGGGAGGCATCCAGATCAAAGTTGAGCAGGTACAGCAGCATAGCAAAATGGGTGAGATAAGTCTTGATGTGCAGCTGTACACATATTGATAGTTTGGGAAGGCAATGAGGATAAATAGGAGACAGGTAGACAAAGTAGGATAGAAAACAGCTGTATTAGCAAATCTCCACAACAGTCACTTCGTTTTCTAACAAGAAGTTTAGTGACAACCAGTTAATGGCTTTGATGAAGTACTGATCCTATCAAGGATGAAGGTCAATTTCAAAGTGTTCCCCTCATGGCATCAGTATATCTGCAGGGGCAAAATAGTTCCATCCTGGCCTTGTTTCTAATGTAGGGAGTAAGGAATGCCATAGTATATAACCTTTTCTCTGAGAGCAGTTTCTTTTAACATGGAGTAATACTCATTGACAGAAACTTCCAAGAGCACTTCTCCTATATCTGGGTAGCACTGACACCTTAGAAGAGAATCTGGTCTTGGTTTTCTTATCACGAGAGCAGATGTAATGCTTGCCAGAGTAAATCACATCAACACAGAGGATTTCTGGTTCATTTGTCCAACAGTAGGATTGTCCTGTGGGCTGGAGGCAGTTGGTGAAACCCCAGCTCCACTCAATTCATTATTATTTACATTCAGACATTCTGTTGTCATTTGTACATGACTCTGATCCTTCTATTTCTCTGTTAGTCTTGAGGATTAAATAAAGTATAGTTGTAATTCTATTTTATCTCAACATTCAAATACAATAAACAATGGCAGAATCTTCATTCTGTCTTTTTGCACTGCAACTTCCTATCTAAATTTTGTTACACAATAAATGTACATATGAATATCATTTATTACCTTATTAATCTTAAGTTGAAAATGGACCTGGTAGAAGACAGAAAATTAAAAATCTATATCTCATTTTGCTTTTTAAGCAAAATACCTAATGACATGGCTATTGCTCAACCAAGGAAATGGTAGAAAACTTACAAGTTCATTGATGATTAAAACAATTTCCTGTACTTCATTAGTTGTGCTTTTTTATGCTGCATTAAATAAAGCAGTCTAAATACAATCCTGCACATTCAGAATACTCCCTCATTCATGCTAAAGGCAATTTACCTTGATGCATGCTTATTCTTCTCCAAGGACGGGAAAGGGTGATTGATTTTTATTACAAGAACTGACTGCATTTCCTTCATGATTGTGCAGTTAGTATAGTATTTCTAAAGTATGAACTGTATTGGTTTACAGTTCATTTGGTTACTTTGTTATTGATACTTGTTATATATTTTGCTGATGAGATAATGAACAGTGCTTATTTTGAAGTGTTAGCTTACAGATACAGAGGAGCTGGTTTGTCAATATTGAGAATCTAGAAATGAGTCAGCTTTACTTTAGCCAATACTTCCAGATTTTCTTCTAGTCATTTTTCACTCATATAGCCACATGCCTAAGAATGCTCGATGTTTAATGCACGAGGGACTTGATCATCAGGTACCTACAGGGTGTTCATCTAATGTCAAAGCTCATATCATAAATTCCACGAAGAACGTGACAAATGATTAGAACATTCATTACTTTAAAACATTGTCTGGCAACCATGGGTTAAGTGTGAAGCTTTGGGGACTGGAGAGATGGCTCAGGGGTTAAGTCTCTGCCTCAAAGCAAATTGTGGTGGTCTGAACTTCTGGTCCTCAAGCCAGAGCCTGGGAAACCCCAAAACAAAGCAGAAAGGGAATAGAACAATCCAGGATCATTCCTGAAGTCACCCTTGGGCCTCCACAGACACATATAGTGTCCTTTGAGACACATAGACAGACACACATACAAATACACATACACACATGTGGCACAAAAAATAAATATAGTTACCACATACCCTTATTGCTACTGAGTACTCTCTTTCCCTTTTGTGTACCACATTCCCTCTTCTCCTTCCCCTCCTAAACATTCTTTCCTTTATTTCCCTTTCAATCTTCATGCCACCTGAATTCTTCTACCTCCCTTTCTTTCAGACCCTTCACAGTCCACCAAAATCCCTTTTCATGGTCACTGTCTAATTGTTGCAGATATTCCTATTTAAATACTCAAATACTAGTTCAATGCTAGTGTCCACATGAAAGAGAGAACAGGTGGTATTTGACTTTCCCTGTCTTTATCTGAATACTTAGCATAATTTCCAGTTCTATGCATTTATCAGTAAATGCCAAAATTTCATTTCTTTTGGTAGCAGAGTAATATTCCATTGTGTATATGCAACATATTTTCATCATCCATTCATCAGTTGATGAACATCTATCCTGATTTCATTTCCTTGTTGTTGTGAATTAACTTGTAATTAACATGACCGTGCCTATGTCTTTGTAGTAAGATATAGAGTCATTAAAAATATGCTTAGGAGTGGTATAGCTGGATCAAAGGTTAGTTCACTTTTTAGCTTTTTAAACAACCTCCTCATTGTAATCCAGAGTGACTATACAATTTTCAGTCCTACTAAAAGTAAATAAGTGTTCCCTTTTCCCCATATCCTTAACTATATTTATTACTATTTGTGCTCTTAATTTTATCTAGTTTGACTAAGGTTAAGATAAATTTTCAAAGTAGTTTTAACTTAAATTTTATTCATGGCTAGGGATGTTGATAACTTGTTTTTAGGTATTTGGTAGACATTTGAATTTCTTTTGCAAATTCTCTATTTAATGCCAATGCCCATTTTTAAATTTGGTTGTTTATTTTCTTGATGTTTTTAGGTCTTTGTAATGTTCTGAACATCGATTTTCTGTCATATATAAATAGGAAAGATTTTTACCAATTCTTATGGTTGCCTTTTTATTAACAATTTTATTTTGCAAAGCAGAAGTTTTTAATCTTTTGGTCTTATTTCCTGTATAAATGGATTCCAATTTAGGGCCATCAGTTCAAGTATATTGCTTGTTCCTTCTAGAAGTTTCAGAATTTGAAGATTACCATTTAGGTTTTGATTTATTTGCATTGGATTTTCAAGCAGGGTGAAAGATAAAGATCTTTTATTCTTCTGCAGGTAGATATCCAGTTTCTCCAGAACCATTTGTTGAAGAAATTTTCTTTTCTTCAATGCATATGTTTGATGCTTTTACCAAAAAAAAATTAGGTGGCTGTATTTATATGGGGTTGTATCTGGATCCTCAATTCTTTTCCATTGATCATTATTCTGTTTTATGCCAATACCATTCTGTTTTTATTAACATGGCTTGGTAATATAGCTGAAATCTGTTATGGTGAAACTTCCAACAGTGTTTTTATTACTCAGAATTACTTGGCTTTATAGGTTTTTGGGATTCCAAATGAATTTTGGGATTTTTTTCAATTTCTATGAAGAATTATGTTGAAATTATGATGAGACTGTGCTGAATGTGTACATTGCTTTTACTAGGATAGGCATTTTCATATTAATCCTACTGATCTGTGAGCTTGTGAGATCTTTTCAACTTCTAGTGGTTCTATTTAATTCCTTTCTCCTGTGTTTTGAAGTTTTAATTGTACAGTTTTTTGCTTCTTTGGTTAATCCAAAAGTTTTTTTTCTTTTGAAACTATGGTGAAAGGGAATGTTCCCCTCATTTCTTTCTCAGATTGTTTATCTCTGGTGTAGAGGAAGGGTATTGATTTTTATATCTTTATTTTGTAATCTGACACTTTCCTGAAAGTGTTTATTAACTCTAAGAATCTCTTAGTGAAATCTTTGGGGTTTCTTGAATTTGAAATCATGTCATCTTCAGGTAGAAATGTCAGAAATTGTCCAGAGAAACTGCATCCAGAAATCATAGACAATCTAGCATAATTCTCAGTGTTGGTAATATGATATTTCTAAGTAAGCTATTGGCCAAAGAGGTATCAAAGCACCCCTTCAAGAAAATAGCCTTTTACCATTGCTTTTGATTGCTTTCCAGAACTCGTTAAAACCCAGTTGCTGAAGACACCACACATGTTAATCACAGGATAAGGAGTAAAAAATCTGGGACTGCTCAGAAAACTTCCTCATTGCTGACTAACTTTCATTGTATCAGAAGGTACTATGCAAGTTGTGGGGAAAGGATTGTCTGCAACATCTCACCCACCTGTAAATTCTTTGAGCTATTATAACCACTCTGGCAAGAAGTCTCCATTGATGCAATAGTGGCCAAGATTTTGGGGGTAATCAATTATTCTTTGATTGGAGTAAAGGCCCATTTTCTGGCAGGAAACATGCCTTTTACTGTAAACCAGTCCAAGAAATTGTAAATGGAAAAACATAAGCTTCAGGGAGGAGCTAGTTACTATTGCTCAACTATAAGTATATGATATCAAACTGCCAACTAAACACTTATCTTTATAACTATAGAGATGAATAGCTCTCAATTTTCAACTGAAAAGCACTCTTCTACAATAGAAGGTACTTAATGCAGAGAACAATAGCTAGTCAAAGTATAGAGAATAAATGGCTATAGTCTGCTTGACCCTAACTAAGACAGCTATAAACATTAAACTCCAAAAGACAATGGAACAATATTACTAAAACCTCATATGAAATATATATAATCTATAAATTTATACCCAGGCAAGGTAACACTCAACTTTTGGAATTGAATAAAGTCATTTTAAATATTCAATAATTAACCTTAAAAAAGTTCTCCCATTCGCCCTTTCTTAAATTCCTACACAGTATATAATTCATGCGAAATGATGCAGAGAAGCAGGGAAGGGAAAGAGGGAGGCTTTGGGAAGCTTTGTCTTCATTAGAAGACAAGAAAACAGCATGACCAAGAAAACTAATTCCATAATCTTTTAGTCAGGCTTCTAGTGAAGAAAGAGACACATCTGCAGAAGGCTGAATAGACAAGCCAAACAAAAGTGAAGTATGAGCATATTGGCAGAAGATCTAAAGTATCTGAACCTTTCAAATAGCTTTGTCTGGTGTTTGCACTGTGAAAGCATTTGCAGAATGTGAGTCAAAGATAAATAAGTAAGCAGGTTTTAAAATGCAGTTATTATCTTTACTATGGACAACTAATAAACACACACTACAGTTTCAGCAGTGCATGATATTTACATATCAATAATAACATATATGGATTAGCTATGACTTTGCAGAGGTGACAAAAGTAGCATTGCAGTAAAAGGTTCAAAGTTTCAATTGCTCTCAGCTCTTCAAAATATAAACATATATACATTATGTGTGTACCATAGTATATTTATAATAGGTGTTGCAACAACATGTATTCAATCCATACTTACATTGGTAACTTTGTTGACACATGCTTTATAAAATCTCCAGAATGTGTTTGGAATTGACAATGCTACATACAGTAATGGAGTATTTTGGAGATATCAATCAGAGTCTTTTGTTATTAAATTAACTGATTATTTTAAATTGTCAAATAAAATAGTATGTTTTTGTGTATAACATGACATTTTTAAAGTATGTGTACATTTGTAGAATAGCTGGATATAAATAATTTATGAATGCATTACCACTCATCATATTCTTATAATGAGAACACTTAAAATCTATAATTTCCAAAAAAGTCAGATACATTGTTAATGAGAGTCAGTGTAGTAGACAACAGATCATGTCAACTTTTTCCTTCCAGGTGAAATGATTCCTCAGAACATCACCTCACCATCACTCTTCATCCTAGCCTTGGCTAACACTGTTTTACTCTGCTTCTGTGAGCTCCACTTTTTAAGATCCTGGATGCAAATGAAATCATGTGGTGTTGGCTTTTATGTGCCTAGTTCATTTCACTCATTAGAATATCCTCTAGGTTATCTATGTTGCCACAAATAACAGAAATTCCTTCTTTATAAATGTAAATAGATCCCTGTTTTGGCCATGTATTTTCTTTATATAATGATACCTGGGTTGATTCCACATCTGTGGGCAATATTGAAGATCTGAGAATCTCAACATCTCTTTGAATGATTTTATTTAATATATATATATATAATATATATTATGTATACTTCCCTATTCTCCACATCTCACCTGCAATTTTGTTTTAACAAGTATTAGATAATATCATCATAGTCTTCAGCTAATTATGAGATTATTTCATTGTAGTTTCAAATTTATTTTCCTGATGATTAGTGATCTTGATCATTTGTTCTTACACACATTAGACATTTGAATTCTTGTGAGAAATGTCTATAAAGAGTTACCCATTTTTTAATTGAGTTTTTTACTCTGTGTGTATGTGTGTGTGTGTGTGTGTGTGTGTGTGTGTGTGTGTGTGTGTGTTGCATGTGTTGATTTGCCTATTATGATGTGCATGTGAAGATCAGATGACAATTTTTAAGGTCCTGGAATCAAACTCAAGTCATCATGGCTATCCAGGAAATACCTTTGCTCTCTTAGCAGCCAATTGCTTCCTTTCTATTGAGTTATTTGTCTGTCTTACATACTTTCAAGTCTAACCTCATAATGTATATGATTTTGTGATTTGTATAGTAACAGTTCTCTCTATGTCACTCTGTAGCACAGAGTTATCCTGAAATCCCTATCTCATCTCATTGTATTTGTCCAAAGGTTTTATGTGTATTACCATAGCTATCCTATTTTTGGTTTTTCTTTCATATGCCTAGAATCCTGTCCAAAAGAAAATCATTGTCTAGATCAATATCATAAAAGATTTCTTAGCTGTTTCCTCTATATGATTTACAGTCTAAGGCACTTCATTAAAGTATTTTATTTATTTCCAGTACACTCTTTTTTTGTTGTTTTTTTTAATTTTTTTTTCCAGTGCACTCTTAAATACAGGGAGAGGTGTGGATTTAAAATTTTGTTCTTCATTCTTCATCTGGATATCCAGTTGTCTCCAAGTCTTCTAGTTTTCAGTGTATAGGGCTTCACCTGTGATTTAAGCTACTCTCAACCATTTTGAGGAACTATTGTAAGTGGAATTAAAAAGCTTTTCAGTACTTCATCGTTACTGTATTAAAAAAAACTAAGAATTTTGCATGTTGATTTTCTATACTGAAACTGAACTGAATTCATTTAGTAATTCTGATGGCTTTGATGTAGTTTCAATATGAGATGATTTACCTTCATTTTTTCAGTCAAAAGTCATTTACTTTCTCTTTTTCAATCATGCTAACGCTTCTAGCCATTATGTTGAGGAGAGGAAATGCTGGACATTTAAACCTTTTACTGATGTATTAGGAGAGGAAAAGCCTTTTTGTCCAAAGGTTTTATTTTTTTTCCATCTAGTGAGAGGATCTTATGTTTGTTTCTCTTATTGTACTAATGAGCTTTAATGTTTGAGTAAGCAGGCAGGTGGTACTCGGTCTTCCGGGCTAGGCTGTGAACCTGGAACCATTAAATTGGACATATGGACTGACTTACTGAAGTTGGCGTGAAGCTTGAAACCACAAAACTACATCTGGAGCCTCTGTCAAAGGAGCTTGCTTAAAGCTTGGGCCTGTAAGGGATGGTTTGGTACTGGATATGCCTTGTGCTTAAGCACCTCAGAGGCTGAGATGTGTCTGCTGCTTGGATCTCCAGGACAGAATTAGGATGCAAGGTGTCTGAACCAATGATAAAGTAGCTCTTGAAGCCCGAGTCCATGAACTCTGACCTGGAGACTGAGTCTACAGAGGGTGTCATGGAGCCTCAGTCCACAAGAGCTGGCCTGTAACCATGGGAATCTCTGTTGGATCAAGCCCCAAGTCTTTCAGAGTATAAGGTTCGAGGAAACAATTTCCAAAATGTGGCTGGAAGTGTCTCAATGGCACAAGAAAGCCTTTCATATCCAAAATGCAGCAAGTCTGAACATAGAAAGTTATGTTGGCTCTGGGCTGATCTAGAAGTAGGAATGATCCTGACTCGCCTTTTCTGTGGACCAGATGGGTCTACAGACTACGTAACTTGAGCCTCAGGTACAGGGGTGTGAGTAGCTATGCTGTATGAGCCTCAAGCATGGGCCTATGGGACTGAAACACGACTGGGCAGATTCTCTTTCCTTTCCTTTCTCCAGAGAGGAGGATTTCTTTATTCTAATGTTTAGAGTCTCAGAAGGGTTGACATGAATTATCTTTATGACTCTCTTCAATGAATTTTCTCCTATCTGGGGGATAACTCTGGTATTGCAATCTACCATTTGATTTCCTTACTTGTATGAAAGATATATCATGATAGATGGTTGTTAAACTTATACTTCTCTTGGGGCTGGGGAATCCTACTCAGGTATTTGATCCCTATAAAAAGTAGCTGTTATACCTGCTCAAAAACCTGATCACTTAGATTGGGCTCCTGTTTCCCTGGTAAGGCTGGAATCTCTGTCTCCACCCTTAGGTTAATAAGCTGGGTCATTCCCCTGTATTCTTAAGTATTCTTTAAGTATTCTGAATTTGTAAGTTTACCATGCTGTCACTTGTCTGTTTCCTGGATTCCCAGCTGCTTGGATCCTAGTCTCAGATGGTATTGCCTTCTGTCTTAAAATATATGGAAACATTTTCAGCTCTTTCCTATTTAATAATTATTGCATGCAGAATATAAATCCCTAGAGCCGTATTATTTTGAATGCTCATTCCACATATTCAAAAAGAAGGGACTTTGATGCTCCGTGTTGCCAGGCGTTAAGACTCTTTTCCTGTTCATTCTTTACCTTTCTGTCTAGCCTGTTCCTTGGTCTGATACTTTGATTTCTTGAGAGAAGCAAATGTCTTTTTGTCCTTCCTCCTCACTCTTGTGGAAATGATCCAGGGAAACAGATAAAGAAAGAAATAGAGAGAGAGAGAGAGAGAGAGGAGAGAGAGAGAGAGAGAGAGAGAAGAGAAGGAAAGAAGGAAGAAAGGAAGGAAGGAAGGAAGGAAAGAAGGAAGGAAGGAAGGAGGAAGGAAGGAAGGAAGGAAGGAAAGAAGGAAAGAAAAAGGAAGGAAGGAAGGGAGAGAAAGAGAAAGAAAAAGAGACAAAAAGAGCAAGAGAGAAAAAGAGGGAGAAAGGCAGAGAGGAGGGAGGGAATGAGGAAAGGAGGGAAGGAATGAGGAAAGGAGGGAGGGAAGAAAGGAGGAAGGAAGGAAGGAAGGAAGGAAGGAAGAAGGAAGGAAAGAAGAAGGAAGGAAGGAGGAAGGAAGAAGGAAGGAAGAAGGAAGGAAAGAGGGGGGAAGGAAGGAGGGAGAGATGGAAGGAAGGAGGGTGAGATGGACGTAGGGAGGGAGAGATGGAGGGAGGGAGGGAGAAGTGGAGGGAGGGAGGGAGAGGTGGAGGGAGGGAGAAGTGGAGGGAGGGAGGGAGAGGTGGAGGGAGGGAGAAAGGAAGAGAAGAACAGAGCAGATAAGCCTTTATCAAATCTTTGCAAATGCATACTTTCCACTGTGAGAACTCTGAATTGGACAAGTCACAAATATAATAGCTTTTCTATCACCATACAAGGCTGATAAAATGTTAAATCTGAGGATTAACTGCTTTTGGCAGTTTGGTTTCTTATCTCTGAGCAGGACAAAGTAAATTCTCCTTCATGTTTCACCAGGTATCTTCAAAGTAACAAATACTAAACTTTCTTCCTTGCTCTTTCCTGCTTCTTTACTATTTCAGGCCTAACTCTCTCCAATTTTCTTTTTCTTTTTTAATTCAAAAATAGGAGTAACAGTCAAGTCCATCAAAAATGGGAATAACAGTTAAATCCATATTTAATCTGGGAAATGCACGGATCTTGTGCGTCTACATCTCCAATGGGAATGAATGAGCCCATATGACTTTCCATCATGGTGGGAAAATGGAGGCATCCAGTGGTTGAAGCAGCTGGCCAGCTGCAACCACAATCAGGCAACAGGCAGAGAAAAGCCCTTGAACTGTGAGCCATTAATGATTCTTTGCTCTCTTAACTTGCTTTTTTCAGAGTATTTCCTCACAGCCTCAGGAAGGCATTTTCTAAAAGTGAAGAGACACAGTAGCACTGGGGAGGCCAGGGCAGCTGGAGTCTATGGGGCAAATCACCAGGGAGGGACAGCTGCAAGCAAATCAATTCCAGGTATGGGTAAAAGATCCTTTTCAAAGGCCCAAAGGTCAACTGACATGCAAATGAACTGGAGTTCAAGAAACAGCCACACAGAAAACATAGAAAAGCACTTAACAAACATTCAAGACACTAGATGCCTCCAAGAAACAGCAAAGCAGACATCTTTGTAAATCAGTTTCCACTTTGGCTCAGTTTCTGAAAGTATCTTTCCTCACTATTGGAGAGCTATTGACGGAATTTCTTTTTTTATCAAAGCTTGAAATGTAAACACTAATCAAATTGTGTCCAAATAACAACATGTAGAAGAAATAATGACAAATGTTACAGGAACAAAAAACTTCTCAAAACAAAATCATGTAGTTTACAATGTGTGGCAACTTGATAAAAATTTAAAAGACATGCAAAGAAACATGGTAACTACAACTCGTAAGTTAGTTGGTTTAAAATAAAACAAGGTCGCCTCCACCTCCTTCTGCCCCGGGATTCACAGGCTCCGCCCTACCAGGACCAGAAGCGTAGGCCGCCCCTGCTTCCGCCTGGCGTCTATACGTGGGACCTGGGATCCGAACTCGGGACCTTCCGCCTGCAAAGCGGAGGCTTAACCCCTGAGCCACCTCTCCAGCCCCTTTTTTTTTTTTTTTTTTTTTTTTTTTTTTTTTTTTTAACTAAGATTTCTTTTTTTTTTTTAATTTTTTTTTATTATTATTATTTATTCAACTGTGCACATGTGTGTGTGTATGTGCTCGCTCGCGCGTGTGTGTATGTGTGTGTTTGTGTATGTGTAGAACCACGGACGAATTCGCGAACCACCATGGACGGGCAGAAGGAGGTGGAGGCAGTTGAATAAATAATAATAATAATAAAAAAAAAAAAGAAATCTTAGTTAAAAAAAAAAAATAAAATAAAATAAAATAAAACAAGGTGATGAATATTAGTACATTGAGTACACTAGTAAACACTATCAAAATGTAAAACGGAAGCATAGAATTCATTAGAAGTGAAAGCTTCAAATTCTTAAGTCATCTCAAGTATTTGACAGGATGCTGAGTCTCCTATCACATGATAAGAATGAACAGCTATGTTTAAAATTTTTGAGTAACCAGCGGCGAGCACACAGGCCAACTGCGCCCCCGGCCTGGACGACCCCAGCCCCCCTCCGCGCCACCCCGCCCCCGCCCGCCGCCCGCCCCCCAAGGTGAGTGAGAGAGAGAGAGAGACCCAGCCCAACCACCCTGGAGCCCCACGCGTCCTGGCGGCGAGCACCTAGGCCGACTCCGGCTTGGCCTGGGCCCCGTCCCGGACCCCTCGCATGCTCCCATCCCGTGCTCCTCGCCACCCCTCTAGGTCCCAGGTGAAGAATTCTGCCATTGAGCCAGCAAGCGAAAGAGCCCAGCCAGCCCCGCCCCCCACCCGGGAGCCACCCAGCCAGCAGCACCACTCTGCACAGGGGCTGGCTTTGCCCTCCGGGCCCCGCCCCTCTCCACGCCCACCTTCCCAGGTCTCAGGTGAAGAATTCTGCCATCAACATCAGACCCTCTGCCTCTCTGGCCCACCGGGGACCTACGCATGTGGTCCACGGAAGACACACTGTTACTCAGAATTCAATAGAGCCCAAAGGAAACTCAACCAAAATTCTAAGGAACAAAGGGAACACAGGCCATACATGTGGACTCCACTACAATCATTATATCACGTGGGTGAGATTCTTCACATCCAGCCCAAAGATAAGTAAACTTTTTCTATTCACCTTACTTATCCTTTAAAGTATCAATGCTGTAGATCAACTTTCTCATACAGGCACCCCAAAAACATACAACTCCAGGGAGTACACCACTCACCTCCACATTTCACCAAGATACTAAATCGTAAAAGTGCACTACCAAACTAATATTCACCCCCTGGTAACATAACCTGACTTAACTGACGTACTAACAGCCTAGTAGCCTCATCTAGGATATAATAATAACAATACACAAACATACCCAATCCAAGACAAGCACTAGTAATAACTGGCAAGCGTAACAATACCAACTACGTCGATTCAGTGAAAAACACACAGACACTGAAAGGTTCTACAAAACAAAACAATAATGTACAAGTCAAAGTGCAGATCCACGAGAAACAAAACCCAAGAAGACCAATCTCCTGCCGAAAGAATCAATCCCATAATGAGGGATTCTGACCAGAACAAATCCACAGAAAATAGCCATGAAAGCCAGACCCAACATAATGACTTTCAGAGTATGATCCTTACCATGATTAATACTATGAAAGAGGAAATCTGAGAAGAGTTAAACAACAGTATCAACCACTTTGAACAGGAACACAACAGGCACTTGGAGGAGTTGAGAAAAACAGCTCAAGAAACAAAAATAGACATAGAGCAGTTAAAACAGTCTCAGGCAGAGTTTAAAATTGAACTAAAAGACAAGTTATCTTCAACCCAAAACTCAACAGAGAGTCTTATGAGCAGAACAAATGAGGCAGAAAATAGAATTTCAGATCTTGAAGACAAAGTGGGAGAATTAACCAGCTCAATGGAAGAGATTGTTAAAGCCAAAAAGATACTGGAGAGGAACATTCAAGAGATATGGGACACCCTGAAGAAGCCTAACATGAGCATTCATGGAATACCAGAACAAGAATCCCAAAATACCACACCTGAGGAAATATTTCAATTCATCATAAATGAAAACTTCCCACAACTAAAGAATGAGAGGCCTATCCAAATACAAGAGACATTTCGCACTCCAAACAGATACGACCAAAATAGAAAATCACCACGGCAAATAATAGTCAAAACACTCCACATTCAAGACAAAGAAAAGGTGCTGAGAGCTTCAAGAGAAAAAAAGCAACTCACTTTTAAAGGTAAACCTATTAGAATAACAAATGACTACTCAATGGAAACAGTAAAAGCAAGAAGAGCTTGGAGAGACATAATTCAAGTATTAAATGAGCAAAAATGCCAACGCAGACTGATATACCCGGCAAAACTATCTGTCATGATTGAGGGAGAAAGAAAAGTTTTCCAGCACAAACACAACTTGAAGGGATACATGTCTACCAAACCAGGCCTTCAAAAAATCCTAGAACTGATACTCAAGCTTGAAGAAAAGAACAAGCGTATCCAGGGGGACAGAAGGGAAGTATAATACCACCAAAACATAAATATCAACATGCTTACAAAATCTACTAAACATAAAAAATGTCCAGAATTAAAAATAATTTCTCCATTATAACATTAAATGTCAATAGTATTAACTCGCCAATTAAGAGACACAGATTACAAACTTGGATTAAAAACCACAATCCAACAATCTGCTGCCTTCAGGAAACTCATCTCACCACAAAAGATAGGCACATCCTAAGAATGAAAGGCTGGTCCAAAATCTTGCAAGCTAATGGAACCAGAAAACAGGCAGGGGTAGCAATTATGCTTTCAGACAAAGTGGACTTCAAACCAAAGAAAATCATAAGAGACACAGATGGATACTACATTTTAGTCACAGATACAATTCACCAGGAAGACTTCACAATCCTGAAAATTTATGCACCCAATACGGGCCCCTCCACATTCATTAAGAAAACCCTACAGCACCTAAAGCAAGAAATCAACCCCCAAACAATAATTCTTGGGGACTTCAACACCGCCCTCTCAACATGGGATAGATCAACAGGTCAAAAGCTTAACAGAGACACTTTGGAACTTAACCAAACCCTTAAAGAAATGGACCTTACAGATCTCTATCGAACTTTTCACCCAGACACCAAAGAATACACATTTTTCTCAGCGGCACACGGAACTTTTTCCAAAATAGATCACATATTGGGCCACAAAACAAATCTCCACATATACAAAAAAGTTGAAATTCTAACCTATGCCCTATCAGACCACCACGGCCTAAAGCTGGACATCCACAACACAACAAACAAGAGAAAATACACTAACTCCTGGAAACTTAACAATATGATGCTGAATGAGAACTGGATTCAGGAAGAAATTAAAAAGGAAATTCAAGATTTCCTGAAAGTGAACGATAACGAAAATACAACTTACCAAAATCTCTGGGACACAATGAAAGCTGTCCTAAGAGATAAGTTCATACCTCTTAATGCCTACATCAAAAAAATGGAAACATCAGAAATAAATAACTTAACGATGCAGCTTAAGGCTTTAGAGAAATGAGCAATCTGATCCCAAAAGTAGTAGAAGAGAGGAGATTAGAAAAATAAGGGGAGAAATATCTGAAATCGAGATTAAGAAAACGATAGAAAAAATCAACCAGTCAAAAAGCTGGTTCTTTGAAAAAATCAATAAGATAGATACACCCCTAGCTAAATTAACCAAAAGCAAGTGAGAGAAAACCCAAATTAACAAAATTAGAAATGAACATGGAGTTATCACTAGTGATACCCAAGAAATCCAGAGAATTATAACATCATATTTCAAAAACTTATACTCAGTGAAGTTTGACAACACACAAGAGATGGATGAATTTCTAAGTAAACACATCTTACCTAAATTGGATCAGGAAGTTGTGAATTACTTAAATGGCCCTATAACATATAAGGAAATTGAAGAAGTAATCTCGAATCTTCCCACCAAAAAATGTCCTGGGCCAAATGGATTCAGCACAGAATTCTACCAGACATTTAAGGAGTCAATAACACCAATACTCCTTAAACTGTTCCATCAAATAGCAACGGAAGGAACACTACCAAATTCCTTCTATGAAGCTAATATCGTCTTAATCCCAAAGCCTAATAAAGATTCACTTAAAAAAGAAAACTATAGGCCGATCTCCCTGATGAACACAGACGCAAAGATTCTCAACAAAGTCTTAGCAAATCAGATTCAAAAACATATCAAAAAGATCATTCACAGGGACCAAGTAGGCTACATCCCCGGCACGCAAGTTTGTTTCAACATACGAAAATCAATAAATGTAACTCATCATGTAAACCAGTCCAAAGTCCAAGACCACATGATACTCTCGATAGATGCAGAAAAAGCCTTTGACAAGATCCAACAGCCTTTTATGATCAAAACGCTGGAGACAGTAGGAATGGAAGGAACCTTTGTCAATATAATAGAAGCTGTATACAACAAGTCCACAGCAACGATTATGCTCAATGGGGAACAATTGGAAGCATTCCCACTTCGATCAGGAACTAGACAAGGCTGTCCACTCTCAACACTTCTATTCAATATTGTACTTGAAGTCTTAGCTGAAGCCATGAGACAAGAAAGGGACATAAAAGGGATTCAAATCTGCAAGGAAGAAGTCAAGCTATCCCTATTTGCAGATGACATGATTTTATACCTGAGGGATCCCAAAAACTCCACCAGGAAGCTCCTGGAACTAATTGAGAAGTTCAGCAGGGTGGCAGGATACAAAATAAATGTGCAAAAATCAGAGGCCTTCCTATATGCCCAGAATGAAAGAAGTGAAAAAGCCCTGAGAGAAACAATCCCATTTACTGTAGCCCTTAAAAAAATGAAATACCTTGGTATAAACCTAACCAAGGAGGTAAAAGACCTTTACAATGAAAACTTTAAAACCCTAAAGAAAGAAATTGCTGAAGACATCAGAAGGTGGAAAGACCTCCCATGCTCCTGGATTGGCAGAATCAACATTGTAAAAATGACCATCCTACCAAAGGCAATATACAAATTCAATGCTATACCAATTAAAATCCCAAAGCAATGCTTTAAAGAAGTTGATCAATTAATCTCAAAATTCATATGGAGGCACAAAAGACCCAGGATAGCAAAGACAATCCTGAGTAACAAAAACACTGCTGGAGGTATCACCATACCAAACCTAAGTCTATACTACAAATCCATAGTTATAAAGACAGCCTGGTACTGGCTCCAAAATAGACACACAGATCAACAGATAAAGGTTGAGGATCCAGATATAAGCCCACAAAAATACAGCCATTTGATCTTTGACAAAGGGGCCCCAAGAATCCAATGGAAAAAGAACAGCATCTTCAACAAATGGTGCTGGCAAAACTGTATCTCCACATGCAGAAGATTAAAGCTGGACCCATACTTGTCACCATGTACAAGACTTAATTCCAAATGGATCAAGGACCTTGATATCAGGCCAGAGACTATAAAAATCATAACTGAACGGATAGGGAACTCCCTTGAGCTGATTGGGCTAGGCCAACATTTCCTAAACAGACATCCAATGGCACAGTCACTGCTACCAACTCTCAACAGTTGGGATCTTGTGAAATTAAAGAGCTTCTGTTCAGATAAAGAGATTGTCACACGAGCTCAAAGGCAACCCACAAAATGGGAGAAAATCTTCACTAACCACATATCTGATAGAGCTCTACTCTCCAGAGTGCACAAAGAACTTAGAAAATTAAACACCAAGGAAACCAATGGCCCATTTAAAAAATGGGCCGTGGAACTTAAAAGAAATTTGACCAGAGATGAAATTAAAATGTCTAACAAATATCTTGAAAAATGCTCCACTTCTTTAGCCATCAGGGAAATGCAAATCAAAACCTCCCTTTGATATCATCTCACCCCGGTCAGGATGGCAAAAATCCACAATACAAACAACAACAAGTGCTGGAGAGGATGTGGAGAGAGGGGAACACTGCTACATTGCTGGTGGGAATGCAGGCTCATACAGCCACTCTGGCGAGCCGTCTGGAGATTCTTAATGAAATTAAAGATTGAAATGCCATATGACCCTGCTATTCCACTTTTGGGAATAACCCCCCATGCAGCAGAGGTTCGCCTCGATAGCACAAGCACGACTATGTTACAATAGCAAAGTCATGGAATCAACCTAAATGTCCAACAGTTGACGAGTGGATAAGGAAACAGTGGTACATCTATACAATGGAGTACTATTCAGCCATCAAAAATGATGAATTACTGGAATTTGCTGGGAAATGGATGTCATTAGAAACAGTTATATTAAGTGAAGTATCCCAATCCCAGAAAGTTAAGCACCGTATGTACTCCCTAATAGGTGGCTCCTAGTACCAAACTCACCCAGCCCACATTGAGACACTCAAGGGTAAACCTATGTAATACAGTAATTGCAAGGATTGTGAACAGGAGTGATGGGGTTGGAGGGCCACACCAGACACAAGGAGATAGGGGACCATGTTACAGCAGAGAAAATCAATCTCCAAGGAATGCAAGTAAGTAATGTGACACCTGGTTAAGTTCACAGATGTTCGTTCCTGATCATGTACAACTGAGGGGGTATGATCTCACCAGAAGGGGAGGGCATATAGTCTGGCAGATGAAAAGAGATCATTTTGCAAATGGGTGACTGATCCCTCCCTCACCGAGGTTTCCTGCTTTTATTACATCTACCCTTGAATGTGCTATTATAACAAGACTCCAGTTTAACAGTTTTTTGTTTCTGACCAGGGTGTGACATACAGTGCCCATCAGGATGGAGTGAAGAGCATTGCAGGAGCAGCAAAACTGCAAAAGAAAATCAACAAACCACAATCCAGAACTTCAGAGACTCTATATCATCCACATAGAACTAAGCCAGCCTAATCTCCCCCCATCCTGAACCTCAGGGACATTTGCGGAAGAGGGGGCGGTAAGATTGTAAGAGCAAAAGGATGGGGGAGCAATGATTTGAAGAGTCTCCACACTAGATAGGGCTGAAGCAATCATAATAGGACTTTGCATGCCCTGCGCCATGTCCATCACACTATTGACCTCACAAAGTCTAACATCGGCTAAAGGCACCAAGATCCTTGGAGGCAAGGGATTGATGGCCACAGTAGTGTTCCTATGCTTAAGGGGAACATGAGAAAGGGTTCAGGGAAATGCCACTGGGTCCTTTTACGTCATCGGAAAGGAGGACCAGGAGGAGAGTTAGGCATACGCAATAAAGGACTCTCTGGGAATTGGGGGGGAGGCACTGGGAGATGGGGAGGGAGGGAAGCAGGGGGTTCGGGGGGAGGAGGAGGGGGGGAGGGAACTGGTCTACCTATTAAGTTTGTATGAGAGGAAATAATAATAAAAAATGTTAAAAAATTTTTTTGAGTAAATTTGTTAAAATATAGCAGTTGAGATGATTTTTGGGTATCCTATTAAAAATACTATTTTCATCTAGGGAATAATCACTTCAAACTGGAAATTTCTCTTTGCTTTTGTATGAAGAACCCCTGTGCAGATTTAGAAGTATCTGGAAAGTCCTGAAATTCCCTTTGGGGTGCTAACCCATGCCGGGCACCAGGGCTTTGTTCTCACAGGTCAGGTATTCCAGCAATTGCCTTCCTCAGTTTTCTCCCTCTCCACCTACACTTACCAAGTCACTAGATTGAAAAATAGTTATGTGAATAGAAACAGGAAGAGTTGTATGAATAGGAACAGGAATAATTGCTATTCATTACAGGAAAGGCAAAAACAAACATAAATCCATTGATTTGAAACCAATGTCCCAACCTCTCCAAAACTCAGAACCACTTGTTGGAAATCATGGTTCTGAAAATGAAAAGAAAAATCCAACTACATGGTTCAACAGACTCCTGAATGACATTGACCTTGCCCATGCCTGTCCTGGCCCGCTCCTCTTGCATCTAATAAGGTACCGGTTCTCCAGCTGTCATTTCTGCCTTTGCTTCTTTCCCAACCTCACCGACCTGTCTGCAGGACGGAGCTAGTGGATTCTCTGGCAAGGCCTACATGCCTGAAGTAGACTCTTTAGCAGCTGTTCCAAAGCCATTTAAAACGTGGCCAGGAAAGTAAATTGAATACAAAACAAAACAAACAAACTAAACCACAATAGAATCTACATGATTCATTTATTATTTAATCAATCCTTACACAATTTTCTTTCAGTTTAAATGTTAATTTAGATTTGGATTAAAAAGCAAAGCACAGGCTTTATCTTTTCTTGTTTGAGGCATGAATTCTGTCTATAATAGTAAAAAAAAATGTAATTGTGAAGGGCTTGTTTACTTAAGTGAACTTGAAAGACTGGATTTAGTTAATTTCAGCTAAGAAATATTTCAGACAAGAGCAGCAATCTTTCCTTTACCAACACAATAGCAGCTAGGAAACCTCCACCCTAAGGCTCAAGGGGTCAACCTACTGGGCCCTTGTTCAGGTTTTAGTCCACAAGGGCGCAGAACAATTACTGTCCCCTGCTGGAGAAAAGTGTATTTATAGAATTCATCTCTGCGAATATAGCATGGGACTGACTGAAAGAAGTATTTTGTTAAGCTACTTCAGGTGGAACAAATAAGAAGCCAAAGTATGCTACTGAAAATCTTGGCAAAAATTAATGCAAAGCTTTTATTTGGCACACTGTGAGGAGCGCAGGTAGGTATAGGTGTATAATCCAAATAGAATTAAAGTAAGATAGTGAACAAGAGATCGAGCCTCCAATGGCCTATCATTTCCTAGTTATCTAGTCTTAGTTCTTAATTCCCTTCCTATAAGCTATCCAGCTTTAATGCTTGGTGATAGTTGTTTTAAAAAGTGGGGAGGGGCTGGACCGGTGGCTCAGGGGTTGAGCCTCTGCCTTGCAGGCAAATCCTGAGTTCGGATCCTAGGCCCCACGTATAGATGCCAGGCGGAAGCGGGGGCGGCCTGCGTTTCCAGTTCTGGTAGGGCGGAGCCTGTGAATCCTGGGGTAGAGTAAACAAGGAGGAGATGGAGGCGTCCATGGTGGTTCCCGAATTCGTCCATAGTTCTACACACACATATACACACATACACACATGTGCACACATGCATACATGCACAATTGAATAATAAATAAAAAAATTTTAAAAAGTGGGGAGGTGAATCATTTTTTTCTGTTTGCTGCACAGTATTATTAAGATACTACATAGTTCAATCTTATGTTAACTTCAAGAATTTTAGCTTGTGGGTCCACCCTCATGAAAAAGAAAAATACAGATAATGTATTTAATGTGGTTTAAGCCTAACTAGCACAGTTGATGTGCTCGATAAATGCTTTTCAATATATTTTTTCACCTGTCCAGCATGCTTCTAATCTGGTGCCAATCAGCCTTGTATTCTAGCATATTATAAAACTGTGCAGCATTTACTTTGAAACTGAAACATACCATCTTGGAAGTGAGACTGAGGAAGTTAACAATGCTTGCCAGGGTCAGAACACCAATAATCGGCATGTATCAGAAAGTTCCTGACACAAGATTCACAAGAACCCCAAGTTTGTATAAATAGTAACAACTGCTGGGGAGACAAGACTCTCCCACCAGTTGAGTTGCCTGTAAGTCAAGCAAAGGACTCCAGGAATTGAGCTTTTGTGAGCCAGCACCTGGGCTGAGGTGGGGTTTTGTTTTGTTTTTAGTAATGCAATTGACTTTGATTTACCCACTTCTGTAAGTAACTCCAATAAACTCACTAGCTTACTAAACTAAACTTGGGTAGAATCACTTCTTTGTTCTTTGCTTGTGCTCCCTGTCTGGGGAGAAAGAGATGCTTGTGTGTCACCCCAGGAAAAAGTCATGCAACAGAAGCTGCTTTGTAATTTCAGATCATAGAAACAGAAAGAATCAAGAGAAAAGTTAGTAAAACTAGGTACATGTTTCTTGTAGAAATTAAGGGAAAACACAAAGGGAAAATCAATGCAATGTCTTAGAATGAAAACTTAAGTGTATCATAGTAGCAAATGTATTTCTTCTTCCAATTAACATACAATGTTTGAAGACCAATGTCTAAGTTCCAGGAATTAGTCATTGCTCATGACAGTGGGAAAGCAGCAAAGAACAAGAAAAATTCCTGTGTCTGTAAAGCTTTGAAGACAGAGGAAGAAACAAGTAATTGCATATGCAATGTTCTCCCACAGGCTGGTGTTTGGAAAATGAGGCCACCGGCTGGTGACACTTACAAAGGTGGTGGTAAGTTTAGGAGTCCTGAGGAAGGAGGTCACTTACCTTGTGCTGGTCCCGGTTCTGTTCTTACTCTCTGTCTCCTGCCTTCTCTGAAATGAGTAGACTTCTCTTCCACATACTCCCTCCACCATGATACACTGTCTCACCATGGCCCAGAATCAATATAGCTAAGAACCACTGACTGAAACTTATCAAACTTTTTCCAGGTCGTTTCTGTCAGGTATTTGTCACAGCAACAAGGAAATCTGCCTAGCATATTTATAAGTAGTATTTCACATAATAATGAGTGTTATTGGGAGAAGACAGATCAGGGATACAGGGAAAGATCATCTGGTCCTGGGTAGGGATTGATTTCTTTTTATTTTCTGTATTGTATCATACATCCATAACTTTATAAATACATGCATAAAGTATGCTAAAGGAAACCATGATAACACAGGGAAGGAAACATGGGTGCATGGAACAGCATGCTAAGAAGTAGCCGTGACTACATGACAATGAAAGAGACTGCATGGTCTAGTAGTAGTTCAGATATGGAAGAAGAGGAAGTGGGGAGGAAATGACTACCACAGAAGGATGGGGTGTTTGTGCTCATTTAGGATGGTTCCAAACGTGATCATTAGTAATCTGTTTAAAGCTTCCTGAAGGGAAGCATGCATTTCTGAGATAAATCCACAAATATTCATGAGATTATTACTTAAGCTATATGGAGGGAAAATAAATTTAAAGTCTCCCATCATCCTAAAATTTTTTCTTAAAACAGTAGATTAGATGTATACTTTGAGATCACTTTAGGGAGGATTCCTTACAAGCCTTTAGTAATATATAATCATAAGGAGAGTTTCAATGAAAGAGTAGTAAGCAAACATGACACAAAGACAAAGAGAAATGCACAGATTTAGCTAAAATTATCTGTCAGTTACAGAGGTAAAAGTAAAACACTTTTTGAAATGGAACCATGAATATAAAATTGTTGGAAAATATATATGTATTGTAATGAGGTTTCCGTATCCAAATGTATGCTTTAAATGTTTATTTTATTCTTTATGTGTCGCTAAATAGTCAAAAATGGAAAAAAAAAGAATTTGTGGAACCAGTTGTGAATCTTGACATCTCCTAAGATGACAAATTATGCTTGATTCTATGGCTTTCTTGTTTTTATTTTTTATCAACTTCAAATCATCCCAGTAATACTGAAAGCATCTAAAATTGCAAGAAAAATTAAAAATACCATCTACATAGAAGTTAGTATGTTTTAATATGAATTGTCTCCCACAACCTCCTATGCTGAACTCTAAAACTCAAAACAAGGGCACATTTATTGGGTATTATCTCATGTCTGACTTGTTAGCCTACAAAGTAAATACCAAAAAAGCAATACATTCATCTAGGAAATCATAGCCTTTCATTTATCATTATGTGATGAACTTGCTGAAAATATGATGCATTTAACTTTTGAGCAAATAAGTAACTTACATTTACTACTGTACTCCCAAGTTAACAGAAGTCTGGGAAATTCAGATCTTTGCTCCCATTACATAGATGATGTACTGATTTGAAATGTGAATCAACCCCCACAAGCTCATATATTTGAATCCCTAGCTGTTACCAGTATTTGGGAAGATCATGACACTTTCAGGAGGTGGAGCCTTGCTGGAGGAAGGCAGTCAAAGGGAATGGGTTTTGAGGTTGGTTAGCCCTGCCCTGCTTCATTTAGTAAGTCTGCTCTTAAACTTGCAGTAGCAGTACTCAGCCTCTATGATGTCTGCAATGACTTAGGCCCTCTCCATCTCCTGCTGTCAGTCATGCTTTTTTGTTTTGAAGGACTATATCTCCCTGTGGAATTGTAAGCTAAATAAGTCTCCCTTTTTCTTGCATTAAGCTGTTTGAGCATCAGTGGTGTCTTACAGCAACAAGAAAGATAACAGGTGCAGAGGATCGTGTGATTCCACCTGCACTCCAGTTTCTTCTTACAGGACATACCTCTCGCAATCCTCTCCCAAAGATTTCATTATTATTTTTTGAGTTGAGACCAAGCAACTTTTGAAAAGAAGACATTCTCAGGAGTTGTCCGATTCATGGTTTCTCATTCTGGATCCTCCATTCTCTGTTTGATTTTTCTGTAGTTCTAGTTGATTCAAATATCATGAAAAATTAAAGAATATAAAATGTAATTCTGGTTGGAGTTCTTTCATATTCATCTGGATCTTTGCCATTGGTTGAAAGTCCTTTGGATTTTTATACAGTTACACAAGTAAGTGTCATATTCTTTACCTTTTTACTCTGAGTAATTTCATTATGAAATGAAACTTTATATATTTATAAAATTTATGAGATGAAAACTTTGTCACACATAATTGAAATTCTTCTCTCCTCTCTATTTGAAGTTATCTATGCTATTACCTGCCCAGTCCACTCTTTTAAAATTTTCCTGGGAGAAACACCTTGTTTTTTGTCAAGATCATCATCTTCTCCAGTTAACTTTGCTTTCTGGAATAATTTCTACATGATCTCATGCTCAGTCCTGCATTCTCTGGGGCTCCACACCTGCACAGCATGTCACGGGTTTCTTTCCACAGTTCCTACAAATATGGCCTATTCTGCAATCTCCCTACAGTAAGATCATCTTTTTTTTCCAGGTAAATGTCTACAATCAGCTAAAATTTTGTTCTCAGTCTTCACCTCATTTAAATTTTCCTTTTTCCTCCAACAAAAGATTTTTAAACATCAGTGAAGACTACGGGATTTTTAAAATTTCTCTTATTTGGGGGACTGGTGATAGGATTTTCTTGGGTCATTCACTGTTTCTTCTTTTGCCTCCTTTTGTTGTTCTGTCCCCCAAATGTAGGCCATTATGGGATTTTATCTTCTGTTGTTGAAATTCTTTCCTTTACAATATCATCCATGCCCATTATGTCAGTGTTTACCTTAACTGTTTCTAATATTTTGTTTTATTTTATTTTATATTTTAATATTAAGTTAACAAATTTAATTCATTTATCATCTGTGTGTTTGCTCACTCAACAATGTATTAAATACTCTTTAATTTTTTAATTAATTTCTTTAATTTTGAACAACAACATTATTTGCTCATTTGGTTTCAATTTTAGTTTTATATCTTACAATAAGATATACTTGATATTAAAATCAAAAATGGCAAATTCAAATAATAAAAGAAACAAGAAATATAAAAGATTATAGGGCAATCAAGGCTCAAAGGACATATTATAAAATATAAAAGTAGGTTAAAAATAGGTATTATTATTAAACTTAATTAAAAGGAAGCATGTATCATGCACATCTAATAATTTAACATAATAACATTGAGAAGAATTTATATCATGAAGAAAATGTTAATGTGACAATAACCAAAAATCTTTTAGTAAAATGACAGTAATATACCAAGAACAGTGCTTTCCTTAGGATAGTATATATGTTAGAAAAAAAAATTCAGCAGGGGAACATTTCCCTTTACAAACAAAAGGAAGCTCTTAGGTGTCACTTTATTGGTCTTATAACACCTGATATTTTCTAGGTAATACTCCTGTTGCTTCTTATCTTCATAGCTCCTCACATAACAGACACATCTGAGAATTTATTTTTTATTTATTCAATTGTGCCTGTGTGCGTGTGTATGTGTGTGTGTGTGTGGATGTATGTGTATGTGTGTGTGTGTAGAACCACGGGCGAATTTGGGAACCACCATGGGCCACCTCCACATCCTTCTTGTTTACTGTGCTCTGGTATTCAGAGGCTCCGCCTTACCAGGACCAGAAAAGCAGGCCGCCTCCGCTTCCGCCCGGTATGTATACATGGGGTCTAGGATCCGAATTCAGAATCTTCTGCCTGCAAGGCAGAGGCTTAATCCCTGAGCCACCTCTCCAGCCTCACATAACAGATACATTTAATTGGATATAAAACTAATAAATTTGGGCTTGGAGAGATGACTCAGGGGTTTAAGCTTTTGCCTTACAAGTAAAAAGACCTGAGTTTGGATCCCACGTCCCATTGAAAAATGTCACTCAGAAATGACAGTGTTTTGCACTCCCAGCCCTAGAAGGAAGAGCCTGAAAAATCTAAGCACAAAGCAATATGGAGCCAGAACAATCCAGGATGATCCTCAATGTCATCCTTGGACCTCCATAGGAATACACACTCAAGTGCACACATATACATACTTGCATATACATGCATACACACACAGGCAAAAAATAAATAAATTTCAAATAATATTATTAAATTTGTACATGAAAGCACCATTATCTACTATTAAATGGAAGTAAAATAAGCAAATACAATGAAATTCTATTTTTTAGTAATTTTAGACATATTAGATCAAATTCTGCAGAAATAAGAATATTCTACAACAAAGGGGAGAAAATTATTTGCATAAATCCCTGTTTATTAGTATCTATTTGCACTATGTAGGACAAAGGACTTTTGGGTACAAAAGACAAGAGCTTTGGACTGAAGCATATACATTCTGTGTTCTCACTAGGAACAGAAAGCATCAACTCAACAGGTCTTCCTACCTCAAGATACATGCCAACTTGCTGATGACATGTTAGATTCATTTTATATAAATTTGTAGTGCTTCTTGAAGCCATGTGATATCTTATTGTTTTTTGCTCTCAGTAACTACAGACTGTGAAGAGACCTCAAGCCCAAAATGTAACCCACACGTTTGATCATTGTTGCCAGTTCCTTTGAATTCAAAAGCCAAAATTTGCATTGTTGCACAAGAAAAATCGAATTTGTTTCAGTTAAATTGTTTTTTTCTTGCAATGACTACCACACTGAAAAACTACTTTCTCAGAATGGGTCATATTCTAAAGTTAAATGTATTTTTCCAGTCACTTTGAAGATCTAGATTCTTAATGATAGAGTGAAATATTTCTTCCATAACACTGGACCCTGACCTCAATAAAGCAATGCATTATAGAAATTATGCATTTTTATCTATTGTTCTTTAAGAACAATCAAATTATCATTCCCATTATGAGAAATGATGGTAAAAAAAACAGTTGGGGAAGAAGCAAAACAATTTTGTTTGCAGAAAAACAATCATAACTAAACCCAGGCTTGTTGCAACCTTATGTTTTACGTGGTCTCAATAAGCTCCTCCTGCTAACTAGCAACAGAACAAAGGAAAAAACATGACTCAGCTACTTCCTCTGAGTTTCAGAAAACTTGCTTTGAACTTTTGAGAACTAATAAAACTGGCTCCTGAAATGATATAATCAAGGTAAATAAGAAGTATTTGTTTCTCATAGGAATGGTTATTATTATTTGTCTCTAAAAGTTTCCTCATATTAAAAGGAAGATTAACATATAGAAACACACAATTTATTCTCTTAAAAAATCCAATATATGTAAAAATCCATTTACAAGAGTTTTCATTTCAGAATTTTCACTTGATGGAAAGCTCTTTAAGACCTATTGCTGGGCCGGAGAGGTGGCTCAGGGGTTAAGCCTCTGCCTTGCAGGCAGAAGGTCCTGAGTTCGGATCCCAGATCCCACGTATAGACGCCAGGCAGAAGCGGGGGCGGCCTGCGTTCCGGTCCTGGTAGGGCGGAGCCTGTGAATCCCGGGGCAGAAGGAGGTGGAGGCGTCCATGGTGGTTCCCGAATTCGTCCGTGGTTCTACACACATACAGACACACACACACACACATACATACGTACACATGCACAATTGAATAAATAATAAAAAAAAAAATTTAAAAAAAAAAGACCTATTGCTAGTGGAGAAATCAGGGCCTAAAGCATCGTAACAGAAAATATGAATCAAATTATATAAAATTAATCGTTAAAATTGAATGTCTACTACATGCACTACACACATCCATACATAGATGATAAGTGTGTAGAAAAATAAAATCCATATTTGCTTAATAAAATAAGTTATATTTAATGAAAAGAGTAAAATTGGGAGTGCTTCTGTTTCCTTTAGTTCCTCCTGCATTAGAGCATGCATTTGCTTTTTTCTATGATATCCATGCAATTCAGAAATATTTAATGAAGCTGTGTGGAGGTTTGACTGTGCTCCCGACTCAAGGAGTCATAAATAAGAAAAAGACAAATGAACATTAAAGTAATAATCACATGGTTGAATTGTGAAACATGAACAAATGTTACAGAAATAGTGGAAGAAATAATTCTAAGATGAGGACCAGATTTCCAGATTGCTTGCTCTGGCTTTAGACAAGGACAGCACAGGCAGAAGATGGGAGGCCAAGAAGGGTTCAAATTGGTCTTCCTCTTATACTCTGTTTAACTATCCTGCTGCTAAGTACATCCTATGTGCTTGTCAGTAGTCTCAAAATGCACATTTCTTTTTTTTTAACATTTTTATTATTATTTCCTCTCATACAAACTTAATAGGTAGACCAGTTCCCTCCCCCCTCCTCCTCCCCCCGAACCCCCTGCTCCCCTCCCTCCCTCCCCATCTCCCAGTGCCTCCCCCCCAATTCCCAGAGAGTCCTTTATTGTGTATGCCTAACTCTCCTCTTGGTCCTCCTTTCCGATGACGTAAAAGGACCCAGTGGCATTTCCCTGAATCCTTTCTCATGTTCCCCTTAAGCATAGGAACACTACTATGGCCATCAATCCCTTGCCTCCAAGGATCTTGGTGCCTTTAGCCGATGTTAGACTTTGTGAGGTCAATAGTGTGATGGACATGGCGCAGGGCATGCAAAGTCCTATTATGATTGCTTCAGCCCTATCTAGTGTGGAGACTCTTCAAATCATTGCTCCCCCCATCCTTTTGCTCTTACAATCTTACCGCCCCCTCTTCCGCAAATGTCCCTGAGGTTCAGGATGGGGGGAGATTAGGCTGGCTTAGTTCTATGTGGATGATATAGAGTCTCTGAAGTTCTGAATTGTGGTTTGTTGATTTTCTTTTGCAGTTTTGCTGCTCCTACAATGCCCTTCACTCCATCCTGATGGACATTGTATGTCACCCCCTGGCCAGAGACAAAAAACTGTTAAACTGGAGTCTTGTTATAATAGCACATTCAAGGGTAGATGTAATAAAAGCAGGAAGCCTCGGTGAGGGAGGGATCAGTCACCCATTTGCAAAATGATCTCTTTTCATCTGCCAGACTATATGCCCTTCTGGTGAGATCATACCCCCTCAGTTGTACATGATCAGGAACGAACGTCTGTGAACTTAACCAGGTGTCACATTACTTACTTGCAAAATGCACATTTCTTAAGCCTCATTTAGTCCTCATATACTACCTTTGAAGTCATATACTACTATTATATTCACTTTTTAAATGAGATTAAGCAAATCGCCTTAAGAGAAAATTTGGTAGGCTCAAACTATAATTCAGGGAACTAGAGAGCCAATCTTGTGCTATGAATCTCAAGAATACCATGACTTTATCACTTCATAGAGAAAGCAGGAAATTGACTCTTGAATATGTCTTCTACTGTTTCCCTCAAAAAAAAAAAAAAAATAGCTGACTCCCATGAAGAAGGCATTGGCCAGAAAATGGATGGGACTATACATTACAGCAAGTGAATTAACCCATCCTCAAAAATACAAACAGTGCATGTTTTCTTTCATACGCAGATGGCAGATTTTAATAATTTTGTGGAATGTGTGTGTGTGTGTGTACAGGTCCTGAAACTAGAAAATTAAACATAAGAGGAGAACATAGGCCTTGAATGAAAAAGGACGGGAAAAAGATGCTTGTCACATGAAAGCAGAATGGATACTATAGAGAGGACAAAAGATGGAAATGCAGAATGAGGAAAGGAAGAGGCAAAGAGAAATCAACAAAAATATCACATGGGAATTCAATAATAATAAAGCTCAATACTTTGTTAGCTAATAAAAAAGAGATGAAAGTGACAAAGTTTAAGAAGCAAAAAAGTAAAATAAAAAAACTGGCTGGCTATTAATATTTGGATTTTTCCATTATCGCAGAAGACATTACATATATTTAACACCTTGCTCACAGCTGAAGCCCAACATGAAAAGTGAAAGAGGGCTATTTTCCTCTATTTTCATTTTGTACAGACTCCTCTGTGGGGTGGGTTTTTGTCTCAATCTTCATGGTATACTGAAAATTAGTTTGGGATGAGAAATTTGACCCAATTTATATGATTCTCACACGTAAAAAATCCTAGAGGACTTGTAGAACATGCGCAGCCTTGACACATTATTTATACCACATAGCAGTTTCCAATGTGAAATAAAAACAGAAGCAAGTTGGTTCTTAGACTGAGCTGGGTAGTGTGAAGATTCATAAGTATATTTGGCAAGATTTCATCAATATGTTCCCTGTCACTGATGTGTAACCATTTGTGTTAACATTCTTGCTCATTTTAAAGATATTATGTGGAGTAATTGAAATAGTGATAAATCCTAGAAGATAATCCAAACTTTGTGGTTTGGATATAAACTAAATCCTTCAAGTTTTTAAAATCAGCTAAGAGGCTGGAGAGATGCCTCAGGGTTTAAACTGCCTCTCGAGCAGAAGGTCCTGAGTTCAGATCACAGATTCCACATAAAAATGCCAGGCAGAAATGGCAGTGGCCTGTCCTTCCAACACCGGAAGACAGCCTGGGAAACTCCAGATCACAGGGACGAGGAAGTGGCACAATCCAGGGTGATTCCCAAAATCACTCTTGGGGCACACAGTGCCTTCTGGTATAACACACACAGAGACACACACATAAAGACACACATAAGTACACATGCGAAAAAAATCAGCTAAACTCAGGGAAGTGAAGAATATAGATTTATCGTTACTAGGAGTTAGGTGGAGAGATAATGAGTGTTTAATTACTAGATATCAAATTTTGGCTGCTTAAGATGAATATGTTCTAGAGCTATGTACCTATTACTAACAATCCTACATTAAACACTTGAAATACGCCAAGAGACTAGATCTTATGTCAAATGACAGAGAGATGTTTATTACCAATCCCTACCCAAAGCGTCCAAGTTATTCATAAGTGTTAAAAAACTGAACTGCTTAGCCTACTGATAATCTTTTATTTAAAAATCTACGGTAACTTGACTTTGAGCTATCATTTGTTCATTGCTTGTAACTAATTGTGACAGTGGAATCAGCACTTAATACAACTTTGGAACCTACTATATAATCGATATAGAATCATGCCAGAATACACAAAGAAGCTATGACTTTTATCAGGAAATGCTTAAGTGGGAATTAGACTGCAGGTCTTATTTTATAGGACAATGGAGACCATATAAAGAAAGAAACAGACAGAAAGAAAACAAACTGAAATAGATATTATGCATAACCCAGATATACTACTCATGAGTATTTGGCCCAAATACTCCAAGCCAACATTAAACAGATATCCTAGCATATCATTTTTTCATAGCACTTATTCTCAATAACTAATTTCCTGAAACCCAAGTGTCCATTATCACATGGGTTAATATATTTTTTAATTTTTTAATTTTTTTAAATGTTGAGTTTGTTCTTTGACAATTTTACACATGTATTTAGTGTGATTCTGATTGCTATAATAACCTTCTCTCATCTCCCATCTCCTCCTATATTACCACTCTCCCTAGAAGACTCTTTCATTTCATTTTGTGTGTTGAGAGGCCTATTGTATTTATCCACAGGTGTCTCTGTAGCCATGTTTCTTTGTAAGCTTCCTATGTAGGTTGTTGGGATACACAGCCCTTTTCTCCACATGCCCACTCTTGACATTCTTTCTATCCCTTCGTCTGTGATGATCTCTGAACTTTAGAGGGAGTGGTTAATGTCTCCTTTGAGACTGAGCGCTCAGTTATCACTTGTTCTCAGTAACACATGCACCTCTCTTTTCATTGCAAAGAGAAGCATGTCTGATTATGGTTGGGTGTAGCATTTGTCTGTGTGTCTAAGCATAAATAATTCAAAGGCAGTTTGGCATCAAGTCACTTTAGCTAAACCACAGTACTAAGCTACAAAAAGGTCAAAAACTCTTCTGGGCCATGGGTGCTTAATCACTTTACAGTGCCAAGTGTGTATTCATTCCTTCAGATGGTCCTGATGGTTGAGGAAGGAGCATAATAATGGTGCCCCTGTTGTGCCAGTGGGAAGTTTTTTCTGGTATGATGTGACTGTTATTCACAAGATTCACAACTGGGTAAGATCACTAGTGCCTTTATTTTCCAATAGCCTACACAGAATCTTCCATCACAGTAAATCCAGCCAACAGGGAGGAAGTCTTCAGCTCAATTCCCTTGGTTTGATTTTTCTATATTTTGCGATCATTGCAATGTCTTCAGCAATAGAGTCTTATCAGGCAGCTGTGGTGTACAATCCAGAGGAATGGCAAGAGCCTGTTGCTGTCTGCCCATTGTCATAAACCTTTCCTCCAGCAGTCCCTCTCTGTGCTTTCATTTTGTATTTCTGAGCTTTTGTCCTCCCTCCCTCAAGTCATCCCCTTCCACTCGAATGAATGTTATTTTCTTTAGTTTCCTTTATTAGCCATTTATTTATTTTTAAAGAATATTCTCTGCTCAGATTCCATGAACCATTTTGTATTGGGTTACTTTCATTTTTGGTGTTTAGTCTTTTAGTTCTTTGTATATTCTAGATATCGGTCCTCTGACAGAGGTATAGTAGGCAAAGATTTCTTTCCTATTTTGTGAGTTTGCCTATTCACTTGGTTGATGGTCCTCCTTATGCTAGAGAAGCTTTCAGTTTAATAAGATTCCACTTGAAATTGTTGGTCTTATTTCTTCCATTGCTAGGTCCTTTTCAGAATATTCTCGCTTGTGTCTATATGTAGAAGTTTCCTATCTTCAAAAAAAAAAGAAGTTTCCTATCTTCTCCTCTACCAGTTCCAAAGTATTTGCTTTTATGGTGAGGTCTATGATCCACCTGGAATTGAGTATTGAGCACAGGAATCTGCTTTTCAAAACATCCATTATTGAAAGTTTGTTGCAGATTTTCTGAGCCTCTCTGTCTTGAGTCCTGTCTCTTGCCTTCTGTTGCTGATTCCTTCTCACTGGGACTCAGAAGCTCCCCAAACCAAACCAGCTTCTCTGGCACTGACTTGTTTTTTTTTCCTGCTTTTCTATGCTGCGTATTTACTTTGCTATTAAATCTAGAGATACTTGGGCATCATCCACCTCTGCCTGTTAATAAAATTTGCCCAGTTTATTTCCTAGCAATTCCAGAAAACAAAAACTGCATATCCTTTGCCATCTTTTTTCCACTATTATGGATAATTGACTTTTTAATAAAGAGATTGAAATAATTCAATAGGAGGAAAGTAAAGCTTTCAAAAAAATTCACGTAATCACTTAGATTCTCACCAATAAACAATGAGGCCAGGTTGATTACCAGGTAGAAACAGACTTACAAAGAATTGTAAATATCAATGCAACTGTTAGAACAAAAACACAGGAATATCTTGTTTTTGACAGTGATTTCTGAGGCATATCACTCCCAAAATTGAATCCACAAAATAAAATGAGTAACATCAAATGTCTAATTTTGTGCTCAAATGATGTTGTCAAAACAGTGAAAATCCTATTTTCAGAATAGAAGAAACAGTTTTTGAATTATATATGTGATCATGTTTAGAACCCCAAGTAAAAACCCAATCGTAGAAAGTCAAATATTTATCTTATTATCTGTTTGTCTGTCGATATATATAGATATATAATTTCCAAAGAAATTGTTAGGTAAACACATGAAAAGATCATCCAACTTTCCAGCTCTTCCCAGAGTAGATGGAGGAATATTGAGGGTGAAAGGTTTAAGAAGGGGTGAGGCAAGGGAAGTGTTGGGGAAAGGTCAACCAAAATGAAAGGCATATAAAAAAACTAAATAGAATCCCAGTGTTTTGTAACCAATTAAAATTCAAATTAATAGAATAGAATTTTAAAGGAGATATGCGTGATTAGATAATGCTGTTCCTTCAAGTCATGAGTTATTTATCAAAGATATCAATGCCAGTGTGCTATCTCCTGATGAATCATTAGCAAGGGAAGCCTCAGAGGCCACCAAACAAATACAGATTCTTGCCATCCCCTTTGTTCTTCAATAGAACTATATGATAAAATCATATTGCTCATGACACTGTACACATTGGTTGCATGGTACAGAGAAATAAAGCTGGAACGGAGTTGGAAGCTTCCTAACAACTGGGTAGATTTTGTAGTGCTGCAAAGTATTATCCCGGCTGGTGGAGAAGAAAAGTCATCTGTAATCTTACCTAGAAGCATAGAAATATACTGAAATAAGACTTTCACTTTATAAAGTATAAAAACCACCAAATAGTATATTTTTCAAAGATTAGCTGTATGTGCTGTATGTGTGCTATATGTGTTGTATATGTCCTTTGTGTGTTACGTGTATGTCATATGCTATGTGTGTTGTGTGCTGCATGTTTGTTGTGTTGAGTGTTATGTATGTTGTATGTTGTGTTTCGTTTGTGTTGAGTGTTGTGTGTGTGGTGTTAGTGTTGTGTATGTTACATATTGTATGTTGTGTGTATGCTGTGTGCAATGGGTGTGTGGGTGTGTGTTCTGTTATTTGAGTGTGTGTTAGTGTGTGCTGTGTATAGTAATGATTTCGAGAGCTTAAGAGACAACAGATTTTAACTGTTCCTTGGGCTTTTTATTTCAATTTTCAAAATATGAAAATCTAATGTAAGTAAGGTAGGGCCTAGTGAGCAGTCATAAGGTGAACATGCTTAGTTTTCATACTAGGATGGAAATATCAACCACATTTTTTAAACTTATTAAAGTTTAGTGTTAGTAGTGTCATTTTTTAACTAAAAGCACATCTTTATTTTTTGAAAAATGAATAATTTGATACCAGCATATGCGCTCAAGCATTGAGATGTTTTCCATGTTTCGCATCTTTCATTTAGCTCAAATGACAATTCTAAATGCCTCCCCTGATTATTTAGTCTATTCCTCAAAATTAGTCATATGCTGATTTTTTTCTACTTAAGCTAGAACTTGGCTCTTTTTATTTTTTTTTATTTTTACAAGCATATCGAGCATTCATCCCAGCTTCCCTCACTCCACTCTATCCCATTCTCTCCCTTCCCTTCATCATTTCCCTCCCAGTCTTCTTCCTGTATGATTCTATATACTTTCGGGTTCACTCTTACTTGTTTACTCCTGTGTGGGTTCAGGCCTTCGTAGTGCAACAAGTTACCTCTCTTCAGGCCACCCCACTGGTATAAATGCATATACCCAACTTTAGATCCAAAAGTTTCCACTGTAAGTTCCTATTTTATAAGTATAATAACAGTTGCCTACAGAGCAGTTTGATGTACCATCTCTCTACCTATAGTTTATTGGCCATTTTCCCTATTAATCTATTTCCTTCCCTTTTTTTTTAGGTTCTTGTTCTAGTTTACAGTAATGATGGGTACCATTCTGACAAGCAGGTCTTGAGTACAATCAGAAAGCTGTAGGATGTCTCCTTGCCACTATTACACCAGTGGTTACCTGTTGCCATGGTGATTTATATTGTAACTTGCAGATCTCTTGCTGTTGATGGGGCTTGTGATTCTCTCCCCCAACAACTCCTATAGGTTTCCTTGGTCTCATGTAAGCTATCTAGCAGAGAGAAAGTCTTCAGACCAGTTCCAGTCGATATATTTTGCCATGTCTATTATCCATTTGTATTGTTATTTTGATAGGTTTAATTCTAAATGTGACTTGTTCCTTTCATCTTGCAGCTCTTAAGATTTTTGTCTTTAATGTGCATATTTGATGTGTGGCCTATCATACATTATACTGTGTTTCTTTCTTTGTCCTAAGTATTTGGTGTTCTGTGTGCCTCTTAAATCAAGATGGGTATCTCTTTTTTTAGGTCAGGGAAATTTTCCTTTATTATCTCATTGATTATACATGGTGTATCTCCCTTTTGTGTATCTGTTTCTGAATTAGCCATGATCCATGTGTTTGGCATTTTGATGGTGTCCCAGAGCTCCTATGTGTTCCATTCCAGTGTGTTTTTCAGCTTATCGGTTTCTTTCATTGACTTATGAACCTCTTCTGTCTTATCTTCCAGTTCTGAAACTCTGTCTTCTACATAATCAGTTCTGTTTTTGAGATTGTCTACTCAATTTTTTATTACAGTTTAGATTTTTTTGTTCCAATGTTGCTTCAGTCTGAGATTTTTTCAGTGTTTCTATGCTTGTTTGTAGATCCTCTTGAGTTTTTTCAGTGCTTTGAGATCTGTTTTCAGGCTCTTTGTTTTCATTCTGTTTGTCTTGTTCATTTTTGTATGCTTGGAATTCTTTCCTGAGTTTGGTGTGATCATCTTAAAATGTGTTTAGGTATTTATCTATGTTCTCTCAGAGCTCTTTGAACATATTTATAATCAATCTTTGAAATTCTTTGTCTTGGTTACTGTTCTCTTGTATACCTTCTAGTGAGTTATACATTGTGGGAGTCTAAGGCCTTATTTTTGGTGATATTGTGGGGAGACTTGTTCTCTTATATTTTTATGCTTCTTCTGTCAGTCTGAATGCACAGAAAATTCAGTAGTGATATTGTTATCATTTAAGAATATACCAAATAAGATTCAAAATACATTAGACATTTTTAAGATATCTACAGATAGTTAGACAACTTTTGTTATTTAGGGTGTGTAATTGATGATGTAATTGAAGCTGATTGTCATTCAACATTTTTGAACTTCATGTGAACATCTTAACAAGAAATTGACCCAAGTTTGAGGAGAAAAAGGCAACTATAAAAGTCTATCTCCTGGTTCTGTAGCACAGGAACTGGTTAGAAGTACCTGGCAAATCACTTCTGTTCTGCACTGGAGGGAGTCTCAACTCTGTGCTGTTCAATCAAGTATTTCCTGGGAGCGCACTGTAGATAATCTCTGTAACAAATACTGAATTTTAATTATCATATTAAAAGTCCTTTATAATGTTGAATGTTTCCCTTTAATGGAGTTCAGCTCATACAATTTTTAGTTAATGTTTTATAACATGCCAAATGTTTATTATAAGGGATAATGGCTATTTTCTGAAATGAGTAGATCTTAGATTAAAAAGAGTTAATGTGAGTACTCTGTGCCAGAAAAGAATTAAAAAGACCTTGTTTTTGAGCAAAGCTCTTTAAGCAGCACTCCCAGTTCAAGATATCTCCTTTAACAT